>CP141150.1:31572755-32822755 GCA_035235625.1 Saururus chinensis | reverse complement strand
ACTCTCTTCAATTATTCACGCCTTTACATTACAAACCCAACCCACTCCAAATTGCATAGGTTTTTCAATTGTGTGAGGCTTCCCTCTAGCTAGGCCAGATCCTCTCAGGGGCAGCTTAATTAGAGAGTTGGTTGTGTGTTTTGTGGTTGCCCCAGCTCCCAACTTCCTTGTGAGGGTTTGTTAATTAATATGCACTAAATATCACGTCAAATGTGCTTACCATATGGAAAACAACTGTAATAGATTGCAAACCTTGACGGAAGTCACGGAACCAATCAAATGAATCTATGCTTCAACAAAATTGATATTTTATATCAAGTAATCATATACACCATATGTTCTATGTTAATAGCTATATTTAAAAAAATAGAAATTTTTATTGATTGGTGAAACCTACAACTAAGAGAAGGGAAAATAAGCTTATGATACCCTTTTGTAAGTCCTCAATTAATTAAATTAAACAAAATAGAGCTCATTACAACAAAATATACTATTAGCGACGCATATACAAGCATCGCTAAAAATAACTATTAGCGACGTATATAAAATCGTCGTAAAAAAATTAACTATTAGCAACACAAAAACAATGTGTCGTTAATAGTCATGTATTAGCGACGCTTACCTTAAAGCGTCACTAATAAAAATTATATTAGCGATGCTTTCCAATAAGCGTTGCTAATAGTTACGGTATTAGCGACGATTTAAATAAGCGTCGCTAAAAGATATATATCTTTAAAAAAAATTTATAACTATTAACGACTCTTTTTCTTAAGCGTTACTAATTGTTTTAACAATCACGACGCTTTATGCAAGCGTCGCTAATACTTATACTATTAGCGACGCTTAATAAAAGCGTCACTAATAATAATATATTTTAAATAAAAAAATAAAAATTTAAAACTATTAACGATGCTTGCAAATAAGCGTCGCAAATAGCATTGATAATAATGATGCTTGTCTACAAATGTCACTATTAGCTTTATTAATTAATTTTATTTAATAAATAATTATTTAATAAATAAATATTAAACAAAACTAAATATAATATATTTGATTAATTATTCACTATTTGTATATATAATAAATAATATTAAATTTTCAATAAAAGGTAGTTTTAATAATATATTAAAGTTTTACTATTTATATATAATATATTTTATTTCTTAAATTTTCTTAAAAAGAGAGAGAGGAGGGGGGGAGAAAGAGAAGATGAGAGAGAGAGGGGAGAGAGAGAGACACATAAATCTATATGTTGCTACTACATAGTGTAGTAGCGACGCATAGATTTATGCGTCGCAAATAGTATTTTTGATTTTTAAAGAATTAATAGAAAAGAGAGAGGAAGAGAGAGAGAGGGGAGAGAGAGAGAGGAAGAGGGAGGGAGGGAGGGAGAAGAGAGAGAAGATAGGAGAGGAGAGAGAGATGAAGAGAGAGGAGAGAGGGAGAGAAGAGAGAGAAAGAGTCATCATGAGGAGAGAGAGAAGAGAGGGGGTGAGGAGAGAGAATAATTATTTTTAATTATAAATTATTTAAAAAAATTTAAAACAATAAAATTTTTTTATTAGTGACACATAGATTTGTGTCGCTACTACCTTAGTGTAGTAGCGATGCATAGATTTATGCATCGCTAATAGCGTTATTGATTTTTTTAAAAAATAATAGAAAATAGAGAGGAAGAGAGAGAGGGGGAGAGAGAGAGGAAGAGAGAGGGAGGGAGGGAGGAGAGAGAGAGAGGAAGGGAGGGAGAGAGATAGAGAGGAGAAGATAGGAGAGGAGAGAGAGAGAGAGGAGAGAGAGTAGAGTAGAGGAGAGAGAGAGAGGAGAGATTATTTTTAACAATTTTTTTTAAAATGTAGTAGTGATGCATATACGTATGCGTTGCTACGAACTTTGATTAGTAGGGACGCCTACGTGTAGGCGTCGCTAATATCACAGTGTATTCGCGACGCATACCGATATACGTCGCTAATACTCTAAGTTGTTAGAGACGCATACCTGTATGTGTTGCTAATACATTTTTTTTTCAAAATTGTTAAAAATAATCTCTCCTCTCTCTCTCCCCTCTCTCCCTTCCTCTCTCTTCTCCTCTCTCTCCTCCTCCTCTCTCTCTCTCTCTCCTCATCATCATCCTCCTCCTCTCTCCCCTCCTATCTCCTCTCTCCCTCTTTTCAGCTTCTTTCGACGCTTCCTCTAGAAGCAAAGCAAAATAAACTTGCGGCGCGAAATTCTCCTATGCCAGTCTTTTTAACCCTTCCTCCCACTGAACGTCTTCCTCCCCCCCTACGGATGGCTCCCGGCGACCACCCCCACCCTGGCGACGACCTCCTCCCCGATGATGGCTCCCCGGCAACCTCCTCCACCACGGCAACTGGCCTCCTCCTCTCTCTCTCTCTCTCTCTCTCTCTCCTCGGTTCCCCCTCCACACTCCTTCCCCTCCTCCCTCCCTCTCTCCCCTCTCCCTGGTGGGTGGTCCAAGGGCCGGAGTCGGCTCCCCCTCCCCTCTTTCCCTAGCGATCCCCCTCCCCTCTTTGTCCCCCATGCTCCCGGTTCCCCTCCTGCGGTCGACATGCGGAGGAAGGGGCTGTGGGGGCGGATTCCGGCTCCCCTTCCACCCCTCCCCTCTCTCCCCAGCAATCCCCCTCCCCCTCTTTGTTTTCTCCACCCCCCATGCTCCCGGTTCCCCCTCCTCTAGTCAACAAACCAGAGGAAGGGGCTGTGGGGCCGGAATCTAGCTCCCCACCGGATTCCGTCTCCCCCCTCTCCCTAGCGCTCCCCCTACACCCAGTCCCCCCTCCTTCGTCGACGGACCGGATGAGGGGGCTAAGGGGCCGGAATCCAGCACCACATCCACCTTCTCCCCTGTCACCCCCCACCTCGGTATCCCCGCCGGTGAACTCCCGCCACCGGTGGGCTATTTTTTTTTATAATTTTTTAAGTCATTAGTGACGCTTGAGGAAAGCGCCGCTCAAGACTTTCTATATTTTTTTTCTTATTAGCGAAGCATATATTTATGCGTCGCTAATAGAAAAATAAATTTTTTATTTCATTTTTTTGATTAGCGATGATATTTCATTATTTTATTCAAAATTTTATTTTAATTTTAAATTTTTATTATTAGCGACGCATAGACAAGCGTTGCTAATACATAACTATTAGCGACACTTAATTATAAGTGTCACTAATAGTTACGTATTAGCTACGCTTGTCTATGCGTCGCAAAAAAATAGCTATTTAGTGACACTTATCTAAACGTCACTAATGTTAACACTATTAATGACTTAATGATAAGTGTCACTAATAAGTAATAGCGACGACAATTTTATCGATGCATTTAGCAACGCTTTGTAAGCGTCGCTAATACGCATTAGTGACGCTTATAGTACTATTAGCGACACTTACAAGTGTCGCTAATACTGTAATTTTTTGTAGTGGCTATTAATATGAAACAAATTTTTTTGCCAAATAGAGCTATTAATTTAGGACAGATGGAGTATTATCTAAGTCACTTGGATTGGAAGTACATAAAAAATTAGGATCACAAATATGGATTTTGCAACATTATAGTCAATGATTGATTAGTTACTGCATGTGATCAATAGCTTTTCTAGTAAGCTTTCATAGAACTGTCCAGTACCTTGAATGACTGATTGGGTCTAGGAGGAACAAGTTATTTATTTATTCATTTAGTAACATGAACGATCGATCGACCCCTAAGAGCGATTGATCGCACTATTCTAGGATAAGTTAGGATTTCATTTTGGATTTGGTTTTTTATTTCAGGATTTCTCATTTAGGGTATTTTCCTTTAGTTAGTGTCTTAATTCCATCGGTTCTTAGTTATGTAAACTTTATTTGACTTATTTTCTTTAAATTTGATTGGTTAGTTATGATTTAGTCTTAGATTGGATTCCGGCGGTAGCCGGGAGAGTTTCCTAGACAGAAATCCGAGCAGGTAAAGAGAAATAGGAACGAAGCAAATTGACATGATCAAAGTTGAGTACTCCATTTTCGGGTGGAGAACGGGATTCAGATCGTCTACCGGGGGGAGGCTTAAATATGAGAAAATGTCACCCACCTCAAATAATTGTCTAACTTTTTAATAAACTTTTTGTCTTGCATTAATTGTCCGTTTCAACTTTCAAGTATAAATTAGGAGAGATGTTATCATGTTAAAATGAAAAGGACTTAGTATAGCCAGACCAATTTTATGACTAAGGCATGATGCCCAACAATGAAAGGCTACCACATTACTAAAAAAGTAGAGATAGTTGGGAAGTCATGTTTTTGGCCACTGGTCATGAAAACTGCTCAAGAAAATATTTTACAAATTGAAGTTCATTGATGAAGCTGCAATAGTGGTTGATGACTAAAATTGAATGCGTAGATAAAAATATACAGAGATTACATAAAATCACTCTATATATTTCGTGTTTATAGATCATATTAGAAAAATAAGAAAGGATATGTTTTAAAAAACATACCTTGGACACTTGCAAATTGACTCTTGAAATTGTCTAAGCCCCAACTATGAAACAGAGATTGTATAATAACTTTATAATTTGGGCCTTTCTTTCTAGACGGATTTAATATATAAGAAACAATGCATGTGGTTCAAGTTTGAGCGCGTCTCTCTCCGTAATCTTTTCACATGTGTGCGGTTTGTCAACAAGAGGTAGAAATATAAAGAAACAATGCATGGAAGCCGATAGACGGCCGGCCATGAGCAGAGCCAAATAAAGCTAGAAATATAAAGAACAGAAGAGAGGTGGGTCATAGGGAGAGAAACAAGAGGAGGGGGAGAGTAGGTTTGTTTAAAAGAGGAGAAAGCGTGCTAGAGAGAGCTCGAGCTCAGTTCACTGGGAAAGATGGAGGACTCCGCCATGAGCTCGATGAAAATATTTTTGCCCTAGCTCCTCTACCATAGTTACCCACCTTTGCCGCTCTTTATTCTATTTTGTCCTCATCTTCCCGATGACAAGAAGGTGGGGATTTTCATAAAGAGGAGGGAATGAGCAAGTGGATAGGAGGAAACGGAGTTAACACCAATCCGGTTCCTCTTCCCTCTTGTGTTGTAGCTTTCTCTAATTTGTGGCTCATTGAATAAAGGAGCATAAAAGATGTTTCCCACATAATTATAGTTATTTCTATTTTATCATCTTTTCAAATAAGAATCACTAGGAATACGTGCATCTGGAGCCACCGGTTCTCAATCCGACGGTACAAGTGGTTGTGCAGTAATTCAAACGTGAGTGCCCCTAATTCGGTTGCATCGTCAAATTGAAATCCGACTGCCCACAGATCCTAACCTTATACAAACCAGACTCTCTTCAATTATTCACGCCTTTACATAACAAACCCAACTCACTCCAAATTGTACAAGTTTTTCTATGTGTGAGGCTTCCCGCAGCTTAATTAGAGAGTTGGTTGTGTGTTTTGAGGTTGCTCTAGCTCCCAACTTCCTTGTGAGGGTTTGTTAATATGCACTAAATATCACGTCAAATATGCTTACCATATGGAAAACAACTGTAATAGATTGCAAACCTTGACGGAACCAATCAAATGAATCTATGCTTCAACAAAATTGATATTTTATATCAAGAAATCATATACACCATCAATAGCTACATTTTAAAAAAAAATTTTATTGAATGGTGAAACCTATAACTAGGAGAAGGGAAAATAAGCTTATGATACCCTTTTGTAAGTCCTCAATTAATTAAATTAAACAAAATAAAGCTCACTACAATAAATGTACTATTAGCGACACATATATAAGCATCGCTAAAAATAACTATTAACGACGTATATAAAATCGTCGCAAAAAAATTAACTATTAACGACGCAAAATAATATGTGTCGCTAATAGTCATGTATTAATGACGCTTACCTTAAAGCGTTGCTGATATAAACCATATTAGCGACGCTTTCCAATAAGTGTCGCAAATAGTTATGATATTAGAGACACTTTTTTAAAGAGTCGCTAAAAGATATATATTTAAAAAAAAAATTTATAACTATTAGTGACTCTTTTTCTTAAGTGTCGCTAATACTTTTACTATTAGCGACACTTAATAAAAGCGTCACTAATAGTAACAAATTTTAAATAAAAAAATAAAAAATTAATAACTATTAACGACTCTTACAAATAAGCTTCGCAAATAGCATTGATAATAGTGACACTTGTCTACAAATGTCGCTATTAGCTTTATTAATTAAATTTATTTAATAAATAATTATATAATAAATAAATATTAAACAAAACTAAAAAATAAACTTCTTAAATATAATATATTTTATTAATTATTTACTATTTGTATACAAAATAAATAATATTAAATTTTCAATAAAATGTAGTTTTAATAATAGATTAAAGTTTCACTATCTATATATAATATATTTTATTTCTTAAATTTTCTTAAAAAGAGAGAGAGAGAGGGGAGAAAGAGAAGAGGAGAGAGAGAGGGGAGAGAGAGACTCATAAATCTATATATACATCGCTACTACATAGTGTAGTAGTGACTCATAGATTTATGCGTCTCGAATAGTGTTTTTTATTTTTAAAAAATTTAATAGAAAAGAGAGAGGAAGAGAGAGAGAGAGGAAGAGAGAGAGAGGAAGAGGGAGGGGGAGAGAGAGAGAATGAGTGTAGAGAGAGAGGAGAGAGAGGAATTATTTTTTAATTATAAATTATTTTAAAAAAATAAAAAAACTTTATTAGTGACGCACGACGCATAGGTGTATATGTCGTTACTACATAGTATAGTAGTGACACATAGATTTATGCGTCGCTAATAATGTTTTTGATTTAAAAAAAAATTAATAGAAAAGAGAGAGGAAGAGAGAGAGAGAGGGGAGAGAGAGGAAGAGAGAGGGAGGGAGAGAGAGGAGAGAGAGAGATGGAGAGGAGAGGAAAGAGAGAGGGGATAAGGGAGGAAGAGAGGAGGGAGGGAGGGAGAGAGAGAGATGGAGAGAGAGGATAGGAAAGGAGAGAAGAGATGTCACACCCGACCTTTTAAATTAAATTAAAAGTCGGAGTGCTACCAATTGGTAATTAAAAGCAGGCCAAACTGCCGCAATGGGCAGCTTCACCCTGCCGGCAATGCGTAAGGGTGATGGCTGACGACAGAGTTGACACAAATATTATTTTTTTATTTTTAATTTTCGCTTTTAAGTATTAAACAAAAATTCAAACTTCAAGTGGACATATCTTTTTATGTCAAGATTGGAATAGTGTGTTCTTAGTATCGTTGAACTTGTATCGACGAGCCCTACAAAACAAGATCACACAAGGGCATGTTTTCTTATCAATTAAAAGTGGGTCCCGCCTATGACACGCTTCCCAATGCAATAGCCCTCTATCCCGGTGTCCGTTTGACATGTTCTTGGGATTAATATGTTCGTCTCTCTGAGCCTTATAAAATATCTTAAGGCTCCTCAGAATGAATCAAGCTATAAATAGTTAAAGTTTAAGTAAAACTATTATTGGGCCTTAAAACTCGTTAATGGGCCAAACTGATCGAATTTCAAAACATTGAAATTCCGAGACGTTACAAGAGAGAGGAGAGAGAGAGGATAGGAGAGGAGAGGAGAGAGGAGAGACACCTACGTGTATGCATCGCTAATATCATAGTGTATTCGCGACACATCCCGATATATGTCGCTAATACTCCCCTCTCTCCTCAATGCTCCCCCCCCCCCCCACACACACACCTCAGTATCCCCCATCGGTGATCTCATGCCACTGGCGGCCTATTGTTTTTTTAATTTTTTAAGTCATTAGCGATGCTTGTGGAAAGTGTCGCTAAAGACTTTCTGTATTTCTTTTTCTTATTAGCGACACATATATTTATGCGTCGCTAATAGAAAAATAAATTTTTTTATTTCGTTTGTTTGATTAGCGATGCTTTTCATTATTTTATTCAAAATTTTATTTTTTTAAAAATTTTTTATTATTAGCGACGCATAGACAAGCGTCGAGTGTCGCTAATAGTTACATATTAGCGACGCTTGTCTATGCATCACAAAAAAAAAGCTATTTAGTGACGCTTATCTAAATGTCGCTAATGTTAACACTATTAGCGACGCTTAATGATAAGCGTCGCTAATAAGTAATAGCGACGACAGTTTTATCGATGTATTTAGCGACGCTTTGTAAGCGTTGCTAATACGCATTATCGACGCTTATAGTACTATTAGCGATACTTACAAGTGTCGCTAATACTACAATTTTTTGTAGTGGCTATTAATATGTAACAAATTTTTTTGCCAAATAGAACTATTAATTTAGGATAGATGGAGTATTATCTAAGTCACTTGGATTGGAAGCATATAAAAAATTAGGATCACAAATATGGATTTTGTAACATTATAGTCAATGATTGATTAGTTACTGTGTGCGATCAATTGCTTTTCTAGTAAGCTTTCATAGAACTGTCCAGTACCTTGAATGACTGATTGGGTCTAGGAGGAACAAGTTGTTTATTTATTCATTTAGTAACATGAATGATGGATCGACCCATAAGAGCGATTGATTGCACTATTCTAGGATAAGTTAGGATTTCATTTTGGATTTGGATTTTTATTTCAGGATTTCTCATTTAGTGTCTTTTTCTTTAGTTAGAGTCTTAATTCCATGGATTCTTAGTTATCTAAACTTTATTTGACTTATTTTCTTTAATTTTGACTGGTTAGTTATGATTTAGTCTTAGATTGGATTCTTCTATTTATAGTTTGAGCCAGTAGCAATTATATAATTAAGTGTCTGGTACCTCATTGACAACCATTATTTCCTCTATAATTTTCGTTAAAACACATTTGAAGAAGAAAACAACTTTTTTATTATTTTTCTTATCTATTTTGTGAGTTTACTTTTAAAATTCGTGAGAGAGGAAAGTTGTACACACCTATAATTAGATTCATCTTGCAAAGTTCTTCCCAATCATATTGTGCTACATTAATATATCAATGAACCCTTAATCATGATATTTATAATAAGTAAACAAATAAGCACAAACACACTAAAATACTCAATTTTAGCATAGAAAGCCCAAACTAGGGTAAAAAACTACAAGACCAATTCGACCACTTAAAAGTTAATGTACTATATAATAGATTGAGTACAAATGTCACATTTTCCCAACTACAATTACTTTTCAACAATTTATTCAATGACTTCAACTCTATTTTACTCAAATCGAATCTCCATGGTATGTCATTCATCTTTTGTTCTTTTACCATTACACAATCTCATTGATTGAACACATCGGTCTCTCTACTTGGTAAACAACCAAAATAAAGGAAAAATGATAAAGAAAGAACCTTTCTTGTTTAGAGTTTTAAAGAAAATTATAGAGTTAATGACTGCCATTAAGGTGCCAACCACTTATATAGGTCCTAGTGGAACAAACTATAAATAGAAGTCCAATCTAAGACAAATCACAACTAGTGAAATGAAATTAAAGAAAATAAGTCAAATAAAGTCTAGATAACTAAGAACCCATGAAATTAAGACTTCAACTAAAGAAAAATACCTTAAATAATAAATCCTAACATAAAAATCCAAATCCAAAATGAAATCCTAACTTATCCTAGAACAGTGCAATCAATCGTTTGTAAGGGTCGATTGATAGATCATTCATGTTACTAATGAACGAATAAATAGTTTGATCCTCCTTCTAGAGCCCGATCAATCATTCAAGGTACTGGATACATTTTTCAAAGATTACCTGGTCTATCGCACACAATAACGAAACAATCGTTGATTGTACTATTGTGAAATCCACACAACAAAATAGGTTATTAGTGATGCTCTTAAGCATTGTTAATAGTCTATTTACGATGCTTATATAGCATTGTAAATACCTCAATCGCAATTACTAATTCGCGAGAAAAAAATAAAAGCGTCATTAAAAAACCTTTTAGCAACATTTTGTTTCGCGACATTTTAAAGAAATAATGTTGCAGCAAGTTTGTTTTATTGCAAAAAGTAAATAAATATTTTTTATTATGTATTATTATTTGCAACAACTTATGATTGTTGCAAATAGCATTATTGTAATTTTCTTTTCTTTTTTATGTAATGTTTTTTAGGTGCATTTTTCATAATTTGCAACAAATTATTACATCCCAAAATCTGAAGTTTTTGCGACAAAGTGTGTTTTTTTATATACTTTTTGATATGAGCCTTTTGCAACAACTTTGCCAAGAATATAATATTGTTGCAAAAAAAACTTTGCAACGATTTTTGAATCTTTTGCCACAAATTTGGTTATCCCAAAAAGGAAAATTTGTTGTAGTGTAGTATGCATCTCTAATACTTCTATTAGGGACATTATCCTTTACGTTGTTAATAATCATTGCTATTAGTGATGTTTTAACAAGCGTGACTAATATGTTATATTTCAGTGACACTTTATAATTAGCATCGCTAATAGTGAAGTGTTAGCAATGTTCGTGTTAAAGCATCACTAATATACGAGGTTTTGACAAACCATACATATTAGCATCGTTCTACATAAAACATCGCTAACATGATCATTAGTGATGTTAAATTAATGTCGTTAATAAGAAAAATATTATAAAATAAAAAATCATAATAAAATCATAGTTGGATATAGGAAATTTTGAGGATACACTAAATAGAAAAAAAATGCATTTGTAATTTCATTTATAACAAATTTGGAGTCACAAATCCATTTAAAAAATTTGGAGCACACTTTTTTTTCCTAAAAAAATGAAAATAAAATTTCTAACTTAGATGAATAAACATGGATTTTTTATAATGGCATGTAAACATGCTCAAGGCATGATGTAATTTTGGGCTCGAAATGCTGATAGATTACTAAACTCCCTTCAAAGTCTATCTGCTCATCATCATCAAGTTCAAGCTTTTGCTTGAGTTTCTCAACGGATTGTTGTGTGTAGAGGTGTGTAGAGCTGACCTAGTCTTTTTCCAATATAGTAAATCAAGTGGATCGTCCCCACCATGGTCAAGTAAATCTTCAAGCAAGCTCTTAGTAATCCGGTGTGCACGCATTGACCTAAAATAAATACTATAAATAACAAAACTAGTCATTTTTTATTCATCTTTCCTCTGTCAATTCCCCCTGCAAAACTATATTACTTTCATGACACATAAAGTTGACTATTTAACTTATCCACTAGAGTCTACGCTTGGAGTGATATGTAGTGTACATTGACAAAACCCTCATAGGGCAGTTGCGAACAAGAGCGTCCACAACCCTTGGCCAACTATCTAATCAAGTTGCCTCTGAGAGTGTCTGCCCCCTACCCGGTTGGAAGCCTCACAAACAAAAATTAATGCAATTTTGTGTGTGTGTGTGGCTATCAAATATTAATCCGACAACGCATATGACTCGGGGGGGCAGAAATGTTTGAATTAATGCCCAATGCAGTTGGATTGAGAACCGGTGGCTCGACATGCCTATTCTATTTTAAAAGTTGATAAGATATAAACATCTATCATTATCTCATGCAGGGTCCAATAATGCATACTCACAACTATTTTTGTTTTGCTAAAAAAACTAACATGTGATTAGTTTTTCACTTATTTTCGTGCTGTACAAGTTGACAAAAATGCACATATGTGAAGGAAATGATAAAAAATAAACTAAATTATGTGGTCATTAACTTCCAAATTTCATGGAACTTTGTTCAAGGCATCTATGTAGCTTTAAAGTGACTTAATTTATCAAGCTCTTCATCTTCTTCAATGTTTGACTTCAAATTGATAACACACTTCAAGTATTCAATATGCAACATATTCGTACATCATTTTCATCATTCTTTTAAAACTTCGGGTTGTGTTTTTGTCATAGAAAATACTAACATATTGATTTAATTTTCTTCACAGTTGGGCCTCATGATTTTTTTATTGAATACCGATTGCAAAATGAGGAAGGGACTTCTTTTCTCAGTTTTCCTTCCTGGTTTGGACTCCTACATGTGGCTCAAGGGTTCCCAGGTACAAAAGGCTCTTCTAGGTTTTCATGGCTTCTAATGCTCTCGTGTGAGAGTTGTGAGCATTATTGTAGAGCGCTTCATATTTCATCTCTTGCACTTTCTCAAAGTATAGTAAAAATTGGTTTGTGTGCCATGGTAGGAGGCAAATTTCCCCATCTACATAAATATTCTCTATTTGTTCATTACTTGTTATGTTGCATCGTACGTTTTAGCCCCACTATATAGTTGAGTGACACAGGGTCTACTATACATGTGCCATAAAATGGTGCCAATTAAGTTTTCTGAAGTCGCATAATTACCTGTACATGCCAATTCTGACCTATTTCACTACAGTTATGGTGTTGTTCCATCACACTTGGTTGTGGTTTTGTTGTAGTTCATTATTTCTATAAGTATTGTTTGATTATGTATGAAATTGGGGTAAGACACATGCGGTTATAGTGGCGAGCTCTATGCATGTATATTTCAACAATTTGGCTTTTAATTATTAATAGTTGTTGTTTTATGTTAATTACATGATGTAATAGATGGGCCCACTGTAGATGCACCCAAGTTTAGTGGACCATTAATTTCCTTCTCTTTTTCAGCCCCTAAAGAGCATTTTTTGGGCATTGAGATAGAGCACTAGCATCATTGTCCTTTGTTTATACTTGTGAGAAATGACAACATTCAAAAGAAGCACATAGAGTGCATGTACATCCCATGTCTAATATCCTTCTCCTTCTCCTTCTATTGTCTACCTTTTGAGTGTAATTTTATAGCTATCTCCGACTATTGTGTTTTTTTACCGCACAGCACGTACAAAGTAGAATGTGCGGTAAAAAAACACAAGGACGTTTTTCTGATCGGTTTTCAAGAACACAAAACAAGACAATGCAATTCCCTTCTTTAGTTACTTGTGTTCAAGTCATCCTTGAAAGGGAACAGCAACAAGTGGGACAGCTTTCTCGATTACGACCCCGAAATGGTCCCTCATGTCCAACTCCTTGGACTCCATCTCGTCCGGCAGCCTCCATGCAAAGGGGTGGATAATCGAAGCGAGGGCCAAATGCACCAGCCGATCGGCGAGAGGCATCCCCGGGCAAATTCTCCGGCCTGCGCAGAAGGGAATAAGCTCGAAGTCTCGGCCTCGGAAATCCACCTTGGAGTCCAAAAACCTCTCCTGCTTAAAACGCTTTGGTTCCGCCCATAGCCCTTCATCTTGGCCGATGGCCCAGACGTTCACCATCACCTGTGTGCCCTTTGGAATCTTGAAACCAGAGATTTCGACATCAGCTAATGTTTTCCGAAGGAGGAGTGGACCTACTGGGTGCAAGCGGAATGTCTCCTTCACTACAGCTCGAAGATATGGTAGATTGAGCAACGTCTGATTCTTCAACTTGTCTTCCTGGCTCTACTACTTCCTTGAGCTCAGCTCGAGCTTTGGCCATGAGATCTGGGTTGTGCAGTAGCTCAGCCATGGCCCACTCCACTGTCGATGAGGTAGTGTCAGTGGCCGCTAGAAATAAATAAGTCAGTTACAACGAGTTACACTTGACACTATCTCCACTCAAAAGATGGATAGAGATAATATGGTAGTCTCTTCCCTATCAACCTAGTCTTTTGGGGTCTTAAAAAGAAAGAAGAAAAACGCATGCAACTGAAGGTGCCACAAAATGAAAGAATTTTTTGTGTGTAAAATTAGTAAATATCTAATGCTCAGTTTAATTATCCAATTTCAACTATATGTAATTTTTGTATAAAATTAATAAACATTAGATGCTTGACTAATCAAGCAGGGTGAATTTGGGGCTTTTGACATAATTCTCTATAGAAGTATATAGAATGACAAATAAATGTGTTGAACTAACAACTTGGTTTAATTTTCAAGAAGAGTGTATGATTTTATGATTTTTTTCTACTCTCAATTACTTTATGTTTCAAATTTCATCATAGGTATATATATTTATAAGAATATTTGGATGTTTATAGATGAAGAAATATATGTAATTAGATTAAAATACATCTATATATTCCTGATAAAAAAAAGTCTATATATTAAATTTAAAACAAAGTTAACAATAATAATCTAATAGTAATGTCCTATTGGGCACTCCTTGAGTATCATGTGAGATTTATTCTCCCTTTATACAGACCCACTTTATACCAGCAGTCGATCTTAATAATGGACTTATACACTTAAGTGCAAGTCGGAGTATTCATACTATCACTCGGAGTATTCATACTTTTAGGAAAATTATTTGCTTAAATAATTACCGCAAAAGTAGATTTCATTTCGAAGGTACTTAGTGAATCTCCCTTCCCATCCTCCTGCAGGTCAAGAAGCGCCTCCAGCAAATCGTTCTTCCTTGTAGAACCCGGAACAGCTCTGTCATGTAAACGCTTCGCGATTATGGCATCGAAGAGGCTGTGCAGTTTCTTCAATGAATCTGCAACTCATCCTCGAAATCCTTGAGGATCAAAGGGCCGCAGCACGGGAAAGCTGTCTGCCAGATTTGGCTTTGCCGCTTCGAGGGTGATAGGGCGAGACAGCTGTTGGAAGTCTGCAGAGTCCTGGGACTTGAGGCTGGCCATGTCAGTTGAGAACTCGATGTTGGAGATGAAGTTGTTTAAGGTTGCATGAATGAGCTGACGGACGTTAACTGGTTGTTCAGCCCGGCTGCTCTCAGACAAGCAAGCAACAAGCTCATCCACCTTCTGCTTCCTCAGGCCATGTCTGGCGTCCAAGCTGTGAGGGCTGAAGATGTACTTGTTGTACAATACCCGGAGCCGCCGCCACTGGACGTCGGGAGCCGCCCGCCACAGCATGGAGTTGTCGTGGTGACCGAGTGCACGGGCAGCATCCATCACCAACCGGCCGCTCAGGGCCTGGTCGTTCTTGAAGAGAGCTTCTCTGGCTAGCTCGGCGGAGGAGATGACCACGGTGGTGACTCGGCCGAGTTGGAGGGTCATGAGCGGCCCATAGGTGTTTGCCAATTTAGCAAGGGACTTGTGAGGCTCACTTCCGAGGAGGAAGAGGTTGCCGACGACCGGAAGAGAGGTGGGTCCCGGCGGTAGCCGGGAGAGTTTCCTTGACAGAAATCCGAGCAGGTAAAGAGAAATGGGAACGAGGCAAATCCACATGATCAAAGTTGAGTACTCCATTTTCGGATGGAGAGCGGGATTCATATTGTCTCCCGTGGGGGAGGCTTAAATAGAAGAACATGCGACCCTCTGTCCTCAAATAATTGTCTGGATTTTCGATCAACTTTAAAGTCTTGCATTAATTGTCCTTTTCAAGTGTGCTTTCGGATATACGTTATCATGTTAAAATTATAATCGATTTGTGAAAGTTTCAATAGTCGTTGATGTCATGCATTAAAAAAAAAAGTCGTTGATGATCCAAATAAAATGCGTAGTTAAAATATACAAAATTGTAGAAAATCACTTTGTATAGATGACATGGGCTTTTATATGTATTTTTCATGGTATTAACACAATTGATACTAATATGTGCTAGCATGTATACTATCTATTATTTATTTGGGTAGATGGGGGTAGATGGCTCGATGCTTTTCTTACTGCTAGGCTCAATGTTACTAAGGAACGTAGAAAAAGTTTCTCAACACGACACCGAGTGAAGCTTCACCAAATAATACTCACACCGAGTGAAGCTTCACCAAATAATACTCTAACATGTCATAATGCTTAAATCATTTTAGAAAAGTAAGAAAGGACATGCTTTAAAAAGCAAGGATATTGTCAATTTGTACAGTACTAAGATAAGTGAAAAAAGTATCGCACGTTAGTTTTTTTTAGCTAAACAATATTTGTTGTAAGTGTGCATTACTGGACCCTACACGAGATAATGATAGTTGTTTCTATCTTATCAACTTTTAATATAGGAAACAACTCGAGCCGCTTGTTCTTAATTCAACGACATAAGTGGTTGGGCAGTAATTTAAACATGCTTGCCCTGAGTCATGTGCATCTTTGGATTAAAATCCATGGGCTCACAAAGTCCAAACTTATACAAACCAGACTTTAAAATATGATTTTGGAGAATAATTGAGAAAAGAGAAGATCTTCTCTTTCTCTTTAATTCTTCCCCCCTTACTCAACCCCAAAAAAATTGAATTGATTTTTTTTATGTCTAAGGCTTCTCGTTGGCCATGCCCGACCCTCTCAAGGGTAATGCACAATCATGTTAGAAAAATAAGAAAGGATATGCTATAAAAAACATGTCTAGGATGCGTGCAAAATGAGAGTTGAAATTGTGTAAGCCCCCACATATGAAACATAGATTGCATGCATAATAATTTTAAGTTTTTTACAAATTACTAAGCCAAAGATGAAAAAATTCCATATTAACTGGTTTAGAGAAATAAATGCCACAAAACATAGACTTACATGATAATTAAGAAAAATCAGACCAAAATAACCCTAAGTGAAGGTTTAGGATTTATATTGTGTTATCCTATCAGAATCCTGCAAATATCCAAAATTTCCCACCTCAAATTTCCAAAATTTGTCTTGTCAAAAGTGAGTTTGGGCTATGAAGTGAGATTCAGTCTGAGGTTCTAATCATGCACTATCATTCAAGAAGTGATTTTTCCATGAAAGTCACTGGCCCATCTAAGGGTTAATTCGGTGAAGGTTAGCAGCAGTAAAAAGTCAGCGACTTCTGTGGTAAAGACATATTCAAAATCTAGTTTTTTTTCGTAGGTTTTAATACACGAGTGTTTGTATATCATGTTAGGGAGAACACAATAGTCAGTACTTACATATACACGCATAGTACATGGATTGTGTTATCAATAATATGATACACAAAATATCATGTTATCAATAATACAATATACATAATATATATCATGTTATCAATAATATGATATATGACATTGACAAGTTGTGTTATTGTGCATGGGAAGGTAGACCTATTGTGTTATCAATAATAATAATAATATATATGATATAGAACATTGACAAGTTGTTTATTGTGTGGGAATGCATGCATATTGTCTTATTGATAACATGACTTATGAACGCAATGTGTATTAGACTGTTATTTGGGCGGTTACATAATGTGAATGAATGTGACTCACTAATTTTGGTCATGACCCATTGTTGATATATATATATATATATAGCATCTCTGACAGACGTAGGCAACAAGAAGGCAATCGAATGGAGGAATCAGTGATGGTCTCAAAAGAGAAGAGAATTTATTGGAGGAGACTGGGGTTGGGGAACAAACAACTTCCCTAGTAGATTGAGACTTTCAAAGGACCTGGTTGAATCTGACCGGAATGCAAGAGAATCTAGGAGGAGACTAGGTTCTATTAAGTATATAAATGTTAGAAAGTCATCATCTCCATGCAGCTACTGGACGTTTTAATAGATGAGTGCTAGGATGACTCACAAGATGTATTTAACATTTGGGAAAAATATTACCCATCATGGAGGAAGACGTTGCACTAATTACGGGTTTGAGGGCAGAATGATACCTAGTGAAGTTGGATAGTGAAGATAGGAAGGCGGCCCAAGGCAAGAGCCAATTTTTCAAAAGGTTCTTTGTTGGGAAGAGGCCGGAGAAGACCCATATATTAATCCATGGGATTGATATGTAGAAGTACCACATCAGGATGTTTGCTCCGGTTATAAATGTGATTTGACAATATTCACTTTCTTTCCACTTTCCAGCGAATATTAGATTTTTAACCTAGTGGGAAGATCATCAAGGGTACATTAACATCTCAAATAAACTTACTGCATGCTATAGGACACATACACGCAGAGACCTCACGCTGCATTCAACGAGGAAATATATAATTCAGTCAGGTTGTAGGCAAGTTGCAAGCTCAAGCTAATCGTCTGGTCTAATTTTTTTTAGTTAATATCTTTTTTCCACCATATGTGACTTTATGCTCTAGCGCGCCAATGGGAGCCCCCATACTGTTGGACGTCGGATATATCATACGATGTACATACATAAATCAAGGGACATGTAGTATGCATGGCCCCACGCTCGGTCGAATCTCGATTCGATGCCTATGAAAGCCCGAGCCCACATCATGGAATACTAAATAAAATATCCTAATTTTGTCGGTAATTATATAGTATGTATCAATATAATTAAATCATATTTGAGAATTTTAAATTTTAGAAAATTAAGGGTATTAGTGATGCATAGATCTGTACATCACAAATACAATAAGTATTTGCGACACATAGTATTATATGTTGCAAATACAAATTGTATTTGCGACGCATAATACTATGCGTCGGAAATCAATTTTTGTATTTGCAATGCTCATATCTATACATTGCTAATACTTTAGGGTATTTGCGACATACCGCTCTATGTGTCACAAATATCGTTCTTTTTTATTAAAAAATTCTTTTAAATCTAATATATATGAATATGGGTATTAATGACGCATATTCACATATGTCACTAATATTCTTATATATTTTTTATGCATACTTGTATGCGTCGCGAATACTCTATTTATTTGAGACGTTTAAATAAAAGTCACAAATATGTGTGGTGGCAGGGGCTCAAATTGTATTAGCGACAGTTTATTTGTATGCGTCACAAATATAACTCATAATATTGACGCTTATGAGTATGCATCGCTTATGAGAATGCATCACTAAAAGCTAAAGTATTAGCGACACTTAGAAATGTGTCACTAATAGTTCTTTATAGCAATGTTTGTTGTGAGCGTCGCTAATAAAAGCATTGCTAATAACTAGTTTTGTTGTAGTTCCACTTACCCATTCAACCCCTTATTCCTTTACTTAAATCTATCACTTGTAGTGTCCGAGACGAACGAGTACACACTCACACTAGGTCACTAGGGTCAAGTCACATAGGCGGGTCCGCTAACTTACCAAAACTAGTTCCTTAGGTTAAATTGGTGTGTTTTACCATTCCCGGACCTCCGATTGTGGTTCATGGATTTCAAGTAGCAGAGTTAACTTGGTTGAGTGAATAAACCTGCATTTTCGGCCTAATTAGGAAAGTGCCCCCCTCCCCCCTTTTCCTCTAATGGTAACGGGTCAAATCTAGGTTTCGTTGTGGTCTGGTTTAATTCTCAAAAAGTTATTTAACTTAAGAAAATTCTTCCATAATTTTAGGGTGTTATAGTTTACTTGTCCATTTATATTACATTTGAGTATGATATATAAGATTCTATTGATGTCATAGATGGAACCCATATAAAGGCAACTCCTTATGGGCCTAGCAAAACGAGCTACCACAATGGGCAAGGTATTGGTTATAACAAAATGTATTGGCAGCTTGCAATTTTAATATGGAATTCATATATATATTTGTTGGATGGGAAAAGTTCATCAAATGATACAAAGATAATGAAGGATGCCATAAAGAGATTTAATGGTCTTCTTACACCACTAGGTACTATAGTTATATATAGCTCATATATAGTTTTTAACTTTATAGTTTCACATTTATCTACAAATTTATATGGTTGTAATTATCTATTCAATAGGGAATTTCTATTTGGTTGATTGTGGCCATCCTAATTGAAAACAAAAAGCACCATATTGACCTTTCTGAGTATGAAACTCAAGCAAGAAGTCAGCCAGTAAAGCACGTGAAGTGTTCAATCATCGACATGCATATTTGAGGAATGTCATTGAGAGAATATTTGGGTGTTTAAAGTCGGGCTTTAAGGTTTTTAATGACCATCTACCCTCATTTCCTTATGCTACTCAAGCGAAAATTGTTTTTGCATGTAGTACATTGCATAATTTTCTTCGTAGGGAAAATTACAAAGATGTGTTTGAAGCTAATAATGAAGATAAAGAATAGAAAGCACCACGTAATATTCAAGATGATGCAAAATAAAATTTTGATCCAGAGGGTGATTTTGAGAGTCAAGTCGAATAAAGGGCGGTAACTAATTCATGGAGAGATGAAATCTTGGCAAAATGTGGAGTGATGTGAAATATATGACGATGGGTGTTTGAGCTTGATGTTGTAGTTGGACTATATTATGTGGATTGGTTTTTTATTTTTAGTTATCTAATTAACATGTGTTCTAGATTAACCTTTTATGTATATCTATGTTCACATGAACATAGTAAGTCCTACATATTACTTGATTTGGAGTCAAATATAATTATTTAATCTAAAGATGTTGAATTTTTGGAAACAAATTTATTGGAGATTCTAAACGACAAGACCCACAAATTTAAGATCCACAAATGATTGAAGTAGATAACTCTATTGATATCGAGGTGGTTCCTGAACCTTCATTTGCATTAAGAAGGAGCACGAGGCCTAGGTTGGAAAATACTATTTATCCAAATTTTATATCTCCAAATCATATTGTGTTTCTAGTAGAAGTTGATAGGGAGCATGTTTTGAATAAAATACCATTTTTTCTCAATGTGAAGGATGATCCTAGGACCTATAACGAGGCAATGGCTTCTCGATATTCCTTTTTTTAGAAGGAAGCTATTGATGATGAGATGGACTATGTAATGTCCAATAATGCATGGGTCTTAGCTCATTTACACTATCGCTTTAAGTCAATTGGGTGTAAATGAATATTTAAGAGGAAATACAATTGTAGTGGCACATCTTATACCTTCAAAGTTATAGTAGCTAAAGGTTTTAGGCAGGAAAAAAAGATTAATTATTTTCACAATTATGCTCCTATAGCGCATCTCACTTTTATTAGAATATTGTTTTCATTAGCATATATTTTTAACTTTTCATAAAATACCGATTTTTCTCAATGTGAAGGAAGATCCTAGAGCCTATAAAGAGGCAATGGCTTCTTGAAATTCCTTTTTTTAGATGGAAGCTATTGATGATGAGATGGACTTTGTAATGTCCAATAATGCATGGGTTTTGGCTAATTTACCCCATTGCTTTAAGTCAATTGGGTGTAAATGAGTATTTAAGAGGAAATATAATCGTAGTGGCACATCTTGTACCTTCAAAGTTAGAGTAGTAGCTAAAGCTTTTAGGCAGGAAAAAATGATTAATTATTTTGACAATTATGCTCCTATAGTGCGTTTCACTTCTATTAGAATATTATTTTCATTAGCATATATTTTTAAACTTTTCATACATCAAATGGAAATTAAACATGTATTTTTAAATAGAGATCTCGTTGAGGGGCTCTATATGGACTAACTAGAAGGTTTTGTGCATCTAGGTCAAGAGAAAACAATATGCAAACTTGTAAAGTTCTTATATGGACTTAAATAAGCACCTAAATAATGACATGAGAAGTTTGACTCTATAATTCTGTTAAGTGTATTTAAGCATAATTATGCTGAAAAGTGTATTTATACTTAATTTACTAAATTTTATTTTATGGTGGTATGCTTATATGTTGATGACATATTGATTATGAGTTCCAACATGGTGGGGGTGATTGAAATTAAGGAGTATTTGACTTCAAACTTCAAGATAAAGGATTTGGGTGGAGATGATACAATCCAAGGTATCAAGGTGACAAGGCATAGTGGGGGTTATACTTTGGATCAGTCACATTACATGCAAAAAATTCTTACCAAATTCAATCATCTTGATTTTAAAGATTTCCATACCTCTTGTGATAATAGTGTTACCTTTAGTGCAAATACTAGAAGATCAGTTATCCAACTAGAGTTTTCTAGTGCAATAGGTAGTGTGATGTATGTTATGCACTGCACTAGGCCAGATATTGTATGTGCTATTTGCAAATTGAGTAGGTATGCAAGCAATCTTAGTGGCGATCATTGGAAAGTCATTGGAAGAGTCTTTGATTATCTCAAAGATACTAAGGACTATAAACTTTGTTATGAGGATTATCCAGTTGTCCTTGAGGGATATACGGATGTTTATTGGATAACTAGAGTTTGGGATAACAAATCCACCTCGGGAGGGGTTTTTACCCTAGGAGGAGGAACTGTATCTTGGGATTCCAAGAGAAAAACCATTATCACTTATTCAACTATGGAATATGAATTTATTGCCTTAGAAGCGATGGGCAAAGAAGATGAATGTACTAGGAACTTATTGCTAGACATCAAGTTGTGGCCTAGTCCAATGTTGTCTATATCTATCAATTGTGATAGTGAGGCTACTGTAGCTCGAGTCTATAGAATGATATATAATGGCAAGTCTAAACATATTAGTCTTAGACATGAATATGTGAGGCAATTGATACAAGATGATGTCATTACACTTGCCTATGTGAGGTCAAGTAAAAACTTGGCAGATTCTCTTCCTAAAGCTCTTCTGTAGGATGTAGTGAGAGCGACAACTTTAGAATGGGGCTGAAACCCTCATTGTATTTGGTCAACAGTGATGGCAACCCAAGCAAGTCCAAGTTATACTACTAGTGCAAGGTTCAATGGGTAAGAACAAGTTATTGTTTTGACAATATACTAGCACACGAGCTCCATGTATATGTTTAATAGTTGTGTGGACTCTAAGGAATTCGTTGTGAATGTCACTAGTGAAGGTTGAGATTTAAACACTTAATGATGTTCAAGCAATATGTCTAAGTGGCAGAGACATATGACAACTTCACCTATGGGGACATAGAAGTTGGGCCGCTTCTTATGGAAAGAAAGCATTTATTTCCTAGAGTGTCTTTAGAGAACCGAGATAGAACATAGCCAAATAAGTGTTGAGCATGGGATTTGTTCTTCTCATAGAGGCTCAATGTTTTGATATGTACAAAGTCAATGGCTTTGTATCTAGATTGGGTGGTTCAATATCAGCAGTAAACCACAAACTTTTACTTAGCTTTGCAATTCTTGTATAAATTTAAAGAAACTTTCTTGTGTTTAGTGAAGTGTCAGTGGATCTATTTGTAATGTCCCTGAATTTTCTACGATTTTCTGTGATTTTCCTGCTATTTTTCTGGTCATTTTCGGCGGGAAAATGTGACGCTATGGTGTATTCGTATTTGTGTATTTTCCCCCGTATTTATACCCGTATTCGGGTGTGGGGCTTAGTCGCGGGCCGTGGGCCTCGCTACGCGCTTACGGCGCGAATTTTGGAGGTTTGACGCGTAACCGGGAGGTTAACGCGTGTTAGGGACGTAAAGGTAAAAATTAAAAAGATTATATATAAATCTTTCGTCGGATTCCAGAACCGACATTCTAAAAATTTCGAAGTCAGTAACATTTTTGCGTCCAGTGGTTTTTTTAGAACCCGAGCTCGATTCCGGTCGCTCCGTTCTCCCTCCTCCGTCGTCGGATTCCGGCAGTTCTTGTCCTGATCTGCTTTGCCTCACCGCCACGAGTCCATAGACACCGGCTATGACCGCCGCCACAGCCTCTTCGCTCCTACACGAGGTACCGAACCTTTTTCGGGAATTTTCTCTCCTTTAATCCCGTTTTTGAGCTATGGGTGTACGTTTTTGACGTCGTTTGCGGCCGCTCTCAACTAGACTTATGTTTAGTTGGCCGCTAGGGACCCATGGGCGCTGGCTAGAGCCGCCGCCGTGCTTTCTGCACTCCGCTGTGAGCTGCCGAACATTTGGTCGGGTTTTGTTCTCATTTTGCATCTCACTGTCCGTGAGATTGTTTTGACGCCGGGATTTCCGGTCATCGTCCGGCCACCGGTAGGACTCCGTCCAGCCTACCTCGACCCAGTGTCGGTAGGGGGTTGTCATTTTTGACCCCGCCCCGCCCCTATGGCCTTGCTCCGCCCGATTAGACGCTTTGGGTGCGTCTCGGGTCGTTAGCATCGGCGAGCCGTGGGCCATTTGGCCATTGTGGGCTCCGCCCCGGCTCGGCGACAGTGAGGGCCAGCCCCGATTGGCCCGAGTCTACACACCGCTTGGAATGGGCCGCTTGCCCTGCACTATACCGTGCGTGATGTATAGCCGCCCGCACTACATGTGTTAGCTGTCGGTGGCGATAGGCGATGTCGCCACTTTGATTAGCCACTGCTAGGGGCCTTAGCCCTGACAGCCTTTGGTGGGCCTTGGGCCGCCCCTGTTCAGCCCTCTCCCCCGCCCCTTTGGGCCACGGGTGTATGTAGCCGCGTGTGCATGTGGCCACGAGTGTGTTTCTGGGCTTAGGTGCCGCTTTTGCGCCGCCTGACCGTCGGATGGCTTTGCCACCGAGTGGAGTTGACCACTAGAGTCCTCCTCCACCTCTCCACTATCCTTGAGCGTCGTCCCATGCCCTCCGCCCTTATGTGGGCCTTTGTTGACGCGAAATCGTCGCCGTTGGGTGCTGTCCACGGCCGATTTCGACGTTTTGTGGCCGGCTGAGCACGTCTTAGCCACCGGCCGATCTTCAATGAGTACACCCTCGACTTTTGGTTGCACTGCCACATATGTTGGCACGATATTTCTCCCGGCCGCCCCCAGTGTGCCACCGTGGATCGCGGGTTTTGCCGCATTGATTCTGACACTCTGTTTGGCCGTGACTAGTTCCGGCGCTTCCTAAAATCCTCGGGACAGCAGCTCTCTCCACTTGGCAAAGCTATTGGCCGCCAACTCCGCTACCGACGCTGCCACCGTCGTGTGCTCGCCATCGAACGTCATGATTACGAGGTAGGGAAGCTTTGAACTCGTAAATTCATGATAGCATGCTTTGAATGAGTAGTAGCATGCTAGGATTGTATGATTCCATGCTTTGGATGTTAGGTAACGATTTGATTGCATGATGTACGTGTAAGCACGATTGTATGGTATGTTGAAATGCATATGACATGCATGTTGGTTGTAAGTACGTTGGATGTATGTATGTGCTAGTGATGGCTAGCGTGTTTGTTGGTAAGTTTCGTACGTTGATTGAGTATGTGCTAGTGATGGCTAGCGTGTTTGTTGGTAAGTTTCGTACGTTGATTGAGTATGTGCTAGTGATGGCTAGCGTGCATGTTGAAGTATGTATGAATGTGTATGCATGTGCTAGTGATGACTAGCGTGTATGTTTGATGTATGCATGTGCTAGTGATGGCTAGCATGCATGTTCGTAAGTTACGTATGTATGACCGTATGTGTATGTTATACGTATGTGGGAGACATACGTATGTATGATGGCTTTTTGCCTATAGTATGGATATGTGTAAGTGTATGTGGGCAGAGGTATGGGCGATGGACAATAAGAGGTTGCAGAGGCTTTGTCTGAATTTGGATACGGTTGTGTAAGCGTATGTCAGATGACAGAGGATAAGAGTATGACGGGCAAGGATTAGAATGGATCGGGTTGGGTTAGATTGTATGTTGGGCGACTGTCAGATAGTAAGAGTGTTCATAATTGTACAAGCATAACGTATACATTATGAAGCGAAAAGTAAGCATAATTAGTGAGGTATTAAGTAAGAGGGCGACAATTGGGTTTGGCTCTGAGGAGCTTAGTGTGATGACATTTGTGTACGATGTTTTGGCCATAAGGTAGATGGCAGAAATGTAAGACTGTAAGATTTTGGTGTACGGTAAGTTTTGATCCTGATATGGACGAGGTAAGGAAATCTGCTGCCCTGACGAACTAGGGTTTCGATCAGGCTCAACATCAGTTTGATCAGTCGAGGACTGTGAGTTTGTGTGGCATAATTGTACTGCATAATGTACTTAATTCAAACTTGAATTATAAGCACAACTAATGATAGCGTTGTGAGTTTGAGACCTGAGGGTTCGACGGATTAAGTTCCGTGTTTGAGCTAGCCGATAATGAGTCGGCTAAGCATTTATCATGTCTTGCCATGGTGGTTATCCTGCGGGATGTTGTCTGTGTGCTGTGTAGAGCACCGGATGTCTTTTGCTCTGTTGAGAGCGACGTATGTTTCCGATTTGGTCTGTGTGCTGTATAAGCCCAGACGTTTGATGCTCTGTTGAGAGCGTTGTATGATTCCGCCCAAGAGTGGCACTGTATGTTTCTGCCCAAGTGGCACTGTATGTTTTTCTGCCCAAGAGTGGCACTGGCACTATAAGACCCATTATGGTGGGCAATTGTATGACCCCTTATGTGTGGGCAATTGTATGACCCCTTATGTGTGGGCAATTGTATGACCCCTTATGTGTGGGTGTATGTTTGCGCGCTCAGGTAAGTAGTATCATGGACCTACTCTTACCTGTTTGATCCTGTGCCCCATGAGCACTGGTGTGCCTTACCTTCGGAAAAGTCCATGGCGTCTAGTCACTCCCCGGAGGTTAAGGTGTTGCCCCTGTGGCATTCCTTTCCATCTCGACGCTAGAGCTGATTAGTTGTAATGAGCTTCAGCGGTCGATAGTATGCGTACGTCTGTACGATTATGTGTGTGAGTACGACTGTATGAGTATGGGTTTGAGCACGACTGTAAGTGTATGTGTATGAGAACGACTGTAAGTGTAAGAGTATGAGTACGATTGTAAGAGTAAGACTGTAAGCGTATGAATCCGAGCAAGACTGTAAGTGTAAGTTTCAGAGTAAGACTGTAAGTGTAAGTTTCAGAGTAAGACTGTAAGTGTAAGATGTGCGAGTAAGGTCGCACGAGTAAGTGTAAGATGTGCGAGGAAGGTCGCACGAGTAAGTGTAAGCTGTATGAGGGAGCATATGATTGTACGAGTAAGGTCGTACAAGTATGCGTATGTTGTATGAGTATGCGTACGATGGTACGAGTAAGTTTGTAAGACCCTGGATAAGGGTGTTGTGTATGTTTTGTTTGAGGGTACGATTTTAGCACGATAGTGCTTTTAGTATGTTTTTGGCACGATGGTGCATTTGGTATGACTTTGGCACGATGGTGCAATTTGGTATGTTAGTATGCGTATGAGCATGATGTTTGTATGCCTATCTACTTCATGTTTGAGTTGCATGAACGCATGTATTTATGAACTTTTGAGTTCACCGTTTGGGATTTCCCCTACTGGGTATTTTCCTACTGAGTATGAAAATACTCACCCTACCATTTTTAGCCCCGTGGTTCGGGAGGCTTTTGCAGGTGTGTGTTGGAGAGCTCTTGGAGATGGATGCTCATTTCAGCGGTAGATTGATTCCCGTTGACTCAGGTATATGTTTGACTCACTACGAGTTTGTTTGTGCCACGATCCGATGTATTGGGCGAGATGAGACGTTAAGATGTTTATATTCTGGACTTTTATTTGGATTAAGCTGTGGACTGTTATGGGACTTGCACTCAGGGATGCCTGGGAGTGTTTTGTATTTAAAAGTCTATGATCATAGCGAATTTAGTCGTACGTGTGTTTTCGAGTAGCGCCTGATGATATTTGCTTTAGCCGTACGATGTTTGACCGTGTGATGAAAATATTTAGATGGAAAATGGATGTTTAGTGTTTTGAATTATAAACTGTCTTATCAGGTTTTGATTTCGTCATTTTTACTCCGATTTACAGACGTTATATTGCAAAAATTTTCCGTGAATTTTGAGGAAAATGTGTGAAAAATCTCGGGCGTTACACTATTGGCCTATTTTGTATTTATTTTTTATGATAAAAAGTGGGGGATTGTTGAGTTTTTATCATAAAAACGTCAAGCAATCTATTAGTGTGTGAATCGATCAATCACTTGGTTCGATTGATCAGTTCATTAACCGATCGATCAATAACTCTTAGGAAAATTTTACGCTTTCACATATGATTCTTCTCTACCATTGAATTGATCATTTCCTTGAACAATCGATCAACTAGTGAACTATCTTCATACTTTTCTAAAGAAACACATACCCTTTCATGTTTTAACGGCTAGAAATGCCTTTTTTCGAAGGTTTTGATGCCTCTTTGTTTGGGGTGACTTTTCTATGCATTTTATACATAAGTATTCAGAGTATGTATGTTTTTTGTAAGAGCTTTGTGTGTTTCTCAAAATCTAAATTTGCCAACATTTTTACAAAAGCCTCAAGGAGAGAACAAGGGGATTATTTACTTTTGCTGAGTGCAGATCCTATAAGGCTCTGATTATCTTGGGAGAAGAATTTGCTCAAGAACCCCACAACTTGAAGCAGTGCTCAAGTGGAAGAGACAAAAGAACGCTACAGAGATCAGAAGGTTTCTAGGTTTAGCGAGTTACTACAAGTGATTCAACCCAAAATTTTCTACTATAACAACTCCACTAAAAAAACTTACTCGGAAGAAAGCCAAGCACGTATGGAGTGATGAATGTGAAACTAGCTTTGAGGAATTAAAGGAGAAATTGACATATACACCAGTGTTGACTTTACCTAGCGGAACAGACGGATTTGTCATCTATAGTGATGCATCCAAGAAGGGATTAGGTTGTGTACTTATGCAACAAGGGAAGGTCGAGCATATGCATCTTGATAGTTGAAGATCCACGAACGAAACTACCCAACCCATGACTTGGAGCAGTGGTATTCACGTTGAAGATCTGGCGGCGTTACCTTTATGGCACTCAATTTGAAGTTTTTACTGACCATAAGATTCTTCAATATTTGTTTTCTCAGAAAGACCTCAACATGTAACAGAGAAGGTGGATCGAGTTCTTAAAGGACTACGATTACACCATTGCATACCATCTAGGCAAAGCAAATGTAGCAGCGAATGCACTCAGCCAAAATCAGCCTATAAAGCTACTATGGCAAGACTACACTAGTGGAAATTACTTGAAGAATTTTCTGAATGCAAGCCTGAGTTGTAAGTTGATGACACAAGGAATTTGTTAGCACATCTTTCCATTAGTGCAACATTGTCGATTCGAGTAAAGGAATCCCAAAAGGAGGATGCTGAAACTAAAGAACTTATGGAGAAGATTTCACACAAGCCATGCCCAGGCTTTGAAGTGCGACCTAATGGAGTTCTACTATTCAAGGGTGGGTTATGTGTGTCCAATAATGAGGAATTGAAGAAGAAGATATTGTCTGAAGCCCATAATTCTAAATATTCTATTCATCTAGAGAGCACCAAGATGTACCAGGACCTAAAGTGTAGCTTTTGGTGGAATGACATGAGGAGAGATATTCCCTCCTTTATCTCTAAATGCCTAGTATGCCAATCAGTCAAAGCAGATTATAGGAGACCATGAGGAATGCTTCAACAGTTATCAACACCAGAATGGAAGTGGGAAAACATCACCATGGATTTTTTTATGGTACCAAAGACATTGAAGGGAAATGATGAAATTTGGGTAATTATCAATAGACTTACAAAGTCAGCCCATTTTCTAGCTAGTATTGAGATGACACCCTTTGAAGCTTTATATGGTAGACCATGTCGATCACCACTATGTTGGGATGAGGTTGGAGAACAGCGATTAACTGGCCCAGAGTTAGTGCAACAGTCAATGGAGATTGTTCAAACTATTCGCAAGCAATTGCAGATAGCTTAGAGTCGACAAAAGAAGTATGCAGACAACCGACATTGGGAGTTAGAGTTTGTGGTTGGGGATTCTGTTTTTCTGAAGATATCTCCAACAAATTAAGAGAGTGATGTATTTTGGAATGAAGGGGAAGTTGTCTCCTCGTTTCATTGGTCCTTTTGAAATCTTAGAGCATATTGATGCAGCAACTTATCGTCTTGCATTACCTCCTAAGCTTTCTAACATCCACAATGTGTTTCATGTGTCGATGTTAAGATAGTACAATAGAGATCCTGTTAACATTGTTAGCTATGAACCACTAGAAGTATAAGCAGACATGTCTTACGCTGGAGAACCTATTCAAATTGTGGATAGGAAGGAGCACCGGCTGCGAAGACAAAATATTACCCTAGTCAAGGTCCTTTGGAAGAATCATGGAATTAAGTAAAGTACATGGGAACATGAAGATGTCATCAAGGAGATGTACCCTCAAATCTTTATGAGTGCGAGTTGAACTTCGAGGACGAAGTTCGTTTTAAGGTGGGTGGATTGTAAACCCGTGTTATGTTTTTATTAAAAAACATAGAAACTTGAGAGGGGTAGAGGAGAGGAAACCTCCTCATCCTCCCCCAGCCCTAATCCGAACGGGAGAGGGGAGGTCCCCTCTCCCACTATGTCGCTCCTCTCTCCCACTTCATCTCTCCTCGTCTCTCCCAGTACGTATCCCCTCTCCCTCCTCTATATAAGCCCTAGACCCTCTCCTCTCACCCCATCCTATCTCCCACTTCTCTTGATTGAGCGGGCAGCTGCGATTGGAGGTGTCTGGTGGGCGGCGACAACTTTGGGGTGGAGATTTGGCAGTGAGAAGGTCTGTCTGCAATTGGGAAATGATAAAGGTATGTCCTTTGGTTTATTTGGAGTGGGACTGACACCATGAGACCCTTCCTTCATGCCCTTCTTTGTGTCAATTCCATTTCTCCCCTCTTTATCCATTTCGAACCCACTCTGCACAGAGGGTTTCTAGGCAATTGAAATGCCCATAATAGTTCCCCTTTCTTCTACGTTTTGGTCTTTTAAAATTGACGTTCTGGAGCCATTAATTAGAAGTGTATTTTGGTTTTAATGATAGGGTTTAGAGAGAAGCAGTTGTAATTGGCAATAGGAGTTGATTTAGGCCAATTAAGGTGAGGACCCTCATGTAAAGCATGAATGTTTTCAATTATTTGAATATATATATATATATATATATATATATATATATATGTATGTATGTTTAAATCAAACATAGTTTAGACGCTGGGCAGTGCATATGATTAATTCAAACATAGCTACATAAATATATCAACCATTGGGTGGTACCTATATTTGCATTCAGAACACATATGGGACGTTAGGCAGCACATATACTTAAATCAAATATGGATACATGTGTATCAAAACATCAGTGCATATATTTACATTAACCTCTATCCCATATGGAAGCAGTGCATAAATTTGCATCAAGACATATAATATATCAGACATAAGACAATGCGCGTGCGCACACACACACACACACACATATATATATATATATGACTTGTTGTAAATACATGCTCTCCTCCAGCGTTGGTACATATTTGATTTTAATTCAAGTTATGCTCCAACATTGATATGTGTGTTAGAATTAAACATATGTTATGCATCCAACGTTGATTATATATTGGTTTTGAACAAGATTTGCTCTTTGGATATGCACTTGATTTTAACAATGCTCTACTCAAATGCCTATTATCTATCTGATTTATACGCACAAGGGCTTGCTAAGGTTCTGTTTTATAAATGACCCATCAATTTCATGATATCCCCTACTGAGATTATTGTAAATATGGGAAGCCTTGCTGAGAATAAACTATGTTGTACCTTGATGAGATTATGGTAAATGTTATGCGGCCATGCTGAGAATAAATTAGGTTATACTATGCTGAGATTATTGTAAATATGGTAAGTCTTGCTGAGAATAAATGATGTTATACTCACACTACAACAAAAACGACTATTAGTGAAAGTAAAAACGTCGCTAATAACTATTAACGACGCTTACAAAGCATCGCTAATTGCTTTGATAAAAACGGTGTCGCTATTGCTCATTAACGACGTTTATGATTAAACGTTGCTAATAATCTAGTATTAGCGATGTTTAGGGCATACGTCGCTAATAATAAAACATTAAAAAATTAAATATATTTTTTAAATATAATTTATTTTAAAAAAATTATAAATACAAAATAATTATTAGCGACGTTTATAGTTGTACTTCGCTAATAGTATAATATTAGTGTCGTATATGAAACATCATTAATGTAGATTAAAAAAATAAAAAAAATAAAAAAATATTTACCACTATTTAGTGACGCACTTGTAGTGCGTTGCTAAAAAAAATTAAAAAAGCATACAAATAACCAAACCGGGTGACCCAGTTTGGAATCGCTGCTGACCAGTGTCGTGGGTCACTGCAGACGTGAGCGGGCGACATTGGGGAGTAGGAGCGGGGCGCTGAAGCAGGCCGTGGGGAGCGAAAGCGGGGCGCCAGAGCAGGGAGCGGGGTGCTGGGATCAGGTCAGTGACGACCCGCAGAAGGGGGTTGTCCTCAACCTCTCGACAGAGAGGTTGAAGGTCATGAGTCTGGAGGCGAAAAATGTCGCCTTCCTCCGTCCGGTGAGGCCCGCCGGCTCCCAGCCTCTAGAAGAGCTTCCACCCACCAACAAGCACGTGGCCGCCAGTCGGCTCCCAGCCTCCCACAACTGCTTCCTCCATCCAGCTTGGAGGAGATCGCCATGAGGGAGGCAGCTTGAGGGTGGGGGAATCGGGCGGAGAGACGGCGAGGAGAAGAGAGAGCCAGGGTTGGGGAAGTTGCAGGCGAGGAGTGGACAGCTGCCGGAGGTTGAAAGGCACGGGCGGGGGGAACCCTGTTTGCAGACGGAGGGACGGCGAGGCAGCAGGTGGTTATAAAGGCAGGGCAAAAATTCACCCAAGCAGGAAATTTTGCGCCCGGGTGAATTTCCACCTGCGTAAGATGTTTAGCGACGCTTCAAAAGAACCGTCACCAGAAGAATATAAATTAGCGACGCTGAAGTATTTGCGTCGCTAATAAGGATACTATTGTCGCTATTATCTTTGAAATTTTTATTTAAAAAACACTATTACCAACGCTACATAGTAAACGTCGCTAAGAGGTTTCTTATTGGCGGCATGTAGCCATAAGCGTCGCCACTAATGGTTCTATTAGCGACGCTCACTTACGAGCGTCGCTAATAGTATTTTTTATAACTTTCACCTCTCTCTCCTCCCTTTCTCTCTCTACTCCCTCTCTCTCTCCCCTCTCTCTCTCCTCTCTCTATCTCCTCTCTCCTCTCTCTTCTCTCATCTCTCTCTCCTCCCTCCCCTCTCTCCTCTCTCTCTCTCTCTATCTCCTCTCTCCTCTCTCTCCACCCTCTTCTCTCTCTCTCCTCACCCTCTTTACCCTCTCTCTATCTCCTCTCTCTCTTCTCTCTCTCTTCTCTCTATATCTATATTTTTTGTTTAAAAATTATTTAAAAAATAAATAAAAATATATTAGCGACGTATAGGACTATACATCGATAATACTAAGGGTATTAGTGACGTATAAGCCTATATGTCGCTAATACTCTAAGGTATTAGCGACGCATAAGTCTATATGTCGCTAATACTTAGTGGTATTGGCAACGTATAGGTCTATATGTCGCTAATACATGCTTAATAAAATTTTTAATTAATTTTTAAATAAAAAATATAAAACAAATAAAATAAAAAAATCTCCCTCTCTCTCCTCTCTCTCTATCTCTATCTCTTCATCTCTCTTCTCTCTCTATCTCTATCTCCTCTCTCTCTCTTCTCTCTCCTCTCTCTCCTCCCTCCCTCTCTCCCCCCTGTCTCTCTCTCCTCTCTCCCCCTCTCTCTCCTCCCTCTCTCTCTCTCCTCACCCTCTCTACCCTCTCTCTATCTCCTCTCTTCTCTCTCTCCTCTCTCCATATCTATATTTTTTGTTTAAAAATTATTTTAAAAAATAAATAATAATGTATTAGCGACGTACATGATTATACGTTGCTAACACTCAGTGGTATTAGCGATGTATAAGCGTATACGTCGCTAATACTCAGTGGTATTAGCGATGTATAGGCCTATACGTCGCTAATACATGCTTAATAAATTTTTTTAATTAAATTTTAAATAAAAAAGATAAAATAAATAAAATAAAAAATTCCCCTCTCTCCTCCCTCTCTCTATCTCTCTCCTCCCTCTCTCTCTCTCGCCCTCTCTCTCTCCTCCCTCCCTCTCCCTCTCCCTTTCCCTCTCTCTCTCTCCTCCCTCCCTCTCCCTCTCCCTTTCCCTCTCTCTCTCTCCTCCCTCCCTCTCCCTTTCCCTCTCTCCTCTCTCTCCTGCCTCTCTCTCCCTCTCTCCTCCTTCTCTCTTCTCTCTCACTCTCCCTCTCTCTATCTCTCTCCTCCCTCTCTCTCTCTCTATCTCTCTCCTCCCTCTCTCACTCTCCATCTCTCTCTCCTCCCTCTCTCTCTCTCTTCGATCACTCTCTCTCCTCACTCTCACTCTCTCACTATGCACTATCTCTTTTATTATAAATTATATTTAAAATTAATAATAAAGTTTAAGAAATAAAATATATTATATATAAATAGTGAAAGTTTATTCTATTATTAACACTAGTTTTTATTGAATATTTTATTTTTATTTAATATATATGCAAATAGTAAATATTGAATAAAATATATTATATTAAGGAAGTTTATTTTAATTTTTTTAATATTTATTTATTAAATAAAATGAATTTATAAAGCTATTAGCGACGCTTTTAAATAAGCGTTGCTATTAGAAATGGCATTTGCGACGCTTATTTAAAAGCATCGCTAATAATTCAATTTTTTTTCATTCATAACTGTTAGTGACGCTGTTGTAAGCGTCGCAAATAGAGGAACTATTAGCGACGCTTATAATAAAGCGTAGCTAATATGATTAGTATTAGCAATGCATATGAAGTTCATTTTTTGTGACACTTTTTCATTCATCCCAAATAGTTATTTTTAGCGACGCTTAGCATTACGTCGCTAATAGTACATTTTGTTGTAGTGCCATTATGGTAAGTGTTATGGGGTTTTGCTTAAAATATATAAATTGTGTTATACTTTGCTGAGATTATGGTAAGTATTATGGATCTTGCTGAGGATAAGTTGTATCCTTTCAATGAAATAAATTGTTCCTGACAAAAGGAAATTGATAGTATATGAATGTTTTAGAATAGGGTGTATTTACTTGAATCTTATCATTGACTAGTTATGTGGTGGTATCCTTATGAAGTGTATGTGGTTGTAAGTGATATGTTATTCTCCTCTTATTGGATATATGAGAGGTGCATACAACATATATAGTAGATTTAGGTATTAAGAACCAACCTAAGAATGAGAGGTTGACAAGGGTAGTTAAGGTTTGGGTCGAGTGCCTTAACTCTAGGATCAAAATAATAAAATTACTCAGGTGCCATGTAGGGATGAGGGTAGACCCCATCCTTTAGCAGTACTCTCCCGGTTTTTACGAGTCATACAGAGTGCACGCGGATGACCATTCATGACGCTTTTACACCAGCGCAACTCATGGATCACATAGCTAATTCTCTGGGTAATTATAGGGAATAGGTTGTGTGAGTATTGCGTTATCATGATGGATATATGATGATCATTTAAATGTTACATTAAGATATAATGGATATATGATGACCATGTATGGATTTAATATGCTACTATTTGAATATTAAGTTTTTGTTATTGCATGATTGATGATTAATTAATTACATACATGTTCATTTGAGGTACGATCACAGAGCTTTTAGATCACAGGTGGGATGTCTATTCCATTGCACATATTTTTGTACACAGGTTTATTTGCTGATATAGATATATAGGAACGTCAAAAAAAGATAGAGAGAAATACCATTCACCAGGAAGATTGGAGAATTATTAGGATAATTTAAGTATTTTTTTATGAGAATTAAAGTAGTTAAATTTATAGTAGGAGTATTAACACCCGATTGGTGAAACTTATTTAATTTTTAATTAAATAATAGTTTAGTTGGAAAGTTATTCAAAGTCTTGGTTACATTTCTCTATCTTTTGCCCAAATATCATATTGCCTTTTCACAGCTCGAGGTACATTTCAATGGTGACCATATTACACATATGTTCTTCCTCCTCGTCCGCTTCTTTGTCAGCTTTTCCCTGGCCACCTTCGTTTCTATCTAGTTCTGGATGAACTCCATATTCTCCTCACCCATGGTCGGTCTAGCCAAGGGCGTTGCCGCCGTTTGGGGGAACCAAGGCAGTGGGGCCTCCAAGCTCCTCATGCCATACGGGCGTGTCAGCCACCTCGGCGCCACCCCTACCGCATGGCGCATCTCCTTCTTCATTTCTGCAACCATCCAAGTCGCAACACCCTATTCCGTCCCGGCGTTCGGCCAGGACCTCCCGGACAGCAACTACAGCCAGCTGCAGAATACAAGGGAGAAGTCCAAAGACGAATTCGGCAGCTTCCTCTGTAATGGGATGATAAATTACAGAGGTTGGATCTTGGCTTTGACATACGGTTACTGCTTTGAGGTGGATCATTGCCGAGTATTTCTATGATAGGTTCACTCTGAACTTTCACACAGCTGGGACTATCGCAACTACTTTTGGGTTGGCAAATATAATCGCCTGGTTTTCCGACATGATGGCTAAGAGGGACGGGATGGGTTCTTGTACTAACCTGGCTTGACCTGCCATTAAACCAGTTTGGCACGGAACGGTGACTGGGTCACTTTCAATAACACTGCTTTTGGTTGATTCTCTCAAAAAAAGAACATTGATCTTGACATGCAACCAGCTGCTGCTGTAAATACCAAAAATGCCATGCGCCGCTGTGATAGTGGGGGTTTATTTGCATTTAATAAATTCCTTTTCTAATACTTCGTCTGTCCTAAATTATTACCTTCATTTGGTAAAATTATTTATTTTATATTAATAATCTTATTTTATTAAATTTAAGTGGTTGGTATTAAAATTACCGTGTAAGAGTTTTTCGTACTCCCCTCGCTCTCACAATGAGCCCATCTTAAGCTAAGCTGTACATAAGGAGCTGTTGATATTTAATATGGATGTTGCACATATTAGCATATGTAAATATGTGATACTGATGATACTCCAGCATAGATGAACGACACATATTTATAGCTTATGCTGAGCTCATTATAGTGAGAGCAAAGAAAAACTCTTTCAAATATTTTTTTTTAAAAAATTAATATAACTATTAATATGGGACAGACGGAATACAATGTAATCAGGATTCAGGCGAACCTTATGTTATGTAGCAAGTGACTGGAGTGACTACCTTTTGCGGTTTCCTCGTGATCTTTATAAAAAGGGAACCTTGTTATTTCCATCCTCATCATTCATTTGTCCCCCCAAATGGCTCCTGACCCTCTCTTCTTCACATGGCCTTCTCTTATTTCTCTTGCTTTTTTTCTTTTGATCATTTCTTTCAGACAGATAAACAAAGGATCCAAACGTCTTACACTTCCTCCAGGACCCAGAAAGCTGCCAATCCTTGGCAACCTACACCAGCTCAAATCCCCACTTCATCACTCTTTAATGCAACTATCTATACTGCATGGCCCTCTCATGTACCTGCAACTAGGTTTTGTGCCTGCCATTGTTGTTTCCTCAGGTAAACTGGCTGAAGAAGTGCTGAAAACCCATGATCATGAATCTTGTAGCAGACCTTCTCTTGTGGCTTACAAGATGCTCTCCTACAACTCATTGGATGTGGCATTAGCACCATATGGGGATTACTGGAGGCAGATGCGCAAGATCTGCATACTTGAGCTTCTTAGTGCCAACAGGGTTCAAGCATTTAGATCGATTCGAGAGGAGGAAGTGTCAAGAACTATGTTCGACATAGCGCAACAATTGTCTACTTCCAATAGTGGTCTTGTTAACCTGAGTGAAATGTTGCATTCTCTTGCTAACAATGTGACTTGCAGAATTGCTCTTGGCAAGAGATATCAATTTGGGGAAGGTGAGAAAGGCAAGCTTCATGAACTTTTTAATGAAGCTCAGGCCATGTTTGGAGGCTTCTTTGCCGCGGATTACTTCCCGCTGGTGACATGGGTCGATGTAATCCGAGGGCAGCAAGGGAGGCTCAAAAAGATCTTTCATGAGCTCAATGATTTCTATGAAGGTGTGATCAACGAACATCTCCAGCCAAAAAGAGTAAGGCAAGATCAAGAAGATATTGTTGATGTGTTGCTTAGAGTACAAGGTGATTATCATCTCACTAGGGACCACATCAAAGGTGTTCTCATGGTAATATTTCTCATAATTCCTTTAATTCACCTCAACAGTTCCTAATTATAGATTATCATCTGCTGACATTGAAATCAGTAAAACAATACCTGCAGTGAATCTGCATTAATGCATGAGCTACCATCTTTTGTATTTTCTACTTTTGGCAGAATATTTTTATTGGTGGAACAGACACAAGCTCTTCATTGATGTTGCGGGCTATGGCAGAGCTCATGAGAAACAGAAGGGTGATGAAAGAGGCCCAGGAAGAAGTCAGAAGAATCATAGGGAAAAGGGGAAAGGTCGAGGAGACTGATATTAAAGAGCTTCACTATCTAAGGTTAATATTGAAGGAGACATTACGGTTCCACCCACCAAATCCTTTGCTTATCCCACATGAAACGATCCAAGAATGCTCAATCAGTGATTTTGTGATGCCCCCCAAAACAAGGATTATCATCAATGCATTTGCAATTGGCCGAGACCCAGCAGCCTGGCATAGGCCCAATGAGTTCATTCCTGAGAGGTTCTTGGATAGCCCCATTGATTACAAGGGACTGAATTATGAGCTAATACCATTTGGGTCAGGAAGGAGACGTTGCCCGGGCATGAAACTTGGATTGGCTACTGTGGAGCTTGCACTAGCTAATCTTCTTTACTTCTTTAACTGGGAACTTCCAGTAGGCACCAGAGAGCAAGACTTGGACATGTCTGAAGAGAATGGGCTCACTGTGCACAAGAAATTTCCTCTTCTTCTTATCGCAACAGCTTACAACACTAATTCTATCTCACCCATGACAAATTTGACAGTTTCAGTAGGTGCTACTTGGTAGTTGGTGCTGAATCTGCTTTCCAGGGACTAGGAGTGCTTTTGTGTTCTTTACATTTACATGTATGTTTGCTACATTTGAGGGGTTTTACTAAGGGAATCATTTTAAGATATATTAACGTCAATGGCTATTTATGTGATGAGCCATGGATTTATTGTTTGAGCGTAGGCATGTGGACATATTCATTATATCATACAACTATATAAAGCATGTTGAGTGACGCTAGATTTTCAATTTTTGCCTATTTTACCCATATTTTTCACCCTTAATTTGGATTTTACCAATCTTTAAAACTCAATCCAATCCTTGGGTACTTTTACAGGTTTAAATTGATACATGTTAACTTAATACAGATTGTTGATATAATATGGGCCTTATTTTTTACATTACTTGATTTTAACATTATAAGGTTATACCTTACACTCTCAAATTTAGATTAGTGTGTCCTTATAGTTGGAAAGCTCTTGATGAGTTCTATCAAATGAGATTTTGCATGAGTACATTTTTTTTTGTGGGTTTTACACATACAACACGCTTCTCAGTAGTAAGTTTTTTTTTTATGTTTAGTTATATTACATAAGATTTGGACTCGCAATCACCTACTATGAATATATATATCGGTTAGTAAAGAGCTTATAACCATATGTGCATATAATTATGATCACTATAATTATGAAAGTATGTATTATAGCTATAGCATACAAGGGAGACCTTTGTTGGATATATACTTTATTTTTAAATTAATTTATTTATTATCCAATTTGTATTTACATACGTAATGTGTGTGCATTCTTGCTGGTAATTACTTGCATGTGTAATGTGTCCCTCATCACCAAACTTTTTCTATTGATACTAGATTGGCTATGCAAGCCTAATCATAAACACCTTCGTCTCTTCACTGCATGCATAGCATGAGGATGACATGGAACCCTCATTGGCATAGGGCCTATTACTTGTCACGGGTAAGGCAAGTACACATTAAATTTTTTACATGAAATATAGCATGCACAACAATATTTTCTTGAAAATATGTTACTAGTTAACATAAACACAACATATTACTAAAAAAACCTAATGTAAAATATAGCATGCACTACAATATTGCCCTCAAATTATGTTAGTAAATGTTACTTTTTTTGCTAATGATTTGTTATTAATACAATGTATGACACCTACTAAAAAACATATTCTAAAGTAGTATACTACTCAGTAATTAACAATAATATTACATCTATGTTGTCAAGTTGTATATTGAATACTATGTTAATTAAAAAAGTAGTAACATACTCTTGTATAGTCTTCTACCACGTAGAATTTAGTATGTATTTTTTTACTCACAACAAATACCAATATAATTAAATATTGCTTATGTTTAAATTTTAGCCATTTTGGGCTTAAGAATTGGTAACATGTATTTGTTAACATGTGCAAAATTCAAATTTATCTAAATGTAAACAATTAGGTAATTTAATTTATCTAACCATGTTGAGAGTTTAATACCCTTCAATTTGTTAATGGTCACTACAATGGTCTCTAGTTCATATACCTTACAAGGTAACAAACTACAAAATATGACCTCAATGCGTAGGAATTTAACAACAAAAGCTAACGCAAAACATAAATCCTCCACCACAAAAATCAATCACAAGAGATTGTTTTAACGTGGAAAACCAGACTAGGAAAAAAGACCATGTAGTTGACCCTTTGGCTAAAACCAATGCACTACGAAGATATAGATTTTACAAGACTCAAAGTTACCAATGTCTCAATCTAGAAATCCTTCTCTAGTTTTATTTGCCACCAAAGTCCTTCTTGGTACTTTTCTTTTGAACTTCATCTTCATTTTCTTCTTCAATAGAAAAATCTCTAATTAAAACCCTTCTTGATTGTTGTTGAAGCTCTAACCAAAATCCTTCTTGATTTTCTCTAGCAATCTCTTTTGTGTGGTGTGATGTGGTCTTCACAATTTCTTTTTCAATTCATAGAGTGATTCTGAATCAAAGTTCTCACCTTTCAATTTTTTTTCTCTCAATTCATATGAAGGTGATGGAAGGAATAAAGCTCTCTTTTTCATATCAAAATTTCCTCCTTCATTAGTCCAAATTTGTCATGATAAGGTCGCTCTCTTTGTCGTTATGGTATTTGTAATACCCCATATTTTTAAAGAAATTAGTATAAATTATTAGTTATCGATGACCCATCGACGTGTCAATGGACTTGCCGATGGAACTCAAGAAATTTCTATTGGTAGACTCATCAATGTGTCGATGAAACCGCTGATGGTAATTGCATGCATATAGTTACTCCAAAATACAAGGCAGATAATCAATTTTAAATTTTGTAGGTGGTTATGATAGTATTTAAGGCTTAGGAACAACGTGAGAAGAGGAAAAAGGAGTCAAAAGGGAGACTTGCAACTAGAGAAGAGAGCAGCAGATGACCAGGAGTTAGGTGAATGCCAAAAAATTGGGTGATGCTCGCATGTTTCAAGGTTGAATAGCTTTTGAAACTTAAAATTTTCCCAAATTGATGTAGTTTTGGATCTCTTCATGCTCTTCATGATTTACATTGAATATAACATCAATTGAAGTAAAGTTTGTGATCTTTACAATCTTCTCACTCAATTTCCTAGTTTTTACTATATTAGGAAGTAAAACTATGGTTTGGGTTGATGATTTTTTCTTTTGTGAAAGATTTGCAATGAGTATATACATAAATACGGTTTTCATAAACAAAAGAGAGCATCTGGGCATGATTCTGATCATCGATGAAGTCACCAACATGTCAATGGTTGCACTGATGAAAAGGAAGAAGATGAACAATGTTCAAGCATACATGTGTTGTAGGCATGTGGTTTTTGGTCATTGGCAGTGAAAATGACGTATCGACGAGGCGTCGATGAGAATGACATAATAGTGTTATTCCACTGTTGGTAGGGTTCGACATGTCGGTGAACTCATTGATGGTTATGGGTGAGGGTGATGTGTAACATCCCTAATCGTAGGTAAATTTTTTGTTTAATTGTATGTAGTTGTTCTATTTGCTTGGTTGATTGGAATCATATTATTATGTTTATTAACACCATATAGGGTGTAAGGGGTGCGGGCTTTTAGTTGTGAGGGCCCCCACTGTGGCAAGGGGGGTCCGGCCTTGGTGAGGGTGCCAATTTGGCAAATAGAGGGTTGGGCCTTGTTAAGATTATAACTTGAGAGAATAGTCCAAAGGAACTAGGATTAGGCTGAGGGAATTGTGTTTAGTGTGACTCCTAGAAAATGTTTGGTATGTCCCCTAGAAAATAGGGGAGGGGTTAGTAAGGAGTCGAGGGGGGTGGCACACTAGTCCAAGGGCCAGCAACTCCTGATAGGCACACCCCCTAAAAAATGGGGGAGTGGTTAGCAAGGGGTCTAAGGGGGGTACACACTAGCCCTCTTGGCTGGCTAAATCCTAATTAGCACATCCCTTGGAAAATAGGGAAGTGGTTAATTAAAAGACTAGGGGAGCGGAGGCACAAACTTTTCTGCAAGCCGCTTCTTTTCATTTTTCCCCATCAAAGCACCACTACCAGAGCTTGAAGAGAGGGGATTTCAGCACCATCAAACCCAACATAGAAGCAAGGGAGCAAGGTTTTGGAGGTAGGCTGGTAGAGGTAATATGTACTTTTTACACTCATATTCCTGTTGGTCATGATCTTATGCCTCTCCCCGACCTATACACTATCCGGGGTATGAATTCCTTACCTAGGTTGAAGTTGTCATCAAGCTCTTAATTTTGTGTGTCTCAGCCTCGAATCCCTAGGATCGGTTAATGCCCTCTCTACGTTTTAGTTAATTGCAAGTTAATTCTTATGTGTTCAGCCTAAATTGTTAAGGTCGGTAATGCTCTCTAATATGTTCAGCCTGAATTGTTGGGGTTAGTAATGCTCTCTAATGTGTTCAGCCTGAATTGTTAGGGTCGTTTCATGTAGTTTCATGCTGTTACTTTGATGTATTTTCAGCCCTAATCCATTAGGATCTGTCATCATGCTGTTAGTTTGATGTATTTCAGCCATAAATCATTAGATCGGTTAATGTCCTCTAATGTGTTCGAGCCTGAATTGTTAGTGTTAGTTCCATGTAGTTGTATGTTGGGATTAATCTATGCTTTTGTTGTGCATTATCCTCCTGTTTTATTCATGGTCTTGCTGCAACCAGGTAGTCATTGGACCTATACTTCGCTGAATTATATGTTGCATAGGGTTATGTATAGAGTCTTCCATGCTGATATGTAATCCCTGATCGGTTTTGTATTATTCTTCGGCTACAGTCATTGTCTTGCTGCAACCTTGTAACGAATATACATATACTTGCTGAATCATATGTTGCATATGGTTAAGTATAGAGTCTTCATTGCTAAGATTAATTCATAATCTGTTTTCATGATTCGGCGAGTTCATACATTGTCTTGTTGCCACCAAGAAGTTGAATTGACCTATACCTTGTTGATCCATATGAATCCATGTAAAAAGAATTCAGTTTTACCTTCATGTTAGACTGATTTGGATGAGTAATCGTTGTTAAACTATAGAATTGAACTGAGCCTTGGGTGTGTTAAAACCCCTAAATACAAATGTAACCAATGGTGTTAGTGTTGTCTTTTGATTAATGCAAGAACTACTTATAATTAGAAGAGTTATGGCTGAAATGTACATGGAATAAACCTTCTTACAAGACACCAATCTTATAGGCTGATATGCTAGTTAGTTTTGGGGCCTTTTTGCATAGGTCCAATTTAGACCTTAACACTCTTAGACATGATGGTGTTGGTAGATTTAAGACCAAATAGGGACATTATTGCTTGTTTCATTTCCTTTATGGCTGAATTAAAGTTCATGTAAGCTCACTGCAATAGCCATGGCGGCACCGACCCGTGTGGTCATAGGCCTTGGGCCTCGACACTTTCGGGGCTTTGGTCCCCAACTCTTTGAGCACTTTGCGCGCATCTAGGTTTTTGAGCACCATGGAAGGCTCATCTACCTCCAGCCAGCGTGTCCATGAGCACGGTGGTACTTGCATCTTTAGGCCCATGGCTGATCCGAGTGGATCTCTAGGGATGTTGGGATTACTGTTAGTATATAGTTTACTCCTTTGAGTAGGAATCTCCATTCGGGCAGCAATAAGTTAAATTGTTTCATGAGCAGAGTCTATTCATACTTGAGTTAATTTTGTCCTTTATAAATTAGAGGTTGGATTCTATGAGTAATGTTTCAAATCGACATATAGTGTGTATTTTGCCATTTTGTATTGGTGATGTTGAAACCGGTGTCAAGTAGCACATTATCTATATTTTCCTCATATTTCCATATCCATCTCCATGGCATGATTATGAGTGGGTTTTCTTACATCTTACTTAGTATTAGTGGAAATACTCATGCATCTCTGTGATGCAGGTTTAGTTCCAGATTCAGAGTAGTTGGTTTCCATTAGCAGGCGATACACAGGGCTATCAGGGTAGACTTTTGAAATTATTAGGACTAGAGATTTTGTTTTAATGCTGATTTGTAATAAGGCCTTGTGTTGCCCAAGAGATTATTTCATGTTATTTCATTTATGTTATTGCACTTGCACATGGATGTGATCCTGGATTGTAACAATTACATTTCATTAGGTGGTTTATTTTATTATTATGTGATGCTTGCCCTCATATGATAACACCTTGAGTTTCGTATTGGCTATATGTTTATGATCATGAAAACCCGGGGTGTTACAGGTCGACCTATTTGTGAAGTCACCAATTGAGATTAACATCTCTATCGGTGATAGTCAACGCGGCAGTGAACTCGATGGCTATCGATGAGGGTGCTGACACGTCTGTAAGGTCACCAAGAGATTCTATCGTTAAGGTTCAAGGCAACGGTGAACTCACCGATGGTTATTGGTAGGTCATCAACCTATCCATTAGGCTACCGATGGACCTCATAGTTCGACGTGTCAATGACTTTACCGATGGTCATAGGTGGTGTTATTAAATTTTAATTGTTTACTCACAAGCGCATGAATCTATAGTAGTTAAGCGGCTAAATAGAGTGTCAATCCCATATAGACTTGAAAATGGAAAACCAAATTTAATCTAACTCAAGTAAACTCTAATCTAGTTAACAACTTATAACAATAGAAACTAATCTAACTAAGAACAATTAAAGCAAATAATAAACAAGAATAAACTTAAATTACTACAGCTAACTAAATCACAAAAGAAAGAAAAATTCAAATAAAATATAAAAGCTGAAATTTAATTAAACTAAGAAAGCAATTAAAAGTGTAGAACAAATTAAATGAAAATTAATTAAGATTTCAGATTCCCTTCTTATTAACTTGTAAACTATCACATCTATGTTCATCAATTTGTTTCCCAAATATAACTCACAATAAATTAGAATTCAATTCTATTTATCATGGAAAATTTCATCTTTTAAACCTTCAATCAAAATACTAAAGTTATGTTCTACCTCGCTTCAAAGGAATAAAATCAAGTCATAAGTTGTATCTATATGAATAAATCACAACTCATGCCCAATTCTACTAATAATCAATCTTAAACCAAGTATTTAATTAATAAAAACTAATTAAAATCATGAGAAAAGCATGACTAGACTCATATCCAAATTAATCCACTAATTAAATTGAGATAAGAAAAACTAATATAAAACTATTTTTAAATTAACCAAATCACATAGATTAGACATCTCTACAGAATTAATAAGAGCTTCATCTTAACCTTAATTAAGAAAACTAACCACTAATTAACATAATCTCTACTAAAAATGAAATAAACTTCCAAGTATTGAAGGAAAAATAAAAAATAACTTGGATTGCTGACTCCACTTTAGCTTTGAGCAACTTGAATTCTAAAATTTTTCTTCACAACCCAACAGCCTAGCTTGGAGCCCTCTCTGATTTTCTATATTTCTATCTTTCTATGTCTCTCTTTTTTTTTATCCCCGGTTGCTTCTTATATAGAATTTTGGAATTTCTAGTTCTCAGTTGAATGGGAACTACTTCCAAACTAAAACCAACACATTTCTGGCTTCTTTCTTTTTTTAACACAGGGCATCGGGTTGCAACTTTTGTATTTGTCTTCACGTCTTGGCCATCTTGACCATCTTCATAACCTTCCCAGTTCAGCTCATGATCTTCTTCAGCAAGCTTTTGTACGCCTATGTTCTCACAACAACTTCCTAGTTCGCAACTGAACTAGACTCCATCAAACAGTTCACTCACGTCCCTGTTCTTCAATCTATAGCTTCGAACTCTAGCCTCATCACTTGCACAACTCCTTCATGAACTGCATTCAACCACTTGCACCTTCAAGCTTCAGCAACACAAATTCCATTATTCAGAAATCAGTTCAACTCTACCAAACTTCATTAATGTCGGACGGATTTCTCTTCTTTGTTTTCTTCAACTTGCCAACATAAGTCCAAATAATAAAAAAGTATATCCAAATTGATAGATTTGAGCACAACATAGACAAACACTAAGAATTTCTTCCAAATCCAAGCAGCATATTCACAAATTTCCTCTCTAAAATTTTCTGGGTCGAGTTTAACAATGGCAGCCACAAAAATCTCCACTTTACAATCAAAATCAATTCCCATTCTTCGATTTTAAGCTTCAAACATCTTCTTCATTGCTTTAATTAAAATGGGTTTTCAACTGCCTAATTTATTTGCTCAAATCCATACTCAATTTCACCCAAAATCAATTAACTATAATCTGGACATTTCTATCCAACTTCCTGTCCAAGAACTCATTCAATTTTCTTCTCTGTTCATTAATCTCTTCTGTTAATGTCCATATATATTTCTAACATGTTCGCAACTCCATAAAGTAGTCCAAATCTCTTGTAAGCATGTCAAGAGTATTGTGAATTTTTTCAAAAATCGTTCACATGCCTCAGGAAGCGTGCATTACCTATAACACATAAAAAGTCATATTTCAAGCGTATAAGACATGTAGAACACTGATTTTATTCACATAGACTCTTAAACAATTAAAATTGCCCAAATTAACTAATAATTTAATCATACTACGAATATCTATCTTAACATAAATAAACTCTAATTAACCCTTAATTAACCTAATCATACACGGGAAAATAAGGTAAATAGGCGTATAAAATGTATAAAAATCATGCATTTTAGGTGGGATCATCGACATGCCGACAAGGCTGCCGAAGGAATATAGGATTGCATATTTTATTGTGATTACAACTAATGTTTTTTATAATATTTATAATTAATATCACATGGTTTTTGATGTGATATGTTATGAGGATGAAGGTTCAATTATACATTTATTATTTAAGGGTTGAAATCCCCAATGCATGTGTATGAGAATATTGATTGTGATAAATTGGTACCCAAAAAATTATACATACGGCAACTAAGGTCATAGGAACTCTTGGTGTCTTAGCTTCAAAAGCGAGTCATTAGACACATAGACAGAAGAGGGTTGGTATGAAAAATGCTTAGTCTTTCGGCTCTCTAAAAATAGGAGTTATGTAGAACCGCTTCACTGATCTGGGAGTCATGTTCGAATTGACTACAACATTAAAAAATGACCGCGCAACGCAATACAGGAGGTTGATGATCATGAAAAGTCAGAATTTCAACACTATTGTCCATGAGCACTAGGGTCCATGAGCCCTAGTGAGCTTTTACTTCATAGCGTGGATGGGGAGAGGCAGACTTCATAGCACTGAGGTCATTATGTCATGACCCAATATCTAAAAGTGTGAAACTCCTAGATGAGGCCATCATGTCCAAAGCACCTTCGGGAAGGGTTTGCATACGAATGGAATGATTAATATGCAAGGTATGTATTCTTTATGGTGATGAATCGACCAGCTTTCTATTGACAATTCCATGGTGCACTAATCGAACTTTTATGAATCTTCAACTAGGTTTGATTAGACATGTTAGCATGTCATTTATCTTTTATTGATTTTGATGTTGTTAATAGACAATTATGAGCTTGTAGGTCCTACAAATATTTCAATGTAAAAATTATTTAAATATTTATTAGAGTTATTTTATCATATTCAAATTATTGTGAAGATAGATGATACTCATACACCCAATTTTTTTTTTATTTTAATGATTTATTTTGTATATTTTTACTACTGCAACAAACAAGGACATGTCAGATTTAAGATATTTTCTTTTAAAAGGAAGAAAAAATATATATTTTACAAAAAAATCATACGTGGAAATTGGGGGTATAACAAAATTAGAGCAATAGTAGGAAAGAAATTGATCCTATATTGACTAAACACATGTAACTGAGCCATTGACTGATTGATCATCCATAGGGTGATTGATCGTTCCATGTTCTTTTTACTACCCTAATGAATCTAATCGATTGTTTCAACAATTTGATTGATTGATCACTATTCTAACATGATGAATTTGACTTTGCTCAATCGTTCTACTGGATCAAATGTTAATTCCAAAAGTCTTAGTTATATTCAAAACCAATCAAATGTTAATTCCAAGGCGATCAATTGTTTTTAAACATTTATGCAATTTTTGTCATTTTTGTCTAGTTCCCTAACACTCAAATAAGGTTTTTCTATGAAAATCCTAAGTGTGTGTGTGTGTGTGTGACGGCCACCAATAAAAAAATATATGATACAATAATCATAATTATTATTTCGCTTGGCACGTGTTAACATCGCTCGTATAATCGAACGTGACAACCATCGGTACATACCACAACAAGAAATCCACATAAAATAACATACATCATAGTATAAATCAGAGTTGATGCATAGACAAAATTTTATATATCACAATAATATCTAGTTTAACGACACATCATAAAATTATTACATATCACAAACCCACTGTTCATGGAGCAAACAAATAACAAAATTTAGGCACAATAATCCCTTACATAATAGTCACATAATTACATAAATTAGCAAAAATAACATTCCATTAATTATACAAAAATCTCTTTTGCCTTCACCTTTGCTTTAGGGGCATTACCTACAGAGTCTGGAGGTGGGTGAGTATTTTCATACTCAGTAAGCAGAATTAAAATCTAAATTAATGCTAAGTAGAAAAACTCATGAAAGTAACAATTTTTAATAGAACATAATTTATTTTACAAACGAATTCCGAAAACATCAGTTTGTCTAATTCAGAAACAATTTCAAAAAACATCGGTTTATCCAATGACAATAAATCCAGAGCCATGATACCGAACTGCGTTCCCCCTGACGCTCATGGGGCAACGGGAGGCTCAGAAGGCTAGGAGCTTATGCATGATGCTCCATACCTATATGCGCGCGCCATAGACCGAATATTTCCTCAATAGGTATCCAGATAAAATATGATAATTCTTGGTTTTACCCTAGAACTACCCATAAAATGCACATACCAGAACATAATTCAGTGTATATAAAACATTGCAAACATATGATATTTTCCATAAACTACGACAAACAAGCATAATTGAAAAAAAATGGTGCGTGAAAATTCGACCATACAAGCAGAGAATAAGTTAGAGTTTAAGACCCACCTTAGGTTTGGGTAGAAATTTCACATTTGAAGAGGCCTCAAACTGAAAACTGATCCCGTCACACCGTCCGGCATAGTCAAATTAGTTGAAAACTTTGAATGGCTTGATTTGGACTTAGAATGGCTCAAAATGGAGGAAAAGAAGTTCGAGGAGTGGTAGAACTAAAATTGACTGGAGTAAAAAAATGTGGAGGTAAGAATTTATAGGAAAGGAATGTCGTGCGGTGCACGATGCATGTGCAGCACACATCGCGTGTATCGCGCGGTGTCACCATGACGTGGTGGAACCCTCTATGTGAGTACTGCGTGTCGCGTGGACGACCCGTGCAGCATGGGCTGCCATGCGACCCGCGCATTGCACAGTTGTACCACGCGACGACGTGTCACCACGTCGGCTGACGCAACTCCTGCATCAGCTTGCATCAACCACAATAAAATAATATTTTTTTCTTTTTAAAAACTTTAAAATATAATAACTTTCCAACCATAAGTCGGAATCATGCATTCTCGATACCGATGGACTTGTATCGATGAGCCCTTCGAAACAAGATTTCATGGATAGATTTTACTAAAGTTTTACCGTGGGTCCTGCCCATGAGGCGTGCTTCTTGAGGTCATTACTTCGTCCCCGATGTTCGATTTGGTTGATTCAAAAACCATTATACTCGTTTTTTAGAGTTCTACCACAACTCTTTAGACACTGAACCCAAAATAATATTTTATAAATAAAAATATATTAAAAACTATATTATTGGTTTTGAAAAAAATGTACCAAAAATGAGGGTTGTCATAATCTTCCCCCCTTAAGGAAATTTATCCTCGAAATTAAACTAGCTAATCCTCAAATAGCTCTGGATATTTTTTTCAACATTTGACTTTCTAATTCCCATGTTGCTCTCTCATAAGAATGATGCTGCCATAATACCTTTACTAATGGAATCTTGTTTGTCTTAAGGATTTGTTCTTTATGGTCCAAAATTCTGACTGGTTTTTCTTCAATGGTCAAATCTAGTTCTAAGGTGACCATTGTCTAATCTAAAATATGAGAAGTATCTTGCACATATTTGCGAAGCATAGACATATGAAACACATTATGAACATTGTCTAGCTGAGGAGGCATAGCCAATCTGTAAGCCATTGGCCCTACAAAATGAGGACTTAGCTTTCCTTTAACACCAAATCTCATAACTCCTCGAGTTGGTGATACCTTTAGCAGCACATGACCACCTATGCAGAAGTCAAGGTCTTTCCTTATTTGAACGGCATAGCTCTTTTGACGACTCTAGGCTGTCACTAATCCATTCTTGATAAGTTTTACCTTATCGACGCACTGCTATAAGAGTTCTGACTTCACTAACTTTCTTTCCCCGACGTCCAACAAGTTGTGAATTGACAAAGTCGGCCATAGAGAGCCTCATACGGTGCCATGCCTATATTGGAAGGATAAGTGTTAATATTGGAAAATTCAATTAATGGCAAGTGCTCATCCCAATTGCCCTTCCAATCAATGGCACATGCTCAAAGCATATCTTCTAATGTCTGAATAGTTCTTTCAGACTGACCATCTGTCTGTGGGTGGAAGGTTATACTAAATTTGAGATTAGTACCTTACTCTTCTTGAAGTCTTTGCCAAAAGTGTGAAGTGAATTGACTATCCCGATCTGAAATGAATGATAACAGTATTCTATGTCAAAATGTACATTCTTGCCAAAGCATTTAACGTTTGTGTCTTCTTAAGGGGAAGAAAATGTGTATTTTTAGTAAGTCGGTCTACTATAACCTAGATAGATTCATGACCTGATGAAGTCTTGGGTAAGCCTGAAACAAAATCCATGGAAATGGGTCCCATTTCCATTCCAGAATTTCATTAGGTTGAAGGATACCTTATGGTTTCTCATGTTCTGCTTTAACTTGCTGACAAGTTAAACATTTAGAGACAAATTCTCCTATGTCCCTCTTCATCCCATACCACCCCAAAAAAAAGAGTCTTGGTACATTTTTATTCCTCCTGGATGGATAGTGTATTGAGACCTATGTGCTTTATGTAACAGTTCTTGTTTTAGTTCAGGTACCGCCAGAACCACTAATCTTTCTCTAAATCATAATTCCATCATTAGAGCTTTTACTAAAGTCAGGCTTATCTAAGAAGGTTTGTACTTCTATATCCTCTTTCTGGGCCTCCAGAATGCACTCAACTAGTTCGGACTTCACCTCAAGATTAGCTACAAAAGCCTCTTTGTTTTCCGTTTGTAACTTAGGTTGCATACCCATTACTTCTTCCACCAATCTCCATTCTTTTATCAATATTTGAGCTACCTTACCCGTGGCCTTCCTACTAAAGGTATCGGCCACCACATTGGCTTTTTATGAGTGGTATTGAATAGAGAAATCATAATCATTAAGGTATTAAATCCACCGTCTTTGCCTTAAGTTAAGATCACTTTGGGAGAAAATGTACTTTAGACTTTGATGATCTATAAAAACTTCAAATTTCTCTCCATACAAATAATGTCTCCAGAGTTTTAAAGGAAACACTATTGCTACCAATTCTAAATCATGAGTGGGGTAATTACTAGGGCTACACTAGAAAACCGGAACCAAACCGAACCGGGTAAAATCGAACCAAAATTTAGCGGTTCGGTTCAGTTCCTTATTCGATTTTGGTTCGGTTCTTGAAAAAAAACTGAGTGGATTTCGGTTCAGTTTTAAGGGAAAAAAAACTGAAACCGGAACCGAACCGAGATATTTACCCATATAAAAACCCTCGTTTTCACCCCTCCCTAACCCACTAACCCTAATTTCGTATTTCACCTAGATAACGATTCTCCCTAATTTGCGATTCGCCCCGATCGCCAAGCCTCTTGTTGGGAAGGAATTGCTCGTTCGAAGAGGTTTGATGTTAAAATCAATATCCTTTGTTCTTCCGTTAAAGTATCCTTTGTTTTTTTTTTACATTGTTAGACTATATTGTCCTGCTGGAACCACATTTTGATGATTGATTTTCTACTTTTGTAGCGTCTGAAAGTAAATTTTTAGAAGAGAGAGGTGAAGGAAGTGGTCAAAGTATCTGGCGTGGTAACAAAGGGTAAACTTTCTTTGTTACTGGATTTTTTTAGCCTATTTGTAAAAAGACGCACATCTGTAATTGCAGATCTTCCTCTCCTCCAAGGCTCCAACTCCTCCCCCGTTAGCTCACCAACGCCCCATTTCGCTCTTGTTGTTCTCTTCATTTTCGTCGCCCGTCTCTACTGTTGTTTGATTCGAATCGCGCGCGAGTGGGAGGGTCCTCGTTCGCTAGGTGTGTAACGCCTTCCCTGCGCTCCGGTTTGCTCTCTCAACTTGTTTTGAAGTTTCTGCACTTTGTTTGGTGAATAGTTTTTTTGTTTTTGTTCCTCAAAAAACATTTTTCTTTTTTTATTTTCTGCTCATCCTCTGTGAATTTTTGTATCTGGGTTTGGGTCGATTCTCTAGGGGAATGCAGTGGGGGTCAGTGGGGAGGAAGATGAATCTGTATGTTGGGGGTTTCAGGTGTATTGTCTGCTAGGTTTTTATTTTTATTTTGGAATCATATTCTTATTCTTTGATTATATTCTCTGCATTTTTGTGTTTTTTCTTTTGCTTGAGGTAGACTATAAGTAGGAAGATCATTGTATAACAAAACAAAAATCATTTGGTTTAATTGCATCTGTAAAGTCTCCTTACGGAATTATTGCAGAGATATGCAAGGAACCTCTATGGAAGGGCCCATCCCATCAAGTATTGCTCTCTTGGAAAATTTAACAAAACTATGAGTGAAGTCTCTTTATTTTTTTCTTCCTTGCAACATTAAGCGGCTTATGGCCAATCTTTGAAATACTTTTTCTCTTTTTAAATATCAGGAGAATTACTGACTTGAAGGTGTGAAGCTCAGGTTTCCCCCCGTTACAAAACCTGAAAAACATGCAGAAATTGTGAGTTAAATGTCGTATTGAGTGGATCCTCTAAAGGAGCTTCATCTTATCTGTTAGAAGACACCTTATATGTTAGAAGACACCACATATTCTCCACTATGTAGACAGACTTTTGAAGACAGGGCAGAAGAAAGACTTTTGCAAAGGGCAAAGCCGTAGGCTTTTATTAAATTTTTATATATAAATGTGTATGATAAATGACTTAGGTTGCAACCTTGGAAATTTTGTATTGTTTTCATCTGATTTTGATTAATTCAAGTAATTTAATTAAAATGTTCGGTTCTCATTCGGTTTTCAGTTCGGTTTCGGTTCTTATATCGGTTCGGTTCGGTTCCTGTATTTCCGTTCTTAAATTCGGTTCGGTTCAGTTCCTGTAGGAACTGCCTAAAACCGAACCGAGATGCATCCCTAATAATTACCTTCATATTTCTTTAGCTGTCTTGAAGCATATGCTATTACTTTCTCATTCTGCATCAAAACACATCTAAGGCCCATTCTTGAGGCATCGTTGTAAATCACAAACCCTCCACTACCATATAGTAAGAATAAGACTGGAGCGGTGGTTAATTTTTGTTTTAATTCTTGAAATGCCTTCTCACATTCCTCATCCCATATAAACTTCACACATTTCCTAGTTAGCTTTGTCAAAGGTAAAGCTATACTTGAAAATCCTTAACCGGCAAGCCCTAGAAAACTTCTAATTTCTGTGACGGTTCTGGGCGTCTTCCACTTTCAAACTGCTTTGATCTTGGTAGAGTCTGTTGATACTCTATTTTTAGAAATAACATGACCCAAAAAGGCAACATGTTCCAACCAGAACTTACACTTACTCGACTTAGCATATAGTTGATGGTCTCTTAGAGTTAATTTGAAGAACTATCTGTAAATGTTCTCGATGTTCTTCTGGGTTGGAAGAGTAGACCAATATGTCATCAACAAAAATAATCACAAATTTATCCAAGTAAGGTCGAAAGACTCGATTCCTAAGATCCATGTATGCTGCAGGAGCATTCATCAATCCGAATGGCATCACTAAAAATTCATAGTGGCCATATTGGGTACGAAAGGCTGTCTTTGGAATATCTCCATCTCGTATTCTCAGCTGATGGTACCCTGACCTTAAATCTATTTTTAAGAATACTTTTACTTCTTGTAATTGATCAAACAAGACATTGATCTGAGGTAAAGGATACTTATTCTTAATAGTTACAGAGCTAAGTATCCCATAATCTATACATAGTCTCAAGGATCCATCTTTCTCCCTAACAAAGAGGACTAGAGCTCCCCAAGATGATACACTAGGTCTGACAAATCCTTTATCTAATAGTTCCTACGATTGACTTTTTAATTCTTTTAGTTATGCAGGAGCCATACAATAGGGTGCCTTAGAGATAGGTTATGTTATTGGTAGTATGTCAATATTAAAATCTATCTCTCTCTTTGGTGGTACCCCTGGAAGATAGTTAGGAAATACATCCAAAAAATTCTTTATCACCTCAATATTTTCTATCTTGGAAGATGAAGACTCCTTAGAAATTACACTAGCAAGATATGCTTGACATCCCTTATATATCAATCGTTGTGCTTTCACAGCAGAAATGATGCATGCCCCTAGAGGATCTTTGTTTCCATGAAAGGTAAATTTTTCCTCTCCATGCTTATTAAACATAACTTTTTTTCTTTTTACATTCTATGAAGACCTCATTGTCGACTAACCAATCCATTCCTAATATGACATCATAGTCTATCACACTTAGGAGTATAAGGTTAGCTTTCCATTTTTGGTTTTCTAATGACATGGACACATCTTGCATAAATTTTTGAGCTATAAAAGTTTTTCCCACAGAAGTTGACACTTCTAAGATATATCCTAGTTTTATAACTGGGTAACCCATACTCAAAGAAAAATCATAAGATATAAAAGAATGTGTTGATTATGTATCTATTAAAACCTTATCAATCTTATCCAAGATCAGAAGTGTACCTTGTATAACTTCTGCTGAAGTTTGAGCTTCTTTTGTAGTAATAGCATACACTCGCCCCTGAGCCTTAGGCTTTTGTTTTGTCTTGATTTCCTTTTGGTTTTTGTTCTTGGGGCATTTTTTGATCTTGTGTTTAGGGTCCCTGCATGTGAAAAATCATTTCTCGGAGAAGTAACAGATTCCCAGTGGATGAAATTGGTTACATTTGGAACATTGTTCTAATTTTTTCTCTCTTTGGGTTTGGGATGATGGTCCAGAGGCCTTCTGAAATTTTTGGTTATTGATATGGTTAGGGAATGTCATTTTCCTTTTCCGATCTTCCGTCTTGCAACCTTGTCTGCGGTCTTTTCTTTCAGCCAAAACTCCTGATATTCTTGCTCCAACAAATAGGTCCATTCCACATCTTTAGCCATAGTAGTAGGTTGAAATCCTACTATTCGACTACAAAGTCCATTATTCAGTCCTCTAACAAATTTTCAGGCTTTCTTTAACTCTGTGGGGCAAATTTTAGGAGCGAAATGTCCATATAATTTTCTGGTGTTGCAACATCCTGAGCAGCATTTTCAGCTTGGGCAGAATTGTCAAACAATTGTACTTCCTTATTGTTGTCAAAAGACAATCCGGGGAGCTTGCACATTGTATCAACCTTGAATTCACAAGAAGTTTTTGTAAACTAACAGTATTTATTTATAACCTTGAATTCACAAGAAGTTTTCCATCATCTCACCCTCGCCCAAGTCATTGATTAACATTTTTGTCCAAAAAAATTCATTATCAACTGGATCCTCCTCAGGTAGTTTATCTTCGGGTTGGTCTTCTTCTTACGGGTCGTCCTCGGGTGGTGGGTCTTCCTTCTATGGATTTTCCTCCAATGGGTCTTCATCTTCTGACGGGTCTTCTTCCAACGGTTCTTCCTTTGACAGGTCTTCCTTAACTAAGATGAGTGAATCGGAAATATTTATTACTTCCTCTACCAAAATGGGTGTATCTGGAATATTTACTACTTCATAGACCTCATCACTACTTTGGAATAAGACAACTGTGATTTCTTAGATATCTGAGGGTTCTGCCATAATGTTTTCCTTTGGAACTAGACTAGTCTTCTTGTATTTTCTTGATGGTAACGGTAGTTTTTGTGCTGACATATGATATAAAGAGCCTGAGATGAGTGTCATTTTCGATTTTCCCATTAACTGGCTTATCATTTCAAAACAAAGCATAACATCAGCAAAATCAACTATAAATATTAAGTATTTATGTGACTATTAAAAATGACTTCACTACTAACATGAAGTCATGAGCTCTGATACCAAATGTGACGGTTGCGAATAAAAGAATATATTATATAATAATCATAATTATTATTCTTCTCGATACGTGTTAACATCACACGTATAACCGAACATGACGACCATCGGTACGTACCACAACAAGAAATCCACATATATAAAATAACATACATCATAATATAAATCGGACTCGATGCATAGCCAAAATTTTATATATCACAATAATATCTAGTTTAATGATACATCATAAAATTATTACATATCCCAAGGCCACTGTTCATATAGCAATCAAATAAAAAAATTTAGGCATAGTAAGTCCTTACATAATAGTCACATAATTATAGAAATTAGCGAAAATAACATTCCATTAATTATAAAGAAAGTTCTTCTGCCTTCACCTCTGCTTTAGCGGCATTACCTGCAAAATCTGGAGGAGGGTGAGTATTTTTATACACAGTAGACATAATTAAAATCTAAATTAATGCTAAGTAGAAAAACTCATGAAAGTAACAATTTTTACTAGAACAAAATTTATTTCAGAAATGAATTTAGAAAACATTGGTTTCTCCTATTCAAAAACAATTTAAAAAAACATCAATTCATCCGATGTCGATAAATTTAGAGCCATAATACCAAACGACGTCCCCCCAGATGCTCATGGGGCAACGGGAGGCTCAGAAGGCTAGGAGCTTACCCATGATGCTCCATACCTATATGCGCACGCTAGATACCGAATATTTCCTCGGTAGGTATCCAGATAAAATTTGATAATTCTTGATTTTACATCAGAACTACCCAGAAAATGCACATATCAAAACATAAATCAGTGTATGTAAAACATTGCACATGTATGATATTTTTCATAAACTATGGCAAACAAGCATAATTGAATAAAAACTATGCGTAAAAAATTGACCACACTAGCAAAGCATAAGTTAGAGTTTAAGACCCCCTACCTTAGGTTTGGGTAGAAATTCCGTAGTTGAAGATACCTCAAATTGAAAAACTGACCCCGTCACAGTGTCCGCACTGTCGAATTTGTCGAAAATGCCTTTTGAACGACTTGATTTCGGACATAGAATGACTCAGAACGGAGGAAAAGAAGTTCGAGGAGTGGTAGAACTGAAATTAACTGGAGTAAAAAAATGTGGATATATGAATTTACATGAAAGGAACATCGCACGACACGTGACGCATTTGTGACGCACGTCACGCGCCGCACCGCGTGGTGGAACCATGCGTGTCATGCAGTGTCACCGTGACGCGGCAAGACCCGCCATGCTGGTCCTGCATGGCGGCCCGCACATCACGTGAGCATACCGTGCGACGATGCGTCACCGCTCAAGCCACAATAAAATAATATTTTTTCCTTTTTGCAAAACCATAAAACATAATAACTTTCCAACCATAATTCAAAATCATGAGTTCTTGGTACCGATGAACTCGTATCAATTAGCCCTTCAAAATAAAACCACTCATAAATAGGTTTTACCTAAGTTTTACTGTGGGTCTTGCCCATAAGGTGCGCTTCTCGAGGTCATTACTTGCAGCCCTGATTATCGATTTGAATGATTCAAAAACGTTATACTCGTCTTTTAGAGTTCTACCACAACTCTTTAGACACTGAACCCAAAACAATATTTTATTAAAAAAATATATTAAAAACTCTATTATTGATTTTTTTTAAAAAATCAGGGTTGTGTGTGTGTGTGTTGTGTGTGAAGTTCACCTTTTTGTTCTTCCAAGTTCATTCACTCTAATGAAGTCTTCCACCTTGAATCTTCAAAACATGTTTTTTCTAATTTTTAATCAAGTCTTCCACCTTGAATCTTCAAAACACATTTGTTCCAATTTTTCAAGTCAATTAATTCTAAATCTGAATCGATACATCACTAATCTAATATTCTTAAGACTTATAAACATACATAGAATGTACATAGTTTTGATCATCATTATAAAGTTAATTATAAGACATATGCCACATAGGTTCTAACATTCTCCCCATTTGGCAACTTCGTGATAAAATTCAACAAAATATGTAAATAGAAAATTACAACTCTTTGACAATATAATGCATTGATTTTCACTTGAACAAAACCCTTTACTTGACTCTCTAAGACTTCCGAAGACAATTTGGAATTAACCTTGAAAAGCCTTCAACATATACTTAAGTTGCACATTTAAACCAAAATTATTTGCATAATAGTACTCAATAAGTCTTAACTAAGCTTTTTGTCAGAAATTGTCAAAAAGTGAACCAAAACTATAGAAAATAATCGTTAAAGCATAATACGCCAAGTAAATAATCAAAAAGATATGACAAAATATATACAATAACAATCATATGTCTAAACAATCATCAGTTTCATGATATAACACAAGATAGTCCAAAGAAAAATACATATAAAGAGCTGAAATAGAGTTTAATAACAATAACAAAATACATGAAGAAATCATCAAATGTCATCCTCATCAAAAGATGGAACATAGCCTGGTAATCTGCAAATCATTCATGTGCCCGATCAAAACACTCATGGAACTCCCTGTGAATATTTGTGATCTCTCTATATGTGACTAGTTGAGGTGGATCCTCAAAATCAAAATCCCCAGGTGCACGTCAGAACATCTATGACGTCGTGGCTATGCATTTTGATCCTTTACATCCTAATGCGGGTCCTTAAATATATCACCACTATGGGACCTCATGTGATGAAAAACTACAAACTCTATGATCCCAGTCTCAGAAACCTCACCCTCAGGATTTGTACACCCCGTGATAAAAAGATCCTAGAGAGTATATTCGGGAATGCTAACATATCGTGAATATGCCCATGAACAAAAGTGTAGAGTCTCCCAAAAACTAAAGACTATAAATCCTAATGGCAGTTTGGCTCTTACTACAAATCTAGGTCATCATGTGATCCACAAGATCCTTCCTCGCACTATAAATATCAAACTACATGATCATCTGGAGCATCCTGAAGACAAGGGTCATCAAGTATGCTAGACTGGATGTGTCAAGACTCCTCCCTCTGTCTCTACCATGGAGACAACTAGTAATGATGCTATCCTATGGGATCTCTATTCCCTCGTGCAATGGGTATTGGATGGGGGTTCTATCTAAGGCTGCTAACGAGTCGAGCCAGCTCGTCGAGCTGAACTGGCTCGGCTTGGTTCGACTCTAAGTTGGCTCGACTCAAGCTCGGTTCGAACTCGAAAGTAAATGAGCCGATCTCGAACATGGTCCAGCTCGAATCGACTCGACTCGAAACCTGATCGATTCACTATATTATATAAAAAATTTAACTTTCACCTTCCATATACCTATAATATTCTATGTTATTTTATACTAATATATACTATATATACATTAATATATAGTATGTAATATATTATATATTGTTGTATATAATATCCATATTATGCTATTATATTTAAAATAAATATAAATCATACTACTAATAAAATTGAGAATGTAGGTATGAAAAATTATTTTATTACTATTATACACTTATTCATCTATATAATATATATTATTAAATTTTTAAATACTACATTTAATCATTCTAATCTTAATAAATATAAATATGTAATTTTACTTGCATATTCTTAATTTAACTAATCATATTGGCATTTTTTACTTATGTGCGTACAATTATACTTCTCTTAGCAACTACTAGATCACTAATTGATTCTTTCTCTCTCTCTCTCACACACACACATATGTATGCATATATATATAAAGTTTTAATCACGAGTCACAACTATTATAAAATATAATTGAATAGAATCAACTATTGGCTCCTCCCCTATATTTATAAACCATAAAATAAATGGAGTCAACTATGGGTCCAAAAGTTTTACTTGTGATTTGTAATGTGTTGAGTATCTTAACTCTGTCAAAACTCTTTTACACATTTGCGGAGGCTCCAACTCTATAACATTGACTTCAATATAATGAGTAAATTATATAAAATAAATCATATATTTTTAAAAATTTTAAATTCATATCAATACTATATATACAAATAAAAATATTATAAACATCATATTTGTACTTGGTACTTGCTGATAAGTGTGCAATGGTCATCTTACCATTTTTGGGTGATTAGTCTTTGATAAAGCAACCACCAAATACCTCTTATATTTTATGCGAGCTTTCATATATCGATTTGAAGACTTGCAATGCGCTACACATATGAATAATTTCCTATTTATATGTATACATGAATGTCTATCAAGAAATATATTTGTATATACACATAATATATTATTTTCCAATGATCTTCTGTTTCATATGAAACGACATGGATGACCAATGATGCACTAGCACATGTATATTATTTTATATCCAAGGTAAGTTATTGAGCAACCTACTTCCTATCCATCTTACGGTGAGCCAAGTACAAGTCCCTCTACCTCGAGCTCTACATATAGTTTACCATCTCCCAATGGAGCCGAGCCATCTACTTCTCTAAGACTAGTTCACATGGATTCAGCTCAATTTTCCTCAAAGAAGGAAGGAAATTACCCCGGCTATCGATCTAATTGTTTTCCATGTATCTCTTTCAAACCAAGACCATCCAAAGTGGCATAAGAACTACATGGATTCTATTCCTTTGATCTATTTACTTTGTTCAAACCAAGTAGGTAGGCTCCATCTTATTCTATTTCTCCACTATCCCGAGTTGTACCCTGCAGAACAAGGCCTTCTCTTTCGGTGCTAGGCAAGGTTTGGGACCCTAGCCTTACCATCTATTATATCTGCATTTCAATTCCTCTGCTTCGGAAACCTCCATACAACTCTTCTTATTTTGTTCTAGTCGCTAACTATCTAATGATGTTCTCAGATAGCCCTGTCTGGTCGAATTTAAAGCTCTCTAGAGCTGAACAAAGACAAAGATCAAAGTTATTTATTAGAATAAAAACAAGTAGGTCTTCTCTACCATAAAAATTATTTTATATATATATATGAAGACATATCTATATACATACATACATATATATATATATATAAATAAATTATTTACCAAATTTTAATACATATGCATATATAAAAATTATAAAAAATAGATATTTGGGCCACTATTTTACTTGGGCCCAAATGTATAAAATATAAAATGAAAAAAAATAGACCACCGGACTGGTTGATCTTCTGTTTGGGGCCTCTTCTTGACTGTGTAAAAATTAAGATAATATGTATTTGTTTTGTTTTTTTTTGGACCTTGTCTTACTTATTAATTTTAATATTTGCAAGCAATACACACTTGGAAATATGCTACTGCTAAGGTCCAAATAGTGTTCTAATGAAGAATTTTTTTGTAGTCACTAAATCTATGGATTGGCGTTGTCATGCCACTTTGGTGACTAGTTTAATTCTTGGTGGATTATTATATAAGAGATTTAAACACTATTAGCTAAATATTTGGTGACCAATGAAAGGTTTTTGTGGGTAATTTATTAACTCTTATGTTAACTATAGATTTTGAAGTGATATTTACGGCTTTAATAGAATGAATTTATAGTTGTTATCATCTTTTTTTATTTTTGTAATGTTGATGTAATTTTTTAAATTAATATGGTTTTTTATAGGGAAAAATAATTTGGGTTGTAATTGGGATTCGAGCTCAATTCGAACATAACTTCGAGCTACTACAGTATATTTTCGAGCTCAAGCTTGAATTGAGTTTCGAACTCCTTAACCGAACCGAGCTCGAGCTTTCCTTCGAGCTGTTCAATCGAGCTCGAGCCGAGCTTTCAAAATCGAGCTCGAGCCGAGCTTTCAAAATCGAGCTCGAGCCGAGCTTTCATAATCGAGCTCAAGTTCAAAAACCTCAAAACTCGGTTCGACTCGGTTCGTTAGCACCCTTAGTTCTATCTAATCCTATCGCAAAAGCTACAATGTCAGGTGTGACAATGACTATAGTCCCATCAAGATGACTAGAGATAGTCAAGTCATCAAACTGAACAACCCTAAGTAACACTGCAGGGTAGACTGGGGTGGTGTTGTGGAAATCAAACATTGGTAATCTCTCCTCTATGGACATCTATCAAGCCAATGGATACACTCCATATGCATCTCAAAAACTATACACCTCTCATATCTAATGTATCTAATCCGCCGCTACTCCCCTTGCGTCCCAGATGACGAAGCACGATTGTGCTCACCAAAGAACTGCTCGCTCTCCCTATAGCCATCTAAAGATAAGAAATATCTTAATGCAATGGCTAAAGCAGCAAGTAAAATAAACAATTAAAAATATTCTAAAATTTTTCAAATTTTTGAAAAAAAAATTACCCGAATTTATGAAAATAATCTTAGGAGAAAATTCTTGTCACAAAATTGTATCAAGTTTTAGTATGTTGTAGATTTGAACATTCTAAACAAGATTTACAACTACAAAAACTATCACTTTTACCAAGAATTTCATGTATTTAAAAATTTTCACAAAGGGCGAGTTATCAGAAGTTCTACAATAAAATCATGTAAAATTTGAAAGGGATGTAAATCTAAGCACGAGAAACCATCCTAATTTTTCAAAATTTATTGAAAACTGCTCAAAAAACCCTAAAAATTGAAATTTTGGAAATACGACATGTACGTTTTAATTTGGGGATTCTGTGAAATCTTGGCTAAAACACATTCAAACGATTAAAATACACACAAAATCGCCTTCAACACAAAAATGTAAAGCCTCCTTTTGAGTTTGGAAGTACACAGAGGCTAAAATAAGGCTTTGACCGATTTACTATGTGCTTGTGTGATGGTTCTGCTTCACATTGATATTCCAACTTGCAATCAATTAATATTGAGCATTTTTTTAATATTTTTGAAAAATACCAAAAAAATCTAGTAAAATATATAGATAAAAAAAACAACTGATGATAACTGAAATCACATCATTTAGTCTAACAAAACTCAAATTAAAAATAAAATAAGCAACTAAAAAATCATTGTTTAGCTCTAAGTGTAAATTTTGTCAATTTCACTCTTAATCTTTATACAACTAAGGACTTATGATCTAATGTTCTTCTTCCTGAATTATTCAGCTCCTTAGTTTGTGAATTTCAAATTCTACTTCTTCTTATTAATATTTTAATTCTCTTTATTCAATTTTTAAAGAAACCATCAATTTGACTATTATATCTTTCAATTAAAAAATTCTCAAGATCATTCTTATTAAAAATCGACAAATTAATCTAGACTATAGTATAAAGAGAAAGTTCTCATTTTTCCAACTCACTTAGCTAGGTACTCATTACATCAGATCATCTAAAAAGAAATAAAACTTTCATATCTTTTTGTCATTCCTTTTTTTCAATAATGGCTTTTTTTCTTTTTCTTTTTTCTTTAATGGAAATAAAACATAAAGTACTCATTATGGTGTTTTTAGCTTAATTGTGAATTAACAGTTTTTAGACCTTGAGTTGAAAATTCAAAAACAACAAAAATAAATTTAAAGTTAAAACTCTAATTATTATTTTTGTGTTTTTGACTTTTTTTTATTTTTTTCAATCAAAACCTATGAAAGAAAACAATCATGCAAGAACAAATACCAGAAACAAAAAAAAATGAAACATGTCCTAAATGATCGAAATTATCAAGACATGGACAATACAAATAATGATATCTAGGTTGTGAGAATCTCACACTTAGCCTTGCTTAGGCATCCAATCGTAAGGGAAGCGATGGGGGCTTGCTAATTTCCCCTATTTGATCATTCAAAAATTGAAGATCAACCTTTCTAATCCATGCCTTTCTAGTGTTCTGATTAAAGACTTGATGTGGCAACTCAATCTTACCTCCTAAGGGTCTCCTCTCACTTCTTTCTCCAAAAATTCCTCTTGAGAGTGTGATTATTGGGGCACTCATGTCTAGTATTGTTATCCTTGTGACAAATGTTATAATTTTGCATAGTAGTAAATATAATCTTTAAGCACTTCCCTTCTCTAGGCGTTTGTGAGGTAGGCACAACCTTAGGTCTATAGACACTCTCCTTCTCCCACAAAGGTTGTAGGTTTTGCACTTAATATGTGATTATGTGGTTCAATACCTAACCATCTCTTGTTCCTTTGACCAATCTTGATCATAGTATCAAGAGATTTCTTCCCCCTCTTAAAATCCTCTAGTTTCTCCTTGGAGGAGTACTGGAGTAATCCTTGAAGTTGACTAGATTTGGATCTCTCTCTCCAATTTAACCAAGAGGTCACTCATCTCACTTTTGAATCTATTGTTCAACTCATGGAACTTGTTGGACTCATGAGAAAGGCTGATTCCTCTCTTCTCTCTTTCTCACTTCCCTCTTGAGTCTCCTATTCTTTTTAGTTGATAGCATGACTTGTTAAAATAACTTGTCTTGCTCGTCATCAAAATCCTCATCAGAAGAAGATTCAGAGTCTAATTTAACTCGTTTGAACCTCCACTATAACTATCCTACTCAACACTCACATTAAAGGTAGTGTAGTTACGCATTTTATCCTCTTAATCAAAGGAGATGTCATCATATCATAAAGCGGTATGGAATACTTTCCCTTTTTTGTTGTCTTGATCTCTTAATTTCTTAAGTTTTTCATCTAAAGAACTATTATTATATTTATTAGGCCATTCTAAAGTAAAATGAACTAATTTGTCACAAATAAAGCATCTCATGTTCTTCTTGTCATTGTTATTAGTTTTCTCTCTATTATTATCAATTTTTCTCACTCTCTAAATTTTGGCCTTTCCTCACTCCCTTACCAAAATTCTAATTTTTTAAGAATCTCCTAAACTGTTTAGTTATCGTGACTATATGTTCATCCTCACTTTGGTCATCAGAGTCTTCTTCCTCTAGGGTGTTAAAAGCTTTATTTTTCTTATTCATTTTCCTGAAAGTTTTCAAAGTTAATTGTTTTCCCTTGCTTTTCTCAAACACTTCAACGTTCTTCTCATATGACTTCTCTTGCATTTCAAATGTTCTTAGGTTTCCAAGCAATAATCTAATGTCAAAGGTATGAATTTTTTTCGATTCGTTTATGATAACCACCTTAATGTTGAATTTACTACTCAATGACCTAAGAATTTCCCTAACAACTAATTAATCTACAAGTGGTTCCCCCAAGTTGATCACAAGTGTTTATTATGTCAAAAAATTTAGCATAATACTCAGCAGTGGATTCATCTTTGCCCATCATAATATTCTCAAATTCTAAGGTAAATATTTGAAGCCTAGAAATATTTACAGCATCTGTTCCCTCGTATTTTACTAATCAATCTCATATCTCTTTAACAAAAATACAATTAGAGATGAACCTATGTTGGCTCCTCTATGGAATGCCATATCAGTCGATAAGCCCCGTATCGACCGATATGTACTCGTATTGGTGGAAACCGATATGGGTCAGGGGGTGGTACGCCCACCACACCAAAAGCTGATACGTAGCGATACGCTATTAAAAAAATTTGTATTTTAAAAAATAATTTTAATAATTTTTATTTAAAAAAATGAAAAAAAAATTTCTTAAAAACAAAAACACAATTCAAACCCAACTTCTTTGAAAGTTTCAGATTTTGTTATATTAAAAATTATATTTTTAAAGTTATATGAGATCAATACGGGTAGGTCCATACAATTTACATAATTATTTTTTTACATATAGTGCTCCACAAATATGCATTTATTTAAATATATAACTGTGACTCATATTAGGAATATTATTTATTTTTAAAATAAACTAATTTTAGAGCACTTAATATAGAAAAGAATGAGCAATAATTTGTATAGGACGGAGAGCATAATAGTGTATAGTTCCAAATGAACTGATTTTAGAATACCCGTATCGATTGATACATTATTCTACGATCTTATAATGCTCTAAAATAAGTATTACAATGATATATTATTAGTTATAATATTTTTTTTATATTTATAAAAGGGTTTATGCCCATTTTGGCGCGTACCTGTATCCATAGTCATCGATACTGTCATTCGTATTGATACAGCTTTCCATGGGCTCCTCTCAGTGGCATTGAATAATACACTCAAAGTTTTGCTATTATAGTTGGTCATCTTCCACTTAAATTCATCCCAATTGGATTTGGCTTTGAGTATAGGATTTTCATCCTTGTCTTTGGTTATCAAAGGATTTTATCATTTAACCACAATCTTTCATACATTACCATCTAAGGCTTGAATAAAAACTCTCATCCATTTTTCTAGTAGGAGAAATTTTGACCATCAAACAATGGAGGACGATTCACTATACCCAAATTATCATGTTAGCCATTGAAAAACAAAGCAAGCAAGTAAGACAATTAATAGAGACTACCAAAACAAAGAAAAAACTAATTCTAGCAACAAGTATTCAATCAAAATCAGCCAAAGCAAGCAAGTATCAAGAAAATTGATAGCAAAATCAACAAATATATCACTAAGCAAAAAAATATCCTCAATTATTAATTGGGAGTTTAATACCCTTCACTTTGTTAAGGGTTACCACAATGCCTCTAAATCAAATACCTTGTAAGACAATGAACTACAAGATATGGCATCAATGCGCAAAATTTAACAATGAAAGCTAACGCAAAACATATATCATTTACCACAAATCAACACAAGACATTTTTTAACATGGAAACCCAAAATAAGGAAAAAAACATGCACTCGATCCTTTAGTTGAAACTAATGTACTATGAAGATGTAGATCTTATAAGACTCAAAGATACAAAGTCCTTCTTGGTGTCTTTTCTTTGAACTTGATCTATATCTTCTTCTTCAATAGCACAGTCTTCAATCAAAGTTTGTCTTGATTTACTCCACCAATCTTTTTGTATGTGATGTGATCTAGTCCATAAAGTCTCTCTTTTAATTCATAAAGTAATTATGAATCAAAGTTCTCACCCGCCTTTTATCTCAACTCATGTGAAGGTGATGGAAGGAAAAAAAACACTCTTTTTTATCTAAAAAATTCCTCCTTCCTTATTCCCAATTTGTCATCATAAGGTCCTTAAATAACTCTCTTAGTTGGTTAGGGTATTAGATTTATAGTAAGAAAGAAATCGATTTAGTATTGACTAAAAATAGGTAATTGCATTAGGGACCGATTGATTGTTCCACAAGGTGATCAATCGTTCCCTGTTCTGTTTACAACCCTAATGAATCCAATCGATTGTTTCAACAGTGCGATTGATTGTTCACTATTTTGGACTAGAAGATTTTTACTCTGATTAACAATCGATAGTTCAGTCTTCTATAAATATCAAATTCATATTCAAACCTGATCAATCATTATTTCAAGGATGATCGATCGCTTTTAACACTTATACAATCTTTGTCCTTTTTGTCCAATTCCCATCCCAACACTCAATAAGGTTTTTCAATGAAAATCTTAAGTGTTTGTGTGAGTGTGTGTGAGGTGAATTTTATCTTTCTATTCTTCAAAGGTCATTCACTCTAATTAAGTCATTCACCATAAATCTTCATAACATGTTTGTTTCAATTCTTTGAATCAATCAATTTCAAATTTGTCAAAATCAATTTCAAATATGACTCGATGCATCATTAATCTAATCAAAATCTTAAGACTTAAAAATATGCATGGAATGGACACAATTTTGATCATTGAAATAAAGTCAAATACAAGACATGTGCCACATATGTTCTAATACATTTGTTAATATTACATGTCTTAATGACATGTTTTATTCCCATTACTTGTTACCTGCTTTGTCATGATGACCCTTTACCCTTATTTTTCTATATATACCTAGTATTACAAATCCCAAATTATGCTAGTGTTAGAGCTCTAACCCTAATCCCAAGCTGGTGGACTCTGAGCTTTTAAAGCAATCATGTATTGATTTTCAATTGTTTTGTACTTATAGTTATAGCTTTAAAACTCCATTTTCACTTCAAAAACTCCCAAATCAACTCTGGTCCTTAGCTTTTGATGGCAACATTAAAGAAACATAATTTCATGATTGACTCCCTAAGTGTGACTCTATTTATCATGCCCCCAATTTTCTAAAGTACAATTTTTTAATTTTACATAAAAATGATGTAGCGGAGTAAAATTTTAAGGAAATAAAGGTTTTCAAAGAAAATCATAAAATCATGTCTTAAGATATCATGTGGTATGATCAACCATTTGTTCAATTTATTGCACAAAGATATAATAATATGTATAACCCTATATAACTAAACAATTTAGCTAAAACACAGGATCCATGAGTCGGGCACTTATCTATCATTACATTATTCCAATTACTAAGTCAAAACAAATTAGCATTCTCACGTATTTACCTTTATTTTTCTAATAAAAATAAGAAACAAACCTATGAAATTAGTTGCTACTCTATATCCTTCCCTACCCCAAGGTTGCAAATGTCTTCTACCTACAATACAAGACCTGCACCATAAGGATGCTAAGTATATCAAATATACTAAGTGGGATAAAACAATGTATTTATGACATTATGTTATTAGAATAAACTACTATGTTCACAACAATGATATGTTTATAGTTATACAAATAGTCTCCCAAAACCTAATCATAGGTTATAAAATGACAAATCTAATAAGTTGTAGCAACATCAAAGAAATCTCCATGACTACTCAAAATGTGTATCACTTCACAAAGTAGCTTCATAATCTTGTTAAAGACTACCACCTACTCTATCCATGTCATAAAGCTAAGGCCCACAAGGGCTCATGGACCTAGGTCATTGAGATTCTTGACTTTCCATGATCATTGAAAACGTCTTTATTGCATTATGTTGGAGTCATGCTTCTTTTAAAGATATAACCCATTCAAACCAACTCCCAAACTCCAGGGAGAGGATCTACAAATGATAAACTCCCAAGCTGCAAGGAGACAAAAATTCATGACTTTTTCCCATACCATAGATCTCATTTGCATGGCTAAACAGACCCACCATCAGAGCATAGACCAACACTTGGCACTCATGTCCATAAGTGTGATATACAATAGTTTAAGGTTTCTACTATTTTTGGTATACCCAAACCTAGAGTTCATTTACCTATTATTCACATACATCTTTCATCATATGTTTTGATATTTACTTTCTTTATTATACAAATAAATTATACTAAAATACACCTCATTAGTAGTAAAATATTGGTCGATTATCCCATTGATGCAATGGTGTTAGTGTTGATTGTCATAGTTACCACCAATGACAGAATGTCCTTGCCGACAGTGAAAAGGCTCACTCCAACTTGACATGATCATTTACATACCAACCCCTTACTAATACCCATCGTTTGGTATAATAAAATGTCTTTGGCATGCCAGTGTAGAGAATTGTCTCTTCATCAACCATTGACACCTCATTGACTTGTCGGTGGTAAAGTTGGTGGTTTGGCAAAAGATCGAAGCAATTTCCACAATGGACCAAACACCCCCAATTTGACCAAAACATTGTGGTTCACAAAATGCGGTGGAATTAGGTCACTAATAACAAGACAATTTCATGAAAATAACATTCACATGAATCTTAAAGTTCAAAGAATCAAATTTTACTCATGACATGCTTAACCTAGTCAAATTGTGTAATATGTGAGTATATCTTCTTACCATAAAAGCCTGAAAGTATAAGTTGAGATTGTTCTATACTACCTCCAAATAAGGGTTTTCAAAAGAATTCCTTCTTCAGTCCTCTACATTTCCTCGTATGGGCACATTGGCATCGTGTTGTGGAAATAGTTCTCAAAGTACTTGGCCGAAGGGTTTTTCCTCCTCCTTGGACTTTATGAACTCACTCATGGGAGTTCAATATTCTTTGAACTTAGAGGATAACTACAATGCCTCTAGCCCAAATACCTTGTAAATGTAAAAGACTACAAGATGTGGCCTCTATTGCGTAAAACTAACAAAGCAGAATTAAACTACTACTAGCACAAATTATCTATCAAAAGCATGCAAATAAAATCACACAATTTTTTTATGTAGAAACCTAAACTAGGAGAAAACTACAGTCAAGCAGTCCCTTCAACTAAATCAATGCACTATGAAATAAGAACTTACAAGACTCAAACTACCAACCTCTATCCAAACTAGAAGTCCCTTCTCTAGTTGATTATTGGCCACCAATACACCTCCTTGATGATTTTACTTTTGAGTTTGATCTTCGTCTTCTTCAACAGCATTCCTCCCATCAAAACCCGCTTTGATTGTGTAGTTGAAGCCACTTCAACATCCCTTTATGAACAAGCCTCCTTAGCAACTTGTGTTGTGTTTGTGATGTGTCTCTAATAACTCATCTTTAATTCATAAAGTATTTATCAAATAAAGAACTCACCTTTCAGTGATTTTCTCTAAAGTATACAAGGTGATTTAGGGAAGAACATTAGACAAAAAACTCTCTTTTTTCACTATGAAATTTTCCTTTCCATCTCTCTAATTCATAAAAAATATGCCTTTAAATAGTTTTTTATGTTGGCTAGGGTTTTAGTATTCTAATATAAAATAAATTGATTCCTAATTAACTTAAATTAGGCAACTAAGCACAAAGCGATAGATCATTCCACAAGGCAATAGATCATTCCATAGGGTAGGTGATAAAGTGTTCCCTATATTATTTGAATTTAGACAATCGATCGATCGATCCTTCCTCAAAATAATCTATCGATAAAGTTACTTGAATCCATTTGTCAAGCATTGAATGATCCTTTAAGCCTGCGATTGATTGTTTATGTTATTGTAATTGACAAATTGTACAACTGATCGATTTATTCACAAATCAGACGGATCACTAGATCTACAATCAAAAATCCAAAAAATTATTCAAGATTGATCAATCGATTCTCAAGGAAGATCGGTCGCTTTTGAAAATTAATTGCAATTTTTGCCCTTTTTTTGTCCAAAATACTTGTTAAAGGTTTTTTAATATAAATCTAAGTGTTTGTGCATGTGAGTGTGTGAATAATTTACCTTTGAGGCTTATCACTCAATTAAGTCTTCTACCTTAAAAATCAGAACTTTTCAGCTCCACTTTTTCAAATCTATCTATTTCAAATCTCACTTTGATCACATCACTAGTCTTTATCAAATTCCTAATACTTAAAACATATACCTTTTGGACATAGTTTTGTTCCCCCAAATCAAGCCAATTACAAGATGTATATTCATACATTCTAATAATCTTCCCCTTTGGCTATTTCGTGACAAATCTCTACAAGGTATGAAAATAAAAAATTACAACTCATGAAAATATAGTGCATTGTCTTTCAACATGTACAAAAACATATTATTGACCCCCTAAGACTCTCTAGGACCATTTGGAATTGATCTTGAAAAACCTTAAACTTGTACTTAAGTTGCACACTTAAACAAATTTATTTGAATAACACTACTCAATTAAGTATGAAGTAAGCACAAACAATTTGATTTTCCATAATTTCTTCTTCTCCTTTTGCCTAAAATAGTAAAAAAGTGAACCATAGATAAAGAAAAGAAACATTAAAGCTCACATGTCAAGTAAATATCTATGAAGACATTAAAAAGATAAAAATATATAAATATCCATTGTCTCAAAATAAACATCATCCATCAATCATACATCAGTTTCATAATACTCAAGAATATTCAAATGAATACATATAATGAACTAACAAAAGTTACAACAAGGATGATCGATAAGACATACATAGAAACAACAACCCATCATTAACATCAACACCACCATCATCATCATTAGAAGGATTTGAACTCATTAAAACAAATACAAGGCATTTCTTTTCTTTATTTCATGTAAGGAACTTATGTAATCTTTTATGTTTGAGTATTTCTTGTAAATAAAACTTGTATCATTCGTTTTTGTTTTGTGTCTTCACATGAGACCAACTATTAATCATGGTTCCATATTGTACAGTATCTTCTTGAGGATGCTGCCCTCGTCCTTGATCGCTCAAACAAAATAGATGTGCAGGTTCATCCTTGGTCATATTCCTTCATAAATTAGTTTGATTACAATCTGGTCATTGGTAACTTGTTATTGTTTTATATTGATTGAGTTTAAACGTAATTGGATTTTTTAATGTACACTCAGGCCCAGAGAGATTTATTTCTTCTACTTTCCAGATTCATTTTCTTCTACAATTTAGGTTGGGATGTTTTTTAAAGTAATTTTTCACTTTCCAAAATATGTTATTTGTTGGTGGCCCAGCGGATATATTGGTTATTGAGCTTACGGATCAGGTATGGATTCCTCTTGGAGATTCCATTTGGCTTCAGAAGTTGAAGGTTGAGCCGATGTTGCTCCATTACCTGTCTCAGATGAAAGTCCTCTAGGGTAATCACAACCTCTAAGCTGGTAGCTTTACTGTATTAAAATTTTCCTCCATGCTGATTCACTTATAAATTTTATTGGGATTATTGCCCTTGGTATTTTATGTAGGGCTAGAGTTAAGGACGACTACAAGCACATAGTTGAAAGCATGCCTATATAGTTTCACATCACCACATGGTTTGATGTATCCAACAAGAGTTGTTCGCCATGCGGCATGAGGAGCATTGGACTTATTTTTTCCTGTGAGTTATTTCTTTCTTAGCTGGTCTTTCCTTTATCAAAAGTTAGAACATGGTGTGTTTTCTTTCTTAGCTGATCTTTATTTATCTTAAACTAACTTTATCAAAAGTTAGTTAAGATGGTGAGGGTGGGTAGGTTCAGTGTAAGGGTGATTGCTCAAAAGAGATACATTGACCAAGATCTTTCGAGATTGTTGAGCAGCCTCTTTTCCTAAAAGAAAGGGCCTTGTAGGATGCAGGAGTAGGTGTAGGAAGTTGAGACATATGATTAAGGTATGAAAGTCTCATATGGGTTTATAGTGAACATTAAGTTCTGGGCTTTACATGAAATATAAGGAGATGACATGGTAAAGAATGCATCAACAACATTCAGAAATGTGTTCTACAATGTCCAACACAAGGTTTTTGTCTACTTTTTTTGCCATTAGACAACTGCTCACCACTTACAATGCTTGCGTGTTAGATCCAAATCTATTTGCTAGGAGCTGGAAGTAAATTCGAAACAAAATCATGCTTTAGTCACATTATAATCTATCCAGCAAGAGTGTTACTTCACTAGAGGATTCCTTTGTCATGATAATTTTGCCTTTTTGACTTTCATACTTAGGAGGCCATGAAAGTATTTGTTATTAGGTAATGCTGAGTGTCTGTTGATTGCTTTAACTTCTCCCAATGCAAGAGATTTCTTAACCTGTATATAGTGGTAATTATCCAATGTTGCAGGTTGGTCGCCATCCACGGCATGTTATAAGCCTATTTTTTCGGCTGCTTTACCCATGGTATTGGCCATCATCCTGTTAGAATTTCATTTTCTCATGTATCATATCACTTTTTTGTTTTGTAATGAGGTTAATAATTTCTACTTGGGAGAATTTGGGGAGACCCAAGAACCCATAACAGTAGAAGGTGAAGCCAATAATGGTCTTGTGGGTTCTATACAAAGAGATTTGTGCTTTTGTTATACTCAAATTGGTTCTTCAAAGAGTGGTGTACTGTTGAAAATGAAACGTTTGGATATTCATGTAAAATTGTTGAAGTGGAACCGAGCATAAGTCAGCCCTCATGGATCTTCTTTTTCTTTTTCTTTTTCTTTTTCTTTTTTGATAGATAGCCCCTTGGATCTAAGCAAGATATGTTGAGCCATATATATCAACCTTCAGAAGAAGAAAAAATTGGTACAAAATGGAAAAGAGTTTATTTTAAAATTTTTAAAAATTGAATATATTTAGATTCAGATTTAGATCTGATTGAGATTCACAGTTAAATTTAGATGGTAGGCTTTTCACAAATTTCATATGGTTTTTTATATTCAAATTTAGACAAAACAACCAGACCTTTAGTCATTTAAAAATTGTACATAAATTTTTTTTGGAGTTAATTATTTTGAAATTCGGCCGCTCAAATCCAAGGATTCTAGCAATACAGGATTTGGGCATCCAAATATTTTTAAATCTGGCAGTTCAAATCTAGGAATTTAGATTATATTTTGAAATCCTATATTTTAAATGTAGTATTTTAGAATCTTGATTGACTAACCCCCTGTAAAAATCAAACTGCATTTTAGGTACACACCTTCAAAGAAAGTAAATCATGAAATTGACACTAAAAATCCACAAGATCTAATGCCAAATGATTCAAAATCGCATTGTGTCTCACCACCCAAGCTTCTCTCAAAGTATTAAAGCAAATGGGGGTGAAATGAGGCTTAAAAGAACATATGTCATATGTAATATTATTAGATAATTTTGTTGATCAAAACTATGTCAAAACTTTATGTATATAATTTGTTTTAGAAATCTAACTAGATGTAGTTGTAGTCAAGTTAGGCTTGGAATTGATGGACTTAAAAAATAGGAGCAAAATGTGTTCTTATTAATCAAGGTTGAAGACTAAAGAGTGTTGAAGGTGAAAGAAGTTTATTAAGGGGTATATTCTCATACACAAATCACTTAGAAGACTTTTAAAAGTGATTTTGAAAGTTTCATACCGAATTAGGGTAAAAAGGATAAAACTATAAAATTATTGTTGAATCGAACAATCACTACAACATACATAGGCTCAATCGTTCGATCGCCACCAAAACAACCATTTGTAAAAATAGACCAAGAGTTTATAGATTGATCGCTCTAGGAGTCATGCCCTAAGGAAAAAGTGAATGATAAATCATTGTTTAGAATGATCGATCACTAGCAATTTTAATTTCTTAGTTTATGCCTTTCTGAGAATAATTTTATTCCTAGTTAGAGTCAAATACCTAAACCAACTTAGAGAGCATTATAAAGGTTAGAGAATCATGAATTTGAAGATATGAAAACTTAAAAAATAATAGAGAAATGAGAGGTCATTTATCATTGTTTTCCTTTAGAGTTTACCAAAAAACTCCATGCACATGTTAATGTTGGATTCATGAAGACACATAACTGAAAGAGAATATTTTCACACACCAAATAAAAGAGGAGACACATCAAATTCTTCAAAGGAGTTAAATAATCTCTAAGGCAAATCAACAATTGAAGGAGTCTTTGATTGAGGAACTAGAAGGAGATGAAGATGGAACACGAAGAGGAAAAGTTTCAAGGATTAAAAGGATGAAGAATTGAAGGTCAACAACAAAGATGATGGAACAAAGAGAATGAGTTTTCATTTGTGTCAAGTCTAGATGTTGGTTGGTTGTTCTAAGTGTCTTATAAGTTCTAACTTGCTATTGCATTGTTTTGGCCTTATGATGCTACTGTGGTTTTTCACCCAAGTTTGGTTTTCCACTTTAAATCTTTGTGCCTTTGTGCGTGATTTACATGCTTGGATTGATTAATTTTATGGTAGATTGATAGTTCATGCATAGTTAGTTCATTTTCGTTGCTTAGTATAAATTCATGCGCATAGAGGCTAGAACTCTTAATTCATATTTTTACAAAGTACTAGTTTTAAGAGCAATCTAGTAATCCACTATCACCGTCTAGTTGGATAATAAACTCTCAAGGCTTTGGCCATTTTAAAACCAAACATTCGGGCACAAACTGTGAGATCAACGATTGATTGCCGGACAAGTGTGTTTGATCACTTTTGAGAAAAAATTTAAAAAATAAAAAAATTACAATAAATCCAATGCTAAAAAATAATCATTATCAATTGAAAGTGCCTCAAACATAGTCGTAGAACTCAAAATAAAATAAAATAAAAAAGCTATTATGAACAATTTTGAGCCATTTGATTAAATTTTGCTAATTGGATAATTTTGAGTTATTAAAAACAATCATTATCAATTGAAAACGCCTCAAATAGAGCGGTAGAACTCAAAATAAAAATAGAACAATCTATTAAAAATAATTTTGAGCTATTTGATTAAATTTTGTTAATTAGATAGTTAATCTCTATGCATCAAAGGATTAACGACTAGATGTACTTTTCCTTTGATTAGTCAACTCCATTGGATTGTGAATCTCAATTGTTTTCTTTATTTTAATTTTTTAATTCTCTTTTATTGAATTTTGAAAAACTATCAATTTTAACTCTTATCTCTTTTAATCATAAAATTTTGAAGGCCCTTATTTAAGAGATAATCATCTCGAGTGTAGAAAAGACAAAGCTTTTATTTTTTATTCACTTAGCCAGATTTTATGTATTAGTTAAAGTGCACGTGCATTTGCACATGAGCATAGAGTAAACAAAAAAAAAGGAAAACATATGAACTTAATTTTTTTGATTACATAAATGTAATCATACAATGCCCACAATGCAATGACCAAAATAAAAGGGCAAAGAAGTTGATTTTGGACAAAAAAATCCAAATATATAAAGTAATGGTTATCACTTTAGATGTTTTCGTTGATTTTTTCTTTTCTAGTCAAAAGTGAATGCATTAATTCATCGAGTGGTGAAAGGAAATCGTCATATGGTTTTGCTCCTATACAATGGAACTTCTAATAAAGTGGGGCTGGTATGTCCAAATAACTTGGATTGCTATTGCTCAGTTACAAATCACATGACAACAAATTCTTAATATTAATGTTCATGAAAAATAATAACTAATCTAATTATTAATGAAATCCAAATACATATCATTATCCATTCAATGTTATTTATGCTAATCTTGGTTTGTCATTTCCCACTTTTAGCCATTAATTAGGTTATATTTCTTTTAAAATTTCAAACTATTCTTGGAAACAAACATCATGGGCTTGCTTACATGGTCCTTACGCAAACTCCAAAGTTTGATAAATAAGTGGTTAAAATTGTTTGGCAATAATCCCTCAAAAATAGGGGTTTTCCTTATCAATTTTAGCAAGTCCTAGAAAATAGGAGAGAAGATAGAGTTCCAAATATATCTAACCAGTGTAATCTTGGAATAAAATAAAAGTATTTCAGGGTAAAATAGTCCAAATTGAAAAGTTCTATTGTACTAAGTTTGTGTTTTTTAATATAGTATGATATCAAATTATTCTAAAATGAAAAATAAGAAACATTAAGAACAAATTCTTGCCCATTTAGTGTTTGAATTAGAAAACCAAAATGAATTAGTGTTTCTAATCTAAACACTAATATATAATCCCTTCATCCCGTTATAAGTGTTTGAATTATAAAACCAAAATGAACTGATTTTAATTGATTTTTATTTTCTAATCCAGACACTTGTTACCGATGGAGGGAATACTATTTTAAACATACGGTGGGCTGGAAGATATCAGATCATGTATGAGACAAAGTTGTGGTGCTTTAAGAAATGTTACATGCCATGTACCCAACACGTAGATGTAGGTAACCCTAATATATAGTTAGCGAAGCACTACATCTTAACATGTCCACGTCCATTTGTAAAAGTGACTTGGGGAGGGCTTTTAAGACTTCCAATCTCCAAATCAGGGGTGTTAACAAGTCAAATTGGCTCGTCGAGCAGAGCCAACTTGATGAGATATCGAATATAGTTCAAATTTGGCTCAAACAAGGATCGATGTTGAGTTTTAATGTAATTTAGTGTTAATTGGGTTAGATTATTGAAGAAGAAAAATAGTTGTCAAGATTCTAGGCCTAAGCTTAGACCTTAGTTTCTTACATAGGAGATTTGAGATTGAATTTGAATGAGCTTCAAGTTTCTTAATCGAGTCAAGTTCAAGCAAAAAGGTTCAAGCCTTATTTGAGCATGAGTCGAGCTTATGCTAGTAGTTTAAGTTTCGGGCTCAATTCTGCTTAGCTAGTTAATGCCCCTATCCGAAACATGTGGCTTCTCTAGAAGTGTTGATCCTACAGTTTAATGTCACTCAAAAAAGAAAGTTGAATTTAAATCCTCTAGCAAAGTTTCATCTACCGTTAATCTTGAGAAATTAATAGCGAATGCGTTAACATACAACAGCAGTGAAAAGGGGCAACCTGTGTATATAACATGTGTGCTAGCATATATTGCATTGATTTCTCATGATTAACTATTGGAGAAGCTTTATTGCCATACTTGAGTAGGATAAAATTATTGATGCAGTTTGACTAATATGGAATGCATTTATACTAGCATTAGGGCTGAGAAATGGGTTGGCCTTGACCCACACTTAAATTTAGTCAATTCATGACTTGATCCTATTTATCAAATAGGTTAAAAATGTAAACTATAATCCTACTTAGTACGGGTTGGGTATGCAAGTAACTCTACTTTTTTTTCTCAATTAAAATTATTTTGTTAACTTCCTATTTTATATCTTATTTTTGTAGGGTCAAACATTGAAGAATTTAGATGTAATGCAATATTATAAATAAATATTAAATATTTTTTGTGTTGTTTGATAAAGTAAGAGTTAAAAAAAGAGCACTGGGGCATTATAAAATACACATCCAAAACCATAAAAATCTCACAAAAAATTATTAATTAACTATCAAATAGAATAAAAAAATTAATAAAATAAAATTCTAAAAAAAAATTTCTAATATTTTTACCATGGATCATAAGATTGTTAAATAATAATCACGAGATCGAATTGTACATGTTATACTCATAAATCTATACCTAACCATATTTTTAAAATGAGTAAAATTATAAAACTATAACCCTAATTGAATAGTTGGGTTTAATCGAGTTTTAGGTTGGGTTGAATTTTTGCAAACCTTATCTTATAATCTCTAGGTCAGAAGTATTTTTTATGCTCCACGCTAAGCGTGAGCCGAGCGTAAGGAACGCTTAGGGCCATTGATTTTCAAAATGGACGGCGCACATAGTAGTGCATGTATTACTTGCGCTATCGTGCTCTGCCGTGTGCATCATCAATTTTAAAAGGCGTCCCTTACACTGACTTATGCTTTTTAGGAAGCATAAAAAGCGCTTCGCTCTAAGCCTCGTAACAAAACGTGGGGACCACATAGGTGAAAATCGCGTAGAAAATACCACGCGTATAAATCGTAGCACGATGAACACGTCAGTCACGGGCCCGCGAAAGGCAATGGGCGAAAACACCCCCATGTTTTCTAATTACCTAAAATACCCCCGTATAAATCTCAAAATTCCATCTACGCAGAATGACTATAAAGCTCGCGGCCATGTCTGACTCGTTCTCGCAGATTTCCTCACCTGCTTGGTAACGAAGACTCTTGAAGGGAGCTGAGCTGATAGAGGAGAAGAAGAGGGATAATGGGGAAGGCCCAGATCTGGATTTCTGTGATCGCCGCCCTGGCCCTGATCCTGGCCTCCACCGCCGTCGCCGACGAGACGATCGTGCTGACGGAGGAGAATTTCGAGAAGGAGGTCGGCCAGGACCGCGGCGCCCTCGTCGAGTTCTACGCCCCCTGGTCAGCTCTCCACTTTGTCTTTTGATGTTCTATTATATGCACACAAGTAGATGTTTAATGGGTATTGATAAAGATCTCTGTTTTGGTCAACGTTAAAAGAGATAAAGGAGGGACTTTTTCCTGAGTAGGACGTGCTCTAAAGGTTTTGTTTTGGGTCAACCTTGTTGGATGATGTGGGTTTTATTTGCTTTGAGTGAATTGCGTCGGATCGGTTGTGATTGTGGTGGTTGTTGAAAAAGATTGATAATCAATAGTGAATATTTCAATTTGAGCATTGTTCATCTAACCTGAATCTGATGCATCTGGATTCTGGATCCTATGTATTGCATTAGATTACACCCATTGTCTGACTAGATGATGGTTCATTGTGCGTTTCTGTAAAATTTTAATAGTTTTACTTAGTCAAGAGATTGATTTTGACGTATATAAATTAGAATAACTTTCATGTTTGTTTTTTTTTTAATTACTTGTCGTTTACTAGAACTGTTGTTAAATCATGTGCTTTGAATCGTATGAGGAAGAGTCTTAGTAGCAGCAGATGGTGCTTGAATTTTTGTACTTTTATTGAATGTCCCCGAAATTTTCCCTGTACTGCTGGCATGTCACGACCAGTTAAAAGTAGTCAATTTTTTAGACTCATGCTCTTTCCATCGTCGGCAAAAACAATGCATTTTGAATCATTTGGAGAAGTTTATTCCGAATAGGCCAGAATCATTGCTGGAGTCAGCCATGCCTGTTGTATGAGAGCTGTTATACATTGCTCCAAAAGCATCTAGCTTGATGATCTGTGATTTGGGAGGCCAAATTACTAATACTGTCTGCCACCTTTCCTAAGAAATTGTACGTTTTTTCCCTAGGAAAGAAAAACAATGCTGTTTAAATCAGATCCAAGTACTATACTCTGTACCTTTCTGAGTAACAAGAAATTGTTGGTATTATATGTGCTTTTCTTGGCCTTGTTTGTTTCTTTGATGATAGCATTATTTGTTCATACTGCCCTGTTACACCATACAGATTCCAGAAGGTTTGTTGGTTTCTATACTTAATGGTAATGGAGGTGGCTGAGTGTATGGGTGCATAATACGTCTAATTTTCTTCCATCTGCATATTTTTTCTCTCCTCCTTCACCTGTTTATCTTCTTTAGTTTACCAGTTTTCCATTCGCACAGGTGTGGACATTGTAAAAAGCTTGCTCCAGAGTATGAGAAGCTTGCTACCAGTTTTAAGAAATCTAAAGCTGTTCTGATTGGGAAGGTGAGTTCTGTTGTAGTTGCAAAAGATATTCAAAAAGTTTGAGCATGCCAGAGAGTTTCCAGTTTGAAGAGAGTTTAGTTATTGATATATTCGAGTGTGTGGTCCTTAGATTTCCAACCTATATTGGTATATATGGTCATTTCATTCTATGATTGTTAATTGCATTTTGGAAAATTTGACATTGTTTTACTGGTGTGTCAATACTTCTCGTGCAATTATCATCTCATGAAGCTAATATCAGATAATTGGGAAGGTGTATGATAAGGATGATGTGTTGTACCTTCATCTCATTATTCCCTCCTCTTAGAGGGTTGCATCAGCATAGGCATCTGGTGTAAAACTTTGCCACTAGATTCCATCATTGATATTGTATCATCATTTTGATTATAACTAGAGTCCAATTGTGATATAGAATCCCTGTTGCTAACCACAGATATTGCTATCCATATGTTCAGTTAGCACGAAGAGAAAAGAATACGAAAGAAAAGTGGAATTTTATCATCTTTTTTGTGTTAGGTTAGCAACGAAAAAAAAATAACCAGCTGAATATTTTTTTATCTACATGATACATGTAAGCTTCTTTCTATATGTTTTATTTTTTAATTTCAATTGGCTCTCATAAGATGAAAAATTTTCTAATGTTTTGTTGCAATCCCAATATTCTAGGAAAGATTTCACTTTTTTTCTGCTAATTAAACAAGTTGAAGGAAGGCAAATTCCTTCTGTTTTCATCTTTTATCATTGATTTTTTTTTTTCACCTGCGCTTTTTTTTTTTGAGCTATTGGATGAACGTAATGTAGTTTTGGCTTTGGTTTGTATAGGTAGATTGTGATGATCAGAAGAACCTTTGCAGCAAAAATGGAGTAACTGGATACCCAACAATCAAATGGTTTCCCAAAAATTCTTTGGAGCCTCAAAAGTGAGTATAACATTTTAATCAGCACCCAGCAGTAGTTTTTGTTCCTTAGTTTTTATGTTATAGATGATAGTTTGACTGTAATCTAACTAATGACATATACCATGCAGGTATGAAGGTGCAAGGACAGCAGAAGCTCTCGCAGAGTTCGTGAATGCTGAAGGAGGTAAAAGTTCATGCTTATTGAATTATGATTTTTTCTGATGAGAGATGTTTGAATTTTAATTTTCTGTTGTTATCACTAAAAGTAACGCAAGTTATATACTGATTACTAGGACAATTTGATATATGCATATAGTGCTTAGTCTGCTTTGCTCCAAGCGTGTGGTGTTTTTAGTTCAGAAGAACTTTTCCAGTCTCAAATCCTTCAATTGGTTCTTGTCTATATTATGAATTTCTGATTTTTGTTATAGTTTCACACAAACACTTGAAAGAAATGTTTATGCTCTTTCTATTGTACTCTTTATCTTGGTGAAAGCCGATTCACAACCATCTGTATTTTTTGACTCCCACTGATATTCTTGTAACTTGGAATTTGTTAATGTATCTGATCAGAACCGTCAATGCAATTGTAGGTACCAATGTCAAGTTGGTGAGCATTCCTTCTAGTGTAGTTGTGCTGACAGGAGAAACTTTCGACAACATTGTATTGGATGAAACGAAAGATGTTCTTGTAGAATTTTATGCACCATGGTGAGAATTCGTTTTCAAATTCTTACATTTACATCTTCTTGAACTTTTCTTTTCTTTGCATTTGGTGAATTATAATATAATTGTCGTTCTGTTTTCTTTTTCCATTTATAGGTGTGGGCACTGCAAAAACCTTGCTCCTGTAAGTTGAATCAGCTATACCAATGTTAATATTTAGAAAGTTTCACATGGAGACAGTTTCCATATGTTGCGAAGTGAACCTAAATGTCCTTCAATTATTTGGCATGCAGATTTATGAGAAGGTTGCCACAGCTTTCAAAAATGAAGAAGATGTTGTTATTGCCAATGTTGATGCTGATAACTACAAGGATCTAGCTGAAAAGTAAGTACATACATTTTTTATACCTTTCTCCAAAGAAAAAGGATATTAGTAAAATATACATGATATTAAGATTCTTATTATGCGAAATAGATGATGTTCTTTTATGTGGGTTTCTGTTTTCTATATCTTTTTGAGTGATATATATGCATGTAAAGAAAGGAAGGTACAAAGAAGTAGATGGTAATGCTGCCTATGTGGGTTTTTCTTTCTCGAGTGATTATATGCACGTAAAGAGAGGAAAATGGTAATGCTGCCTTTTTGGAGTATCTGTAATTAAAATTCATTTGTCATAGTTAGTTGTTTGAGGTGTAGTCGTAAAACTTGTAGAAGTATATTTATTATTATTTAATACTAAAAGCATCTTACTATTTGAGATACTTCATATGCTTTAGATTTAGATATATTCTACTATTTTTTTAGCTCGAGGCCAGGTCGTGCCTAGGCATATGATTGACTTACTGCAATTCAAGCTTGAGCTCAAGCCAAGCTCTGAATTTCCAGTTCGAGCCGAATTCGAGCTGGAAGATTCAAGCCTGTTTGTGCTTCAAACCGAGCTCAAGCTGATCTTGAACAGTTTGAGTTCAAGCCAAGCAAGCTCAAGACTCAGTTCGGCTCGGCTTTTTAACACCCCTAATCCTGTGCATGAGGGAAGTGTGGATATGCATTACTAATCAGTTTCCCTTCATCTTGGGTGTTTGTGACCCTGTGATCTTCTGACGTGGGTGTTGCATAATTTGGATTTAGAGGGAGGGGGAAAATAGTGCTAGAGTTCTTATAGCTACTTTTCTGCAGCAGTTAATAGAACCCTATATCTAACAAGCTCTTAAAAGATAAATTCTTTCTCCAAACAGTCAAATAATTATGGAGAAAAACAACCATGCAGTGGTGAGGGTTCTGAGCTTTCTACCGGTCTTGTATAGGGTTCAATGTTGTCAGCTATTTTGCCATTTTTATGTTAATTTATGCAAGTTGTCAGAGTTTTTTATGTCTGTCCACACTTTACTTTTGCATTTTTTTATATTTTTAACTCGGGCTTTTGGTATTTTATCAAAAATTAACAGCAGCTTGAAGTGTTATTTCTCCATCATTGCTGCAGGTATGGAGTCAGTGGGTACCCAACATTGAAATTTTTCCCAAAGAACAACAAAGCTGGTGAAGACTATGATGGAGGTCGTGATTTAGATGACTTTGTGAGCTTCCTCAATGAGAAGTGCGAGACAAGTCGTGATGCAAAGGGACAACTAACTTCTCAGGTTATTGAAAGGGGGGGGCGCTATCAGGACATGCATTTGTTCATCTACTTAGCTCATAATATGTCTTTTAATTATGTAATTATCTTGCCACAATAGGCTGGAATTGTTGCGGGTTTGGCCTCCCTGGTGAAGGAATTTGTGGGTGCTGCAAATGATGAGCGCAAATCTATTTTGTCTAAGATGGAAGAGGAGGTAGAGAAGCTCAAGGGTGGTTCTGCAAGGTAGCTTGCTGTGATTGTTTTTCTTCATTCTAGTGCATTTCTGTGAAAACTTGTCTTTTTCCGTAAGTGTTTTTGGGTACTTCCTTTTTTGTTTTTTCTATGCATACATAAGACAGCATCTTTCTTTTTCCACCCAATGGGTAGCTTCTTCCATATAGAAGATGCATGCCTACTACGCTTGAACACAAAGTTACCCAATACATTTGCTTATTCCAGGTATGGTCAGATCTACTTGAAGACCGCCAAGAAATACATTGAGAAAGGAGCTGACTATGCAAAGAATGAAAGTGAGCGGCTTCAACGTATGCTAGAGAAGGTAATGATTAATGAGTGTTTGAGTAATCTGACTAGGATTTGTAACATAACCATATTCGGTAGTTGGTTAGTGTACCAACCGAGCCATTAGGTTTATACATTGACCGAACGTAGACTGAAGCTGGACCTATCAACTGGTGTTTGAGCTGACCCATTCGACTTGGGTATGCAACAACTGCAGAGAAATTCTTTTGGTTGTGGAGATATTAGGAAAAATTGTTTTCCGCAACTACTATTCTTCCATCATCAGAAAATAGCTAAAGTTACAAATTCTTAGGTAGCAACTATCTATCTCTATGTTGAATGTCTGATGATGTTTTGTGTTCTACAGTCTATCAGCCCATTGAAGGCGGACGAATTCACCCTCAAGAAAAACATCCTCTCTGCCTTTGCATGAGTCACTTGCACAATATGCATTATGGAATCTTGCAGACCAGAAAATTGCCTTCGGGCCAGCATCACTTCAGATGGGGGTGCTCAAATTTTTGGTTGGGAAAGACATTATCTACCGTTTATCTTTATTTATTTAAAAAAAACATTGGTTTTGTTCTCTAGGAAGCTAAAATGTACCGGTGGTGCAGCATGAAATTTGTATTAACAGGAGGAAGTAGAGAATTGTCAGATGATGTACTACGATCTTAAAATAGGATTAACATCCATCTTTATTAATTTTCGTAGTTACAGAACTATTCGGAACTACTCCGGTAGTCACTGTAAATCTCTGGCTGTGTTGTATTTTCATTTTCCGAGACGAACTTAAAAATCAATCAAAAGCAGATAAAAGCGTACTTTTTACATATTTCGCATTCCAATGTCTGCTCATTTTAATTCTATATCAGTCTCAACTTTTTGCCTACCCCAACCTTTGGAAATGCACATTTTTTACTATTTACGGATGGACTAGTCTCTCGTGCTGTCGGCCTTGTCTGAAATTTTTGTCTACTTTGCCTACATTAACAAACGGATAATAAAAAACATTACAAGTATGTGGTCTTTCAAAACTCAACTTTCCCTGATTAACCAGACAAGTCCAGTAGAGGTTTGCCGAAGTTGGAAGGAGCTGGGGATGAGCTATGACTGGATTGCCAGAACAAAACCTCGCTCAAGAGGAAAACAGCAACTTTAGCGAAACATAAACTTTCCCATGGAAGTGTTTATGAGAATTCTTCCATGCACAATGCTAATTGCTCTCACAGCAAATTTGCTGCAAGTTTGGGTGACATTGCTTCCCTTGGTTAGCAGGTTTATATATTTGTATATATACGAAAAAAATTAATATAAGGTTAACCTTAGGCAAGCTTTTGTGATGTTGATTTTCTAGATGTAGGGCTTACTAATATTTATAAAGGACGAGACTAAGAGAAATTAAAAAACGTACTATAAAAATAGGGAGGCGTTTTTTATGCTCCACGAAGATAGTGAGCTAAGCGTAAGGAACGTCTGTGAGACGTTTATTTTCAAGATTGGCAGCGCATGCTAAAGTAAGTATATTACTTACGCTAATGTACACTAACGTGTGCACCGTTAATCTTGAAAATGAACGTCTTACAAGTGTTCCTTACATTCGGCTCACGGCAGTCGTGGAGCATAAAAAATGCTTCCTAAAAATAGGTGTTGGCAGAATTTGTGCCCATTTGGATGTGTAAATCCCCTTTATCCCACCATTCAATCTCGCCTTTACATCAATGGTGGAGATTACATTCTAAAATTTGCATTCATGGAGGTCACAAAAAAGATTAGGCAAATTGGAATTTAGAGGTCCATTTTGATTATGTGGTTTAATCAAATTTGGTATCATTCTAATGTGTAAGACTCATTCATTTAACCTCATCGATTTTAAGCCATTGATAATAGTTGAAAATTTGACCAGCCTTAATGAGTGGGCCCTACTTATCAAAATCGATTAAATTTTCACATGGAGCCTACCGTAATGATTTACTATGCATTCCTTTTGGTCCCATGCCCAACATTGATGATGGTTCTAGAAAAATTACCCTACAAGAATCAACCTTAAGGTAATCTCTCTCTCTCTCTCTAAACTAAAACTCCAGGTATAGTGATATACCCTATGTGTAATATGGTTTCCCTATTTACCAAACTAGACTCCCATACGTGTTCTTCCAACTTGTGACAAGAAAGGACCAAAGTACCCTCATCACCTTCATCTAAAACTTCGAAGAAGGATTTTGCAGCAGCCCAACAAAAAACTCTCCAGGTGTCTCCTCCTCACCTCTACCACCCTAATGTTCTCCTCCTTCCTAACAGCCTCCTTCTCCCTAACAGCACTCTCCTCTTCTTTTTATTCTATTTGTGTTGGGCTTAATTTAGATCTATATCGCAATAAAATGGAGGAGGTCATCATCTCTACTACATTCCACCTCTTCATAATTTCATCATCTAGTCACTTCCCCCCTTTCTAGTATTATGTTGTTAAGGAAAAGAAAATAAACAAGATGAAAATGAAGGTCTTGGGCCTAAGTTGAAAGTGTTTCAACTCTTATTTATATAGATTGAGGAGTATATTTGTCATGGATTGAACATATTATTCATCAAGGTTTGGAGATTAAATGATAGTTATGGTGTAACTTCCCGACTGCATAAATAAGAAAACTGGGAAACTAGAAATCTTGAAGTCTGAAAAACTTAGTCCCCCCTTTCTAGTATTATGTTGTTAAGGAAAAGAAAATAAACAAGATGAAAATGAAGGTCTTGGGCCTAAGTTGAAAGTGTTGCAACTCTTACTTATATAGATTGAGGAGCATATTTGTCATGGATTGAAGAACATATTATTCATCAAGGTTTGGAGATTATATGATAGTTATGGTGTAACTTCCCAACTGCATACTGGGAAACTAGAAATCTTGAAGTCTGAAAAACTTTAGGACTCCAGTTTTTTAATTTTCTGATTTTAATTTTCTAGTTTTTTAATTGTTTAGTTTTTGCAGGAGGAAGAGAGGGGTGTAGGAGAAGAGGAGGAGGATGCTTGTGAGTTCATTTTTTAATATTTAAATTTATAAATAAAAAGATAAAAAATTTAAATTGCTTCATGGTTAATGACAAATTTTGGGGGGGGTGGGGGGTTGGAGAGGAGGCGGAGAAGAATGAGAGGAGGAGAGGGTGTAGAAGAGCCAAAAGTGGAGAACAACTAGAGGTAGAAGAGCCAAATGTGGACAAGCTGAACGCGAATGAAGTAAAGGGGAGTTTGGGTTAGAGCCCAATGGGAAGAAGTTATCTAAAAACTATCGCAAACATACGTCATTATGTTACATGTTACACATTTGAGGATACACATGCTTAAAAGTCTACTTCCGTAAATACAAAAAATTAATTACAACACAGATATATCGATAGACCTGAGGTATACTTCCGTCAATTCCTCTAAAATTTACACAGAGGGAACAGCTATCTTTTTTAAATAAAAGGCACTTCTATTCATTTGGAAAACTCCTATTAAATGCACAGCACTGAATCTTTAGGTCAGTTAGCAACTTAGCATATGGTTGTCACTATTTTTTCTGGCAACTTAGCATATGGTTGTCACTATTTTTTCTGGCGCTAGCATATGGTTCTCACCAGTGTTTTAAAACCCGGATCAGCCCAGCCGGTTTGACCGGGTTCAACCGGACCCGGTCAAAAATCCGGGCCGAGTCATTCGGGTTTCCGGGTGACATTGACCCGGGCGGATCAACTCAGCCCAGCCGGTTAAACCGAAAACCCGGACGACCGGGCCGGTCCGGGTCTTACCCAAAAAAAAAAAAAGAACTGGAGGGGGAAGGAACAGAGGGGGGAGGGGGTCGTGGTCGTGGTGTGCCGTGTGGGACACGGCCGGGGCCAGCCGGAATCGGAAAAGCACGGCCTTTCCCGGGGCGGTCTGGATTTTACAAAAAAAAACTAGATGAGTGCAAGACGGAGGGGGGGAGGAGGTCATGGTGTGCCGTGTGGGACACAGTCGGGGCCGGCCGGGATCGAAAAAGCACAACCTTTCCCGAGGCGATCTGGATTTTACAAAAAATAAAAATAAAATGGATGAGTGCAAGACGGAAGGGGGAAGGAAAGAGGGGGGGGGGACATGGCCGGGGCCGGCTGGAATCCGAAAATCACAGCCTTCCACTCTCCGGCGCAAGCTATTTCCTAGAGCCGCCGAACATCTACAAAACGGATCTTCCCACATGGTCGCCTGTCGGGTTCTTGGTCGGGCCACCGGGGAGGAGGGGAAATGATGGTCGCCGTCACAAACGTGAGGTCTGCCACCTGCCGTCTGCTAACTGCCACCGGAGACAAGAGGGAGGGGAAAGGGGAAGAGGTTAGGAGATGCAGAGAAGAGAGGAAGGGAAAGTTGGGAGGAGAGGGAGGGAAGGCGGAGCTGGTCCCCGCCGGCGCTGCACCCCTTCCCACCCTCGTGTAGGTTTAGAAAGGGGGGGGGGGGGGATTTTAGAATATATACCAACCAGGTTTAACCCGGGTTGACCCGCGGTTAAACCTGGTTGAACCGGCCCAGACACCAATCCGGGTCAATGTCCGGGCCGGGTTTTAAAACATTGGTTCTCACTTACATTTTGAGTTACATACACATGCGCTCGTACAAAGTGAAGCACATGTTGAAAGATACATGAGTGATACATAATATACAGATGTTTTACCTCCATAAGAGACATCAGGTCAACAAGAGCAAAATACAGGTATATACAGCAGGACGGGGCAAGTGCTGAAACAGCAAGCGTACACCAACAAAAATGACTGGTCTTGTCAAAAAGGGAGATGATCTTCATCACTCATTAGCCTCCTTATCATCCCTCCTATGTCTGACCTACCAAATGTTATAAGAGCTCTTTTGAGGGATGGAAAACATTTCAGACAGCTAGCCGCAGGAGGGAGGAACCATATCGCAGGCAGAATGAAGCGCAATTACCATTCAGTGCGCTCCTAATCTTCTGACTACAGTATACCTTCAAAGTAATGGTGTGCACACCCTTTTCTGATGCAATCGGCTGATAGCTTTTCTTCTCTCTTGTATCTCTATATACAACTGGCCAGCACATCATAAAATTTGTTTTGGGACTTCAGAATCTGACATTTTTGCTGGGGTGCCCTCATCCGGCAATGTTCTCTGATACTTCTTCTCCTCTGCCAAACTTTTCCCATCTTCAGGGCTATCTACACGCTGCATGTGTTCATGCTCATGTCCAGTACCACAAAGCATATCAAGAGCAGGTGGACTATGTGGTTGGACCCTCATCTGTACAGATCGCAAAAGGGCAGTTCGCCTAAGGTCACCAATGTGGCATATATCACTAGGTGAAGATGGGAAACGACCATCGGAATCAGAACTGCGTTGACGTGGCTGAGGACAAGTGACAGAAGCAAGTGAGCACGGAATTGAAGGATAAGAAGTGGAGAATCCTGTTGAAGAAACTCCTGCACTAAATTTCTGATACCTACAAGGAGAGGCTGGACTCATGACACTGTCACTATGGCTAGTAGAAACTTGGAGAGTGGTATCACAATAGCGAGATTCGTCAGAATCTTCAGACATTGGTGAGTATGGTGAAGTCGCCTCATCCCTGAAATCCAAAGAAAGAGAGTTAAGGGAAAACTCAAAAGCCTGTAGATATGGGTCAAAAAAGCTGTATTCTGATTGATCTGGAAAAGGAAAATCCATATAATCACAGATCCATAATATCAAAGGAAAATGAACCAAACTACTCAACCCATTTCTCCTGCCTGCAAATTACTCCATGCTCAACAATTTAATATTCTCCAAATATTTTTTCCACCCAATTCCACTAAAAAACTCCGCAACATATAGAATTCAGCAGCTCTCCTGCTTCAGTCAACATATAATTTTGGCAACTACCTGAGAATTCGCTATGTAGATAGCATTTCAGTTTAACATAATAGATCACACACATCTCTTTTGCTGCATTTCAGTAGATGGGACCAGTTGGATATTATTGATACTTTTGGAAATACTGAACAGAGTCCCCCACTATGTTGCTTTAGTCAACGCAGTGTCCAATTTAAAGCATCAAAAACCTATATCTGATGAAAATCATGTATATCAAATTAACCCATCTTAATTCTCTAACACGTTTATGAACCATTATAATATCCTTCTGTCAATAAGCTCATTAAGTTTAAATTCTTTGTTGGTGCAAAGAAAGAGATCATGACAATGTGTGGTCCGTGAGGACTACATTTGACAATACTTTTGCCAGTCATTAAAACTGATATCACATTAACTGAGAAAACATGATTTACTTAAATCTCTTCCTGCATCCCTTACTGTTATGGGCTGATTTAAAAAGGAGTAAACAAAAGAAATCAATAGTGACGAGAATAACAGGATTTGTTTTCACATTGCTTCTGACACAAATAAACAAGTATTTCTTCAGACTCCAATAGACACCTCATATCTCCTTCCCTTGCATAATTACTGCAAAACTTTAAGCAATTTGTTTATAGGCTATTATGCATGACTATGACAGGTTAAGTAGAGGATTGCAACAAACTCAATTCACATCCAAAAATAGTTACTTTTTGCAATAAGATTTCTCAACAAAAACTGTTTCAACTTTCTAAGTAATGAAATCTTTTACAATCGTTGGAATCAGCACCAAGACAATGAAACAACTTGAGGTACGTATAACTATTTTGTGGTAACTATGGACCAATAAGGCTCATATGACCTTTACAACTACCAATTAACCCACAACTTCTGCAATATTACCATTACAAATAAGGTCAAGGCATCTTTTTGCAAACCTAAATCCCTAATCCCAAGAATTAGAGATGTCAAAAAGGAAACGCAATTGCCTAAGCATGACACTGTCACTGACATTTGAAATCATTGTCATTAACCAATCACTATTTTGAGCCAGAAAGCAGACCAAAAAGAGTCTAAGAATTTATTGTTGTTACATTACATTCAAACTGATACCCATGCTATTAAAAGCCAAAAAAAGTGATGTCTCAAAATTTATTGGTTAATGTTGCTGTTGTTGTCATTGTTGTTGTTGTTTGGACTACAAAAGCTCGTTTTTATCATAATAGTTCCAATAAAATCAAGGAAGACAGACTCCTCATCAAATAGAAACAAATGGAGCAGTTGCAAGTATAGCATTTTCTATTTTCTGCCAATATATTACATCAACCTAGTTTCCACCTACACAAGCAAAAAGAGAACTCTAAGGATGTGTATAACTGGATCAGTATATACCTTGATGGGCCCTTTCTGAAATGGGATAGAATCAGCAAGTGCCCAAACAACAACAACAAAGAACAAAGAAAAAGAAAACATATTAAAACAAAATATTACGCATATAACTCACGGTAGTAACCGATAAACAGATCATTTTACCTAAAATAACACAACAAGAAGCTTCTTCAAGATGCTGATAAATATTTTACCTTGTGTAATATATGCCCTCAGATCTCACTGGAAACTCCATCAGATTTTCAGGAAGGCCGTCCTCAACTGTTAGACCATTCAAACTAGACGCCATCATCTGCAATATCAAACACAGTAGAGTAAACAACCAACAATCAAATTAAAGGAAAAAAATGAATATATAAAGCCCAAAAAACATTATAAAAAACCAATACAAGTAATACTAAAATCTTCAAAATTAGAAAGCTTTTCAGAAGATTCAGAACAAAAAATACCACAAAGCATAAAAAATGTTAAAACACTGCACAAGGATACATTCAAGAGACCGCAAGGAAAAAAAATGAACCCAATAGAGGAAAAAGGGGGGGAAAGGCGGGAAAGCAAACCTCGCTGAGATAGCGCTTGCTTGAGTGTAGATTGTCGAGATAAATCTCTTCTTCCGGGTCTCTCCCTCTCTTCCCAGACGGAGACGCGCCACTCGACTCAGCGCCCATTTGTTTATCCTTCATCAACATCCACCCAACAGAGAGAAGGCAAAAGATCGAGTCTTTTCCCTCCAAAATCACGACAAACAGAAGCAAAAGAAGCAATCGCAATGCTTGATACAGTGTCTGCTTCTGTCTCACCAAATGCCCACAAAAAAATTGGCCCCAAAACTGGAGTCTTTCCGATGCAGCTTTCCAGTGGCCAGTGAGGATGAGGAAGCAAAAAAAGCATGGGAGCAGACAGCCCACCTGAACAGGGGAGGTAAAAGGTTGCCTACTATTTGCACGCCTTTTTTTGTTGAAGATATGTGACCTTCCTGACCAGAACCGAAAGAAAGAAAGTGGTGGTTTCAGAAACGGGATGAGATTTCAGAAAAATGTGGGTGTTGTTAGTGCTTGAGATGATGCTCAGACAAGCGGAAGATTATCTGCTTAAGGGTGTTGTTAGATTTTCATGAAGGAATTTCTCTTGCTTGTCATAAGGGACCCACTACCATGGAGGGCCCACTGTTAATTTATTCACATATTCTTTTAGGGTGTGATTGTGGGGGCCCATTTATCAACTGCTAGTAAAGCATCCATGAATAATTACTCTATTGGTGAACACATCAAATGATGGAATAAATTTGGTTAGTTGTTGTACTTAATGCACTATCTTGAGTGGATCATCACTAATTGGAGAACACGTCAAATGATAGGATAAATTGGGTTAGTTGTTGTACTTAATGCACTACTTTGAGTGGATTATTGCACTAAAAAACCTAGTTGATCATGCAAATGGTTGATTTTTTGCCAAAAAGATCCCACATATAATTTTAATTACATTTCATGAAGCATTTGCTGCCATTAGCCAAGGACAAAGAAATCCTATTTACTGATAGAAGCAGCATAAATGGATTTTCAATTTGCAAAAGGATGAACCCGTTGAGTCACGGTTAAATTAGCCAAAATTGAGTTATATTTTATACAATTTTAATAAGGAAAATGTTCACCCGTGGGTTATATCAAGTTCGGCTGAAATCGGGTCGAGTTAGATTGGGCTAGATCAAGTCAAGTTGAACCATGCTAGCCTATTTTTAGAGCCTTGGTCCAACCCTAGCCCGCCTTTAGGGGTGCACTCAAAAGCCAGACCCGAGATTAACCTAGATCATGTCCTATCTTAGGCTAGGTCGGGTCCAGAAAAAAAAAAACTTAGGTACTTCTCGGTAAGGTTGGCAATAAAACAATATAGGAACGATATAACTTATTTTATTACCATAACTATTTCCAAAATATATATCCATAAGTATTATATTAGATACATCAAAATAAATAAATGTCACTAGGACGTCACCTTAACCTCTAGAGAGTAACTAGACGTTGTAAACTTTTTCGAATACAAGACACACCTATGCTCATGGGGTATAGGATCAAACAATAAAGCATATCTATAATACTACTTACCTGAGCATGCAAATGCCCACTCTTTGGGCCCATACAATGCCTACAAAGGGCTATACAGTGCCAACAAAGGGCAAAAATCTTACACTGTTATTTTGGGGAGGAAAACTTGCAATGCCAACTATGGGAAAAACATACAGTGCACTTAACATAGCATCAAATGTCTGAGCTTACATACAGCACCAAGACAACATCTCATGGGATAAACATCATAGATAGACCTGAGAAACGCTCAACAAACAATTTATGGCTAGCTCAAATACATCTAACCCCTAAGGTTTCATACTCATAATCTTATACTTATAATCTTATACTTACAGACTTACACTTACAAACTTTCACTAACAACCGACAACTAGAGTCAATTAAAGCACAAATATACTCTAGGCTATAAAGAATGAAGGGAAATTATTTAAATAATATTAAAAAAATAATTACTGAAATCACACACGTTAGAAAAGATTTCCCAAAGTGGTGTTGCTTTCAGCTACGTAGGCGCCAGCCAAGCACTCGCAACTGCGTGGCTTTTTTTTATTTTTTAATTTCATCCTTTGGAAAGACAAAATTAGGTTTAAGTTAATTTCATCCTCCCAAAGGATGAAATACCTTCCCGATTGTAGAAAAAATGACAGAGGATGGATTTAGTCCTTTCTAAGGACGAAATCCCCGTCGGCGATCGCTCGAGACGATTTTGTCCTTTGAAAAGATGAAATTGTCCTTGCCGGGGAAGACAATTTCGTCCTTTGAAAGGATGAAATCTCCCCACTCACTTGGATTTCGTCCGTGCAAAGGACGAAATCAGAGTAACTCCTCACTAGGTGGTCACCATTCAGAACTGATGCAAGTTGGACAATTTCTTGCTAAAACTCGCTTAGTTTTGCGTCCTCATTTAATTTCTTCTACCATGAAAGACTAGACTATTCTTTTACTTAGGAGTTGATGAAGCTATAGATAAGTTTCAGTTTCTTTTCTTTTTAATTTAGTTCTCAGTTGTGAATTATGACAATTGTATTTTAAGGATTTCCTTTTTAATGGAAGAGTTTTTCATGTTTATTCAATTCTATGTTAATTTATTGTCTTGTAGATGATAGATTGAGGTGGTTTTGATATTTGCATCAATTCTAATTTCTGTGATTTAGATGAGATGTTCATACAATAGTTTTAATGTTCAGATAATTAAGGACTTTGATGAGTTATACTAAGATTAGACAAGTCATGCCTATAGCTATTTAGTGTAGATGATTCGTGCTATTGTTGAAGATAGTTCATGCTATGGAAATTAACTAATGATTCTTTCTGAAGTAATTCTAACTTGTAGCTGAGAATATTTGCTTATATTCACACTAGATTTAGATTAAAAGTAAAGGAATTGTTATGGTTCTATAGTGGATTCGATTTCCTAAGTAAACTCCATCATATTATTCTCTTACCTTTTAAACTAGTTGATTTTTTTCTTTACTTAATTAAAGTTTAAGTTGTTATAGTTTTTAATCAGCAAATTCATCTTTAGATTTAGTGATAATTCATCCGTCTCTGAGGTTCGACAACCCTTAAATACTCATCCTCGTACAATTACCTTGTACACTTACAAAGTGTTTAATTTTAAACGATCAAGAGTCCCTCCATTGGCGCTCTCAAAATCTTCCCCTGGTCTGTTCATAAATTTATTCCCTTTCCTCCTGATCCCTAGAAGAGAACCCCTTGTTGGCGCTTGCAAAATTGCCCCTTGTGCAACATCGAGACTGTTGCTTTGCTCACAAATTTGTCCCTTAAATACTCATCCTAGTACAATTACCTTGTACACTTGCAAAGTGTTTAATTTTAAACGATCAAGAGTCCCTCCATTGGCGCTCTCAAAATCTTCCCCTGGTCTGTTCATAAATTTATTCCCTTTCCTCCTGATCCCTAGAAGAGAACCCCTTGTTGGCGCTTGCAAAATTGCCCCTTGTGCAGCATCGAGACTGTTGCTTTGCTCACAAATTTGTCCCTTTCCTCCGACCATCAAAGGGGCGTTCAAAGGTTAGCATTTTAGTTGTGTTCTTCCTTTCTAAAGTTGATAATGTGCTTCTGATGGACTCCATCTACAAAGAGATTGTTATTTGTCTAGTGGTTGATATATCATACAATTGTTTTTTATCATACAACTTCATAAATTATCTATTTAATCTATGTATATAAGTATAATAATGATCATTAACAGCAATTTAGCATAATTTGTGAATAATAATGGAGGTTACAACTATAAAATGTTATTGATATAACTAGTGCTGAAAGAGAAAGGTAAAGACATGAAATGATTTTTTTGAGATGAGGGCTTTGACCTTTATTTCCTACTAATAAAGAAATTGAGCACGAATTAGACACTCTAACCGTTCATGATAAAAAGAGGTCAATAAGTGGATGTCCCTTTTGTTCTTCATGGGCAACCAGTACTGGAAGGAGGTAAATTTTATTTAAAGTTGGACATGGGTTTTTAATTCTAGCTCTATCATGGCAGAAATTGAACTTCTATATCTTTTTGAATTGGCGAAAACTTGCAAATATAGTTTGTTTGTTTGTTTATTTTTTTAATACTTTTTGAGTCCCCTGCAGCAGTGTAAGAATATCTTTAATTATGTGAGGCATAATTATGTAAAATAGTTGATGATAATTATTGGTACCTGTTCAAGAGGATGAATGTACTAACCATTTAATACAGTTATATTTGATGAAATTTCAAGTTACTCTTTGATATTTGCAGTCCTTGTTAGGTGAAACAAATATATTATTACATCCTTCGTTTATGGAACAATATTAGCAAATGATCTCAAGTGTATCAGTGCTGGGAAACTTGATGCGTAATGTAAATATGTGACACATTACTTCTTGCTACTTTAATTGCAATATCTGCTCTTCATTGACTTGTGTTTTTTTCCACCAGTTGTGCACTTTAATTTTAAAAAAGTAAAGCAGCTGATTGACCAAAATTTGAAATCATGTCACCCAGGTTTGCAAGTTGCAGTTAACGTTAAGGAGGGAGGCATGGTTTTTTTCCCAAGTCTTCTGCTCTCTTCACTTATTGTGAATTATCACAAATGGAAATACTTCCATTCCTCCCCTTAGTTGTTGTATTAAGCCTGAGGAGACCTGAGCATGCTGCAAGGTAAATTCTGCTGATTGCTGTCTAAAAAAAAGGTGTGCTCATTGCAACAAGTGAACTGTTATTGAGCGAGTCAATTGTTTCCGCATCTATCTCACAGTGGTCCACACGGAACAGTTGACAAATAGAGCTATTTTTCTTGTCCAGTTTGCATATGGGTGGCTGGGGCCAACTTAAGTTTATCATTCTGCATGGATTTGTGTTCTAGATTGAACCCAGTTGTTTGATTCAGCAAAGATTTCTAACATTGAAATGAGAGCAGTGGTAAGAAGTGTGATCATGCTCCAAGCTACAATATGTTACATATGAAAAACAGCTTATTTAATTTGGAAGAGCTTCATCATCAATTTCAGCAAGGTCACATAGCATAAGATTATGAGGAGAAACTATATGTGGAAGCTAGGAAGGACATATAAGCACTAATAATTCAAAACATGCCTCTTATCCTTATCGGATAAGAACATTTACCAAAAATAAAGTATTTGTAATAACAATTTTGACATATAGCTATCATAATTAAACTTTTAATACAAGAACTAACTTAAAAATTAAAATATACATATATCCTTGCCATATAGCTGTACCAGTATCGTATTATACTCCTATCTAATACGATACTATTGTGGAAGTACAGGGACTCTGTTTTTTAAGAAAGATTGACGTTGGGGAGTTTCCTCGGTGGGGTGGTTTCCTGTTGTTGTTGGGAATATTTCCTATACGCTGTCTCGAATTAGGAGAATCAAAAGAAAGGAAAGTTGCAGGCGCTCTTCCTACGCTGTCTCGAATTAGGAGAATTGGAAAGTTGGAGGCGCTCTTCCTATATATACCCCATCCCAAGCTCTTCTCCCGGCATAGAAATTTTTGTGACTGGTACGAAGTTCTTGCTGTGGAAAGAGCAGAGAGAGAGAGAGGAGGAAGATGTTCTTGATGGATGCAGAGTGGTGGAACAAGCTGGGCCAGGTCATGGCCAGCCTGATGTTCGTATGGGCCATGGCCAAAAGCTTCTTGCCAGATGGTCTCCGAGACGGCTTCCAGAGATACGTCGACAAGTTCTGGGCTTGCTTCAACCCTCACGTAGAGGTCACCTTCCACGAGTACTCCACCAAGTTTAGCCGCAGCGAGGCCTACGACGCCATCCGCACCTACCTCGGCGCCACCACCACCATGGCCGCCAAACGTCTCACCGCCGAAGTTGGCAAGAACGGCAGAAACCTTGTCCTCGGCCTCGACTACTATGAGCAGGTGGCGGACGAGTTCCAGGGCGCCCAAGTGTGGTGGACTTACGGGCGATCCAGCCCCCCCGGGACCACCATCACCTGGAATCCAACCTTGGCCACCGACCGCAAGTACTACACTCTCACCTTCCATCGCGCCCACCGACGGCTCATGGAGGATTACCTCCGGCATGTCATGGCTGAGGGCAAGGCCATTGCGCTGAAGACCCGTAAGAGGAAGATCTTCACCAACGACAGCTCCGGTGAGTGGAACCACGTGGTGTTCAAGCACCCGGCGACGTTCGAGACGCTGGCCATGCACCCGGCCAAGAAGGCGGAGATCGTCCAGGATTTAGATAGCTTTAGGGCCGGAAAGGACTTCTATGCCCGTATCGGCAGGACGTGGAAGCGGGGATATCTCCTGTATGGGCCTCCTGGCACCGGCAAGTCCAGCATGATCGCTGCCATGGCCAACCACATGGAATATGACGTGTACGACCTGGAGCTGACGGCGGTGAATGACAATACGGAGCTGAGGCAACTGCTGCTGGAAACGAAGAGCAAGTCGGTGATCGTTATCGAGGATATAGACTGCTCGGAGGACTTGTCCCGAAAGAGGAAGACGAAGAAGGACCAAGGGGGGGAGCGGCCGGCGCCGAAGAGGGAGCCAAAGAAGGAGGGGAGCAAAGTGACGCTGTCAGGCCTGCTAAACTTCATCGACGGCCTCTGGTCGTCGTGCGGAGAGGAGAGGCTCATCGTCTTCACCACCAACCACGTCAAAAAGTTGGATCCGGCGCTAATCAGAAGGGGGAGGATGGACGTGCACATCGAGATGTCCTACTGCTGCTTCGAAGGCTTCAAGGTTCTGGCCAAGAACTACTTGCAGTTGGAACAACACCCTCTGTTTGACAAGGTGAAGGAGCTGATGGAGATGGAAGGGGTGAAGATAACACCGGCCGATGTGGCCGAGAATTTGATGCACAGCAGCCCCTCCTCCACCGCTGAAGAGAACGCGACCATGTGCCTAGAGAATCTGATCGAGGCTCTGTCCAACTGCAAGGCCAATGGAGAGGCGGGTGACGATGTGCAAGATGATGAAGAAGAGATGAGCAACGATCCGTCCGATGATTCAGACGGCAGCGACGAAGGAGAAGAATAGTAAATTACCATATATTAGTATTAATTAGGAATTTCGTTAATTAGTTTGTATGTCTTTTGGTAGTAGCTAATGCACGTTTTGACATGGGATATTTAAATATCATATACATTGTATAAGAAAATTTATATTGTTGAATTTTGTTTAATTTATATGTTCCCGGTGCACGCCTTGGGCTTTGTATGTGTGCGATTTCGATGGTGTAGCTCATATTACTTAGAAGTTAGAGCAGGCTGGGTCGAACTGGCCTACATATATTCATTTTTACAAATACAACTTGGTCCTACACGTTTGTCTCTAAGAAAAAAGTTCCCATGCATTGACTTATTATAAAACTTTGAAAATGATACATTATGTTGTAAGGTCATGTGTAGAATTATGTAATGAGGGTGTAGAATTGTGTAGTTTAGAGAGGGGTACTCTCAGAGCATAATATGAGGTGGAGTCTCTCGTTGTAGAGAAGGCCTTTGAGATGGACCTTTCCAAAGTGGCTATATTTTTTGCTAGCTAGGTAATGCAAAAGTATATAAGCTCAATGAAGGGTACACAGCATAAAGCCGACTAGACCACTATTAGGAAAAAAACATCAAAAATTAAAACCACCAAGCAAAGACTGATCCATGTCTTGCTCAAAATGTTCTGAACTTCGTTACTACAGGAGCATGTTGACCAAAAAATCACCAAAAAGATTAGGAATGCTTCATTGTCTACTTTTCAAATTGCAACCTCAACAAAAAAATCCAATGTGGATAATGTTGCTCCATCATACTTCTATGTTTTTGACATCAACAAGCACACGTAGGCATTGAACCTAGTCTAGCCTAAACCAGCAGGGGCTCAGAAAGTTTATCGAGTATTAATTCATGTTGAAATAGCTGCAAGTTCTAAAATATATAGCAAATTGGGATACAAAGGTACCAGACAGACTCACGGTCATTTAAACCCAACAAAGAATTAGTGCATGACAATTTCCGATTATAATTTAGTTTTATCATATGACTCCCAAAGCAATTCAAGATCAACATTGCCTCCGGATAAAATGATGCCAATGTTTTTACTGTCCTTCCAAACTGGGTTTTGCTGGAAACTTTTGGATAGTGCAGCAGCAAGACCGATGGCTCCACTGGGTTCCACCACTACCTTCAGAACCTCAAAACACAACTTCATGGCTTCTATGATTTCTTTATCTTCAACAATGATAATGTCTTCAACCAGATCACGCACAACTGGCCTGCACTCAATTGTAATTTGAAACCGTAAAGAATTCAGCCATTCACGTGCATCAATCTCCAACTAGACTTACATTAACAATTTTGTTACTCTTGCAATATTAAAAATCCTTAGAAACTCTTGAATCTATAAAGATCTTATTATTAGGGCAAGCAAAGTCCAATATCCAACCACTAAAATCTAGTTACTGTCAACATTATCTAAACCTTAATGTGAGATTGGCTACTTAGGATTCTTTATCACCGTTTCGATTCTTGTTGTTATGAAAATGATGATACAAAATCCTCGAAGAAAATAATGGTCTTCAATACCCAATAATCAAAATCTATTGACAAATACAAAATATTGGCTCATTAGCACACATATATTGGCTCATGTAATTTATTAGACAAGTAAATGAGCAATTAACCAAAGTTTGAATTTAGACGTCCTGATGAAATATCATGGCCAATTTAAATAAGAATAGACAGAGTAATCGTATCTACCATGTTAAATCTCCAAGATGAGCTCGAAGCCCATCTGCAATTGTGTTGGTTTCAGATAGTGTGACAATCTTGCCAGCCATCATAGACTGTAGAGCATCATCAGCTCCACTTGGTTCAGCAGCCAAAATTCTTATGGATGGATTGATGGCCTTAGCAGCCAATGCCACCCCAGAGATTAAACCACCTCCTGCATTTTAGTTTTGAAATCAGTTAGCCTTCATAACACAGCTAGAGACAGTATATACTATGGTACTCTCACAAATAAAAAGGAAAGGCTTTGCATTATTAAGTCTTTTATACTTTAGAGATTCAACACTTTTGGATACCAACTGAAAAGCAACATTCACGTAAACCAATGTGGTAAGTACCAACACTCCCTTTTCAAAAAAAGTGATAGTTCTGGGGTTTGGACAAAGCACAAAGGGCACAAATGAAGTGAAAATGACACGGCAGTACATCTGGAGAGCCTTTATAACATTCAACATATAAGCTAATTGTGAAAACTAGCATTGAAGCCAGTCAAAGATGAAATAAAGTATGCATTGTATAAGTGTTAGCTTTAGGGATGAACAAACCACTGATTGGGACAATTATGGTGTCAATATCTGGGGCTTGCTCCAGAATCTCAAGTGATATTGTTCCCTGCCCACTAAAACAGCATCACCATTAATATATCACAATGAACATCTGAAACGGTATCTATAAAGCAGTAAAGGTGTAGGAAAACTATGTGGTTTTCAGGAAGGAGGAAGAATAATGTTTTAAATCTAATTCAAAGCATATCTGTTTGAAAACGAAAATTTCTTATATACAAATACTCAAAAGAACCAGAAAGCAACCCAACATTTGAATCTTGATATCTAGACATGTAGAAATATTGATCAAACGAACCATCTTCTACACAGAATGTTTAAGATACTAGTTGTACTGAATTCAACTATAGCCAGTTGGAAATTTGAACATCATTACTATATAGAAGAGGGTAAATGACAACAACAAGCATCGATTAAAAGAAGACAGTACGAGTAGCCCCATTATGCAGATTTTTTCACAGAGTTCAAAGTATGACTACAAAAAGATAAGTTTCTTTTCAACAATTATATGGTACATATATACTATCTCAGGAAAACTACATACCATAGTATTCAGATGGACTTAGGAATTAGTACTGCATATGCCTTTACAATAAGAATCATTATTTATTATAATAGGCTTCAAGACTTATCACTCTTTTTTGAAGCATTTTGCAACCATAAATTTGATGCCACCAAGCACAGTGGAGTCTTAGAAAGCACCTTATAATGCGCCCATCATTGAATGGGTGGATCAGAAATGCACCAGTATCTTGTTGAACATCAACAGCAAGTTTTTCTCTGGATAGCATTGTCGGTTCACTCCATATCACCTGTCCACCATAACGCTTTACATTCTCAACCTTGCATTTTGGTGCATTTGTGGGTATAACAATATAAGCAGGAACTCCACGTAACTTTGCTGCCAAGGATACTGCTGCGGCATGGTTACCACTGAAGAAAACACACATCAGAAGGCTTTCCCAACAAATTGAAACAAACTAAATTGATCAAGTAGTAGCAAGCCACATAATATCCATTACACAAACCTACTATGGGTCAGAACACCTTTAACTGCTTGATCATCAGAAAGAGAAAGTACAGCATTGCAGGCACCTCTAAATTTGAAAGCTCCTCTGGGGTAAAGTATCACAAAAGAAAAATTAAAGGATGAGTGATTAATGACGTTGACAGACTAGATTTACATCCAAAAGATAAATTTGATAAATTTTCTGAAGATTGGTGTAAGCAGCTTAAATATGTAGACTCTTATCTCATTCTTATATTTTTAAATAATTTTGATTAACAGAAGAAAAAAAGAATCATATATAAACCAGAACTCAAATCAGAAATTTTACCCTTGAACTCAACTAAACTTCTCACCCCTTTTGGAAACATTCACATTTGAGGATTATTCTCCTTCCGGCAAGAGAATTCAGAGTTTCTGATGTTATAACTGGAGTTCTATGTATATAAGGACTGATGCGTTGGTATGCTGCTCTTATTGACACAATGTCAGCAGCATACTTCATGTCATCTTGAGCTTTGTTGCATGTTTCCATCTGCAGAAGTAAGCATTATAAAAGACCAGCAGGTTAATAAAGGGAGAAATCATGGGATGCCTCTACATGATAGCTAAGTTCTCTTAGTCATCATAATACTTCCATTATCAAAAGAAAAAGAAAATGACCAACCACTGTCTTTAAATGCCTTTTTGGTCAATTCATAGATCTTCCTACATTATCGGCTAGCAATCTAGGTATGTCCATTGGTTGGTAGCTGGCTAGTAGCTTAGTACAGCTACAAGCACCTAAATAAATTCATGTATACATCTAATAATGGCAGCAACAAAGCAGCTAAAGCAGTGGGAAGTGTAGTCATGGATAGCTTATAAAAAATCATATTGAGTTTTCCTGGCATCATCGAGAAGTTCTGATTAGCTCATCTCGTGCATTTAATATTTGGCTTCACCCTTATCACATGATGACACACCCGTTTACCAGATATAACTTAATCCACAGTAAGTACTCAAGAAATGTACTCCCTCCGTCCCATATTAATAGCTCCATTTGGTTTTTTCTAAATGAACTGAAGTATATGTTAGATTAACCTCATTCAGAGCTAAAACTAGAACAGCAGCTTACCTTAAAAAGGGGGGGACGGAATGTTACACAAGCTTCACCCAGTGCTAAAAACTAGAACAAGAACATAGTAATATTTCTAAGCACATCACCAAACTATAGACAGCTAAATGTACTTAAAAAAACACTAACCATCTCCCAATTATGATATCATCTCCCACCATTTCCTTGAAAAAAAAAAGATAAAGGAAACACAGCAGAATGAAAAACAATTGTTTTCATCTAACTCATTCTATTTCAGTCTCTCTTTCCCAAGACAAACAAGCATCTAGCTTCCTGGGAAGAACTACAATGACATGATTCAAATCAAAAGAGGAGTTTTCCGCTGAAAATAATTCAGATAAGTGATGTACATGGATTTTGAGGGTGCTTACTCTTCTGGGCTAAGAATCAGAAGGGAATTCTTGCAGATGTCAGAGACGCTCCACCCGGCCGGCCGATTGGGTTTTCTGGTCACGAGCATGCCATTCTCTAAATCGTACAAATTTGCGAAAATGCCATTCCTCAGGGACACAAGCACACACCCGCAAGCATGACTGCCGCAGTGACGGTTGTTTGCGAGCCGAGCCGACCTGACATACCATTCGGGCTCGGCTCGGCTCCACAGAATGACGTTTGGCAAGGTCTTGATGTTTCCAGGTTCCTTTGTCATAAATCCACGAAATTTCAAGTATCTTCCTCATTGATGCCGTTGAACTTGGCGTGGATTAACTCATTTCTAAGTGTGGAAAGATCAATTCCACCCCCGCCCCAACACAGAGCACTGGAGAAGAGTTGCAGCGAGTGAGAGACGAAGAAGAAGAAGAGGCGAGAGAGATGCATTCGTCGGAAGTCCGGTCGCCTTCCGGTTCTTCCAAACCCGCCGGCGACCCCCGCCCCACTCCTCTCCCTGCAGCTTCCGACTCCGCGTTTTCTCTCCTCCTCTTCGGTACATTCCGCTTCTTTTGCTTTTTCAGCTGGAGAAATTTGCTTCTAGTGTGAATGTGTTCTTGATAGCGTACCTTTCGAGTCGTTTTGCTTGCTTCGTCTGATCATTCAGTGCTTTCTGTGAATGGTAGAGTGATTGTTTCTGCATTTTCCTATCTCTTTCTCTCTCTCTCAGATTCTATGTGGCGTGATTGTTATGGATTGATAATGCGTATTTGAGCCACACTAGGGCTATATGTGGGGCAAGGAAATAAGCGGTTATCTTGTATTTAGGTTGTGACTGAGATCTTGTTTGTGGACAGTCAGTTAATAATTTTAATCTGACCATTTTACAGCATATGTTGAGCCTTTACCATGGATTTATATTGTAAATGGGTGATAATTGTACTCCCTTCGCCCTACAGTAATAGCTCCATTTGGTTTTTCAAAATTAACTCAAATATTTCCATTTGGTTTTTCAAAATTAGCTAAAATTAATTCATTTTGAACAACAAAATGGAGCTATTAATGTGGGATGGAGGGAGTGGGCGAGTAGTATATTAGGTATTTGGACTTTCTTTTTTTGAATTGGTCATTTGCATTTCATTTTGTTATCTTCTTTGCTTTAATAGGAGTTATGACTAATAAATAATTAAAAACTGGTGATAAAAACATCACAAAAATAACACTATCAATGACCGTAAAAGAAATATGTATTCCTGTAATTTGAAAATAGATGACTTGATCAATAGATGGATTTTTTGGCATTGTTTGAATTTCCTATGAGTTGTGGCCGTTAGTAATTTTTAACTGTCGCTGGACTTTTTTTTGCTTCTGTGAATGTAAAATGATTTGGGGGAAAGTTGCGGGCAAGCTCATAAGATTATATTTTTTTTTTTTCATTATTCAACTATATTAACAGTGGTTAGGAAGGTTCCATGGATTTAATATCTGATATGATTTCATAACTTATGTAGATATAGGTAAAGCTCTGTAGTCATTGTGCAGTTGCCGATGGTAACATTGTTTCTATTGTTCTGCTGAATGCAGATATATCGCAGCAGGCACAGGTTGGATTGGAGAACATGATGAAGATCATAGGGTAACTTACAATACCATGATAGTGGTTTTTTCATTCAGACAAAGCCAACAGGAATTTATTTTTTGCTTGAGAGGACAGCCTTTTTTTACAATTTAAAAAAGTTACATGGAACCGAACTAACTGAAAACTTTGAAGTAAATATTTCATGTCATTCTGTGTACAATTTAGCAACAGTAAAAAAAATTCTAATCATAAACGGTGCTTATTTGTTGCCATCTTTTATTTCTTCTGCATAATGTACTTCCTGTTAAGCACTATCACCAAGTTGAATTTGGGCAGTGGGACAGTGACTAATGGACTGCAAAAGCAATTGGCTAATGTGTTGCTTCAAGATAAACAATTGGGATATTTATCAATTTTTTAAGGCCATTACTGTTTCACTTTCCATGTTGTCTAGGAAGATGAAAAAGTTCTACAGACATACGAGTAAAAGGTTCTTGATGGTATCTTAATTTTTTGAAGGCTCTAATGAGTGAATTGGGGTGTACATGCATGAATTGCTTACCATATGTGAACAGAATTGCTCTTGTATTGAATTGGCTACTCTTTGCATTTCCATAATTTTAGCATTCCCTTTTTTGCATATACCAAAATAACAGTGAAGTAGAGCAGTCAGCCTCTGAAATAGTGGAAGAGATTGAGAAATACACAGAGTCAGCGACTGAGAGGAAAAGAAACTTAGAAGCTGAGAAAGGTCGTTTCCAGAAAGCTGCCTTAGCTATGCTGGAATTGCTGGACAATGAAGATCACTTCAACGTGGTACATTTTGTGTTTTTGCCTATATTTTCTGTTTGTAATATGCTAACCGATAAAAGCTACTGTAATATGCTATGTTAACTGATAAAAGATACTTTCATTGCAGAGCACTAAATGACTTGCAGGTATTGGAATGTGATACAGTGGAGGTTTCAATTTAAGTAATGTAGCATTCTCTTTTTTCGTTTCAGATTTACTGATTTACAGTTTTACCCTCTGTTCAGACTCAGACAAGGTTGTAAAAAATGTAGTGAAACACAATGTGATTACCTTAATGATACTGATTTGCAATGGTATCCACTTATGTCCCCTCATCCACAAAACGTTATTCCGGCCTTCTTGAAGTCGACTTTGGTATTGCCCTGTTGCTGAACTTGTTAGAAACACAACGTATAGATTCTTCTCCTGTGCTTGATTTTGCCATTGGACTCCTATTATATTCATTGTTTACGCGGGCTCTCAGTCAGCAACTGGTTATTTTAGATTAATGACCCACCTTTAAACTATGGATAGTAGTATTCACATAAAAAAACTCACGCTTGGGTTTTACTTGGGTTTTATTTGGACAAAACATGTGGACCTCACAAAAAATTTACTTGGGCTCACTTGTTTTGTCCAAATAAAACAGCGTAAATCTTTGGTGTGTAAATATCGACTATTAGTTTTGGTCTTTTAAGTTGATTTTGAACTTTCCATGAGCCTTCTTATGTCTATTATCTAAAATCCAAATGAGGATGATGTGCCTCCTTATGTCTATTGTCTCAATCTGGTCTTTTAAGTTGATTTTGAACTTTCCATGAGCCTTAATGAGTTCTAAAGAGAAATTGAGTTAGGGAAACTCGGGAAAAATAAGAAAATTTGATAAATACCTAGAATATCTAGTTGTGGGGGGTAAGTGAGACATTTCAGGGGTCTCAATAGCAGCGTTCTTTGATACTATGAATGCTCACTCTCACCCAAAATAAGGCATAAGGCGTAGGGCCTGTGTGTTAGCGTGGAGCCTATGTATAGTGCTCGCCCATTGGGTGGCAAGTACTACACATAGTCGTAGAGTGATTGTGAATATTTACGTGCATTTAGTAATGATGGTTGCAAGTGATTGGAAATAAATAACCTTGACAACTTCTATATAAAGCCAGCTTCCCTCTCTTCAAACCATGTATACAATGAAATTTGCCCAAAGATGTCATTCCCTCCCTATATCCCAAATCATGTCCATATATGAAGTTTGGAAGCCACTTCTTCAGTCGATCGGGAATCCCCAATTATCAAGATTATCAAACAGTTTATTGCCCTACTCGAGAGTTCCAGCAGACACCGTCAGATTTCGACCAACTGCTCTTGTGAGATCTAGTGTTCAATAAAAATAACAGCTAAAAAGGCATGAGAACATGAATTTTCACAGATTAAAAGTAATAATTCATCAACTCTATAGGCATGGACTTGTTTAGACAAATATTCTTAAAAACACTCGGACTTAGCTCCAAAACTAAGCCCACTCAGAGTTTTCACGGAGTCAAAATAGAGTTGTATGTCAAAGTTTAAATATTTTAAATGAAAAGTTTGATTAAAATAATTACCCCCTTCGTCCTAAATTAATAGCTTCATTTGGCAAAAAAAAATTTATATTAATAGCTCCATTTAGTTCAATTTAAGTGATTGGGTCTTCTCTTATACATGGGTTTCACTATTCAATAAAAATTATTATTTTATTAAATATAGCTATTAATATTGGACATAAGGAGTATAACAAAAATAAATACATTTTCTTAGGCATAAAAATATAAAAAATACAAATATAATTATCTTTTAACAATTAAAATTTTGGTTCATAAAATTAAGTTATTCAACTTAGAGTAGAATAAATAAGAGTAGTATTTTATAAAATCACAGTAATATCTCGCAACATACATGTCTTCAATCGTAGTCATACAATTGGCCATAACCAAGGGAAACCAATTTTTCAACTAGGTTTTGTGTAGTACAAGTTGCATTTCAACTAGGGGTGTTTCCAAGGGCTCTTTGAGAACAATCTTGGATATGTTTGCATCCCTAAGAAGTCCACTTGGTTTATGACTTCTAGCTAAATTTTTATTCTTGCTACTCACAAAGCCCTTCTATTTAGTTTACTTAAATGTCTAAGTTTTGTAAAAAAAAATTCTTAGATGTCGTAAGCCCACTGGTAAAGCATTGTCAAGCACGGCTACAGAAGAGGACAAGGCAAAAATTGATGCCGCATATTAGGGCTTATGCTGCAAGAAAACCAAACCGGAAAGAACCAAACCAAAATTAGTTGCTTTGGCTCGATTTGGTTCTTAATGTTATTTCAATTCGGGTTTTAAAGTTAAAGAATAGGTGTATTTTCGGTTCGGTTCCTTATAAAAAGTTGAAACCATAACCGAACTAAACCAATTTTTATTATTATTTATTACTCTAATCTCATTTGAATGAACAACCAAGATTAAAAACTTTTTATATTATACCCTATCCCTAACCCTTTCTATCTCATTCTCTCCTCTCCCACTACCTATCCTCCCTCCCCACTTCTGTGGGCCACCCCCTTACACCACCACCATCCACCCTCCGAGGCTGCCCCCCAACCCGGCCTCCCCTTCCCTCTTGCTGCCTCTGGCCTCCCCTCTTCCCCCGCCACTGCCTCCCCTTTTCGCCCCATTGCCTCCAGCCTCCCTAACACTACCTCCCTTCTCCCCCAATGGCCTCCCCTCACCCCTGCCTCCTCGAGCCTCCCCGACATTGTCTCGCCACTTCCCCTCTCCCCACGATGCAAACTCAACTGAGGCAACCAAAAATTCAGTTCTCAATTTGGTTCCAATTCTACGTCTATTACAATTCAATTCCAACAATATTACATTTCAATTCTGACAAAACGGTTCCTTACTCGATTCCGATTTGTTCTAAAATTCTGGCTCCAATGTTAATTTCAATTCGATTCCTACAAAAACCGGCCAAAACTGAAGCGGTATGCAACCCTAGGGCATATTGTGCTCTAAGGCCAAAAATACATAAAAAGTGAATCATTTGCGGTTCTATTCAAGCTACCATGGAGTGACTTTCAAGAGGTAAAGCACCAATTTTTTGTGTTATACACCAAGGCTCTGTTTGGATTGAGGGAAGGCAGGAGAAAGGAAGAGGTTCTATTGTTTTATCTTACACCCACATAATATACTTCTTTCACAGAATTAATAACCCAGAAACTTTCTTTTGCCTACTTTTTCCTTAAAACGGCAAGAGAGACCACATATATATCCCGTCAGAATATAACGGTGAATTCATATGCAAGATCATTAGCCTATCCGTGCATCATAACTTTTACGTAATACACTTGCATGACGGTGACACGCAGTCAGATCCAATATACAAGCGGGAGTTCACTTTTCATGAAATGATACAGATTTTATGCAAAAAAAGGGTATGAATACTCTCAAAACCGTAGAAGAAATTTATTAATAACTGCATTTTTTGTTTTCAGTTATACTTCATCCTAAATTAATAACTCTATTTGGCAAAAAAAAGTCTATTTCATATCCACAACTCAGTTTTGTTAAATTTAAGCACGGGTACTTAAAAAGAGTACTGTCAGTTCATTTTTCCTTCTCTAATATGTGAGCTTCACCATTTAATAAAAACCACTATTTTTCCAACTGTAATTATTAATATGGGACAGACGAAGCATATTTATAACAAATCGAGCTGACCAGGCTAGCCATCCCCAAAACATTAAGACCATTGATTTCTTTTCCATAAGTGAAAGAAATCAAACAAAAACAATTTAATTGAAATTGCATAGCGAAGAACACTCCGCATCTTACAATAGTTTCTCTTCTTTTTATTAATTACCGGATCAGATATCTCATCTCTCTTCTAGCTTGTAAAATTCCTCACTTTCCAATGGTAAAGCTAGCCAAGCACACCAAATTAACATTGGCAACGAATCTCAGGAAACATGCCTACAAGATGCAGACACGTGCCCATGACAGGTAGATAAAAGACAGGAAGTGAGGATATGGGGAGAAAATCGTTGGCCACATATTGCATGCCCTTATTTGAATCAGCCCGAAGAAAAACAAAAGCAAATATAAAACAAAAATAAAGCTGAAAAAACCAGTCTACAACAACATGGAATGAGGATTCTCTATGTAGCCTTTAAATGCTCTCAAGTATTCAGCACCAATAGCACCTGATATCATCCAGAAACAGCAACATTGCTATAAATATCTAAAAGTGAATAATCAACACAGCATCTAAGTAAATTACTCAACATCAGCTGGTAGAAAATAATTTATGACCATTTTTTTAAAGTACATAAATGTTGAGAGAACAGAAGCAATCTAAATCACTAGCTCAGCATTTAGATTGAAATAATTCTCAGGAGATTGTAATATTATGATGTGATTTGCATCCAAGAGAATATATAACAAACAAATTGCATTCTGGATAAGAAGTGCACATGAAAATCAAAGTAAATGTGAAACTCAAATGACAAGAAGTGTTTTTCTGTGTACTCCCCCCCTGAAAGTTTAGTTGCGAAATTATGCAAAACACAGAATGATGACCTCAAAAACAGAGCAACTTCCAGGCCCCTTCTTTTATAGTGGCGTTAGATTATTGATGTGAATCACACATATACAGGTTCCAGCTTTAAATATAGCAACAGATTTTTTTCTTTTAAATAAAAAAGGACAAGCATTGTAGTTAATTTTGGATGCTACCAATTGCTAATAGGACTGAACAATCTAAGATCATGGTCACTTGTCAGCAATGGGCTGTATTATTAGCAGTTCCATTCCTATAAACAGCTATGTAAATACTATAGTATTTGAGGAGCTAACTGAAGTGTATAAAAATTACTAGGGAATTAAATTTATTAGCCAACCTGTAATTGGATGAAAATTTTATAGGGCGGGCACCTAATTGAGCTGTGATGCCACGTCACAGATCAAATGCCCACCCAACATCCTCTTACTGAGCAGGGCTAGGTTTTCTGTTCCAACCTGGGTTCTGGGCCCTGACCTCTCCCCTGGCCACGGCCTCCCTGTGTTGGTCCCATCCTTTCCCCGGGGACCTCTTTCCCAGACCCAACCCCCCGCAACACAGGACCAGGGTTTTCTGCCCAAGCTCCCCTCTGGGAAGCAGGGCACCAGACAGAAATGCAAGTTGTCCATCACATTGGAAGTTTCTGTCCACGGGTCAGGTCCCTGGGGTTGTCCGTGTAGGCACAGCTCCTAAAGCCACCCGATCTTTGGCCAGCCATAAAAAAATTTATAATCGGGTAGGTACAACAAGAGGCAATTTACTCTTAAAAGGAGGCGGTCATACTTGCACTTAAAATACTGTTCAATTTCATAGTCACGGTCCATAACCCAGTGTACAGGATGCTGAACGACAATATAAAAACCAATCTTAGAGAAATTATATTTTTCAGTCTCATTCCTTCTGCACTTCTTTATAGTGTTCCCACATCACCTGTTTCTATTAGTTTTTTTCCAGTACATCTTCGTTTAAACTCTTCTCTAAAGCCTTCTTTCAATTTCATAAATCGCCTTCCCCATTTCATTTCTCCTAAAATTATTTTGAATCTACATTATTTTGCCCTCAACTTTTCATCACCACCTGAAAAAAGAAAAGAACACTCCCCTCTCTTGCCACCACAATTCCCTTCCCGCTTCCTATATTACCTGGCCCTGATTCCACTTTTTATCTGACCCTACCATACCCCCCCCCAAACACACAACCTCTCTCTCAAACAAAAATTGTTCCCAACTTCTGAACAGTCACACGGATTTGAAAGAATGTAATAAGTTGATAACATCAAATTATGATTATCTATTCTCAACTGACAATGGGAAAACAGAACTGCAAGAGGAAAGCCAGCTAGATGTTGAGAAATGCACATATAAGCACGTACCATCTATCACACGATGATCACAGCTCAATGTGACTGCCATGAAGGAACCAAAGTCAAACTGTTCAGTGCCGACCCCTGGCACCACCCTCTTCTCAGCTGTTTCCAATTTAGTAGCACAAAATTAGAATAAATTAACAACATAAATCCACAATACTCTGATGACGTTAAATTAAGGTGCCAAAAAGAAAGAAAAAAATTGAAACAGACAATAATAATGGAAGACTCGGAATAAAGATAATAATTTGATCAGAGGCTTACCAGAACCAACAGCAAGGATGGCAGCTTGGGGAGGGTTGATAATGGCACAAAACTGCTTAATGCCAAAAGGACCTCCTAAATTGGATATTGTGAATGTTCCTCCCTGAAAAACAATTCAGGTCATTCTTCTGCATCATTCACAGTAGTTCTAAAGATAAATTCTGACAGCGAGCATTATAAGTTAGTTAACATACTTCATAATCTTCTGGTTTCAGACTATTTTCTTTAGCCTTCTGAGCTAAATGTTTGACTTCCTCAGCTATTTTAGATAGTCCTTTCTTGTCTGCATCCTGCAATTTGTTGTATTGTAAGATTTCATTACCTTCTCTATATTTCAGAACATAATTTGCATGAAAAAACATAATAAAGAAAAAATAAATTACTTACCCTGATAACAGGGACAAACAGCCCATTATCTGTCTGTACAGCAACATTGATGTTCACACTATTAAACCTGCCAGAGCAGTAATAGAGATGAATAACAGTATAGGTGTAACTAATAACAACAAAAGTAAGATTTTTGAATTAATACTAACTGTCGGATAAAATCATTCATCCAAAAACTGTTACATTGAGGAACCTTACGCAATGCCAGAGCAGCAGCCTGCAATAATGGCAATCCAAAATGTTAACCAACCTTCATCACTTGTATATATATTTAAAAAAATTGAATATTGGATGAACCATTCTGATGGCATCTATTTCACAGTTTTACACCAAAGGCTTGATCTTATACACATATTTCCTAGTATGGTTCTGAGGCCAGGCATTACATGTGAGAAAGCATTAAAGATCCTAAATCCATTTTGTGTTCCAGTCCTTCCTCAAAAAACCAATAAGTTATATAAGCAGCATATCATGTGCGGTAATACAAACTCCTCCTGCCCACCTATAGTGGGACTTCATCCTTGTCATGTCCTAAATGCCACCTCAATACAACATGGTCAGGATTTACAAAGTAGGTAACATCCAGAGGAGAAGATGATAAACCTTTATAACAAGGTCATTGACAGAAATCCGCTTTCCACCAGAGGCTTCCTGTAGGGAATTGAGTTCGCTCCTCAAACTAAAGAATAAAAAACAAGAATTAGAAGGAACGAGAATGTCAAAGATCTAGAATATGATATCATATGGTAAGAGAATAGCAAGACCACTTGTAAAGTTATCAGACAACTAGGAATTTATAAAAAAAAGGTTAAATTCTTACCCCATAAGCTTGTCAACACGGGAATCAACAGTCAAATAGTAATGAGGAATAGTCTGTTTTGAAAGCAGCAAACGTGAAGCAGTGACCTGTCACAAGAATTCAAGGTTATTCAATCAGAATAAGCAGCACAATAGTGCATGTTAATGGCTGGATAGAAAGCAAACACGGAACTTACTTTTCTAATTTGTGAAACTGGAATGTCTGAATAATCCAAACTTTGAGCAGGCATTGTTGCCTTAGATTTTGCCACTGAAACATCCTTTGCAGAAGCTGCTATATTATGTAGAAAATTTAAGTATCTAACTAGTAAGAAGAAAGAATAAAAAAGAAAGGGTATAAAGCAAAGACCACAGCTTCAAAAGACTAGGCACTACTTTAATGCTATACAAATTGAAACATAATGTGTAGACATTAATGAAGAAGCTGCTCTAGCAATCATTGAAGAGCATTAAATTTATTTCTGCAATGAGAAGGATCAGGTGATTATTAACAGTCCACAGCTCAAACTACCAAGGATCTTTCAACAATGGTCGGCACTATAAAAACAGAGCATGGCGTAGAGTAAGAAAATCCTTGTCCTAAAGTGAACAAAAGTGTTAAATTTTCTGTTTGGTGCTTTCTAAGCCTCTTCAGGTTTCGTCCTTCAATTTCTTCAGTTACAAAATTTTGGGCTGTCATCAGTGACAATTTGTTATGAAAGCCCAAATTTGTAATTTATGGAAGAATAATAAGCAGCAATTCTTTTGGTATACCACTTGATGTATTCCATCAAATTGAAATTTTTAAGCAGTTCTGTTCTGTTGAAAGCTAAATTACAACTGGGAGAGCGAGCCAGCAACTTTTGGGTACAACTAAAGCAAATAAATCAAATTAAGCTTGCAATTTCTTCAGTATACCAACTACGATTAAACTAAAATTCACAGCAGTGCATAAAGTAGCCATAGATTCTAATCCGTGATTCTCAATATTTGTTTTGAACTGTGGCATGTACTAGTCAATGACACCTTGGCCTTCTTTCATTTGATCAAACCCTGCAATTTCCTACTATACTGGAAGCTGTACATATATTAGTCCAGATGGGTTGGATGATATGTGCACAAGCGCACACCTAATGCATGCCTAGTACTAATACTCTTAGTACACAGATGAAGCAGCGCAACTACCAAAGAAACATCAAATTTAAAGTTGAAAGTATAGGGATGAAGGACAAGAATGAAAGAGTCCTGTAACAACAGATGACATCAAGGATAATGACAATGAATGAACATCTTAGGAGAAGTTAGGATAGTAACTATAACTAACCCAAATAATCTTCAATATCTGCCTTCACTATGCGCCCTTCTGGACCTGTACCTTTGACACTTGAAAGAGGCACCTGAATTTTGACACATGCCATGAGAATAAAAAAAATAATACTTGAGTCACACACAAATGAAAAGCTTATATGAAATCCAGAAAATCTGTATGGGTTACATTATGGTCTTCTGCTAATTTCCTTGCTACAGGACTTATAAAAACACGATCTTCTGTTCGAGATGGGGCATCTGGCTTTGAAGCCGTCTTTGGCTCTGGAGAAGGAACAGGTGCTTCCAGTGTTTCTGCTTTTGGTAACGAGGCAGGCTCAGATGATGGAGCTTTTGTTGCCCCATCAGCTGTACCAGGTTTGTAATCCTTAAACTTCACAATATCATCCTCTTCTTCCACAGTGATAGCAATAACCTACTCATTTTCAACCAAGTAAAGGCCAACAATCATTTTGAGATATTCGAACAAAAATATCCAAGTGAAACAAAATGCTGGCCACTATGCAATATACCGTTACGAGCACAAAAGAATAGCAGTAAATGTGCAATAATAAAAGCATAAATTTTGTACAACAAAGTCAAGATTGGCGAACACATACTTCATTAACGAAAATGGACTCATACCTCACCAACTTTGATTGTTTGTGCTCCATCGCCATGAATTATTTTAGCAATATACCCTTCCTCCATGCATTCCATCTCCACAGTTGCTTTGTCCTATTAAAAGAAGAGGATTAGATTTGCAGGTTTCAGGATCTCTGAGCAAAGAGTGCAGAAATTTTAAAATGAAATTTGGGAAGGTCAAGTTGATTGGACAGTTTTTTAATCAAGTCAAGTGAGAGCCATTGAATCACGATCTGATGGTTGCATACTAAGATAGATTACCTAAAGGCAGTTACACACTCAGTGATTTGCAACTATTGGATCACAATCCAACAGCTTCATTGTATCTGTTTTGACAAAAAATGTATCCAATCGACCTGACTTTACATTTTGCCTTTTAAACAATCAATTTGTCATAGTGCTACGACTGCTTGCAGCACGCAATGCTCAAAGCATGTTCGCATGGCGGGCTGCAAGCGGTCTTAGCATTTTCATATAAATTATATGTTCCTTACTGTTTCGACTTCACATAACACTTCACCAGGATTGACTTTATCCCCTTCCTTCTTCAACCATCGTGCTATGTTACCCTGTCAATAATGTACAAATTCCTATTAACATTATATTTAAGGCATTTAGATGGCATCTCAAACTTTTTTATACTTGCCTCTGTCATTGTAGGGGAGAGAGATGGCATTCCAATCTCTTGATGCGGAGGAAGCCCTGGATAATCACTGCAGTTTTAACATAAAATGCTCCACAAATCTAATAATGAAAAGGATTTGAAAGTATGAACACTGAAAAAAGAAATCAAAGCAAGAGATCTGTTGGAAAATCAGCACCAATAGAAATTTCATAACAAAGCAATTGGGTGATGTGTGCATTGCAAAAACAACAAATGAAATAATATGAGAGCAATACTGCTCAAAATGCTAAGTGACAAGCTCCAAGCATAAGCTAAATCAATTTAATTTATAAGTGAAGGCCTTTACCAAGACAAGTAAAACAATGCATTAGATTTTATTAATAATTTTGTTATAGATTTAGCCAATACGTCAAAAGCCCTAAAGCCCCATGAATGACGGAACATGACATATTAAGTCCTACAACAGATTCCACCATGCTCTGCAGCCAACACCCGTGGCCCCATTCTATAGCAGCAGCACTCTGGCCTCCAACTTGCCCTTTCACCTCTAGGTAGCCTTTTTTTAGAGCGATTGCCACTTTTTGTGGCTGCTGCACTCTGGCTGCTTTCACTCTAGAGCATAGTGGTTCTCACTCTGGTCCAATTTGCACTCTCAATAGGCCGCCCCTTTCAAAATTCAACCCGGAACGTGAAGTTGGCCTTGATATCAAATATTATAGACTTAACCAATGTGCCAAAAGCCCCAGGCCTGATGGAACACGTAAATTTAAGTCTGATAACCTTCAGGATTGCAAATCTTAAAACTCAACAAGTAGAACTCACTATGTTAAGACTCCAATTGAGCGATGAAGAGAACAACCTTCAGCTCTTAGTTACATATTTTGTCACTAACAACCACTCTTTAACAATAAAAGTTTTGACAGGGATTGAAAAAAATGCAAAAATACAAGACCGAAAAAGTAAATACCTGGACTGGTAGAGAAGTCTCTCCTACAAGATGCTTGCAGGCTGATAACAAAAAAACAAAAAAAAGTTTGCAAGGGAAAATAATTTGAACAGGATAGAATTGAAATGAGCATCTAAATGCATGATACAAACCGATTGGTATAAATGGACCCCATGCCAAAAACTAGTGTGCCATATTGCTTCATTTTATATGAAAAGCTGTTAGCACTTCCTAGTGTGGTTGCCTACATAAAATGATGCATAAATTAGACAAGATGAAGATTTTAGCTAATCCATCTAGCGAAGATAATGTCTAAGCAAAAAATTACATCTGAGCAAAATCCTTGTAAGAAAAAAGCCATTCTAAGGCAAGGTTAATACCATTATCTTGGGGCTGCTTAGTGTACCAAAAGATCCTCCAACAGTGGGAATAAATTGCCCATTTATCTTTCCAGGAACATAACCATGACGATGAGTCCCTGTGATATGTGGGAAACAAACAAAAGAATGAACCCTTTTAAGAGGCCAATTCATAATAAAAAGTGAGTCAGATCATGGGCTTCATCCTAAATATTAACAGGCAAAAAATATGATAGCCACAAGTTTCACTTCATATAAACTGATGTCAGATGAGCTATATTCTATATTACATCTTTATCTCTTCCAAATTGATGCAGCAGAACACACTTCCAAGGCACAGTAGACTCCAATCACACGTAATAGAAATTAGGCTAGTTGCAGTAACGCTTAATCAACCAACTGTAAACAAACGCTTGATCTTTATCTTATTGTTATGGTTTGCCATGCCATCGTTTTACTTGGGCTTTCCTTGTTTAATTTAGTATAGTAGGATTGCTTTCGTTTCATTAGGCAGGTCTTAAATCCCCAATAAATTTCTTTAATTCAGGTTAAGTATCTAATAAGGCCCAAGCACAGTTGGCGGAGTAGGTAAGGGCTTATGCTCCTCTCTTTTAATTAAGCAAAAATTAATTAACCCCAATTCCCCCTCTCTCTTCCCTGTCGTCTCTTTCCCCCATCCCTTCAATTCCCCTTTGCACACTGTGCTTACAAGATGGCCTTGTGTATCACCTTCTTCAAACTTCCCTTCCAATCTGCTCTGTTCCAACTGGGTACACAACATTGGTATCATAAAAAACTTATTGGGGTTATGTTTCAATTGAGACGAGTGTTATACCCCAGGTCACTGTTATGAGGCTCCCCCTACAGCCTTGATCATGGAGGAGTACTGGGATGAGACAGGTGATTAGGAGCCATCTACCGGTGGGGCAAGATGTCATTCCAGAGATTTCTCTACATGCCTTTTCCAGCACATACACTCTACAAACTATGCAGGCACAATGTCACATCTCCGACTTGTCCTCTTTTGATAAGCTTATTGGGGACAGCAAGCATCACCGCGCCAAGGGAGAGTGCCAGCCTGCAGAGCTCCACATTCAAGGTCATGCTTTTTATACGAACCATTATTTGCTGCCCACTAAAGGCACAGACATTGTCTCGGGTGTCCAGTGGCTGCAAGATCTGGGCAATATCTTGTGAACTTCCGGCATATGATTACATATTTGAGATGGCAGGGCAGCGCGTACACATCCAAGGCCCGCCATCTGGCACTCTTCACTCAGCTCATGTTGGTTCACTTTTCAAGTGTACCCACCAGGGCATACTCCTACACCATCTTACCCATATTACTCCAGAGCAGTCAGACCAATATTCCCTGTTTGCTGAGCCTACTGGCATTTCCCTAGTTTGGTCTCATGATCATCCCAGCAGCTTCCTTGGCGAATGTCCATCCCTACAAGTACCCTCACATCCAAAAAGCTGAAATTGAAAAGTTAGTGTATAAGATGGTTGATGCAGGGATCATATGGCTAAGCACTAGTTCCTACTCTTCGCCAATCCCTTTTATTTCGCAAGAAAGATGGGTCATGGCATTCTTGTGTGCACTTATCGGGCACTCAATGTCATAACTCTCAAAGATAAGTTTCCCATACCCATGATTAAGAACTTCTAAATGAACTTGGGGGCGCCCAATTCTTCTCCAAGCTTGATTCAAGGTCAGGGCATCACCATATTCAGATGCATCCAGCAGGCATACATAAGATGGTGTTCCACACACATGATGGCCCCTCAAGTACTTGTCAGAGCATAGAATTTCCACACATGCCCAAATGATGTCGTTGTCCCTTTCTTCATGACCTACAACAGGCCTATGCTCTTGACCTTGAGGCCAGGATATGTTGGCTCACTTGTGGGCTGATCCATTATGTTTACCAGCTATTGTGTTGTAGGGTGATTTGCTGTACAGGAAGGACCAACTATGGGTGCCAAATAACTCACGGCTCCACCTTACCATCATTTCTCATTTCCATGACTCTCCTATGGCAGATCACGAAGGTTCCTTCGTGACCATTAAGCGGGTGAATAAAGAGCTTTCCTTTTCAAGTTTGCCAGTGGATGAAAGCTTCCACCTCCTCTCTGACCGGCCTTCTCCAATCCTTACCGATTCTAAACCGGGTGTGGAAGGATGTGTCCATTGACTTCATTGAGGACCTTCCCATAGACCAAGGCAAGTATGTGATTCTGGTGATTGTTGACAGGTTCTCCAAATATGCTCATTTCACCTCCCTTCCATAACCATATTCAGCCAAGGAGGTTGCAGAGGTGTATGTGTGAGATGTCGCTAAGCTTCATAGCATGCCACACACAATCGTCTCCGATCGGGATCACGTGTTTAGCTCCTAGCAGGAATTCTTTTCTTTACAAGGTACTACTCTGCATATGAGCACTACATACCATCCCAGACCGATGGGCAGACAGAGGTGGCCACAACCCTCCATCACCTTATTGCCTTCAAGTTCCTGTTGATTCCTAAGTACATCTTGTGTTTCATGTCTCTTCCCTTTGCCATTTTGTGGGCGATCCCAACAAGGTTACTCACAGCACGCCATCGCCTCTCCTACCACTTGCACCATGTTAGTTCCTACTTCTATCATTGACACAAGGCATGTTCGTTGTTCCTGGCGCCTTGTGGCCTAGATGTTAATTGCATAGCATGGTTGAGCTTGGAGGAAACTAATTGGCTTTTGGAAGAAGAATTATTTCCCCAGTTCACCGGTTTTGCACCTTAAGGGCAAAGTGGTAGCAGAGCATGGTGGATTGTTATGGTTTGCCATGTTGTAGTATTACTTAGGATTTCCTTGTTTAATTTAGTATAGTAGATTTGTTTTGGTTTTATATGGCAGGTTTTATTAGGCAGGTCGTAAGTCCATAATGAGTTTCTTTAATTCAGGTTAAATAACTAATAAGGCCCAAGCCCAGTTGGCGGGTGAGTAGGTAAGGGCTTATGCTCCTCTCTTTTAATTACTGAAGGATTAATTAACCCCCCAACTCCCCTTCTCTCTTCCCTATCGTCTCTTAATGCTCCTCTCTTTTAATTCAGCAAGGATTAATTAACCCCAATTCCCCTTCTCTCTTCCCTGTCGCCTCTTTCCCCCTTCCCTTCAATCCCCTTCTCTGCTTGCACGTTGTGCCTACAGGAGGGCCTTGTGCATCACCTTCTTCAAAATTCCCTCCCAATCTGCACTTATCCCGAAAACAGCTTATAGATGCCCCCGTAACAAGAAAATCAAAGCCACGGTGGAAAGAAGCTTGGCATTAGGATCAATAGAAGTAAGATATCTTATATTCTTTATGAGACAACTTTTCAGAAAAAGTGTGTTCATAGGAAATGACTTTCTATGTGTGAATACAACTCGGAAAGCATACATGAAGCAAGCCATAAATCCCTTTACGACAATGTAAAGGAAATACATTCACCCTAGAAACAATGGTTTCACATAAACGGCTAACAAGTATTGAAGTTGGCTAAAATTAGGCACTCACCCTCTTGTTGACCAGCAGATGACATAGAACTTCTAGAGAAGTAACGGGCCAAACTGGAAGGGTCTTTACAAAATGTTTTCTCAGCATTTTGTATCTGAAAAAGCCAGTAACAAGAGCCTGTTCAAACATATAGCACAGAAATAGGAAACATAACAAATTTTATTTCCTGCTTAGTAAAAAGTGAATGGATGAAGCTCCGCCAGAAAAAAGGAGTACTTTCCTCTAGCCTTTATTAAGAAAAAACTTATATAAAACTATCATCCGAAGATGACAACAAAAAGTACATCCTATCAGGTTTGAAAAGAAAAACTTCAAAGAAGGAAACAGTATCTCTTTACAGGGAAACTAAGGAAATATGTCGAAATTTTATAATAATTTAACATAAGACGCACACATTGCCTAAATAGAAAGGTTCTCTGTACATCCTAGAAACAAAAAATGGATACTTCTAATAAATATATCACAGTTTTACCATTAAAATCAATGAAACTGTCATCTTCCAATGATGATTGATATTAGGTAACTAAAAGAACAACTGCCACTACAATTACCTTTCTTGAATAGTAGACCAAATAAGACGTGCGCGTCATGATTGTATCAGTGTTGATAAGAGGCAGATGATGTCAGTTCTTGCACCCAACCACTGTCCATGTAAAAGTGCACAAGTCAAAACATAAAAACTCATAACTTCTATAGGGGTCATCAGCGACAATCATTAGAAACTATAGAGTCTCATTCAACAAATTGAACTACTTAAGAAGAGAAGAATCAGCACAGTTTATCTTTAACAATTATCCATATTTGTCGAAGGCCTAACCCTTTTACCAAATGGCTTCATAGCTATCTTACATAGAACTCGTAATCAACCACATATGCCAATTAAGTACGAATTGTTTTAACAAGACTGCCCAAGGATTTTTATTGTCTCTTTTCATGTTAGCTTCTTCTGTTTATAGCATGCTCATAATAAGGGGATGATTCTGTCCTAATCTAAGGAAAAAAAAATAGCCTGGTAATTATCTAAAATTCATTTATCTTACATTAGTAAGCTACATGAGCATGCTAGAAGGTTAAAGGTGAAGATTTTACTATGCCTCAAAAAACAGTTTAGGAAAAAACTCTCCAAGCATGAGCACCATCGAACCAAATGTTTACTGTAAACTGACATTTTGCCATTTTATGTCAACTCCCCAATGCAGTTCTGATGCTCAACACTGTCATATAGCTCTAAGAACCACCATTCTGTTCCCACCTGCCCCTCAACCCACCTAACTTCCATTATAATTATTCTATAGTAGGGGGTATTTTAAATGACAACCACTAGAAAATAGCATTGACTAGCAAATTAATATATTATTTTCCCGTGCAGTTCAAGTGTTACAGGATCACAACAGGAAGTGCATCTGACCAAGATCATTGGCACTACCATTTCCCAGTGATGAATTCTATAGCATCATTAACTAATCGTGAAAATATAAAAAAGGCAATGTCAAATCCATGTAGCAAACCGCAACTCCAAGGATAAACTTTTAATTATGATATTTGTACCCTTTGACGCAATAAAATAAGTGCAATTAGAAAAGCAAGGCTCTAAGCTACTAGGGTAAGAATTTTCACACCCCTAAATTCTTCCCAATTCCTATCAACTCCACATCTCCCTTTGATATTAGAAATGAAATCCTCGAAGGGCAGTTATCTTATCATAAAAGTGCATATTTACACTCTGTAAGTTTAGCATCTCCCATCAACAACAAAGGAAAGTTGTATGAAGACTCCCAAAGATATGAAATATAATAATTTTCCAAAAAAAGACCATTTTAACGCATTATTCGAATTTGTATTACGTCCCATCAGAATCAACATTTCCGCATCTCCTCTCAATGCGAGAATGCTACATTTCACATCAAATACCCCCATATTCCCCCCGACAATTCTCCATTTCCCTCCTTACTGACCATCACCTTTCTCTTTCACTTCAATTTAACATGCTACAACAGCAAGTATGTTTCAATCACGAGTTCCCAATAATCCCACCACCTCCATCCCAGCTCTGATTAGCTAAGAAATCCAAGTCCATAGAACCAATGGGGCACAAACCAGTAACGATCACCCATCAAGAAATCACAGAAAAGTCGAAGAAGCTTCAGATCAGCAAACAGAATTTCTTTGAACGAAATTCATTTCTGGAAGCCCGACCGGATGTTCCAGAACATAAGTGACAAGGAGGAACAAATGTTGGCAGAACAAGAGGACGGGGGAACGGAGGAGGAAGAGGGACCTACCGGCGGCGGACGGCGATGGAGAGCCTCCGGGGCTGGGGGCGGCGTCCGCGGCGACTTCTTCGCAGCCCGGTGGGTTGGCGGGTTTTAGGGATCAAAGGGAGGGAAGAGGCGGCTCTTTACGACTTGGAAAAGGCTGCTTGCCTGTTTAAGACTGGCCGGGGCCGTCCTCATGAAAATGCTATGACCGTTTGGAGCGCAAGACGCTCGCGTGACGCTCTCGGCCATGCGCCAGCTTCGCGTCTGGCCCCCATACGTGAACCGGTGGTATAGTAGTAGATGCACGCGCACATCTACAACTACAAGGTATATTTGTACTGTCCTAAAGTCAACTTCGCCGTCTTCACCCTGGCAATGAAACAATTATTCAAAGCTCCCAAGTATTTTCCTACTTTATAGGATTGATAACTTGTTAGTGTACATTTTTAGTGATTGGTACATGTACTAATTTTGAAGATGAGTTGGGAGATTTATAAAATACTCCCTTAATCTTAAATTAATAGCTTTATTTAGTAACAAAATTTGTTCCCTATTAATAGCTCTATTTTGTTTAATTTAAATAATTAAATACTCAAAAAAATTATCATAAGTTTATTTTATCTAATAGATGTGGATAAACACTACTATTTTATCAAATGTATATATTAATATAAGTTGGAGGGAATGTTAAATATTTATAAAATTGGATGTGTGATAAATCAATTAATATTATTTCAGTGTTCCCGCTTCTTAATCCCCATTGAGGAGCATGAGGAGTCATTCAAGGAAAAGGGAGGCCAGCTCCTCCCACTCCTCATCACCTGCTTATCTACAAGTTATCCTTGCAAGTCTAGCGCTCTTCCCACCCTCTTGATCTCATCAATGATCCGATGTTGCTCTAAGGTGAATCCCTTGCAACTCCCACACAACAAAAAATAATATCAATGTAAATTTGTTTATCACCATATGCTTCTCGAGTTTCTTGATGAAGAGAATTTTATCAACATCACCTCTTGTATAACCCTCTTTTGCAAAATATTAGGTTAATCTCTTGTACTAGGATCTTGGAACTCATACAAAGCTTTCTTCCATTTATAGACATAGTGTGGATGGTCTGAATCCACAAAGTCTTTAGGTTGCTTAAGATACACCTCTTATTTTAGTTTCCCATTGAGAAATGTATTTGTAACATTTATTTGATACAACTTAAATTTTAGATGACAATTCATAACATGTAAGAGCCTAATAAACTTAAGTGTTTTTATGGGGTAAATATTTTATCAAAATTAATGTCTTCAATTTGTGTATATCCCTTTGCAACCAATCTAACTTTGTTTATGATAATTGTATCTTACTCATCGTTTTTGTTCTTGTAAATCTACTTTCTACTGATTACATTGTCTTCCTTTGGTCATAGTACAAAAGACTAAACATCATTCATTTTGAACTATTCGAGTTCTTCTTGCATGACATTTATCCCGTTTTCATCTCGTGGAGTGTCATCAACTTCCTTTGCCTCAATGAGTATCACATAGCAAAAAAAATTCACTTAATCTTCAAGTTGGTATCTAGTTCTTACACCTTCATTTATATCACAAATGATATTTATCTCATGATAATTTTTTATATCCAATTTGGTATTTGCAGTTGTCCATCCTGTGGTTCTACATCTTCTTCATTAAAATGGTAGTCTTCCATATGTTCTTCAAGATCATGTTTGTGATCCCCTGCATGATGTGCTTCATTATGCAATTTTGCTACTTGATCTACATCACTAAACAAATGGGACGAATCACAAACAAACTATCATTCTTTTTGTTGTTGATTTTTAAAAATATGTGCATCATTCACAGTGACATTAGAGGATTCTTTAATAGTTTGAGTATTTTTGTTATACACCCTATAAACTCTACTTATCAAGGAGTAGTGAAGAAAATTTCTCTCATCGCCTTTGTTCTCAAATTTCCCAATAGTCTCTCTATCTCTAATAATGTAACAAGTGCTTCCTAAGACAAAAGTGTTTGACATTTGGTTTATTTTCTCTACACAACTCATAAAGAGTTTGAACTATCCCAAGTTTCAAGTAAAATCTATTAAGGGTGTAAGTGGCAGCATTGAAACATTTTGCCCAAAAATGTTTAACCAGGTTTTTCTCATGGAGCATAACCCTAGCTATCTCTTGAATCACTCTATTTTTCCTCTCGAGTACTTCATTCTCTTGTGGGGATTTAGGAGCAAAAAAATCACGATGAATTCCATATTAGACACAAAATTCTTTGAACTTATGGGAAGAAATCTCTCCACCCCTATCACTTCTGATGTTCTTAATTGTCAACATAGTTAGGTTTTGAATGGCCAAGACAAAGGTTTTGAAAGCTTCAAAATTATTTTTCTCTCAAAAAATCAACCCAGGTGAATCTTGACAAATCATTAATTATCACCAAAATATACTTCTTCCCACCTAAGCTTGTAATATGCATGGGTTCCATCAAGTCCATGTGAATTAACTCAAGTGGTCTCACAATTTTGACATGTTTCAGTTTTTTGTGTGAATATTCTATTTGTTTACCCTTTTGGCAAACACCGCATACCGGGTTTCAGGATAGGAGCACCTCTACTAATTCTATTTTTTGTTATCTTGGTCAGCTCTCTAAAATTAACGTCAAAATCTTTAATGTCACAAATAAGTATTATCAAGTAAGACAAGTTAGCAAAGAAGATAAGATCAAGATAATAACAATTCCCATGTGCCCTAATGTCTTTCACACAAGTCATTCCAGTATCATTCATAATGTAACAAAATTTCTAGTAAATTTCACAATGAAACCAACATTACATATTTGGCTAATGTTTAAAAGATTAATAACATACAGAAAATTATCAAAATCAAACAATCTGTAAACATGTAATATTCCTACTCCATCTATTATTATTATACTCCCATTACCAAAAGTGTAATAACCCAGATTTTTTTGTGGTTTTTTATTTACTTTTGTAAGAGAAATTGATTATTTGTCAAACATATCCATCATTTTTCCACGATAATTGTGTGTTTGGTGTCATGCGCAGGTTTGGTTGTAAGTGGAAGGGTTTTTGCATGTTTATGAGGGTTGAATGCGTAATTTAAGGGTTAGGCACAAGAAAGGCTTCGATGTTTGGGGAGGACTTTCGGGCGAAAGAGGACGTTGCAAGGTGAATTGATGGCTTCAGTATGCTTGTGGGGGGCTCTGGTGTAGGGAGGACACTTTCAGTGTGTGTTTTGGAGATACGATGCACGAAGAAGAGCATTTTGAGAGAGAGAGAGAGAGAGAGAAGAACGCTCCCATGGAAGGAAACCAGCCCGCCCCCCCCCCTTCTTTTGTTTTCCGCAGTGGCGGCTACCTCCGGTCGGCCTCGAGTCAACAAGAGCGGGAGGATGCCACCACTGGCCATTCGATGCCCCCTGTAGCATAGAAACACTCTAACCTCCCTATTCTCCGTCCATTCTCTCTTCATTGAGCAACCACTACCATATGTCGTTGTCCCTGGCTATCACGGCCACCATGTCGACAACCCAAGCAACCGCCACCTCCACTCCTCCCCTTTTTTATCTGTCAGACCCTCCCCCTCTCATGTTTTTTCGTTTTAGAACTAAAATTGCTATTAGAGCATTGTTGGGCCGTGACAGTGGGCCATTTCTGGCCGACCACCACCCCACCTATGGCCTAGAGCCCCCTCCCCACGACCTTCTTTCCCCTCTCTGGTACCATTTTGTCCCTCCCCTCAATTTTTCCCATCGAAATCATTGGGACTACACATTTTTTGTAATGTTCGATAGCCGATTTGCCTTACCTCTCTCTTGTCTCCTTCCTCCTCAACACCCTACCTGTAACAATGCCCCTGAGCCCTTTTCGTGGGTGTTGACCTCCGAACTGCAACTGACAAGTTCGGTATGTGGGGGTTTTGGGTTCCCATAGTCAGTGGCAACCTTCTGGCTGCCAGCTAGCAGGCCCTAGTGTTGTCTTAACTTTGACCCCTCCTCAACACCCTTTTTGGGCATGTTTTTGCCCCCGATTGCCCCTCACTCGAGTCGTGGGAGGCATTTGGGTTATCAGTTGTTGAGACCAACCACAATTCGCCTAAACCCTCAAAAAGCTTCCACCAACATTTTTTCATCTCAAGACACCTCTTTTCAACTTAGGCGATGCCTTGGTTCACCGAAATCATCACCAATGCCACCATTGTCATACACTCTGACATCAAACTTGCTTGGATAGCAAGGTAGGAGACACTTTGAACTCTATAATTTTGTATTAAGCTTGTATGTTAGAATGCATGCTAAGACAATGGTGAATGAATTCTATTGATGCACAATGCTAATGGTATTGTGTGTAATAGCATGATATGAGATTATGAGAATGATAATCTAATTGTGTGTTTAATGGTTTGATGATTGGCAAATTGTTCAATGTTCATATGGAGGATTTTTCCGCAAGCTAGTTGAATGATTTGGCCAAATGCCTATGCAATAAATTTCATGCATGTTAGTTAGATCAACTGATCAAGTGCTTATATGCTTATGCGATGAATTATACACATTCTAGTTAGATAAATTGCCCATGTTTTTATGTGATGAATTATGAGTATGCTAGATATATGTTTGACAGAGTGTAAGTTATGTCAGATTTCTTGTGCGCGGATTTTGGTGTGGAATTGAGGGTGTTTGTGTGTATGTTGTCTATGTTCATGTGTTTGACTAGCTAGGGTTAATTTAGATTGGATCGAATGTTGAATTGACAAGCATAAGACTTTAAGGTTTAGCAAAAATATATAGAGACTTACAGTTCGTTTGGATTGGATAGAACATTGGAACAAAGAGCAAAATATGTCAAGGTTTTGTGAGTAGGTAGACTTAGGGCTTGAAGTTTAACGGGAAGAATATAAGATAGTAAAAGTTCATAGCATAATTGTACCAGCTTAATGTATGTATTATAAACTTGAACATATTGAAATCGAGTAAATTAATACTAAGAGAGTGAGCTTTAGCTAGTTCTGACGGATTAAGTTCTGTGTCTTGTTGCCAGCCAATGAATAGTCAATTGTGCGGTTGTAAGATTGTCATGGAACTTACCTTTCAGGGTGTTGTCTTGGTGCTATGTTTAAGCTCAGACATTTATCACTCTTTTGATAGCACCGTAAGTTTCCCTCCCAAGAGTGGCATCATAAGTTTTTGGCCCAAGAGTGACACTGTAAGATTTTGACCCTTAGTTGGCACTGATGGCCCCAAACAGTGGGCATTTGCGTGCTTAGGTAAGTAGTATTGTAATGCTCGCAATTTTTCATACATTTTCCTCAAAATTCACGAAAAATTTTTGTAATATAACTGCTATAAATCGGAGAAAATGACGAATACGAAACCTGATAAAACAGTTTTATAATTAAAAACATAACACATCAGTTTTTCTCATCCAAAGTTTTACTCATTTGATCAAACATCATACGGCCAAACCAACATCCATAGGCGCTACTCGAAAACAATCGTACGAATAAATTGTTATGATCATAGACTTTAAATACAAATCCCTCCTAGGCATCCCTCAGTGCAAGTCACATAACAGTCCACAATCTAATCCAAACTAAAGTCCAGAATACATAAACATCTTAATGCTCGTCTCACCCAATACATCAGATCGTGGCACAAATAATACTCATAGTAAGTCAAACATATACCTGAGTCAATGAGAATCAATCCACCGCTGAAATGAGCATCCATCTCTAGAAGCTCTTCATCACAAACCTACAAAAGCCTCCTGAACAACGGTGCCAAAAAGTAGGGGAGTTCTAAATAATGAATTCAGTAAATCCATACATAGATGCGTTCATGCAATTCAAACATGAAGCAAACAGGCATATCATAACAATGCTCATATGCATACAATCAATGCCAAATGCACCATCAAATTAAACTTACACAAACACCCTTATCCAAGGTCTTACAAACTTACTCGTACCATTGTACCCATACTCATACAACTTACACATACTTGTACGACCTTACTCATATAATCATATACGTACTCGTACGACCTTACTCGTACATCTTACACTTACTGTCTTACTTAGAAGCATACGCTTACAGTCTTGTTCAGAATCATACACTTACAGTCGTACTCATACTCATACTCTTACAATCATGCTCATACTCATACTCTTACAGACATACACATACTATCGACCGATGAAGCTCATTACAGCTAATAAGCTCTAGCATCGAGATGGAAAATAATGCCACAAGGGCATCACCTTAACCTTCTGGGAGTGACTAGACGCCATGGATTTTTCCGAAGGTAAGGCACACCAGTGCTCATGGAGCATGGGATCAAACAAGTAAGAGAAGGTCTATGATACTACTTACCTGAGCGCGCAAACATAAACACCCATACATAAGGGGTCATATAATTGCCCACCATAATGGGTCTTATAGTGTCATTGAATTGCCCACCATAATGGGTCTTATAGTGCCATAAAATTGCCCACCATAATGGGTCTTATAGTGCCAAAGAATTGCCCACCGTAATGGGTCTTATAGTGCTAATGTCACTCTTGGGCAGAATCATACAATGCCACTTGGGCAGAAACATACAATGCCACTCTTGGGCGGAAATCATACAACGCTCTCAATAGAGCATCAAATGTCTGGGCTTAATACAGCACACAGACTAATTCGAAAGCATATATCACTCTCAACAAAGCATCAGATGTTTGGGGCTTCATACAACACACAAACTAAATCAGAAACATACATCGCTCTCAACAGAGCATCAGACGTCTGGTGCTCAATACAGCACACAGATAACATCCCACAGGATAAACACCATGGCAAGACATAAAAAACACTCAGCCGACTCATTATTAGGTAGCTCAAACATGGAACTTAATCCGTCGAACCCTCAGGTCTCAAACTTACAACTCTATCAATAGTTGTGCTTATAATTCAAGTTTGAATTAAGTAAATTATGCAGTACAATTATGCCAAACAAACTCATAGTCCTCGACTGATCAAATCGAAGCTGAGCCCGATTGAAACCCTAGTTCGTCATGGCAGCAGACTTTGCTTAACCCGTCCATATCATGATCAAACTCATCGTACACCAAAATCTTACAGTCTTACATACTCCGCCATTCACCTTATGGTCAAATCATCTTACACTGACATCATCAAATGAAGCTCCTCAGAGGCAACCCCAATTATCACCCTCTTACTTATACCTCACTTATTTAGCTTACTTTTCACTTCTTAATTTGTACATTATGCTTGTACAATTATACACACTCTTACTGTAACGCCTGAGATTTTTCATACATTTTCTTCAAAATTCACGGAAATTTTTTGCAATATATATGTTATAAATCGAAGAAAATGATGAATACTAAACCTGATAAAACAGTTTTATAATTTAAAACATAACACATCAATTTTTCTCATCCAAAGTTTTACTCATTCGATTAACCATCGTACGGTCAAATCAAATATCCTAAGGCGCTACTCGAAAACAATCGTACGAATAAATTGTTATGATCATAGACTTTAAATACAAATCTCTCTTAGGCATCCCTGAGTGCAAGTCCCATCACAGTCCACATTCTAATCCAATCTAAAGTCCAGAATACATAAACATCTTAATGCTCGTCTCACCCAATACATCAGATTGTGGCACAAATATTACTCATAGTAAGTCAAGCATATACCTGAGTCAATGGGAATTAATCCACTGCTGAAATGAGCATCCATCTCCAGGAGCTCTCCATCACAAACCTGCAAATGCCTCCAAAACAACAGGGCTAAAAAAGTAGGGTAATGAGTATTTTCATACTCAGTAGGAAAATACGCAGTAGGGGAGTTCTAAATAGTGAACTCAGTAAATCCATACATATACGCTTTTATGCAACTCAACACATGAAGCACTCAAGCATATAAATATCATGCTCATACGCATATAGTCATACCAAATGCACCATCATGTCAAAATCATATCAGATGCACCATCGTGCCAAAAACATACCAAATGCACCATCATGCCAAAAACATACCAAATGCACCATCGTGCTAAAAATCATACCAGATGCACCATCGTGCCAAAAACATACCAAATGCACCATCAAGCCAAAAACATACTAAATGCACCATCGTGCCAAAAATCATACCAGATGCACCATCGTGCCAAAAACATACCATCAAATTAAACTTACACAAACACCCTTATTAAGGGCTTTACAAACTTACTCGTACCCTCATACGCTTACTTACACAACTTACACATACTTGTACAACCTTACTCGTACAATCATATACTTACTCGTACGACCTTACTCGTACATCTTACACTTACTCATACAACATTACTCATACAGTCTTACACTTACAGTCTTACTCAGAAACTTACGCTTACAGTCTTACTCATACTCATACTCTCACAAACGTACACATACTATCGACCGCTGAAGCTCATTACAACTAATAAGCTCTAGCGTCGAGACGGAAAAGAATGCCACAGGGGCATCACCTTAACCTCCGGGGAGTGACTAGACGCCATGGACTTTTCCGAAGGTAAGGCACACCAGTGCTCATGGGGCACAGGATCAAACAGGTAAGAGCAGGTCTATGATACTACTTACCTAAGCACGCAAATATAAACACTCACACATAAGGGGTCATATAGTTACCCACCATAATGGGTCTTATAGTGTCATAGAATTGCCCACCATAATGAGTCTTATAGTGCCAAAGAATTGCCCACCATAATGGGTCTTATAGTGCCAATGCCACTCTTGGGCAGAATCATACAATGCCACTTAGGCAGAAACATACAGTGCCACTATTGGGCGGAAATCATACAGTGCTCTCAATAGAGCATCAAATGTCTGGGCTTAATACAACACACAGACCAAATCAAAAGCATACATCGCTCTCAACAGAGCATCAAATGTCTGGGCTTAATATAACACATAGACCAAATCGAAAACATATATCGCCCTCAACAGAGCATCAGACGTCTGGTGCTCAATATAGCACACAGACAACATCCCGCAAGATAAACACCATGGCAAGACATGAGAAACGCTTAGCCGACTCATTATCGGCTAGCTCAAACATGAAACTTAATCCGTCGAACCCTGAAGTCTCAAACTCACAACGCTATCATTAGTTGTGCTTATAATTCAAGTTTGAATTAAGTAAATTATGCGGTACAATTATGCCAAACAAATTAACAGTCCTCGACTAATCAAACTGAAGCTAAGCCCAATCAAAACCCTAGTTCGTCAGGGCAGCAGACTTCGCTTAACCCATCCATATCTCAACAAAACTCATCGTACACCAAAATCTTATAGTCTTACATACTCCGCCATCCACCTTATGGCCAAATCATCTTACACTGACATCATCAAATGAAGCTCCTCATAGTCAAACCCAGTTATCACCCTTTTACTAATACTTTACTTATTGAGCTTACTTTTCATGTCATAATTTGTACGTTGTGCTTGTACAATTATGCACACTCTTACTGTCTGACAAACCCCCAATATATGTTTTGATCCAAACCAAACAAACCGCTCCAATCCTTGCCCACCATACTCATATCCTCTGACATCCGTCATACGCTTACACATTCACATCTATACAAAACCCACTGTCACTTCTTACTGTCCATCGCCCATACCTCTGCCCACATACACTTACACATATCCATAGCATAGGCCAATAGCCATAATACATACGTATGTCTATCACACATACTTTCATACATACATAGCTTACAAACATGCTCGCTAGCCATCACTAGCACATACATACACATACGAAACTTACCAACAAACACATTAGCCATCACTAGCACATACTCAAACCACATACGAAGCTTCCAACAAACACGCTAGCCATCACTAGCACATACTCAATCAACATACGAAGCTTACCGACAAATACTCTAGCCATCACTAGCACATACTCAAACCACATACGAAGCTTACCAAGGAACACGCTAGTCATCACTAGCACATACTCAATCAACATACGAAGCTTACTGACAAATACGTTAGCCATTACTAGCACATACTCAAACCACATACGAATCTTACCAACAAACGTGCTAGCCATCACTAACACATACTCAATCAACATACGAAGCTTACCGACAAATATGCTAGCCATCACTAGCACATACTCAATCAACATATGAAGCTTACCAACAAACACGCTAGCTATCACTATCTCATACTCAATCAACATACGAAGCTTACCAACATACTTCAAACATACATACATACCCACATGCATGTCATATGCATTTTAACATGGCATAATTCATCATCTTACATCATGCAAACGAATCATGATCTAACATCCATAGCATTCAATCATATAGTCCTGACATGCTGCTACTCATTCAAAACATGCTATCATGAAATTACGAGTTCAAAGCTCCCCTACCTCGTAATCATGACGTTTGATGGCGAACACACGACGGTGGCGACGTCGGTAGCGGAGTTAGCGGCCAAAGGCATTGCCTAGCTAAGAGAGTTGTCATCCCGAGGATTTAGGAAGCACCGAAACTACTCACTGCCAAATAGGATGTCAGATGTCAAAGTGGCAAAGTCCACAATCCACGGCAGCACACTAGGGGCAGCCGAGAGAAAGGTCATGCCAACAAGAATGGCGGTGCGACCATAAGTCGATGGTTACTCACTAAAGGTCGGCCGGCCTCAAGACGGTGAAATCGGCCATGGACAGCACCCAACGGCGGTGATTTCATGTCAACAAAGGCCCACATAAGGGTGGAGGGCATGGGGCGACACTCAAGGACAGAGAAGAGGTGGAGGAGGCTCTAGTGGTCAACTCAAATGGTGACGGAGCCATCCGCTGGTCAGGCGGCACAAATATGGCGCCTAAATCTAGAAACACACGTGTGGCCACATGCACACGCGGCCCAAAGGGGCGGGGGAGAGGGATGAACGGAGGCGGCCCATGGCCCACCAAAGGCTGACAGGGCTAAGGCCCTTAGCAGTGGCCAATCAAAGCGGCGACATCGCCGATAGCCACCCACAACCAAAACCCATAGTGCGGGCGGCTGTGCATCTCGCACGGTATAGGGCAATGATACTTTAGTTTCAGTTTACTTATTTTTTTTAGGTTAATTTTTAGTTTTTTACCTTCTTTTAATTTGATCTTGTAGGTTAAGTTGAATGTGCTCTCTACAATTGTAGCCACAAGTGGACATTGGAAAGCATAGTGCTTCTCTTCGGTTTGCAAGATCCTTTTCTCTCTTTATTGTTTTTCCTTAAGTTATTTTTGCTTCCTTTTTCCCTTTTTACACTTTAAAATTGTGTGGTGTGTTTGTGGTGTATGCGTGGTCGTCGCTCCTTACTCCCCCGATTAGTACCGTTTGACCCTAAGCCTGAGCGGACATCTATGAGATTTGAGTTGCCCTCGACCTACATCCCTACACCACCAAACTCTCCCACCAATTCCTCCACCCACACTACCTCTACCCTCATTATGGATGAACATCAGTTAGTAGATGCACCACTTAAAGCTCTAAGGGAGTATTACACTCCCAATGAGTACACCTCCCCTTCATGCATTAGGTTGTCAGCGGTCGCTGCTCAAAATTATGAAATTAAGCCCAATGTCATTTAAATACTTCCATCTTTTTATGGACTTAATAATGAAAACCCTTATAGGCACCTAGATGACTTCTTGGAAATATGCACAACTTTTAAGCTCTCAAATTTAACCGATGAAGCTGCTAAACTTTGCCTTTTCCCTTTCACATTGAAAGATAAGGCTAAGGATTGGCTTCACTCTTTAGAGCCAGATACCATCACAACTTGGGCTTAAATGCAACAAGAATTCCTTAAAAAGTACTTCCCTATAGGTAAGACCAACCAAATGAGAAAGGCCATAACCACTTTTGCCCAACTTCCCACTGAACAGTTCCATGAGAGTTGGGATAGACTTAAGGACCTTCTTAGGAGGTGTCCTCATCATGCTGTCCCTAAGTGGCAATTAGTGCAACGTTTTTATGAGGGTCTTACTGAACAAAATCGTCATCTTGTTGATGCAAGTTGTGGGGGTACATTTTTGCTAAAAAATGAAAATAAGGCATGAAAACTTTCTTAGGACTTGAGTGAAAATTCTCTTCAACATGCTGCGTTGAATAGAAATGAAAGTAGCCTATCTACTTTGAACAATGCCCCCTTTAGGGGTAGCTTGTATGAAGTCAAAAACACATTAGACCTCTCCTCCAAAGTTAATACATTAAGTAGGAAGCTTAACCTCTTTATGACTTCAACACATCAGCCCACTCCCTTCACTCAAGATGCATGCACAATATGCCTTAGCTCAGCCCATATTATCATGGAGTGCCCCTCTGCCTCTCAATTTCCTGAGCTTGTCCAAGACCATGTGAATGCTACCCAATCCTTCCCTAGGGTTGAGAATAATCCATTTTCAAACACATATAACCGTGGGTGGAGGAATCATCCTAACTTTTTCTAGAGGGCACAAAACCAAGGGGTTATAGGTAACCAAGTTTCTAGGCAACCATTCCAAGTCCCACCAGCCCAATTCCACCAACCTCAAGTCCAACATCCATATGTCCAACCCAATAGGAGTCCAAGTTTTGAAGAAAAGGTCTTGAGTGCCCTGCAAGACATTCAATCTCAATCCCAACTCCTTCACTCTCACACACAATCTATAGCAAAGTTAGAAGCCCAAATTGGACAACTAGCCAATGCTATCAATAAGAGAGAGATGGGGACTTTGCCAAGTCAACCTATACAAAACCCTAAAGGTCAATTTCAGGTAGAGGGAGCTCCTTCCTCTAATGAACAAGTCAATTCCATAATGACCCTTAGAAGTGGGCAGATTGTTGATAAGAGTGTTGGGGGGATACCAGTGACAGTTGATAGGAGTGAGGAGTTAGAGAGGGCAGCCCCTAATGAGCCTCAAGTAGAAGTTAGTGCACCACATGAGAAGGAGTTTGTATCTCCTTCCCCTGCCTCAGAGCCACAGCCTAAGACCACTTAAGAGGGATCTTACATCTCTAGGGCACCTTTTCCTCAGTGTCTTGATATGACCCCACCATTTAGGAAGAACACATCTAAGATGGATGATATTCTTGAGACTTTTAAACAAGTCAAAATTAATCTCCCCCTCTTAGATGTCATTAAGCAAGTCCCTGCTTATGCTAAGTTCCTCAAAGACCTATGCACTCATAAGCGTAAATCTAAGACCCATGTGTCTAAAATGGTCTTCCTCACCGAGCAAGTTAGCTCTCTTTTGAAGTTTGACACCCCACCTAAGTATAAGGACCCTGGAGTGCCCACTATTTCTTATATCATAGGCGATCACTCCATTCATAGAGCCCTCCTTAACCTTGGTGCGAGTGTCAATCTACTCCCTTACTCGGTGTATGAACAATTAGGGTTAGGTGAATTGCAGCCTACATCAGTTATCTTGCAGCTAGCTGACCATTCTGTGCGTAAGCCTCGGGGAGTAATTGAGAATGTCTTAGTGAAAGTTGACCAATTCTTTTTCCCTGTTGATTTTATTGTCTTAGATATGAAAACCGGTGCCAACTCCACACATCATATTCCTATTATTCTAGGTCGCCCTTTCTTTGCCACAGCTAATGTATGCATAAATTGTAGGACGGGAGTAATGGAGATGACCTTTGGGAACATGAAAGTGCACCTAAATGTTTTTGATGTGTCTAACCATTTACCTGTGAATTGTAATGCTGAATGTTTTATGGTAGACACTTTTAGCATTGATGCTTATGATACATGTCCATCTTTTGTAGCATCAGCCCATAATCAAGTTGTGCCTTCTAATTGTTTTGAACCATCATTTTGGAGACTTAAGAGAAGAGTCAATGCCAATATCTACCACCCACCTTGATATATTTGAGAATATTGGCATTGTGTGGCTGAAGACAATAAACTTAGCGCTTCTTGGGAGGCAACCCATGTTTTTGATATATTTCTTTTCCTTCCTTTTATTTATTTTATTTGCTTCATTTAGGTTTTATTTACTTATTTTTCTCAGCTTTTATTTTCTTTTCTCATTATAGTTTTTGTTGTTATCTCTTTTCTGGGAGCTTGGTATTGTAGGTTTGGGAAATTGCTCTTGATATGTATATTTCTCATGTTTTCTCCAATCCTATGTACTTCATTTTTAGATTAGTGGATTAGTTCTGCATTCAGGTGTATCTTTCTTTCCCTCTCCTACTTATTCTTGTCCTTGTAGTATATATTCTTTTACATTGAGGGCAATGTTCAATTTAGGCTTGGGGGTGTAAAAAGATATTTTTTCTACTTTATTTTTCTTTTAGGATGTTTTAGAATTATTTTTTTATTTCTTTAGTTTTGTTTTATGTGGGTTTTATCGTTTATTTTCTTTTAAAAACATATGTCTGTTTTTAAAGAGATCAATTTCATGAAGAAAGTTCAAGTAATTAATTAAGTGATGAAAGCGATTGAGTGAGTAATTTCTGTTTTATTTTCTTTATCTTGGATAATTGTGCACATATTTTTAAATCACATTTCACACACTTGAAACTTGTAGAAATATAATTTTATGATTTATTACTTGTAATCTTAGTGGGATATCTTTAATTGGGCATATTTTTGAAAACTTGACAATTGAGTAATTTTTAATGTTTTATGATAGATATTTATGTTTAGCTATTATTTGAAAAAAATGGGATAAGTGTGTGATGAAAAAGATGAAAAACAGAATGAAAAAAAAAGAGTTGAAAAAAAAAGATTGATTGAAAAAATGTTGATAAAAAAAGAAAGAGTAAAGGTTTGTTTCTCTTTTCATTGAGTAACCGGACCTTGTGCCTAGGCAAGTATAAGGGATCGCATCAAAAGGTGAAAAGTTGAGATAAATTCTTTTATGACTCACTTGGTTTTGTAGCCTTTATAGTTCGAGTTATTAAGCCTGAGAGGTGTTTCAACACCTATTGCCTTGAGCCAACTGGATTTGGGACACTGGCCTAACACTTGTTACATGGACTATTTAGAAAGCTTAATAGAACTAAGTATTGCACAAGTCATATTTTGATATATATTATGCTCTTATTCCCTAAATTTAATTGAAATTTGAAGGCTATTACATGAGGTTTTATTATGAGATGTTAAAGATGAAAGATTGTCATTGTTATATTTTTGAGTTAGTGAACTTTAATGAGCTTGGTTAATGGGTCACATAAGATATGCTTGTTAATAGAGAATGAAATTGTATGACTACAAAGTTTCTACACTTTATGTTTTTGAAATATATATATGTAGTGCACAATTATTTATATGATGAGGTTATAGAATGGATGATTCCTTACTTGAAAGTGATCAGATCGATATTATTTACTTGTTTCAAGTATTTGTGGTTGGTTCTTTTTAAAAATAGTTGTGTGTTTTTAAGAGAAGATTGTTTTTAGAATTTTAGTTTCCTTGTTTTGTTTTATTTAATTTCTTAGGTTTAGATGTTTGTGGGTATCATTGCTGCAAACCCTCACGAGACACAACTCGTCCAACTAGGGACACCTGGGGGTTTAAATGCTTGTTGCATACGCTAAATGCAATCGTGATTTCCTACGAAAGTGACATTTTTTTTCCAGATTAGTTGTTTTGTTTTGTTTTGCTCGAGGACTAGCAAAATATAGGTTTGGGGGTATTTGATCAGTATAATTTATACGTTATTTTACCCTTAATTATTCTATTTTCTAGTCTCATTTAAGAGTTAATATAGGTTAAATAATTATAAATTAAATTTAATTAGGTTAGAAAAAGCTTCCATGATGTTTTGAATTAAATTAGCTTATTTTGCAGATTTTTCATTGGCGTTCGAACGGCCTCACTTACCGTTCGATCGGGATAACGTAATTTTGAAGAAAATTCAGTTCAAGCATTCGAACGGGCATGCAGGGCGTTCGAACGGGATAACGCACAGTTTCCTTATTTCAGTCAATTTTGAGTCTTTTTCATATTGGACTCTTTCTTACGGATCTTATGCCTATATAAAGACATATTTGACACAAAATTAAAGGTGAACAAGTAGATTTTCTGAAGAGAAGAAGATGGAGAAAAACTCAAAGCTTTCAATGGAGATTCAAGTGTTTTCTTCTACCACGAAAGGCTAGACTATTCTTTTACTTAGGAAAATAAATATACTAATTTTCTAGGGTTCGGGAGGAAAATGAGACGAAGGATGGGGACCTGAGCTACAATGGTGAAGAACTCGGGCTCAAGAGTGGAATAGGAAGGCGAGAATAGAAATATAAATTCTAATGGGACTTATCGGGCTCCGTGGCAGAGCTCGAGCCCGATTTACTTAACCACAGCTTGACAGTAGCCCATCCACAATTAATTACATGGGCTTGGGCCGGGCCGGTCAAATGGGCTCAGGGCCCGTTTGCCACCCCTATATATGTAACGACCAATTTTTTTGGTTACACTTAACCCGGGAGGGTTAAGGGTAATTCGGTAATTTGAGATTAATGTTAAGGGGTTTCATTAGATGAAATACCTATAGCCAAGTAGAGCTTGGTATAACAAGAGTAACGATTCGAAGAACGCACAAATCGGAGGTCGGGATCGTAAGTTACGACCTCGGGAAACATATAATATAGGCGGGACCCACTTAGAAAGAGCACGATATGCTATTTTAAGTGGGTTTGTATCGAAGGGCTCGTCGATACGAGTCCAACGGTATGAAGAACGCACAAATCTGAATCCGGGGTAGGATTATATGTGCGTTTGAAGTATATATGTATTTAAAAAATAAAAAAATGGAAAATGGGTGAGCCGGCACGGTGTGACGCGTGCCCTCGTTACCGTGGGTGCCGCGGTTTTGTGCATGGGTGCGACCTGCGTAACGGGCGGGCGCGAGCCGCACGCGGTTTCGGCGGCTCGGGGCCTATATATACCCCATTTCGTTCCTTTTTTGATCCAGAACTTCTTCTGCCCCGTTTCTGACCGTTTTGAGGCCGATTAAGGCCGTTCAAGACCCGTTTCCTACTAAATCGAGCATGCTTTACGTGATAGAAGGGTCCTTTCTTGGAGTTGGAGTTCGTATAAGGATGAAATGCCCCAAGACAAGGAGAGGTTCTGCCCATTGCCCTCAAGCACCGACCAACTTTGATTTCCCTGTTTCTAACCATCCTAACTCCGATTTAGTCTATTCAAGAGGCATTCTTGACTAAATCAAGTGTGTTCTACGCGATGGAGAACTTTGTTTTCCAAGTTGGCAACCGTATGAAGAGGAAATGCCCTGAGACAAGGAGAGGCTCTGCTCGTTATCCTCGAGCACCGAACAAGAAAAAGGGTCCCGGAGCAAGACGGGGTTCTGTCCAAAGTTGTCGGGCTACATCAAGAGAAGTAATCCAGAGTATGGGAGGTCCTGTCCACCGCTCACGAGTGTAGAAAATGAGAAGAGTCTCCGGCAAGGAGAACGTTTATACGTAGTCTTTCGGTACAAGACGAAGAACGTATGGAGGCTAGAGGAAGCTTCGTCTACTATCTTTGGATCTGAAGGGGAGGATGCTCATACGAGCAACTCCGAATACTACTACCTCTCAAGACATGAGGGGAGTAAGCATTTCTGATCTCCCGTTTTAATTATAGAATGATGTGTGTGCTTATATGCCATGATGTGTACTTATATGTCATGATGTGTGTTGTCTCGCTCTAGGGTAGAGCGAGACGTGTGATGTGTGTGTCCGGTCTCGGCTCAGTGATAGAGCAAGCCGGGTGATGTGCTCAGTCTCGATTCAGTAATGGAGCGAGATATGTGTATGTGATTTTGATCCTGCTCTATGGTAGAGCGAGATGTACGATTTCGTTAATTTATTAACTTCCGCTTAACTCCGATTTTATGACGAGTTTTTGTGTACTTCCGATTAAATATTCGGAGATACATATTTTATGCGTATGATTTTGTTATGCTTGTTGTATGTAGTAGCCATTAGGCAGAACTAAGTTCAGATCCGATCATATTGGAATAATATCCAATACATACGTAGGCAACCAACGGCAAGGCAACGTTGGCCTGATCTACGTACGAGGAAGCCTTAACTCTCCGTAGTGCGTAGACTAACATTGTACCTCTCGCACACAGACGATGATTCCTGATTTAAGGAAAGAGAAAATTTTCTATTAGTGATTTTATGGGCCCGGCTGTAGTCGGGTCGTTACAATATATATGGGAGAGGGAATATTTTTTAAAAATACTACCAAACCATTGTTTTTAAAATCAGCCAGTTTAATCGGATATATTTGGCTTTTCGGGTTGAGTCATTTCTCAATTAAATCCAAGTTTTACCTTGTTAAATTGGATCTATGTCAGATTGAACCCTAAAAACTAGGGCCCAACCACCAACAACCGATTGATGGCCAAGTTTAGAATGCACTTATTTCCCCCAACTAATACTCAATACCCTTAACTAGCCCTCCTCCTCTTCCTCCTCTTCCTTTTTTTTTTAAAAATCTTGCATCTCACCCAAAGGAAAATTAGTAGTTGCCCCTCCTCTACTTCCCCAAACCATTTCTATGTTTTAGGCTCTTTCCTTGGCCTTCTAGGTTTGAAAGAGTTTTTAATGCTTTCTGCTCACCATGAGCCCAACATAAGGAATGCTTGGGGATAGTTCATTTTGAAATCGATGGCGCACACGCTAATGTGTGCTAGCGTTCAAAACTCTTCTAGGCCAAAAAGGTCTAGGAAGGAGCCTAAAATGCATAGACGGTTTGAGGAAGTGGAGGAGGGCCAATTGCTATTTTTCCTTTAGGAGAGCAGGAGAGATGTCATATTTAGATAGAGAGAGAGAGAGAGAGGAGGAGGAGGAGGAGGGTCGCCGCTCTCGTTTTAGATAAAAGGTTGAAGATAATATGTTTTAAAAAAGAACATGTCTAGCTATATGCACCCCAAGAATCCCTTTAGTATCCCAATAACCCCATAAACCCCTTAAATGCATTTATAAGTATAGCAAGGTATTGAGGTGCATATAAATAGGTCTTTTAAAAAAATATATAGGTGGGGAATAGTATACATAAATATTTTAACTTTTTGAGGGGTATATAAAAAATGAGGGGTTACGAGCATTTTTTGGGGTAATAGATGCAAATACTGTGTCAAACGCAAGAAAAGTTTTGAGTGCCACTCTCTCTTTCGGAAGGGTTTTCTATGCTCTGCTCTGATAGTGAGCCGAGCGTAAGGAACGCCTGTGAAGCGTTCGTTTTCAAGATCGGTGGTGCACACGCTAGCGCACATTAGCGTGTGTATTACACACGCTAACATGCGCTAGCGTGTGCGCTGTCGATCTTGAAATTAGACGCTTCACAAGCGTTCCTTACGCTCGGCTCATGTTGAAGAGGGAGCATGAAAAACGCTTCCCTCTCTTTCACGTTAGCAAGAAGCATAAATGATGAGACGATTTATTTACAGATCTACCACCGTTTATAAAATAAGGAACTAAGAAATATAGCATCTTTCTTCGACATCCACCTCAAAAACAGGCAACCAATTTAGTAGGAAACCATAACTTCCAGAAAGCTAATCTACCTCATAATAAGATAAAACCCTATGAAATTAGGATTAAAGATTACCATTTACTAATCATGCCATTAAAACACTAAATCAAGTAAATCTATTCAAAATAAACTACAAAATCAAGAGTTTTACCATAGGAAGACTGAAATTTCAAAAATCCATTACCTTATCCCTTTATTAGGCTTGGATTTGATGGTCACCATTCTTAAAAACCTTACAAAGTCATAGAGTTTAAATTAAACTCCATTAAAACCGATTTAACATATAAACCTAATGAAAAACTTAGATCTAGGGCTTGTTAAACATAAAAAACGGATTTTTAGATCTAGGGTTTGAAGTAAAGATGCAAATCAGTAGTTTTGATGTTAAAAAAATGAATTAAAATAAAGGGGAAATGATAGATCTAGAAAGGATTAGGAGAAAATCTAGGGTTTAAGGTTTAATTAAAAGTGACTTACCTTAAACTCCTTCTAATCTGGGCCTAATTGGGGAATTAGGCCTAACCTCCATTTCCCAACCTATTTTCAAAATGGAAATGACTCAGTTCATTCTATTTATAGTAGGTTTGGGGTGTGTACGGGTAATTAGTAGGGTATGAATAGAAAAATAGGCTAAAAATGGGTAATTTGGCTATTTGAGCACTAATTAAACTTGAAAAAATTATGAAAATTTTTATAAGAGCTTGTGTTGATGTCTGGGTTAGTTTGGTCAAAAAACCCAAATTTCGACGTTGGGGCCCGCAGGGGGTCCCGCCAAACCCTAATTTTCGAAAAATTAGTAAAAAATCAGAAAAATCCCAAAATTTCATATTTGACCTAAAAATCCCAAAAGGTTTTTTATCTTGGTTGTTCATTCAAATGAACAATTGAGATTAGAGTAATAAATAATAATAAAAATTGGTTTAGTTCAGTTATGGTTTCAACTTTTTATAAGGAACCGAACCGAAAATACACTGATTCTTTAACTTTAAAACCCGAACTGAAATAATATTAAGAACCAAATTGAGCCAAAGCAACTAATTTTGGTTTGGTTCTTTCCAGTTTAGTTTTCTTATAGCCCTAAGCCCTAATATGCGACATCAATTTTTGCCTTGTCCTCTTCTGTAGCCGTGCTTGACAATGCTTTACCAGTGGGCTTACGACATCTAGGAAATTTTTTTGACAAAAATTAGACATTTATGTAAACTAAACAGAAGGGCTTTGTGAGTAGCAAGAATAAAAATTTAGCTAAAAGCCAAAAACCAATTGGACTTCTTAGGGATGCAAACATATCCAAGATTGTTCTCGAAGAGCCCTTGGAAACACCCCTAGTTGAAATGCAACTTGTACTACACAAAACTTAGTTGAAAAATTGGTTTCCTGTGGTTATGGCCAATTGTATGACTACGATTGAAGACATGTATGTTGCGAGATATTATTGTGATTTTATAAAATACTACTCTTATTTATTCTACTCTAAGTTGCATAACTTAATTTTATGAATCAAAATTTTAATTGTTAAAAGATAATTATATTTGTAATTTTTATATTTTTATGCCTAAGAAAATGTATTTATTTTTGTTATACTCCTTCTTTCCTATATTAATAGCTATATTTAATAAAATAATAATTTTTATTAAATAGTGAAACCCATGTATAAGAGAAGGAAAAATAAACTTATAATATTTTTTTAAGTACCCAATCACTTAAATTGAACTAAATGGAGCTATTAATATAATTTTTTTTTGTCAAATGAAGCTATTAATTTAGGACGAAGGGGATATTTATTTTAATCAAACTTTTCATTTAAAATATTCAAACTTTGACATACAACTCCATTTTGACTCGGTGAAAACTCTGAGTGGGCTTAGTTTTGGAGCTGAGTCCGAGTGTTTTTTAGAATATTTGTCTAAACAAGTCCATGCCTATAGAGTTGATGAATTATTACTTTTAATCTGTGAAAATTCATATTCTCATGCCTTTTTAGCTGTTATTTTTATTGAGCACTAGTTCTCACAAGAGAGCAGTTGGTCGAAATCTGACGGTGTCCGCTGGAACACCCGAGCAGGGCAATAAACTGTTTGACAATCTTGATAATTGGGGATTCTCGATTGACTGGAGAAGTGGTTTCCAAACTTCATATATGGACATGATTTGGGATATACGGAGGGAATGACATCTTTGGGCAAATTTCATTGTATACATGGTTTGAAAAGAGTGAAGCTGGCTTTATATAGAAGTTGTCAAGGTTATTTATTTCCAAACACTTGCAACCATCGCAACAAAATGCACGTAAATATTCACAATCACTCTACGACTATTTGTGTAATGCTTGCCACCCAATGGGCGAGCACTATGCATAGGCTCCACGCTAATACCCAGGCCCTACGCCTTACGCCTTATTCTGGGTGAGAGTGAGCATTGATAGTATCAAAGAACGCTGCTATCGAGACCCCTGAAATGTCTCACTTACCCCCACAACTAGATATTTTAGGTATTTTTCAAATTCTCTTATTTTTCCCAAGTTTCCCTAACTCAATTTCTCTTTACACTCCATGTCTAAAACAAATAAAAAATATCCACTCTTCCTTCACAAAGCCAGCGCGGGATCCATTCAGTTAATTGTGTTCCACATAGAACTCATTAGCGCTCATGGAAAGTTCAAAATCAACTTAAAAGACCAGATTGAGACAATAGTCATAAGGAGGCACTTCATCCTCATTTGGATTTTAGGCTAAATAAAAAAGAAGAATATAATTCGCTAACCGTCATATTTTAAGGAAAACAATATTTACACACCAAAAGTTTACATTTGAGCCCAATAAAACCCTATCACTATCCATTGTTTAAAGTGGGTCATTAATCTAAAATAACCAGTTGTACTGACTGAGATCCCGCGTAAACAATGAATATATAATAGGAGTCCAATGGCAAAATCAAGCACAGGAGAAGAATCTATACGTCGTGTTTTCTAAAAAGTTCAGTAACAGGGCAATACCAAAGTCGACTTCAAGAAGGCCGGAATGACGTCTTGTGGATGAGGGGACATAAGTGGATACCATTGCAAATCAGTATCATTAAATTTCAGGTAATCACATTGTGTTTCACTACATTTTTTACAATCTTGTCTGAGTCTGAACAGAGTACCACCGGTAAAATTGTAAATCAGTAAATCTGAAACGAAAAAAGACTACATTACTTAAATTGAAACCTCCACTGTATCACATTCCAATACCTGCAAGTCATTTAGTGCTCTGCAATGAAAGTATCTTCTATCAGTTCACTTAGCATATTACAGTATCTTTTTTCGGTTAGCATGTTACAAACAGAAAATATAGGCAAAAACACAAAATGTACCATGTCGAAGTGATCTTCATTGTCCAGCAGTTCCAGCATTGCTAAGGCAGCTTTCTGGAAACGACCTTTCTCAGCTTCTAAGTTTCTTTTCCTCTCGGTCGCTGACTCTGTGCATTTCTCAATCTCTTCAACTATTTCAGAGGCTGACTGCTCTACTTCACTGTTATTTTGGTATATGCAAAAAAGGGAATGCTAAAATTATGGAAATGCAAAGAGTAGCCAATTCAATACAAGAGCAATTCTGTTCACATATGGTAAGCAATTCATGTATGTACACCCCAATTCACTCATTAGAGCCTTCAAAAAATTAAGATACCCTCAAGAACCTTTTACTCATGCCTGTAAAACTTTTTTATCTTCCTAGACAACATGGATAGTGAAACAGTAATGGCCTTAAAAAATTGATAAAAACCACAATTGTTTATCTTGAAGCGATACATTAGCCAATTGCTTTTGCTGTCCATTGGTCACTGTCCCACTGCCCAAATTCAACTTGGAGATAGTGCTTAACAGGAAGTACATTATGCAGAAGAAATAAAAGCTGGCAACAAATAAGCATCGTTTATGATTAGAAAAAATTTCTACTGTTGCTAAATTGTACACAGAATGACATGAAGTATTTACTTCAATGTTTTCAGTTAGTTCGGTTCCATGAAAATTTTAAATTGTAAAAAAAAGGCTGTCCTCTCAAGCAAAAAATAAATTCCTGTTGGCTTTGTCTGAATGAAAAAACCTCCATCATGGTGTTGTAAGTTACCCTATGATCTTCATCATGTTCTCTAATCCAACCTGTGCCTGCTGCGATATATCTGCATTCAGCAGAAAAATAAAAATAATGTTACCATCAGCAACTGCACAATGACTACAGAGCTTTACCTATATCTGCATAAGTTATGAAATTATATCAGATACTGAATTCATGGAGCTTTACTAACCACTGTTAATATAGTTGAATAATGAAAAAAAAAACACCATCTTATGGGTGCTTCACATAGTAGAAACATAATCTTATGAGCTTGCTCATACAGGGCCTCCCACTAATTTATGAATAGTCAAACAAGCTAGCCCACAACTTTCCCCCAAATCATTTTACATTCACAGAAGCAAAAAAAAAGTCCAGCGACAGTTAAAATTTACTAATGGCCACAACTTATAGGAAATTCAAATAATGCCAAAAAAACCATCTATTGATCAGGTCATCTATTTTCAAATTACAGGGATACATATTTCTTTTACGGTCTTTGATAGTGTTATTTTTGTGACGTTTTTATCACCAGTTTTTAATTATTTATAAGTCATAACTCCTTTTAAAGCAAAGAAGATAACAAAATGAAATGCAAATGACCAATTCAAAAAAAGAAGTCCACATACCTAATATACTACTCGCCTACTCCCTCCATCCCACATTAACAGCTCCATTTTAGTTAATTTTGAAAAACCAAATGGAGCTTTTACTGTAGGATGAAGGGAGTACTATTGTCACCCATTTACAATATAAATCCTTGGTAAAGGCTCAACATATGCTGTAAAATGGTCAGGTTCAAATTATTAACTGACTGTCCACGAACAAGATCTCAGTCACAATCTAAATACAAGATAACCGCTTATTTCCTTGCCCCACATATAGCCCTAGTGTGGCTCAAGTACGCATTATCAATCCATAACAAGCACGCCACATAGATTGTAAATCTAAGAGAGAGAGAGAGAGAGAGAGAGAGAGGATAATGCAGAAAAATTACTCTACCATTCACAGAAACCACTGAATGATCAGACGAAGCAAGAAAAACGACTCGAAAGGTATGCTACCAAGAACACATTCACATGAGAAGCAAATTTCTCCAGCTGAAAAAGCAAAAGAAGTGGAATGTACCGAAGAGGAGGAGAGAAAACGGGGAGTCGGAGGCGGCAGGGGGAGGAGTGGGGCGGAGGTCGTCGGCGGGTTTGGAAGAACCGGAAGGCGACCGGACTTCCGACGACTCCATCTCTCTCGCCTCCTCTTCTTCTTTGTCTCTCTCTCTCGCTGCAACTCTTCTCCAGTGCTCTGTGGGATGGGGCGGGGGTGGAATTGATCTTTCCACACTTATACATGAGTTAATCCACGCCAAGTTCAAAGGCATCAAGGAGGAAGATACTTGAAATTTCGTGGATTTATGAAAAAAGAACCTGGACACATCAAGGACCTAGCCCGGCACAGACTAGGAGCCAAAACGGGGCCAAAACGTGATATTGTGGAGCCGAGCGAAGCCGAGCCGAACCCGATAGGATTGGAAGGAATGGCAAGTCGGCTCAGCTCGGCTCGACTATGAGCTGCGAATAGCAAACAATGGTCACCGCGGCAGTCATGCTTGCGGGTGTGTGCTGATGTCCCAGAGGAATGGCATTTTCGCAAATTTGTGTGATTTAGAGAATGGCATGCTAGTGACCAGGAAACCCAATCGGCCGGCCGGGTGGAGCGTCTCTAACATCTGCAAGAATTCCCTTCTGATTCTTAGCCCAGAAGAGTAAGCACCCTCAAAACCCATGTACATCATTCACTTATCTGAATTAGTTTCAGCTGAAAACTCCTCTTTTGATTTGAATCATGTCGTTGTAGTTCTTCCCAGGAAGCTAGATGCTTGTTTGTCTTGGAAAAGAAAGACTGAAATAGAATGAGATAGATGAAAACAATTGTTTTTTATTCTGCTCTGTTTCCTTTATCTTTTTCTTTTCAAGGGAAATGGTGAGAGATGATATCATGATTGGGAGATGGTTAGTTTTTTTTTTATATACATTTAGCTGTCTATAGTTTGGTGATGTGCTTAGAAATATTGCTATGTTCTTGTTCTAGTTTTAGCTCTGGATTCAGTTCATTTAAAAAAACCAAATGGAGCTATTAATATGGGATGGAGAGAGTACATTTCTTGAGTATTTACTGTGGATTAAGTTCATCTGGTAAATGGGTGTGTCATCATGTGTTAAGGGTGAAGCCAAATATTAAATGCGCGAGATGAGCAAATCAGAACTTCTCGATGATGCCAGGAAAACTCAGTATGAATTTTTATAAGCTATCCATGACTACACTTCCCACTGCTTTAGCTGCTCTGTTGCTGCCATTATTAGATGTACACATGAATTTATTTAGGTGCTTGTAGCTGTACTAGGCTACTAGCCAGCTATCAACCAATGGACATACCTAAATTGCTTGCCGATAATGTAGGAAGATCTATGAATTGACCAAAAAGGCATTTAAAGACAGAGGTTGATCATTTTCTTTTTCTTTTGATAATGGAAGTATTATGATGACTAAGAGAACTTAGCTATCATGTAGAGGCATCCCATGATTTCTCCCTTTATTGACCTGCTGGTCTTTTATAATGCTTACTTCTGCAGATGGAAACATGCAACAAAGCTCAAGATGACATGAAGTATGCTGCTGACATTGTGTCAATAAGAGCAGCATACCAACGCATCAGTCCTTATATACATAGAACTCCAGTTATAACATCAGAAACTCTGAATTCTCTTGCCGGAAGGAGAATAATCCTCAAATGTGAATGTTTCCAAAAGGGGTGAGAAGTTTAGTTGAGTTCAAGGGTAAAATTTCTGATTTGAGTTCTGGTTTATATATGATTCTTTTTTTCTTCTGTTATTCAAAATTATTTAAAAATATAAGAATGAGATAAGAGTCTACATATTTAAGCTGCTAACACCAATCTTCAGAAAATTTATCAAATTTATCTTTTGGATGTAAATCTAGTCTGTCAACGTCATTACTTTCTCTTGATCACTCATCCTTTAATTTTTCTTTTGTGATACTTTACCCCAGAGGATCTTTCAAATTTAGAGGTGCCTGCAATGCTGTACTTTCTCTTTCTGATGATCAAGCAGTTAAAGGTGTTCTGACCCATAGTAGGTTTGTGCAATGGATATTATGTGGCTTGCTACTACTTGATCAATTTAGTTTGTTTCAATTTGTTGGGAAAGCCTTCTGATGTGTGCTTTCTTCAGTGGTAACCATGCCGCAGCAGTATCCTTGGCAGCAAAGTTACGTTGAGTTCCTGCTTATATTGTTATACCCACAAATGCACCAAAATGCAAGGTTGAGAATGTAAAGTGTTATGGTGGACAGGTGATATGGAGTGAACCGACAATGCTATCCAGAGAAAAACTTGCTGTTGTTGTTCAACAAGATACTGGTGCATTTCTGATCCACCCATTCAATGATGGGCGCATTATAAGGTGCTTTCTAAGACTCCACTGTGCTTGGTGGCATCAAATTTATGGTTGCAAAATGCTTCAAAAAAGAGTGATAAGTCTTGAAACCTATTATGATAAATAATGATTCTTATTGTAAAGGCATACGCAGTACTAATTCCTAAGTCCATCTGAATACTATGGTATGTAGTTTTCCTGGAGATGGTATATATGTACCATATAATTGTTGAAAAGAAACTTATCTTTTTGTAGTCATGTTTGAACTCTGTGAAAAAATCTGCATAATGGGGCTACTCGTACTGTCTTCTTTTAATCGATGCTTGTTTTTGTCATTTACCCTCTTCTATATGGTAATGATGTTCAAATTTCTAACTGGCTATAGTTGAATTCAGTACAACTAGTATCTTAAACATTCTGTGTAGGAGATGGTTCGTTTGATCAATATTTCTACATGTCTAGATATCAAGATTCAGATATTGGGTTGTTTTCTGGTTCTTTTGAGTATTTGTATATAAGAAGTTTTCGTTTTCAAACAGATATGCTTTGAATTAGATTTAAAACATTATTCTTCCTCCTTCCTGAAAACCACATAGTTTTCCTACACCTTTACCGCTTTATAGATACCGTTTCAGATGTTCATTGTGATATATTAATGGTGATTCTGTTTTAGTGGCCTGGGGACAATATCACTTGAGATTCTGGAGCAAGCCCCAGATATTGACACCATAATTGTCCCAATCAGTGGTTTGTTCATCCCTAAAGCTAACACTTATACAATGCGTACTTTATTTCATCTTTGACTGGCTTCAATGCTAGTTTTCACAATTAGCTTATATGTTGAATGTTATAAAGGCTCTCCAGATGTACTGCCGTGTCATTTTCACTTCATTTGTGCTTTGTCCAAACTACAGAACTATCACTTTTTTTGAAAAGGGAGTGTTGGTACTTACCACATTGGTTTACGTGAATGTTCCTTTTCAGTTGGTATCCAAAAGTGTTGAATCTCTGAAGTATAAAAGACTTAATAATGCAAAGCCTTTCCTTTTTATTTGTGATAGTGCCATAGTATATACTGTCTCTAGCTGTGTTATGAAGGCTAACTGATTTCAAAACTAAAATGCATGAGGTGGTTTAATCTTTTGGGGTGGCATTGGCTGCTAAGGCCATCAATCCATCCATAAGAATTTTGGCTGCTGAACCAAGTGGAGCTGATGATGCTTTGCGGTCTAAGATGGCTGGCAAGATTGTCACACTATCTGAAACCAACACAATTGCAGATGGGCTTCGAGCTCATCTTGGAGATTTAACATGGTAGATACGATTACTCTGTCTATTATTATTTAAATTGCCATGGTATTTCATCAGGACGTCTAAATTCAAACTTTGGCAAATTGCTCATTTACTTGTCTAATAAATTACATGAGCCGATATATGTGTGCTAATGAGCCAATATTTTGTACCTGTCAATATATTTTGATTATTGGGTATTGAAGACCATTATTTTCTTCGAGGATTTTGTATCATCATTTTCATAACAACAAGAATCGAAATGGTGATAAAGAATCCTAAGTAGCCAATCTCACATTAAGGTTTAGATAATGTTGATAGTAACTAGATTTTAGTGGTTGGATATTGGACATTGCTTGCCCTAATAATAAGATCTTTATAGATTCAAGAGTTTCTAAGATCTTTAATATTACAAGAGTAACAAAATTGTTAATGTAAGTCTAGTTGGAGATTGATGCATGTGAATGGCTGAATTCTTTACGGTTTCAAATTACAAATTGAGTGCAGGCCAATTGTGCGTGATCTGGTTGAAGACATTATCATTGTTGAAGATAAAGAAATCATAGAAGCCATGAAGTTGTGTTTTGAGGTTCTGAAGGTAGTGGTGGAACCCAGTGGAGCCATCGGTCTTGCTGCTGCACTATCCAAAAGTTTCCAGCAAAACCCAGCTTGGAAGGACAGTAAAAACATTGGCATCATTTTATCCGGAGGCAATGTTGATCTTGAATTGCTTTGGGAGTCATATGATAAAACTAAATTATAATCGGAAATTGTCATGCACTAATTCTTTCTTGGTTTTAAATGGCCATGAGTCTGTCTGGTACCTTTGTATCCCAATTTGCTATATATTTTAGAACTCGCAGCTATTTCGACATGAATTAATACTCGATACACTTTCTGAGCCCCTGCTGGTTTAGGCTAGACTAGGTTCAATGCCTACGTGTGCTTGTTGATGTCAAAAACATAGAAGTATGATGAACCAACATTATCCACATTGGATTTTTTTGTTGAGGTTGCAATTTGAATAAAAAATATGCCTCGCTTGCAATTTTTTTGTTTGAAAAGGCCTTCTCTACAACGAGAGACTCCACCTCATATTATGCTCTGAGAGTACCCCTCTCTCAACTATACAATTCTACACCCTCATTACATAATTCTAGACATGACCTTACAACATAATGTATCCTTTTCAAAGTTTTATAATAAGTCAATACATGTGAACTTTTTTCTTAGAGACAAAACGTTTAGGACCAAGTTGTATTTGTAAAAATTAATATGTGTAGGCTAGCTAGTTCGACCCAGCCTGTTCGAACTTACAAAGCCCAAGGCGTGCCCCGGGAACATATAAATTAAACAAAATTTAAATATGTTTTCCAAATTCAACAATATAAATTTTCTTATACAATGTATATGATATTTAAATATCCCATGTCAAAACATGCATTTGCTACTACCAAAAGACATTCAAACTAATTAACGAAATTCCTAATTAATACAATCACAATCAGGTAATTTACTATTCTTCTCCACCGTCGCTGCCGTCTGAATCATCGGACGGATCGTTGCTCATCTCTTCTTCATCATCTTGCACATCGTCACCCACCTCTTCATTGGCCTTGCAGTTGGACAGAGCCTCGATCAGACTCTCTAGGCATATGGTCGCGTTCTCTTCAGCGGTGGAGGAGGGGCTGCTGTGCATAAGATTCTCGGCCACATCGGCCGGTGTTATCTTCACCCCTTCCATCTCCATCAGCTCCTTCACCTTCTCAAACAGAGGGTGTTGTTCCAACTGCAAATAGTTATTGGCCAGAACCTTGAAGCCTTCGAAGCAGCAGTAGGACATCTCGATGTGCACGTCCATCCTCCCCCTTCTGATTAGCGCCGGATCCAACTTTTTGACGTGGTTGGTGGTGAAGACGATGAGCCTCTCCTCTCCGCACGACGACCAGAGGCCGTCGATGAAGTTTAGCAGGCCTGACAGCGTCACTTTGCTCCCCTCCTTCTTTGGCTCCCTCTTCGGCGCCGGCCGCTCCCCCCCTTGGTCCTTCTTCGTCTTCCTCTTTCGGGACAAGTCCTCCGAGCAGTCTATATCCTCGATAACGATCACCGACTTGCTCTTCGTCTCCAGCAGCAGTTGCCTCAGCTCCGTATTGTCATTCACCGCCGTCAGCTCCAGGTCGTACACGTCATATTCCATGTGGTTGGCCATGGCAGCGATCATGCTGGACTTGCCGGTGCCAGGAGGCCCATACAGGAGATATCCCCGCTTCCACGTCCTGCCGATACGGGCATAGAAGTCCTTTCCGGCCCTAAAGCTATCTAAATCCTGGACGATCTCCGCCTTCTTGGCCGGGTGCATGGCCAGCGTCTCGAACGTCGCCGGGTGCTTGAACACCACGTGGTTCCACTCACCGGAGCTGTCGTTGGTGAAGATCTTCCTCTTACGGGTCTTCAGCGCAATGGCCTTGCCCTCAGCCATGACATGCCGGAGGTAATCCTCCATGAGCCGTCGGTGGGCGCGATGGAAGGTGAGAGTGTAGTACTTGCGGTCGGTGGCCAAGGTTGGATACCAGGTGATGGTGGTCCCGGGGGGGCTGGATCGCCCGTAAGTCCACCACACTTGGGCGCCCTGGAACTCGTCCGCCACCTGCTCATAGTAGTCGAGGCCTAGGACAAGGTTTCTGCCGTTCTTGCCAACTTCGGCGGTGAGACGTTTGGCGGCCATGGTGGTGGTGGCGCCGAGGTAGGTGCGGATGGCGTCGTAGGCCTCGCTGCGGCTAAACTTGGCGGAGTACTCGTGGAAGGTGACCTCTACGTAAGGGTTGAAGCAAGCCCAGAACTTGTCGACGTATCTCTGGAAGCCGTCTCGGAGATCATCTGGCAAGAAGCTTTTGGCCATAGCCCATACAAACATCAGGCTGGCCATGACCTGGCCCAGCTTGTTCCACCACTCTGTATCCATCAAGAACATCTTCCTCCTCTCTCTCCCTCTCTCTGCTCTTTCCACAGCAAGAACTGCAAGAACTTCGTACCAGTCACAAAAATTTCTATGCCGGGAGAAGAGCTTGGGATGGGGTATATATAGGAAGAGCGCCTGCAACTTTCCTTTCTTTTGATTCTCCTAATTCGAGACAGCGTATGGGAAATATTCCCAACAACAACAGGAAACCACCCCACCGAGGAAACTCCCCAACGTCAATCTTTCTGAAAAAACAGAGTCCCTGTACTTCCACAATAAGCACGGATAGGGATACGGATATTAGATAGGAGTATAATACGAATATACTGGTACAGCTATATGGCAAGGATATATGTATATTTTAATTTTTAAGTTAGTTCTTGTATTAAAAGTTTAATTATGATAGCTATATGTCAAAATTGTTATTACAAATACCTTATTTTTCAAATAAAATGTTCCTACAAATGGTAATTGATGTATGATATCAAAAGTAAGACACTATGTCTCAGGCAGTGTAGAACACTGATTTTACTTCTGTTATGGCTCCTCTTACATCATCCTAGGTTCCTTCAATTAATAGATTTCATAGCATTCTTCATTCTCTTACAACGATAAATATTGTTCAGTGTTGTATCCAACTTGCGCAACTATTCATTGGGGTGGAAAATTCTGGCCCAGCTCCTGATGTGGGAGGTCACACTAATCATGTTCAGGAATCAGCACTGAGGAAGGCTTTGACCTTGCTTATTACCCTTCATGGCGGATAGGAAGAGCGGCTGCAACTTTCCTTTTTTTTATTCTCCTAATTGGAGACAGCCTAGGAAGGCTGATCTTCCCACCATGGCTAAACTCGCTGAAGCTACGACCGGACCGGACCGCCTTACACAACAACAACAAGAAACTACCCGATTTACGACCACCGGCCCTAGTCGGGCATCATATTTGAGTTCTTCTTGTGAGGAAACTCCCCTCCCTCCTCAACATCAATCTTTCTGAAGATCTTGTACTCTGATGTTTTCTGAAGATCTTGTATATGGGAGAGGGAATATTTTAAAAAAATATTGTCAAACCATTGTTTTAAAAATCAGCCAGTTTAATCGGATATATTTGGCTTTTCGGGTTGAGTAATTTCTGGATTAAATCCAAGTTTTACCTGGTTAAACTCGATCTATGTCAGATTGAACACTAAAAACTAGGGCCCAACCACCAACAACTGATTGGTGGCCAAGTTTAGAATGTATTTATTTCCCCCCAATTAATACTCAATACCCTTAACTAGCCCTCCTCTTCCTCCTTTGCTTTTTTTTTTTAAAATCTTCCATCTCATCCAAAGGAAAAATAGCAGTTGCCCCTCCTCTACTTCCCCAAACCATTTTTATGTTTTAGGCTCTTTCCTTGGCTTTCTAGGTTTGAAAGGGTTTTTAATGCTCTCTAATTACCATGAGCCCAGCATAAGGAATGCTTTGGGACAATTCATTTTGAAATCGATAGCGCACATACTAATGTGACTATTTTTCCTTAGGGAGAGATGCCATATTTAGAGAGAGAGAGGAGAGAAAGAAGGAGGTTGCCGCTTTCGTTTTAGATAATATGTTTTAAAAAAGAACATGTCTAGCTATATGCGCCCCAAGAATCCTTTAGTATCCCAATAACCCCATAAACCCCTTAAATGCATTTATAAGTATAGCAAGGTATTGAGGGGATTATTAGGGTGCATATAAATAGGCCTTTTAAAAAAAATATATAGGTGAGGAATAGTATATATAAATATTTTAACTTTTTGAGGGGTATATAAAAAATGAGGGGTTACGAGCATTTTCTGGGCTAATAGACGCAAATACTGTGTCAAACGCAAGAAAAGTTTTGAGTGCCACTCTCTCTTTCATGTTAGCAAGAAGCATCAATTATGAGACGATTTATTTACAGATCTGCCGTCGTTTATAAAATAAGGAACTAAGAAATATGGCATCTTTCTTCGGGACGTGAATTTGCTGGGGAGGTTTCCTCGCTCAGCACTCGTTGGCCACCAATAAGAATGAGACACATCATCAGCCTTCACTTTCTCAAACGGCAACCAAAACTAAACTGCGTCAACCCGGTTAACCCATCCCTTTCTGTCATCTAATTCAAACTTCAAAACCCCATGTTCTAAACATTCTACAGTCGTTCCTCTTCTTCTCTGAAAACGTTTCCAGCTCTGAAAACATTTCCAGTCATGGCAGCTGCACACCGGCCGGTCTGATTCGGCATCGCACGGAAGCTCTCACAGGCAATCTCCCTTGCCCCCAACGCCGCCCTCGTGGCCGTCGGCAGCCGCTCCATCAACAAGGCCCACCAGTTCATTGTTGCCAACAGCCTCCCAGACTCTGTCCGCTGCTATGGTAGCTATGAGGCCGTGCTGGATGATGCCGACGTTGACATAGTGTCCGTGCCACTGCAAACAAGCCTGCACGTCTGATGGGCGGTGCTGGCGGAAGAGAAAGGCAAGCACGTGCTGCTGGAGAAGCCTGTGGTGCTGAACGTGGCGCAGCTGGACCAGATCCTGGCTGCCTGCGAGGCCAGCCGCATCAAGTTCATGGACGCCACCGTGTGGATGCACAATCCCCGCATGACCAAGATGAGGAATGTCCTTTCCGACCCGAACCACTTCGGCCTAGTGAAATCGATAAAACATCTATCGATTTTGATGATTTCTCTTTCATCAAAATTGAAAAAGAAGTCAATTAATTAAGCATATCATGTTCATATCTCCTCCTAATTTATCATTGACCGATATGGGTTATGTTGATTGCTCTTGTTTGAACTTGTGAATGAGCTTACTTGTGCCAACCACGATCTGGAGTTTTGTCAGTTGTGATTGAAAATACTTTATGGCTTTCTGTTCGCAATATAAATTTATTCCACAAAATGGGTGCTTAATTTAATGAGGGCTATCGATTGTTTTTTAACACTGCAGGGTTTAAATTTTGTTGTTGCACTGCTTTTGCTGGTGATAAAGACAGAGGAAGATGCATTTTGGATGCTTGTTGTCCTCTTGTAAAATGTTCTAGTGACTGAATTTTATGTTGATAATTTATTAGGGTGCCATGTTGACGTTGCGACGTTACAGCGTTATCCCTGCAATGTTGCAGTGTTATCGTTGAAACGTTGTAGTGTTATCGGTGCAACGTTACAGTGTTATCGTTGCGCAACATTGCAGCGTGATCGTTGCAACATTATAGCAATAACGCTACAATGTTGTAGCAATAATGCTGCAACATTGTAGCATTATCGCTGCAAAGTTGTAATCGCTACAATGTTGCAGCGTCATTGCTGCTACAACGTTGTAGCATTATCGCTGCAATGTTGTAGCATTATCGCTACAACGTTGCAGCGTTATTACTGCAACATTGTAGCATTATCACTACAACGTTGTGGCGTTATTACTACAACATTGTAGCATTATCGCTACAACGTTGCAACGTTATTACTGCAACGTTGTAATTGCTACAATGTTGCAGCGTTATTGCTGCTACAACGTTGCATCGTTCTCGCTTGTAGCATTATTGTTGCAACATTATCGATGCAACATTATTGCTGCAACGTTGTTACAATAACGCTGCAACGTTGCAGTGTTCTTGCTATCGTTGCAGCGTTATCTCTACGTTGTTGCTATGTTATAGCTATAATGTTGTAGCAATCAAAGAAGCAGTCGCTCGCAGTGCAACCTCGATGTCGGTCCTTTTTCATAATTTTATTAAATTTACGATGAATAATTAATTCATTCCGAAATGCAATATCTATTTTAACAAATGCTTGGGATAGGGCTTCAGCGGGACTGCAGTTTGGAAAAATTAAAAGAATTTCCTCTCAACACTCAGACAAATATCTAAAGCCGCAACATTCAAACTACATAATAAACTGTGAACTTATGTGAATAAACAGAGCATATTCAATCATTAAAATTGCAAAGATTAATTATTCTCAAACTAACATAGTTTCAAATAAATGAAAAAAGAGAAGACCAAAAATTATTGCTTTTGAGAGCAGTGAAATAAAGCTTTTAATTGTATATCATATATTTGGGAGTGGCACTGAACTTCTGATAACCCTTTATAACTTCATTAACCACATCAAAAAAATCTTTCTTGGTCACGGTCTTTCTCTGGACTCTGATTGCGTACATTCTAGCCTCTGTGCAAACGCTCCTTATATCCGCTCCTACATGTTTTCCCAAGCCCTATCATCAGTCACAAAATTAAATAACATATGTAGCTCTAAATCCTGAGTTACTGTAAGTAATTTGCAACCATATAAATGTAACACAAATCAAACTTACTAAACACCCTTTGTTCAACATGGCAACCTGACATTATTAGCATAAAATTTAGTCAGTAGAACATTTTACTAGAGGATGACAAGCATCCAAAATGCATCTTCCTCTATCATCATCACCATCAAAAGCATTGCTAACAACAAAATATGTCTAGTCTTACAATAATATACAAACACAGTCATCAGGAACAATCACTAGAGTACTAAACCAAATAAAGAAGCATCAGGACTTCATAGGACCCTAATATGAAACTCTTCCACCTGACATCTCCAACTCATCATAGCATCAACTACACCTTATCTGAGCCAGATTTTGTGCTGGATGCATCATCATATGCTCCCAGATATTGGCAACTGAGCAACCAAAAGCATAATTTGGTGGGTTGGAATCCCAACATATATGGATCGGTGAGAGGAGACTCAATGGAGCACCTGATTCAAGCACAACACCTGTGAGAAGCTCACTGCAACATACCAATAGATAAATAAGATTCCTTTCACATTTAGTTAAAGTTCAAATGGTAAAAGATGTTATTTTCATTATATCTTAACAACATATCACTTTTATTGATAAGATGATTTCATGTACATGAGAGTTCACATCAACAATTTATAATAATTATGATGTGATCCAAACAATCCGTCTCAATTGATCAATCCCATGTGGAAGTTAATAATGAATCAGTGTAGACAAGATATCTAAAATGCTTACTTGAGGGAAGTTATCATTTGGTCACAAAGTTTACCTAGAGCCTCTCCTAAGAATATAATTGGGAAGCATTGTCCTTGTTTTTGTTTGTGTAAGCCCAAGTCTAATCTTCCATGAACTAATAGGACATTGAAAGTTGTTGCATATCAAATGCTCCAACTGAGAGGAAGGAGTAATCTTTCTGGTAGCTAGGAAACTATTTATAACCAGAAGGCATGAAAGTAGAGGCATTGGAAGTATCCAACATCAGCGGGCATGCAGAATAAATTAGAAAAAATCTCCGTAATAATGTATAGATTTGGTCGGACCCCTCTTGTCAAATCCAAAGTAATATACGTACCTATAACCAAGCAATCCCAACACCATTAAAATGATCCAAAAAAGACAGCACCCTATCAATAGAGGGAAAAATAGCTTCAACTTTTCCTCCATCCTAATCAAATTATCAGATACCCACTACTCAAAACTCCCTAAACTTCCCACTAATCTTGTCGAACTCATAATACAACGCATACAAATGATGCCTTTCTCAGAAAATGATACTCCTATATATTAATCATGTGAGCTATATCAACAACAACGCAGAAAAACTACAAAGACAATAATCTCTAAGAAAAGAATAGAGGATTGACCATCAGAGCCCACTAGCTTATACTACCGACTCCGCATGAAATTTGTCGAGGTCATTCGATGTGGACAAAATGGGCTTCTTTTCCGCCACCGTTTTGCCATCCATATTCCAGATGTCCCTCATAAATGACACTTTCCGAGCCTAATTAGGCAAAAGGGCGCACAAGTTCAGAGAGGGAGAGATGAGACAAAAAAAGCGAACATGACGAAGAGGAAAGGCGGCAGCAGTAGCAGAGACTGGCAGTTATTGCAACACCCCGACCCAGTAAACCCGACCCGGACCGGGGGTTGGCTCGGAAGGCAAAATCGGAGTTCATAAAATCAGCGGAAAAATTAAAACCGACGGACCAGGAGCTGCATACTCTGAGTACGAGAGTCATAACATACTTTTACCCGCTACGAAGCTATCATGTTCCGTTGCACGTAGATCAGAACAAACCTAATTTTATAACTAATTTGGATCAGCCAACGTATTTTATCGTTGGTTGCCTACGTACATATTGGATACCATCTCTGACGTTATTCCAATACAATCGGATCTGAATGTAGTTCTGCCTAACGGCTAATATATGCATTAGGCATCACAAAATCATATACGTTAAAAATACGTATATCCTTATATCCGAATAATTATTTGGAATCAAACAAAAATCCCATAAAATATCGGAGTTGAACGAAAGCCGGTAAATAAGTGGAATACACATCTCACATAGGTGAGCAGACATAATCACACATCCCACTCTATCATAGAGCGGAGCAGAACACACTACAGAGTATGTTGGATCATATCAGATCCTATCAGATCATATCAGATTGGAGTATGTCAAATCATAATAAAGCATTTCTGAATAATTCCGATCACAATAAAATATATCAAAGTAGATCGAATAGGAACATATAAGCATATATCAGATCGTAGCAAATTATATATCTTAATTAGTATATTACTAATTAAGATATGCATGCACATAAATCATATTAAATCATAAAGTCAGAAAAGCGTACTCCCCTGCAATTTCGAAAGTAGCGACGCTTGAAGTTGCTTGTTTCCTCAAGGTGTCCTCCCTTTCTGATCCGGAGACGGCAGACAAAACCTCCTCTAACTTCGGAATACTTTACCCTTCCTACGCCCGTAGGCGGGGGACAGAACCTCCCCTTACCCGGAGATACTTTTCCCTTTCCGCGCCCGTAGGTGGCGGACAGAACCTCCCCTTACCTGGAGACACTTTTGTAACGCCCGGGGTTTTTCATACATTTTCCTCAAAATTCACGGAAATTTTTTTTTACAATACAACTGCTATAAATCAGAGAAAATGACGAATACGAAACCTGATAAAATAGTTTTATAATTTAAAACAAAATACATCACTTTTCTTATCCAAAGTTTTAATCATTCGATTAACCATCGTACAGCCAAAGCAAATATCCTCAGGCGCTACTCGAAAACACACGTACGACTAAACTACTATGATCATAGACTTTAAATACAAAACTCTCCCAGGCATCCCTGAGTGCAAGTCCCATAACAGTCCACAGTCTAATCCAAACTAAAGTTCAAAAAGAATAAACATCTTAATGTTCATCTCACCCAATACATGAAATCGTGGCACAAATAAACTCTCAGTGAGTCAAGCATATACCTGAGTCAACAGGAATCAATCCACCACTGAAATGAGCATCCATCTCGAGGAGCTCTCCATCACAAACCTACAAAAGCCTCCCGAACCATGGGGCTAAAAATGGTAGGGTGAGTATTTTCATACTCAGTAGGAAAATACCCAGTAGGGGAAATCCCAAACGGTGAACTCAATAAGTTCATAAATACATGCGTTCATGCAACTCAAACATGAAGCAGATAGGCATATCTATATCATGTTCATACGCATACAAACATACTAAATGCACCATCGTGCCAAAGTCATACCAAATGCACCATCGTGCCAAAATCGTACCAACAAATTAAACTTACACAAACACCCCTATCCAGGGTCTTACAAACTTACTCGTACCATCATACGCATACTCATACAACATACGCATACTTGTACAACCTTACTCGTACAATCATATGCTCACTCATATAGCTTACACATACCTGTACGACCTTACTCGTACAGCTTACACAAAATCACACTTACTGTCTTACTCAGAAACATACTCTCACAATCGTACTCATACACATACTCTTACAGTCGTGCTCATACTCATACGCTTACAGTCGTACTCATACTCATACACTTACAGTTGTTCTCATACACATACGCTTACAGTCATGCTCAAACTCATAATCGTACACATATCAACGACCACTGAAGCTCATTACAACTAATAAGCTCCAGCGTCGAAATGGAAAAGAATGTCACTGGAGCAACACCTTAACCTCCGGGGAGTGACTAGACACCATGGACTTTTCCGAAGGTAAGGCACACCAATGCTCATGGGACACTGGATCAAACAGGTAAGAGTAGATCCATGATACTACTTACCTGAGCGCGCAAACATAAACACCCACACATAAGGGGTCATATAGTTGCCCATCATAATAGGTCTTATAGTGCCATAGAATTGCCCACCATAATGGGTCTTATAGTGCCATAGAATTGCCTACCATAATGGGTCCTATAACTCACGATTAAAAATAAAATCAGACTTCATACAAGTCACATATACAAAATGAAAAGTTTAAAAGAAAAATTCATATTAAATCCAATAAAATAAACATGATGCAACAAATTTAAACTTAAGGCTATAAATAATTTTCAATTGAAAAAAAAAAACAAAATAATCAAATTGATGCTTGCATCAAAACTCATGCAATACATGGCGATAAAAATCTCAAATAATTATTCGATTAAATCTCATATTAAATCAGGTGCAACGCATTCAAGCAAAATTTTCAAATTAATTCTAATTTTAAAAAAATCGACATCTATAAAGTATAAGCTTGTCATTAATTAGATACACATACATAACATAAAAATAAAGATTACTTCTAATAAAACAAATTAGAATTATCATAATTAGAGTTCGAAGCAATTTTCGTATCATATCAGCAGAACAAAATTAAGTATTAAAATCTGATACGACTTGTTCATAACAACGTATTCAAAACATGTTCGATTTAAGATCAAAATTAATAAAATTTATGTTCGTAACAAATCCATTACAAAGCATGTACACAAAAATATGCTTAGAAATTGAAGTTCTCAAAATAGTAGTCCATATTAAATTAAAAATTATCGATGTAAAACAAAAATTCAAAATTAGAGTTCGTTTTAAATTCGATAACACACGGGCATAACCAAAGGATGAAAAATCGAAATTTATTTGAAATATGCGACAACACGTTCAGAAGAGAAAATTAAAAAAATCACGATTCATTTCAAAATAATCAGAACATATTCAAAACAACAATTTCTATTTTCAAAATTTAAATCAAAATACTTATTAAATTAATAAAATATTATACTCTCGCAGACAGATCAATGCTCCGATACCATTTGTAACGACCCGACCCGAGCCGGGCCCACAAAATCACTGATAGGAATTTGAAATTTTCCTTAAGCCAGGAATCATCGTCTGAGTGCGAGAGGTACAACGTTTGCCTACGCACTACGGAGCTTAAGGCTTCCTCGTACGTAGACTTAGGTTGTAACGACCATTTACACACAACGAAGCTTCATAGTTCGTCGCGTGTAAAACAGAATAAAACATATTATTTATAATGATTAGATCGGGCCAACGTTGCCTTGCCGTTGGTTGCCTACGTACGTATTGGATATTATTCCAATACGATCGGATCCGAACGTAGTTCTGCCTAACGGCTACTACACACAACAAGCATCACAAAATCGTATAACATACGTATCTCCGAATATTCAATCGGAAGTGTAAATCGGAGTCAAGCGGAAGTTAATAAATTAACGAAATCATACGTCTCGCTCTACCATAGAGCGGGATTAAAATCATATGCACAAATCTCGCTCCATTACTGAATCGAGACTGAGCACATCAACCGGCTCACTCTATCACTGAGCCGAGACCGGACACACACATCACACGTCTTGCTCTACCCTAGAGCAAGACATCACATTTCATAACATATAAGCACACATCATAGCATATAAGCTCACATCATGGCATATAAACATGTATCATGGCATAGCACACATCGTGGCATATAAACACGTATCATGGCATAACGCACATCATGGCATATAAACACGTATCATGGTATAGCACACATCATGGCATAACGCACATCATGGCATATAAACACGTATCATGGTATAGCACACATCATGGCATAACGCACATCATGGCATATAAACACGTATCATGGTATAGCACACATCATGGCATAACACACATCATGGCATATAAACACATATCATGGCATAGCACACACGTCGTTCTATAATTAAAATAGGAGATTAGAAAAGCTTACTGCCCTCATGTCTCGTAAGGTAGTGATATATGGAGTTACTCATACGAGCATCCTCCCCTTCAGATCCGAAGATATAGACGGAGCTTCCTCTAGCCTCCATACGTTCTTCGTCTTGTGTCGAAAGACTACGTATAACGTTTTCATTACCGGAGACTCTTCTCGTTTTCTGCGCCCGTGAGCGGCGGACAGAACCTCCCATACTCTGGATTACTTATCTTGATGTAGCCCGGCAACTTCGGACAGAACCCCGTCTTGCTTCGGGCCCATATTTCTTGTTTGGTGCTCGAGGATAACGGGCGGAGCCTCTCCTTGTCTCGGGGCATTTCTTCCTTATACGGTTGTCGAATCAAAGAACGGACCTCTCCATCGCGTAGAACATACTCGATTTAGTCAAGAACGCCTCTTGGATGGACTAAATCGGAGTTAGGATGCTTAAGAACGGGGAGAAAGAAGTTTGTCGATGCTCGGGCAGAACCTCTCCTTGTCTCGAGGCATTTCTTCCTTATATGGTCTCCGAATCAAAGAATGGACCTCTCCATCGCGTAGAACATACTCAATTTAGTCAAGAACGCCTCTTGGATGGACTAAATCGGAGTTAGGATGCTTAAGAACGGGGAGAAAAAAGTTTGTCGGTGCTCGGGCAGAACCTCTCCTTGTCTCGAGGCATTTCTTCCTTATACAGTCTCCGAATCGAAGAAAGGACCACTCCATCGCGTAGAGCACGCTCGATTTAGTAGGAAACGGGTCTTGAATGGCCTTAATCGGCTTCAGAACGGTCAGAAAGGGGGTGAGAGAAAATCTGACTAAAAATGGAACGAAATGGGGTTTATATAGACCCCGGAGCCGCCGAAACTGCGGCGCCGCTGTTTCGGCGGCGGCGCCCGCGGAAAGCGCGAGGCTCGTGCCCGTGTGTTACACGGGTCGCGCCCGTGCACGCGGTTTTGCGCGCCCGCAGCGTCACGAAACCGCGGCGCCCGTGGTTCCGCGGGCGCGCCGGCCCGCGCTGCAGCGTGCGCCAGTCGCGCGCCGCGCCGGCCTAATTTTTATTTTTATTTTATTTTAAAACATTCAAACACGCGTATCTCCCTACCCCGGATTCGGATTCGCGCATTCTAGGTACCGTTGGACTCGTATCGATGAGCCCTTCGATACGAACCCACTTAAAGCTGTAAATCATACTATTTCCAAGTGGGTCCCACCTATTTTCTATGCTCGTCGAGATCGTAACTTCCGGTCCCGACCTCCGTTTTGCACGTTCTTCAAATCGTTACGCTCGTTATGCCAAGCTCTACCTAGCTATGGGTATGTCATCTAATAAAACCCCTTAACATTAATCTCAAATTACTGAATTACCCTTAACCCTCCTGGGTTAAGCGTAATCGAAAAGCGGGTCGTTACAGGCCCACTCAGAGCAGAGGTATAATCGGGCCAAGTGAGGCTGGCCCTCACTATCGCCGAGCCGGGGCAGAGCCGACAATGGCCAAATGGCCCACGACTAGCCGATGGCAACAACCCGAGACGCACCCAAAGCGTCTAATCGGGCGGAGCAAGGCAATAGGGGCGAAGCGGGGTCGGGAACGGCAACCCCCTACCGACACCGGGTCGAGGTAGGCTGGACGGAGTCCTACTGGTGGCCTGACAACAACCAGAAACCCACCGGCGACAAAATAATGCCACAGACAGTGAAGAGGGAATAGTGATAAAAACCCGACCAAAAGACCGGTAGCTCACAACGGAGCGCAGAAAGCACAGCGGCAGCTCTAGCCAACGCCTATGGGTTCCTAGCGGCCAACTAAACATAAGTCTAGTTGAGAGCGGCCGCAAACGACATCAAAATCATACACCCACAACTCAAAAACGGGATTGAAGGAGAGAAAAAACCCAAAAAAGGTTTGGTACCTCGTGGAGGAGCGAAGAGGCCGTGGCAGCGGTCATAGCCGGTGTCTACGGACTCGTGGCAGTGAGGCAAAGCAGATCCTGACAAGAACCGCTGGAATCCGACTACGGAGGAGGGAGAACGGAGCGACCGAAAATGAGCTCAGGTTTTCTCTTCTCCTCTCTGGACGTGAAAAAGTTACTGGAAGTCGAACATCCTGGAATCCGATCTTTGGATTAACATTTATATAAAAATCTTTTTAATTTTTACATTCACGTCCCTAATATGCGTTCACCCATCGGTTACGCGTTGTAGCTCCAAAATTTGTGCTGTAAGCGTGTGACGAAGCCTACGGCCCGCGACTAAGCCCCACACCCGAATCTACAGGTATAAATACGGGGAAAATATATAAATATAAATACGCTAAAGCATCGTATTTTCTCGCCAAAAACGACCAGAAAAATAGCAAGAAAATCGTAGAAAATTCAGGGACATTACAACTTTTCCCTTTTCACGTCCATAAGCGGCAGACAGAACTTCCCCTTACCTGGAGATACTTTTCTCTTTCCGCGCCCATAGGCGGCGGACAGAACCTCCCCTTACCCAGAGAAACTACCCTTTTCCGCACCCGTAGGTGGCGAACAGAATCTCCCCTTACCCCGGGATGTTTCCCCTATATAGGGTTGCTAACTAGAAGATTTTACACTTTCATTGTGTAGAACACCCTTAATTTAGCTAAGAACACTTTTTGAACGGAAGAAAACGGATACAGAATGACTCTAGAAAGTTCTCCCTGAAGTTGACGAAAATGAGAATTTATAAGAGAATGGGGTGCGAGCGTGCGACGGAAGCCAGAACCGCTCGCTTTAGCTCTCGCCACATGTCACAAAATCATAGGGCCGCAAAAAGTGGTCGGCGCCACTGACGCACGCATCAGGGCGCTGCGCGCGGCATGTGCGGTAACGTCACGCATTCGTTGCGCGATGTGTGCATCCGATGTGCGTCCCACACGCATTCGTCGCATGACGTGCGCGTCCGATGCTCGTCCCGCGAGCATTGCACGTTCGTCTGTTCGATCGCACAGCCCCGCGTAGCGCGAACGGCCGCGATTGATCAGCGTGGCACCCGGCTGCGCCGTGTCACGGACCTAGCGAAGTGGACTATCCGTGACACGTGCTGGGGCACACACATGTGGGAATGTGTTGTATACGAGGTGTGCATGCATTATGGGAACTGCCCTTAGTGTTGCATATCATGTGTGTAGGCGTTGCGGGGAAGGCCCGCAACGTTGCACAACATGTCTGCGCAACGTTGCGCAGAAAGCATGCAACGATGTGCACACATAGTTGGCTATGTTGGGACACATAGCCAACTAGCACATATTTGGATTCGTAAGATGTCTCCTCCTCCTTATATAGTGTTAGAGGGTCCTTGGGAGTGTTCTCGGGCAATTTGGTAAAATTCGGATATACCATGCCCGTACGGCCACTTTGGCTGCCACTCCAGAGAATTGCAAGAAATCTCTTATGCTATATAGGGAGGGACATGGTGAGCTTCATGGACAAAGCTGTTGGTATGATGCCTAGCCTTACAACAGGCTATCCAAATGGCAATGAAGGCTTGTTGCCTTGCTAGCTATCATGCCAGGAGCCCATCCGCATGGGCCGTGTTGGAAACAAAGACCCTTGCATGCACTTGGCTGAGACAAATTGTTCGGATGACCGAGTTGCCTAAGTTGGATCTGTGCATCGCAAGGAAGTGTCCCTCTCCGGCCAGCTCGCTTGGGAGATGGTCCGGCATGTTCACACGTCCGCCTATGGGAAGGGTTCGTTGCTTAGCTTCGCGGGTTGGACGCTTGGTCGAATGGCACAAGGCCATGACCTTAACAAAGAAAGGCTTACTCACTGGGCTGTTTGGCCTTGTGAGTGCCGCACGGTGGCCATTTCCCAGGCGACCCTGTGACAATCGGCTCGGCGTGCGGCTGAGTCGACTCGGCTCGACGCGGCTTGATGACATCAGCTATTTCATCCTTTTCTGAATATTTTATTATTATTTTATTCAAATACAATTCTAACTTCAAAATGCGATAACTTCTTATCCCGAAGTCGGAATTAAGCGTTCTTAGTACCAATGGACTCGTATCGACGAGCCCTTTAAAACTAGACCCCACATGGGTAAGTTTTCTCGTACTTTTAAAGTGAGTCCCGCCTATATTGCACGCTTCCCGAGGTCATTACTTTTGTTCCTGACTTCTAATTCGTGTGTTCTTCGATTCATTACGCTCGTTACTTCGAGCTCAAACTAAATACCAGAATTTCATCCCTTAATTACCCTTCAAATTTAACTAAAATTACATAATTACCCTTAACCCTCTTGAGTTAAGCATAATCGGAACACGAGGTCCTACAGTTACCTCGAGCGATTGAGGTGAGGAGGGAGTCGGAGGAAGGACGGAGGTGCATGGGGATCTTGTCGCTCCTGCAGCATCCCTGTAAGTAGGCATTGGGCTCCAGCAGCTCCGACATCTTCCCCGTCGCTACGCCTGCAAAAGCCCAATACAATCGGATCGGGTAACCGAAGGGGAAAAAGGAGGTGGCTATGGCCGTCGGTGATTTGGGTGGCGGTGATTTGGCTAAGGGAGGGTGTCTCTCACTCCTAGTTGTGATGGCGTTGAAGCTCCTTTCCATGATGCCCAATCATCACAGTCAATCAGGAGGGAGGAGGAGCGAGAGGGACGGGGCGGCTAGCTTGAACAGAGGAAGGGAGGAAGGGAACCGTGTTTTAGTGGTCTCCCGGTGTTCTTTTGAATGAGGGTAACGGAGACGGAGCGGTAACGAGGTTTTGAGTCCGTCTATGTGAAGGCTATGACGTGGTGAAAGCTTATTTCTTGGCTAAGGGGTGCTGAGGGAGGAAACCTCCCCAGCATATTCGCGTCCCTTTCTTCGACATCCACCTCAAAAACAGGCAACTAATTTAGTAGGAAACCATGTACCCATCTTTTTGCGATTCCATGTCTTAGTGCTATTATAAATTGCTCTCAACACCGTACGCACCTCCCATGTTTCCTTCTTTCTTGCTCCCAAACTCCGTCTTCCCTCGCCTTGTCTTCTTCTTTAATGGCGTCCCAGCTGTTGTCAACAAGAAGAGAATTCGGCTGTGTCTCCCCGCTTCGCAATGGCCTCCACTTCTTCCACTCTCTCGAAATGGAGGCTCGTGGGGCTCATCCCTTATCGACGACAGCCGCGGAGCAGATGGAAATCCTGGTCACCATCTACCATGGAGATATCCACAGGGCCCTGAGACAGCCGAATCCCTCAGAGCCGCCCACAGCACTCACAGACGAAGAGCAGGAGGTGGAAGCAAACTGTCTTTCGTTCGTCCCAGGGATCCCCAGTCATCTTCTTTCCTCGTCCGCGTGGTCTCAAGAAGTCTTCCGTATGCTGATGAGCTTCGATATCTACCCAGACACCCGGCTCCGGGTCCTGCAAGCACTGCCCTCTTTCTTGACTGACGCGGCCAGGAAGGCCCGGGAAGAAGGGTTCGGTGCGTTGCTGGTGCAGGCCCGTGTGCTGCAGCAGGTGAGAGATTTAGCAGTCGCTGCTGCTCCTCCTACGCCGACTGGTTCTGACGATGGAAGCGAGAGCTCTCTATCTGCTGCGGCGATGGAACGTAGGGCGATTCGAACAGTGCAGTTCAAGGGAGAGGGCATGTGTGCTGTGTGTCTTGATGAGTTCTCGGACGGAATGGAAGTGTCGGAGCTTCGGTGTTCTCATGTCTTCCACTCTGGTTGCATCATCCCGTGGCTCCATGTCCGTCATCGTCACCAACAACCCTCTACTTGCCCCATCTGTAGGAAAGAGATTTTTCCACTACATTCTTACAATTAGCCCAGCTTAAAACCTTCCCAACACATCGATTAGTTTTTTTTTATTTATTTACTTTGTATTCTCATGTATCAAGACCAACAGAAATAAAATATTTTGTTATAAGGAAGTTGTGCATGAATTTTCCGGTGTTAGGTTTTTTAGATAAAATTTAATTTCTTTAAATCTAGTTCTTATGTGAAATTGTGTAACTTAGAAGTTATCTCTCGTTATGACATGAAATCCAACCTACACATTATATGCTGTATTGACATAGCAGGTGATGTGTGACTGTACATGTTTCACTTCTATTGTGGAGTGTGTGGTGCATATGGGGGCGTCAACATGTTAGATGGATTATTTGGTAAATAATTAATCAAATACACGACCATGTATGACGTACACCCAAAAATTTATCGTAGTCGGGGTTCTCAACGGAAATATTTACCTTTAAACATTAACACATTATCTCACTATTAGCTAAAACGGCAACAAATTAAGCGTCGAGATGCACAGTCGGTCTCTCATGTGGCGTTCCTAAGAGACCACCCCCATATTATATAGGACCACAAATCCCAACTTAAAGCCTCCATAGGCATAACTATGAAAGACAATCGGGCATTAGGCCCACCTGGAGGCTCAAGCTATTCTGACTATCCTAAAGGTCTACTATTAGGGCTCATATACTTAGGTAGGATAGGTTTTATTTATATTATTATTTAATAAGAGTATTTAAGGTAATAAAGAAATTAGGGTTATTAATAGTTTTTTTTAATTAAGTTGTTGAGCCTCAGGCGGTTGTTAGTAAGCCCATGAGTTATTCTATTTAAGTGTAAATGTTATGCCCTAATTGGATTCAATAATCTTGTCTTCCTCTTTTGTCTTCTCCCATCTGCCTCTCCCTCCTTTACGATAGGCATGCCGCTCTTCCTCCATTTTCGCGGTCATCTTGCATAGCTTCTTTCCTCTTGGCTGCTAGGCCGTTGTGGACATCGGTCCACAATAATGGTATAAGAACCCAATGATCCACAACAATGCGGAGATGCTCCTGACGGCTCCTCTTTCCTTGGACGTGACTGCTATCTTAGATATGTATGCAAAGATTACAACTATGATTGACGAGGGGAAAAAGCTTGTAATCACCATGACTACGTCCACGCCGGCCAAGGTGCTGCCTCGGGCTGACCCACTGCCTCCACCATTATTTTCGTGGAAGAAGAAAATGCAACAATTCAAATGTACGGCTTTTCATTGCGAAGGGAACCCATTCTCTTGGACTACTCCCCCGCAGTCGGGCACCCCTCGGCTGCATCATTCGTCTATTGGAGTGGCGAAGAGAGGTACCTTCCATCAAGGCTAATAACCTCTCCATCAAGGGCGAGGGTGGCATGGGAAATGTGCTACTGGAACCAGTGGAGGTCCAACTTCGTTGGCTTGCCCACTGCCACAATCACCAGAATTTCTTGCCACTCCAAACACATGCCCGCCACTAGGTACAGGGCATAAATCTCTTCACCGGGGGCCAAAGTCACATATACGGTATGACATTCACCTCATGCCGCGTCAAGACCACCTTCTCTATCAACTCCGGCTTCCACTGCGGGACGCATCCCTTGCCATTTTGGCAAGGCAATTCCGCACAAGTCCTATGTTTCCTGCCCTATCCTACTCGGCATCCCTTGCCATTTTGGCATTCGCATCGACACCGGAGCAAATGTCGTTGCTTTATGGAAGAACATGACGTGTAGCCTTCGATTGATGGCATCTCCGTCAAATCGGGGTCATTCTGTCTGCATTGACCCCTCAGACAAAGCCTTGGCTCCGGCAATTTCATGGCCAGTCTTGGTGTTGTCTTGCCTTCGTCGCCATGCACCACTGCTCCGCCCAAACTCTAGCTAATGGTGGCCTACACTTTCGCAGGATGCACCGATCCACTACCCTCACTGACGTTTTCGCTGTGACATGCTTCCATCACCACCGCAAGCATTCCCTCATGGTCATGAAGGACCCCGGCCTACACCGGCCTCCCTTGATGAGTGATGAAGACAACAATATGAAATTCGAAGATCTCAAGCTCAAATTTAAGTTGACATAAAATGTCAATTTGAAGAATTTAAATTTGTATTCTCCAACTTCTAGGCCATTGTGGACACAGGTCCACAACACAAGCACCGAGGCAAATTTGAGGTCGAATGCTATATTATGAACTGGTTCAAAGGGCTACCACAGGAGTCAGAAAACAATTGCACCCATGGGGCAAGGTAGACGACCGCTGCATAATAAAGGAGCACATGTGATGCAAACTATAAGAGCGCTACAAATGAGTTATAAGTGCCAGGTTAAATTTGTGTTGAGCAAATTGATAAGAAGGTTTCTAGATTGAAGAAGCTTGAAGATATGCTTGAAATTGGTGATACAAATCCTTTGGCTTTGAAATACATGAAAAAAGGATAAAAATTATAGGTTTTTCCACAATTTACCAAGTGATTGATCGGCATTTAAGAGTGATTGGCCATGTTCATCTAGCCTAAATGTTGAACATTCCAGTCTTCAAACGATCAATTGTTGCCTTGACTGATTGATCATTCTATCTCACCAATCGATCAACATGTTAAGTGATCGATGGTTCAATGTCGTACGTTGTTACAATTTTGTTTATATTTGAAATTTTTACACGGGATTCCTACTTTAATGACCTTTTGGTTATTGAGTCTTTTTTTGCTAATTTAAGCTTTATCTTGGTTTTTTTTTTTATTTTTTTGATTGGCTAGTGCTTATTTTGTCTTAGATTAGATTACTTTATTTACAGTTATACCACTAGGACTTGTATAAAAGTTTAACTCTTTCATTGAAGCCCCATTAGTTCTAAATTTCTGATATTATTGTTAAAGAATAAAAGAGCTTCTTTTTCTATTGATTTTCCCTCTATTTTTTACATTTATTAATATAAATTGTGAGAGAGCAAAGTTGTGTGCACATGTAGCTAGATTCATTGAGCAATGTGAGTCCCATCAATCTCAGGTCTGCTGCATCAACATGTTCATTACAGTGAAAAGCAGCAGCCATCACACTTCCAAACCTCAACCTTCACAAGAACATACACCATCTGGTCAAAACACAACGAACAAATTGGCTCTCAAATAGCAGAAAACCAAGTCTCAATATTCCTTGATGACAATCTAAAACATAAACTATATATTTAGAGCCATATAGCACGGACATGGAGCTCTCTGGTTAGGCAAGACATGTCCTTTTGGAGCCACACTCGATTTTGGGCACGACTTTGATAGAAAAATTATATGTTTACTCTATTTTATCTATACCAAAGCCTATTCCACCTCTGATTAGATTGGGAAAAGTAAATTCTCATTTTGTCATGTGTGACTCACCTTCTCTATCCAATAAGAGGCTAGAGTAAGAATATAAGCTTCTAGTTTGAAATGCATTTGCAAATTTATTTATGCGTCGTCCATACAATGTTTGAGTAGTGAAAATTTTTTATATTTTTTTCTCAGAGTTTTTTCCATATTACCTGGCCCAAGATACAAATATTTTGTATTCCTTTAATTTTAACACTTAATCTCATATGACCTAGTTTAGGACAAATATACCCTTGGGTCATAAATGAACCAATATCCAAGTTCTTATTGCATTAGTGAATAATGAAAGGGGGTGGGGGTGTCATTCTACTAGGGAGGTGTACGTTATTGGTAGTTAATTACCAATGACGGCTCATCAAAGGTAGATCAATAGTGGCGACTCGCCGACAGGTGACATGAGGCAGTAAAACCCTTTTTTTTTTTTCATTTTTCCTATGCGGAAGCTTTTCTAGTCGAAAAAATTGTCTTTTCTCGACACCGGTGAGCCATCCTCTGGTATAATGGATAAAGTGACTCATAATATGATGTGGCTCATATTGTATCAATGATAATACCATTTGTCAATAATATGTTTTATTAATTATACGATATACATCATATTGTGTTAACGATAATACGATGTGTTTTTTGTGCTAGCGACCCATAATATGATTTAGTTCATATCATATATATGATAACATAATATGTCAACAATATGTATTTTTTATAATACGATATGCTCCATATCGCATATATAATAATATGATATTAACCATATCATGTTAACGATAACATGATATGTGTTCTTTTAGATGTCAACCAATAATAGGATATCCTCCATATTGCATATATGATAACCCGTTACCCCCCGTATAGTGTTAAAGATAATATGATATATGTTATTTGAGCTGACAACCCATAATACGGTATCCTCTATATTGCATATACAATAACACAATATTTGTTGTATCATGTTGATGATAACATGATATATAATCTTTGAGCTGACAACCCATAATATGATATCCTCCATATCGCACATGATAACATGATATTCATCATATCATATTAATGATAACATGATATGTGTTCTTTAGCCAGCTACCTATAATACGATATACTTCATATCGCATATATAATAACACAATATATTCTATGTAGTGTTAACGATAATTCGAGATGTGTGTTTTTTGAACCAATTACCTATAATACAATATGCTCCATATCACATATACGATAACACAATATTCATCATATTGTATTAACGATAAGACAATATTCGCCATATCGTGTTAATGATAACAAGATATGTATTAATTCTGAGTCGATAACTCATAATACGATATGCTCCATATCGCATATACGATAACACGATATGTGTCCTTTGAGTTAGCGACACCCACCATATCACATATATGAAAATACGATATTCACCATATAGTGTTAACGATAACACAATATGTGTGCTCTTTAAGCCAGTGACGTGTAATGTGATATGCTTCATATCACATATACAATAACACGACATATCAACAATACATGTTATTGATAATACAATATGCTCCATATAGTAATATAAGATAACACGATGTGCATTCTTTGTGTGTATTGAAAAACATAACATTCACGACATTTGCCAATATATATTATTGATACAAGTAATCATCAAGTCGGGGATGCAAGCCTTTAAGATCGTGTACATGCTTACATCAGATGTTGAACACAATAAAACTTGTATATTAAAAACCATACTAAAGTCCCTCTTTACACAGTAGGGCAGGAGGTCATCATGGTCATTCTACAGTGTCCTTCCTTAGCATCCACATCCCTCTCTATTTTTATAAAGCCTTATTCTCCCATAATAGTCCCCCATGATTCCTTTTTGGAATTGCAGGTGTCATCTTGATCTCCTTTGTAAGGATAAGAGTCTATGTGGTTAGAAATTTTTGGACAAAAATTTTATAAGAACGATCGCTGATGAAGTTAGGGAAGCTCACAATCGCTAGCTAGATAGAAATCAGAATTTGTTGTTGATGGGAATCATTGGGCTTAAATCACAAATCGCCACTATGCTTCGATTCTGTACTTATGCGCCGTAGCTACTCGTTTGCACTATTTTAAACCCTAACCCTTGCTATAAGGGTATTTGGTCTTATTTTTTAAAAATATCTTATAAACCCAAGTTCTATGAAATATTTTTTACAAAACCAGAGAATATAGAATATTTGCATCTTAGGCCAAGTAATATGAAAAAATTTAAACAAAATCATTCGCCTATTAAAGCTTTTTGCCTATTGGTGAGATGAAGCCTAGTTTTCAACAGGGCTCTTTCATGGCTCCCAAAATGTTCTTTCAAACATGGGAAGTATTGTAGTCATCTAGAAGTAGTGAATGTTTGCTCCATTTAAATTTCGACTGCATGCGACATAATTGTGTTTGCAAAACCCAATCAACATAGGGCTGCAAGTCACTCTAAATCAAATATGGGTTCGGAAACACGTCAATTATGTGATGAATACTTCTATATTCCCATAAGTAGGGGTGTTAAAATAAGCTCAAAAGTTCGACTTGACTTAACTCGAGCTCGACTTGTATTCAAGCTTGAACTCAAAGTTAGTCAAGTTAAGCTTAAACGTATGTTCGGCTTGGCTCGGCTCGAAGCTTAATAAAAACTTAAACTCGCATTAAGTACAATATATTTTTGATATACACATTATATATAGATTTCATGTCTCCCAAGTTTTATTTTTTTTATTTAATATATTATTTTTACTATTTTATATACAACTACATAAGGATTTTTGTTAGAGGAATTATATAATGTCTCATGAGATCTAGAACCATTTTTTATGAAAGTTTATTCCCTCCATCATATAATATAAATTAAAAAATTAAAATCAACAAAGATTAGTTTATTTGACTTTCTAATCTAACATATTAGACCACTTACTAATCATGTTCGTTTTAGTAATTTTTCTCTAAATACCTTACAAAACTAAATAATGATCATAAGGCATAACACTCTAAAACTCGATTCGAGCTCGACTCAGCTCAAACTCAATTCGAGCTCTGACTCAAAAGCTCGAAATTGAAATTTTAAGCTCAAACTTAAACACTTTAATGCTCGATAATTTTCGGCTCGTTAAGATCCCTACCCACAAAATATAATTATAACCCCTTACCTAGTAAAAATTTAAAAATTACTTATGCCCACCCCCAACCAGTCAACCAAAAGGTGTCCTCCGACGTTAGCAACACCAACTTCCGGTGGGTATCTACTTTTTTTTATCCCTTTCCAGAATGGAGTCGCAACGAGTTGTCAACAAAGGTAGCAGGGCTTTGCAGTGGTCTTCTTGAATGAATTTTTGCAGGTATTGAACTTGTAGGACTAATCTTGTCAGCAGCCGACTCTTTTCAATCCAATCACTCTTACCCTTTTCCCTCAAGTGGCATTGCAGCAAAGTCATGAATTTTCAAGTCAAAAGTTGTTCCCAACGGCCGCTGCTTGAGACCGCTGGTGCGCCTGCACCCAGCATCAGTGCCGGAGACAAAATAATAAAATAGTGGGGAATTATGGGGCCGATAAGTAATAAAAGAATTTTAATCATTTTTGCTTTTTGTGGAGTACTGAGCGTTTGTTGGGGGGATTACACATAATCGTATGTGATGTATAATTACTATAAATTCACCAAAAGTCCAATCAAAATTTACCAATAATCTTAACTTCCCAAAAACATCAATTATCATCAGCTGATAAACCAGGTTAACAACACCTTTCTTACTTGCAAGTCTTGAAATATTCTCTCTAACAGGTAGCAGCTGAGAAACTGCAGAATTATACACCTAAACAGAAACTGAAACAAGCAGCAGAACGAGTTCTCAAGCCTCTTGAAGCTCCTCCTCTTCCTCGTCCACATAATCTTCATCTTCATCAGCAGTGGCATCCTGATATTGCTGGTACTCGGACACTAGATCATTCATGTTGCTCTCAGCCTCGGTGAACTCCATCTCGTCCATCCCCTCCCCAGTATACCAATGCAGGAAAGCCTTCCTCCTGAACATGGCTGTAAATTGCTCGCTGACCCTCCGGAACATCTCCTGAATTGATGTCGAATTCCCAATAAAAGTCGAAGCCATCTTCAGCCCAACAGGAGGAATGTCACAGACGGTGGACTTCACATTGTTGGGAATCCACTCCACAAAGTAGGACGAGTTCTTGTTCTGGACATTGATCATCTGCTCATCCACCTCCTTTGTGCTCATCTTGCCCCTGAACATGGCAGAGGCAGTTAGGTACCGGCCATGTCGCGGATCAGCTGCGCACATCATGTTCTTGGAATCCCACATCTGCTGGGTGAGCTCAGGGACTGTGAGTGCCCGGTATTGCTGTGACCCACGAGAGGTGAGTGGAGCAAAGCCAACCATGAAGAAGTGAAGGCGAGGGAATGGTATGAGGTTCACGGCTAGCTTGCGCAGATCAGAGTTGAGCTGGCCAGGGAACCGGAGGCAGCAGGTCACACCACTCATGGTGGCAGAGATCAGATGATTCAAGTCACCAACTGCAGACAAACAGGATTGCAGATCATACCCAATTAGCAGAATCCCTTTTAAAACAAATTACAGCACCTCAGTTGAATGAATGGCAAGATAGAGCAGAGAGGGGAGGCTTACAGCTGGGGGTGGTGAGCTTGAGAGTTCTGAAGCAAATGTCATAGAGAGCCTCATTGTCAAGGACCATGCACTCGTCGGCATTCTCAACAAGCTGGTGAACAGAGAGGGTGGCGTTGTAGGGCTCCACCACCGTGTCCGAGACCTTGGGAGAAGGGAAGACAGAGAAGGTCATCATCATCCGGTCGGGGTACTCCTCCCTGATCTTGGAAATCAGCAGTGTCCCCATTCCAGACCCAGTTCCACCTCCTAATGAATGGCAAACCTGAAACCCTGCACAACCGCAAAACAAAGACAAATCAGAGATCATAATAAACTGCATAAAAACTGAGCCAAATGATCAGCTTTCCAAATGAAAAACAACAGAGAGATTCATCACAGAAAAGAAAGCTGAATCGCTAAAACCATATCTTAATATTAAATGACTGGTACTAGCGGTGAAGCAAATATAACAAAATCGGATCATATATGCTAATCAACAATGTGAATCGCACCATTCGAGCATCACAATCAGAAAAAACAATTATTTCTCGATATTTTGTTGCAGGGAATCATAATCTGCAAGCAAACAAATATGAGCAATGATAACCATTTTGTTACCCTGTAAACACAGTTGGATCTAAAGAAGAGAAGTAATATGGCATTTTAACAAACAACTGATAGGCAATACACATCAAAGAAAAAACTAAAATCTGAGACAGAGAAAAATGTAAGCTTTAATTACCCTGGAGGCAGTCGCAGTTCTCGGCCTCCTTGCGGACAACGTCAAGCACTGAGTCGATGAGCTCGGCGCCCTCGGTGTAGTGGCCCTTGGCCCAGTTGTTCCCCGCGCCAGACTGCCCGAACACAAAGTTGTCAGGGCGGAAGATCTGGCCGTATGGTCCGGACCGGATGCTGTCCATGGTTCCAGGCTCGAGGTCCATAAGGACGGCACGGGGAACAAAGCGGCCGCCGCTGGCCTCGTTGTAGTAGACGTTGATGCGCTCGAGCTGGAGGTCGGACACGCCGCCGTAGCGGCCCGTGGCGTCGATGCCATGCTCAGTGCACACCACCTCCCAGAACTTAGCCCCGATCTGGTTCCCGCACTGCCCTCCCTGTATATGCAAGATCTCCCTCATTCTCTCCCCCCTTCCTGCTTCTTCTACTGGGCTTTCTGGGCCGATTAGATCTGATCTGGACGGCAACAGGGATCTCGCCGGCGGCGGCGAAGTTGAAGGGATTTGGAAGGGAAGACAATTAGGGTGTAGAAGTGGCGAAGCGGGGCGCTTTTGTAGGTGCGGGTGGGGACGGGGTAGGGTAACGGCTAGCCGGGGCAGTAGCCGTTGGGAGGGAAATTTTGAATTTTGAAATTTGAAATGCGCGTATCCGATAGCAAATACGAATCGCCGCCGAAGAAGTGTGATTGTCCCCGCTCCGAATGTGGGCAGTAAACTTCAAATGTGGGCCTGGACTCGGGTCCCATGGCAATTGGGCCCGGGAGATTGCGAGGGATAGTGATATGATGGGCCGCTGTTATTGGACCCATTTGGATCAGTGGGGCCCAACATAATGGTACCTACTACCTAGTTCATTCTTCATACGTGAAGAAACTTTGGAAAATCGTGCTCTAACGCCAATTTGCGTTGGACGCGCGGTTTGGTTTTGATACGAGCCCACAAATTACGGCACGTCCAAAACAGGTAGGTGTTAGACCATAATTTTTTAAGTAGGGTACCCCTGGGAAGCATTTTCTATGTTTCATTCTCACCATGCGCCAAGCGTAAGGAACGTATGGGATCCGTTGGATTTTAAGATGGGTAGCGCACACGCTAGCGCATATTAGCGTAAGTAATACTTATGCTAACTGCGTTAGCATGTGCGCCACCCATCTTGAAATCTAACGATTCCCTAACGTTCTTTACACTCGGCTCATATTTAATAGAGAACATAGAAAACTCTTTGATATATGCCGGGCACACGTGTATCTCTATCGTGGAATTTACAGCCTATGCCACTGTGGCAAATAGGGGACGGACCTATTCTACCCTGCTCCTCGGTGCACTAGCGCCAGGATGCGGTGTAGCATACCTAATTATTTTATGTTGAGGATATCTTTCACTTTACACAACGGTTGATGACTAAGTTCGTTGGCGCATACGCTAATGCATATTAGATGTGAGGGCCAAAAAATTTCTTTGATTCGCATGAGCACTACAATGATGATGTTATGTGTGCTTGAGCTACCGTGTGTACCGTCGATCCTTGTGGTTGATCTTCAACTCTTATAAAGTAGAAGATATTCCATCATGCACACATTAGTGGTAATTGTGTTGTCCTTTTAAGAATTGTTTACACATTTTGAAATTTAAAAAAGGGAAATAAAAACATCAAAATATCAAAAGGTAAATAACTTCATGAATGGATGATGATGGGGTGGATGATCGAATTTATAAAACCTATTGCAATTGGTTTACAAGTAAATGATAAGCTATTAAGCACCATAACAGTTAACATTTTATGTTGCCTCCTCTACATCTTAAAAAACCAGGAGCAGAGTAACTGTCTACATGCAAAGAACTAAAGCAATTTAGATATTGATCAATCCTTAGAACCATCAAACTTGCTTCCTTTACAAGGCCCCCCAAACTAGGCCTTCACAACTCAAAATGGTATAGACGCCATCATTGAAAACTCGTCTGAAATTTATAATTCTTTCTTAAAGAAGATTTTCCATGCCAAACTTCGAAATTTAGTGCCTCTTTGGCAACAGTTTCATCGAGCAATTGCCAAGCTTTTGTGGAAGATTTGCCCAAAATTTTGTTTTGATGCACCTCAACATGTCGGATTTAATTTCTCCACAAATATCATGAATGGTTTAATCCTCCATTCCCCAATACACGCGGCTCAAAAATCTGGTATTGTGTTGAAAAAGCATGAATTCTATTTGTGAGGGAAATCTCCTCGTTGCAACATTTCCCCAACATAAAGCCCAAAAATAAGTTTTACATCCAGAAAGGAAATTAAGAACCACCTCCATTTAATACACCCATGAATTAGTTGCCAAATAGGCCCTTAGGTGCACTTGCTTCCCAGAGAATTTATTAGTGAATTCCTACATCCAAGAATTTTCAACATTTTACACAATCCCACCCCAATGTTTACCACTTCAACGCAAAAGATCAATGAGCACATAAGAATGACCAAGTCATTATCTGTCTCAATGTCTTCTTATCGCAAGTCACATGGCCTTAAATTTGAGGAGCCTGTCCAACGGATTCCATCATGAACTTTCTTTGAAGACTAAATAGATCTATTCAGCATCTTCAGGCTTGTTCTGTAGGAGCTTGGCATATTAGTTCAACAAATGCAACATTTGTGAACATAAACACGTATCTACCTGTTTTTTTAATGAAAGCACTTGCCGCTTCTCCCATTGCCTGTGCCTGCTATACATTTGTGAGGCATTAATAACAAACTCCTTAAAAAGATATCTAGCAGCCTGCCAGCCTTAATCATGTGAATTTATTGCAACTACTCTTTTTACCCAGACAAATGCAATTTCATAGTACATACTTAAAACTACATGCATTACTAATTGATGTCATTCAATATAAAAAACTTACAACAATCAGTTCCACAAAATTAAAGAATTCAGAACCAGTTGGTCCTCTCCAGATATGTATGCCAAATTACAATAATATCCATAATCTTTTTGAAAACCCTAGATTCCATCTACTATAATGCCTTAGAAATGCTCTCTTGAACGCATATTAGTCTTCTACCTCCTGTTAAATGATAAAATGTTTTTTATTAGGTTCCACACTGATTACTATGTTGACTAACAAAACAATATAAGGGAGTACAAGAACAAGTCAAGTATGCTTACTAACGGCTGCATGGCTCCTAGAATGAAAGAAACAACCCTAAAGGTCCAAAATAATCAAGCAACAAAGGACTACAGGACAGGTAGCTCAAGGTCACAAATCAAGCTTCTGAAGTCCCTTCAGGTAAGATTATGTTAAAGGAATTTCAGGCTGCAATGCCGATGGAATTTGCAGACAGCGTGAATAAAGTGGATTTTGCCCCCCAAAAAAATGAATACAGTAGATCATGCTGGCTAAACTTACTAGCGCTATAAATTTGGGAAGATTGTAACCAAATAGATAAGGAATCTGAGAACAATGAGAATTAAGCAGATTGGAAGAAAAGTAGAAACAAAAAAAATTCAATGCTAATAAAATTGCCTAAAGTCTGCCCCCTACACCTAACTTATAATAGTATAAAATTTTGTTGACTTGGATGGAATTGCAACATTAAGTGTTCTGCCACCTCTTTTAACTAAAGACACCTTAAGAAGATAGACACACTTGCTCTCCTCAAACCTCCAGCAAGCAAATTTTGCCCCGGAAAAAGTTTCACAAGATCAAGACTTTCCAAGGATCCCTTGGCATGGAAATGAGCCCTGGACATGAGGCATGGCAAAAATGGAGGTCCATCTCCACATGTCATGAATAACTGACAGTGGAAAAGCCATTTCCACCATTTCATTGGAAAATCTCAATACCTAAATAATAGTGCCCATTACCCTTAAATCATTTCCAACAGTTAGAGGTTAGAAACGCATGAACTTCAAGTGATCCACTCGAACCCCCCAACCCATCCTCCTCCAAATCCTCCCCCACTGCATTGTTGGCGATCTAAATTAATGATCAGTTGACTTGCACACTACAACTTTGTCAAAAGGTGTTTGTCCCCTTCTTCCAACTCTCACCACTCTTCTCCATCTATACCTTCACGATGCCATCCCACCACTCTGTGTGCCTCAACAGTATAAAACAGTTATATGTCATTGTTTAGCAATAAATTAAAGAAAGTCAAGTTCAGCTGACTGACTGGCCCCAAAAACCACTCTTCAAAAACAATGACCAATGACTCATCGTCCATGCAGTATCCAAATAGGGGTGGTGGTCCTGGCATATCTGCATCTCTCTCCTTGTAATAATTTTCTTCTATATTCAGCCTGTCATCATAGTAGAACATAACATCTGCATCTCACTGGCCAAGATACTGTTGCAGAAGATGCAGAATTCCCCGCATTGTGAATTCATCCCACGTTTGAACGCCCTTCCTGTACCTCTCAATGTATTAGGTTAAACAACAACTTTCAGATACTTAACAACATTAGGATAATTAACAAATTCAGCCTATCACAAAGACCACCAATGCTGGACAACAGTTCAAATTTGACCATCGATCTAATCCTAAATGCACATTTCTTTTAAAAACATAGATTTTCAGACAAATGTGACATTTATCCATCTGACCATCCTATCTATTTTTAAGAATGTAGGTAGAATTGCAAATATGTCAGAGATAGGCACGCAGCAGCTAACAATTAATAATTGATTTGGAACTCTCCATGATTTACCATGTTTCCTTATCACTTAAGTAGGTTATCATTAATGAATACACAGTGAAATCCAGTGCTGGAACAACAGAAACAAAACTAAGAACCAAAAAGATAGATATGGGTGGTTCTGTCCAGTAAGTGACATATAAAAAGAGGAATGATTCTTATTATGCATCTCTTTGAAGACAGTGGCATACCCTTGTCTCAATAATTGTTTGTTCAAATTCCCCCCAGCCATTCATATTCCACAAGCTGCCCAAATTAGTCTTCCCTCTAAGAATGATATTAACTTACAGGTAATATCATTCTTCAAGTAATTTTCAGTAATACTCCCCGCTTAAATATTGCTACTAGAAAAATATAGACCTTCAATATGATCATTCTAAAAGCTTTACTTCAGATAAATAAACTCCCCCAAAATCAAGACTTCTTTACTCACTAACTTCCGAAGCATTTCTAAACTTATAAATTTCTAAAGAACGATGTAGAAATATCAATTTTTAAGTGCTGCAAATACTCCTAAGGCCCGTAGGAACTTAAAAACTGCTGAAAATTTACAAACTGCCATAGTAAAAATAGAAGAAAAAAAAATTGGATTTTACCTCTAATTTATTAATTTCAATTTGCTGCTCATACTCTACCTCTACTTTATTCTTTTTTATTACCACTGATTCTACTACTCATCTTAGAAACTCTAAAACTTCAAATCAGCAGTACCACTGACTATATGACTCCTTAGATAACTCCACAACCTAAAACAATTTTATGACTTCATCGCACTATATCAATTTCCAGCATCTGGAACATGGTTGTACTACAAACTCAAGTTTGCAATTTTCCTATAACCAGCTTCTCTTGCATGAGGTATAGGATCATGTTTGTAATACAAACTTTATCCTTTACAAGTAAATGACTTTTCAGAAGCTGTTTCTAAAATAAAGCCAAGCCACAGATGCAAGGCCATAAGTGCATAAAGGAAAACATTTCTGGACTTCGACTATCATATTAAAAGCACTTGATCTTTGTCAATGAAAGAAATGGCAGTTTATGAATTATTTCAATCATGAAAAGAACTTCTTAAGTGTTACAGATGGTGGAGAGCCATAAACAGAAGAAGAATATCATATCACCTTTAATGGTTATAAACCTTTTTTATTGTTAAGCTTGGGGTATAATGCTGATTTCATTAAAGATCAAAAGGGAAAAGAGTACATATATGTTTATAAACTTACACAATACCTAGAGCTGCAATCATGACCCTAAATTACAAGTCCATTTCTACATGCCATTTGTAATTTTGTACTATCTCATAACTTCAATGCTGAGGGCTTATAAAGCCAACTTCATGTAACTAATAGTATTGAGTGCAAAAGTTGCACAAATAAAAAATTTGTTTATTAAACATAAAGAATGCATTACATACCACAATTAACATTGAAGAAAACCAGATGAAAGTCCCTGCCCAGTCTGAGTCAGTGACATTTTCACCAATAATCTCGGCAGGAACAAACACCTTCCCTAAAATGATGGTAGCGATTGACATCTCGAATAACTATTTCCCTTGCCACTATTTTGGAAATGAACTTGATTGCTGTATGACAATCATCACAAACACGAATGTTCTTAGTTACCAAAAGCCTTAATCCAGGGGGCGTACTGATCAGCCCAAATGCAATCGCCAGCCTCTCACTGTGGCTATTGACCATATTTATCTTCTCATCATCTTCCACATCATGGAAAACCGGCCTTGTATCTGGTACATAGCCTGCTTCTTGCATAAGTCCTCCTAACCTCTCTAGCTCTTTGTAAATATCATCAGATTGTGGATGAGAGAAATCTCCCACTAAGAACCCATGAACGTTGTTCTTCACTTTAATCCAACTACAAGCAGTGATCTTCTTTAACCCTTTCTCTGTCATTGACTTCCTTAATCCTGCAACTTTTTCCCATTTACCTGCTTGTGCATACATATTAGACAACAGAACCCAATTGCCAGAATCATTGGGTTCAAGATCAATTAGCCTTTCCAAAGCCATTTCACCCAACTCTAAATTTTTATGTATTCTACATGAATTAAGTAAAGCACCCCACACTCCAGAATCAGGTTGGACCTCCATCCGCATTATGAGATCATATGCTTCATTTACCTTGCCAGAATGGCCGAGGAGGTCAACCATACAAGTATAGTGCTGAACTCTAGGTTCAATTGAGTACTCTCTCACCATTAAATCAAAATACTTATTCCCTTCATCCATGAGACCACCATGGCTACAAGCTGATAGCACTCCCACGAATGTTATATAATCAGGCTGAAATTTCTCATCTTTCATACGCTCAAATAGAGCAAGGGCCTCATTGGCATAACCATGCACTGCATAGCCTGCAATCATCGAATTCCAAGAAATGACTCTTTTTTCTTTCTGACTTTCAAACAATGTCTTCGCTAGTGCTAGGGCCCCACTTTTAGCATACATATCAACCAGAGCAATCTTCACTTTGTCCTGAAACTCAAAGCCGTGCCTCCAGCAAAATGCATGAATTTCCCTTCCTCGTGGGAGATTTGCAATATCAGCCGCTGCTGAGATGACAGTCACAAGGGTCGCAATTGTGGGCCTGAAACCTAATAAATTCATGTCAGTAAACAAAGTCAGCGCAGCATCTGGGTGGCCATTGTGGGAGTATGCAGCTATCATCGAATTCCAAAAGACTGTATCTCGGCTCTTTGTCTTATCAAAAACCTCTCGAGCGTTTTCCACACAACAACATTTGGCGTACATGTCAATAAGAGCAGCTGCAACGAACACATCGCACTCCCACCCAGTGCGCTTGATTCTGTCATGAATCTCTCTTCCCTCTTGAAGAGCAGAGAGTTGCGAACAGGCTTTGAGCACAAATGGGAAAGTAAAATTGTCAGGCTGCAGGCCATAATCCAGCATTCGGTAGTAAAGGGACAATGCAACTTCATAAGGCCCATTCCAGGCATACCCGCGGATAAGCACATTCCACAGGAATATATTATGCTTGGGGATTTCATCAAACACCTGGTGAGCGTACGAGATTAAATTGCAAACTGCGTACAAGTTTACCAATTTCGTGCCCAAAAAAGGATTCGACACAGCACCCGTTAGAACAAGGTGTGCATGGATCTGTTTTCCAGGCTCAACAGCTTTCTGGGCAATGCAAGCTTGAAGAACAGATGAGTAGTACGAAGCTCGGCCAGGCTTATTCAAATGGTAGCTCTGAGTGTGAAGTGTGCATAACTGAGTAGTCCTAAACAGTATTTGGATGTTGGACACTCGACCCAATTGACAAAATATGCTAAAACTGGTTTTGCACGAAGGAAATGGAGAGTGAAGGCTCCGAAGCATTAGAATGGAAAGCGGAAGGGCCAATTGCCAAGATAAAAAATCCAATCTTTTGTGTCCTGTGCAACCAAGGAGGAGGCTCTGAATGTGACAAGAGATGCCCCAAGAAGGCGAGACTGAGCTTCAAGTACAGCTCTGGATACCATCTGAACTGTGTGGGATATGGCGATGGGAGTAGCTCCTGCGAGCCTCGCAAGTACAGGCATTGCGGTTTTCCATAAATGGGCTCCAGCTACATTAGAGGCGAAAGAGGAAGAAGGCGGCAGACGACAAGAAGAGGATGGGAGCCATGGCCGGCGTCCCGAGTCCCCGTCGCTATAGTGTCGAATGACACGTGAGTGCTCTCAAAGCAGCCGAGCGTGCCATAAAAACCGCGCATTCGTAGCAAGCCGGGCTGTTGTGAGAGTGCTCTACTGCGGATCCCTTGGACTGGATATAAAAAACTAAAGCCTACTTTTATGCTGAGAATTTTTAATGCTTTATTTTTAGTTATAATGAGCCCTTCCTATATGAGATGTATACACCCTACGTATATTAGTGTCAATGATACTTACGCTAACATGATATATATATTATTATGTACGATATTAACATATACTAGTACAAAATCAATCTCAAATATCAAAAGTTCCTATGTGTTCTTTATATAAGGCTATAATGTACATGAGTGTGTATGCCTCTCGAAAATTAAGTGTTCATAGCACTAAGGGCTATTGTGGGAGCACTCACATGTGAGTGCTTCAAGGTGGATCTAATGGGCACACATGCCTAAGTAAGCCGATGTGAGTTTCATAGAATGATTAAATTTCCTCTCCTTTCTTTTCATCTCTACTAACACAACCCCATGAATCTTCTCCACCCGGTCCCTCCAATGGACGAGTGGTAATCGGGACCTCCTATGGGCCTAGAGCCCACCATGGTGATGTATAAAAAATCCTTCCCCCCTTGAAGAGGGTGGTACAATATTGGTCAAACCACATGTAATGGATTCATTCCCATTGGTATCCCCCTTCTTTGGGTTTCTGTCTCAATCCAATAAGAGAAATGCTACAACCACTATTTGTTGTTACTGGTATTAAAATATGTTCGAAAGTTGGACTCGACTCATGCTTGACTCAACCTAACTTGCATTTAAATTTGAACTCGAAGTTGGTTAAGTCATGTTTAAACATACCATTAATTGTTCGGCTCGGGTCAAAGCTTGAGAAAAGCTTCAACTCATAGAATGTATATTGTATTTTCATATATATATATATATATATATTTCATGTCCCCAAGTTTTAATTCACTTAATTAAATATATTATTTTAACTTTTTTTATGTACAACTATATTAGGCTTTTTGTTAGAGACACGAGAACTAGAACCATTTTGTATAAAACTTTGCTCCCTCTGCCCCACGTTATTTATTTAGATTAAAAAATTTAAAATCAACTAGGCTTAATTATTTCATTTGGTTTTCTAATTTTAACATTGGACCGTTGTTGACCATGTTCTTATTAGTAATTACAAAACAAATCATTAATCACAAGCTAAAGCAACTCAAGCTCGAAATCGAGATTTTCAGCTCAAAACCGAAACAATCTAAAGCTTGACATGGCTCAACTCATTAACACCCTTACTTGTTGCTCGTTGTTTGTCACTTGAGCATGGGGTCATGGAAATTCTCTTTGGCCTCACCCACCACCCCCCTTCTCATGTGATAGGGTGCTGATGGCAAGTAGCCTCGGGGCAACGTGTTAGTATTTTTATTTAATTAATATAATTAAACAATTCAATACAGAGCACCCATTTATTTATATAAACATAAACGAATACTTGCATAAGATTATTAGGTGTGCTTGTGTCTATAAAAATAGTGCTCATCTTGATGGGCATGCACAAAAAATTTTAATTATAGAGCCACAACCTCTAAAATGTGTCCAGCACTGTGACCAAAGTCTTGTGACCATGTTACATGGGTCCGAACACAGTACATAGAGGCTAGCAAACCTATTATGTACTATGTTAGTTTTAATATAATACACGGTAACATAGTACATAAATAATGTGTTGGTCAGGAAAACATTTTCGGAGGAGGGGACTGAAAGTTGGTGGAAAAGGAAAAAGACGATGGGCCATTAATTGTTGAAGAAATTAAATAGGATGAAAGAGGAATTAGGTGAGTGATGAGGTGCAAAGTGCAATTCACGTTTGTAGGTTAAAAAAACAAAACGAGAGGACAAAAATAGAAGTCAAAGGTGCTAAAATTTGCAGCATTGACAACTCAAAACCACCCGGCAAGTGTTTTGCTCCATCAATACTCTCTGCCTTTCTCTGGCCTCTTCTGGTTCCTCCACCGCTCAAGACCCCACATTCAAGGGCCTCCTTCCCTTCGTTCTCCTCCCCACCCTTTGAAATCCCCCCACAGCTTTCTTCTCTCTCTTTCTCCCTTGTCCATCCTCTTGAAGCCATATTTCCCTTGGAGGAAAACATGGTACGTTGATCACAAGGAAAGCCATATTTCTCTTTTTGTCTCTCCATGCAGATTCAAAAAGATTTCTAATGGAGTTTTTTTTTTTTCGTTTTTGTAGATGGTAAATTGATAGTTCTTGTTTCCATGTGAAATATAATGGCTACATTGCAAGCAAATTCTCCATTGCCTTCTCTTTTAAAAAAAAATTGTATCCTGTTTGCAAGAGAACTCAATGCTCAACAATGAAATAAGATGAGCATTGACATTGAATAATATTCAATATCACATAACAACTATCTGACAAAGATTATCTCATGCTATAATGAACTCTATTCTTTTTTTTTTTTCTTTTTTGGGTGGGTGATCACAAATTAATTATGTTTCTTTAATGCTAACCATTAATTATGTTTTTTTATTATTGATTTCAATTTTCTTTCTTCTCGTTCTTATTGCCATTTTGCTTATGGGGGTAGGCGAATTCGGCGTCTGGGATGGCTGTACATGACGAATGCAAGTTGAAGTTTTTGGAGTTGAAGGCAAAGAGGAGCTACCGGTTCATTGTGTTCAAGATCGACGAGAAAATTCAGCAGGTTGCAGTGGAGTCTCTTGGGGAACCTGGTGACAGCTATGATAACTTCACCTCTTGCCTGCCTGACAATGAATGCCGCTACGCTGTTTATGACTTCGATTTCACCACGGAGGAGAACTGCCAGAAGAGCAAGATCTTCTTCATTGCCTGGTAATTTTCGTCCCAACATTCGTTGCCTTAATTTTGAAGCTCTATTTTACGTGCATTGTTCTGAGCACAAAGGCATGTGCATGGATTTTAAGCATTGCACCATTCTATTACATTATCATTATAATTATCAGCAGTTTTGCCTAATCTTTTGAGATCCACAAGTAGCACATCATTTCATGGGGTTGAGATTTCTGATACATTCTAGTGGGGCTTCTCAAAAAAAAAAAAATCAGTGAGTTGAATGGCTCTATTCATTGGAAAGTTAAAAATGATAAATTATTAAGCACAAAGGTGTGAATATAGTTTTTAGCATTGCACCATTTTATCAGATTGTCTTTATCAGTGCGAGTTCTTTCGCCTAATCATTTGATATTCACAAGTAGCATATTATTTTATGGGATCAAGGTTTCTGATATCTATTTATAAAAAAATAGCCCTGTTATGGCATTGTGGGCTGCTGGATTTTGATCCAATTGTGCACATTAGACGGCTCACAATGCCCGGGTTCATGCTAATTTTTTCCACACAAAAAAAAAGCTTCTGATATATTATATTATGCCTTTGCAAAAAAAATAAAAAAAGATACTCAGTTGAATGCATATATTCATTGGAAAGTTGAATGCTAAAGTATTAATCTGGATAATAGTCAGGGCTCATCATGCAGCTGTCATATTTATAGTGTATATAATAAATATCTACTGAAACTTCTTAGTGTTTAATCTAGTTTACATGCTCTTCTAGAAAGTAAAAGGAATTAATATGCTGATTAGACATAGCTGGAGATTCTAAAACAACTTTGCATTAATAGAAAAACTTCATAGGACTATGGAACTTGAGATTACATGTGTATCTTGAGGAGGCTGCCAAACAATTAGGCTTGGGGTTATTGGCCTCTATCAATTATATACAAGATTGTGCTCCTTCTACATCTTTCTGTCAGAAAAAAAAACATAATTCATTGGGGGAAAAAATTATACAACATGATATTTGCAGGTCTCCAGACGCAGCAAGGGTGAGGAGTAAGATGTTGTATGCCAGCTCCAAGGACAGATTCAAGAGGGAGCTTGATGGCATCCAGGTGGAGTTGCAAGCCACTGATCCCAGCGAGATGAGCATCGACATCGTCAAGAGCCGAGCCTTCTAATCAAATTAGGGTTTCATCCACCTTAAATTTTCTCCTGCAGCTGAATCAATGCTTAGATCAACTGGGGTGTTAAGGGAGACTTTCAACCTACTGATTGGAAATTTGTAGTTCATTCTTTTGTCAATTGGTGTTCCAAGGACTTATATATTTCATTCCATTCAATTAGGCTTTGCCTTGTATCCATGATAGATATGACATAAAAGGTTTTTCACAACGAAAGTATACCATTCTATTTTTATGGTGCCCTTGTCTTGATTTCATGGGGAAAAAATGCATACGACACTTCTATAGTATAAAAGAAAATGCTAACCCCTACCAGTTGCTGGAAAACACCCTTACATTCCTAATGATTTCTACTCGTTCCATATAATTAATAGCTCTATTTCATTTTTTAAAATAAACTAAAATAAAGGTATTAATGTGGGACGGAGGGAGTATTAAAATACGGGCCCCATGATCAACAATTTAAGCTCTGTTACAAAGTTAGAGTTTGGTGAGTGCCAATTTGGTTCAGTTCAAAATTTTTGGATCAACTGGGGGAAAGTGTTGTAAAATTGCAGGCCTATACTATACAAAGTTAGGCTTGTAATACTAAAAGAAAAGGAAACATGCGCTTGTGCGGAGGCAAGATGCCCATCCCCGGATCTTAATATGATGGTGTGTGTATATTTAAGAAGGTGCATGTTGGTACCCCAGTAACATGTCACGAAATTATAAGCATGTGCACCAAATATATATATTGTAAGAACATATGTAATTATATGTATAATATTGAGTTATTTCGATCAGTAAAATAATATTAAGAAGATGTGTAATTTGAGTTATATGATAGATTAGTTACTGCTCAAAATTACATAATGAAGATGAAGTAAATTAGAAGATCACATTCATACATTGGGATAATGAGATTATCATATAGAGTATAAGAAAGAGTGTTGGAGACTTTTAGATGAAAACTGTATTTTTGTTCATCAGTGATTGATCGCACATGATTACCCAATCGATCAACCTTGAATATTTTCACAAGGTACTCTAAAACATAAAATGATTGACCAAACTTTGAAAGAATCGATCGTGCACACATCAACTTGAATCAATAGTAAGTTGAAAGATCAATTTTTACACGCCCAATTTCCACATATAAAATTTTCGTGAAATACATTTTGATCTTTCTTTTCAAAAGAAAATATCTTAAATCTCATTCGTCCATCTTGTTTGTTGCATCGGTAAAAATATACGATATAAATAATTAAAATAAAAAATTGGGGGTATGAATATCATCTATCTTTACAATCATTTGAATGTGATACCAATATCTCTAATTAATATTTATATAACTATTATATTAAAATATTCACATGACCCGCAAGTTTACAATTAACATCTAAATCAATAAAAGAGAAATAACACAATCACATGCCTAATCAAACTTAGCTAAAGTATCTCCACAAATATAGAGTAAATCTTCACTACAACCTTTCACATACCTTCGAGTCTTGATCCAAACACCTACACCACAAAAGATGTTGAGTGTATTAAAATACTCAGTGGGATATTAATATTAAAGAAGCATAAAACTCGATCAACATACCATAAAATTTTCATTAGGAAACCAGTCGATTCATCACCATATAAAGAATATATACCTTTCACATTATTTATTTCATTTGCAAGCAAAACCCTTCTTGAAGGTTCTCTAAACACGATGACCTCATCTAGGAGTGTCGCACTCCTAGATATTGGGTTACCACATATTGACCTCAGCGCACTAAAGTCTGCCTCTCCTCATCTATGCGATGAAGTAAAAGTTCACTAGAGCTCATGGACCTAGTATTAAGATTTCAACTTTCCATGATCATCGAAACCTCCTATATTGTGTTGCACGAGACCAATTATCTTTTAATGATCTAGTCTATTCGAACACGACTCCTAGGCCAAGAAGCGGTTCTACATAACTCTGATTTTTATAAAGCTAAAAGACTTTGGTCATCTTTCGTACCAACCCCCTTTTGTCGATGTGGCTAATGACTCGCTTTTGGAACCAAGGCACCAAGGGTTCCTATGACCTTAGTTGTCGCATGTAAAGTCTTTTGGGCACCCATTTATTACAATCATCAATCTCATATACATACATTGGGGATTCTAACCTCTAAATAATATATGTATAAGTGACCTGTCGATGACCCCATCGATGACCATCAGTGAACTCATCGGCATGTCGAACCCTGCCAACAGTGACTATGATGTTTATCAGTAACCTCATGGATAGGTCGATGACCTCACCGATAACTATTGGTGAGTTCACTAAAGTGTCAAACCTTACCAATAGAATCTATCAGTAACTATATGGACAGGTCGGTACCTTCACCGCTAACCCGTCGACTATCACTGATAGAGATGTTAATCTCCATCACTGACTTCACTAACAAGTCGGTACCTTTCTCCATCGATGACTTGACAAACAGGTTGGCACCCTCACATATATTCATCAGTGAGTTCATCGGCACGTCAAACCCTACCAATAGTGGAACAACATTATTGTGTCATTCTCACTAATGACTTGTCGAAGCATCTTTACACTGTCGATGACAAAAAACAACATGCATACAACACACACATGAATGAGCACTATTCATCTTCTTCCTTTCGTCGACGTCACCATCGACACGTTAATAACTTTATCAACGATCAGAATCATGCCCCGATGCTCTTTTTTATTTCAAAAAATCATATTCATATATATACACATTGAAAATCTTTCACAAAAGAAGAAACCATCGACCCAAACTATGGTTTTATTCCTTAATATAGTAAAACCCATGAATTTGAGTAAAAAAAATATAAATCACACTCACTTCACTCAAGTTGGCATTATATTCAACGCAAATTATGAAAATCATGAAGAAAATCCACAACTACATTAATTTGAGAAGATATTAAGTTCATAAAGTCATCTGACCTTGAAATGCGAGCTTCACTCGATTTTTCGGCATTCACTTCACTCTCAGCCATCTTCTACTCTCTTCTCTGGACGCAAGTCTTCCTTTGGACTCCTTTTTCCTCTTCTCACTCTATTCCCATGTCTTAAATATTATCATAAGTACCCACGAAATTCAAAACTGATTAACTGCCTCATATTCATGAGTAATTGCATGCATGCATTACCATTAGCAGTTCCATCGACACGACGATGAGTCTACTGATGAAAATTTCTTGAGTTCCATTCACAAGTCTATCAACACATCGATGGGTCACCGATGACTAATAATTTTAGAAAAATATAGGGTATTACATCATTTGCCAAGTGGTGAGATGCATCAAATGTTGAGTAGAAGGAGTCTAGTAACTTGAACAATCGATCACAGTCTTAAAGGATCAATTGACAAATTAAGCAGACATATTCCAATAACCTAATCGATTGTATATTTGAGTTCAAATAGAATAGGGAATGATTGATTGTCCTGTAGAACGATCAATCACTGTGTCATAATTACTTGTTTTGAATCAAATTGGGAGCAATTCCTATTAGAATACTGAAACCCTAGCTAATTCAAGTGACTATATAAGGGTTTTTTATGACGAATTAAACACAAAGGAAGGAAATTTTATGAGGAAAAAAAAGACCTACTTTGCCTAAGTTCTTCCCAAACCACCCTAAATATTTGAGAGAAAATCAATAGGGAGGTTAGTACTTTGGATGATAATCTTCATATGAATTGAAAAGAGTAATTAGAAACACACATCATAATACAACATAGTTGCTAAAAAGACTTATTCATAAAGAATCCTTGAAAGAGTTTCATCACCACAATCGAATAGGGCTTTAATTGGTGGAGTGCTATTGAAGAAGACATAGATCAAACTTGAAAGGAAAAAATATCAAGAATGTGTCTTGGTGGCCAACAAATAACTAGAGAAGAGAATTCTAGTGTGTTTAGAGGTTGATTGTTTGAGTCTTGTAAGTTCTCAACTTCATAGTGCAATTCGTCCAGCCAAAGGATAGGTTGACTGTGGTTTTTTTTTCCAATTTGGGTTTCCATGTAAAATCACTAGTGTGTTTGTATTTTTGCATGCTTGATTAATTTGTGTTATTAGTAGTTTAATTATGTTGTGTTTTCTTGAAAAGGAGGCCACATCTTGTAGTTTTTCACCTTAGCAAGGTATTCGAGCTAGAGGCATTGTGGTGACCCTCTAGATAAAGAACGGTATTAAACTCTCCCACATACTAAGGAAAACTCAATACTACATGTAATATATATATATAACCCAAATTAGTAAGAATTGGAGGAGGGAAAATGGAAAGAGAGGATAAAGGGGAAGTAGGTATTCATGCCAGACCCGACGAGGGGTTGGAAGGAAGAGAATGAAGGGCGAAGGGGATGATGTAGTGGAGGAAAGGAGAAAGGGGAATTAGTTATTCATCAATTCCAAAATAGGGCTGAATGACCTTACATATAACTAGAGGACCAATCGATCGCTTGAATATGGAGATTCATCATTCAAGCTACTAGACTTGATGACTAAAGGATCGATTGATTGTTTGAGCTAGTGGACTTGACGACTAAAGGACCTATTGATCGTTTGAGCTGCCAGACTTGATGAGTAAAGGACCAATCAATTTCTCAAACATGATGACCAACCGTTCAAGCTATTGGACTTGACTACTACTGATTATAAAATACCGATTGATCGTTCCTAGTGTCTCATTTAAATTAAACTAAACAAATGACAAACCTCATCGGAACATACCTGAAAAACAAGACTAAGAAATTGGCTACCTTTCCATGACCTTTTTTTTGCTATAAGGGAAAATGGACCCAAAACAATTTATCAATGGTTGGAATATCTCACGACCAACATCTTTGACTAATGAGAAGAACAAGTCCCACTTCATCATCTTTTTTGGGCTAGATAAGCCTCTCAGCCTGCAACCTATATATATTTGTTGGAGTTGTAATCTGCTACTGAAGCAACACAAGTTGCATATTTCATTAAATCAATGACATTTAGTGCAATTGTTTATCTGTGACTCAGGTTGATTCACGAGATTATACAAAACTATAAATAAAACATACTACATACACTCGTGTAGAGGAAAAATTAATTATTTAGTACTCAATATTGAGTAGGAGGTGCTCCCCCATTATGTGAACTATTGATTGGAGTAAATTCCACATGGCACTACAGGAGTACTAAATAATTTCTCGTGTCGAGGCGCGAGGGCCTTTGTGTGGAGGGGTGCTTACGGACAAATACAGATACGAATAGAGGCATGTCCGCATTCTTCCGTCAATTATATGTATGCTATCTGTGTTTGCCAAGTGTAATTGGTAAAGAGCAGCATATACGAATGTCTGCGGATACAAAAATAGGTTGGACACAGCTATATATTAGGACGAACCAAAATTATAGTTCCTATCTGGCACGGACAAAAAAACTCCGCTCAATATAAAAATGGACACAAATGCAGACATACATGGATAAATGGACCATGAACGTTCGTAAGCACCCCTAAAATGTGAGAATAGGACCCACTGGCCCACATGCAGTTCTTTCGGGACACATATATAAAGGTGGGTCCATAGGAAATGGGCTCAGGGTAAATTTTTCCTCTTCATGGGTCGATCACAAGGTACAAATTTGACAAGGGCCTACTTCCATGTATGTGGGCTTGACAAAGCCCATCCGACTGTGGGCCAAGATTTATTATCACCATGGAAGGCCGTATCGATACGCATGAGAGTGTCGATGACTATAGATACGGGTATGTGCCGATGATACACTTGGTATGCACCGAAACAAGCATAAACTCTTTTATAAACATAAAAAAATATTATAACTAATAATATATCATTATAATACTTCTTTTAGAGCATAATAAGACCATATAATGTCATATCAACTGATATAAGTATTCTAAAATTAGTTCATTTATAACTATATATTATTATACTCTCCGTCTAATATAAATTATTGGTCATTCTTTCCCAAATTAAGTACTTTAAAATTAATTTATTTTTAAAATAAATAATATATTTAATATGAGTATAAGTTATATGTTTAAATAAATGTATATTTGTAGATCACTATATGCAAAAAAAAATAATTATGTAAATTATATAAACCTACTTATATTGATCTCATATAACTTTAAAATTATTATTTTTAATATAACTAAAACTTAAACTTTCAAAGAAGTTAAGTTTAAATTGTATTTTTATTTTTAAGAAAATAATTTTAAAAAAATTAATTTTTTTAATTTAAAATTATTTTTAAAATAAAAAATTAATTTTTAATATAATATTAATACATATAAGTAGGGCTGTAAATGAGCCGAGCTAGCTCGTGAGCAAACTCGGCTCGGTTAGGCTTGGCTCGAGTTAAACTCGATTCGAATCAAGCTCGACTCGAACTCGATTCGAGCTCGAATAAGTTCGAGCCGAGTTCGAGCTGACCCCTGCTCGACTCGGCTCGGTTCGAATAAAACTCGAACTCGATGCTACTCGGCTCGAGCTCGAGCTCGAACTCGAATATAATTTCAAAATTATATATAAATAATATATATAAAATAAATAATGTATATATATTCATATTTTATATAAACATAATTGTTAATTTAAATATATATTTATAGCATACTCCCTCCGTTCTTAGATTAATAGCTCTATTTGATTAGTTCATTTTGAAAAATCTAATTGAGCTATTAATCTAAGACAAATGGAATATATAAAACGACGTATAATCACATATTTATATACTAATACTATGTATCGTATTGATATATGAGACTCGTTTATATGAGTCAAGGCTCACTAATGACTATGTGAGTATAGATGGCATACATCATCATATTACGATATAAGAACACACATAACTCGGGAGGTAGATTAGTTTATGTCTTCTTGCGCATTTGGATCTCGATCTGATGGCCTATAATGTTTTTGATCATGCTGACGTACGAGAGTCTAAACTCATATAAAAAAATTTCATGATATATATCATTGTTAAATTATAACAGATATATAATTTTTATATATGATATATATTTTATAAAAATAAAAATATTGGAGATGCAAACACTAATATACTCCTTTTGTTCCAAATTAATAGGGCTATTTGATTCTTGAAGATAGACTAAAATTAGTTCAATTGAAAAACCAAATGAAGCTATAAGTATATGACAAATGGTCAACATGATATCACACTAATATACTTAAAAATAATTTTAAAAGAAACATGGCATTTGTGGACCAACCTTAGTTTAGAAAAGAATGATTAGATATTCTTTTAAAAGTTGAAGCATGACATTGGGACCATCCTCATCTTACAAAATGTATATCTTTATTACATGTACTTCAGAATTTTTTAGAGGCACACTAAGATTATAGAATACCTTTTTTATTAGTGATTTATAAACATGTAAAAAAAAGAAAACACAAAAAAGTAGATGACAATGTTGCCTAAATAATTTTTTATTTTTTACATCTTTTTTAGTGATTATATGTACATCAAGAGAGAAAAATAATAATGTTGCATTTTTTTAGCATATGTAACTAAAACTTATTTGTCATAGTTTTCTTTTTCATAGTGAATATAATCAAATATTCATGGTGTAGTCATAATACTTGTTTAAGTATATATATTAATATTTAATACTAAAAATATATTAGTATATATGATACTTCATATACTTTATATTATATATATATTATTTTTATTTTTTTAGTTGGAGCCCAGTTCGAGCCCAGCTCGAGCCAAGGCTTATGATTTACTTATACAGGTTCGAGCTCGAGCTCGAGCCAAGCTTTAGATTTCTAATTCGAGCCGAGCTCGAGCTAAAAAGTTCGAGTTTATTCGAGCTTTAAGCCGAGCTTCAGCAATTCGAGCTCAAGCCGAAACAGCCTAATACTCGGCTCAACTCGGCTCGTTAACACCCCTACATATAAGCCATATCAATATACTACAGCTGATACAACTAATACGCATGTAACGCATCGTAACTGATACAACTAATACGCATCCTAAAATATTATAGGAGGCGTATCACTAATTAATACGTACGTTTCGACCGATACAGCCCGTATCAGTCGATACGGCCTTCTATGATTATCACTAGGGTAGCGGCCACAGCAATGCATGCCTCTTCTGCTTCTTCGTCTTCTTCTTCCGCTGTTACCAGCGTGCTGCTGCCATCGAAAGCTCAAAGAAGAACGAAGGAATACGCTATTTCTCTATCAGAAACTGCGAAATTATAAGAAATGGTGAGCAAAAGGCAGAAACTTGCACGGAAGCGGCTCAAGGAGGAGCACCCGGAGATGTTCCGCAAGGCTGAGAACCCACCTCCTCTGAATCCGTCGACCAAGACCCACAAGACCAAGAGCCGGAAAATGGGCAAAAGGAAGAGTTTTAAGCCAAACAATTCCAGGGATGAGACGACCCAGATGAGGAAATCGTGGAATGAGATGAAAAGGCACCCACTTCGGGTGCCCGGCATGAAGCCGGGAGAGAGCTGCTTCATCTGCAAGGCTCAGGATCACATTGCCAAGCTCTGCCCCAAAAAGGCCGAGTGGGAGAAGAACAAGGTCTGGTTTAGAGTCCTTTGCGTATTGTTTTTTGTTTTTCTCTGGGTTTTTTGTCATAATATTCAATACCAAACGATGTATGGTTTCATGGTCGTGGTAGGTAGTTCTGAATATCAATTTATTGGTGATGGGATTAAGCACGTGTACTTGTACTTAATTTGATTAACTCATGCCTCATGGACGATAACCATAATTATGTCGGGGAAGAAACATTTGGAGCAAGTTGTTGGTATTATTCAGTATCAACATCCAATATCTGTCAAATGTTTTTAGGTTACTTTGAAGTTAGTTTTTTTTCGTAACTTGGATTTGTCACTCGATTCTGTATTTATGTCTCTAAATTTCATTGGTGAAATAAGAGCTGCTGGAGCTCCCATCATGGTCTTATGTCTTTAGCGAATAAAGGTATATAGAATGGCTGTTTTTTTTTTTAATTATTGGGCAGGTCGCTGGCTTCATCATCTTTGTGAATGATGGGGTTGGCAGTCCCATAAAAAATATGCAACTAGGAGGGTTGTCTGAGTACATAAAAAGTGTTAGGAAAGTAGTATCGAATAGAAAATAATCAATAATACTTGCTTTGCCATATGATTTGTTCAGGCTGACTTTTGCTAATGAGTGCGGAATATAGTTCTCACCAATTGAAGGAACCTGATATATTTAGGGGAAATTTTATCATGGGACACTTCCATTCCATGCCTTTTATCTGTTTTCTAGGTGATTTACATGCTTAAGGGGTGTGACCAGTTTGGATTAGCTTTTGCAAATTTAATCAGTTTATAGTAAAGATGAGAAGGGGTATCATTTTGGTTAGCAGCAGAAAATCTTTCTGCTAAATTCTACCTCATCTAAGTGAAATTTTAACACAGCGCGACATTTTATTTTATATCATAATCATGATCAAGTAGTGCATTTTCTTATAAATTCAGGGTCGGCGATATGGATCTTACGCTTCCATTCTGGCCTGTTTTGTGCCAACTCTTTCGTAAGAGATAGCATAGTCATCTCCTTTCTTATTAACTTGACATTTATCTTTATATATTCACAAAAAAAATGGCTGTATTGTTCTTTGCTCTCTATGTGTCTAGCATGCCAAAGAGCTATAATTGTAGCTATGGAATATTTTCTCAGGTAAGTAATATGTTTATTTTCTTTTCAGATTTGCTTGCTTTGTCGGAAACGCGGACATAGTCTAAAAAACTGTCCAAATAAAGGAGAAGGTAGTGACAAGAAGTATTGTTATAATTGTGGTGAATCTGGACATTCCCTTTCCAAATGTCCCCAACCTCTTCAAGATGGTAATTCTTCTTCCATGTCTGTGTTATCATAGTTAACTACTTACTTTTGATTCACTTAGTAGATTTTAATACATAAATTTAATATTTGGCTGAATAACTACGAAAACAGAATCTTATAATGGAGCCAATGAGAGGATGTAGCTATCTTGTAGAACCACCATAAATAATGTTGGAGTTGTGTGAAGTGATGGTTTGTGACTACTAAATGGTGAGGAAGTAGTATAAACTATGACGAATTGAGGGCTTGATGATTGGTGTTTGTCAAGTTACAATTTTGATACTTGAAAGAAATGTTGGGGGAAGGATTAAGAGACGTGCCTCATAATTATATGGATCTCAAGTCTATCTAATAAAAAGACAACATATGTATGGTGGTTGCTGGTTACTGGTGCATGGCACTGTGCAAATACCCTTGCCAAACCATCTACACTTTTGTTTAGACAAAACTGCTTTTAAAATTTAAAACACAAATAAAGGTGTTATAAAATTTTCCCAAGGTTGCTGATAATAAATATTGAAAGAAAAATATAACATGGCAAATGTGACCGAGCTATCATTTTTTGGATTTTTAACACTCTAACTGGAATTATTGCTCAAATTAACTTATTAGGACATGGTAACTATAGTTACATACGAAATTCTTTTAGAATGGCTAAACAAACCTAAGTTTCATTTTCTTCTTTTATTTTTCTGTAACATCACCCGAATCATTGCCGGACCTATCTTATTTTATGTGATGGCATTCTGTGAGCTTTCTAAACAGTTGTAACCAAAGTTGCGAATTAGGAAAAGGAAACAGAATGGGAAAAGGGAAAGGGGATGGGATATGTGATTTCAGTTAAAATTTGCATGAGAAAAAGGATTTCACGGTAATGTTTTGAGTGGGATATTTTGGAAAATGGGACGTGAAGAGATGAGGAGAATTTGCTGGTAATTATGATTTCAACTGAGTAAACATATTTAGAGTTATGCTTTACTGGCACTACTGAAAAAAGGACCAAATCAGTATCTATGGCCAGGAAACCGGCACAAAGACTGCTGCATTGAAAGATATATAGTCAAGTTGAATTTTACTTTTGACTTTCATTTTTATTCTTTTATATATTTGTTCTGATTCTCTATCTTAATGTCAGGGTTATATATGTAAAATAACTGGCCCAGTTAAAAATTTTCGTGAATGATAGAATTTTTTGCCCTTATTTTATTGTGATGGTATTATATGACTGTAGGGGGTACTAAATTTGCCACTTGTTTCATCTGCAATGAGCATGGACACTTGAGCAAAGACTGCCCAAAGAATACTCGTGGAATATATCCAAAGGTACTTGTGACTCTTTTCAGTACCACCGTTGGTCTTAGTTGACAACCAGGATTTTGTGAGTGGCTTAATTCTCTGCTTTTTTAATAATGAGCAATGAGGATTTCTTATTGGGACAATTTCACCCGACATTAGATGGTAAATTTCATATTACTTATAAGTAGCATGTTGTCTTAGCATGAATTGACTGTGGGATGTGGGAACTTGACATCTTTGCTGTGGCATCAAGTGAATGGACTTCTGATGATTACATGTTGATTCTTAACTCACAATAACATAAACAATTCATGTAAATGTATATGCAAAGAAGTGAGTGGGAAGGAATACAATAAATTAAATTCATTTACTAACTGGTTCTATACTGTAGTAGGATAAGTTCAATAGAATACACCATTGCTACCATAACTCCCTCTCAAACTCACAATGGCTGAAACAATTCATGGTTTGCCAGATAATGTGGCATATAGGGCAACACTCTGACAATGATGCCAAAGGAAATAACAATCTTCTTGTGTTTGGTTTGCCCATGTATACCAACACTTTTTGAGAAATTTTCACTCATGTGACCCATATGTCACGCAACAAGCTGTTGTGGTCCAGTGACCACAACGGCATGGCGGCCAGGAAAAAGGAAAAAGGGAAGAGAGACAAAGGATTAAGACTAGAGTAATTCATTCTATAACCTCACTTAGGACTAAGTCCTTACATTATATAGAGATCATAGATTGGCTACCTAACAATAACCCTAAGGCCCAGTTATTCAAAAGACACCTTAAATATAACTTAATCCTATAATTAATCCACTAGGCAGGGCCCGTAGGTGGGGCATAGTCCCCCTAGGTTGGGACATAACACAAGCATAGCTTTATATTTTACCTCAGCCATGGGTCACCATTTCACTCAAGAAAATAAGTTTTTTACACACAACACAACAATTTGTTTTTAAGTGATTAGTCTATTTGATTATAACAAAGACATAGATTAAGCATGCTTTATGTTTAACTTAATGAAGTGTTTTTTTCTTTTTGCCAATCCAGCCAGTTGTGCTGGTTGGTTGGATATCTTCCTCTTGAGGGAGAGGTTGCGGGGTCAAATCCCCATGGCATAGCATATGAAGGGTGAGTGAGTCCTGACCTATAAAAAGATTTGAGTCTTTTTTGTGTGCTTTTAACCAATTTCTTGTACTGTCAGGGAGGTTCATGCAAGATTTGTGGTGGTGTTACACATCTGGCTAAAGATTGTCCGGACAAAGGCAAGAAAAGAACTGATGCTGGAGTTGACAATAGCATGAGATGTAAGATGAGAGTCATTCTTAAATTGTTCTCTCCGTGTTTATCTGAATTTGAGGAAGATCTGCCTTTGAAATTGTTTGGCTAATACCCTTTTCATGGTCCTTTTCAGCAAAACTCTTTAATGTCGGGCAGGGGCAAAAGATAACTTTTGCCAGTGGCGATGATCTTGAGGATGATTTTGTGGAGGACATGAATAACCCTAGCAAAAAGGACATAACAATTCATGAAGATACAGGGAAAAATACCGTTCAAAACCCCAAGAGAAAACATGGTCCTAAAGTTGTAAATTTTCTGGGCTGATACTGGTGATAATTATTGCAATATGTTCTGATGGTTTGCAGGGAACTTGGATTTATTGCATGAAGAGCCTGGGACATATTATTGTACAATGCACGGTTTGTAAAATTGAGCACACAATTTTGAAACGCGATCAGCTGGTGAAGCTTGCAAAAGAAGAGCAATTCGAGTAATTGTCTATGAGGGTCAACTGGAAGAGTTCCTAGTTTGAATCCACATATCTGATGTTTACCCTATTAGATATTCTTTTAGCCAATTAATTAGCATTACATGAATATGACAATACGTAATGTACCACTTGGATTAGGAAAAAAAATAGAAAGAATTACAAGGCAAACTATCGCGACTCTGAAAGATGTTCACATTGGTTGAAACGACAGAAGTTTCCAACAAGGGTAATCATTTTATTATGTCTTTCAGTGTAATTTTTTCGTGATCAGATGATTTTCCTTTGTCAGGTGTCCTCTGAGAGGAGTGCAATCTCATTATCTTGAGAACTGGTGGAATCCCTTTATTCTAAGTTGCTTGCTTATTCCGTTACTGGCAAGCCACACAATAGGAGTGTGGATGATTAAAGTTAAGAGTTTATGATTAAAAGTTATCGGGCAAAGACGCTGTTGGAGCCTTGACACCTCTTAGAATGGCCAGGAAAATTGGACTGTGCTGACGTAGTATTCAACAACCATATCAAAGCATAATGTTTAGGCAAAAACTCCCACACACGGCTGGATTTCTCTATTCCCAACTACAATTGTAGTGACCCATTGGAGAGGAACATTTAGCTATGGAGATTAGTGGTATTTCAATTAATTACTCCCACCGTTTTACATTAATAGTTTTATTTAATGTTTTGAAATAAATTAATTTTAGTTTATTTAAAAAAATTAAATAAAAAAAATTATATGAGCCCGAGCTTATGCGCGTTTGTGTAAGCTCGGGCCCTATAGGCTATTAGATATAAATTTGATGGCTTATAATATAAATTTGATTGCCCATAGAGCTCAGTCTCATGCAAGCGTGCGTGAGCTTGGGCTCATATAAACAACACTCAAACTAAATAGACCTATTAATATAAGAGGGGGGGTATTTTTCTTAATGAATTTTAACACTTCAATTTTCACGCTAAAATCATGTCAACATAGCCATATCGAAAAAATGTTTAGTGGTTGGTAACAATCATATATTTTATTCAAACTTCTAATCAACTATAGAACCAACAACCACCCACTAAAAATGTTGGGTCCATAGCACATGCTGATAGAAGAAAGAAATAGAAGAAAGAAAGAACAAGCCCATTTCAAAAATGTAAGAACAATGTAAAGAGCATGGGAAAACTTTGGCATGTTTCAAAGGTGTGTAGGGATGCAAACCGTTACATCATATGAGGCTTATAAGATCTGACTGTAAATATTCTGAATACATTTTTTTAAAATATGTTCATTTTATTGTTCCAAATGTAAGAAAAAGAAAGAAATATAAATAGTTCCCGAATGAAGATTCTTGAATGGGTCCAAAACATGGTTTCCTTTTCTAAAGTGAGGTCAAAAGTGTGTGTATAATCAATAAATGTGTATAATCAAGGTGTAAGATCAAAATGCCGTAGGAAGTTGAAAAGTTCCACGTGAAGCATATTGCTTACCTATTCTCATTTTCTTGAAATGTTCATTTACCCCTTATTTGACTACTCTAACACGCGAAACAAGAGGAACAAGTTAGGCATTTTCTTGAGTGGAAACATTTCAAATCTCTCATTATCTAGAAAGTTAGCCATTGTTATCATTTGCATTACTCTTAAGGTTGAACGTTACAAGTAATCTTTTGTTGTTCCTTCAAATGCATGTGACCTGACTAAAACCTAATTTCCAATATTTAAAAAGGGAGAATTTAATTGAAATTGTTATATAAGGATGAGTAATTTGTCATTCTCTAGCCTATATATAGACAGCAACCTACCCCACTTACATAAAAAAATTGAATATCCACCCTGCCTACATCATACACAGGATACATGTGGGGGTAAGAAGGAGTAGCCACTTATATACATACGGTAATTATCCACCCCGCCTGCATACATAGGATATATACAGGGCTAATGAACTACTCATCCTTGAATAATTAGAAATGCAAATCTCCCCCAATCAGCTTTATATAAAGGCCGCCTATTTTAATACCTTAAAAATTTGGAGGGGTCCCTAATTTGCTTGGCCTCCCATTGTCTTATTCAAATTTTTTGAGAGGGCTTGCATAAATCTCCTTCCTAATAATGTTAATCAGTTGCACCCTTTCCTAGGCTATACGACACTTGAAGAAATAGATGCAGATTGGGCGGAGAGAGAGAGAGAGATGTGAAGTGGTAAATGAAATGCTATGCGTTGGACCAGTTAAAGAGATGATAAAGGCTTATGGGAGATCTTAATCAGTTTGATAAAAGAATAATAACTTTCAATGGTATCTTATGGATGGCGATGTTCTTGCTTGCCAGAGTAATTTAGTTAGTCCAATTCTAGATGTTAAAAGTTTGGAAATGCTTGCTGCAATTCATTTGGCTGCAGACTCAAGCTCAAGCACACGATTCTTGAGTAAATAACGTAGACAATTTCTTCTTGCATTTAGCATATTGTAATTGGGGCCTACAAAATAGAAATATTTTCTATGCTCCCTACTAACAGTGAGCCTAGTATAAAGAATATATTAGAGGCATTGATATTTGAAATCAATAAAGCACGTACTAATATACATTAGCATCATTAACCTTAATGCTATCTTGATCAATTTTTTGGATGGACCCAATTTTTTGTATAGAAGACTCATGCACATTCCTTGTAATAAGCTCATTGTTAGTACATAGTATAAAAGGATTCCCAACACAATATGAGATAATAGGTACCCTTATAAGAAAAAAAATATTGTCTTAAAATTTTTCTTACACCACTTTTTTTACACTCAGACCTTATACCACTAATAATTAGATATAAAAAATAAATCGTATGTTATTGAGTGAGACCTATTTTTACTATCTAGTTAGGCTTATAGTGTAAAAAAAATTAGAATATAAATATCATTTTTTTTCCAAAACAGAAAAAAAGTCGGGGCCCTTGGCGTCATGCCTTGTATAATTACCAATGTCAAAAAAATCAATTTTATATAAATATATCATGGTAAAACGCCATCCTGCCCACTTGGGGGGCTTGGAGGCGAATGCTTACAACTATAATAACTACCACGACAACAGGAAACCTACATATTACAAAGAATAAACAGGTAACTATCTCCTCTGGGACATTTTCATAATATCTGTGCTAGGAGAACAATGTTCGCCTTTTTTTTGCTGGCTTGCTTAAATTAAGCTCCAAACTTAGGGACCTTGGCCGCCGAGACCATAGCTAAGAAGTGCTCCGCCACGACCCGCCGCTGGATCTTCCCTGTCGCCGTCTTCGGTAATGTGTCGGCGATGAACACCCGCTTTGGCACCTTGAAGGAGGCCAAGTTCTTCCGGCAGTGGCTCACCACCTCTGGCTCGCCGATCTCTGACCCTTCCCTCGGTATCACCGCGCAATTAATCTGTCAAAATTTAATCACATCTTAATCAATTAGACGAAAACAATGTCATTAAAATACAAACCGGAGTTAAATATAATCGGATCCAAATCCGAGTCGGAAGACCCGTTTGGAGAAAGCCGAGTCTCACCTCTTCGCCGTATTTGTCGTCGGGAACGCCGAATGCGACGGCCTCGGCCACATCCGGATGCGACAACAGCACCGCGTCAACCTCGATGGGGGATATCTTCTCACCTGCAAAATGTCACAAATACCCCACTCAATAAACACATTCCAACAACAATTTCAAACATATCTAGGGGTACTAACGTCACTACACCCATATAAACTGCATTCCTCATCCACCAACAATTCCAATATTATTCCGCCCCAAATTTAATTTTGACCCAAATCGCAACGAAACTAGGGGCACGGAGGTAAAATCCTTTGAAAAAAGCAGTGGCAATGAGGTAAATAAACGGACCTCCGCGGTTAATGAGCTCCTTGATACGGCCAACCAGGTGGAGGTAGCCGTCCGCGTCCAAATAGCCGACATCGCCGGTGTGGAACCACCCGAAACGGAACGCCGGTTTGTTCGCCTCCGGGTTGTTGTTGTACCCCTTCGTCACGTTGAGCCCGCGGATGCAAATCTCCCCCGGTGACCCGGCGGGCAATCGGACCCCGTCTTCGTTCAGAATCGCCATTTCCAGCCCGACTGGCCTACCTACCGAACCGGCCTTGTGCGGCCCGTCCTCCGGCAGCGGGTTCGAGGCCATCTGGTGCGACGCCTCCGTCATGGCGTACGCCTCCAGCACCGGCGCCCCAAACGCCTCCTCCATCCGCTCCATCACGGCTGGCGCCAGGGACGCACTGCAACTCCGGATGAACCGGAGCTTCGGGTACTCGGGCCGGGCCGATGGGTTGGTCGCGAAGTGGCGGTCCAGGAGGATCTGGTGGATGGTGGGAACGGCGGTGTACCAGGTGGCGCCGTGGGCTTTCATGTCCGACCAAAAGGCGGAGGCGGAGAAGCGGCCCGAGGCCGGGAGGGCGATGTGGGCTCCGGCGGAGAGCGGGGACAGGAGTCCGGCGAGGAGGCCGTGGACGTGGAATAGGGGGAGGACGAGGACAGACGAGTCGGACTCGGTGAGTTTGTAGACCGACTTGATGTTCCGGACCGATGAGCCGAGGTTGAGCTGCGTCAGTGGGACTCCCTTGGGCCGGCTGGTGGTCCCCGATGTGTGGAGGAAGAGGGCCACGTCCGATGGTTCGTTGGCGATTTGTTCGATCGCATCCGGACCGACTTCTTCCATGCCCGGTCCGGACTGAGACAGAACAATGGAGAGTGGGGAGTCCGGGTCTGGGAAAGAGACGGCGGCGCGGGGGATGCCGAGCTTGGAAGCGGCTGACTCGGCCGCAGGGTGGCCCGAGACCGGGGTGAGGAGGAGCTTCGACTCGGAGTCCGATAGGTAGAAAGCGAACTCATCCGCCGTGTAAACCGGGTTCAGCGGTGCCGCCACCGCCCGGGCGCGGATCACAGCCAGGAAGGCGATCACGTACTGCAACAGAAAACCCCCAGAAATCAGGACTAGAACAAAAAAATGTCCATATTGAATTGAAAAATATCAAAAAACAAAAAGATGAGCAAGAAAATTTGCCGAATAGAATCAGATTACATTACGGATGAAACGAAATGAACCATCTTTCCGAATCATTTTTTGCGAAAAAAAAATCGCAAATAACGGAAACTTCATCTCACCTCAGCGGTGTTGGGGAAGGAGAGGGCGACGACGTCGCCGGGCCGGACGCCGGCAGCAACGAGGCTACCGGCGGCCAGGTCGACGAGCTCATCAAGCCGGCGGTGCGTCAAATGTAACTTTCCGGACACCGAAAGCGCTTGCCTGGATGGGAACTCTTGCGCCACCTTCTTGAGCAGCCCCGTCAGCGTCCAGCAATGACCCTCCATAAATCCAAAAACCAAATCTTTCTCCCTTCCGCCTTCACAAACCGATCAAAAACGACGACGATTACGAATCCAATCAAAAAACTTGAATCAAATTAAAAAATGTTCGCTGTCTGGAAGTGCGGTCCGGCCGGTGAGCGGGGAATGAAAGTGAGGTGATGAAGAGGGAGGGGCGGAGGCGGGTTTAAATAGCGGGGAGGCGGGGGGAGGGCGGAACTGGGGGACGGGGAGGTGGGGTCGCACGTGTCGGGGGTGGGGACCGTCAGAGGGAGTGCGGCTCCACCGGGATGGTTCCGTGAAGATCTCCACCGGGTTGAATGGTGACACGCGCGGAGGGTCTTAGGTAAGGTGGATGGTTTGTTACTAGTTTAGTATGACCTTTACTATGCGCGGATAGCGGGGCCGCATAATATCTGTTGGCGACACTCATGTTATGCGGGTCGGTGGTATCTACCAACAGTATTAGTCTAGGGTGGCCAAAAGAAGGAGCGAGAAAATATTAGGTACCGACAGGGTACTAAGGTGGCATGCCTATCACTAATCAGAATTTAAGTTATTACTCTATTTTCTATTAAGCAGGTTACTTTAAGGAGGTAACTAAAAAACTTATAAATAAGTCCGTTTGTGATTGGTGATAGGCACTGCCACCTTGGTATCCTATTTGTACCTAATAATTTCTTCGAAAGAGAAGGCGGAAGACTTCTTATTTTTTTTATTTTTTTTAAAAATAATTATTTTTGTAAAATTATGAAATAGGTAAAAGTAAATCTGGATTGTTTGGTCGTAAGACCAGAGTAATTACTCTACTATGATCGTACAAGTACTATCGTACATTTGTCTATTTTTCTTTAGCAAAAGACTGGGGAGACATATTTTATAGTTAAAAATTAATACACAATAAAAGATGAGCGTACGACCAGGTAATTCGGACTTGACAAAAGTTGAGGTATCTCAGCATACTCATGGTTGCCTGAGTCCAAACTCTGTGAACCGTGAGATTTAGATTCAATAGCCTAAGGATGCTAACGCATGCTCATAAGCTCGAACTTAAAATTAGTCAAGTTAAGTTCAATCGTAGCTATGTTCGTTTGACTCGACTCGAAATTCGAGAAATACTTGTATTTATAATATTTATATATGGATTTTATGTCTTCCACATTTTAAATTATTTCATAATATGCACCATTTTTCACTTTTTTCATGGATGATATTGTTGGTAGTAGCAAGGGGTAGGATTCAATTCTGCAGAAGTTGTATTTAGAGGATGATAGCTAATCTTCACAACGGACGGCAGTTGGAGATGGATTCAAGAACTCACCAATGAAAAGCGGATAAACACAAAGCTTTCAAGTTTTGAAGCACATACAAATATAGTTTTTTTTAGGGAATTATTTGTCCTCCTTGGATAAATCGAAGTTGGTGATGGGCTACACGACAAACTTTCTCCCAAGATACAAAAGAGTCTTTGAGAAACAGCAACCAGCAATGTTGAAGAATTCTCTTTAAACTCTTATTGAAACTGTATAAGAATGTAGCAGAAATTTGTGTTTGAAAACACAATAGAAAAGAAGAACACACGAGAAGAAAAACTTTAGTGTGTTTTTTCTTCTGTCTGTATGCTCATACAATTGCCCAAGCCTATGTCTCTATTTATAAACTCTTAAGGGGTGCGAAGTGAAGAGGCATGTCCTTTTATGAAGAGGTGTCTCATCACAACCGAAGGAATGCAACCATTCCCAATATAATTGCAACCCCTACGCAATATTCAAGGGAGGATACCTTTTACTATGAGGTGCAATATAAATGAATGTCGCAAAAAACTAAAGGATGCAACCCTTCATTGAAATTTATTTATTATTTTTAAAAAATATCAACAGATATAAGTAAAACATATCACATGAAAAACGTTATACTCCCTCCATCCTATATCAGTAGCTTCTTTTGGTTAAAACAATGCATTTCTTATTAATAGTTTTATTATGTTCAATTTAAGTAGTTAGGTACTTAAAAAAATATTATAAACTTATTTTCTCTTCTCTTATATAGTTTTACTATTCAATAAAACCCCCTATTTTTTTAAATATAACTATTAATATTAGTCGAAATGAGTATAATAAAATAGGCAAAAAAAATTATACACATTTTAAATTTTGCAAAGTATTTATTTTTTAAAATAATTTATTATAAGATCTACAACCTATTTATCTTTTTTATTATTTATATCATCTTAAATTTAATTAAGAACATGTAAATTTATCCTTAGTGAGGCTCTCTCCTAGTTGGAGAAGTTGTGAGGTCAAATCTCATTAGTGTAACATTGTGACTGTGTGTCTTACCTATTTAATTTTTTTTATAAATATACGATATTTTTACTATTCTAATTTTAAACATTAATCTATGTAATTATATATGTGACAGCTAAAAAATAAAAAGTTGTTAAAACTTTTCATTCTACTTTTTTTGGCATTAATTTCATTTAGTTTTACAATAATTAAGCGTTGATGCTAAAACACACAAAAAAGACACTTTTAAATTCTTAATAATATATATAAGGTCCAAGCAACTGAGCAAGCAAGTGCAAGCGTCAAAATGCAAAGAAGGGCACTGTAAAAATCTAATATTCATTCCCTTAAAACTTAAAAGCACGGGACACACGCCAAGGCCCTCGCCCGGATGTGGGCGTCGTGGTCATCTTCATACCTTCGCGTTTAAGAAGAGCATTCTCTGGTCAGCAGACATGGAGGACAGTGTTGAATAAACAGAATGCTCCTGCATGCAAGTAGTATTTGACTGTCCTCAAGCAGCTTCTTCATTTGCACTATTTTTTTTAAAGCCCTTATGTATTATCAGATTTCAGTGGTTCTTGGTCTGTTTTGGATTGGAGGAACTAGGCGCCCTTTAACTCCATCCATAAGACATGGATTAGCACATTGAACTAACATCATTCTGTGTTATTTTATATATAAAATTAAGTGATTAAAATAGAAAGAAGCACTTGTGTTCATGCTTTTGTGGAGTGAATTGAGTCAGAGCCACTACTCCATGTATATAGTCAAATAAATATATTCATGTCAATAGTATTGATGCTTAATTATAAGTTATATTATAATATGTATACTATAGCATGCCACAGTCTCTAGCTAGTTGGAACCTCAGCACACCCACAAGTTTGTATGTATTTATATACTCCTTTTATTATATATTAATAGTTATATTTTTTTAAAATATATTAATTTTAATTAGTTTTATTTAAAAAAATTAACATATAGCTATAAAACTAAGATAATTTTGTCTTACATTGTGTCTAATTTATTTTTAAAAAACTAATTTTAAATTAAATAGACAAAATCTTAAATTATATTTTCTAATTTATAATAACAAATGCACTTCCAATTGTCTTTTATTGCTAAAAGTTAGAATATGAAATACATTTAGCTCCAAAAAAAGCAAATAAATATATTTTTGTTTGCTTCCGCCCTTGGTTTCCTTTTATCATGTTTTTTAAATCCACTCTTTGCAGTATTTTTTTTGAAATGATAAATTACTATGAATATGGTTGAAGAACTGAGCCTTTAAACAAGAAAATGTGATTGTTTGTGTTCAAGAATTTTTGCCTAATGTTTGGCACAATACAAACATATATTCATATTAGGCCCGACATATTATGTTTTTGTGTAAGCATTCAGGCCACAAGCAATCGTAGTTTTACTCATACTTTCTCTATCTTAAATAAATAGCTATATTTAGTAAAAAAAAATTCTATATTAATAGCTTTATTTTATTTTATTTAAATACTTAGATATTTTAAAAAAATATCTAAGTTAATTTAATAAAAATTATTATTTTTACAAATGTAACTATTTATATTTAAAATACTATTCTTAGTACATTAAAAGCTATTTGCTACTTATTTGCTAAAGGCTAGGAAATGTCTTCAGCCTGTGAGTAGTCGGTTTTAGGAGAGCGGTGAGGAACAAAATGCTCAGAATTCAATGACAACTAATGAAGCAATTTAAGGCTGACGTGGACAAGACGGACCCCCACACGGGAAAGTGGGTCCAAAAATAGCAAAAAGCCACGCGCGCAGGTGGAGTGAAAAGTAAGCGCTCACGTTTGCGGGCGCCAAAGTTTTGGCCTTGCTTACGCACTCTTCGCGCATGCCCTGCCTTCCGCGTACCCACTCTTGTCTTGACTGGTTCGAAGACCTGCTGATGCCACTTAACCAAAATTAGAACTCTTAACTTGCCTCTCTTCATCTCTTACTGTTGATTTTAGTGCGGCCAATTTTGTCTCTTCATGTATGTAAGCGCCAGCTTAATTTTGGATGTGGTCAAAAAAATCATGCTTCTACTACTACAGTCTAGAAGCCATCACATCGTCGTGCAAGTAATATTTAAATTTCTTATATATATATATATATATATATATATATATATATATATATATATATATATATATATATATATATATATATATATATATATATATTTAGGACCTCTAGCCAATGTGGTTGTTTTAGGAAGAGTTTCAAGCGTCATAGAGCCTTTTATTTATAAAATTAACTGTGTAAATATATACTAATATGTATGTCTTCGATCTTAAATATCGATAGAGTATAAAAAAACTCTTCTACAGCTTCGATATTAATTTAAGATGGAGAAAGTATTTTTCATAAAAAAATGTCTATCCAAACAACAAACAATCAAATATATCCTCTTAAGACCTTAAACAAATTTTCTTTTACACAATTCTAAGGGTCAAGAACATCTTTTCCAGAACTTTATAGCACATGAATTAAGTGGACGGGAGTCTAACTTCACAAGCTGAATTTTTGCTAGTTTTGGCTCTCGTCTACATTTCGACCAGAAAATGCGTAGTCGAATAAAGGTCCATACAGATGACCGAAATCATGGGCCCACCCATCATGAGGTGACTAGTGAGCTGTGGCCTATTGCGTGCATGCATTGAACTGCCCTTGCTCACTTCCAGGAACCCAAATTTGTGCCTTAACTTCTTCCACGTTGATACAAGCTTCCAAGTTGGACGCCTCCGTAACATCAAGCCAACGCCAACATAATTGGAACTCCGGTCCTTTTGATGCTTCCTTTGAAAATGACATCCATTCTTGTATTCTAGTTTTTTATTATTGTTTCTTGCATTCTCTCTTCAAAAAAAAAATATCTTATAATTATTTCAGTAAGACTTATAAAGATCACAAGTATGATTGGTTCTTGTATCCTATATTAATTATATTGTTTGGGTTAAAATAAATTGATTTTATTTTTTTAATGTAGATAATTAACCTGGGACAGTGAAAATTTTAACTAAGTTTTTGAGGTGAGCTAAAGTGAACTCACGTATAAATGACAATTTTTTTTTTTAAAAAAAATAAACTGGTCTCCAATACACCCCATGGACTAAGAAGTATTTTTCATGCTTCATCTTCAATGTGAGCCGAGCGTAAGAAATGTCTGGGAGCCATCGGATCTCAAGATCGGTGGTGCACATGCCATGTGCACCACCGATGGCATGTGCACCACCGATCTTGAGATCTAATGGCTCCCAGACATTCCTTACGCTCGGCTCACTGTCAGAGTGGAGCATAGAAAACGCTTCCCATGGACTATGCGATTGCGTGGCTACAAGCGGCCATTTGAATTTTAGGGGGGTGACAAATTTTGAAGGTCCTGCTTGTCCCTCATAACGTAAGCCATGAGCTTTGAATTTGACGATGGGCAATCTGGGTCCTCAAATAAGGGGGACTAAATTTCCCTGTTAACAATGGAAAACATGTTTTTTTTTTCATTAAGGAAAACATACTTCGCCTAATGCAAGGAGGACCAATGCTATTGTCAAAGAAGTATAGAGCAAGCAATTTACTCACTACGATTTTTGATGGATATGCATGTGCTTATGATGCTATGATTTTGTTTAATTCAAATGTAAAGATCATGATTACTGGATTAGTATGTTTCATGGCTGGTTAATGAGTTTCAGAGGTCTTAGTTATTAGAGGAAGTTACTAGGCTTTAGACTAAGTGGATTTATATTTAATGATTTAGCCATGGTTTAATCTGAACACTCAGAAAAGTCGGACTATTCTGGAACCCTTGTGTTCAAAGCGATCCCAAATTTTGTTGGCATGTTAATGACATTTTAGGCTAAGTTTGGATAAAATTTTATATTTTTCTAATAAGATTTCATGGCCAAATCACCATTGATTATCTCGATATTAATTTTTGTCAAATTTCAATAGCCCAACTTCTGAGTTAGGTTACAGAACCTTACGTACTTAGTTTGACATTAGTAAAATTAGTGGAGATCGAGGAACATGTCTAGTTTCATATCTATTTTTGGTGATTTTTTCCTACTTATAACAATCTATTATATTTTTTTGGGTCTATAATGTTGTGGATTCACAGTTCTATTACCTTGTGATTCAGGATTTTTCTTGGGGGATGAAGTTCTTAAAAGATGGTTCAACATCAATACTTGCTTAAAGGGGCGATTTTCATTTATGTTTCCTCCTTTACTACTCTTGAAGTCTCATCTTCTATAATTCTTTTCATGATCTTTACCTTTAGTTAGCACTAGACTAATTAAAATCTTCTTCCAAAGTTGATATTTGTGCTACAACATTAGCAAATGAGGTTGGTCAAAAAGCCAACACCTTGGACGGTAGCCCATTTTTGAGTCCTCAAACAAAGTGCCCTACCTTCTTCTCTTCAGTAGGTACTGCATATTCAGCAAAACATTGGAGTTGAACAAATTTGATTTCATTCTTATCACTGATAAATCTTTTTGCTGTAAGTTAAGGAACTCCATCTCCTTGCATCATCGGATATGAAAAGGAAAATATTGTTTGTTGAAGGCTTCCAAAACTTCCTTCTAAGATATCACCTCTTTATCTTCAAACAAGGAATTTTTACAATTTTTCACTAGAAAAATTCTTCTCCATTCATCATGAAGGTTGCCAAGTTCACTTTTTGACTTGCTTTTATGGACATTGCTTCAAAAACTTTCTGTATTTTCTCCATCCACTTCTCCGCTCCTTCTAGTTTACCTTCACAATTAAAAGTAGGTGTCATCTTTTTTAATCTCTTAAGGATAGCAAAGTTCATACCCTCATTTGTTCATTTTTTTCTTTCCTTCTAATTGTTCATTTTAGCTTGGGCTTGAAGCTAAGCTTGAATAGCCATAGTTTGGGCTTGCAAGGTTTGAGTCATATTTTGGAACATATTCATCATCTCAGTAGGGGTCATAATAGCATTAGGAACTTCAAAAGACAATACAACATATTTATTTCCTTGATTTTCTAGTTGAACACCTCTTGCTAAATTATGTGTTACAACAATAGCTGCAGCTACAATGGTAAACAATAGATCACCTTCTTTGCTTAACTTAGTCGCCGCCTACCTCACTTGATTCGTAGTTGTAGGAGCCATAGAATGTTGCAATCAAATATATGCTTGATTAAGTTTCTACTTCTTCTCCATCCAACCATTTATAATTGTCACATATCATGCTTCTTGGTACATAGAGTTTTTTCTTTAATAGCATGTCGTGACACCCCGAATTTTCTCAAACTCATTTTTGAGTGAAAACCCATATAACAAAAATTTTATAAACTCATTTGTCAAATCCTTCAACAAATATATTGTTCTAAGGTGTGACTCACTCGTTTTCAAACATATGGATATAATGTCAAGTCTTTATATATATATATATATATATATATATATATATATATATATATATATATATATATATATATATATATATATATATGACATAATAAAATTACAACCAAATCTCATAGGGTTTTACCCGTATATATACCAAACAACATAATACACACAATTGTAAGTAATTGGTACTATCGTTCCTATGTATTAGAAATTACACACCAACTAAAATATATTATCAAGATCATAAAATCTAACATAGATCTAAGATTTTCTTGTCCTTTCTTAGCATAAGTGTCCCCAACCGCTATTCCTCTACAAAACTTGCATCAACAACGAATGTTGAGTATTTGAATATACATAGTAGAATGGCTAAACAAAAACTATAATACTTCAATAATCATATCTCAACAACATTCTAATGAGTATAGTAATCAACATAAATTCTATTTCAAAGTATTATATTTCAAAGCATAAAAAACATAACAAGTAAGTATGCATAGACAATCTTTTCTAATATAAAGTGACTCTCACTTAGAAATCTCCAACTTCATAAGCGAAAGTCAAAGATTCTCTATGGCTCGGTAACTATGTTTTGGAGTACAGTCTTGTCTCACTGGACTATGAACTACATGAATTCTTACTTCATATACTCTGAAATCTGCCCGCCTGATCCACGCTATGAAGCTAAGGCCCATAAAAGCTCATGGACTCAAGTTGTTGAAGTTCTAACTTCTATAATCATCAAAACCTTATTTATTGTATTACACGGGACCAATCATCTTTTAATGCTCTATGTCTATTTCAACACAACTATAGGCTAGGGAAGTGGTTCTACATAACTCCCATTTTTAGAGAGTCGGACGACTTTAATCCTTTTTTATACTAACTCCTTTTTGTTTACGTGGCTAAAGACTAACTTGAGGAGCCGAGGTACATAGGGTTCCTCTAACCTCAGATGTCGAAAGACATCAGTCTTGGGGTGATATCTATTACAAGGATATTCACACCCAAATAATATATATTCAATCATAATATCATCTTATATAATTGTAATTTCATGCATAAAATAACATGATATTACTTTTCATAATAATAGCATAACATTCCTAATAATTCCTGTTAAAAATACCCAAAACGACTTACCATCGATGGACTTATCGATGTATCGACCGAGTTACCAATGACCATCAGTAACTCCTAATTTGTTTCATAACCCCAAATTGGATTTGTAAAAACTACTTCGTTTCACTCTACTTGGACCCTAATTTGTTCCATGACCCAATGGGCATCCCCCAGACGATTAAGAGCGTTCAGACATTGGATGCGATCCTGCAAAATCGAGTGCAGCGACACCCTGGAGCTCACCGAAGATGACGGTCATGGCATTTGGGTGAAGGCGCTCTGCCACTTGAGAATAGGAGATCTTGTAGCGACCATACCGAAGCATGCTTGCTTGACCATCAATACGTCTTATGCTTGGGGAGATGATTGAGGAGGCCGGACTAGGAGGGTCGCTGGGCCTCTCAGTGGCGGTGATGTATGAGCGAAGCTTGGACACCGAGTCGGACTGGGCCGGCTATCTCCAGCTTTTGCCGGACGGGAAGACGATGCCAGAACCACAGGCACGAGAAATATATGCTTCCTCTTCTCACCGAGATAGCCGGGCTCCTCCGCTCTCTCCACAACCTCCTCCTCCTTATAAAGCCATCCACTGGCGGCTCCACTCTTCTCACTCCCGTCGCCATCAACCACCCAAGAGTAGCGTCACCGTCTCCACAACTTCCGGTAGAGGTGGCTGATCAGAATTTCGGCAGAAATGGATCTGATGATTTCGGGGAAGAAGAGAATGATCCATCGCCAATAGGAAAAGTCTCTTCCAGAAATGTCGCTGGAGACTGCACCGGTGCGCGCATCATTGTAGGAGCCTCCAAACGGCTCCAAGAGAATGCTTACCCTGGCAGAGGACTTGGCAGACAATCCTTCGGTTGCGGAGACCACACAATAGGGTAAGGTAAGGACGCCAATGTGGTATGTATTAGCTACAGGAATACAACGTGGCATCCTTCATCGGGCGGAGGCGGGATATGGAAGATGTCATCTCCAGCCTTTTTTTAGTGTTGGACGCGTGTAAGAGAGATGTTATTACTATTTTAATTAAAATTAGATATCAAGCTATTAGTATAAGACAGAGAGTGGTGAGGAACGAAAAAGCTGAGAATTCAATGCAGGCAACTAAGAAGCAATTAAAGGCTGACCTGGACAAGACGGAACCCACACGTGAAAATGTGTCTAAAAATAGCAAAAAGGCCACACGCGTAGGTGAAACGTAAGCGCTCACGTTTGCCGTTACAAAAGCTTTGGCCTTGCTTACGCACTCTTCGCGCATGCCCTGCTTGTTGCCGTGCTGCGGACCCGCTCTTATCTGGCCCGGTCGACCTTTCCTTTTTAACCCACCCGGTTTGGAGACTTGATGATGCTTTATGCATCTCGCCCATTTAACCAAAGAATCAGAATTCAACTTGCCTCTCTTCATCTCTTACTTACTGTTGATTTTTTGTGCGGCTAATTTTGGCTCTTATGTGTGCAAGCTCAGCTTGTTTTGGTCCTTTTAGATGTGGTAAAAAAATTCATGCCTCTACGTCTACAGATTTAAATTTCTTTCATATTTCTTTAGGACGTTTAGGCAATGATGTAGTTTTAGATATGAGTTTCAAGTGTAAGCTACGTAAGGAAGCCGTTCATCTACAAACGTAAGCGCTCACGTTTGCCGGCACAAAAGCTTTGACCTTGCTTACATTGAAGAAAATGAAGCTATTAGTATAGAAGAAATGTTTTTTTGCCAAATAGAACTATTAATTTATGACGGAAAATATTTTTCATATAAAATACCCATCCAAACAACATAATAATATTTCCTTTTAAGACCTTAAAGAAAATTTCTTTTCCACAAAAAAATCATCCACACTCAACAACTGTTTGAGGTGCACAAGAGTTGTGGTGCAGGACACAATTCTCAGGGTCAAGAACATCTCTTCCATAGCTTTCTAGAATATGAATTAAGTGGACGGGAGTCTACATTTTGACCAGAAGATTCAGATGACCGAATTCATGGCCCACCCATCATGAGGTGACTAGTGAGCTGTGCCCTACTGCCTGCATGCATTGTCACTTCCAAGAACCCAAATTTGTGTCTTCTTCCACGCATGGCCGTTGATACAAGCTTCCAAGTTGGACGCCTCTGTAGCATCCAGCCAACGCCAACATAGTTGGAACTTCGGTCCCTTTTGATGCTTCCTTTGAAAATGACATCCATTCTTTGTATAGTTTGAAGGTCCCGCTTGTCCCTTATAATGTAAGCCATAAGCTTTGAATTTGACGACGTGCAATCTTGGTCCTCAAATAAGGGACGACTAAATTTTCCCTATTAACAAAGGAAAACATGTTTATTTTTTTGTCATTAAGGAAAACATATTTCGCCTAATGCATGAGGACCAATTCTATCGTCAAAGAAGTATAGAGCAAGCAATTTACTCATTATGATTTTTAATGGATTTGCATGTTCTCATGATGCTCTGATTTTATTTAATTCAAATGTAAAGATCATGATTAGTGGATGTTTCATGGCTGGTTAATGAGTTTTAGAGGTCTTAGTTATTGGAGAAAGTTACTAAGGCTTTGGACTAAGTGGATTTATACTTAATGATTTAGCTTTGGTTTAATCTAAATACTAAAAAAAAGGTCCTATTATTCCGGAACCTTCTTATTAGGGCTGGTCCTTTGCCAAATAGTCAGTGGACAAGGCTTGTCCATGTCTATGTCCGCTAACAATTTGTTTATCGGCATTTTGTCAGCGGATAAAGCTTCTTTTTCGGCGGACACGGCCATTGTCCATAGACATAGTCTCTTAGGCAATTGGATGAGGGTTGAAGTGGTTAGAGAGAATGAGAGCAGTGTTAACGACTTTAACTAAGTAGGACAGCTAGGGTGAGAATCTCTAGATTAAGTAATTTAGCATATAATAATAATTTTTAAACTTATATATGTCATCTTCTTTATTTGTAGTATTATTATTAGACAAATTAGTTCATTTTGAAAAGTCAAATAGAGCTATTAATATGAAACAAAAAATATAGTTAATAACTAACTTTAAAGAAGAACTCAAATATAACATTAAAATGATTGTATTTAAATTATTAAAAATTTAAATATAAGAAAATAATATTTAAGAATAATTAGAGGAGAAATAAAATTATCCTTCATATTGCACACTATATTTAAAAGTTAACCGGACCTCGACCAAACGGCCAGACGATGTCTTTGTCCATGGCCATGTCCAAAAATTGGGAGACAAAAGAATTCGGTCGGACATGGCCATAGACACCTCGGACACAGCCCGGACATCGGACAATGGATGTCCACGACCAGACCTACTTCTTGTGCTCAACAATATCCCAATTTTCTCTGGCATGTTAATGACATTTAGGCTAAGTTTGAATAAAATTTCATGTTTTTATATTAAGATTTCATGGCCAAATCATTGTTGTTTTCCTTGATATCATTTTTTGTCAAATGTTAGTAGCCCAACTTCTGAGTTAGGTTATGGGACCTTACCTTAGGAAAATTAGTGGGGATATGTGAATGTGTCTAGTTTCATCTCTAATTTTGGGATTTTATTCCTATTAATTAATTAATATCGATTTAATATATTTTCTGGAGTCCATGATTTTGTGGATCCACAATTCTATTACCTTGTGGTTCGGGATTTTTCTTAGGTTCATTCTGGGTTAGATTGCGAACATTATTTTATGAGTCCTATGTCTAGTACAAAAATACCTAGTCAATTTTGAGTCTTAAGAACGGTTTTGTGTCCTTGGAGATTCAATTGTTCAGAGAAATCTACATTGTGCAGTAATTTCAAAAATTCTAAATTAAATAATTTTAAAAATGAGACCAACTCTTAGATTTAATTTTAGGCTCTAAAATTCCTAAAACTAATGTGAGTTAAATTTTGATGAAATAGGATTATCCTAGGTAATTTTTCTAAAAATAAGAGATCAAAACAATGGCTAATAAGGGTTTGGTGACATATGAGGCTAAGAAAGGTAAATTGCCCACACCATGAACCTGATTCAATCAAACCATGTATTCCTACATTACACAGTTTTTGAAATTCTTTTTCACAAGTTGGGGCTATGTAAAGATCTTTTAGAAGGGAACTTGCATGCAAAGGGTAGTTCATTGATATGATATATCATATGACTAAGTGGGTTTCCATGGGTATAAAGGTTAGTTTTGTATGATGCATCAAGTTATTGTGCTAAGGGGGCAGTAAACATGAATGATGTATGGCAATACATGTTAATATAGTTATTATATGATGATTGTGTCATAAGCATGTTGGGTATATTATACATTAATAATGTTATGGATTATGTTATGTTATAGCATATGTGGTGAAGACGTCTATGCAATGTGGGCAGTAGTTACCTTTGTGCATTGTTAGAACATATGTGGTGTTATATTATAATTATATATATTAATTACTTTTAATAATCAATATAATGTAAACGATTTATGTACATTTTAATCTTAGGAGTGTTATTAGATGTTATTATAGTCGAGTCAAATTTATAATTGAAACACTTGAATCATAGGAGTAGATGCGTTTTAAAAGTTCTAAGGTCGAATACTACATTGAATATTGAAGTTCAAAGGTATAGTTTTGCACTTTCACATACACAAATTACTTACCTTTAATTAAGAATAATCATTAGAAGTAATTTTAGGAGTTTTGGGAAAATTGTTCATAGTCATTCGATAATGTACAAAATGAGTATAGAGATTGATCGCTTCATGTGACAATTTTTTGCAATATAGGTCGAGAAGGTTGCCGATCAATCACTAGGTAAAAGGCTCAATCGCTTGAGTATTTAGTTTGAACATAAATAATGAATGATCTATCGTTGTTTGAAATAATTAATTGTTTGTAATTACAGTTGCTTAGTTTAAAGATTACAAAAAAGAGACCTTTCCATGCTGGATTCTTTTACTTAAAGTGACTTAATACACTATAAAAGGACTAAGTTGATATGAAATTAGAGAGAGAAAAATTGTAACAACCCATAATTTTTAAGAATTTAAAAAATAATATTATGTTTGGGCCCATAAGCGAGTTTTGGGCCCAATAACTATATTTCTTGAATTTGAGTTATTTTGAGTTTGATTTGTTCGATAACACTCAAAAGTATTTGTTAGGGCTACGAGGGAACAAATATATCGAACCCAAGAACGAGTAAATCGGACATTGGGATCACAGGCTGCAACCTTGAGAAACGTGCTATGTGCAGGGTCTACTTTAAATTCTCAAAATAAGATACCCTTATATATGGTTTTCTTTTGAAGGCTCGTCAATATGAGTACAATGGTACAAAAAAACGTGTAATTCTAAATTTAAGGTAGAGAGCTATTATAATTTAAAATTCAAAAATTATTTTTTAAATAAAGACAAAAGAATAAAAAAATAATATCGTTAGCGCTGCTGGCCTTCTATGGGCCGCTAACATATTTTTATGCATAAATTATAATAACAACTTGTTTGTCATCATTTTTCTCCTAAGAACGTGAATATCCTTTTATAGGAATCAATCCAAATTTAACATGGTCAAATTTCATGTAACTTGATCTACATTCCTTTCCGGTTTCATGTAATGGTCAAATTTCATGTAACTTGATCTACATTCCTTTCAGGTTTCATGTAATTTCATCCTTTCAAATTTTAATGGATATTTGAACCAAAATCTATTAAAATATCAATGGCCCCCTAAGCGTTCCTTAGGTTGGGTATGTGAGGGATTTTAATGGATATTTGAAGCCAAATTTATTAAAATATCTATGGTGAGGTGCATTAAAAACTCTTCCTTTTTGATTGATCAGATGATATTCGTTTGTCTCTGTCAAGTGCTCTGAGAGGAATACAATCTCATTATGTTGAGAACCGGTGGAATTTCTTACCTATCAAGATCCTCGCCATTTCATTATTCCGTTACTGACATTAATATCTTCATTTAAGCCACACATTATGAAGAATGTGAATTATTACAGTTGACTTTATGATTAAAAGTTATCCGACAAGGACTGTCCTGCTATAGCATTCAACTTCCGTAAAAACAGAAGATAAGAGATTTTTCATCTATTTCAAATATCTTAGGATTGCTATTTTGCACATGTTCTGAGTACGTTTTTTTCAACATGTTCATTTTCTTTTTCTACATGTAAATTAAAAAAATATATAAATATTTCCGGAATGAAGATTCTTAATTAAGAGTTCAAAACATGGACTCCTTTTCCACATGAAGCATATTTGCTTACTTCATCCTCATTTTCCTTAAAATGTTCCCCTGCCCTTATTTTGCTGCTCTAACATGTGAACGAGAGCAACAAGCCAGGCATTTTCTTGAGTGGAAACATTTTATATATGTCATTCTCTAGGAAGGCAGCCATTGTTATCATTGTTTATTCTCTAGAATAAACAGATAACTATCTCCTTTGGGACATTTCCATAATATATGCGCCCTGGGAGACAATTGTTCGCCCTTGCTTAAATTAAGCTCCAAACTTGGGGACCTTGGCCGCCGAGACCATAGCCAAGAAATGCTCCGCCACGACCTGCCGCTGGATCTTCCCGGTGGCCGTCCTCGGCAATTTGTCAGCGATGAACACCTGCTTTGGCACCTTGAAGGAGGCCAAGTTTTTCCGGCAGTGGCTCATGACCTCCGTCTCGATGATCTCTGACCCTTCCTTCGGTATCACAGCACAATTAATCTGACAAAATTTAATCAAGTCTTAATCAAATTGGCCGAAAACAATGTCATTAAGATTTAATAACAAGAGTACAATATAATCGGATCCAGGTCCGAGTCTGAAGACCCGAATAGGGTAAGCCGGGTCTCACCTCTTCGCCGTATTTGTCGTCGGGAACGCCAAAGGCGACGGCCTCGGCCACATCCGGATGCGACAACAGCACTTCGTCAACCTCGATGGGGGATATCTTCTCACCTGCAAAATGTTACAAATACCCCATTCAATATACACATTTTAACAACAATTTTAAACATATTTAAGGGTACTATCGTCACTTCACCCATATAAAATGCATTCCCAATACTACCCTCATATTTAACAATGAATCTAGGCGCCGTGCGTAAAATCCTTCGCATAAAAGCGGTGGCAATGAGATATATAAACGGACCTCCGCGGTTAATGAGCTCCTTGATTCGGCCAACCAGGTGGAGGTAGCCGTCCGCGTCCAAATAACCGACATCGCCGGTGTGGAACCACCCGAAACGGAACGCCGTCTTGTTCGCCTCCGGATTGTTCTTGTACCCCTTCGTCACGTTGAGCCCGCTGATGCAAACCTCCCCCGGTGACCCGGCCGGCAATCGGACCCCGTCTTCGTTCAGAATCGCCATTTCCAGCCCGACTGGCCTACCTACCGAACCGGCCTTGTGCGGCCCGTCCTCCGGCAGCGGGTTCGAGGCCATCTGGTGCGACGCCTCCGTCATGGCGTACGCCTCCAGCACCGGCGCCCCGAACGCCTCCTCCATCCGCTCCATCACGGCGGGCGCCAGGGGCGCGCTGCAGCTCCGGATGAACCGGAGCTTAGGGTACTGGGGCCGGGCGGATGGGTTGGTCGCGAAGTGGCGGTCCAGGAGGATCTGGTGGATGGTGGGGACGGCGGTGTACCAGGTGGCGCCATGGGCTTGCATGTCCGACCAGAAGGTGGAGGCAGAGAAGCGGCCCGAGGCCGGGAGGGCGATGTGGGCTCCGGCGGAGAGCGGGGACAGGAGTCCGGTTAGGAGGCCGTGGACGTGGAAGAGGGGGAGGACCAGGACGGACGAGTCGGACTCGGTGAGTTTGTAGACCGACTTGATGTTCTGGACCGACGAGGCGAGGTTGAGCTGTGTCAGCGGGACACCCTTTGGCCGGCTGGTGGTCCCCGAAGTGTGGAGAAAGAGGGCCACGTCCGATGGCTCGTTTGCGATTTTCTGGACAGTATCCGGACCGACTTCCTCCGCGTCAGGTCCGGACTGAGACAGGGCAATGGAGAGGGGTGAATCCGGGTCGGGGAGAGAGACAGCGGCGCGGGGGATGCCGAGCTTGGCAGCGGCTGACTCGGCGGTGGGGTGGCCTGAGGCCGGTGTGAGGAGGAGCTTCGACTCGGAGTCCGATAGGTAGAAATTGAACTCGTCCGCCGTATAAACCGGGTTCAACGGCGCCGCCACCGCCCGGGCTCGAATCACAGCCAGGAAGGCGACCACGTACTGCAAAAGAAAATCCCCAAAAATCAGAACTAGAACCATAAAAATATCTATATTGAATTAAACAAATATATGTGGAACAGTGGACGAATTTTTTTGAATAGAATGAGATTACGAAAGAAACAAAATGAACCATCTTTCATACCCATTTTTTTGTGGAAAAATTCGCAAATAAGTGAAACTTCATCTCACCTCGGCGGTGTTGGGGAATGTCAGGGCGACGACATCGCCGGGCCGGACGCCGGCAGCAACGAGGCTACCGGCAGTCCCGTCGACGAGCTCACCAAGCCGGCGGTACGTCAAATAGAACTTACCGGATACCGAAAGCGCCTGCCGGGACGGGAACTCTTGGGCCACCTTCTTGAGCAGCCCCGTCAGCGTCAAACAATGACCCTCCATAAATCCAAAAAGCAAATCTTTCTCCCTTCTGCCTTCCCAAACCGATAAAAAACGACGACGATTACGAATCCAATCGAAAACTTGAATCAAAATCAAAACTTTTGGTTGTCTGCAACTGCAGTCCGCCTGGTGTGTGGGGAATGAGAGTGAGGTGATGAAGAGACAGTGGCGGAGGCGGGTTTAAATAGGGGGGTGGCGGGGAGGTGGTGTAACACGTGTCGGGGGAAAGACGGTCAGAGCGAGTGTGGCTCCTTCGGGATGGTTCCATGAAGATCTCCGCCTGTTGAATTGAGACGCGTGGAGAGGCTTGGGTGACGTGGATGGTTTATTTCTGCCACACTTCACTCTGCGCGGATAGCGGGGCCGCATAATATCTATTGGTGACACTTTCATGGTATGCGTGTCTAAGTTTCCGTTTAATTTTAAGTTTAAGTTTGAGCTCGAATCTATTACAAATAGAGCTACTTTACCTTGTGACCCAAATGTTTTATAAGAAAAATTATTTATATAAATATAGTCAAAAAGTGGTCCAATGCGAGGATTATTATAAAACTAAATAACTAGCTTTAGTTAATTTTAGTTTTATAATTTAAAATATTAATATAAAATAGAGGGAGTAAGGTTTATAAAAAATATTTTAAATCTTATGATATATTATATATATTTTCTAACAAAAAGGCTTAAGATAGTTGTACTTGAAAAATGTAAAAATGATACTCCCTCCGTCCTATTTTAATAGCTCTATTAAAAAAAATATATTATTATATTTTAATTATTTTATTTGAAACAATTTAAATGTAAACGAGTCTACGATGCTTTTCTTAGTTTTAATTTGCTCCGAGTCCCAGGAACGAGTCAGCACCGAGTCTCTCAATCACCTCCTTCCGCTTGCCCGGAGAAGTGCTGATCACTATCACCCTCATCCCAAACGCCTTGGCAAACTTCACGGAGACATGCCCCAGCCCACCAAGGCCGGCGATGCCAATGTGTTCCCCTGGCTCACAGAGCCCATAGTACTTTATAGGGCTGTACACGGTGATCCCCGCGCAGAGCAGCGGCGCAGCACCGTCAAACGGCATGCCGTCCGGGATGCGGATCACATAGTCCTCATGCACCACCATGAAATCTGAGTACCCACCATACGTTACATCTGCCTTCTAGGGGCTGGCCTTGTACATGGGCACCATGTCCGGGCAGTATTTTGAGAGGGAGCGGCCATGGTGGAGCTAAGGATGTCTGAGGCGAGGGACCTGACCCGCATCGAGCGCATCTGCGCCCACTCCCACATTCGTGGCCTGGGCCTTGACTCCTCCCTGGAGCCCCGCGCCACGTCCAAGGGCATGGTCGGCCAGCTCCCCGCCCGCAAGGCCGCAGGCATCATCCTCCATATGATCGCGAAGGTCGTATCGCCGGCCGCGCTGTCCTTCTGGCCGGTCAGCCTGGTACCGGCAAGACCGCCATCGCCATGGGGCTCGCCAAGTCTCTCGGCGCGGAGACCCCCTTCACCATGCTCGCCGGCAGCGAGCTATTCTCGCTCGAGATGTCCAAGACCGAGGCCCTCACCCAGGCCTTTCGCAAGTCCATCGGTGTCCGCATCAAGAAGGAGGCCGAGGTCATCGAAGGGGAGGTGGTGGAGGTCCAGATCGACCGCCTCGCAGCTTCTGGCGTTGCGGCCAAGACCGGGAAGCTCACCCTCAAGACGACGGACATGGAGACGGTGTACGATCTGGGGTCAAAGCTCATCGAGGCGCTTGGCCGGGAGAAGGTGCACTTAGGCCCTTAGAGTCGCCCTTCGTCTCCGTTGATGACGTTGTCGACTTGTCTTCAACCTCCATGTCATTGGAGATCTCCACCGTCATGGTGAACAAGAGGTCCGACGTAATAATAGTCTAGGCAGGAGGGAGATCTCACCACTCCTCATTCCTCGCCGGGTGCTCGGAGTCGGTTGCGGCTACAGATGCCGTGGTGGTGAAAAGGGAGGAGAGCCTGGGCTGGAGAGGTGTGGTGGCAATGAATGATCGTCAAGAGTCTTCGACCAACCGCCATTGAGGGAGGGAGGGAGGGCTGAGGATCAGGGCTAAAAGATGGGGAGTGGGGGACGGGCTTGGGCTCGTGTGAGTTGTGCTCATCGATCCCATATTTCCATGACAGAAGCTGGGAGGGCGACGGTCGCGTGCCAGAAATATTGTTAGACGGTTGTGATTACCGTCTTGATAAAAATGGTAAAAAATAAAAATGGAGCTATTAAAATAAGACCGAGGGAGTATATTTTATAAAATGAGTTAAATTTTATGTGATGTGATATATATAGATAATGTATAATATATCTATATTTATATTTAAAAAAATAATATACATAATAGTACATTAAGCTTTTATCTATCGAGACGAGCTAAACACATGTATGGAATGTTTGAGTTTGTCTTGACCAACTTCAAGTTCTAGCTCGAATACGAGTAGAGCCGTGTTTGAGTTTGTCTTGACCAACTTCAAGTTCTAGCTCGAATACGAGTAGAGCCGAGTTGAACATCAGCTAAGTCAAAATTTTCAAGCTTGCTTTAACACTCCTAAATATAGGACAATACTTTTTTCTCTGTTAGTAAATTTTTTATTTATATTTAAATATAATTTATTTTATATTTGAGAAGTTGATGGTAAGACAAAGAAACCAACCTAATGCAAAAGAGGGTGGATAAGGCATAGAACGGCGTATCAAAATCGGTTTCATGAACCATTAGATAGTTAATCTAGGTGCCTCCAACTAGAGATATTATCATATAACAAGCAAAAAATATGTAATGTTGGAGGGGAATATGGTGCAATCCCCCTTCTCTTAAATTGTAGTCATTACCTAACTTACAAAATACTTTAAGCAAGGTCATAGGTCATAGAATTGAGCCTCCGATTAAATATGTGAAATTTAATATAAATTTACAAGGTTGAATAAGAAAGTTATAATTCCTCCATCCTTCATGTTCAATAGTTTAATTTGGCAAAAAAATTATTTTATATTAATAAATATATTTTGTTCAATTTAAGTGGTTAGGTACTTTAAAAAAATTTGCAAACTTTTAAATATAGCTACTAATATTGGACGGAGGGTGTATAAAGAAGTAGGCCTAGATTTTATGCATAATGTTTTAAAACTTTTGTTGATTAAGTATTTATTTTAAAAAAAAGTAGTGTAAGATCTACAATTTGTGTATCAATTTTTATTTTTTATAATATTAAATTTAATTAAGAACATGTTAATTTATCCTTAGTTAGGCTATCTCTAAGTTGGAGAAGTTGTGAGGTCGAATCTCATTTAGGTAACGTTGTGACAGTGTCTTACCCATCTAAAAATAATTATAAATCTACAATATTTATACTATTCTAATTTTAAACTTTAATATATATAATTATATATGTGATAGCTAAAAAATTATAGATTATTATAACTTTTTATATTATTTTTTTGGCATTAATTTCATTTACTTTTACATAACAAAGTATTGATGCTAAAACATACAAAAGATACTTTTTTAACTTCTTAATAATACATATAAGTCTCTTTAATATACACCAGGCACATGTGTGCCTGGCACATATCGGCCATGCGATCTTGATCGCAAGGCCAAGGAAAGTATGAGCCGTCATATCCAAGCACGTGGGCACTTATTAACTATTCTATATATAAAGAGGAGCGGTGCTTTTGGCCAAGCAACCCAGCAAGCAAGTGAAAGTGTCGAAAACATACAAGGTGATGAGAAAATGACACTTACCAATGTGAAAATCTAATGTCCATTCTCTTAAAAGTAAGAGATACACATCAAGGGAAGAGTTTTTCATGTTATATTCTTACAATGAGCCCAGCATAAGTTACCAATCAAAATTGTTACTTTTTAAGATGGACAAAAAAACACATTAGCATCAATAAGTGTATTAGCATATCCATTGTTGATGTCGTGGATAAACGGTACACATGCTTAGTTTACATTTGGCTCATTGTCAAAAGAAAACATAAAAAACACTTTCTACAACAAGGCCCTAGCCTATGTATTAGTCATCTTCATACCTTTGCATTTAAGAAGAGCATTTTTTATTGAGTGGACAGGGATACTCTCCTAGGACCGTGTAGAATAAAAAGAATGGCAAGTAGTATTTGTCTGTCCTCAAGCAGCTTCTTCTTTAGTACTTAAAATATTGTTTAAAGTCTTTAAAATTTATCAGTGGTTCTCTGTTTTGGCTTGGAGGAACAAGACGCCCTTTAACTCTACGCATAAGAGATGAATTAGTACATTGACCTAATATCACTCTATATTATCTTATATATATATATATATAATTAAGTAATTAAATAGATCTTATATATAATTAAGTAATTAAATAGAAAGATTCACTTGTGTTCATACTTTCGTGGAGAGAATTGACTCAGAGCCATCACTATTGCATGTATGTAGTCAAATAAATATATTCAAGTCAAAAACATTGATGTTTAGTTATATTATAACATGTTTACTATAGCATGCCACAGTCTCTAGCTAGTTGGAACCTCAGCCACAAGTTTGTATATATTTATAGACTCTTCCATTCTATATTAATAGTTATATATAATTTTTTAAAATAAAATAATAAATACATTTAGCTCCAAAAGAAGCAAATAAATAATTTTTATTTTCTTCCACCCTTGGTTTCCTTTTATCATGTTTTTTAAATCCACTCTTTGCAGTTTTTTTTTTGAAATGATAAATTGCTATAAATGGTTGAAGAACCAAGCCTTGAAAGATATTTTAAAAGAAAATGAAAATGTGATTGCTTGTCTTCAAGAATTCTTGCCCAATGTGTGGCACAATAAAGACATATGTTCACATTTTCGTGTGGGCCAGTTCGGCATAATATATTTTTGTGTAAGCATTTTAAAGTCTTCTGTCTTAAATTAATTGCTCTATTCGGTAAAAAATTTTGTTTCATATTAATCACTTTATTTTGTCCAATTTTAAATATTTGGGTACTTAAAAAGAGTATCATAAGTTTATTTTAAATTTTTTTACTGTGAATTTTACTATTTAATAAAAAATATTAATTTTTAAATATAACTATCAATATAAAACTGTTGGAGTACTAATATACAAATAAAAGATTCTATTTTATATTTTATATTTTATATTTTATTTATTTTTAGAAATTACTTTTCTTGGTACATTAAAACCTACACGCTAAAAGTTGTGAAATGCCTTCAGCCATGAGTATTCACTCTAGGGAGAGTGGTGACGGGTAAGGAACCAACAGGCTAAGAATTCAATGCTGGCAACTAGGAAGTAATTCAAGGGATGGCGTGGACAAGACAAACCTCACACGTGAAAGTGGGTCTAGAAATAGCAAAAAGGCCACACGTGCAGGTGGAATAAAACGTAAGCGCTCACATTAGCTGTCGCCAAAAATTTGGCCTTACTTACGCACTCTTCACACATGCCCTGCCTTTCGCGTACCCGCTCTTGTCTTGTCTTGTCTTGTTTTGGTGTTTTGTTTTTAATACATCAACCCACTGACAAGAAAAGAGAGTCTACATACGTAAGCATTTTTCATGTTCTGATAATGAGCCGAACATAAAGAATATATATAACTTATTTATTTTCAAGATCAATGGTATATAAGCTAGTGTATATTAATATAAATATTATATATATATATTATCGATCTAAAAAATAAACGCTTCATATATATTTCTCATGCATAATAAATACTTCGTCCACACATTAACGATGGATGTCTATAGCACACTGCAAGCTCGTCTATGGGAGCCTTCTCTACTACTCTTCGTTCAAAAAATTTGTCTTCATGATGTTCTCTCGTATGCATGATATGATCAACGAACCATCCAACACAGATAAACATCAAGTAATATTTAATTTTTTTATATTTTTTTAGGAAATTTAGCTAATATTATAATTTTAGAGAGAATTTTAAGCGTAAGCTATACAGAGGAGCCATTTAATAATCTACAAAATTGATGGTGCATTTATACACTAACATAGTTAGTCACGGAGTAACAAGTGAGCAGGACCACTCAATCAACTTCAAGTGGTTTCATTAAAAAGTTTTAAATACTTAGCCACTTAAATTAAATTAAATAAGTTTATAATGCTATTTTTTAAATATTTAATTATTTAAGTTAAACAAAATAAAATTATTAATATAGAACATATTTTTTTGTTAAATAGAGCTACTAATTTACGACAGAGAGAGTTTTTTAATAAAAAAATACCTATCCAAACAACAAACAACCAAAAATTTCTTTTCAAAACCTCAAAGAAATTTTCTTTTCCACAAAAAAATCATCCACACTCAAAACTGTTTAGGTGCACATGCTAAAAACCCTTGCAAAACAAGAGTTGTGGTGCATGACAATTCTAAGGGTCATATGGTTTAAGTGGACGGGCGTCTAACTTAACACGCTAAATTTGTGTAACTTCTGGCTCTCGTCTACATTTTGACCAGAAGACGCGGAGTGCTAATAATTTGGCTCCGTTGAGTTGAATAAAATTATGTTAAAACAGATGACAGAAATCATGGGCCCACCCACCATGAGGTGACTAGTGAGCTGTGCTCTATTGCGTGCATGCATTGAACTGCTCATGCTCGCTTCCAGGAACCCAAATTGGTTCCTCTTCCACGCATGGCAGTAAATACAAGCTTCCAAGTTGGACGCATCCGTAACATCAAGCCAACGCCAATATAATTGGAACCCCGGGCCCTTTTGATGTTTCCTTTGAAAATGACATCCATTCTTGTATTGGAGTTTTTTTTTATTGTTTCTTGCATTCGTTCTTCCCAATTTTTTTTTCTTATAATATATATCACAGCTAGGGGAGATGTACTTAAAAAACTGGCAAAAAATTTAAAATACGAAAAAAATATAAAAAGTATGAAAATATAATAAGTTAAGTAAAAAAAAACTTGATTTTATTCTGAGTTCTTAACCAAATTACAATTACAAGGCCATTTAGAACGAATTTTATTCATGGCCAACCGGCTAGCTTGTTGAGTATTACATAGATATGTGCAGTCATCTCATCTCGTTGAAGATTACATAGAATATGACAAAATGTAACTATAGTTATACTACTTTATTATGGACACTCAATGATGTTCGCATTGGTGAATGAACAAAAGTGTCCAACAGGGGTAATCATTTTATTATATCGGGAAAATATTTTCTTTGTTCTTTGTTTACTCACTATTAGCCCAGCGTAAAGAACGATTGTGAGCCATTTAACTGTGAAATCAACAATGCATATATTAGTACACATTGACATTAACGCCATTAATGCTAATTTGTGTTAGCATGTACACCATCAATCTTAAATATTATTGGCCGCTCGTAGTAAGTGCTCATGGTGAATGATGAACGTTAAAAACTTTTCCCTTTTGATGACCAAATGATGTCCATTTGTCAAGTGCTCTGAGAGGTCATTATTGAGAACGGGTAGAATCCCTTTCCTATCAAGATCTTTACCATTTCATTATTCCGTTGTTGGTATTAATATATTTATTTAAGCCACACATTAGGAATGTAAATGATTGAAGTTGAGTTTATGATTAAATGTTAAAGTATCGGACAAGGATGCTGTTGGATTGTCACCTCTTTAGAATGACCATGTAATATAGACTGTGCTGATGGACTTCCCCATTCCAAAGACATTTATAGTGACCCATTGGTGAGGAGCATTTAGCTTTGGATAGTAGTGGTATTCTAATTGAGTAGGAATATTTTTCTTAATAAATTTTAGTTTCCACGCTTAAAATCATGTCAACATAGCCATATCAAAAAAATTGTTATTGTTTGGTAACAGTCATATATTTAATCCAACTTCAAATCAACTATAGAACTAATAACTACATACCAAAAAAAATGGGGTCCATGGCACATGTTGATAGAAGAAAGAACTTCAAGCCTATCTGCCTATTTCATTCATACTCTCTCCCTCCGACCTAAATTAATAACTTTATTTTATAAAAATATATATTTTATATTAATAACTTTATTTTATTAAATTTAAACAATTAAATACTAAAAAAATATCATAAAGTTATTTTGCTTTCTCATAGAACCACCTTTAAATAAAAAATATTATTATTTATATGTCATTCTCTAGAAAGGCAGCCGTTGTAATCATTTACTCTTCCTAAGGTTGAACGTTAGGAGTAAGTTTTTGCTCTTCCTTCAAATACATGTGACCTAATCAGCTTCGTATAAATAGCAATGCCAAAAGAATAATAATTTCATATATATAATGGTAAAACCCCTTCCTGCCCACTTGGGGGCTTGGAGCGAGAATGCTTACCACAGTAATAACTACCACGACAAAAAATATGTTTACAAAAGAATAAACAAGTAACTATCTCCTTTGGGACATTTTCATAATATATGCCCTAGGAGACCATTGTTCGCCCTTTTTTTTTTATGCTCGCTTACTTAAATTAAGCTCCAAACTTGGGGACCTTGGCCGCCGAGACCGTAGTCAAGAAGTGCTCCGCCACGACCCGCCGCTGGACTTTCCCCGTTGCCGTCTTCGGCAGCGTGTCGGCGATGAACACCCGCTTTGGCACCTTGAAGGAAGCCAAGTTCTTCCGGCAGTGGCTCACCACCTCCGCCTCGCCTATCTCTGACCCTTCCCTCGGTATCACAGCGCAATTAATCTGACAAAATTTAATCAAATCTTAAACAATTAGACAAAAACAACGTCATTAAGTTCTAAACAAGAGTTTAATATACGAGTCCAAAGACCCGATTAGGGTAAGCCGGGTCTCACCTCTTCGCCGTATTTGTCGTCGGGAACACCAAAGGCCACGGCCTCCGCCACATCCGGATGAGACAACAGCACCGCGTCAACCTCGATGGGGGATATCTTCTCACCTGCAAAATGTCACAAATACCCCACTCAATAAACACATTTTAACAACAATTTTAAACATATCTAAGGGCCCTGGCGTAAAATCCTTCGTATAAAAGCAGTGGCAATGAGATAAATAAACGGACCTCCGCGGTTAATGAGCTCCTTGATTCGGCCAACCAGGTGGAGGTAGCCGTCCGCGTCCAAATAGCCGACATCGCCGGTGTGGAACCACCCGAAACGGAACGCCGTCTTGTTCGCCTCCGGATTGTTCTTGTACCCCTTCGTCACGTTGAGCCCGCGGATGCAAACCTCCCCCGGTGACCCGGCCGGCAATCGGACACCGTCTTCGTTCAGAATCGCCATTTCCAGCCCGACTGGCCTACCTACCGAACCGGCCTTGTGCGGCCCGTCCTCCGGCAGCGGGTTCGAGGCCATCTGGTGCGACGCCTCCGTCATGGCGTACGCCTCCAGCACCGGCGCCCCGAACGCCTCCTCCATCCGCTCCATCACGGCGGGCGCCAGGGACGCGCTGCAGCTCCGGATGAACCGGAGCTTCGGGTACTCGGGCCGGGCGGATGGGTTGGTCGCGAAGTGGCGGTCCAGGAGGATCTGGTGGATGGTGGGGACGGCGGTGTACCAGGTGGCGCTATGGGCTTTCATGTCCGACCAGAAGGTGGAGGCAGAGAAGCGGCCCGAGGCCGGGAGGACGATGTGGGCTCCGGCGGAGAGCGGGGACAGGAGTCCGGTTAGGAGGCCGTGGACGTGGAAGAGGGGGAGGACCAGGACGGACGAGTCGGACTCGGTGAGTTTGTAGACCGACTTGATGTTCTGGACCGACGAGGCGAGGTTGAGCTGTGTCAGCGGGACACCCTTTGGCCGGCTGGTGGTCCCCGATGTGTGGAGGAAGAGGGCCACGTCCGATGGCTCGTTTGCGATTTTTTGGACTGTATCCGGACAGACTTCCACCGCGTCAGGTCCGGACTGAGGCAGGGCAACGGAGAGGGAGGAGTCCGGGTCGGGGAGAGAGACGGCGGCGCGAGGAATGCCGAGCTTGGCAGCGGCTGACTCGGCAGCGGGGTGGCCCGAGATCGGGGTGAGGAGGAGCTTCGACTCGGAGTCCGATAGGTAGAAACCAAACTCGTCCGCCGTATAAGCCGGGTTCAGCGGCGCCGCCACCGCCCGGGCGCGAATCACAGCCAGGAAGGCGACCACGTACTGCAACAGAAAATCCCCAAAAATCAGAACTAGAACCATAAAATTTTCTATATTGAATTGAAAATCGCAAATAATTGAAATTTCATCTCACCTCGGCGGTGTTGGGGAATGTGAGGGCGACGACATCGCCGGGCCTGATGCCGGCAGCAACGAGACTACCGGCGGCCCCGTCGACGAGCTCATCAAGCCGGCGGTGCGTCAAATGGAACTTTCCGGACACCGAAAGCGCCCGCCGGGACGGGAACTCTTGGGCTACCTTCTTGAGCAGCCCCGTCAGCGTCAAGCAATGACCCTCCATGAATCCAAAAACCAAATCTTTCTCCCTTCCGCCTTCACAAACCGATCAAAACGGACGACGATTACGAATCCAATCCAAAAACTTGTACCAAAATCAGAACTTTTCGTTGTCTGCAATTGCGGTCCGGCAGGTGTGTGGGGATGGAGAGACAAGTGCTGAAGCGGGAGGGGCGGAGGCGGGTTTAAATAGGGGGAGGCGGAACTGGGCTGGCGGGGAGGTGGGGTTGCACGTGTCAGAGTGAGTGTGGCTCCATCGGGATGGTTCCGTGAAGATCTCCGCCGTGTTGAATTGAATGGATGACACGCGTGGAGTGGCTTGGGTGACGTGGATGGTTTATTTCTGCCACTCTTCACTGTACGCGGATAGCGGGGCCGCATAATATCTGTTGGTGACACAATCATGTTATGCGTGTCTTTTTATCCTCTTTAAAAAATAGGCGAATTTTTTTAAATTTAAATTAAGGAAAATTATATAAATAATAATAATTATTATTATTTATTAAAATAAATTATTTTGAGAAATATTTTTCAAAGTGGTGTTCTTTTTTGCCACGCAGGCGCCAACCAAACAGCTAGCGCCTTTGTAGATTTTTTTAAAATTTTTAAGTTGATTTCGTTGTTTAAAAGGATGAAATTGGTTTTAAGCCAATTTCGTCCTTCTAAACGACGAAACTGGTTTAAGTTGAACCGGTTTCATCGTTCTGAACAACGAAATCAACGTAAGCCCGGTTTCGTAGTTCAAAACGACGACACTGCCACACTTATGTATTGTGTATGTTTTGAATAAATGAACAGGGGCATGTGATAAAATTAGTTTCATAAAGTAATTTTAAAAAAAAATTAATTTAATTTTGTCGTTTAGAACGACGAAATCAGTATTACGGAGACTGAAGGCCGACATTGGAGAAGTGTGGCAGTTTCGTTGTTCAGAACGACGAAATCGGGCTTAAGTTGATTTCGTCGTTCAAAACGACGAAACCGGTTCAACATAAACCGGTTTCATCGTTTAGAAGGACGAAATCGGCTTAAAACCAATTTCATCCTTCTAAACGACAAAATTAACTTAAAAATTAAAAAAAGCCACGCAGGTGCCAGCTACTTGGCTGGCGCCTACGTGGCAAAAAGGAACACTTCTTTGGGAAATATTTTCCAAAGTAGTTTATTTTGGTAAATAAATTTATTATTATTATTATTATTATTATTATTATTATTATTATTATTTATAACGAAGAGAAAGTCTATGTATTTGTTTATTTATATTTAAATATATAAACCGAAATTTATGCCTTATTTTACTCGTTTGTTAACACGTATAAATTGGTTAAACTTGTCACCTATAAAAATATATATATATCTACTACGTGGCTCGTACAACGGTCCCACTGGATAATTTTTCAGTATGGTCGATCTTTAGATTATTAGGGCTTGAAATTATGAGCCGTCATATGACTCGATCATATCCAAGTACTCGAGCGTTTATTAACTCTACTATGTGGCTCGTTCATATGACAAAAAGCATAAGCATAAAAATTATTAATATTTAAGACTAACGACAGACATGTTAGCATCAATATGTTTATTAGCATGTCCACGGTTGATGCTATGGATAAACGGTACATGCATAGTTTACACTTGGCTCATTGTCAAAAGAAAGCATAAAAAACTCTTTCTACACCAAAACCCTCATCCGGAGGTGCATGTCAGAGTCATCTTCATACCTTCACGTTTAAGAAGAGCCACTACAACAAATTGTACTATTAACGACGCATATAAGCGTCGCTAATAGTACTATAAGCGTCGCTAATGAGTATTAGCGACGCATAAAAAATGTCACTACATACGTCGATAAAAGTAGAGTCGTTATTGCTTATTAGCGACGCTTACAGTAAGCGTCGCTAATAGTTATTATTAGTGACGCATATTAAGCGTCGCTAATATGTTACTATTAGTGACGCTTAAAGTAAACGTCGCTAATAATTAGTTATTAGCGACGCTTAAAATATGTCGCTAATGATAAAACAATGTTTACAAATTGATAAATAAAATAATAAAAATAAATTTCTAAAAAATGAAATAAAAAATTATTTTTCTATTAGCGACGTTTACCCAAAACATCGCTAATAATAAAAAATTTAAAAAAAATAATAAATAAAATAAAATCCAAAAAATAAAATAAAAAATTTAATTTTCTATTAGTGACGCTTTTGTAAGCGTCGCTATTATGAAATAAAAATAAAAAATGAAAAAGCCATTAGCGATGTTTAGAAAAGCATTGCTAATGTAAAAAAAATAAAAATAAATAATAGTCATTAGCGACGCTTTTATAAAGCGTCGCTAATGACTTAATAAATTAATTTAAAAAACCCGCCAGCGGCATGATGCCGCCGGCGGGGGAGTGGAATCCCCTCTGATGAGAGGGGGTGGGAGTACGAGGGAGGGGAGAGGGGGTCCTGAGCTGGGGAGGTGGGGGCAGAGAGGGGAGCAGGGGGTCCCGAGTCGGGGAGGGGGAGAGACAGAGAGAGGGGAGAAGGGGGTCCGGAGCCGGGAGGGGGGGGGGGGGGTAGTAGGGGTTGAGGAGGGGGGTTGTACGTGGGAGAGGGGGGAGGCGGCGGAGGGAAGGCGGAGGTGGCGGGCCGGCTGAAGCCATGGGGCGGCGAAGGAGCATCTGCATCACAAGACTACCAATGGGACCGGGAGGGAGGAGGGGTGGGGTACGGGGCAAGGGGAGGAGGTGGGGCGGCGGGGCGGCGGAGGCTGGGTGCGTCACGGGGGAAATGAGGACAGGGACGGAGCAGGGGAAACCAAAGGGGTGGGGTCCGGTGCAAGGCCGAGCGAGGGGAGGAGGAGGCAGCCGAGGCGGGGAAAGGGGAGGAGGAGGCGGAAGTGGTGGGGCAGCAAAGGCGGGGGTGCGTCATAGAGGGGAAAGGGGGGCCGGGAGTGAGGAGGGTGAACCAGAGGGGGGGGGGGTTCCGGGGCAAGGCCGGGCGAGGGGAGGAGGAGGCAGAGGCGGAGACTGCGGCGGAGGCTAAGTCAGAGACGGCGGGGCGCAGAGGGGTCCGGCGGGGCTTAAAAAGGCCTGCAGCGAAATTTCGCCGCGTGGGGGAATTTCAACCACGCGCGAAATTTCGCCGCGCGGTTCGCCCGAATTTTTTTTTTTTTTAAAAAAAAAAATTACATTAGCGACGCTTACAAGAAGCATCGCTAATATAAAACAATAGCGACATATATCACTCAACGTCGCTAATACAATCAGTATTAGCGACGAATATACAAATATGTCGGTAATAGTATATTAAATTAGCAACGTATAATCTGTACGTCGCTACTACTTATATAGTATTAGCGACGTATAGCATATACGTCGCTAATACATGTTATATTAGCGACGTATCTTTTATACGTCGTCATTACTCATTTTTTAAAAAAAAACATTCATATCCCCTCTCTCTTCCCTCTCCTATCTCTCTCCTCCCTCTCTACTATCCCTCTCTTCTCTCTCTACCCTCTCTCCCCCTCCCTCCACCTTCTTCTCTCTCTCTCTCCTCTCTCCTCCCTCCCTCCACCTTCTCTCTCCTCTCTCTTTCTCTCTCTACCCTATCTCCCTCCCATCTCTCTCCTCCCTCTCTCTCTCTACCACCTCTTTCTCTCATTCCCTCTCACCCTCTCTCTCTCTCTCCTCCCTCTCCTCTCTCTCCCCCTCTCTCTCACCTCCCTCTCTCTTTCTAATTTTAATTTTTTAAGATTTATTATTCTTTAAAATTAATATTCAAAAATAAAAAAATATTATTATTATTATTTATTTTAATTTTATTTTTTATTTTAAAAATATAAAAAATAACCAAAATAACTCTCCTCTCTCTCCTCCATCTCCTCTCTCTCCCCTTCCCCTCTCTCTCTCCTCCCTCCCTCTCCCTCTCTCCTCCTGCCACCCTCTCTCTCTCTCTCTCTCCTCTCTCCTCCCACCTCCCTCTCTCTCTCCTCTCTCCTCCATCTCTCTTTCCTCCCTCTCTCTCCCCCTCCCTTCTCTCTCTCCCCCGCCCTCTCTCTTCCCTCCCCCTCCCTCTCTTTTCCCTCCCCTCTATATCTCTCTTCCCTCTCCTCTCTTTCCTATCTACCTACACACTATCTCTCCTCTAATTTCAATTTTTTAATATTTTTATTCTTTAAAATTAATTTTTTAAATAAAGAAAAATAATTAAAAAAATACTAATAGCGACGTATAGCTATATACGTTGCTATTAGTATTTTATTATAATTATTTTTTATTTTAAAAATCAAAATAAAATTCCTCTCCTCTCTCCTCTCCCCTCTCCCCTCGTTCTCTCTCTCTCTACCCTTTGATAAGTACAAAATATATATATCTATTTTATATGCCTTTTTACCTTATTTGCTAGTATAGATTAGGTTAATTTAAAGTTAGTTATGGTTTATTTAGATTAATATAGATATTAGTATTTTAGTTTAATTATTAATAATTTTGTAGTTATTAGTAGTTTAGATATGTATTTGAATCAAGTTGGAATCTTAATTATATTCTACATGTCTAAAATGTGATGTTTTAATGCTTTGTAGGTAAAATGCGCTTATCAAAGTACTTTGACGATGTTTGGAATAATTCAAAATAGTCTTGACATATATTAAAGTGATTCGGACAATTTTTCAGAGTTATAAATATGTTAGAAATTAATATGGACATGAAAGAAAGAGCTTAATGAACAGAAAATGGGTATCAGAAAAAGCTGTCAGTTGCGAAAGCAGTGTAGCCGTTCGAACGGTCCTGCAGGCGTATAACCGTATACGTCGCTATTAGTACATTTATTAGCGACGTATATTTCTATATGTCGCTAATACATTCCCCTAATAGCAACGTATATTTCTATACATCGCTATTAGTATTTTATTTTAATTATTTTTTATTTAAAAAAAAAAAATTTAAAAATCAAAATAAAATTCCTCTCTTCCCTCCCCTTTCCCCTCTCTTCGCTCTCCCCTCTCCTCTCTCTCTCTTCCCTATCCTGTTCTCTCTCTCTCTCTCCACCCTCTCTCCTCTCTCTCCTCTCCCCTCTCTCTTCCCTCCCCTCTCCTCTCACTCTCTCTTCCCTCTCCTCTCTCTCTCTTCCCTCACCTCTCTGTCTCTCTCTCCCTTATCCTCTCTCTCCCCTCCCTCTCTCTCTCCCCTCTCCTCTCTCTCTTCCCTCCCCTCGCTCTCCTCTAATTTCAATTTTTTAAGATTTTTTATACTTTTAAATTAATTTTAAAAATAAAAAAATTAAATAAAAATAATAATAGCGACGTATAGTGATACACGTCGCTATTAGTATTGTATTTTAATTTTATTTTTATTTTAAAAATAAAAAAAATAATAAAATTTTTTAAAAAATCAAAATAAAATTTCCCTCTCTCTCTCTCTCTCTCTCTCTCTCTTCCCTCTCCCCTCTCTCCACTGTCTCTCCCTCCCTCTCTCTCTCCTAACTCTCCCCTCCCCTCTCTCCTCCCTCTCCTCTCTCTCTTCCCTCCCCTCTCCTCTCTCTCTCTTCTCTCCCCTCTCCCTCCTCTCTCTTTGTCTCCCTTCTCTTTCTCCCTCTCTCTTCCCTCCCCTCTCTCCTCTCTCTTCCCTCCCCTCTCCTCTCTGTCTCCCTCTCCTCTCTCTTCACTCCTGTCTCTCCTATCTACCTACACACTATTTCTCCTCTCTCTTCCCTCCCGTCTCTCCTATCTACCTACACACTATCTCTCCTCTCTCTTCCCTCCCGTCTCTCCTATCTACCTACACACTATCTCTCCTCTCTCTTCCCTCCCGTCTCTCCTATCTACCTACACACTATCTCTCCTCTAATTTTAAATTTATAGTATTTTTTATTCTTTAAAATTAATTTTTAAAATTTAAATAAATATACTAATAGCGATGTATACATGTATACGTCGCTATTAGTACAATTAGTAGCGATGTATAGATATATACATCACTATTACATGTACTAATAGCGACATATAGATATATACGTCGCTATTACTACTTTATTTTAATTATTTTGTATTTAAAAAATTTTAAAAATTAATTTTTAAAAAAATTAAAATAAATTTTTCATAAAAATAGGTATTAGCGATGTATAGATATATACATCACTATTACTACTTTATTTTAATTATTTTTTATTTTTAAAAATAAAAAAAATTATTTTTTTAAAAAAATTAAAATAAATTTTTAATAAAAATAGGTATTAGCGACGTATACGCCTATACGTCGCTATTACTACTTTATTTTAATTATTTTTTTATTTTAAAAAATAAAAAATTTAATTTTTAAAAAAAATTAAAATAAATTTTTAATAAAAATAGGTATTAACGACGCATGTAACTATGCGTCGCTACTAACAAGGGTAATAGCGACGCATAGTTGAATACGTCGCTAATACTATCCAGTAATAGCGACGCATAAACATGCGTCGCTATGAGTTCTTAATTTTTATGTTTTTTATTTAAAAATTCAAAAAATTAACGACGTTTGTTTATAAATGTCGCTATAGTTTAAACTATTAGCGACATTTTAAAAAATACATCGTTAATTGTTTTAAAATTTTTTTTAAAAAATTAATAGATATACCTTTTAGGGACGCTTATATAAGCATCGCTAATAACCTAAGTATTAGCGACACATATTTGTGAGCGTCGCTAAAAGCATAGGTAGTAGCGATATTTTTACTTATGCGTCGCGAATAGACTACCAGTAGCGACACTTAAGATTATGCGTCGCTAATAGTAGTTTTTTTTGCGACGTTTTTTTATATATCGTTATTATCACTTTGTAGCGACGCATAATATTACAACGCTTATATAAGCGTCGCTAATACCCAAATTTGTTGTAGTGAGCATTTTCTAGTGAGCGGATATGGGATACTCTCCTAAGACCATGTAGAATAAAAAGAATGGCAAGTAGTATTTGACTGTCCTCAAGCAACTTCTTCGTTGGTACTTAAAATATTGTTTAAAGCCCTTAAAAATTATCAGTGGTTCTCAGTTTTGGCTTGGAATAATATTTTTCTATATTATCTTATATTTAATTAAGTAATTGAATAGAAAGATGCACTTGGGTTCATGCTTTTGTGGAATGAATTGAGTCAGAGCCACCACTCGTGGATGAATGTCGTCAAATAAATATATTCATGTCAAAAACATTGATGTTTAGTTATATTATAACATGTATACTATAGCATGCCACAGTCTCTAGCTAGTTGGAACCTCAGCACAGCCACAAGTGTGCATGTATTTATATACTCTTCCATTCTATATTATTAGTTATATATAATTTTTTAAAATAAATTAATTTTAAATTTAATAAAACACTTAATATAAGAGAGTCATATTCTTAAATTATATCTTCTAATTTATAATAACAAATGCACTTCTAATTGCCTTTTATTGCTTAAAGTCAAATAATAAATACATTTAGCTCCAAAAGAAGCACATAAATATTTTTTTATTTGCTTCCACCCTTGGTTTCCTTTTATCATGTTTTTTAAATCCACTCTTTGCAGTATTTTTTTTTTTGAAATGATAAATTGCTATAAATGGTTGAAGAACCAAGCCTTGAAACGTATTTTAAAAGAAAATGAAAATGTGATTGCTTGTCTTCAAGAATTCTTGCCCAATGTGTGGCACAATAAAAACATATGTTCGCATTTTGGTTTGGGCCAGTTTGACATAGTATTATTTTTTGTAAGCATTTTAAGGTCTTCTGTGTTAAATTGATAGCTCTATTTGGTTAAAAAATTTGTTTTATATTAATAACATTATTTTGTTCAATTTAAATGTTTGAATACTTAAAAAAGAGTATCATAAGTTTATTTTTTTTACATGTGAATTTTACTATTTAAGGGATGACATGGACAAGACAAACCCTACACGTGAAAGTAGATCTAGAAATAGCAAAAAGGCCACATGTGTAAGTGGAATAAAACGTAAGCACTCACGTTAGCCATCGCAAAAGATTTAGCCTTGCTTACGCACTCCTCACGCATGCCCTGCCTTCCGCGTACCCGCTCTTGTCTTGTCTTGGTGTTCTGCTTACAACTTTTTGTTTTAATACACCAACCCACCCATAAGAAAAGAGAGTCTACATATATAAGTGTTTTTGCCGAGCGTAAAGAATATATAAATTATTTATTTTCAAGATCAACGGTATATACACTAGTATATATTAATATAAATATTATTTATATTAATATATATATATATATATACTATCGATCTAAAAAATAAACGCATCATATATACTTCTCACGTATAATGATCAGGGTGCATAAAAAATACTTTATCCACACATTAACGACGGATGTATTATAGCACCTTTCTAACTCATCAGTGGAAAGCTGTGGGGGCCTTCTCTACTGCTCTTTACAAATGTGTCTTCATGATACTCTCCCGTATGCGAACAACGAACCATCCAACTCAGATAAACACTTCTCTCTCTCGTATCCATTTTGTTTTGTTTATAGCCCTAGCTGGCTAGCAGTCCCCGCACCAAAAAAAACACAAAATGAATAAGTTCTGTTTATATGAGCATCTCTATGTGTTACTAGGAAGCTCTTGATTGAGTTGCCTCCATCTCTACTCGTTGATTTTAGTGCGGCCAATTTTGGCTCTTCATGCATGCAAGTGCCAGGTTGTTTTGGATGCGCTCAAAAAATTCTTCCTTCTAAGACTACACCTACAAGCGATCACATCGTCGTGTGGAAGTAATATTTAAATTTCTTTTATATTTCTGTAGGACGTTTAGCCAATATTATAGTTTTAAAAAGTTTTAAGCGTAAGCTATACAAGGGAGTCCTTTAATTATCTACAAAATTGACAGTGTAGATATACACTAACATGTATGTCATTGATCTTAAATATTAAATTTAATTCATTGTAAGTACAAAGGTATAAAAAAAGTCTTCCGTAGCTTAGTATTGGCTAGTAGTTTGAACGCTAGAACATGGCCCTGCGCTTTAGCTCACTAGTCATCATAGATTTCTCCTTTTTAGGTTAGAACCACTCAACCAACTTCAAGTGGTTTCACTAAAAAGTTTTAAATACCTAGCTACTTAAATTAAATTAAATAAATTTTTAATACTATTTTTTAAATAATTAATTATTTAAATTAAATTTAATAAAATTATTAATATAAAATATACCTTTTTGTCAAATAAAGCTATTAATTTAAGACGAAGAGAATATTTTTCATAGAAAATGCATATCCAAACAACAAACAACCAAATATTTCCTTTTAAGACTTTAAATAAATTTTCTTTTCCACAAAAAATTAATCCACACTCAACAACTGTTTCAGGTGCATATGGCACAATTCTGAGGGTCAAGAAATCTTTTTCAGAGCTTTCTAGCATATGATTTAAGTGGACGTGAGTCTAACTTAACACGCTAAATATTTGCTACTTTTGGCTCTCGTCTACATTTTGATCAGAAGTGCGGAGTTGACCGAAATCATGGGCCCACCATCATGAGGTTGGCAGTGAGCTGTGCCTAGTGATGCCACCGGGTCGGGTTCGGGTCGGGTTTTGGTAAACCCGACTCCTATACCACTTAAAAAACTAAAACCCATATCCTATACCAAACCCGTCACAGGTTAAAAATTCCATACCAAACCCGAATCCTAAGGGTAAAATCAAAACCCGAACCCGACCCGACCCGACCCAAAAACACTATAACCCGACCCGACCCGACCCGAAGACAACACACTACCAACGATTCAGATCATCAGAACAACACAACAACAACAAAAAACATAGAACAGTTGAACGTCAAAAAATTCACCCAAAAAAAATACGTCCTTTAACACAGTTGCAGCACTTCAAATCCACAAAAAAAATTGACATCTTGAGTAAATCATTCATACATATTGATCCCCACCAACAATAATTTAAATAGGTGCTTGAAAAGCTTCAGAATGTAGATAGGACGGCCCAAAATGAGAAGTAGAACTCACAACGCTTTTGGAATAGGGACCGGAGAAGAGATGCCGGCGAGATGGAGAAGAGATGCCGGCGAGATGGAGAAGAGGTGTTCGGCGAAATGAAGAAGAGGCGCCGGCCAAAAAAATGGAGAAGAGTCTTGACGAACTCTAGAGGCGACGGACCCGCGAAATGGAGAAGATCGACGAGCTCTGGAGGCCACGGACCGGCGACATGGAAAATAAGTTCCGATGACGGTCGTCGGAGATCCTCTGGAAGCTACAGACTGGTTGATTCGTCCACTGTGAAGTGAAACAGGAATGGGATCGGGGAAAAAATTAGGGCACAGCGGCGGACTGGGTTTCATGAATAGCACGATGGTGGACTGGGCTTTCATGAACGGCACGACGATGTCTATCAACTGTGAGGAAGATCGGCCGATTGGGATCGTCGTACTGGGAGAAATTTTTCAGCAAGGCGGCGAACAACGGATTGAGTGAAAGTATGAAACGGGAAAAAAATTAGGGCGAGCGAGGAGATGTAGAAACCGGGTCGGGTCGGGTCGGGTCAGGTAAAACCCGAATCCGACCCGACCCGAAGGGCTCGGGTCAATATTTAAACCCGAACCCGATTCATTTAACCATTAAGGATATCCAAACCCGACCCATTAGGGTCGGGTCGGGTCGGGTTTACCAAAAACCCGACCCGAGTGGCATCCCTAGCTGTGCCCTATTGCGTGCATTCATTGAACTGCCCATGCTCACATCCTGGAACCCAGATTTGTATCTTCTTCCAGCCCTTGATACAAGCAGCCAAGTTGGACGCCTCCGTAACATCAGCCAACGCCAACATAATTGGAACCCCGGTCCCTTTGGATGCTTCCTTTGAAAATGACATCCATTCTTGTATTGTAGTTTTTATTATTGTTTCTTACATTTTATTTTCTAAAAAAAATATTCTTATAATTATTATAGTACATATAAAGATCACAAGTTTGATTAGTTATGGTAATATCTTGGATTTTTTTTGCTGAAATCTAAACATGTTGAAGATAAAATATTGACCCATCGACTATCTCAATTATATAACTTTGTTACAAATAAAATTTTTAGTTGAAATATATAAATAAAAGTAAATATAAAGAGCTTCAAAATACCAGTAATAACTCGCAAATCGGAGTTTAGATGAGGGTGTTATAACCCTTCGAAGTTAAATATTGTGTCAGGCCTATTTACCAAAATTAGATGCACAAATGACATGTTTAAGTTTGTTGCAGGCCTAAGTAATTAGAGTGACAAAAATTAGCTCAAGTACTCAGCTTTAGCCCAACTTCTAAGGGTCATGAATATAAAAACCTAATTAAGGCTTATTTGAAGGAAGCTTTTTAGGCCCTTGGAGAATGAGAGAGAATCGGCGAAGGTAGATATAAGATCTTCTAATTCATTACTTTTTTAATTTTTGTAAAATTATTTGTTCAATTTGATTTAATTTTCTTGGGGTAATAAGTTAGTTTAGTTATAAATTTTTTAAGGTTTAATTTTATTTTAGTTTAGAATATTAGTAACAAGTTTGATCTACTAATTAAGTTTCACCTATTTAAAGATAATTTTCTATTTTCTTTGATAAAATAAACAACCCCACTGTAGGACCCACATCCGTATCATATGTCGTGCTAACCTTTTCAGCTACCAATCTTCTATTGATTTATCTAAGTAAGATTTGATGTGATTAAATTAATTTTTAGAGTCAAATGTGCACTTAAATGGTCATTTAGGATCTATTCACCTATTTTTTATCCCAATAATTTAATTCTTAACCCATAAACTACTTACTATAATAGGAAAAACTTTAACTCATTTTCAAATGGGGAAGGGCTAAGATTTGGAGGAGGCTAGGGCTCTACCCTCATTTTCCAGAGGAGAAACTCATGTTAAGGTAAGATTTTCCCCTAATCACATCTTAATCCTTTTAATTTTGTCTTAATCGTCTCATCCTTCACTTCTCATATTTAGATTCTTAGTTTATTTCCATGAAGTTCATCTCTTTACTCCCAATTTGGAACCCTAATCTATGTCATTTTCATTTTTAGTCCAATAGATTGGATCTATCATTTTCAAGATGATTTAAGTTTATTTTGGTGAAAATAGTTAGATTTTGATTAAGTCTAATGAAAAATCCTAATTTCGGTTCAGGAGGCTTACGACCCCGTTAAACAACAAGAAAATTACCTCGAGTTCACAATGTAATGGTGTACCCATGACCCATAAAGATTTAGGGAGGCTATGAATAAAAAGACAAAAATACCCTTATGTGCGGACCAGCCCGCATTTGCATGGATGAAATTAATGGGCCAATGTGACACTAAAACCTTTTGAGAGGTTAAATACCTACCCGAGAGCAGAGAGAAGCATATCCAATGTTGGATAATTACTTTAATGACCTTAGGTGCATTATGAACAATTTTCAATAAAGATTTAATCATTTAACCCAATGATCGAGGGTTAGGGCACGAGAGCTCAGACATTCTTAATATCATTATCAAACTTGATTCTTGATATTATGATCTGCTTAGACCTGTGTGGTTCTGATTATTTATGTTGTTTATTGTTTCGATATTTGATATTAATGTTCTCATAGTAACTTATCACTAGCATAAGATTATTGAAAGATTAATTAATGGGGTGGATAACTTTAGATTGGGCGAGAACACCTAATCAAGATAAAGAGTAAAATACCTCAGAGGGGACTGAGACTAGTTTATAGAGTGAACAAATCCTTTAACCTAACGATTTGCCTTGGTTGATGAATCGATGGTAGTTTCGAGTTTTAAACCCTAGTCTAGAAGGGACTAATAGGGTTTGGGAAAGTCATTCAAAATCCTGGCTTATTGATGAGGAAGATAGGGTTCAGAATGGTTTCCTGAGTTTTAGCTCTATTGAGGAGCTGCTGATTTGACTGTGTAGTTACATCTTCTCATTGGAGGGAGCTCTGCGTGAGCCGAGCTCACCGCAGATCTATTAAAGATCTTTTAGTATACACGCATTTGGATTAGCAGACATACTGCTTAGTTGGCTTTTCCCGCCACTTCTATTTAGGTGCAAAAGTGGGTCATGCCCTTCCACTCTGGTCAGGTCCTTTGTGGGCTAGGATGGGTGATAGTACTTTTTGGTTAATTCTAGCGGCCTGGTGGATTCCAGGGTGTTTCGTCATGGATTTACCTTTGAGGGTGGTCTATGATGAGTTTATCATTTATCACTTAGGTTGATATCTGATGAGTCTGTCTATCATTTGGATTAGGCGGGGATATTAATTATCGAACAATGGTTTGAGAGATAATTAATAACATTGTTTGATATTGCTTGTTTAATTAGAACAAGTGGAACGATTAAAGAACTTGCATAAAATGTAGGTTGCTTTAAAATACTTCAGTATTGCATGTGTGATGTTATGCTTCTTAGTATAAAGTAGTTTTACACAGAACTACGTCTAGATCCGATCTTGTTGGAAACATTTGAGATGTTGTCTGATGAGTAAGTAGGCAACTAACATCGGGTGATGTTGGCCCGATTCGAAAAATATTAAATTTTACTTTTGTTCTTTTGAAACACTTCTCCAAGGGGAGGAGATGCTTGGTTGTTGTTTAGTCTTATTTGCTTGCAGGTTCTTTAGATGGGGACAGTGTAAGATCAGGATGTTGGCGGGCGTTTGAGGACGACATTGCACTAGTGGGATCTAATTTCTTGCTTCTACAATCATGTAAGTAATTGTAATTACTAGTGTGAGCCAACTTTACTTGGTTGTTTATTTTCGGACAGATGTCAGACTTGTACTTAGAGGGTTAACCTATTGTTTATTGAATTTTGACATGTGTAATAATATTATATGTTTTGATATTCTTATTTGTGAACCCTAGTTATTACAACTTGAATATTTAATCGGATGATTTATTTTGTGTTTAAGAAAGAAAGAAAATTTGTTGTGATTTATCGCATATAATTTATTTAAAAAGGGTTTTGAAAATCCGGGTTGTGACAATCTCATCTTGTTGAGGATTACATACATATGTACAAGCCTTATTTAAGAAACACAAAGTTAATTATGCCTATTTTGATACCAATGTGTCAATCTTAACAAACGAGGCATTTTCAATGCCGAGAAGTTTAAATGATGAAAGCTCTTAACCCAAAGGTGCGAATAAAAGCTCAGAATCCAATGCTGCAAGATCGCAACCCAAACTATAGAACACCAACTCAAAGCTCAAACTATAGAAAGGCTTTTTCGTTCACCGCATTTAAATGCGTGCAAAGCATACAACGGGTTTTAAAAGCATTGTACGCATATTAAATAATAAAAATGTGTTTAATATGACATTTAATACAGTAATATCAATAAAAACATGTAATACACATATAAAATGCATACAAAAACCATATTTTGTCACTTGAGGAACAATCAATTGATAAATTTATTGTAAAGGCCGAGAAATGAAGTGAATGATCAATGCATTAAATAATATATTGGCACCTATTTCTGGCCTTTACTAAATTATACCAAGAGTTAGCCGATCAATCATCAGGGTTTTCGTTACATAACTGGTCAAATTGATTCGTTCAATGTCCTTGTTCTCATAATTTTTTTTTTCTGAAATGTGGGATTAGTGGGTCCTAAGCATAAGGGAATGCCCCCTACCCTATTCAAAGAGAGAAAAACTTCTCTTTTCCAAAATTATAATATAATTTTCTCCTCACTACAAACAGTCTTCATCGAAAAAGGAATCAACTTTTAAGGAAGTTTGAATTATTTGGCTAACAGTAGTAGAGCAAATATTTCCTATGTTGTGGGGAGATTGAGTACGTACACTAAACACCTAGATAAACCTCATTTGATTATCATAGAAAGAGTACTTAGATATCTAAAAGGTATTGTCACTTATGAGATATGTTATTATGGGTTTCCTTATGTACTAAAAGGTAATAGTGATGCAAACTGGATTTCAAATTCTCATGATACTAAGGCAACTAGTGGGTATTAATTCATGTTGGGTGGTGGAACAGTCGCTCGGAAGTCAAGTAAGTCATGAAGTGTTGTTTTACTGCTGCTGCCGCTTGCCGACCAGCCAATGGCCAGATTCTATCTCCGGTTCCATTTCTTCTCGGTGGAGGTTCTGTCGTGTTGTGCCAGGTATGCTTGGCCACGACGGCCTCAGCGGCGGTGGCTCTGCTGTTGCGACATAGTAGGAAAAAAAACAAAAAGAAAATAAGGGTCGTAGCACAGCCCTTGGTCATGCTAACCTTGGCCGCGCTGACCATGGCCATGCTGGCCCCGGCTGCACTAGTCTTGGTCGGGGTGGCCTTGGCAGTGGCGGCTTCTGCAGTTGCAGTACAAAAAACAACTACAAAGGAGACCACTTTGGTCCCGGCCGACCACCGGGTGGCGGCAGCAGGGGTTAGACTGGTTTGGATCACCGCCTAGCAACAATCCGGCCGGCCTTGGCTATTGTCCCGCTATGGTGGCTAGGGGTGGTGCCTCTAGAGGACGAAATGCCTTTGGCCGGACGCGGGGAAAATGATCAGCGTTGCGGCTCGTCGACTCGAACTGAACAGGGTTTGTTTAAAAAAAAGAAATAAAAGAAGGGGTTGAACGGGGTCCGGTTCATGAGGATAAAAATGTCAAAACAATTCTAGAAAATTATTAATGTGTTTAGAGAGGGGTGGGAGTGTCTTGACCAAGTTTCAGGTTGGGAAAAAATCTCAGTGACTATTAAATGGCCCTTTTACCCCTTTTAGTTAAATTACAATGTGAAAACCACTTACCTGACTTAGGGGCTCCAGTTCGGGGGCCTATGAGTTAATTTAAAAATTAGAAAATTTCCTAGTTAGAGATTATTGTATACCCTAAATATAGACCAAACCGTATAATGAGTAAAAAATCCCAGTGAGTGGATAATTGACCACTTTGTCCCTATAGTTTAGGGTAAAGCTAGGTCGGTTCAAGGGGTTCACGACCCCGTCACACACCAGGAAAATTACATCGAGCCCATGATGTCAAGTACTACCCTTGTACCCAATTTTGGACCCATTAGTGTCAATAATGCTCTTAAAAAATGTCAAAAATACCTTTTTGAGTGGACCCGCCCACATTCATGTGAATGGAAGTGTAAGTCAGTTTGAGAGTGGATCCTTCTGAGAGGTCAATGACTTAAGATCAATATATGTGAAGTTAGATTACTAGAATAACCTAAGGGAGGGTACCATACTTTAGGTGGTAAAATTACTTTAATGCCCTTAGGGAAGTATGTTTTGTTTCCGCTTTTCCGTCGAAACTAACAACCTAATTACCAAGCGTTAGGGTACACTATAGTGATGTTAAATGGCATCAAAAGGAAGGGGTGTGATTAGTAAGTGACACGAAGACCTTATCAGGTCAAAATGTCACGGAAAACAAGGGGAATAACCTTAATTCTCAGGGTTTAAGGTAGTGAATTACACGTGTTTATAACCCAGTACATCGATTAACTAGAGTATTATATACATAACTCGCGTAATGGTTAGAGTTGTTTACACTCTCAGGCTTGAATTCGCTGAGCCCTAACCCTACAAATGAGTGCAATGGGCCTCGTTTATTATTTATTTATGCACTTGTGTGACTGCATGTTATTTATGTTAATTATTTCGATGCATGCTTTTATTATTGATGCGTTAATCGGTAACTTGAGATTAATGAAGATTAATTAATAGATATTGGTTGTCTTTGGATTTGGGGGAGAATATTTAATCAAGATAATGACTAAAATACCCTCAATAAGGTTTGAGACCGGTTCATGGAGTGAATAGGGCCCTGACATAGAGTTCTACCTTGGTTAATGAACTGAGGGTAGTTATGAGATATTTTTTGAGTCATAGCTCAGTGGATGAGCTATTTATTGGGTCGATTCACAATAGAAAGAAGACCCAAATGGTTATGGAAATACTTGACTGGATGAAAATAATCAAGTCTAAGTTTCAGATGTTGGGGGAGTCAATGGTCATAAAGACCTGAGACTTCTACGGATACATTAGTAATGTCTTAGACAATATTTTCACCCTGAGTTGGGATGGTAGAGAATGTGATACGCTTTCTTCACTGCCACGATGGTTTGGGTATTGGCCAGAGAGGTCTCTACCGCAGGTTTCCCGAAGGTCTTCCTAGGACTATATAGTGTGTACAAAAAGCGGAGTTGTATGAGCATAATGGAAGGTTTGTATTTCTCGTCAATATGTGTCCATGAGCACAATTGGGATCCATTTCTCGAAATTCGTGGCAGGCTATTAAGTGCCCTAGGGATTTGGGTCAAGCTGTTGTTAAGTAGTCTACTCCAATGTTGGAGTCCTATGTTTGGGGATTTCTTCGAGAGTCGAGTTATCTCCGAGTGAGTATATATATATTAAACTTAGAGTTGGGTTTATACAATGAAGGGTATTAATTTTGTAACAATGGTTGTGAAATAATTAATAACGTTGTTTGATATTGCTTATTTAATTAGATAAGTGGAACGATTAAAGAACTTGCATGAAATGTAGGTTGGTTGAAAATACATAAGCATTGCATGCTTCTTAGGATAGTGTAGTTTTATGCAGAACTACGTCTAGATCCGATCTTGTTGGAAACATTGAAGATGTTTTCTAATGAGTACGTAGGCAACTAACATCGGGTGATGTTAGCCCGATCAGAAAAATATTAATAAAACCGTTTTGTCCTTTGGAAGCTCTTCTCCTTAGGGCGGAGAGGTTCCAGTGTTGTTGTTGTTGTTTGGTTTGGTTGGTTACATATTCTCTAGGCAACGACAAGTGAGAACAAGATTGATGAGCACAAGATGAAGTTCTTCATTTCTACAACCCCGGTACATAAGTATATCTTTAGCGTGAGAGTCAACTTAGTTATTTATTTTCAGACAGAAGACGAACGTGTACTTAGATGGATAGGCTATTCTTTGTGAATTTTTCAGATGTGTAATAATATCATATGATTTGATATTCGTATTTGTGAACCCTAGTTATCATGACCTAGATATTTAATCGAATGGTTTGTTTTGTATTAAAAAAAATTTCTCGGGACTTACCATTCATGCCATTTAAAAATGCTTTTAAAAATCCCGGTCGTGACATTGATAATCAATTAAGTCTTTATATATATATGACATAAGAAAATCACAACCAAATCTCACAGGGTCATGCCCGTGTATATACCAAGCAATATAATACATACAACTATAAGTAATTAACACTCTCGTGCCTATGTCTTACAAATTGCACACCAACTAAAATTTATTATCAAGATAAAAAATCTTACATAGATATAATATCTAAATGTCTGCTCTTAGCAGAAGTGTTCCCACCCGCTATTCATCTGAAGAACCTGCATCATAAACAACGTATGAGATTATACTTTACGGCAGATAGGGTATGGACCTTTCCTAAGACACCCTTATCGCTAAATTAAATTTATTAAATTGACCTTGAGTTTAATTGTGGGTCAAGTCCTCATGTGTAGGCAAAATCGTTCTTTTAAGCAAATGCATGACTTAATTAAATTAATATGGATTGTGTTTTGATTTTTTTTAACCCTCAACCATATGGTCTTAGGTTCCCTTGGGGTACAACAAAAAAATATGCAAAGACTTATTTCTCCCAGAGTTTGGGGATGGTGGAGATTGTGATTCACTTTCTTCATTGCCATGACGGTTTGAGTATTGTCCATAGAGGTCTTTACCACGGGTTTCCCACATGTCTTCACATAACCATATATTACGTACAAAAAATGAAGTTGAATGAGCATCATAGAAGGCTTGTGTTTCACCAATATGTGTCCATGAGCATAGTTACGATCCACTTCTCAAGATTCGTGGCAGGCTATTGAGAGCCCTAGAGATTTGGGTCAAGTTGATGTTAAGCAGTCTACTCCAAGGCTGGAGTCGGGCATTCAAAGATTTTGCAGAGATTAATCTCTGGATCAATTTTAATTATTTTTGTGTATTAGTCTATGATATTGGGATTTTAATGTTCAAAGGCCTTTTACACTGTGAAGAGGGGTTGAGGGCTTGGTTGTGGCAAAACTAGATAATGAAATAATAATTAATGGTGGTTTATAAATAATAATTGAAAAACAAAGCTTAGTCCCTCTATTAGTTTTACAAACTTGTTTGATCATATTGAGTATCAATGGGTATACTCATGCATCTCCATGATACAGGTACCTTAGAGGAGGAGTAGCAGAGTTACCATAGTAGGATTTACTTTATAAAACCACTTCTAGTAGGATTCGTGGAGCGGGGGACTCACTCCTTCATAGTAGGATTTACTTTATTTTTATTAGATTGTAATAAGGCATGAGAGTTACCATTTCGTACTTTACTTGTCATTCTTAGATGGTTATTCGATTTGCACATTGATGAGACCGAGCTCGTTATTTGATGAATTTGAATGACTATTATGGTTAATCATGGTTTGATATTATCATTATGTTGGAAAATGACAGTCACGAATCGGGGTTTATTTTAGTCGATGGTTTTGCATGATTTGATTTTGATAAAAAAAAAAATGTTCGATTTTTTCGCTTCATTTACTCAAAAAATGTTATTTGGAAAACCCCGATCGTGACAAACCCCCTTGCGTCTACGTGTTTGAGCAGCTCAGACATTGAGGGTTCATCTGACCTCATATGCCGAAAGACATTAATCTTGGGGTGCAATCTATTAGAAGGATATTCACACCCAAATGTACATACATTAAATCATAATATCATCACATATAATTACACTTTCATGCATATAATAATAGACTATTACTTTTCATAATAATAGTCCAACATTCATAACAATTACTACTAAAAATACCTAAAATGACTTACTGTCAAAGGACTCATCAACGTGTTGACTGAGTCACCGTAACTCGTCGACGCGTCAAACCCCCTTGCCAACAGTGGAATGAAATAAGAAAATCACTCTCATCGACATGTCAACATCTATATCGATAACCCATCGATAAGACAATGATGTACCATTGGTTCATCGATACTGTCTAATCATCTTCTTCTTGCATCAGTAGCATCATTGACACGTCAATAACTTTGTCGATGAACAAAAAAGTTGTAGAACTTTTATAAGATCTTCAAAATCACTTTCTCATATTAAATCTAATCATGTAATCAATTCAAACCATTTATCAATTATCTTATGAAGAGAATAAAATGATTTTTTTCCACTTAACACAAGTTATCCATACGAGATTTATATTCATCAAGAATAACAAAGCATCTCGTTCAACAATGAATCAAATTCAACCATAATGCACATATCACTCTATCAACATCCATCAAATAGATATTTCTTTTTCTAATATTAAAGTTTGAGGTTAACAATCCGACCTCTAAACAAACGATGAAGAGAACTCTAAAAATCATTTTTGCTTCCTTGGCACGCACTAACCCTCTAATTTCCCCCAAAGACAAAGAGTTTGTACCCTTTGGGTCAAAGATTTGTCAAATGTATTTATAAGGAAGTGTACAAACCAAATTTTTGTGCCTAACCAACTACAAAAACCACCTAAAATAACTTCAATTGTAGTTTCGCAATTGTCAGTACGTTGGTTCTTGCATCATCGACACAGCGAACCTTGCCAACAGAGAGAATTTGGCTCCATCGATGGGTCCATCGACACATCAAATATCACAGAAAGAGGATTTATTGTTTCATCGGTAGGTTCACTGACAATGAAAACATTGTTTCACTAATGAGTTCATCGACGTGTTAGTAGTTCACCGACGGGACTTCGACCTTCAAAATAAATCATAATTTCCTTACCTTCATAGTTATCACCATTACTATTTTCATAAGTAAATTACTCTATAATATTATAATTTAAAAGACTCAAAAATTCTTTTCAAAAATTACAGGCATCAAAAAGGGTCTCCGGGTAAAGCAGAAGATGATTGTTTATTTATTTATGTAAATTAGGGTCATTCAATTTACTTTAGGCGGAATGCTTCACATTTTCTTTTGTTGTTTATTCTAGTTAGGATGTATGGTTTGGCTTATTTGTAATGTGATTATTCAATTGCAAGTGTTTGTTCTTCAAAGTTATATACTCCATGGCTGAAAAACAAAAGAAGAGCAATTTGAGTTCCTAGTTTGAATCCCCATATCTAACATTTGCCCTCATTGTAACGAGGTAATTAGCATTAGCATGAATATGACAATATGTAACTATAGTTATAGTACTTTGATTATGGAAACTAATGTGACTCTCAATGATGTTCGCATTGGCTGAATGAACAAGAGTGTCCAACAGGGGCAATCATTTTATTATGTCTTTCAGTGTAATCTTTTCATGGAAAATATTTTCTATGCTCCTCGCTCACTAACCATTAGCCTAGCATAAGGAATGATTGTGAGCCATTTACATATGAAATCGACAACACATACATTAGCGCACATTGGCGTTAGTGCCACTAACACTAACTTCTGTTAGCGTGTGTTCCGTTGATCTTAAATACCAATGGCCACCAAGTGTTCCTTACACTGGGCTCATGGTGAGTGATGTGCATTAAAAACTATTCCCTTTGAAGATCAAATGATGTCCATTTGTAAGGTGTTCTGAAAGAAGTACAATCTCATTATGTTGAGAACCAGTAGAATCCCTTTCCTCTCAAGACCCTCACCATTTCATTATTATGTTATTGACATTAATATCTTTATTTAAGCCACACATTAGGAGTGTGAATGATTAAAGTTGAGTTTATAATTAAATGCTAAAGTATCGGACAAGGACATTGTTGGAGATATGTCACCTCTTAGAACGACCATGTAAAATGTATTGTGCTGATGTAGCATTCAACTATGATAACAAAGCATAATATTTAGGGAAAAGCTGCCACATAAGGCTCGACTTCCCCATTCCAAATATATTTGTAGTGACCCATCGGTGAGGAGCTTTTAGCTTTGGATATTAGTGGTATTCTAATTGAGTAGGTGTCATGACCCAAAATTTTAAAATCCTTTTCAATAAAGGTGCATGATAAATCATGAGGAAATCCTTATTTCTTAAATGTAAAAAACATCATTTAATTAAATATTTAGGTCATAATAATTAAGGTTTATAAATATAAATATCAAAATATATAATATTATTACACGTGTCAAACTTCCATAAAGCAGGTAACCCTCAAAGTACGAGTATATTATTTGTCTAAAAATAAATAATCAAGTAAATTTAGTTGTCACTTTAGTAATTATAATTACTTATAAAATTATAGAAATAAAAACTAGATCATACTAGTACAATGTTCTCAATCGCCTATTGCGCTATTCTTCTTTTAAAGAACTTGCAACTAATAAGACTAAATAACAACGAAACATCTCCTCGTCTTGGAGGAATGTTTCTTAAATAATAAAAATTTTAGTTAATATTATTTAGATTGAGCCAACATCGCAAAGATGTTAATTACATGCATATTCATCGAACAACATCTCTTCAAAGTGCCTTAAAAAGTTGACATGTTCCACATGAAGCATATTTGCTTACTTCGTCCTCATTTTCTTGAAAATGTTCTCGTACTCTTAACATGTGAACAAGAAGAACAAACCGGGCATTTTCTTGAGTGGAAACATTTCATATATGTCATTCTCTAGAAAGGCAGCCATTGTTATCATTTGCTCTTCCTAAGGTTGAACGTTACCAAATAATAATAAATTTATATATATAATGGTAAAACCACTTCCTGCCCGCTTGGGGGCTTGGAGGGAGAATGATTACAACCGTAATAACTACCACGACAAAAAATATGTTTACAAAGAATAAACAGGTAACTATCTCATTTGGGACATTTCCATAATATATGCCCTAGGAGACCATTGTTCGCCCTTTTTTTAGCTGGCTTGCTTAAATTAAGCTCCAAACTTGGGGACCTTGGCCGCCGAGACCATAGCCAAGAAGTGCTCCGCCACGACCCGCCGCTGGACTTTCCCGGTTGCCGTCTTTGACAACGTGTCGGTGATGAACACCCGCTTTGGCACCTTAAAGGAAGCCAAGTTCTTCCGGCAGTGGCTCACCACCTCCGGCTCGCCGATTTCTGACCCTTCCCGCAGTATTACCGCGCAATTAATCTGAACAAAATTTAATCAAATCTTAATCAAATTAGCCGAAAACAATGTCATTAAGATATTAACACGAGGATAATATAATCGGATCCAGGTCCGAGTCTGAAGACCCGAAAACGGTAAGCCGGGTCTCACCTCTTCGCCATATTTGTCGTCGGGAACACCGAAGGCAACGGCCTCCGCCACATCCGGATGCGACAACAGCACCGCGTCAACCTCGATGGGGGATATCTTCTCACCTGCAAAATGTCATAAATACCCCACTCAATAATCACATTCCAAGAATAATTTCAAACACAAATAGGGGTACTACCGTCATTTCACCCATATAAACTGCATTCCCAAAACTACCCTCATCCACAACCGCATATTTAACAATGAATCTAGGGGCCCTGGCGTAAAATCCTTCGTATAAAAGCAGTGGCAATGAGATAAATAAACGGACCTCCGCGGTTAATGAGCTCCTTGATCCGGCCAACCAGGTGGAGGTAGCCGTCCGCGTCCAAATAGCCAACATCGCCGGTGTGGAACCACCCGAAACGGAACGCCGTCTTGTTCGCCTCCGGGTTGTTCTTGTACCCCTTCGTCACGTTGAGCCCGCGGATGCAAACCTCCCCCGGTGACCCGGCGGGCAATCGGACCCCGTCTTCGTTTAGAATCGCCATTTCCAGCCCGACTGGCCTACCTACCGCACCGGCCTTGTGCGGCCCGTCCTCCGGCAGCGGGTTCGAGGCCATCTGGTGCGACGCCTCCGTCATGGCGTACGCCTCCAGCACCGGCGCCCCGAACGCCTCCTCCATCCGCTCCATCACGGCAGGCGCCAGGGACGCGCTGCAGCTCCGGATGAACCGGAGCTTCGGGTACTCGGGCCGGGCGGATGGGTTGGTGGCGAAGTGGCGGTCCAGGAGGATCTGGTGGATGGTGGGGACGGCGGTGTACCAGGTGGCGCCATGGGCTTTCATGTCCGACCAGAAGGTGGAGGCAGAGAAGCGGCCCGAGGCCGGGAGGGCGATGTGGGCTCCGGCGGAGAGCGGAGACAGGAGTCCGGTGAGGAGGCCGTGGACGTGGAAGAGTGGGAGGACCAGGACGGACGAGTCTGACTCGGTAAGTTTGTAGACCGACTTGATGTTCTTGACCGACGAGGCGAGGTTGAGCTGTGTCAGCGGGACACCCTTTGGCCGGCTGGTGGTCCCCGATGTGTGGAGGAAGAGGGCCACGTCCGATGGCTCGTTTGCGATTTTTTGGACCGTATCCGGACCGACTTCCACCGCGTCCGGTTCGGACTGCGACAGGGCAACGGAGAGGGGTGAATCCGGGTCGGGGAGAGAGACGGCAGCGCGTGGAATGCCGAGCTTGGCAGCGGCTGACTCGGCAGCGATGTGGCCCGAGACCGGGGTGAGGAGGAGCTTCGACTCGGAGTCCGATAGGTAGAAACCGAACTCGTCCGCCGTATAAGACGGGTTTAGCGGCGCCGCCACCGCCCGGGAGCGAATCACAGCCAGGAAGGCGACCACGTACTGCAACAGAAAATCCACAAAAATCAGAACTAGAACCATAAAAATTTCAATATTGAATTGATAATCGCAAATAACTGAAATTTCATCTCACCTCGGCGGTGTTGGGGAATGTGAGGGCGACGACATCGCCGGGCCGGACGCCGGCAGCAACGAGGCTACCGGCGGCTCCGTCGACGAGCTCATCAAGCCGGCGGTGCGTCAAATGGAACTTTCCGGACACCGAAAGCGCCCGCCCGGATGGGAACTCTTGGGCCACCTTCTTGAGCAACCCCGTCAGCGTCAAGCAATGACCCTCCATTAATCGAAAAACCAAATATTTCTCCCTTCCGCCTTAGCAAACCGATAAAAACGGACGACGATTACGAATCCAATCCAATCCAAAAACTTGAATCAAAATCAAAACTTTTGGTTGTCTGCAAATGCGGTCCGGTTGGTGTATGGGGAATGAGAGTGAGGTGATGAAGAGGGATGGGCGGAGGCGGGTTTAAATAGCGGGGAGACGGGGGGAGGACGGAACTGGGGTGGCGGGTTGGCGCGTGTTCGGGGGAGGGACGGTCAGTGGGAGTGTGGCTCCATCGGGATGATTCCGTGAAGATCACCGCCGGGTTGAATTGAATGGGTGACACGCGTGGAGTTCCTCACTTCACTGTGCGCGGATAGCGGGGCCGCATAATATCTGTTGGCGACCTTCTCATGTTTTGCGTGTTTTTCTATATTTGTCTGTGTTCTGAATTTTTTGTAAAATTTTGTTTAAATTTTTTTAATTTCAGTTTAAATTATTAGAATCATATTTATATGTAAAAAATAGATAAAATTAAAAAATTTACTTATAAATTAATTTTAAGTTATTTTAAATTAGAATCACAGAATTACCTTATGAAGTGATTATGTCGATTCTAATTTTCAGCCCCCGTTTCGAAAATTATAGGTTATGTTATTTTTCAACGATTACCTCTTATATCGATTTGAGTTTAAAAAATATACCATATAAGTAGTACCTATTCTAAAAGTTTAAAATTGCTTGCTCTTGTGGAATATTGTTTTATAGAGCTTGAATTTATGAGGGTAATTGTAAGAAGAACAAGCATATCCGAGTTTGGGAGAGAGAGTTATATTAGTTTAAAGTTTTAAAATTAAATCTGACACGACATCCAGATTTATTTTAAATTTTTTTTATTATTAACCATAAATTATATTCGACGGTCATTTATAGAATTAATTCCAAAATATTCCACTTGCATTTTTAAAAAATCTATGACCCAAATAGCCCCAAAGAAAAAAAAAATTCAAATTAAAACTAAAAAATATAAGTAGGGGTTGTTAACGAGGTAATTATTGTGGAGCTTTAGATTGTTCGGACTTAAAATTTGAAATTTCAATTTTAAGCTCATTTTAATAACTAGTGGCCCAAATATTTTATAATAAAAACTATTGATACAAACATGGTGAGAAAGTGGTCTAATGTAAGGATTATAAAACAAAATAACTAGTCTTAGTTTATTTTAATTTTATAATTTAAACTATTAATACAAATTGGAGGGAGTAAAATTTATAAAAAATCTTTCTAGATCTCATGTTAGATTTCCTCTAACAAAAAACTTAACACGAAGAAAGTGAAAATGATATATTTTATAAAAGAGATAAAACTTGGGATACATGATATATATCTATAATGTGTAATATATCTATGTATATATTTAAAAAGATAATATACATAATAGTACATTAAGCTTTTATCGAGCCGACCTAAACATGTGTAAGTAATGTTTGAGCTTGTCTTAAGCAACTTTGAGCTTCAGTTCAAATACGAGTAAACAAGTTGAACATGAGCCAAGTCAAGTTTTTCAAGCTTGCTTTAACACTCCTAAATGTAGGACAATTATTTTTTATCTTTTTTAGTAAATTTATAATTTATTTTTTATTTATATTAAAATTCTTTTTTTTATATTTGAGAAGTTGAGGGCAAGACATAGAAACCAACTTAATGCTAAAAAGGCTGGATAAGGAAATAGAACAGAGTATCAAAATTGATCTCATGACCATTAGATAGTAAATCTAGGTGCCTCCAACTAGAGATATTATCATATAACGAGTAAAAAATATGTAATGTTGGAGGGGAATATAGTGCATTCCCCCTTCTCCTAAATATTAGTTGTTACCTAACTTACAAAATACTTTTAGCAAGGTCATAGGACATAAAATTGAGCTTCCGATTAAATATGTGAAATTTAAAATAAATTTACAAGGTTAAATAAGGAAAGTTATATTTCCTCCATTCTTCATGTTCAATAGTTTTATTTGGCAAAAAAATGATTTCGTATTAATAACTCTATTTTGCTCAATTTAAGTGGTTGGGTACTTTAAAAAAATTGTAAAACTTTTTAATGTAGCTATTAATATTGGACAGAGGGTGTATAATGAAGTAGGCCTAGATTTTATGTGCAATGTCTTAAGACTTTTGTTGATTAAGTATTTTCTTTTTTTTAAAGTATTGTAAGATCTAGAATCTATTTATCGTTTTAATTTTTTTTATAATATTAAATTTGATTAAGAACTTGTTAATTTATCCTTAGTGAGGCTCTCTCTAAGTTGGAGAAGTTGTGAGGTAGAATCTCATTTACGTAACGTTGTGACAGTGTGTCTTACCTATCTAAAAATAATTGTAAATCTACAATATTTATACTATTCTAATTTTAAATTTTAATCTCTATAATTATATATGTGACAACTAAAAAATTATAGATTATTATAACGTTTTATTCTACTTTTTTGGCATTAATTTCATTTACTTTTACATAACTAAGTGTTGATGCTAAAACATAAAAAAAATAACATTTTAAATTTCTTAATAATCTATATAAGTGTCTCTTTAGTATTCACTAGGCACATGTGTGCTTGGCACATACCGGCCATGCGATCTTGATCACAAGGCTAGGGAGCCTTTATATCCAAGCACCCGGGCACTTGTTAACTATTCTGTATACAAAGAGGGGCAATGCTTTTGCCCAAGCAACCGAGCAAGCAAATGAAAGTGTCAAACGCAAAGAAGGTGATGAGAAATTAAGGACACTTACCACTGTAAAAATTTAACATCCATTTCCTTAAAAGTGAGGGATGTATACCAAAGAAAGAGTTTTTCATGCTCCATTTTGACAATAAGCTTAACATAAGCTACGTATAGGAATCGTTAATATTTAAGATTGACAACGTACATGCTAGCACCAATACATGTATTAGCACATGCAATGTTGATGTCATGGATAAATGGTAGACATGCCTAGCTTACACTTGGCTCATTGTCAAAATAGAGCATAACAAACTCTTCTTATGCCAAGATCTCGGCCAGAGGTGCGCATAACAGTCATCTTCATACTTTTGCGTTTAAGAAGAGCATATTCTAGTGAGCGGGCATGGGATACTCTCCTAGGACCACGTAGAATAAAAAGAATACTCCTACAAGTAGTATTTGACTGTCCTCAAGCAACTTCTTCATTAGTACTTAAAATATTGTTTAAAGCCCTTAAAAATTATCAGTGGTTCTCTGTTTTGGCTTGGAGGAACTAGACGCCCTTTAACTCTACCCATAAGACATGGATTAGTACATTGACCTAATATCATTTTGTATGATCTTACATATATAATTAAGTAATTAAATAAAAAATGCACTTGTGTTCATGCTTGGGCTAGTGAATTGAGTCATAGCCACCACTCTTGCATGTATGTAGTCAAATAAATATATTCATGTCAAAAACATTGATGTTTAGTTATATTCTAGCATGTACTATAACATGCCACCGTCTCTAGCTAGTTGGAACCTTGCATAGCCACAAGTTTGTATGTATTTATATACTATTTCCATTCTATATTAATAGTTATATTTAATTTTTTAAAATAAATTATTTTTTGTATAAATATTTTAGAGTCTTTTATCTTAAATTGATAGCTTTATTTGGTAAAAAAAATTATTTTATATTAATAACTTTATTTTGTTCAATTTAAGTATTTAGGTACTTAAAAGAGCATTATAAGTTTATTTTTCTTTTTAAAAGATGTAAAATTTACTATTTAATAAAAAAATATTTTTTTAAATATAACTATTGTTATAAAACTGATGGAGTCTTTATATAAAAAACCTCTATTTTATATTTTAAATTTAATTTATTTTTATAAACTACTTTTCTTGGTACATTAAAAGCTACCTACTGAAGGATGCGAAATGCGGTGACTGGCAAGGAACCAAAAAGCTGGCAACTAGGAAACAATTAAAGGGCTAATGTGGACAAGACGGACCCCGAAAGTGGGTCAAGAAATAACAAAAAGGCCACGCGTGCAGGTGGAGTAAAACGTAAGCGCCCACGTTAGACCTTTGCTTACGCACGCATGCCCTGCCTTCCGCGTACCCGCTCGTCTTGTTGCCCTTTATTTTTCTACCCGGTTCGAAGACCTGCTGATGCCATTTAACCAAAATCAGAACTCAACTTGCCTCTCTTCATCTCTTACTTGTTAATTTTAGTGCGGCCAATTTTGGCTCTTCATGTAAGCAAGTGATTGTGGATGTGGTAAAAAAAATCATGCTTCTAGGACTACACTCTACAAGAGATCACATCGTCATGTGCAAGTAATCTTTAAATTTCTTTTATATTTTTTTAAGACGTTTAGCGAATGTTGTAGTTTTTGAAAGAGTTTTAAGCGTAAGTTATGCAAAGAAGCCTTTTATTCACAAAATTAGTGGTGTACATATGTATTAATGTATGCACCATCGATCTTAAATATTAAACTTAACTCATTGTTAATATAAAGTATAAAAAACACTTATGTAGCTTTGGTATTAGCTAGTAAGTTGGGCATTAGATTGCGGCTGTGGGGCTCTCGCTCACTAATTATCATTGGCTAAATTTCTATTTTTTAGGGTTTGTCACTGAGTCACAAGAGAACAGGACTACTTAAATTAAACAAAATAAGTTTATAATATAATTTTTTAAGTATTTAATTATTTAAATTGAACAAAATAAAAATAGAGCTATTAATCTAGAACAAATTTTTTTTATCAAATAGAGCTATTAATTTACAATGGAGAGAATATTTTTTTTGTAGAAAATGCCCATCCAAACAACAAACATATAAATATTTCCTTTAAGAGCTTAAAGAAAATTTCTTTTCCACAAAAAATCATCCACACTCAACAACTGTTTAAGGTGCACAAGCTGATACCATTGCAAAACAAGAGTTGTGGTGCATGACATAATCCTCAGGGTCAAGAAATCTTTTTCATGTGAATTAAGTGGACGGGACAAGCTAAATTTTTGCCACTTTTGGCTCTCGTCTACATTTTGACCAGAAGACGTGGAGTGCTTATAATTTGCCTCCGTTGAGCTGAATAGAGTAAGGTCAATACAGATGACAGAAATCATGGGCCCACTCATCTTGAGGTGACCAGTGAGCTGTGGCCTATTGCGTGCATGCATTGAACTGGCCGTGCTCACTTCCAGGAACCCAAATTTGTGTCTTCTTCCGGGCATGACCGTTGATTCAAGCTTCCAAGTTGGACGCCTCCGTAACATCAAGCCAACGCCAACATAATTGGAACACAGGTCCCTTTTATGCTTCCTTTGAAAATGACATCCATTCTTGTATTGTAGTTATTATTATTATTTCTTACAAAAGAAATGCTCTTATAATTAAAGCAAGAATCAGTTGTTTGTATATGGGTCCCAATACTTACATCGGATTTGATCTGGTCATATAGGTGGAAGGAGCACTCAAGGCAAGATATGGGTCATACCATCAAAATCACAAGTCACGTGAAGAGAAAGGAAATTCTAAGAGTGTGAAGCAATAAGGGTGCAGACAGAGGATTTTGGCGGATTACGTGATTGCAACTATGCCTCTCCATGCGATTGACTTGGTGCTTTATGCAGTCACAATTTCTGGAAATCTATGTCACTGGAGGAAACTAGTTGCTATGATTCGAACCGAATAGTCATCTTCAACAACACATATGACATGGTCATCACCATGGGCGCTTTATTCTTGAAATCGGGTAGCAAAGTCCTCATAAGAGATAGAATCACATCAATGAGTTACTGTAACATATCAATGAAACCCTTGTTCTTGTCAAGAGAGTTGGAGGCATCAAATATGGAAATACTCTTTCAAAGTACCTTCAGGCTCCATTCTCTCTCTCTCTCTATATATATATAGAGAAAGAGAGATAGTTCAATATTTCAATCTAAAATTAGGCACCAAAACAAAGAGAAGCAAGTCAAAATTTAAGTTGAAGCCTTTATATATAAAACACTTGCTAGGCGTGAGAAAACGAGTAGCAACAAAATATACTCCCTCTATCCGTTATTTATATTTCTTTTTGGTTTTTCAAAAAATAAACTAATTTTAGTTCATTTTAAACATTTAATTTATTATAAAAAATTAGTTCATTTTGAAAAATTAAAAGGAGCTATCAACATGGAACATGGAATGCTTTTTTTTTTTTTTATGAATTAGCAACAAAAATATTTGCTCCATGTAAGAAAGGAGAAAGTGAATAAAGAGGTGTTGTTCATCCTAGCTCTCAAATAATAATGCCTTGGTTGACTCAAAGGGATCCTAATCCAAGATGCTTTAGAGTGAGATGCAAAAAACCTTTATTAGAGTAAAGAAGTTAAGATGGGCTTCTACTTTTATGGATACTTTATATATGGAGCAAAGTTACCAAATCCTAGCCCCTTAGGACCTTTATTGGTGTGGGAAAAACACCCTGACCGAGGTGTGCAGACAAGTTTGTAGATGTCCTATTCAAAGTAGGACTTGTTGGATGGTTGGGGGCCATCAACATATGCAAGAGTCCTATGTACACTGGAGGATGTTGAAGACTCCTACAACAAGTAGAACTCACAAGACTCCTACAATAAGTAGAACTCACATGCGTAAGATTGGATTATTGGGGGCACATGCGGGCAATCACACGCGAATGCACGGTAGTGTGTTGGCAAGAGACAATTGGCTGAACGTGGGCATAAGATGAAGGTTGATTGGCAGTCGTTGGTAATGATCCTAGCATGACTAGAAGTGTGTGGAAGCCTAGTGTAAGTGGGAAACTTTAGAAAATAATTTTTGTATGCAAATAGGCTGCTCAAGACAACCAAATCCTAGTGGTGGATAGATTCTATGCGAGAGATAGATGCGATGAAGGCTTTGCTGAGAGCTTGAGGCAACAGGCGTGTGAGCTAAGGACTTTGATATGGAGTAGGAGACCAAAGGCTCATAGATGAAGGCAAGACTCTAAAAGGGAGGTGCAAATTGAATCCTAGTAGGGCTGGGACTCTAGAAAGAGGTTTTTGGTTGGTTGTGAGCAAACTTCCTAGTTGCATGCGAGATGTGATACTTTTATAACAAATTTGTGAAAGGACAATGGAATTCTAGTAATACTAATCTTTGTTGGATCCTCTCCTCTATATAAGGAGAGGCATTCAACAAGTCGTCATCAGCTCTAGAGAAATCAAAGAGCTATGAGGCAAGTTGGGCAAGGCCCAATGCACTACAAAGGTAGTATTGTGCGAGTACAGGGTTGTTCTTTGGGTTTTAGGTGAGGTAGAAGGCCTCCACCATTTTAATTCAAGCAATGAATTGTTGAAACAAAAGTCTTGGGGCAAAGCCGAGTTTGGTTGTAAAAATGGGTAAAAACTAGGTGAATAGGATGCTGGTTGCAAGGTGCGAATAGGAGGCAAATTCTCAGCAAGAGTTTATCCTACAACACCACCCATGAAGGTAAGCAAAATTAGGGTTGTGTGTAAATACAAAAACTAGGTATAGAAATAAATCATGTAAAGGGGGGTCATACAAAAACTGGATACCACACTGGGTACAATATACTCCCTCTTGCACATATTAATTGTTTGGATTAGAGAACCAAAATGAACTAATCCATTCAAAGAATAATGATCGAAGCTATTAAAATCATTTAAAGAAACATGGAAAGTACTAGACAACACCCTTCTAATGAGAAAAGGAGAAAAAAGATAATGACTAAATAGTATAGCTACAAGGAGGCTTGTAAAAAATTATTTAAGTCTAATTACAAATTCAGATTCCACTGTTCAATAGTACAAAACGGATGAACTTGGAATTAGTTTCTCCTAATTTAATAGAAAACATCTACTAGAAAAGATCCATAGTAATTAGATTGTATATTATCGAGGACAATTATGCAAAGCATTCTTATGTTGTCAGAACCCCACAATGAATTATCATATTTTCTGTAGCTCTGATCAAACATATATCAACTAAACAAAATGAATAATTCAATTTTTTTTTGCAAAATACCATACACAAAATTTACCCATTAATATTTGATAAGCAGGATATTCTCTCTATTTGATAAGCATAGTCCCTCAATCTACCAATCAACCGAAGTACATCACCATCTGGAGTCCTTTATTCTGAAATCTACACTTCTCGTAGAATCCTTTATTATTTGCATCGCAATCCAAGATCACCTTATAACATCCAACTGATCTTGCATGGTCAGACAAAAAATGAAGAATCTTCTGACCCAAATGCTTCCCCCTAACACTTGAATCCACCACAACATCTTCAATGTGGCCTACTTTTCCACAATTCCGGATAAACTTCTTCTCAATAAACACGCTTCCAGTTGCTATGATTCGACCCGAATGGTCATCTTCAATAACACATATTACATGGTCATCACCATGGGCGCTCAATTCTTTAAATCGAGTAGCAAAGTCCTCATCGGAGATAGAATCACATACAGTGAGTTGCTGTAACAAATCAATGAAACCCTTGTTCTTATCGGAGAGTTGGAGGCGTCGAATATGGAAAGACTCTTTCAAAGTACCTTCAGGCTCCATTTTTCCTCTAACCCACAAAAATTCAAACATCAGATCAAAACACTTGCTACAAGCTGGAACAATTGCTTTACTCTCTTTAATTTTATGAAAAATTATTTTCGTAAGAAAATTCATAAATATTTAAGCTTGCTTTACATTGTAGCAGAAATGATTTCAGTCTTAAATCAATTTTTCCCTTACGAAAATGAATAAATAGACTATCAGCTTCCAGAGATTAATAGCCCATGAAAACTGATATTTTAAGCCACTGTTATTACCAGTTCAAAAGAAATATAATTCAGTTGAATTGATCCTCAAAAACTACTCACACAGTTTTGAAACAGAAAGACTGTAACATATGGATAAATTCTAGAGTGAAAACATAAATCCAATTTAAATTAACATAAAGACATACACACCAAGACCATGTATATAACGCCATATAACAGCAACTATATCCTCGTCACATCTTTGAAATTTCCAATCCTATGCTCCCATTCATTACTTTCCCTCCAGATGCAAAGATTTAAAACACAGAATGCAGCAACAATGAATCTGAGTAAGAATAAAACTCTTTCAAAGAATACAGAAAGAAATCGAGATTCAGAAACCGAGAATTTTGAAGATAACTGGATCAATAAGAAGGAACAGGATGTCAAACATCGCGAAGAAAGCAAAATTTGACTGATTCTGAGCACTCTGCTTTTCAATCTGCCCAGTTTATGACAAATTAGACAATCTTCTTTTGCATCAAAGAGGGAAAAAATTGTCAGTCAAAACTCCGAAAGCAGACATTTCATCATAATCATCCGAAAAATGTGTTCCTACTCACGCAAGAAGATAGATCAGATCGGTATCATGAGTCATGGAATACTCACTCTGCATTTTGGTGATCCATTCGGCATAAGTGGGTGAAGACGAGGGTCGTAGTCAAACCTCTTTCAACAGCCCAACAGATAGAACAGCCGTTGTGGGAGCAGAGGAATCGCTTTGCAGTTTGGGAATCGATATTGTTTTTGCGCTCGTGAAACGAGCCCAAATCTCAGAAAGCAAACGAAGCTCTCTCCACAGGGTTTTTATTGAAGTATCAGCGAGTGGGGAGGACGAGTCTGATCGAGAGAGAGAGAGCCTGTGTGGCACTTGAAAGTAGGAGCGTGAGAGTTGAGACTTAGAGCGCGAGGAGGGCGGAGCAGGAAATGGAGGCCGAAGGGGAAGGAGCACAGAGTGGGTGAGAAGGGGGGTAATACTATTCTGACGTTGAGAAATCTAACGTCAAAAGGCTACTTCTTCATCTCAAAACCGTTGATGAGTGGGGCTCATTTTTATGGGTCCACTCATCAACGGTTTTGAAATTATAAAATAGCTTTTTGACGTTGATTTTTCAACATCGCAAAAGCATTTTTCGTTCCGATTTTTTATAAGTTGGAACAGTTTTTTTAATTTAAGGAATCGAATCTGAGCCAATCGGTTTGGTTCTATTCTGTTCAATTTAGTTGGGTTTATTAGTGCAACCCTACTTAGGAGTGGCGTTATACAGTAGTTTTAATTATCTCCCTGCTTTGTGTTGGGGGTTATGACACTGGGGGCATGATTCATTCACCTATATATTTTGCAAAATCCATAGTGCGTTCTCTATACCCAATAAGAAACAGATACAAATCAGTTAACTAAGAAAAGGAGATTGAGCTTTGTAGTTAACAAAATGAGGTAAGCACAACCATGTTCTGGTGGTGTTCTGAGGTGTAGTGATTCTGTTAAGCTGTTAAAAACATTTAATGGGAAAATGAATGTAACCAAAGATTAGAATTTGACGCCTATATCAGCATTGTTCAGATTCTGATAGATGATCAAAACCTTAAATAGACCTACCCATTTGCATATGCAGATTTAATATTGTCTTCATTTACACCAGGGAAGACTAAACGATAAAGGTCACTATATTGAGCATTGATCACCAGGACTTATTTTGGTGAATAAATAATTACTAAACTTTGCATAAAATAGATACAATTCTCGGTCACCAATAATTATTATCTTTTGCAAAAAATTAGATAATGTTGTAAATCAGATCCTCCTGCCTTTCTCTCTATTTTAAAGATCTCATACCATCATTAAAATTAGATAAGTTTGTAAATCAGATCCTCCCATGTCTGTGTCTGCCTTTTCCAGTGGGCAAAGAGATACTTGTCTACCCACATCAGATGCTGCTTTATCATCCTCCATGATCAGCCTCCAACAGATGTTGTAACCTTCATTCTTTTGATTGAAAGATATGCCAGCCGTCTATAGCCTAAATACATGATAACCAATGCAAAGGTGCATCCAGCTCGGCTATTCTCCTCTTAGATGAATTGGCACTCAGCTTTGACTAAGCAAAATTCAAGGTGAATTCTCTGAACCCAATAAGAAAGAGATACAAATCAATTAACTAAGAAAAAGTGGTTGAGCTTTGGTGTTAATAAGTTACCACTGCTCACTGGATTCCTTTGTCAATGGTGGGGCGTTTGTCCTTCTAAACAGGTAACTCCATATGTAGCTCCCAACAGATATCCTTAATAATAAATAAAAATACATCAGAACATTAATTAAACGGAAGTCAAAAAAGATGCAGAAAAATATTGCAAGTAATAGGCTTTTTTTTGGAGTTTATATGCTTCTATTAGGCACTTGGCCATAGTCAAAGGGGCAAGGAAGCCCCACAGCTTTGGAGTGGGAATAGCCCAAACAAGAACACTTCAGGGTGAGTGTGCGCATTGGCAGCACTTGTACATTGACCACCTCATGTGAGAGTCCAACGAGATTTTAGAAGACCACCTCAGGAGGTGGTGTTGTGAAATACCCAAATCACATTATAACTATGTCCCCAAATGCAATTCACTTTAAATTTTGTATTTTTTTTACTACGTCTAGATTATGAGTTTTGAATTGTGAAGTCTAATTCATAACACCATTTTGAATTAACTAGAGTTTGCGATAGGAATTCTATTCCAAAGTTTCGACTTTCAAGCTCTGTCATATGCCACATAAACTCAAATAAATGATTTAATTACACAAGGCTAAAATCTAGAGGTTTCAAATTTAATATACCATCACAAGAATGCATAAATCTTTTTGATGAAATAATGCAAAGTTGAACTCCGTATGATCGTCTTCAAGGCCAAACAGAATTTTGGCAACAAAATGGGATTTTATGTTAGTAACTTCATAATCAAATAGAATATATAATTTAGTCTAACAACTATTCAAGGGAATTGAGCCCCATAAACCCTATGAAGCTTGCTCATCTCCCACAAGACCTCCATGGGTCATGCTGCACTTTGATGCCTCCCTAAACTTTGTTTCAAAATTTTAAATTCCATTGGGCACCAAAAATACTAAAAAAAATTCAACACTAGAAATCATTTTGATTCACTACAATGCAATGAATATCTTCACTCTCATATCTCATTTCCAACAAGAACTCTATGTATCAAAATATGATACAAAAGGTTATCTTCAGGGCAGTAGACTATCTTCACTGCCCTGATCGATGAATCGCTTTACAGGATCAACTATGACTGTTGAACCCAAAAATGACACATAAAAATTAGGATTAAAAGGTACCTATTATAGTGGTTGCACAAGGCACCGGATGGACTCCTGTGCCCGCGACTCCAAGGGGCGGCTAAAAGGGCACATCGTCGATGGTGAAGTTGTAGGGCTTGATGTTGCTGACCCAAATTCTACTTCAAAAAGAGTGTGGGGAGGTAAAAGAGGGGGAGGAAGGAATGTAAGAGAGGGGGCGGATTTTGAAGGGGGAGGAGGGATTGTAAGAGAGAGGGAATATGGGGGGGGGGGGGTGGATTCCAAATCGGAAAGGATAAGGAGAGAAGGGCGGTGGATGGGGGTGATTTCTGCAACCATAGATGGGCAGGTAGGTGGATTTTGGATGGGGGTGGTTTTTGTGATGTTCACGTGCCGGCCATCTGGCCCGCGAAGTGGGCCCGAGAAGATGGGTCGCAAGCCTCACTGATGAAGTTCATGATTCTACTACAGGAGGCAAGGGCAGGTTCTCACTACATATGGGGTCTGGGAAGGCGGGGGCGGGCTCTCACTGAGGATGAGTCAGGGAAGGCGGGCAGGCTCTCGATTCACTGTAGGAGGTGGGATTCAATCGGGAGGGTGGGCGGGCTTTCCAATTTCCTGAAGTTTTTCGTTTCGCACGCCAAAAGCAATAGTGGGAGTGAAATGAGAAGGATAATGCCACATAAGCGGTGTATGAAAGGTGTATAGATGTGGAGTACAAATATCATTTTCCAAGAAAAAAAAATTAGGACTATTGGCGATGCACATAGGAAGTGTCGCTAATACTTATAACACTTGTGACACAGTGTAAGCATCGCTACATACGTCGATAAAACTGCAGTCGCTTCTATGCATTAGCGTCACTTAACTTAAAGCGTCACTAAAAGTCTAACATTAGCGACATATTTATACATCGCTAATGATTTTGCTTTTGCGACACATAATTAAGCGTTGATAATATTAAATTATTAGCAACACATAGATCTATATGTCACTAATAATTGGTTAATAACAACGTGTACTTCGTCGCTAATAATTTAATAATATGTAAAAAAATAAAAATAAAAGCTTATTAGTGACACATCATTATAAGCGTCGCTAATATATCTTAATAACAACACTAAATTATGCATCATTAATGTTCAATAATAATTTTTTTAAAAATAAATTATTAGTGACACATAATGATGTGTGTCACTAATGAAAAGTTATTAGCGACTATTTATAAGCGTCACTAATATAAAATTATTTTTAAAAAATATATTATAAGCGATGCATAATGATATGCATTGCTAAAAATCTAACTTTATTTTTTAAAAAAAACCCACCGGTGGCTGGCCTGAAGGGGAAGAGGGAGGTGGTTGGATTCCGAAGGGGCACGGGAATCCGCCCCCTGTAACCCCCCCCCCCCCTCTGTAAGGGGGTGACCGGGAGGGGGGCGACGACCGCGGGGGAAGGGGACCACGGCAGGGGAGGGCAGTGGCCACACCTCTCTGTGAATAGAGAAGGGGGAGACCGGGACCGGTAGAAGGCGACGACAAAGACGACGGTTTGTAGAATTTTTTCAATTAAAATATCCAAATTAAAGTAAAAAAACGTAATAGATATAAGATTTGAAATTAGAATTTAAATCACATTTACAAGTCAGTCGGTCACACATTTGTATGTGGGCCTACCATTTAAATTTTAAAATAAAATTATAAAAAATATTATTTTTTATTATCCATAATACAACGTAGACAAAGTTTCTCCGTATTAACGGTCATCAACATCGTCGACTATTAGGGCTGGCAAACGGGACCTGAGCCCGTATATGTACGGGCTATTATCGGGCTCTTATAAAATAAACGGCTCGGGCTCCACCGCGCAACCGTAAATTGGATTTGCCCCGTTACTTCTTTCTTTTTCTGCTTCATCTTCGGTGTAAAAATTTCTTCCCCTTTTATTTGTTGATTCTGTTATTTGATTTTTCTTTCTAATTTTGTATGTTTGCTGGATTTTGTTTTTCGATTTTTGTTGATGCGGGTTTAGGAGTAGCCGCAGTCACAGCAATGCCACTCCGACTTCAAAGAGTCAAGATTTTCATTTCTTCATCTCTCCTCCGCCCCCGCCACCGCCCCCTCTCCACGTCCTCATCTCTACTCCGCCCCCACCCCGGCCCATTCTGCTCGTCCTCGTCTCTTCTCAGTAATGCATGCCCCTCCGCCTGTGGGTCGGCGCGTCCCCCCTGGTTAGACCTCTCACCGGAGGAATTCAGTCTTTTTTTTGGGGTGGATTATTTGCACTGGCTAGTCGTTATGGATCCCCCCAATAAACCGTTTCCTGTCCGCGAAGATCTCATCAACGAGTATTGCAAGACCTTGGCCCTGGTTGTGGGAAGGTATTTTACCAATTCAAATTATAAATATTCTTTAATCGATTAATTGAGAAGAACTTTGGTTACTTGTACGGAAATTTTTTAAAAAAAATTCTTATAATTATTACAGTATATATAAAAATCACAAGTTTGATTAGTTACGGTAATCTCTCATATTTTTTCGGTTTTGAAATTTAAACATGTAGAAAATAAAATATTGATCAATCGACAATCTTAGTTAAATAACCTATTTAACAAATAAAATTTATAGCTGAAATATGTTCATAAAAAGTAAATAGAAAAGAGCTTCAAAACAACACTAATAACTCACAAATTGGAGTTTGAATGAGGATGTTATAACCCTTCGAAGTTAAATATATTGCATCGGGCCTATTTAACAAAATTAGATGCATAAATGGCCCATTTTAGGTGTTCTGCGGGCCTGGGATAATTAGAGTGACAAAAATTAGCTCAAGTAGTCAGCATTGGCCAAACTTCTAAGGGTCATAAGTATAAGAACCTAATTAAGGCTTATTTGAGGGAAGCTTTTTAGACCCTTAGAGAAAGAGAGAGAAGAAGTATTTTGGCGAAGGCGAATATAAGATCTTTTAATTTATTATTTTTTTAATTTTTGTAAAATTATTTGTTTCTGTTTAATTTTATTTTCTTGGGGTAATAAGTTAGTTTAGTTATAATTTTCTTAAGGTTTAATTTTATTTTGTTTAGAATGTTAGTGTCAAGTTTGATCCAACAAAGTTTCACCTATTTAAGGATATTTTTTCTATTTTCTTTCATTAAAGAAACGACCTCACCGTGCGACCCACATCAGTATCATATGTCATGCTAACCTTTTCGGCTGCCAACCTTCTATTAATTTATCTAAGTAAGATTCAACATGATTAAATTTATTTTTGCAGCCAAATGTACACTTAAATGGTAATTTAAGATCTATTCACCTAATTTCTAGCCCAATAATTTAATTCTTAGCCCACAAGTAGGGGTGTTCACGGGAGGAAACGGACGCGAACATAGGGTTGTCCGTGTCCGTCTATCATTTGAATAACTCTTGTCCGTGTCCGCCTTAGTCCGTATTATACTTTGTCCAAGTCCGTCCCCTACGGACACGGACGGACATGGAAAAATATTTCAACACCAAAATTTTTATCCCAACCCAATTTTTTTAGAACTTTTATAACATGTAAAAGTTGTCTTAACATGTTACATAAGTACTAAACTATATTTTCAAGTTATCTAATACTCATGTAGTATATTAATATTATCTTAACATGCTATATAAGTTATAGATTTATATTTTCAAACTGTCCAGTACTTATGTACCATGTTAGAAAAGCCCTAACATGCTACATAGGTACTAGATTCATGTTTTCAAATTGTCAAGTGCCTATGTAGCATGTTAGGACTTTTCTAACATAGTACATAAGTACTGAATTCATGTTTTCAAGTTGTAAAGTGCCTATGTAGCATGTTAGAATTGTCCTACGATGCTACATAGGAATTGAATTCTATTTTTTTTTCTTCTTATAGTTAGTAATAATTACTACTATTATTAAGAGAATCTTAGGTAAGTGGCGGACGCGGACGTCCGCGGACACGGACAAGGGTATGTCCGTGTTCGTAGCTCCCTATTAGTGCGGACAAAAAACTTTGTCTGTGTCCGTGTCCGGCCCGGACAAAAAAAATTGTCCATTCTATATAAAAATGGACGCGGACACGGATGGACATATGGACAACGGACGTCCATAAACATCCCTACCCACAAGCCACTCACTATCATAAGAAAAACTTTAGCTCATTCTCAAATGGGGAAGGGCTAAGATTTGGAGGAGGCTATGGTTCTACCCTCATTTCCCAATGGAGAAACTCATCTTAAGGTAAGATTTCCCTCTCATCATACCTTAATCCTCTTAATTTTGTCTTAATTGTCTCATCCTTCACTTTTCCTATTTACATTCTTAGTTTATTTCTATGAAACTTTGCCTAGCGTTCGCCCTCGTGATAGTCTAGCTGTGCCGTGCAACCAGCAGCTAATCTCTCTGACCTTCCCACTCGTATGCACAAGGGAAACAAACAATCAGCAAACACAAGTAGTCTTTGGTGCAAAGGGGCTCCACCCAATGCTAGGTAAATCAGTCCGTCGATGTACAATGGCAGGGAGAGGGCAAGGATGCTTAGCAGGTTGGAGTTCTCTCTCTCAGAACTCTGGTTCATTGTGTCAAAAGTTGTTTGCCATGACCGCCCTTGCTCTCTCCCTTATATGGAGACTCAGCCAAATGCCGTTCCTAGTGCTAGTAGAACATACAAACCCACCCATACAAGAAGTCTCACCTTGACTAACTCTCTTCCCCTAAGCAAGCCGCCGTAGTACAAATCAGGAAATCCAGGGAGTCCTTCTCCGACTAGGAGTCTAGTGCCCTGCCGCCTTCAAGAATTCAAGCCGTCTAGGGAACCTGCTGCCTCCACTCCTACTCGGGCTAGTAGTGTGGCTGATCTGCATAAGTGAGTCCTAGCTGCCTTAGGAGTCCGTCCCTAAGTGCATGTGGTGCCTACCTCGCCACTTAGAGTCCTGCCTGCAAAAGGACTCCTCCTCAGCCCCCTCCGCAAGGCGAGTGATCCATCTGGAACGCTCCAACGCTAATCCAAACATCCGTCCGTGCCCAAGGGGCTTCCTAGGCTGTCTGTCTCCCAGGCTGACTTGCCTGTTCGCAACCAAGTCTAGGGGGTAGTCACCCCCTTCCTCTATGGGACAAGTTGAGGGGCTAATAGGAGCCAAGGTACTGAGGGTTCATCTGACCTCATATTGTCATGACCCGGATTTTTAAAAGCATTTTTAAATAGCACAAATGATAAGTAGCGATAAATTTTTTTAAAGAAAATACAAAATAAACCCTTCGATTAAATATTCAAGTCATGATAACTAGGGTTCACAAATACGGATATCAAATCATATGATATTATTTCACGTCTGAAAATTCAAAAAGAATAGCTCATCCATCTAAGTATAAGTCCGTCATCCGTATGAAAATTCACAACTAAGTTGACTCTCATGCCAGTGAAACACTTACGTACTGGAGATTTTTTTGAAAGTGTTATCCGAGTGGTTCTCGGATTGTGTTTCTCAAGTTTTTCTTCGATATTTAAATTATCGGAATGTTAATTGTGTTTGCTATCCGACTAAGATCGGATTGTGTTGTGCGGTGGAGATTAGTCTGGGCGAATTGCGAGGATGCAATTCATTTAAAGGGGGAAGAATGTAACGACCCGTTTTCCAGTTACGCTTAACCCGGGTGGGTTAAGGGTAATTTGGTAAATGGTGATTAAGTGTCGGGGGGTTTCAAGGGATGAAACCCTTGTAGATGGGTAGAGCGCGGAGTAACGACCATAGCAATTTGAAGAACACGCAAAACGGAGGCCGAGAGTGAAAGCTATGGCCTTGGGAAGCGTGCTGCATGGGCGAGACCCATATGAAAGTGCGGGATAACCTACCCATGTGTGGTCTTATTTTGAAGGGCTCGTCAATACGAGTCCATCGGTACATAGAACATGCGATTTCGACTTCGGGGTAAGAAGATATCGCGTGTTGAAGTTTAGATATGTTTGGGATTAAAATAATATGAGAAAATATTATTTTAATCAGAAAAGGACAGAATTGCTGGCGTCAGCCGCGCGGCGGGGGGCCGGCGGGCCCGCGTGGTGACCCTCGCGACGCGCGGCTGTCCGCACGTCGTCCCGCGTGTACGCGGGATGGGGCCCGCATCTCAGGACGGCTCCCGCGCGCGCGCGCGCGCGAGAGAGAGAGAGAGAGAGAGAGAGAGAGAGAGAGAGAGAGAGAGAGAGAGAGAGAGAGAGAGAGAGAGAGAGAGAGAGGGCTCCGTCCTCCGTTTCTGGGCCAGATCAAGAGAGGTGGCCCGATATAGGGGAGACTCTGTTCTCCACCGAAGGGCCACGATGTGTGAAGAACACCCTAAGTAAGGGAGGTTTTATCTGTCGCGTACAAGCGCAGAAAACGAGAAGTCTCCGAGAAAGAGGAGAATCGGTCGATCGTCTTACGCCCATATGAAGGCTAGAGGAGGCTCTGTCCGCTATCTCCGGATCTGAAGAATGCACATGGTTAAACGTTACATGTAAGTTTTGCTCTTCCTTCAAATACATGTGACCTGACCAAAACCCAATTTCAAACTCAGTAAATATCCACCCCCTCCGCCTATATACTTAGGCAAGGGGATAGGGGGCCACAAACTTCTCATCCGTTAAGTACTTAGTGATGTAGATCAGCTTAAATATCTCGCCTAATCAGCCTTCTATAAATAACAATGTCATAAAAAAAATTATATATATATAATGGTAAAACCCCTTCCTGCCCACTTTGGGGCTTGGAGGGAGAATGCTTACAACTGTAATAACTACCACGACAAAAAAATATGTTTACAAAGAATAAACAGGTAACTATCTCCCTAGGGACATTTTCATAATATATGCCCCAGGAGACCATTGTTCGCCCTTTTTTTTTGCTCGCTTGCTTAAATTAAGCTCCAAACTTGGGGACCTTGGCCGCCGAGACCGTAGCCAAAAAGTGCTCCGCCACGACCCGCCGCTGGACTTTCCCAGTTGCCGTCTTCGGCAACGTGTCGGCGATGAACACCCGCTTTGGAACTTTGAAGGAAGCCAAGTTCTTCCGGCAGTGGCTCACCACCTCCGGCTCGCCCATATCTGAGCCTTCCCTCGGTATCACAGCGCAATTAATCTGACAAAATTTAATCAAATCTTATTCAATTAGACAAAAACAACGTCATTAAGATATAAACAAGAGTTTAATATACGAGTCCAAAGACCCGATTAAGGTAAGCCGGGTCTCACCTCTTCGCCGTATTTGTCGTCGGGAACGCCGAATGCGACGGCCTCGGCCACATCCGGATGCGACAACAGTACTGCGTCAACCTCGATGGGGGATATCTTCTCACCTGCAAAATGTCACAGATACCCCACTCAATAAACATATTCTAACAGCAATTTTTCAAACATACATAGGGGTACTATCGTCACTTCGCCCATATAAATTGCATTCACCATCCTACCCTCATCCACCACCACATATTTAACAAGATATATGGGCACTGACGTAAAATCTTTCGTATAAAAGTAGTGGAAGTAAATAAACGGACCTCCGCGGTTAATGAGCTCCTTGATCCGGCCAACCAGGTGGAGGTAGCCATCCGCGTCCAAATAGCCGACATCGCCGGTGTGGAACCACCCGAAACGGAACGCCGTCTTGTTCGCCTCCGGGTTGTTCTTGTACCCCTTCGTCACGTTGAGCCCGCGGATGCAAACCTCCCCCGGTGACCCGGCGGGCAATCGGACCCCGTCTTCGTTCAGAATCGCCATTTCCAGCCCGACTGGCCTACCTACCGCACCGGCCTTGTGCGGCCCGTCCTCCGGCAGCGGGTTCGAGGCCATCTGGTGCGACGCCTCCGTCATGGCGTACGCCTCCAGCACCGGCGCCCCGAACGCCTCCTCCATCCGCTCCATCACGGCAGGCGCCAGGGACGCGCTGCAGCTCCGGATGAACCGGAGCTTCGGGTACTCGGGCCGGGCGGATGGGTTGGTGGCGAAGTGGCGGTCCAGGAGGATCTGGTGGATGGTGGGGACGGCGGTGTACCAGGTGGCGCCATGGGCTTTCATGTCCGACCAGAAGGTGGAGGCAGAGAAGCGGCCCGAGGCCGGGAGGGCGATGTGGGCTCCGGCGGAGAGCGGAGACAGGAGTCCGGTGAGGAGGCCGTGGACGTGGAAGAGTGGGAGGACCAGGACGGACGAGTCTGACTCGGTAAGTTTGTAGACCGACTTGATGTTCTTGACCGACGAGGCGAGGTTGAGCTGTGTCAGCGGGACACCCTTTGGCCGGCTGGTGGTCCCCGATGTGTGGAGGAAGAGGGCCACGTCCGATGGCTCGTTTGCGATTTTTTGGACCGTATCCGGACCGACTTCCACCGCGTCCGGTTCGGACTGCGACAGGGCAACGGAGAGGGGTGAATCCGGGTCGGGGAGAGAGACAGCGGCGCGGGGGATGCCGAGCTTGGCAGCGGCTGACTCGGCGGCGGGGTGGCCCGAGACCGGGGTGAGGAGGAGCTTCGACTCGGAGTCCGATAGGTAGAAATTGAACTCGTCCGCCGTATAAACCGAGTTTAACGGCGCCGCCACCGCCCGGGCTCGAATCACAGCCAGGAAGGCGATCACGTACTGCAAAAGAAAATCCCCAAAAATCAGAACTAGAACCATAATAATATCTATATTGAATTGAAAAAGTATTAAAAACAAATATATGTGGAAGAAATTTTCTGAATAGAATCAGATTACGAAAGAAACGAAATGAACCATCTTTCAGGCCCATTTTTTTGTGGAAAAATTCGCAAATAACTGAAACTTCATCTCACCTCGACGGTGTTGGGGAATGTGAGGGCGACGATATCGCCGGGCCGGACGCCGGCAGCAACGAGGCTACCGGCGGCCCCGTCGACGAGCTCATCAAGCCGGCGGTGCGTCAAATGGAACTTTCCGGACACCGAAAGCGCCCGCCGGGACGGGAACTCTTGGGCCACCTCCTTGAGCAGCCCCGTCAGCGTCAAGCAATGACCCTCCATGAATCCAAAAACCAAATCTTTCTCCCTTCCGCCTTCACAAACCGATCCAAGAACTTGAACCAAAAATCAGAACTTTTCGTTGTCTGCAAATGCGGTCCGGCTGGTGTGGGGGGGACTGGTGATTGGGAGAGAGGTGATGAAGAGGGAGGGGCGGAGGCGGGTTTAAATAGGGGGGAGGTGTGGGGAGGGCGGAACTGGGGGGCGGGACGGTCAGAGGGAGTGTGGCTCCACCGGGATGGTTCCGTGAAGATCTCCTCCCGGTTGAATGGGCGACACGCGTGGAGGCTCTTGGGTGACGTGGACGTTTCGTTCCGCTGGGATGGTGGGGCGTGTCTCTCGCCGCGCCAGCTTTCGAGTGTAGTGCTTCACTGCACCATGCGCGGGTAGCGAGCCGCACAATATCTGTTTGGCAACACTCTCGTGTCTTTGTTTCCTCTTCAAAAACATAAAAATTTATCTGATTCATTTGAAAAGAAATTTATTATATATTAATAATTTTATTTTAGCAAATTTAAATAAATAGGTACTTTAAAAATATCATAAACTTTTTTTTTTATAAATGTGGGTAGATTTTATTATTCAATAAAATTTACTATTTTTTAAATATAACTATTAATATGAAATAAAAAAAATATTTAATTTAAATTATAAAACATAAAATAGTTTTTACTTTTTTTTGTTTGTAAATTTATTTATTTATTATTTATGGTTTTGAGACGGGGCAGCCCACTTGATGTTAAAGAGGGCCTCACAACTACTATATTGTAAGTTTAGAGATATTATTATATAAGAGGTAAAAAATATGCAATATTAGAAGGAAATAAGATGCATTCTCCCTTTCTCCTAAATTATTGTCATTACCTAACTTATATGGATGCTTAAAGGTCATCTATTATTAAAATTGAGCCTCCAATTTATCTGAGAATGAAAAAAAATTACAAAGTTGAATGAGGAGGGCTATATAATGAAATAGATAAAAAACAAATTAGAATAGATGTGTAAGATTTATATTACCAACCCGAAATTATTCAAAAACATATTATTATAAAATTATAACTATTAAAAATGAACACTACTATTGTCAAAATACTGTTACAACTTAGGAGAGCATGGAAGAGAGTGTGAAACGCAAAGATTCCCTTAAAAAACAAGGGACGCATGCCAAAACACGTGTGTAAGGTTTTGTTTGTGTGTTTTTACGTGAAAAATATTATTTTCCCATGCTAAAGACTCGAGTTTAGCCCGGAGTGCGTGTCGCAATCATCTTCGTACCTTCGCGTTTAAGAAGAGGATTCTCTCTCCCATGAGTGGACATTAGATACTCTCCTAGTCCGTCTTCATCGATCAACAAGCTGCTTCGTCATTAGTTCTTAAAATATTGTTTAAAGCACTTAAATATTATCAGTGCTCCTTGGTCTGTTTTAGGCGCCCTTTAACTTTACCCATAAGACATGGATTAGCAAATTAAACTAGCAAGACTGCCACATCCTTCTGTATTATCGTATATGTAATTAATTAATTAATTAGAAAGAAGCACTCATGTTAATGCATTTGTGGAGTGAATTGAGTCAGAGCCACTAATCCTGCATGTATTCACTCAAATATATATATTCATGTTAAAAGCATTGTTGTTTAGCCACATTCTCTAACAAGTTGGACCCTCAGTACTCCCACAAGTATCCTTTTTGTCTCATAGTAAGTATTTTATTTAATTTTTTTAAAATAAAATAATTTTAAATTAAATAAAATATTTAATATAAGATAGTTTCAAAATAATTTATTAAATTACATGTTTTAATCTATAATAAGAAATGTACTTCCAAATGTATTTTATTGCTTAAAGTCAAGGAATAAGAAATACATTTAGCTCCATAAGAAGCATATTAAAGTTTTTTTAATTTATTTCCACTCTTAGTTTCATTTTATCATGTTTTTTAAATCCTTTCTTAATTTACAATAGCTTTCTTAATTTTATCATGTTGAAAAACCAAGCCTTTAACCCAGGAAAAAAATGTACGTTCGTATTTGAGCGTGCAAGTTACGTATATTAATGCAAGTTATGCATAAAAGAGTCATTGACATTTAAAATTGATGTTGCACATATTAATACGTATTAACGTAAAAAATATTAATATCAACATATGTTAACAAATACACTTAATCTTGTGGATAAATAATTCTAAAACATAGCTTACGCATCGCCGGGAGCGCGGTAAGGAACTATTAAAGGCGGCTGACGTGGATAAGACGGACCTGAAAGTGGGTCCAGAAATAACAAAGGCCACACGTGCAGGTGGAATCAAACGTAAGCGCTCACGTTTGCCGGCGCAAAAGCTTTAGCCTTGCTTACGCACTCGTTGCTTTCGTCCAGTCCGAACCGACCTTTTCTTTGTTTTTTCTACCCGGTTCCGAGACCTAACAACGGTGTATGCATCTCGCCCATTTAGCCAAAATCAGAGCAACTTGCATCTCTTCATCTCTTACTGTTGGTTTTAGTGCTGCCAGTTTTGGCTCTTCGTGTGTGCAAGCGTCAGCTTGTTTTGGTCCTTTGTGGTCAAAAAAATCATGCTTCTCGGACTACAGTCTACAAGCGATCACATCAAGTAATATTTTGACTCCAAAGTGCATGTACCATTAGAAGTAGGCTGCATCTCGGGTAAAGTGGTATCCGGTGCATCTTGGGTAGGGTGGTATTGGTACTCTAATACCCTACCCTACCCGAGATAGAACCCATAATTTTTATATCCAATTTTATTTAAGATAAAATTTATAATATTAATTCGGGTCAAATTAATTTTTTACTAAACTTTACAAATCAAATAACAAATCTATAATCACATAGCACTATTGAACCTTTTACTTATAAAAAAAATAAGAATTATTATATATAATAAACTACTATTCTTTGATAACAATTGTATCAAGCATATTAGAAACTTATATGGAGTTAGTTACATCATGACGCCTAATCCAAAATAATTAGAGTAATGAGATTAGGGTTCATGTAGTGATGTGTAATGTCGGGTTGGGTCGGGTTCTCAGTTTTTTTGTTAAACCCAACCTAACCCGAAAATAATGTGAGTTTTTTCAAACCCTACCTGCCCTAAGATAGTACCCGACCCACCCCGAACCCGGTCAATTTCGGGCAGTTCCACCCGGGTTAGGTCGGGTCTGGGTTTTTTGTGCCGCCCTAACTAGAACAACTTCTAAGTGGTTTCCCTGTTGTTACCACAAAAACAACTAAAATAAAAATAATAATAAAATTAAAAATACTACCCTCTGTCTTATTTAAATAACTTTATTTAAAAAATAATAATTTTCATTAAATAGTAAAATTCATATGAAACAAAAATAAACTTTTGATGTACCAATCAATTTAAATTAAACTTATTAATATAAAATAAACTTTTTTAATTAAATGGAGCTATTAATAGTGCATCTTCATTAAACGTGTCTAGCCTCATCGGGATTCCATAACTAAAAGTTATAACCATGATATTTAGGATCTTAGTATAGTATATAGAGATAAGTATAGACTACTATGTACTATGTTAGAACTTTATGTGCTATGGTCATTCTTCTTTTGTATTCCTTCCTATGACTTATAAAAATCACACATCTAGAGTTTCTTTTTGTTTTGGGACTACCAAGCATATTGCTACACTGTAGATAAAATTAAAGGGATCAGTGTTTTAAAACTCATCAACCTAAACATTGACTTGGATTAGTGTCCGGGGTAGCGCACTTTATCAACAACACACATTAGCGCACTTTATCGACATCACACATACTAGCACACTTTATAAGGTGCACTAACATATATGCCATTGATCACGTTCTTTACATGGGACTCATGGTAAATGAAAAACATTAAAAATGCTTCTTTTGGGAAGGTTAGAATAATACAACTTTTTCATAGGATTCTTGCCCTTTTCTTAAAGCCCTTGCAGTTGAAATGTTGAATTGACCCCAGAGCTTCTTTCATACCTAGTTTAGCTTAAATGCCTACTTCTCCTAAAAAATGCCACTACAAATAATGCAAAATTTCCTCAAAAGACCTTGAAAGCATTTTATTTGTAACAAAATAACCGATCCAAACTCAACATTTCGTTTGGGGTGCACATGCTAAAACCCTTGAAAAACCTAACTTGTGGTCCATGACACAATTATAATTAGAAATTTCTTCGTAGTAACGTCCTGGCTCAGGGTCGTGGACATCTTTTTCATTGCTTTCCAACATACAAATTAGGTTGACGGGAGTCTAACTTAAAAGGCTGAATTTTTGCTGGCTCTCGTCTAGATTTTGACCGAAAGATGCGAAGTGCTTTTAATTTGCCTCCCTTGAGTTGAATAGTAAGATCAATACAGATGACCGAAATAATGGGCCCACCTATGACCCATCATGATTGACTTGTAAGCTGTAGGCCTATTGCGTGCAAATTGTTCTTCTCACTTCCACGAAGCCAAAGTTAAAATTGTTTTCCAGGCGTTTTCCACTGAGCATGACATGTGGAAGGGGAGAAATATAAGGAACCTTAGGATCATATTCTCAAGTTTCTCTTTCGCCACTTCATCATGATATAAAATTATTAGTACTTTAACAAGTAAGAATTAAGAGGTCTAACCTCTTTACACAGAATTTTTTATTAAATAAAATTAAACTTATATTCTCTCAAATCTCACTAACGATAAATCAATCAATCAATCAATCATCATTCAATTTACACATAAACATAATAATTTATGTACAAAACCCTAATACAGGAAAAAAATTACGACAACTTCAAAAGAACCAAATCAATGCACTAGAAACTAAGACTTTATATGGACACAAGCAAATCAATAACCTTGTTTAAATTCTAACACAAGCACCTCTAGTTTAGATCGTTGTTACTGATCTTTAAGTCTTCTCCTACAAGTAGAACTTTTTCTTTTTTGCATTGTCTTTGTCTCCTTCTAATCTTCAATAAGTACCTTTTGTTGTATTAACTTTAGCCTTGTAGAAATATTCAATCTCTCATTGAAGATATAGTGCAACATTTTTTTGAAATATCTCTGTATAAGCTTCTTTAGTTGTAGATTAACTTCTTAAATTCACCATGTATCTTCAACTCAAAGCTTAATGTGAATTCTCCTTTATAAAATAATACATAAAGGTATAAACTTCTTTTCTCTATCTTCTCTAGGTTTTTCTCTCTAAAATTTTGTGATTGCATAACTCTTCTATAGCTCCTTAAGTCGGTTTAGGCCTTGTACTTGAATAAGGAATAAAATTGAAATCGAAATGTCTTAATTAAGGTAACCAATCCTTAAAATGACCGATCGTTCTAAATAGAGATCCATCTGTCACTATTTGTTATGTGCACAATACTCCAAGCGATCGATCAATTTACGAGAGTGATCAATAACTTTTAGCTTCGTTTTGCACAGAGCTGAATTAACTGGTAATCGATCATTCTTTTCTTCGTTAATTGCAACGATCGATCATTATGCCTATAAATTTACATTTTTTCCCTTTTAATCCTAAAACCTTATAAAACTACTTCTAAAATCTCTCAAAGTGATTTTTATTTTCAATTGTAATTTGAATAAACTTCAAAACCCTTCAACATTTTTCAATTTTCTCTCTTAATTAATAAGAACATGTCTACTCCTATTTATCAAGTCTGTCAATTTCAAATCCGACTAGACTATAATAACCACAAATCAGATTCTAAGACTCAATACATACACATGATTTATTGACATAATTCTGACAAAGAAATCAACCAATAAACTAGACATATAACTCATATGTTCTTCTAATCTCCCCATTGAGCTATTTCTTGTCAAAACACTACATATTTAAAAATTAAAATAAAATTACAACTCTTTACATAGTACATTGACTTTCAAATTATACAAAATAACTTGACATTAGAAAGACTCAACATAGACCTAAAACTCATTAATTTGAAATTGAGATTGAAAAGTCTTGTATAAACATGTACTTATCCTGCACACTTAAAATCAATTTGATTTGCATAGCACTATCCAATAGGGGTGCTCACGGACAGAAATGGACACGGATAGGGGGTTGTCCGTGTCAGTCTGCCATTTACATACCCTTTGTCTGTGTCCGCCCTAGTCCGTATCATATTTTATCTAAGTCCGTTCGCTCAGACACAAATGGGCACGTGCGAACTTGGTCAAATACTTTAACAGCTATTTTTTTTTCTCAATTCAAATTATATAGCAACTATGTAGCATGTTAAAATTGTCCTAACATGCTATATAGGTACTAGATTCACGTTTTTAAGTTGTCTAGTACCTATGTAGAATGTTAAGATTGTCCTAACATGTTACATAGGTTCTGAATCTATATTTTCAAGTTATCCAGTACCTATGTAACATGTTAGGACTGTCCTAACACACTACATAAGTACTATATTCATATTTTCAAGTACCTATGTAGCATGTTAGAACAGTCCTAACATGCTACATATGTACTGAATTGCATTTTCCCCTCTAGTATTTAGTAATACACTAGTATATATGGGAGGCTTGGGTAAGGGTGGCAGACGCGGACGTCCGCATATATGGACAAGGGTATGTCCATGTCCATAGTTCCACATTTGGGTGGACAAAAACTTGGTCTATGTCCAAGTCTGTGTTCGTCTTGGACACAAAAAAATGTTTGTTCTATATAAAATCGGACATGGACACGGACGGACATCCGGACTACAGACGTCCATGAGCACCCCTACTGTCTAATCAATTATAAAGATAAGCACTTTATTTTTCATTAAACACTTCTCCCCCTTTTAACATAAACATACAAAAAGTTAAAATAATAATGAATAAAAATACTCATTTAAAGCTTCATCAAGTTATAATCATCACATATAGTCATGAAATTAAATAAAACCATCAAACCAACATATGCCCAATCACATATCCCATAATGAAATTAGTTTCAAGTGTACATCTCATCATCACAATGAAACATAAATGAATTAAACTAATTTTTAACCAAGGAATGCATGAAAAGTGATACAAAATAAATGAAAATATAAATCTGTAGCTGCATCATCATCTCCACTCTACTCCTCCCCTTAGTATCTGCTAGTGGAAAGCAAGATCTTATCAAGTGATCAAGGTTTGTAAATGTCACACCCAGATTTTTGAAAAGCATAAACAATAAGTGATGAGATTTTTTTTCTTTCTTAGGTGTAAAATAAATTATTTGATTAAATACCATGAACATTATAACTGGTGTTCACAAATATGAATATCACATCGTATGATATTGTTACACAATTCAAAAATTCATAAAGAATAGCATATTCATCTAAGTACAAATCTGTCATCAGTCTAAAAATAAATAACTAAGTTGACTCTCACGCCAAAGATACAATTACTTACCAAAATTGTAGAAACAATGAACTACATCCCATGTTTGCATGTCTTGGTCTTACTAGTCCCTGCCTGGAGAACCTGCAACCAACCAAACAACAACGGAACCTATCCACCCTCAAGAGAAGAGTTTCCAAAACAACTAAAGGATTTATTAATGTTTTTCGGATCGAGCTAACATCACCAAGATGTTAGTTGCCTACGTACTCATCAGACAATATTTCTAATGATATTCCAACAAGATTGGATCAGGACATTCTGCCTATAAAGTACAATATCTCAAGAAACATAATATCAAGCATGTAATGCTTAAGTATTTTCAATCAACTTACATTTTATGAAAATCTTTTAATCGTTCCACTTATTCTAATTACAATAAATAACAATCAATGCCATTAATTATATCACAACCCTTATTCAGTAATTAGTAACCATGTCTAATCCTTTAGATAGACACATCATATGCAAACTAAAATAACACATAATAGTAACCACCCTTCATTTTTCTGATCCAACTCTAGGTTTTACATAATATAACTTGCGATGAAGGTCAATACACTACAATTGCAGTGTAAGGAAATAGGAATATCATATAAATATATTTTCACCCATAGATAACTTGACTCTCAAAGAAATCCCCAAGTGCCCAACTCCAACATTTGAGTAGATTGCTTAAACAATAGCTTGACCCAAATCCTCAAGGTTCTGAATAGCCTGCTACGGATCTGGAGAAGTAGATCCTAACTGGTACTCATGGACATAGGTTGGTGAGAAATACAAGTTTTTCATGATGCTCATGCAACTCTACTTTTCTTATACACTATATAGTCTCCTGAAGGCCTGCGGGAAACACGCGATAAAGACCTCGCTGACCAATACCAAAACCGTCATGGCAGTGACAAAAGTGTACAAGTAACACAATCTCCACCCTCCCAACTTTCAAAGAAATGTCTTCAATGACATAAATAATGTAACTCATAGAAGCCTAAGGTCTATTTAACCAGTGACTCCCCAAAACATTCAAAACTTAGACTTGAATATTTTTATCTAGTCAAGTATTCGTCCAACTAATTGGGTTCTCTTCACATTGTGAATCGGCCCAATAAATAGCTCATCTAATGAGCTATGACTAAGAAATCAACCTTAACCCTAATAGTCCCCATGAGAGTTGGGTAAACTCCCATAACTACCATTGGTTCATTAACTGAGATAAGTTTCTAAGTTTGAGCTCTTATTCACTCCATGAACTGGTCTTAGACCCCATCTAAGATATTTTAGTCTTTATCTTGATTAGGTATTCTTCCCCCAATCTAAAGCAAACCGATCTCTTTTGATTAATCTTCATTAATCTTAGTTACCATCATATACTAATGCATCAATAATAAAAACATGCTTCACAATAAGCAACATAAATAATATGAAGTCACACAAGTCCATTAATAATAAACGGAGGCCCATTACACACATTTGCAAGACCAGGCTTGATAGATTAAAGCCCAGGAATGTAAATATCTGTCGCACTTTGGAATTTTGGAAGCATATAAAAATTATTTTAATAAAGATATCAGAGTTTACCTGGGACCTCGACTGGAGCCACTTGTTGTAAGCGATAATAAAATAATAATTTCCCTAATAACCACCATTCGTGTATAAACACACAAGAGAAAAATAATAAAGAGTTCTTACTCATTTCAGTGTGGTTTAAATCATTGAAATCACATCGAAAATACTTGAAGTAGGCCCTTCTACCCACATACTAAGCTTTGCCGAGTCCTGCAAAGTCTAGGGGGTGGTGAGTATTTTAAAATACTCAGTAGGAGAGTTTGTACTATCAGACATGAAATAAACACATGGCAGTTTCACAACAAATATCATATATAATATTTTTCATAAATACAGGGTGTGCCTCTCACCCAAAACCACCCTTAGAGCTTCTTCCTACATATCGAAGATGCTCATAGGGTTTGCAAGCTCTCATAGCTAGCTACAAGTGTCCCAGATACGTACTCTATCCTATGAACTTTGTTGCGGGTACAATTAGTAGCCTCTTACTCCTTCACGAATCATCGCAAAATATTTCGTGTTTGTGGAGAGAAGAGCCACCCGTGCCCATAGGGCATCGAGATCAAGAGAGTAGAGAGTCTCCTATGATACTCTCTACCCTAACACGTATAGCCTTGATAGGTGCCCTTCATTAGGGGCTAATAAGGGGTCTTGCCCTTTGTTAGGGGCTCGTCAGGCTAAATTAGGTATCGTGCATTCGATTCCAAACTGGATCATAATTGTGCCCTCATTTAATCAACGGAGCTCTATCGGGGGCGCCCAACAATAGATGCAGACAACCAAAATACTCTTGTGTCCCAGACTCATAATCTTTAGTCTTAGACTCAATCAAAACATTCTAGAGTCCCCAGACTCCAAAAAAGGAAGTTTTCTTTTAAAACACTCTTATCCCAATGTTTATCTTTTTTAAAAACCATAGCTTCACCTCTACAAGCCATGGAAGCGTCACTATCAACGACTACAAAGGCAAGGTTGGTCGCTCATTCCAACAACATAGTTACCCCTTCTTTGTCCCGCTTTAGTGACTCGATCACCATACTTATATGTGTTTTCAAAAATAATCTTGAGAATCTTCCTTTCAACAAAGACGAGTTCTCTAAAACCGTCTTTCAAACATAATGTATTCATTCGCAATGAAATCAGTGGCGAAGCTAGATTGTCTCTATCTCACACGCTCCAATGTGTATAATTTATATCAAATTCCACGGATAAACATTCAATAAAATAAGTATATATGAGGCAATCATAAAGCATGTAAAAATATAAAACATATCCGCTTCCAGCGGCTACTCATTCAACTAATCAAATATACATAATAGAATTATAAACATATGATATATAATTCATATCCTATCTCAACAATTAATTATTCGACAAATTGAATATATGTGCGGAAATCATAAATCATAACTTGAAAGTAACTCTAATGCATAACATGCGAGAGTCATATAATTATTAAGCTAAAAATGCAAAAGTTCATAATCATGCATTAAGAAAGAATAAAAACCCCTACCTCGCTCTCCGTGCGAGTTCAAAGATGATACACAGGACACCACACATTTGAACGTCCACTTTAAGGGCTTTAGAGGTCTCCAACCAAAAAATAGCCCCACCACGACGTCCGACATGCTCTATTTAGGTAAGAACGGCTCTTGAACAACTCAAATCGGACTTAAAATGAGTTGAAGAATGTAGGAGAGAAGAAAATTGGAAGACAGACGAAATCAGAAGCCCACACACGTGAGGCGGTGGAAATGGGCGTCACGCGTCCCGCATCACGCGTATGGCACGTAATGCGGGGCCCGACCTGCATAGCGTGCAGTGCATTGCATCACGTGCCACATCGTGCTGACTCACATTTTCAGCTGGTGTCAGCGCTCACGCGAGCCAATGCAATAAGTAATTTCTTTATTATTTATTTTTTAAAAAAAATCAAAAACTTCAAACGCCCGTAACTTTCTCTCCCGGACTCCATTTCACGAGTTCTTGGTATTGTTGGCTTCGTATTGACAAGCCCTAAAAAACTAGATTAGGTTATATAGTACTTTTCAAGTGGATCCCGCCCATGTGGTACACTTTTTCAAGGCCGTAACTTTAGACCTCGATGTCTGATTTAGGTGTTCTTGGGCTCGTTACGCTCGGCTCTCTAAGCTCTAACACACTTGTTAAAAAATACACCTAATATATGCCTCTAAATAATTTTAAAATATTAAAATCTCATAAAATAGCTTTCGTAGAGGTAGGAAATCATACCAAAAATTCACGATCGTTACAATATCTCTTGCGCATAATGCAAGTTACATATATACTACCCTAGTAGATCGATGCATTGTGTTATAGACACGTGTAATACGCTATCTTAAACCCTAAAAATGAGGGTTATTCCCCTTGTTTCACGTGACACTATGACCTGTAAAGGTCTTCATGTCACATGCTTGATACACATTATCCATTTAAAGATCTTTATTATTATATGATGCCCTAACTCTCCCCCGGTTAGGGTATCCATTTATGTGAAAATGGTTAAATTACCCTAAGGGAATTTAGGTAATTCATTCACATGGGATAAGGTCCTCTCCTTTAAGTCATATAGATCACCTCATGCTCCTTGATTAGATTTCAAGTCATTTCCCTCTCAAGATATTCCGCTCTCGAATTGGTTCGTGATTCTGTTCATGTAAAAGTGTCGGTTTGCTCATAGGGGTACTCATGTTATTTTGTTCAAAGCTTTCCTTAACTTTAATCATTCCAACACTAGGTTCAAGGGTAATACTTGTTGTCAAGGGCCCCTGGTAACTTTAATGGTGTTTAACATGGTCTTGAACCCCTTGAAACGACTTAACGGTTCATCCTTAACCCTAGGAGCAAAATAGTTTACCTATTTACTGGGATTTTTATGAACGATGTGAATTAGTCTATATTTATAGTACAATCTCACCTCTCCCTGAGATTTTTTCTAATTTTTAAATCCATTCTTAGGCACTCGAAAATCTCTCCAAGTTATTTTTGTATAAAAATATGATCTAAATAAGTTATAAAACTCTTCAACATTCTTTAGTCTTTTGCCTTAATCAATAAGAATACATCTGCTTTTATTTATAAAGTCTGTCAATTCCAAATTTTATTCAACCATAACAACTTCAAATCAAATTCTAAGACGAAATATGTATACATGATTTTTGGATATAATTTTGTTAAACAATCAATTAATAAATTAGACATGTGATTCATATGTTACACGAACCTCCCCTCATACGTTAGGTAGCCTGGTTGGTTGCGACTAAGATGGAGGAGGAGGGTGGGGGCCGGGATCGACACGAGAGATGAAGGAGATGTGAAGGTAGGTAAAAAAAAGTTATAATTTATCTATGAGCGCACATTCTATTTGTAACGACCCGACCTGAGTCGGGCCCACAAAATTACTAATAGAAAATTTTTCTCTTTCCTTAGGCCAGGAATCATCGTCTGTGTGAGAGAGGTACAACGTTCGTCTACGCACTACGAAGCGTTAAGGCTTCCTTGTACATAGACTTAGGTTGTAATGACCATTTACACGTAACGAAGCTTCATAGTTCGTCACATGTAAAACAGAATAAAACATATTATTTATAATGATTTGGATCGGGCCAACGTTGCCTTGCCGTTGGTTGCCTACGTACGTATTGGATATTATTCCAATACGATCTGATCCGAACGTAGTTCTGCCTAATGGCTACTACATACAACAAGCATAACAAAATCATACGTATAAAATACGTATCTCCAAATATTTAATCGGAAGTATATATAAAAACTCATCATAAAATCGGAGTTAAGCGGAAGTTAATAAATTAACAAAATCGTACATCTCGCTCTACTACAGAGCGGGATCAACATCACATACACATATCTCGCTCCATTGCTGAATCGAGACAGAGCACATCAACCGGCTCGCTCTATCACTGAGCCGAGACCGGACACACACACACACACGTCTTGCTCTACCCTAGAGTGAGACAACACACCATGGCATATAAGTACACATTATGACATATAAGCACACATCAAGCACATGGATCAAAGCATAGCACACACATCGTTCTATAATTAAAACGGGAGATCAGAAAAGCTTATTGCCCTCATGTCTCGTAAGGTAGCGGTATACGGAGTTGCTCATATGAGCATCCTCCCCTTCAGATCTGAAGATATAGACGGAGCTTCCTCTAGCCTCCATACGTTCTTCGTCTTGTGTCGAAAGACTACGTATAACGTTCTCCTTGCCGGAGACTCTTCTTGTTTTCTGCGCCGTGAGCGGCGGACAGAACCTCCCATACTCTGGATTACTTCTCATGATGTAGCCTGACAACTTCGGACAGAACCCCGTCTTGCTTCGGGCTCATATTTCTTGTTCGGTGCTCGAGGATAACGGGCAGAGCCTCTCCTTGTCTCGGGGCATTTCCTCCTTATACGGTTGCCGAATCAAAGAACGGACCTCTCCATCGCATAGAACATACTCTATTTAGTCAAGAACGCCTCTTGGATGGACTAAATCGGAGTTAGGATGCTTAAGAACGGGGAGAAAGAAGTTTGTTGACGCTCGAGGACAACGGGCAGAACCTCTCCTTGTCTCGGGGCATTTCCTCCTTATACGGACTCCGACTCGAAGAAAGGACCCCTCCATTGCGTAGAGCACGCTCAATTTAGTAGGGAACGGGTCTTGAATAGCCTTAATCGGCCTCAGAACAGTCAGAAACGGGGTAGAAGAAGTTCTGACTGAAAATGGAACGAAATGAGGTTTATATAGGCCCCCGAGTTGCCGAAACTGCAGCGCCGCGCCGCCAAAACCGGCGGCGCCCTCGAAAAACATGCGGCTCTCGCCCGCGCATTATGCGGCTCGCACCCGCGTGCGCAGTTTTGCGTGCCCGCCGCGTCGCGAATCCGCGGCGCCCGCTGTTCCGCGTGCGCGCCTCGCACCGCGCTGGCCTATTTTCCATTTTTATTTTATTTTTTAAAATACATATATTCTTCAAACAGGCGTATCTCCCTACCCCGGATTCGGATTCGCGCGTTCTAGGTACCGTTAGACTCGTATCGATGATCCCTTCGATACAAACCCACTTAAAGCAGCAAATCACACTATTTCCAAGTAGGTCCCGCCTATTATCTACGCTCGTTGAGGTCGTAACTTCTGGTCCCGACCTCCGTTTCGCACGTTCTTCAAATCGTTACGCTCGTTATGCTACGCTCTACATGGATACAGTATTTCATCTAATGAAACCCCTTAACAATAATTTCAAATTATTAAATTACCCTTAACCCTCCCGGGTTAAGCGTAACCGAAAAATGGGTCGTTACACTATTTTTTATATTTTTTATAATTAGGGATGGGTTCCTTTAAATGTAAACTGTCAGCTTTGAATTTGACGATGGACAGCCTTAGTCCTCAAATAAGGGAGGACTAAATCTTCCCTATTAACAGAATAAATGTTATTTTTTTCCGTCAAGGAAAACGTGCTTTCCCTAATGCAAGGAGGACCAATGCTATTGTCGAAGAAGTATAGCGTAAGCAATTTACTCGTGAAACTTACAATTCAAGTTGTTTGCCAAAAAAATCGGGACAAATGCCAAGATTCACGATGAAAAACTTTCTTTCCATTGAGGACTTGTGTAGAGAAAACGGACAATGTATAAAACAAAAAATGTTCAGTAACTTAAATTCCACTCACTTGTTTCCTGATACCAGCAAAACACTTCTAACCAACTATTACAAGCACTTTACTATAATATGGATAAATGAATCCACAGTTTTCAACAGATGGAAGCCTCTAATATATATTTTAATGCAGACATTTTTATGTTAACGAGGAAGAATGTCGGAACAAGCCTTCTTCTGTCCTCAAGTGTTCTTTAAAACGCTTGAAAATGATCGTAGAATTCTTGTTATATTTTGGTTTGGTATGTAGGCATGTCTTTGCATATTGAACTAATATATTGCCACATCAATGTTACATCTTTCGTATTCTCTCTATCTCAAAATAAGTATCCCGTTTCAGTTTAAAAAATAAACTAAAATTAATTTATTTTAAAAAATTAAGTAAGACACTTTTTTGGGAAAGAGGGAAAACAATAAAATAATGGTCTCATATTTAAACCACCTAACTCAAATCATACATTTATATTAATTATATTATATTATTCATAGGTTAATTAGAATTAAAAATTTTTAATTATAAAAAATTAAATAGAGCTATTAATTGGAAAAAAAGAGAGTACAAAATATGACTTTATTCTAAAATTTCGTATGTATTACATAGCGGAGAGAGCTCTACAAACAGAAATTCACCATGGGTTAAATTTGTTTAAGTTCTATTTTTATCTTTTGCCTAGAAAATAAACAAGTAATATGGAGTTTTAACTCTTTTTTTAGTTAGCAAAAGTGGACTTCTAATAGCTCAATAAATAGTTTCTCAAAATAAAAATAAAAACATTTATTATATTATTGTTATCTAAATTTTATTTTTATTTACTCAAAATATCTTTATTGTATGGAAGGACATGGCAAAGCACGCGTGTAGGAAATAAATCCTTAGAAAGACTCCATAAGGCGGCGCGCCTACACTGCTAACAGTTGAGACTTGAGACACACATTTAATGCGGGCCGTTTTAAAATAATAAAAGTCGTATTTGCAGGTGTTTTCTAGCTGTTTACGTCATCTCCTTGCATGCCTAGCTAGTTTCCATGTAGCCGGTCTCCGATTCCGGTCTTAATTTTTGGTCTGACGTGTTTTTATTTTCGTGTTTGACCCGAGTTTACATCGCATAAATAAATTTCATAGCTTAGTTTTAACAAATAAAAAATTACTATTTTTATTATAATTTTTTTTGACGTGAAGCTAAGGACTGAGCTAAAAAAAATGGTTTGGTGGTGCTAAACTTGTAAAACTTGGGTTGGGGGTATAAAAAAATAGGGCAAAATAGCTCCCTATTAAGTGGAGGGGAGGATTTTTTATATTTTTTTATGACAATGAACCTAATATAAGAAACGTATGTAAGCTCTTAATATTTGAGATCAATGACATACATGCTGGTGCATCTTAGTACCCGTATCACTAGTGCTAATATATGCTAGTGTGTGTATCATCGATCTTATAAATTATGAATGAAAAATTTTTATATATTTTTTATACTGGACACACTGTCAGAATAGTCAGAATGGAGCATTAAAGTACTTCCTATGTCGAGTTAATACATCAGATGAGGAGGGGTAAATATGACTAAAAAATAAGAAAAAAATTAAAGAAAGAAAGATCAAAGTATTATATTTTAGGAGGGTATGATTATTTTACTATACCTATAATTATGAGATTTACAAAATAATAAAATTGTATTTACCCCTCTTCCATCTATACGTGATAATTAAATATTATTAATTAGTATTTTTTATTAATTAATAATATTTAATTGATGAAGTAGGTTCACGGGGAACGAGCCTTTGTGTGGGTGTGGCATTACTTTTTTCCAAACTTGATAGGAGTTCCAAAATCACAATTCAACATTTTTTAAGGCACTAAGAAACCTTGAATTGCTGAGAACACTACACTAACATAGAAAAATAAAAAAATAAGATGATAAACATAAGAAAAGTAGTAGATGTCATCCACCAAACATTAACAAGAAGTGGACAAACGCTGCAACACCAAATCACAAACTCAATTTCAGTCTTATTTTTTAAGCCCATTTCTAAACTCGATGAATTAAACATTTTGTCTCTTCATGTGTCCAAGAGTCAGTTTTGCTTGGATATGCATCCATTGAACTCTTTTCTAACGTTGAACCTAGGATGTGTATTAGTGATTGCTGAGCAGGACCACCCAACTTGACCAGCACTTCATCGTCATCAATGATGTGATCTTCATGGCTTTGCAAGTGCTTTCCCTCTCCTTCCAATGGAAATTAGGAAAAAAAATATTTACAAAAATTTGATAATAATAATTATTAAAAAAAATCTCATTCTTTAGATTATAAAATTAAAATAAATTAAAATTACTTTTATATATATATATATATATATATATATATATATATATATATATATATATATATATATATATATATATATATATATATATATATATATATATATATATATATATATTCCGTATTACTTTGGCCCACAAGATCCGGGGTCGGGGCATGCATCGGTGGTAAGCTTTGAAACTGAGGACAAGAATTCAAGGCTGGCAACTAAAGAACTCCAAAAGTCGGCTATGCGGACACCATGGGTCCTACACAGGAAGTGGGCCCTGAAAGAGGTGAATCGCACGCGTGCGGGGAAAACGTTATTGCTGCGGATGTTTCCGGGCTGCTGTTTCCGCGTACCCAGTTGAAGCCTGACCCGGTTCCGGCCTTGATCTCGTCCTATTTGGTTTTACTTTTATTTTTGACCCGGTCCGGATTGAGAAAAAACCTATCAGCCCATGGACCGGTGGTGGTCACCAATACTTAAAGCATCATTAACCACAAGTATAGTAAAAGTATTTTTATGCACCTCACTTACAGTGAGTCTAGTATTAGTATCATTGTCATTAATGCTAATATGTACTTAGTGTGTGCATAAAAATCAATGGCTCCTATGCATTTTTTATGCTTAAACTTACTCGTAGTAGAGTAAGGAGCAGAAAATGCTTCATAACCTATGAGCTAATGTCAAAATCTTGTGGTGCTTTCCATGGTGATTAACCTTCTATATTCCTTGTCTATATATGCACTTAATAATTTTTTGTCGTGATAAGTAGACGAATTTTAGTCGTGTTTTTTTCTATATATTAAAACATGGCATGACTTTCATGGGTTTGGATACTATGCTTTCCAGACCATGGGTTTTCACCCTAATGCAAGTAATTATAGAAAAAAATGCTTTATGAATATTTGCTTTTAAAGTTACATTGTTTGGCATAGAATGGTAAACACAAGATTTTTTTGCCAATGCCTCGAAAAATAGCTAAATACAAGCTGAAATTTTTTTTAGAGCCCCTTTTGCATAAGAATGTGAGCCTAGGCATCACACATCATTGGATTTCACCATGCGAGCATAGATTTCGTATGCTATATTGGATCAAAATCTGACTACACACATAATTAAGGGTAAGATTAGTTTTTGCTGCATTTCACTATCAGAGAACACATGATGCCCGGGCTCATAAAATTTTTTTCCTTATTTTTATTATAAATACCTAAATTTACAATGTAATGGAGTAAAATATGTAGGAAAGATAAAAAAAAACATATATGCGCACTATTAATGGAAAAGTAAGCCAAGGTGGGTTTTTTTTGCAAAAGTAATAAACAAGGTGGAGCTTTTCTAAGGAGGTTTCATCTCTCTCTCTCACTGGTTTATATTGAATATCTCATGCATATACTGTCACGCCCCGACGCCCGTTTGACCCGAGCCGAACCCAGTAAAAGCACACGGGGGCAATAAGTTATTAAAATTGTGGAAGACTTGACCCCTTTAATAGGCAAATTACACATACGGAGTTGCAAACCTTTAAATCTTTCTGCAAAAGAAATAGGTAAAAGTATAAATGACTTTAATTCTGAAATAGTCCTCAAGTCTCAACCCACAAACTGAGAATGATAAGCTAACAAACATGGCTCGAATCATAAAGTCATAAATATATCTAAAAACACAACGGCTATAAGAGTCTGAAACAACGTCAACCAAACATAATATTCTAACAACATAGCACAATAAATCAGGAAACATAGCAGGGTCTCTAGGCATGATACTCTTTTTTAAGTATTGATCACTTAAATTAAACAAAATTGATATATTAATATAGAATAAATATTTTTGGCAATTAGAGCTATTAATGTGGGATGAAGGGAGGACTTCATTGGTGCCAGTTAAGGAGCTTTGGATTTTCATCATACAACAAATTAACAATAAGAAAGGTATTTAGTTATAAAAAAATAAGAAAGGTATTTATCACCTTCTAAAATTATAATAACTAAATAGAAAAGAAAAATTCATATCTACTCCCTATGTCCTAGATTGATAGTTCTATTTAGTTTTTCAAATGAACTGAAATTAGTTTATCTAAAATAAATAAATGGAGCTATTAATTTGGGATGGAGGGAATATATATGAATAGAGATTGAATTGTGACAAACAAATATAAAAGAGTAGTTGTAAAATGAACAAAACAATCAAATAAATGGATGATATTGTTCGTTCTAGCAATAGTAACCAAAGTTCCAGCCAAAACTCTATCTACGTATAACAATCAACATGCTCTATATGAATAAGGACACATCTAGCACAACCAAATTTCTCTACTAATATTTTCTTATGGACGTGCAGAGGGGTCTTAGCATGATACATAAAGGGCAAACATGTTGCACACTGTGTAACTATGTAGCATGTTAGTCCTCTATGTTCCATGCTAGGAGTAACCCTATAAACACTTACTATAAAGCCAGTCATGCGAACAGATTTGTTTGAATAATAACCTACCAAAAGACCCTCCCCAACTCCCACAACTACTCTAGGGGCGTTAACTAAGACAAGTTAAGTATTATTTTGGCTTAGATCAAGCTTGAAATTTGAACTGCTAGGTCGAGCTTGATCAACACTAGAATTTTTAAGAACTCGACTTCATTAAAAAAATTGAGGCTCAATTAAAATTTGAACTCAAATATCCTATGTAAGAAGCTTGAGTCTAACCTCAACATGGGCTTGAATCTAGTCCAATTTTTTTTTGCAATAATTTAGCTAATTAACACATCTATATTAATAGTTTTATTTAGAAAAATAAAAAAAATTATTGAATGGTGAAACCCACATTTAAGAGAAAATAAGCTTATAATACTCCTTTTTAAATACATATTCACTTAAATTAACTAAAATAAAGTTATTGATATAAAATAATTTTTTTTGCAAAATAGAGATTAATTTAGGATAGAAGAAGTATACCTCATATTATAAATTACAGTTGAACTTAATCCCGAGCCTTATTAAGTTAAGTTTGAGCTCTATTAAGGTCGAGCCGAATCAATCTAATGTGTGTTCGTATTCGATCTAAATTAATTCAAATTCAATTCAAGTTAAGTTGAGCGTAGTTTTGAGTCGAGTCGATTTGTCAAGTCAAGCTTGGTTTCAGTCGAACTTAGTTCGAGCGAGCCAATCTACTCGACAAGCCAGCTGAACTCTTCTAACATCACTGCCAGTAGTCTTCTACTTCTAAGTCCACTGCTCAATGACGGGGTGACATCTTTCCTGGGCTCTGCAAAGATTGATTCCATCGCCAGACATGTTCTGCAGTTGCTCTAGCAGCATACCCAGAAAGACGAGACCCCCCTGTGGGCTCCCCACAGCAAGTGATTCAATGTCTTTGTAGCTAGCTTGCCTGTAGGGTTAGAAAAGCTAGGTAGCTTGCTCCTGAGTTAAGTAAAGTCTACCATCCCACCCAAAAATAACTCGGAGACTGCCAGTCTACAAGAAGCTGGCAGAGCTTTTGCCATTGGATTACATCCATCCTACCTAAAAAGTCACCCTTTTCTTGGCCAACCGAATGTACAATCTTGTCCCAATCTCAATACCCACCACGCATCCATAAAAGGAAGTTACCAAAATTCTTTATCATTCAAGCCAAGTTAATGAGAAACAAGTCTATGTTAGGCAGGACTACAAGATGTCTAAACTGGATTCACATTGTCCAAAGTTTCCACATATATACATTTGCTGTCTTACTCTCATGTGATTGAGGACGAGGAGTGCTTGCCTCTGTTGAAGACAGTAACATCAATACAGATGATCAACACGATCGGCCCACTATATATTAGGTGGTGAGTGGTGACTTATTGAATGTATCCATTGAACTATCTTATCACTTTCAGGAAGCCATACAGTAGATGCAAACTTCCAAGTTGGACGCCACAATAGCATGGAGCCAACGTCAATATAATTGGAAGTCCCTTGTAATGAATTTTTGTCTTGCAGTTTTGTCATTGATTCTTGTATTTATTGCAAGGTAGAGAGATATCAAACTTTGCATGGTAGAATTGCTTACTATTATTAGGATTTCCCTCTCGGCTACCTGTGTGAGACAACTGAATGGCCAAATAATAAGCACTCCGAACAGAAAAAAACCCATGGCCACCAGTGTGAGACAACTGAATGGCAAAATAATAAGCACTATGAAAAGAAAAAAAACCCATTATTAGTACCACTAGTCCAGATGATGGAGTCGAGCAGGAAAGAAGGTCAAAGAGGGATCCTTTCTATTCTCTTGCTCATGTGGCAGGAAGCATTGCTTTAGAAGATCCTGTCGCTCTGTCAATGAGCTCATTAACCATGGCATCCCCATCCAGCCCCGCCAATAGAGGTTGGACCCGAAACAAAGTTGGAGTAGGGAGCTACTTATCCAACCAAATCTTAATGATCTCCGTATTTCTCACCCTCCATCTATACCTGGAGTTCACAATAACCTTTGCTTCTATAATGCTTCGCCAGAGATGAGACTATAAAAGTGGCTTCGAGGAAAGACTTCCCCCTAAAATACTTAGCCTTTAACACCCTGAATAACAAGGAACTAGTGTTAGTTAAAAGTCTCCACCCCTACTTAGCTAGCAGTGCCAAGTTGAAACATCGAAGATCCCAGAACCCAATCCCTCTCTAAGGTTTGGGCTTGTAGATTTTATCCTAACTAAGCCAAGCCAACCTTCTTTCCTTCTCCTTTTAACCCCACCAAAAATTTCTTATTATTGAGGTTAACACTTTGCAAGTGAAATTCAGAATCGAAACATGCTCATGACATAGGTGAGGATAGCATGAGCCACAGATTTAATAAGGATCTCCTTCCTACCCTAATAAAGCATTTTTTCTTTCCACCTCTGTGCCTTTCTCCACGCCCTGTCTTGAATACTAGAAAAGGAACTGCCCTTACATTTTCCCAACCAAGAGGGGAGACCCAAATATTTTTCATGAGATTTAACCTCAGAAACGCCCAAACACCCCTTGATCTCATCCTTTACCATAGAGCTAGTACTAGGACAGAAGAAAAGGGTTGTTTTATGGTCATTAACCTTCTGGCCTGTGGTTTCCTCATGTTCCTAGAGAAGATCAAATATTATTTTACACTCAAAGGGGGCAAGCTGTGCCAAAAATGATATTGTCATTAGCAAAAAAACATGTGAAAAATCTTTGGGCCTCCTCTAGCCACTACAAAGCCCTGAATTTACTTAAATTTCACTGCCTCTTTCAACAAACCCGAAAGGTCTTTAGAAAAATGTAAGAACAAATAAGGGGAAGGGGATCCCCTTGGTGAAGACTCATGGAAGGGGCATGAAACCTGTGGTAGGCCTCCTGCTAGGGCCAGGAATCGGGTCAAATCGGGTAGGGTCGGCCTTGACCACACTTAAATTGGGTCTGATCATGTGTGACACCCATATTTTGTTAGGAATTTATACATATTTATTCATGATTTTCCTCATGGGTTGTTTTTTACCTTGAGTAGGAAGTTCTTGTATCTTTTGAACCAATGAATTTCTTTGGTAAACAACAAATTCTCAAAGAGTAATGAACTCAGAGAAGTAGTAAGGATGATAAATATGAAGTTTGTTTAATCTTAATTTGGAATAAAAAGTTTTGACAACGAGCATCGACGCGTCAGTAAACCTATCGATGAGACAATGTTTCACTGTCGGTCAACTCACGATGGAGTATTAAACACATTGTCTATAGCATTTGATATGTCGAAGGCCGTGAAACAGTTTTACTGATGGGTTTGAAACTACAAGAAAGAGTGATGCTAAGTAGTTTTAGGGACGTTTATGCACCAGAATTTGGTTTTTAATTCCCATATAAATACCTTTAACAAATCATGGCCCTAATCCTACTAATTTTCTGACTTTGGGGAGAAAGTGGTGGATTGAAGGTGTGTTGTCACGGGGGCGCCCGGGAAACGCCTACCGTGCGGCACTCACAAGGCCAACTAGCCAAGTGAGTAAGTCATTCTTCCAACACGACCATAAGACCGGACGGCCACCGATAGGTTGGAGAGCTCCATCTCCCAGCGAACTGGGCTCCTGGCATGATAGCTAGCAACACAACAAGCCTTCGTTGCCATCTAAGATAGCCGGTTGCAAGGTTAGGCATCGTACCAACAACTTTGTCATTTCAACTCACCATGTCCCCCCTTGCGATGAAGGGTTAACTCATTTCTTGCGACGCTTGAAATCTGTTCACACCACAGCTTGGATCATCCCATAGATTGCAAGCTCTAGAAAAACCAACTTCCACCCATAGGCCCTCGACTCAGTTAAACCATCGTTTGACAAAGTTTTTGCTCAATGAGCCTTGCCCAACTGCACATGCGAAGTACTATGTGGTAAAGGTTGCATTGATAAGTAGGTGCGCCCAATTGCTCCACTTGAGTTGGTGCTACACATCGACCGAGAAAGGATACACCAAATGATGCCCAACTTCCTCTCTTAAAGCCGGCCCTGCACTCAAGACACTAGCAAGTTGCCTACACTTTAGACGATTTCTGCCTACACTTCGGCCACACCTTGCAGCTCCATCCAACAAGTTTACACCATGACGTCTAGCTTCAACACTCTTGTCTGCTCCCACTAACGTCTCCCAATAATCGAATGCCGCCCCCACTTATAACAAAGCTCGTGATAGCAATGCAGTGACTTCCTCAACGTGTCCTGTAGCTTCTAGGTCTTCACTACTCAAAGTTCTTGGCCACGCGATTCATTCAAGTTTCCCCTTGCGATATGTTCTAGAGGCATACTTCACCCTAGGAGCAGCAGCTTTGCTCAAGCTTTGCGTAACAACTTGGTTACCAAACTCCTACGCCGCTTAGGATGTAGCGATGCCATAAGGCTTCCTCTTGCGATCCCCTCCAGAAGTCTCCACCCTAGCCTAGGAGCAGCAACTTTGCTCAAGCTTCGCATAACGACCTGGTCATCAACTCCTACACCGCTTAGGATGCAGCGATCTTCTTGCGGATGTTGCCCACCAGCGGATGAGGCCCACTGCGCCTCGCTAGATAAACCGATGCCTAAAACTAGCAATCCAAGATGAGTTCTGCCCTGCCAACCAATTGTGGCATACAGGGGCATGTTTAGCAACCCAGGGGTGAGAACACGTCTATTCAAACACCCCGATCAAACATGCTTTGGATGTGCCGCTTGCATGCTGACCCAACGATCAAGGGTGGGAGAGTTTTCCTCCTGTTCACCCAAAGAACTATGATGCCTCTTGCCGCATCAGCTCCCAACCAAAGGCACGACGATTTCTGCCCTCATGTGCCAAACTTTCCTTTCCTTTTCTTTTTTTTTCTCTTCTCCAAACACCGGCTGCACACTTGCACGCCAAAGGAGTCATATCTTTACCCATCTCCTTTTCTCTTTTCATCACTTGGACCAGATAGTATCCACTATGCTCGAGTCCCATAATTCACTTCTTCATCGGCCTAGGAAGTCCCATTCCCAGGATCAATGTCTTTCTAGGTGCCAATTCGCACTGCACTAAGTTCAGCCCAAAACTGCCCACCAATGAGTCCCATACCTCGTTAGCAAGAAGAACCCGACTGACCTTGGTGATACTCTTTGTCCACAACCGGGCTGTATGTTCCTTCACAACATGACCGCCCCACATAGGGCCCAAACTCAGCCCATCCTCACCTCGAGGAGTCCTATATTACATTAGTATAGATAATTGGCTGCATACCCATCAACTTGGTTCAATATGCTCTTCCACCCACAACATCGTCGGGTAGAGAGGGTATAAAGATTCGCAAGGCTTCCTGCCGCTGATACGTCCCATATCGTACCATTAGCAAGAGTTTGCCGCCATTCACAACATATTCGAGTCCCAACACAACTCAACATAGCTTCGGTAACATCGCACACCAATGACCAGGTAACAAGAACACTAATGCATGAGATCCTTGTAACAACTGCGCGCATGATGGCGAGTACGGCTCGCACAACCCAAAACTAAGAAGGAACCTGATCAGCCATCATCCATACACATCCATTTTAGCCAAAATTTTCATCCGCTTGTATTTCGCATGGTAGTCCATCCGCCCCGCAGTGCCGAGGTCGAAGGACATTGCATTTAGCTCTTTCCATCTCCTCGTCCAATGTTCGTCTTGGTCGCCCAAGAATACGGAACCTTGTCTATAACACCACTTGTCACGGGGGCGCCCGGGAAATGCCTACCATGTGGCACTCGCAAGGCCAAATATCCAAGCGAGTAAGTCATTCTTCTTCAAGGTCAAGGCCTCGTGCAATTCGACCAAGCATCCAGCCCACGAAGCCAAGCAACGAACCCGTCCCAAGGCAGACGTGCGAACGTTCTGGGACAATTCCCAAGCAGGCTAGCCAGAGGGGGACACCTCCTTACGATGCACGGATCTAACTTAGGCAACTTAGACATCCAAACAATTCATCTCAGCCATGTGCATGCAAGGATCTTTGTATCCAACATGGCCATAAGGCCGGACGGCCATTGATAGGTTGGAGAGCCCCATCTCCCAGCGGACAGGGCTCCTGGCAGATAGCTAGAAACACAACAAGCCTCCATTGTCATCTGAGATAGCCGGTTGCAAGGCTAGACATCATACCAACAACTTTGTCATTTCAGTTCACCATATCCCCCCCTCCCCCTATATAAACATAAAAGATTTTTTCCATTTTGCTGGGGTGGCAGCCAAAGTGGTTGTACGAGCATGGTTCTTCCAAACTTTACCGAATGACCCAAAATCACCCCCAAGGACTCTCCAACACTATTTAGGGGGGAGGGGACATCTTAAGAATCTAAATATGTGCTAGTCGGCCATGTGTCCCAACATAGCCAACTATGTGTGCGCAACGTTGCGGGCCTTCCCCGCAATACCTGCATACATAATGTGCAACACTACGGGCAGTTCCTGCAATACATACACACTTAGTATACAACACTTCTACAAGTGTGTGCACCCCAGCACGTGTCACGGATAGTCCGCTTAGATACCCCTGACAGTGTGAGAGTTCAGTGGAAGGGAAAAATAATCGGATTCATGGAGACATAGTTTGTTTGCGAAAAAAGGTTGGATTGCAACCTTGTACTGTGATTTAACATCATGTGTAGGCATGATGAAATTAAATTACAGTTTTACAGTGATTGAATGTAAGACAACATGCTTTTTTAGAATGCTTTGTTATGATTATGATCATGATTCATATGTTAAATGAGTGTTTTACCCCCACAAAATCATGTTATAGTATTGATTTTGGAATATTATTGTGGAATTTCATGTCACATCATGTTTTAGATAAATTTTAAATAAATATGACAATTTTTGTTATTTCATCGACATGTCCATCGACATGCCAGAGACGTTGCGATGTCACATAGGAGATTACAGTGCCGATATTGATGAGATCGACATGTTGTTGTGTCACTGGTGGCTCACTAACAGTGAGATTGATGCATAGGTGAGAATGGTGGTTCTCATCATCTCACTATCGGCGAGAGTTTGACATGTTGATGAGTTATTGATGATCATCGATGACTTGGTCGATGCATCGACGAGTCCACCAGCAATAAAGTTGGTTTTGGGGAAGAATCTGGCTATTTAAACCCCTATTTTTTCCATGTATCCCCCAAATAAAAGTAAAAAGCTTGATTTATTTTTTACTTTTATACCTCACTTTTCCCCCACTGACTTGCTCCTTCGTCCCCCATTTACATTTCCCTTTTTCCCCCCACGAGTTAACCTTAAGAAATATTTTTTTTAGACTTTCTTTCCTCCTCAAGGGCGAGTATTGTAGCTGTCGGTGAGCACTGTAGCCGCTGGCCGCCGGTGAGTACTATATCCACCGGCATACATTGTAGCTCTGGCGATGATTAAAAAGCTCCAGGTGTGGCTAAAAAAGCTTCGACGACCAAAATATTGAACCCTTTTTGTAAGTTTTCTTTCCTTATAGTAGTATTTGTTCATCAATGACGCCTTTAAACTTCCATAGACATGTTAATCACATTTTCCACCAAAATGTTGTCGGAGGCAATAATGCTTCTGTTATTTTTTTAGCGGGGGCTAGCCCCTGTTCTTCACTTGACAGGGCCGAGAACCACCCGCCACTTCATGCTAAATTGGGCGGGGGTACCCACTGCCAACTCGAAGACAATAACTTCTTAGAGTTACTATCTATTTCGTAGCGGGGGGCACCCCCCACCAATTTTTGAAGAACTAGACGGGGTCTAAGACCCCCCCCCCAACCACAACTTCATGCTAAATTGGGAGGAGGTACCCCCGCCAAAACGAAGACAATAATTTCTTAGAGTTACTATTTGTTTCATCGTGGGGGTCACCCCCAGCCATTTTTCGAATAACTTGACGGGGCCGAGAAATACCCACCACTTCATGTTAAATTGGGCGGGGTACCCCCCACCAACTCGAAGACAATAACTCTACCCCCCCCACCATTTTTCGAAGAACTTGACGGGGCCTAGAACCACCCACCATTTCATGCAAAATTAGGCGAGGGGTACCCCTGCCAAATTGAAGACAATAACTTCTTAGAGTTACTATCTATTTCATGGCGGGGGGCACCCCTGCTAATTTTCGAATAACTAGATGGGGTCGAAGAACACCCGCCACTTCATGCTAAATTAGATAGGGGGCACACACACACAACTCTAAGATATTACTGTCTGTAAAATGGCGAGGGGTACCCCCCCCCCCCCCCCTCCCCGCCACTTCATTTTCTTGCATTCAAGGCACTATAAACATTCATTTTGTTGCACAAAAATGCAACAACAACAAAGAATAGGCAATGAAGCCCCCTACCGCTCAAAGTACCATCTACTAAGCCCCCTACCGCTCAAAATTAGAGGGAACACAAACCTGTCACATAAAAGCAATGAATGAAAACCCAAATACATAAAACCTGATCACAAAGAACTTGGTCACAAACCTGTTCAAATAAAACCAAATACATATCCACACAAAAGCATTTGAAAACCCACCAAGGACACTAATATGATAAAGCAAACATCACACCAATCAGGCGCCAAAACTTGCACCATTAAAGCACAAACCCTTTTGCGTTTTGACAATAATTTTCATGTCCAAGACTCTAACATAATTTTTCTGTCTAAGATTCCAACATGGTTTCTACGTTTTGACAATAATGTTCCTAGTAACAGAAATTATACAAACTCTTCTGGCAACACAACAATTATCCAAAGTCACAAAGATTATCATTCAAATATACAAACGCTAAAATGTCTCAACAAACTATAAAATGTCTCAGTGAATAAAATTTAAATGTCTCAACGACTGAAATTTAAATGTCTCTAACAAACGACCGACATTAAAGTGTCAACAAACTCAAACAATTTGAGGCTATTTAAAACTGTCATTTCTATAGGGCCTCCAGGGAAAGGATAAGTTTTATCCTCCACTGTTTGCCGTTCTTCCTCCTCCTCCTCCCCTGCATGGCCTTCTTCTTGTTCTCTCTCAATGACAGTAGTTTCTTTATCAATTTGCCGTCTTTGTTTTGTGCATTTGGATTTCCTTTTAATTCATCATCTCCAACTACATCTTAACCAACAACTCCATCTTTTGATTCAGTTCGTCGTCTCCTCCTGTATGATGCTATTGGGTGTGTCCTCAGCATCTAGTGTATGGAGAATCAAAGCAAAGGTTAGCCTCAATATTAGTTAATAGTCCTTTAATTAGTGCAAATATATGCATAAAACGAAAACAAAAAAACAAAGAGAATAAAGATTGACAAAGTTACAAGATAATATGGAGTCAATGGCTCATTTGCCAATGCCATTCTAATTTAGATAAATTAAATCTATTAGTTAGCAACATAAAAATAAAGAAGAAATGAACTCACCCAAATCTGCAAGACTTTAAACAGTAAAATTTTAAAGCAACATAGATTCACACATCAGAATGCCTAATTCTTCGTCAGTCATTATATTCAGATTTTCTCCGCAACCCAACATTACCATCCAACTACAACATGATGAAGTGAGATAAAATTTGAAAAACAAGCATAATTAAATGTTGTGTGCCCCAGAATGAACGGAAATGATGCTGCTGACTCTCATGATTGCTTTATATAAAAATGCTACACTGGTGATTAATGCAGCACACACCTTAAACTTGCAGCAAATGCACATGAAGAGAAACATATACATCAACAAATTCACTAGTTGATCTGCCTGTCACTTAAATTTGTTATACACCTATCTCCCAGTTCACCATTATTTAAGCATTTTAGCATTCCACTAATAAATGCATAAATGATCAGTACATAATATAAAACATGTGCACTTAAATTTGACCTTAAGCATTTTGAGAAACATCAACTATGCACATAATAAAAGATAAAAAAGTGACAGGAGGAAAAGATGACGACCCATAGACAGATAGAGAGGCGGAGGCATAAACATTACCTGTTGTTCTTTGCAAAACATTCCGCTTGATAACTTGCAAACGTTACAATTAAATAATTTAGAATGAAAGCTTCTTTTCCTGTTTCTAACATTGTACGTGATCAATCTTTAGAAAACAAAAAAAAATGTTTCAACTCCAATAATCAATTTTGGAGCCTCGCACTATACATGATTGCCTACTCAGCCAAACAAAAAACACATGGTACCAACAAATCTCAACAAAAAATTCCAAAAACTAATCACCACTTAGTGACCAGAATCCCATAAATAAACTCCGCTTACCATCACCACCCAGCAAATTCAATCTATTGCAGTGACTCCTACGACACTTACCACAGTTCTTGACTTTTGCTTCTCAAAACAATGTTTTTAGAATAGACAAGTAAACGCCAAAGCACTGGCTACTTGTAATTCTCAATAAAACAACAAACAAAGCAAAAAATTACTCACAAACAGGAAAAACCAACCAAAACCAGGTAGAACCAAAAGACCAATACACGTAAAGTGGAAACAACATAAAAGGACAAGTAAGCAAAGAATCACATGAAAACATGAATTAAAAGAACAAACAAACAGAATAAACATAACCAAAACACACAATGATCACTCCAGTGAATCAAGTTGACAAAAAAATAGATACTTGGATAGTATACAAGAAGAAATTAAAGCAGACGGTTGGACGCTAGATCTAATGGCGGCAGTTCCCGACTGATCTAAATCGATTCCCGAGAAAATTCCGACGGGAAGTCGGAGTAGCGAAGTCGGCAAGTGGAGTTTCTGATCATCCCCTGCCTACAGCTGCAAGCAAGCAGAGTTGTCGAGCTATGATGGTTCACAACCTTTCAAATCCAAAAAGGAGGAGAGGCTGGAGGCGGAGCCGAAGTGGGTGCTCATGTTCTGCGATTATTGGTTTGTTGGAAGCTCGGCAGTAGGACCTCTGTAGCGTGGACGACGGCTGGCAGTGGCGTTGACCTCTGTAGCATGGACAACGGCTGGCAATGGTGCCATGAAGGGGGAAGAGGAACGACGGATGAGGGCTAAGGGGAAACCGTGAGGGAGGAGAAGGGTGGGGGTACACTCAAGTTAAACACAACAACTGATATTATTTAGAATCGGGGTTTACATGAGCAATTTTATACGCTAAATATGGGGTGTACAAGTAATGGGGGAACACAGGGAAAAAAGTGGGGTTTAAATAGCCACGTTCTTTGGGGAAAATATTAGCAATGAATGTTATAAGTGTTATGCCATTATTATGAGATATAATATAATGATATTGAATGTAATTATATATGATATTATGATTTTTATATGATGTTTGGGTATATGTGCCCATGTTTTTGTGTGTGGGGAAATATTTATAATGGATTGCACCCGAGAATGTTTTAAAGGCACTTAAGGACAAGAAGATCCTTGTATTGGAACAACTCCACAAGTGTCTTTAGCCATGTATGGAAAATGTTTGGTATGAAATAGGACTAAGGTCTTTCGGCTATCTAAAGATGGGAGTTATGTAGAACTGCTTCAATGGCTTGAGAGATATGTTCGAATGGTCCAGAGCACTAAAAGATGACTGGTCTCGCGCATCGCAATACAGAAAATTCCAATGATTATGGAAGTCGGGACTTCAACCACTTGGGTCCATGAGCCTATGTAGACCTTCGCTTCATGGCATGGATGGAGCAGGCAGACCTCAAAGTATTTAAGGTTGGTGGTGAATAATTCATGGTCTAGTGAGGCAAGGTTGTACCCCTAAACGTGGCAACTGTGCCATTGTGAACCTTATGACTCACACTTATACAGCAAGAGACTCCTAACTGAGGTCACATTATATCGCAACTCGGGGCTTCAAATGTATATACTCCCTTTGTCCTATATTAATAGCTCCAATAGAAAAAAAAACATTGTTCTATATTAATTGCTCCATTTCGCTTAATTTAAGCTGTTACATCAGTCTCTTGTGCTTCTCAAAATTAGTTCTCAGGTTTATTCCTTAAGTGGATCCCAATCACTTCCCCCGTGCCCGTTGCTTCCTCGCTGTGTGTTGGCCCCGTCGCAATGCCGGCTTCCTCCCAGCCGCCTACTGCCACTCTGGTGTCTTCCCCTCCCGCTCTGGTCCATGTGAGCTCCTCGCCCGCTCCTGTCCTCGTGAACTCTCCATAGGAATCGACCTGGGCACCACCTACAGCTGCGTCGGGGTATGGCAAAACGGCCGGGTCAAGATCATCCCCAAGGACTAGGGCAACCACACCACTCCATCCTACGTTGCCTTCACCGACACTGAGCGCCTCATCGGCAATGCTACCAAGAACCAGGTTGATGTACTAAAATAATGTTCAATTAAATATTTTTAAATTTTGAATTGCAATCCTATTTTGTGTTAATCCATTGCTGATTTGGGTTATTTATGTTTTGAATAAGTTAGTTGGACTTTAATTGAGTTTACATGTCTAAACAGGCTTTAACAGGACCTAAGTAGAAGAGGAAGTAAAGCCCATCTACCCAAAGCTATTTGAAAGTCAAGAATGGGCTCCTAATGGTCTAAACATGCATGGAATGGTCGAACATAACCTTGTGGACCGGTTTGATTTGAGATTTGTATGAAGAGGATTAAATTAGGAAAGAAGCTGATTCGGACAGATTGATAGAGCCTTAGTATTTTGATCATATCTTTTTATGTATAATTAGGATGGATACGATTAAGGTGGCATTATAAAGAAGACTTCCATAGCTACAAATGATATTTTAGGAAGAAATTCCAAATTCCGAAGATTCATGGGTCGAATTCGGTATGCAAAGAGATAGCTAGTAAACTAACCCGAGGCCAGCACATGAAGAATATTTTCATTGATTATGATTGATAAACATAAGGAAAGACAAGGAGGCTGATTGGTTAACTAAAGGAAGATTCAAATATACTTATTTTCTAAATAAATCAATATTTAGTATCTAATCATTGCCGAAGAAGCAATCAATCAGGATGCGATCTAGAGATATGATTTCACTTTCCTCTTTGAAGCAACCCCTTCTATTCCTATAAATAGAGGGGTGGACGTGATAGATGAATAATCCCCTCCTCTTTGGAGCTCTCCTCTCCTATTTTCTTCTCTCATATTGTATTTTTGTTTTAGTTTTATTGTAATGGTTTTCTAAGCTCTCAAGCTAAGGCTAGAGGTGATTTGTAACAATTTAATGGAGTTCAATTCATGTTTCATCAATTGTTTCAAGTAAGTATTTTTTATTTGAAGTGATGTTTATTTAATATTGTTCTTCTTCTTGTTTCTTTGTGATTTGGATACATAAGATGCTTAAAGGCTCTCCTTTTTTATCTTTTGTGATTTGGATACATAGAAATCTTTAAGAGACAATTATTTTTATCCTTCATCTATCCAAAGTATTTTCTAATTTCAATTTTAATGTTCATATCTTCCGATTAGATAGAATCTTCATTCGATTCTAACTGATATAACATGATACATGAATAACATCATTAGATGTTACAATGATCCTTAATGCCTTAGTGTTTTCTCATCTTGATTTCTTAACTCTATATTACCTCAATACTCTTCTACTCTTTCTTTCTTAGTTTTCCTTTCTCTATTTTTTTCGTAATAGTTTTCTTTGTTGCACAAGGCTTTCCCTGTGGATCAACCTTGTCTACTACAATTGACAAGTAAAACAAATCTGAATTTGACTTCTTCATAGTCTTGTTTCAGACGTAACAACACAGGTCGTCATGAACCCCCAGAACACTGTCTTCGACATCATTGGCCTACGCATTACAGAACCTCCAAGCCTTGCATTTGATCATCTCAAAAAGACGGTGCCTTCTCTCGCTCAACATACCCCTGAGCTCCCTCATGAACACCACGGCCTTCTCAAAGCAAGCTGTTTCTTGTTCCACCAAGCTCTCAAGTCTCAACCACGGCCTCCCCGCCCAGGCACACTCTCAGCACCCCAGACATCTAGTCGCCCACCTTGTCACCACCTCCCCATTCTTAAAAGCCACAAACATGGCCGGCCTCGTACGTGCATGAGTTCTCCATCATCCATGAGAAGAAGACAGAGAGGGCGTTCAGGCTATGCCATGGGTTCTCATAGTCGTAGAAGCTAAAACTCATACCTTTTAACACCGTGGTGTTAGCTGGGAACCGGTTTTTCCCTGTGGCGAGTGCATAGGACTTGGGCCTAGGTTGATGCATAGGATTATGTTGTTGGGGCTATGGGAAGGGAAGATGAAGTGCTTGGGCGTGCCGTTAACAGCCCGGCCTGCGAGGGTGCTCATGAACTAGGTCTTGTTGGGAGGGAGTATGGTGGGATTCGGGGGTCTTTCAGCGGGTGAAAGGTGGGCCCTTTTCGGGGTGGAGGGCCCTAAACCTCCCTTTCATTTTGGTGGGTCGCTGTCGGAGCTTTGGTTCTGTTTAGTGCGAGTGAATGCAAGGCGATGATGAGGAGATCTGTAGGCAATTCTGCGTCTGCTATTCTTGGCGAGTTTAATCAACTTGCTCTTAATGGTCTTGACCTATATGAGGGACCTGTCGGGGGAGGAGGGATGGTGGTCGATGGAGAAGCAGATGGATCGGGATGAGGGAGGTCAGCTTTAGTGCAGTGGTTTTGCTGCTAATAGCTTACGTGCTGGTGCATTGGGATTGGCGGGCCGAACAAGGACGATCCATGGGAGATGACGCTTTACTAGAAACTAAATTTCTCGGTGGTGGAGGTGGCGAAGGGCCTAACGTCGGAGAACATGGTGAGGTTCGGGAGCTCCGAGGTAGGGTGCAAATCCTTGGCATGCACATTATGGAATTTAAGAAGATGCATGGACGAGTCAGCTAGTTCATCGTTGTTCTGGTCAGAGGTTTGTACGCTCATAGAGGTAAGATGAAGAGTTATTATGGTTAGAGGCGGAAGAGAGATATGATTATTATCTTGATAAAAATAATTAAATTTAGAAATGTAGCTATTAATTTAGGATGGAGGGAGTATAATTTAATAAAACATATCGGAGTTCGCCTAGGCCCGCGATCCAGAAGATTCACCATGAGCATAGCATAAAATTTCATTTCCCATGAAATATGCCATATGTGTACAAACACATAAGGAGAAAATTAACAAGGTTTCTTACTTAAGATTTATGGTGCAGTTGAAAATCTTCATAAATACCTCGAAAGCTCCCAAATAATCCACTCTTCCCATGTACTATGCTTCGTCAGGTCCTGCAAAGTTTGGGGGTGGTCAGTATTTTAAAATACTCAGTAGGAGAATTTATACTATCAGACATAAATGTAACATATAACAGTTTCAAATTACATAAGATAGATAATACTTTTAATAAAACATGGTGTGTCTCTCACCCAAAACCTCCCCTAGAGCTTCTTCCTACGTATTGAAGATGCTATTAGGGTTTGCAAGCTCTCATGGCTTTCTAGTAGTGTCCCAGACACCTACTTCTTCTTAAGGAGTTTGTTGCATGTATAAAGTAGCAGCCTCTTACTCCTTTATAGATCATCGCAAAACACTTCACGTTTGTAGAGGGAAGAGCCACCCGTGCTCATGAGGCGTCGAGATCAAGCGAGCATAGAGTTTTCCCATTATACTTTCTACATACCCTTGTGCGCATAGCCTTTTTAAAGTTTGTGCTCTTCGTTAGGGGCTAACCAGGCTAAAATGTATACAATAAATCCGATTCCAAACCGAATTATTGTTGTGTCCTCTTCTATCTACGGAGCTCTATCGGGACGTCCACCAACTAAAGCTATGGACAAACAAATTTATCTTGAGTCAGGGGAAATAGTAGTTTTCTTTTCAAATTATTAATTCTAGAATTGCCTATACAAGCCATGGTAGCGTCATTAATAATGACTGCAAAGGTAGAGTTAGTTGCTCGTTCCAACGAGACAATTACCCTTTCTATTTTCCATCTTAGTAACTCCATCACCATGCTTCTACGTATTTTAAAAAGTATTCTTGAGAATAATCATTTCAACAAGAAATAATCCTCTAAAACTGTCTTTCAAACATGTTTTACTCATTCAGAATTAAATAGTGGCAAAGCTAGATTTTCTCTACCTCACACGAATCAACGTGCATAATTCATAATTAGCTTCAAAGGACAATCTTTTGATAAAATAAATATATGAGGCAATCATAAAAATCACAATGTATACTTCAAATCCTACTTTAAAGGATAATCATTAGATCAACTTAATATATGTAAAAATAAAAAATCATACCTTAAAATTAACTCCAACATTTAGCATGCTATATATATATATATATATATATATATATATATATATATATATATATATATATATATATATATATATATATATATATATATATATATATATATATATATATATATATATATATATATATATATATATATATATATATCATGTTCAAAAGATAGCCTATGCAAGTATTTATGCCTTAAGAAAGGATAAAAACCCCTACCCAATTCTCTGAACAAGCTCAAAGGCAATGAACAAAACACCTATTACTTAAATAATGATTTTCATCCTTCTAGAGTTTAAATCCTCAAAACAAGCCTTTCATCGTGTAGAGTACACTTGAATTATGTAGAAATTACTCTTGAAGAACCTGAATCAGACATAGAATGGCTTAGAAACTAAGAAATGAAGTTTGAGTGTGGGAGTGGAAAACTAGAAGAAAAAAAACCCCTCCTATGACTATTTATAGATGTGGTGTGAACTGCGTCAGCTCGGTCACTACAAAGTGCAAGATGCACTCCACTTCATGGTGCAGCATCGCGTAGTGCAGCATGACGCTACCTAGTGTCTTGCATGTGTTGCCACCATGGAAGGCCGTATCGATACGGATGAGAGTATCGATGACTATGGATACAGGTACGCACTGATGATACGCTTGGTACGCGCCGAAACGGGTATAAACCATTTTATAAACATACAAAAAATATTATAACTAATAATATATCATTATAATACTTCTTTTAAAGCATAATAAGACCATAGAATGTCGTATCAACCGATACAGATATTCTAAAATTGGTTTATTTGGAATCATACACTATTATGTTCTTCGTCCCATACAAATTATTGCACATTCTTTCCTATATTAAGTGCTCTAAAATTAGTTTATTTTAAAAATAAATCATATATTTAATATGAGTCTAAGTTATATGTTTAAATAAATATATATTTGTAGAGCACTAAATATAAAAAAATAATTATGTAAATTACATGGACCTACCCGTATTCATCCCATATAACTTTAAAAACATTATTTTTAATATAATAAAAATATAAACTTGTAAAGAAGTTGGGTTTGACTTGTATTTTTGTTTTTAAGAAAAAATTTCAAAAACAAATTTTTTTTTGAAAAAAAATAATTTTTTTAAATTTAAAAATAATTTTAAAAATAAAAAAAATATTTTTTTAATACAGTATCGATACGTATCGATACGGACAATGCATATCGATATTTTGTGTGGGGGGCGTACCACCCCCCGTACCCGTATCGGTCTCTATCGATACGGCCTTCCATGGTTGCCACACATCTGTCTGATTTTAAAAAATATTTTTTCTTTTTCAAAAACATTCAAAGTTTCAAAATATCATAATTTTTTGCCCCGAAGTTTGATTCGCGTGTTCTAGGTATAGTTGAGTTCATATCGATAAGCCCTATGAAACCAAAACCCACATGAGTATGTTATCCTGCACTTTTTAAGTAAGTTCAGCCCATACGACACACTTCTTGAGGTCATAACTTAGGACCCTTATGTCCGATATGCGTGGTTTGAGACCTGGTATGCTTATTTTTCAAAGTTCTCTCACTTCCCCAAGAAAATTCTTTGAGCAAAAACTTCTAAATAATTTAAAATTACTAAAAACACTAATATTAATTTTATTAGAGCAAGGATAAAGTAAAAACTTCTAATATGATGTTTGACTTTAGGATAAAGCAACTGTGGAGGTTTTGCTTATTCCATCGTGCATGGTGATAATGATGATTACTATTGGATATAATATTATTGTAAACATGATGATTTGATGAAATTATGTGAATTGTTATTACATAAGACTTGTATAGCCATCCCAATGGGTATACTCGTATAGTCTACATCCTCGTGATGCAGGTTCGCTGAAAGAGTAGTTGAGTTGAGAACATGAGTACGGAAAGGACAACAAACTCTAAAAGAAACTTATGATTTCTTATCTTGTTTAGTAAGACTTTTATTGTGGTGTGTAATTTTAAATATTTTATGTAGCTGGTGAATTATTGGTATGTACTCGGGCAAGACCCTATGAGTTTTCTGTGTGATTTGACCTTGTCATAAGTATGGATATGATGGTTTGAATATCTTTATATTTAAAAACAAGTAAGTCACCCCAAGGATAGTTTTGTCATTGACTCATAAGAAGTTGAAAAATAAATTTGTTTACGTTGATTTTATTGTGATGAAAGAGTTTTTCGAAAATCCTGAGGTGTGATAGCTTGGTACCATAAAACAAGGTTTAATCCATCTATACACCAAGAACATATGATTTTCACCACTGATACCAAGCTGATCGGTGGTTTTGATTTTTAATCATGTAGTATTTTGTCACGAAATAGTCAAGCGAGAAGATTGAAAGAACATATGATACATATATATTGTAATTGGCTAATTTTGTTAATCAAAACTATGTTGAAACGTTATGTAATTAGTCTTAGAAATTTGACTAGATTTAGTTGTGGTCAAGTTAGGTTTGGAATTGATGGTATTGAAAAATTGGAGCATACATATTATTTTGGATCAAGGTTGAAGACTAAGAGTATTGAAGGTAAAAGCAGTTTATTGAGCATATATTTCATATAAAAGTCATGTGGAAGAGTTTCAAAAAAGACTTTGAAAGTTTTAGACCGATTTAAGGTAAAAGGGTAAAATTATAATTTAAATGTGTAATCGATCGATTGCTACAACATATTCAAGACAAATCAATTGATTGGTTATGAACAGTAGTATGAAACATAGTTGAATTGATCGATCGCTTAAGCAAAAGATTGATTGGCACCTGAAACGACCCTTTGTAAAAACAAACAAAGAGTTTATCAATCGATCGCCCTGATAATCGATCAATTGCTCTAAGAGTTGTGCCCTAATGAAATAGTGAATGATCAATCGCTAGTAGTTTTGGTTACCTAGTTTAAGCCTTTTTGAAATATATTTTATTTCTAGTTTTAGTCAATGTCTCAAGAGACTTGGAGACCTATATAAAGGTTAGTGTATCGCAAATTTGAAGAGAGAAAAACTTAGAAAATAATATAGAAGAAATGAGAGGTCCTTCATCATTGTTTTCTTTGAGAGATCACATAAAGCTTCATGCACATCTTAATGGTAGATTCATGAAGACACAAATAAAAGAGAAGAGTCTCACACAACAAATAAACGAGGAGACACGATAGATTCTTCAAAGGAGTTGAAGAGTTTTAAAGGAAAATCAACAATAAAAAAAAGGAGTCTTTGATTGAGTTGCTAGAAGGAGATAAAGACAAAACACGAAGATGGAAAGATTGAAGGATTCTAAGGAGGAAGAAATGAAGACCAACAATGAAGATGATTGAACAAAAAAAGTTATTTTCGTTTGTGTACAGTCTAGGGTTGATTGGTTATTCTTAGTATTTTGTTAAGTTCTTGCTTATTAGTGCATTGATTTAACCTTGTTAGACTATCGTGGTTTTTCACCCAAGTTGGGTTTTCTATGTTAAATCTCTATGCGTTAGTGTATGGTTCATGTGCTTAGATTGATTGAATACTGGTAGATTGATAGTTGATGCACGTAGACATTAGGAAAGGAATGACACTACGACATCACCTTAACCGGACACAATGGACTTTTTCAAAGGCAAGGCACACCTATGCTCATGTGGCATAAGATCAAACAAGTAAGAGTATATCCATTATATTAATTACTTGAGTGCACAAACGCCCATACTCGGGGCCCATACAGTGCCAACTAAGGGTGGAAATCATACAGTGCCACTCTTGGGCTAAAACTTACAGTGCCACACACATGTGAAATTATATAGTGTCGACTAAGACAGAAATATACATCACTCTCAATAAAATATCGAACGTCTAGGCTTAAATACAACACTAAGATAAGACTAATAAAGCATATAATGCTCTCAAAGGAGCATCAGACGTTTAGGCTTAAATACAACACCAAGACAACATTTACCAAATAACACCATGACTAGACAAGGAAAATGCATAGCCAACTAATTACCGACTGACACAAACATGAAACTGAATTTGTCGAAACCCTTAGGCCTCAAACTTACAACGTTATTATATTAGATTTACTTACAATTCAAGTTTGAATGAAGCAATTTATGTAGGTAAAATTAGGCCAATAAATCCTTCAGTCTGACCCTCTTCAACTAACTAATCCAAAGTTGAACCCGCTCTAAAACTCCAGTCCATTAGGGTAACACACTTCGCTTAACCCATCATTCTCATAATCATAACTCATCAACATGTTAGCTTACGGATTTAACCTACTCTTCACATACTCATACATTCTTCATCATCCTCCATTTGACCAAATCACATTACTCGAAAGTTATCAAAATAAGCCCCTCTGATCTAACTCTAGTCACCAACCTCTTAGCAATACCTTACTTATTATTCATATGTTCCAGCTCATAATATATACATTATGCTTGTACAATTATGTTGTGATGTCTTCCCATTTTGCATTCCCCCATAAAGGCTTCAAACCCTTATTTGCTTACTCATTAAACCCCCAACATACACTCCAATCCAAACTAACCCTTGCCTATCAACCATAAGACAAACCCTAAGACATCCAATACTGGTATCGATCCACATCAAAATTCATACAAAACCCTCTGTCAGCTCTTATCGTTCATTGGCCATACATCTGCCCCACACACATACACGTACATATTCATCTCACATGCATATAGCCATCATACAAACATATATTCATCACACATACATATCACATCATACTTACACATCACATACCTGTAATTCAACACATAGCTTACTAACATACTCACTAGCTTTCACTAACACACACATAATTCACATACATCAAACCTACTCATAGCTTACATGAATGTTCTATGCATAAACAGTCATACCATAGTTGATTATATTTATCTCTTACATTGTGCAATCAAATCATCATCTAACATCCAAAGGATTAAATGACATAATTTTAACATGCAACTAAATATTTAAAGCATGTTATAATAAAATTACGAGTTTAAAGTCCTCTTCCTCATAATCAATGCAAGTTTGATAGCGAGCACATGACAGTGGCAACATCGATAGTAATTTTGGCAAGACCAGAGGGGGGAAGGGGGTAACTGCACTCTAGGCATATAATTTTAGGTCAACGATTATATACTAGGGTGGCCGGGAGCGAGGTCATTGGGACTTGAGCCACTAGTTCATGGACCACTTATGGGCGTGTCTAGCCGGACCCGGCTCTGTGACAAGAGTCTCGTGATTAGCCCACATAAGGCTCCAAACATAGTATATAGAAGGTAGGTAGCTATCTATGTATAATTGCTCTCTTATGTATAATGTTCAAAACCCTATATAGGCAAGCCACATAGCTCTCTTAAGTGAGTTGGTTAGGAAAATATTTTCTACCATTATTCATGGGGATTCAATAAAAACTCGAGAGAGTAGGGAGGGCATGGCCTCCGTTGGCGATGGAGAAGAATGAGGGGCAATAGAGGAGGGAAAATGTTTTGAAAATTATTTTCCTTGCCACTTACCATGACCCGTAGACATGCGAAGGGGGAGACCCAAAAACTTTTGGATCTGGTTCCCAAGTTTCTTTCTCACTACTTTCTTGGTAATGTAAGAGCCTCATATTATTAGTCATAAGCCTTAATTATAAAAACTGGTCAGACAAGTCCAAATATTTTCATGACTACTTACAATGACTATAATGTATAATCATTGAATGCGGAGGGAGAAACCTTAGGAAATGTTGGATTTGGTTCCCATACTACTTTTTCACAACTTCCTTAGTAAAATGGCAACCTCCCATTGTTGATAACTAAGTCTTGAGAGGAGGTAAGGACAAATAGAGGTGGAGAGTATAGTTATAAGAAAAAAAGTAAAACAAAGATAGGAAGACTTCTCAACAAACAGAAGAATTTAAGTTGTCCCTTGTCCTCGTCCTCGACAACACTAAAACCAATGTGATTACATGCGATAATAACAATAGCCGCCCAAACTTTCATACAATATTCTCACAATGCAACTTCCCAACAGTTACTCTTGGCAACAAATGCTCAGTCATTTACATGATGATTCTTGGTCTTCTAATCTTTTGCCTGATCGTTGCCTCCATCTTAGGTGCTCTGTCAATCTCATTCTTGGTCAAATGGTCTCAAGGAGGATGCTCCCTGCCGGGGAAGCGGCCGGAGCTCGTGAACGTGACGACGGCCAAGGATACGATGACAGCAATCTCCATCTTGGAGGTGAAGGTCAGCCTCCCCAGCAGAGTCATCTTCGTCAGCGACCGTCTCCCGGACCACAAGTACGATCCGTCTGAGTTTGCGCAGGTGCCAGCGGTCGGGCTGGGGAAGGGCACTCTGGGGCCCCTCTTCAAGGCCGTCCTCAACAACGGCTCCATCGTCACTGTTCGGAAGCTCCGCCAGGGCCTGGCGGTGAAGCCGGCAGAGCTCGACCGGTGGATCAGATTCTTCGGCAAGATTCACAGTCCTTGGCTATGCTGTATGTTGTTCAGCTTTTGGTACGGGCGAGAGGCGTTTGTGGTTTACGAATACATGTGCCTGGGGAGTCTTGAGGAGCTCTTGCACGGTCAGGACATTTTACCATACAAAAAAATAGGTTTTTTTTCTTCTCTTGTCCTTGGACTGTCTTTCCTAATCCCTGTTCCTATATTTTACCTTAAAAATGTTTTGTCCCTTGTGACTTTCTTTGTATAACTCTCTCTTTTGCAATAAAATTTGAGCGGCTGTTACCTCTTTCCGAGTAAAAAAAATCATTTTAATATTTGTATTATGATTTTTTTGATGGAAAAAATCGGGTATTAATCCAAGATTATTCTATAAACCTTGGTTATATTAATTTGATACATGTTGCTATTTAAAATCTTATTTTGATAATGTTATAACTTTTATATAATTATATTAGTCCCTAAATTTTAGCCTTGTTATACTTAGTCCCTTGTTCTTATTATATCTCTAAGTATAATCCCTCTTATTTGTTTGTTTTAGGTTTTAGACTTTATATTTATTATAAACGTTTCCTTTAAATGAAGTATATTTTTTTGTATTTTTATTGACATTTGTAGCTATTTTTAAACCAAAAATTGTATTAGCCATTTAACTTTTTCCGTTAGCAAAAGCATGACAAAAGGATTAAAATATGCTACCCATGTTCCATTAATTATCTAAATTCAAAAATTAAAATGAACAAAATTCACTTTATTTTGGTTTTGTAATTTAGACAATTAATACGGGACAGAGGTAGTAAATAGTTATACATTAAGGGTTTATTTTGGTTTTGTGATTCAATATAGGATGGAGAGAGTAAATAGTTCTACATTAAGAGTACATTTTACAAATATAGCAAAGGCGAAAGATTAAGCCACAAACTGGCCAAATTTTAAAGATATTATATTATTAATTATTGCCTGCATATTTGTCTTGTTCATGTCAAGAAGGTGTTAATGTAAGTATTAAAAACTAAATCAATTATGCCAAATAGGTATTTTACCAATTATTCCACGTGTATGTGACGTTTAGGCATTATAAGTGCTCTAGGAGATTGGCCATGGGATATGATACTCTAAGAGGCTGGTTTTCCTTCAAGTTAGGTTCTAAGAATTAAGATAGTCTCCTATTTAACAATTAATAATAATTGTTTTTTTTCTCTCTCTTTCTACATATATAAATGTATTCTTTTTGTCCTAAATTAATAGCTTATTTGGTAAAAAAATTATTTCATATTAATAACTTTATTTTGTTCAATTTAAATAATTGGGTACTTAAAAAAAATATTATAAACTTATTTTTTCTCTTATATATGGGTTTTATTATTTAATAAAAATTATTATTTTTTTAAATATAACTAGTAATATGGGACAAAGGGAATATATATTATAAAGGTAAATCATCAAAGTATATATTATAATTACATTTTTTGGTGGTGGAATCATGCAGGGAGAGAAGGAATTCAGTTCACATCCTTGAATTGGGGACTTCGGATGTACATAGCTCTTTGTGCAGCTATGGCTGTTAGAAGCCTTCATGCCATGTCCACGGACAAAGGAGAAGCCCTGGTGTGCGGTGTGATCAAAGCATCCAACCTCTTGATCAGGACGGACTTCTCCGCCTGCCTGTCCGGCTACGAGAGCCCCTACTTGGACGCTTTCGCTCACCTGGTCCGGAGAAACCCTGGGCGTGTTGCACCAGAGCTGACTGCTTCTTCCCGCAGCTCCCGCAAGTTCACCCCAAAATCAGACGTCTACAGCTTTGGGGTCCTGCTTCTGGAACTGATCACCGGCAAGAGGCCGATGGTGGGTGACGGCGGCGGGGAGGTGACTCTGGTGGAGCATGTGCAGCGTAGGAAGAGAGAGACCGGTGGCTTGCCAGGGTTCTGGGATGATAGAATGGGAGATGTTAAGGACGGAGTGGAGGAGATGGTGCAGGTTGCAGAGCTTTGCGTTCAGTTGGACCCAGCTGAGAGGCCCAGCATGGACGCGGTGGTGAAAATGATAGAACAGTTGCATAATAATTTAGTCTTCCCAGTGTAAAGTATTTGGAGTACAAGAAAGATTAGTTTTAACTCAACTTGGTGAGATAATTGATATGTTTATGTTTTCATTTACCATGCCAACGTGTTAAAATGATGTTACTTATCAAAATATCACTTTAATTAATAAATAGATTAAATGACCGAGGATGTCTTTTCATCGCTCTTAGTGAACTACTAATAAAATAATAAGTAAAATACCTTAATTATAATATTAGTTTCACTGAAAAGTAATAATTATCATAATTTAATGTTTAATTTTATTTATGAGTTATAATTGGGTTGTTTTTAATGAAAAATAATTATGTAAATAATGAGTTATTGGAGTTAGCCGAGGTAAAAGACACTCAGCAATTTAACTCGAGTCAATTGAGTTATCAAAGAAGTAATGTTTATTAGAGTCAGCAATAGAGTTATCTCGATCGATTTGCAAAAGAGCTAAGTTGATTTGGGCAATTTTTAAAGTAAACAAAGAAAGTTTTAAATCTATGTATATTAGATTAGGACTACATTAATTGAGTATAAAAATGGAGTGAAATTTAGGAAGTAAGAAATGTTTTTGTTTTTTTTTTACTTGGAAGTAGACATGGTTGAATGCAGAAGAGCACAATTGCTTGCTCTACGATCTATCGTGTTTCTCTATAGGAAGCGCTTAATGAACAACTTGACTTTTGGGTTTATCCACTGCATGCATAAGCAATTGCTAGGAGGAAGCCCTTTAAAAGAAAACATATTGTTTTATCTTGTGTTGACCAGATACAAATTTGAGTCTTATACTCATCCAATTCCTTCCCAATAGTAGCCAACAACTTTCCACTAACCTAGTGTGCTATATAAGCTGGATTTGTTAATGGGCTATGTCATACTCTAGCTGCTAAGTCACAAACCAAAAATGGACATTAGACCCAAACAAACCAACTAACTAAATTGTTTTGAAGCCTGGGGTTCAAAGGGGTGGAGTATGGGCAATGTACTTCTTCTATCATAAATTAATAACTCTATTTCACAAAAAAGTTTATTTCATATTAATAGTTTCATTTTGTTAAATTTAAGTAATTGGGTACTAAAAAAGAGTAACATAAGCTTATTTTCCCTTTTCATAAAAGCGTGTTTCACCTTTCAATAAAAATTTCTGTTTTTTTTAAATATAATTAATATAAGACGGAGGGAGATGAGGCCATTTGAAATGGAAAAGGTTGAGAGAGAGAGAGAAGTCATATGTATGTGTTCACATATTTTATGAGCAAAGAGTGTCTCCTTGATATGTACAAATCAAGTTATTGAGTCAATTAATGTATCCTGTGTTCATTAAGTGGTCAAGTTCTTTCCTCCGTGATAGCTAGTTTGGAGTGAAATGGTAAGATTTTATGACCAAGGAACAACCAAAGTGTTGTTCTAAAGGTAAACGATCACATACATCACACACTTAGATTATAACAAGATTACATTAATTGACTGAAAATAAAGTGAAATTTAGGAAGTAGAAATGGTTGAATATTGAAGAGCACAGTTGATTGCTCGGCAATTGTTTAGAAGTAAAAATGGTTGAATAATGAAGAGCAACTTGAGTACTATACTAATACCTTCCTAATTGTAGCCAACAATTTTCCACCAACCTAATGAAGCCAACAATTTTCTACCAACCTAATGAGATATTTAAACTAGATTTGGTCGTGGGCTATTTCAACCATGAGAGTTTTCTTCTGTAGTTCTCTTTAAAGAAATCTAGCTTAAAGGAGATGCCTTTAACTTCTTCCATGACTTGTTCTCCTTCAAATTAGTTCTTATTTTCAATCCTAGAAAAAATTTGCGGTGTGCGTCTGACCAGTACTACTCTCAATAGTAGCATCTTTCCAAATTTTTGTACTTAGTATCACTAATGTTAACATGTACTAGTGTATATGCTATTCATATTAAAAATGATAAGTCCCCATGTGTTCTTTTTGTTGGGCTCATGGTGAACAAGGAACATGAAAAACTCTTCCCCTCTTATATTTAAAGGGATGTGTCTAGGCTGATTGGGCTTTGTGACCGTGGCCTCTAAACATTCATAATAAGGCTCTTATATTTATGTGCAATTGTCATCTTATGCACAACCGTGTTCACAACCCTATGTAGACTGGTCAGGGACAGACAGAATTGGTCAAGAAAATATTTTTAACGTGAAACCCTAATAGCTTTTCGTATCATCTACCTTATATATGAGTTGTTAATCCAAACTTCATGTACAACTAGTAATTCATGTGTGGTTTATTGGGTGATAGGGACCACCATTTCACGTTTGAACCTGTATAGTGATCAAGACAACCTCATATTCAAGTGATTCAATTAGAATACAACATGAGGGCATGATTTGCTAAAGAACTTGGTGTTATCAACACGTGAAATATTTTTTATGCTCCCCACAAACAATCTACCTAGCATAAGTTTTACATGGGAACCCTTCATCAAAGAGATTGACAATGCATATATTAGCACACGTTAACATCAATGATACTAATACTAACGTGCGCTAGTGTATACAGTATTAATTTTAAATATTAAGGTCTCCTAAGCCTATACTAGATCCATTATGAGTAAGGGAGCATAAAAAAATATTTTCATCAACATGAAGGCATGATTTGCTCAAATGTCACTCTTGTAAAGTTTTTGAAGGCCCTTCTTGTGTAAATTACATCCAGAAGTGCCTTCAGAATCTGTGCAAGCATACAACTGTAACAATTGAGCATGAAGGTAAAAAGAATCAAATTATATCACTCCTTTATTTTACAATTAATGTATAAAATACTCACATTAATAATTTTATTTATTTTTTAAAATAAACTAATATATTTTAGTTCATTTTAAAAAACTAAATAAGGCTATTAATATAAGACGAAACGAGTATCACTTACCAATATTAATCTTTATTTTTCACTCATTTGTAATGAACCATTTTCACTAAGCAGCTGAGACCTTCGACAAGAAGTGCACGCAGCCACCCACCCTTGAACTTTCCGCTCGCCGTCTTCGGAATGAAGCCCGAGAGAAAGACCTTCTTGGGCAGCTTAAAGGAGGTCAAATTCTTCTTGGAGTGGTCCAGAACCTCTTCCTCTGTGACACTTTAAGCCTGCGTGTGGTATTACTGCACAGTATGTCTGAAACATTACATATATAAACGTTTGGAATCAGTCATTAATTTTGTAAAAATTATTGAAATTTTTTTTTAAGGGTAAAAAAGGGGAGATGACTCCCTTCAATTAAATCCAAAGGTAAACAATATCAAAGAATGAAGAAAAAATTACAATTACTATCTAGTAGCAATCAAAATATTCTTAATGAACTAATTGAATCATTAAGTATCTTACAACTTTATCCCACCTCTTCCCCATATTTTTCGTCTGGAACTCCAAATGCAGCTGCTTGGGCAATTGCAGGATGTGCCAACATCACAGGCGTCCACCTCTATGGGATATATCTTCTCATCTGATTAACCAAACGATCACTTATTTCATCTTGTCTTAACTCAAACTGCTAGTTAGATTGAAATACGTACACTGAACAATTTCACAAGTTCCATTTCGCCCATTACAGGTGCACACAAGATTTGAGGGAACACCTAATAATTTGTGTATCAATTGAAAATGTAGGAAAAAGAAAATGGGAAAAAAATTGTACACTGATGCTGAATTGATATTTCCCTATCAGTATAAAGACTGGTTATCGTGTCTGCCACAGCTTTCAGTGGAGCCAAGCTAAGTTTTTAATGTGGCCCAGGTTGATTTGACCTTGAGCTAGATACCTCTAGTACGAGGAAGCATTTTTACGTATATTAAGGTCGATCTCACACAAAATCTTGGCATCGATTTTGAAAATGAATATTTCGGGGCTATTTAGATATTAATTTTTTTTAAAAATGTAAGTACTAAAATTTATTAGAATTAATTTTAAAAATTTACTGCCCAATGCGAATTATGGTTAATAATAAAAAAAATTAAAATAAATTCGGATGTAGTGTCAAACCCAATTTTAAAACTTCAAACTAATAGAAATCTCTCTCAAACTTTGATATGTATGTTCTTGGAATCTATCAAACAAGATCCACAAGGGTAGGTAATTTTAAAATTTTAAAGTAGGCACTATCTATATGACATATTTCTCAATACTTAAATCGATATAAGAAGTAACTATTGAAAGATAATGGAATTTATAATTTTCAAAATGGGGGTTGGGAGCCGGAATCGACAAAATTACCTCATGAGGTGATTCAATGATTTCGGCCAATTTTGACTCGAAACGGCTTGGAATCAACTTCGAAACTGATTTTTTAATTCCGCCCACCTTTAACACACAAATATGATTCTAATAACTCAAGCCAGAATTGGGGCAGAATGAACAAAATCTTACATAAATTCAGTACACAAATAGCCCCCGTATGTGTTCCTTTCGCTCGGCTCATTGTCTCCATCTTATCGTAATCACATGTTATTAATTTATATGATTTTTTTCTCATATTAATAGTTACATTTGAAAAAATAGTAATTTTATAAACGGTGAAAGTCATATCTAAGAGAATGAAAAATAAACTTATAATACTTAATTTTTAAGTACTCAACTACTTAAAGTTAACAAAATGAAGTTATTAATATGGAATAATTTTTTTTACCAAATGGAGCTATTAATTTAAGACATATTTGGAATATATTTTCTAGGAAAAAGTTAAGACGTGCAAGCATGTGTGTTGGGCATATTGCGAGTCATCGAATAGAGATCCAATGAAATATGCAAAACATCACCCGCCTTTTCACTCTTGTGCACACTTTTAGATCAAGATTTAATAGCCCGTAATGTGTCGAAAGCTATTTTCCAAGTAGAAGTAGCAAAGGGTCAAGCTGGGCTTAGGCCCTGCACGTTCATTCCCCATAAATGGTCGGGCCGTGCCATGCCCAAAATTTAAGGCTCGGGACCTACATCGGCTAGGAGTGCTGATCGAACATTATGGCCAATTTATTTTCAAATTTTTTGGGGGGGTAAACCCAAGAATCAAGCTGACACTGTGGGCCCAAGGGCCATGTCAGGTCTGTCTTTAAAGATGAGGGTCAAGCCCGACCCAATCTTGCCTTCATGCATGCCTTCAAAGGGCCAGGGCCTAGCCAAACCCTTTGCCACCTCTATTTATAACACTACAAATATATATAACATATATCTTAAATGGGTATATAATAATAAGTTTGAGGTTTTACTAGCCAAACTACATGTCAAACAAACATTAAGCCAAGGCAAAAACAAATTTACCTCCACGGTTGATGAGCTCCTTGATCCTACCCACCAAATATAGGTACCCATCCTCGTCCATAAACCCTACATCGCCAGTATGGAACCACCGTACTTTTAAAGCCCTCCTTATTTGCCTCCAAATTGTCCTTGTAACCTTTGGTCACATTGGCCCCCCTAATGCACACTTCCCCGGTCCCCTCTGGCTGGAACACACCATTTTAATCTAGTATAGCCATCTCTTGTCCGACCGGCTTGCCCACCGAACCGGGCTTGTGCCATCCTCCGGCAATGGATTCGATGCCATGAGATGTACCGCCTTCGTCATGGCATAGGCCTCAAGCACAGCTATGCCGAATGTTGACTCCATCTTCTGCGGTAATTGGACTCGGGCTTGGACGTGTGCTGGTCTAGGAGGGGCTTGGACGTGTGTACAAAGAGTGACATATCCGAAGGTTCGTTAACAACCTTAGAAACTGTTTTGGGATCTAACTCGGTCAGTGACTCAGACTCGTTCAACAATAGAGAGATTGGGGCATCCGGATCAGGGAGGACAGCTCTGCCATAGAGGACGCCGAGCTTCCTCGCAGCCGCTTCTGCCGCCTGGTTGCGCTCTTTGGAAGTGAAGAGAAGGCATGTCCCAGAATCAGAGAGGAAGAACCCAAACTCGTCCGAGGTGTAGACCGGGCTGAGTGGCACTGCCACAGCACGAACTCGGAGCACACCCAAAAACATTATGACCAACTACACATAAAAATTAGAGTAGCATATCAATCAAGCACTAGCAAGAAAAGAGAACATACCCTTGAATCTAATTCTAAGTAAATATTATCAAACTCCATACCTCGGCAGCGAACGCAGGAATTTTAATCAAAGGGGAATTTATACATATATGAAATAATTTTTTTAAATAAATTATTAAAATTTATAATAAAGACCCTATTGGAAAATTTTAAAACATATGTGATTTTAATTACTATAACAAGAAAAGGAAGAGCTTCTCGGTGTGCATTAAATATTATTTTTATTTTCATTTTATTTTATAAGCATGTCCCCCCTATTGTCCAACAAAGATCAAAGCCTAAGCCTGTTAATAGGAGTCAAGGCAATTTTGGGTATGTGTTATTTAATGGGCTTATTTTTAGTGGGTCTTAAATGAGACTTAATATATAGGTAAAATTATATTTATCTAACAAGCCATGGGGTCAATTGACCCCATTGGCTTTAATGTGGATCCGCCCCTGCTCTGTGGTATTCTGAAATATAAGTGCAACGACATCACCAAGTTTGACACCAACCTTTAGAAGCTGGACGGCAACCTCTTCGATGTGTCGATTCAATTGTTGGTATGTTAAGTCGAACTTGCCAGAGACAGATATATAGAGCTCGCCGGGAAGAGAATTCTGGCCTTTCTTATAATGCCTCTCAATGTGACTAGGTTCCCTCCATACCAATGTCTTGAATATGATCTTTCTGTTGTGTCTTGATCAGGAATTGAATAGTAAGTGTGGGATTATATACTTAAGCTGGAGAGGGGAAGAGGGGATTTAATTGCATCTATTGGGAGAAGGAAGCTTTCAACCTCCATTCAAAGATCTCACGTGTATGAAACAACTAAAGTGAGAGAACGACTCTTCATTTGGAACAGTAGGCTCACCTGGCTGATGGTAGTCTAGGGCAACACGTACCACACTTGTTGTGACCACTCCTTTATGATGGAGAAGTTCAATAATGTCATGACAATATTGATGTCTAGTCTTAATTTGGCTTTTGCTCAACCACTAAGTGGCAAGGGTACAGAGGGAAGCAAAGAGTTGAGAGTTGAGTGAGCTCTATGCCCTTTATTCATCATTAATTAAGTTCCATATAGGCTAAAAAGCTGTAGAGGAGATTTATATTATAGTTCATTTGGGATTTTTAACTCAGATAATTAATGAGACGGAGAAAGAATTTTTTTTGTTTTACAAATTGAAATAAACTCTATTAGAGTACTCTCTTTGTCTTATATTATTAATTTTATTTAATTTTTCCAAATGAATTAAAATTAATTTGAAGGGGACAACATATGCAATAATTAGTGATGCATGGCATAGTGCGTGGGGCACTCTAGCTTCCATTGCATTTTGCCATTGGCTTATGTGGAGCACATAGGGGTGATAAACACGATTGTTTTTGTCTTTTTTTGGTGGTTGAGAAAGATGATTATTTCTATTGAGATCAATAGACTTCTAGCATTTGGAACTTTGCTTTAAAATCCAAAGGAATAATTTTCCTGGCTTTGGAAATTTATATACTCAACTTATGTTGGGAGACTTGTGTTATAATTTTTTTACTCTTAATCTGTCTAACAAAACTTTACACTTGGATTTTGGTTGGACAGTGTGTAGGAATTTTTTGGACAGATTCAGTATAGGGTTATCAGTACCCATAAAAAAATCACAAGTTAATTGTGTCACCCCTTCCCTAGCCTGTGTCATGCTCCATCCCTGTGAATATAGTGAATATCATGGTGAATTATAATTGGTACCATTAATTAATACACTAAAAATAAGAGTGCAAATACACTCTTTGCTCCAATTTCTCCATTTTTCCATCAAACCCGTTTCTTTATCCGCATGTATGATAAATCATAAGCTTTACGAAAAACTAACTTGATACAAAAACTTCTTGGCGTAGCTTTATGAAGAGAATTTCAAAGTATTTTATGAGCAAGGAGAATGTTCATAACAATAAATCCTCCATTACTATAGGCCAATTGTTTTTGGCAAATGAATGTGGAAAGGAACATAGAGAGGCGATTAGCCACAATCTTGGTGATACTTGCATGAAAAGTGACATAATGAAATAGGTCTCAATTCATCAAAGCAATGGCCGTCGGAAGTTTTGGGAAAGCAAGGATGGTAGAGTTTAGCAACCTATTGCATGAAGAAAATATCGAGTTGTCACAACCTTCGATTTTTAAATACCTTTCAAAAGCACTAGAAGGCCACAACAAATAAGATTTTACTATAATTTTTTTTTCAAGTATATCCTCTGCTATTATCATTTTATTTTCACATACAAAATGTTAAAGATGTTATACATTTAATATTATCAAGTTAAAGCATGAAACAAAGTAAGGAATCCAAATATCTCTATTTCAATCAGCCTCATTTGCATAAAAGTGAAGTTTCAATCAACCTTTCACAACATATGCAATTAGATTATGCTAATAACAATATAGAAATCAACTTAGATGGTGAGACCTTAGCAAGCAAAGTCGTATTGCAGCAAATGAAGGTGGGGTATTATGAGATCATCAACACCAACTTGGCATCCACTTCATGAAACTATAAATGCTCCCAGTATCAATAAGAAAAAGAATGCATTGCTTTGCAATGTTTAAGATTATGCATGTTTGGGTAATAAAATAATAAATTTGGTAAGTAATTCTATGTCAAGTGGACAACAAAAAATTATACAGAATTAGTCTAAGTAGTATCCAAAGGACAATTGGAGGCACAAGGAATGCCTTTTAGGACCTATGTCAGATGCATATGGGTGGTCCATGTTTACTAGCCCTTGGGTCAAGGTTGCTAGGGAAAGTGGAAATTTGATTATATATTGTTGTAATCATGGGTATTTGATTTACTTAAATATATTTTGAGGTGGAATACCTCGATTTCATTTTTCTAATGGTTTATATACTTTATATGTATGTTTGCAAAGCATAAGATGTAATTTAGTGTGTGAGTTATCTTATTGGGCTTAAGCTCACGGGTGGATTTGTTTTGTATGGACATCTTTATCACTTGTACTTGTACATACTCACAGATGAATTCAAGTTTATTGATGCATAGTCGAGCCTTTAGAGTACACTAAGTAAACAGTTGTCTTGAGTTACAAAGGGTAATAATAATAGTAATTTACTACATGAAGTGGACTTTATGTAGTTGTTTTATTACTTTTGATAAATGTAATAACTATGTCATGTGATAGTTCATTTGGCTATTTATATTACTCATAGTTTTATGGATTATTTGATTGGAGAATAATTTGTTAATAATTGATTACTATCTTTAAGTGGGACACACTGCATTCTGTAAGCATTTTAGTTGTGACCTCGGGCTTAAATGACCTTCCAAGTTAGGGTCATGACAATTTAGGACCCTAGTTTCTTAGGTGAAGTATTGTTAACCATTGGAAAGATCTAATAAAGTAAAACTAATGGATTTGTGCTCAGTTTTGACTTTTAATGAGTATGAGTGCTTTTCCGGTTGAACTCTTGGAATTTGATGAATAAGTTGGGTAAAAAAAATTAGGGTACGTGGCATTGTACTTTTGGTGTTACTATTGTATGAGTGTGATGTACTTGATATGAACTAACTCATGCAGGACATAGCATTATATTTTATCTATTCACCTATATAAAAGAAATAAATAGAAATACATTCATGTTATATATGATGCATGTATTTGCATGTGATATGTCTTAAGGTGCATGTAGGTTGTATGTGCATCATAAACTAATGTAGCTTTTAGAGTAAGCCTACTAAGCTTTGGATTAAGGGTGATTTTTCACTGATCGTATTTTGTATGCATGGGTTGAAGATAGCTCATTAGTAGTTGACTACAGGGATTCAACTAGAATTTAGTGATTGTGTGCGCATCATAAGCTAATGTAGCTTTTAGAGTAAGCCTACTAAGCTTTGGATTAAGGGTGATTTTTCACTGAGCATATTTTGTATGCATGGGTTGAAGATAGTTCATTAGTAGTTTACTACAGGGATTCAACTGGAATTTAGTGATTGTGTGCCTCAAACTCTTTCTCAAAGACTAGTATTTGTTTATATTATTTATATGTACGTAGTTTATTTAATATATTTTCTAAATTTTCGGAGAGCTGGTTGTGACAGAGTCTGTACATATTGAACTTTTAGAGAAATAGAATATAGCTTTCTTCCTCTTTTCCTCCCTTTGAATTTGTCTCTTCTATCCCCTTTCTCTATTAAGTTCTTCCCTTCCACGCCATTTCACTATTACTCACTTGTGGTTCCTTAATGAACTACACCATTTTCTAAAGCAAATTTATAATATATATATATATATATATATATATATATATATATATATATATATATATATATATATATATATATGCTACTTACTAAGCCAAATGTTTTACATACATCTATCCCAATAATTACCTATTTAATTCTTGAATTATAGAAAAGACTCTTTTATGTTAAATAACATTTTGCGTTCTAAAAGTAAGTTCTAAAACATTGAAGTTTGAAACAAGTTCACCTCAGCCAATTTGTCGGTATGATCACAACAACAATATGAGTGAGCCACAACATAACATTGTGGTGAAGATCTTCATATGGGGCTCACAACTTAACCCACTAAAGAATAACAAAAGAAAGGGGGGCTTATTATAATAGGTCAAAATTTCTTAAAGAAAAGAGTTTCTTTTTGGAGAGAAGGAACTAGATAACATTTCCGATAAATAACTCGTGGATGTAGACATGTCAACCGCGTAAAATATTTTATGCCTTGTTTGCTGAAATATCTCTATGATTATAAAGTATTGTGGCTGCATTGATTTATTTCCTTACACTTGGGAAATGTTACTGTATTATTTTTGACATTTTAGGTGTTAAAAATGTGTTGATTTATCGTGCTCTTCTATTGCATATAGGGGGGAACTTAGTGTAGTTTATGTTGGCCCATGATATGGGTTCGGTCTCATATGATCTACCTTGACCAGCTCGGGTGAGCCAAAAGGGGTTCACTGAGTTAAAAGACAATGGGGTTGGTCACACCAACCTCACAAATATTGCAACATACACTTTCAATGGGACTTGTATCAAATTAACACACACTCACTAGGCATGCATTAGGAGATGGCATGTACACATTGTGGGGTCCATAACTAAGTAGTGTGGCCGTGGTGTGACCCACATAGATTTTTGAGAGGTCAACCCTGTCACATGCATGGGCATGTGTAGGGGCCCAGGCCTCCATGGGCTCAGTATGAGTGAGGTCATACCTCTTGTAGTAGACCCTCTAGATATATGACATAAAATATAATAAGGAGGCATGCTAAGCCTAAAGTTTGCCAAAGAGTATTATATAAAGTAATGTAATTAGGGGAGCCCTAATCACTTTTGTCTCTTAACTTTGGGAGCCCTGTAATGCCCCATTTTTCAATTACATCTAACCCAAGGGATTAGGGCTAGTTATAGAATTTTGGATAATATTTAAGGGGTTTTAAGGGATAAAATCTTTATATATGGGTAGAGCTTAAACAAACGAGCACGACGAATCGAAGAATGAGATAAACTGAGGTCGGGAACGAAAGTTACGACCTTGTAAAGATAACACATGGGTAAAACCTATTTCAAAGTACGGGATAACCTACCCATGTCGGGTCTAATTTTGAAGGGCTCATTAATATGAGTCCATCGGTACCAAGAAGTCGCGATTTCGACTTCAGGGTAAAAAGATATCACATTTTGAAGTTTGGATAATATTTGAATAAAATAATAATTAAAAAATAGGAAAATGACAAATTTGCTGGCATCAGCAGGCATGCAGGTTGCGCCGTACAAGCATGTGTGCTAGAAGTGATGCATGACAACACTACACGCTCTACGTGTAGTGTGCCTACCGCGTCGCAGCCTCACTGGCGCGTAACGTGTGACTCTGTTCGCTCACAGGTTTTCATTTATAAGTAAGAAGCCCGTGTGATTTTTCGGAGGAGTTTTATGGCTCATTCTAAGTCCAATTTCGCCTGTTCAAAAGGTGTTCTTAGCTAATTTGAGGGTGTTCTATGAAATGGAAGTATTCACTTCTCGAGTTGGTAACTCTAGAGAAGGAAAACGGCCCAAGGAATGAGAAGACTCTATCTGATGCCCTCGGGCCGAAAGTGAGAGAAGTGGCCCGAAGTGAGAGGAAGCTCCATCTTCTGTTGTCGGGCCACATCAAGAGAAGTGGCCTGGAGTAAGGGGAGGTTCCGTCCTTCATCAACGGGCCACACAATGAGAGAAACATCCTCGGGTAAGGGGATGTTATGTCTACCACCAACAAGTACGAAAAGTAAAAAATACCCCGACTAATGGGAGGTTCTGTCCATCGCTTACTGACACAGAAAGTAAGAAGCGTCTTTGGGTAAAGGGAGGCTATGTCTATCACTTTCAAGCATGTAAAGAGTGAGGCGTCTCCAGAAAAGGGGAAGTTTTGTCCATCTCCTTTGGCAGTAAAGAGTGAGAAAAGCTCTGGGAAAGGGGAGTGTATGTTCGCCACCTTCGGCCACAATGAGAGAAACATTTCGGAGCTAGAGGAGGCTCTGCCCACCATCTTCATACCTGAAGGGGAGAATACCTTGAAGGAAGGAGGAACTCCGAACACCGCTACTTCCAGGAGCCTCACGAGAGTAAGCGTTTCTGACCTTTTAATTTAATAAGTAATTATATGAATATATGTGCTAATTAAGATATATGTTTTGCTTTGATCCAATGTGTTATGATATGTTTTGCTCTAATTCTATCTACTCTGAAAGGCTCAATTTTGATCTGATATACTCTGATCTAATCTGAAATGATCTAATATGGTCGGATGAGATTTGATATGATTTGATATGATTCAATCTGCTCTTATGTGTTTTGCTCCACTATGTGATAGAGAGAGACGTATGTTTCTGCTGATTTGTTAGTTTATGTATAACTCTAATTAAATGTTGTAATATACATATTTTGACGTATATGATTTTGTACTGCCTGATGCATGTAATAGTCGTTTAGCATAACTATATTAGGATCTGATCATTTTAGAATAACGTCGTAGATGTTATACAATACATACGTAGGCAACCAATGACATGACAATGTTATCCCGATCCAAATTAGTAATAAAATATAATTTTATTCTGTCCTACACGCATTAGAGCGCTAAAGCTCATCACAAAATAGAGCCGATCACATTCTTCCTCTTCATCAAATTCCGAAAATAAACTCTAAATATTTTTGTTTTCCTCTCTGTTGACAACCTTTTAGCCAGGTTCCACCCTTCCAGGATGAGCAAACCAGTCTCTTTGGTACTTTTTGGGAGCCCATTATCTGGTTTGAGCTAATGCAATGCTGTGAACAAAAATGCAATCTTTGTCTTTTATTTATTTTTTTATTGGAGATATAGAATGCTAAAAAGTTGATTTTAGAAGGGGTGTTGCAGATAAGAAATGACCAATTTTTCTAATCTATTTCATTCTTGCTGAGCTCTACTAATTTTTCCTTCTCTTTGCCAATTCTAGGATGAGTCAATCTTCCATCAATAAACAGAGTTCTTTGTTCTTCCAAGAAATGATGTTGAAGTCTTGTTCAATCTGTAGAGCATAAATTTATCTTTGTTTGGAATTGGGATTCTGACCATCTAGATGCAATTGGTGCTAAAGGTAAATACGATATGTTGTGATGGATCTTAATAGTTGCTAGGAAAATGTCCATTGTTGTATAATTTATTTTAATTACTGTAGAAATTTTGCAGGAATACATTTGTTTCCATAGAAACAATTGTATGACATGCATCATTGGCTTATGATCTACTATTTGGAATTTAGACTTTAGTTAATTAAGATAAGGCCCTAAAGAATGTGATTGAATCACATAATTCTTGAATGATCTATAATCATCTAGATTGTTATATTCAACAAAATATCATCTACAAAAGTGTTTTGTCTTCATATGTATAATATATTTCCCTCTCATTTTTTGTATTGATACATGTATAATATCTTTATTCATATCTCATATTCTAATAAAGTTTATCTGATTTCCATATTATAGCAGTTGACATTAGCAATGGGGTAAATATATGATTAAAATCTCATTTCCTTGTGATGACATCAGGATAAAATGTATGCCTAGATGTTTATGAAGAATGAACATTTTACCCAACCTTGGCTTAGCTTTACCATGGATAATTGTCAACCATTGCTAGATGTTTCACTTTTGGTGGAAGTAGAAACCAAGTTTCGCTTGATGCACAAATTAGACTAGAGTAGGCCTCAACTATATGAATGATGATGCAAAGCATACTACTATAAATCATTTTCACAAGAAACTCCTCAAGTTGAAGAGGTCGATGATTTAAATATACTGCCAATGATTTATACAATTCATAATATTAAACTATAGATTATTCAAATTGTAGGCTGGCAAGAAAAGGGCCAATAAAAGACACAAGTTCATGGAAGATTTTTTGACAGAATTCTATGAGGAATGGGACGACAAAGCTTGAGCTTGATTTGGAAGGAGTTTATACTCTAGAAAGCTATTTTCCAAGCTTTTGATGTGTATACTGTCACCAAATGTTCTTTGATGCTTAGCCAAATAGTAATACTACTATTACCAAAGAAACAATTAAATATGCTTCCACATGTGGTTGGGTAACCATCTTATTTTTTCTTTTGATGGAAAGGACAAGATTATTTACATGCACGTGTGATTGCATCAACTCGTGATTATTATTGTCTTGACACTTTAAAACAAGGCACAAATGACTCTTTTTATTTGCACCCATCTGCTACTTGTTCAACCATTCAAACAAAAGGGAAAAAAAAAACAAGTATTGAGATAATAAAATCACCCCAAGGCAATGGAGCATTGCCCTCTCATTTTGAGAAATGTGTTGACTATTTTTTTTATGATCACCCAGATGTATGATATTATTTTACACAATCTCTCAGAGTTCTTTTTGAGAGCTCTATGAGATCTCATTTCTTTAGCTTACCGAGACGAGACTGAGATCCGAGAAGGTGAACCGTACTGGCGGTTAGATCTCATCCCAAGGTTGGGACTTTTGTGTCATCCTCTTTCCGGCTTCTCCTCCTTCCCTGTGCATGGTGCCTAAAGAAGTGTGTTGCATTTTCTAGGAGGTGATCAAGTAATGAGAGTGGGTCATCTACTGGTTAATGCACTCCAACAACTTGAGAGAGTTTTCCTGCGATTGGATTGAGAGCTTTTTACATATATCTACAACATAACCCAACTCTTATATTTAACACATATATTGGGGCATTTGTGAAGGAAGAAAGGTGGCTTCCTGGGGTTTGACGCCGCAAAGGTCAATTCATATTTTTTTCTCCTTAACTTTTCCTTGTAGAGTTGATTGATCACATGAATAATTAACTATTGTTAATATATAATTTAATGTTGTTTACATGTATGGAGTAAATTATTTAGAAAAGAATACCATTTTCTCAATTTGCGCCATCAGGCTTCGCAACACAAAGCAATTCTACTGACTACTATCGTGTCATCCCTACTAAACAAGTGGTTCGGATCAGCTGTAAGGCACTCACACTCGATTTTACAAAAATAGTAAGACACGAACAAAATAGCTGAAAAATCGTTTCAAAAATAGTAAGACACGAACAAAATAGAAATTTGCCTGTGAAGGGACTGAATGGCCACTATCCCAAATCAGGTCTGAATACGTCGCAGCCGTTCGATCCCAACCCTATTCCAACCTTTAATTGCTGCGTCGAGGAGGTCATACCAGATATGATCATGTTCTTTAAGGTGTGCATGTTCAATGCGTTGGGCACGTGGTTCACTGGCAAATCTCCTCGAGTACGTTAAAATTCCTGTGTCTTCATCTCTTTTATGCATAGTTGATTTATTAGGCGACTCCAAACTGAAAGTCTATCTCGGCCAGATGCAGAGAGACTTCTTCAGCACAAGTACCACATCCATGGCTGGTGATCTCCAGGAAAATGCAGTCAACTTAGACGAGTTTCCCGTGGCAACCTGGTTTGGGATCGAACTTCACCAGTGGAAAGGCTTCTGGCTCGTTGGACCTCAGATTGAAGCTGCAATGGAAATGGGAAGTCACTTCAAGCCCCAAGAGAGCGACATCATACTTGCTTCCATTCCCAAAACAGGCACAACATGGCTGAAAGCGCTAGTTTTCACAATCATTCATGGCCGCCTTCAACAGCCAGACCCATTGCTCACTTGCAGCCCTCATGAGCTTGTTCCCTTCCTTGAGATGGAGATCTATGGCCCCAGCCCATCTCGTCGCCTTGATGACATTCCAAGCCCTCGGATCCTCAGCACCCATCTTCCCTATGAGCTCTTGCCAGACTCTATAAAGAGATCAAAGGCTAAAATTATCTATGTCGCCCGGAATCCACATGATGCATTTGTCTCAAGTTGGCACTTCATGAATGAAAGGTTTCAGGAGACCAAGTTCTCCTTTGAAGAGGCATTTGATGCCTTCTGCAATGGAGTCACCATCTTTGGACCATTCTTTGATCATATGTTGGGGTACTGGACAGCCAGGGATAGGGTGTTCTTCATCACATATGAGGAATTGCAAGCGGATCCACTAAACCATGTGCAAAGATTGGCCAAATTCTTGGGCTGTGAACTTGGCATAGAGGAGGTGAAGGATGTTGCATGGAGGTGTAGCCATGAAAGGCTGAGAAATCTGGGTGCAAATAAAGAGAGGGAAGCTTTTCACTGGTCAGGATTCAGATATGACTCTTTTTTCAGGCGTGGGGTGGTGGGTGACTGGAAGAATCACTTTACGCCAGTGATTGCTCGGAGATTAGATCAGATCACTAGCACTAAGTTGCATGGAACTGGACTGGAAGCCAAATTTGGCACAGTCTGGGAGTGCTGTTTATGCAAAAACCAAGACATTCTAGATCCATCACGGCCTGAGGTCCTGACTGATCCACCAGCCACCCTGAATGATCAGTAAAGAAAAGGGAGAAATTATGGAGAAATGGATGAAGCACATGCAGTCTAGTGAGGGCGAGCCAATGAAGGCAAACCAGCAGAGGTATAGTATATATGAAACATAATTATCGAAGTTACAAAAAATATTTAACTAGATTTATTTTTATATGATTATGCAAAGCAACATCTTGAGTCATGTTTTTGCCAAAAAAAAAAAAAAAACTTAAGAGACTTGTCTATGTCTTTTTCAATATCATTTAATGTAGCCATTGATTGTTGTTATGTAGAGAAAGAAAACACTTTGGAAACACTTTACTTCTCATTATGTTTCACTTTTGACTAAAGCGGTTATTAGTAGCTCTGAAACCAAACTTGGGTAGTCTGGCAAGAATATTCTTCCTGGTTTTGTACAATTGAAATCAATATTGGACCACACCTGATCTGGAACCTTGGGGAGGCCAAAATGGCATGCCCCAGTGTCAAACAATTAAAGACTGGTCCTCCACAACTCTGATCATGTACAGTGTATGCAATTTAAACAGAAATTGCAAAGACATAAAATGCTCGAGTTGTGTACAGTGTATTGAATAAAACAATTAAAGACTTCTACTTCAAGAGTTGCGTCGAATAGGACGTAAAGGAGGGAGAAAAAAAGGAGAAGAGGGAAGAGGGGAGAGGAGGAGGCGGGCTTAGCTGGAGAAGGGTAGGGCAAGCTTAGTGGGTTAATGGAGATGAAGTGGAAGACGGGGTGGAGGTATCTGGCTCATTTACTTGTCACAGCTACTAACTTTGCGTGGACCATGATGGCTCACTTGAACAATTCTCAAAGTGGACTTGAGCCCATAAATAGGGGCTAGGTCCAACGTTGAAGAGTCTCCTTATGTAATCCAAGCATGGAAGGCCATATCGGTCGATACGACACCGTATTGACCGATACGTATCTGTATCGATTGAGATCGATACGAGTACGGGGGGTGGTATGCCCCCCACACCGGATCGCAATACGTATAGGCCGTATCGGCCGTACCATATCGATACGGCCGATACGTATCGATACAGTATTAAAAAAATTAAAATTTTTTTTCTTAAAAACAAAAATACAATTTAAACCCAACTTCTTTGAAAGTTTATATTTTTGCTATATTAAAAAATAATATTTTTAAAATTATATGAGATGAATACGGGTAGGTCCATGTAATTTACATAATTATTTTTTTTATATATAGTGCTCCACAAATATACATTTATTTAAACATCTAACTTAGACTTATATTTATTTTTAAAATAAACTAATTTTAGAGCACTTAATATGGGAAAGAATGAGCAATAATTTGTATGGGACGGAGAACATAATAGTGTATGGTTTCAAATAAACTAATTTTAGAATACATGTATCAGTTTATACGACATTTTACGGTCTTATTATGCTCTAAAAGAAGTATTATAATGATATATTATTAGTTATAATATTTTTTTATGTTTATAAAAGGGTTTACGCCCGTTTCGGCGCGTTCCAAGCTTATCATCGGCGCATACTCGTATCCATAGTCATCGATATTCTCATCAGTATCGATACAGCCTTCCATGAATCCAAGGTGTCAATGAGGAGAAATAATGTCATAAATCGTGTTAAACGATACACTTGGCCTTTGCTAAAGAGATTGTATAGCTATTAACCACGTCTTATTATTCCATGTGTGGCAGTTGTAGAAAGGCCTAAGTCTAGAGACCACCATATATACTTAAGCCTTCTTTGCACTTGACCTTCTTGTTACTATATGCTGAAAGATTTACGTATCCATGGATGATTACCCCAACCCCAACACACACACACACATGTTGGGTAGAAATTTCTCCAAGTTATTATCGCTTGTAGAAGTTAAAACATAGGCTTAAATCTGACGTATTAGTATTCTAACAAAAAATCTATATTGACAAATGGTAGGATTATATATGAATCATCTTTGAATCCTCATTTTAAGTTTGTGACTACGACAAGCTAGTGTTAGGAAGTGGTTAAAACCCATTTTCATGTAAATGAAGTTATAAATAGTTTTACATCGCCTCAGAAATAATGATGGTGTTGTATATATAGCATACGTTTGGCCTTACAAGTTAGGCCATTAACCAATCCCACTTTTATGGGGGAGATACATGTTGGATCTATATACTTAGGCGGGCTAACCCACACGCAAGTGCACTGCCTCCGCCCGCCTCAGTTTACACGTGCAGTCGAGTCGGGTTGGGTCAACAAGATAATTAATTTGGGGATAAATTTATTTAATTTTCTCTTAACCCAAAATGGGTCCAATTTTATCTTAATATTTTTTGTTTGGGTCTTAGATTTTAGAAGTGAAAGTGGAAATTTTTGGAATTAATTCTAAAAATTCACCACCGAATGTGAATTACAGTTGGTAATGAAGTTTTTTAGAACAAATTTGGATGTTACGCTAAACTTGATTTTAAAATTTTAAACTAATATAACTCTCTCTCTCTCTCAAACTTGAATATGCACATTCTTAGTACTATGACGCTCCTAAATTCGAGCTCTATCAAACAAGATCCCATAAGGGTAGATAATTTTGAACTTTTAAAGTGGGCCCCACGTATATGACATATTTTTTGAGGCTCAAATTGATATGAGAGGTAACCGTTAAAAAATAACAAAATCTATAATTTTCAAAACGGAGGTTGGGAGCTGAAATCGACATAATCACCTCATGAGTTGATTCAGTGATTCATGCAAAATCTGGCTCAAAATGGCTTGGAATCAACTTCGAGGCATAATTTTTAATTTCACCCACCTTTTACACATAAACATGATTCCAATAATTCGAACCGGAATTAGGGTGGAATAAATGAAATCTTACAGAAATTCCATACACAAACAGCCTTTTAATCATCCTTTACAGGATTTCATTACCGTCTTATATGAGAGCAATTGCAAAACACTGATTTGCTACATACGCTATGTGAAGGTACTTCTACAGCATATAGTGGATACAGAAGCTCAAGTGATTTATAAGTACTAATAGGGACAACATAATTTTGTCTTAAGGACGGAGCATATGACGCTTAATTCAATCTAGTTCTCGACTTTCTATAACTTTATTTAATCACAACAATTACTAAGATATAGAACTTAATAGCCATTGACTATCACTCTTAGTTGGTCACTGGAAAGTAATATGATCTAGGAGGACCAAACAAGCATGTTCCTTATCTATTACTACAATAAAAGTTACTAAGGAAAAAATTTAATAATGTGAAGGTAAATATATCAGAGCATAGAGAGAAATATGATAATAATGATACTGAGTTGATCGGTCCAAGGGATCCTAATTGTTGGACCAGGGTATGGGCTCAGACCTATTTTGGTCCACATTATTTGCGGTCCGAGTGAGCCGGTACGGGCTACGGGGTCCAAGGTTGGTGGGGGCAGTCGCGCCAACCCTACATGAGTTATCGCGACACAAATTCGTATAAAACTTGCATTCGTTACATGCACACTAGGCATGTGACTAGGATGCGCATTAACACATTGTGGGGCCTAACTTGTAAATTATATGTCGATGGTCGGACTCGTGGTTAGTGAGGGGTCAACCATGTCATGGGTTTGGCCGTGTGTAGGGGATCTAGGCCCTCGTAAGCTCTGAGAGACAGAGCATGCACCCGTTGTGTCTGACCCTCTAATAATAAGCCAGAATTTTCAGTAGGAAAGCCCAAGTTGGTAAGCCTATTCATAAGCCCAATTAGAGAGGGATTAAGAGGGGTATTTAAGGGAGAAGATGGAGAGGAGAAGCCCTAATTACTTGGTGTGTCCCCTCTCCTCTCTCTCACCCAATCCGCCCCCTCCTCTCTCTCCTTGGTAGTGATGCCACCGGGTCAGGTTTTGCCAAACCCGAACCCACATCACAAAGCTATGACCCGACCCGACCCGAACCCGACCCGAATAGATTAAAAAAATGATTTTTATATAATTTTTTTTAAAAAATATATTAAAAAAATATAAGTTTTATATTTATATTTATATTCGGGTCGGGTCGGGTTGGATCACTAAAACCCGACCCGACCCATTAGGGTTATTTTTAAAAACCAAACCCGACCCATTAGGGTTGGGTTAGGTCGGGTTTACCATTTACCCGACCCGAGTGGCATCCCTACTCCTTGGTGCGACCTTCCTCAAGTTTTGGGGAAAAACTTATTGGTTGCCCCCTCTAATCCCCTCTCCTCCTCTTAACGAGGCAAATGAAGGGGATTGTGTTCCTCATTGATTTGGGCGTCAACATAGAGGCTTTGGGGTGTCATCCTTGCTGATTTTTCATCCAAGAACAAGGTGGTAGAGTGATCAACACATACAAGGTAAAATCCCCTTCTTTTCTTGATTCTATTGTAATTTACTGCAATTGGATGATGGTGTGAAGATTAGATGGCGTGTTAGGGGCTGATCAGCCCAAGGTCAGTACGTCCTTGATCCTTAATTATGCTCTAATTTGAATAGTATATTGCTTATTGATTTGCAATTGCATGTGTGTTTGTGTAGATAATCATATAAAAATTCAAATTTTTAAGCTTTGTGCCATCCCCGAAGCCCCGAGACCACCACGCTTCCACTGGCTAGCCACTCTACACTAATTGGAGCCAATTGGGCATTTAGACCATAGGTTTTAAGCAGCTTACATTTTTTTTCTTTTTTTTTTCCTCTAACAGTTTGAGTGGTTGGATAAGGGTTGAATTTGATGGGATTGTCTTGAAAGGTACATTATCGCCAAAAGTTTTTAAAAACAGAACTATATGCTGATCCAAATATGTGTTTTGGACCAGTTACATCTGCTTTAATCACTCGTTCATCCACAGGTAATGACCTCATATATTACTCAATTAGACCAAAATTCAGATTATAATGTGCTTTCATCTTTCTAACTGGTCCAGCCACTATCCTTTAAGAGTTTATAGACAACTCAATGAATAACTAAGTCCATATCCAACCACAATTCTACTCTGAATGGTAAATTTTTAAAAAAATTCCACATCCAAATAGCCCTAAGAGTATAGGTTCGTTGTATGGATTCAACTTCCGTCTTTTAGGCTCATGCACACGTGAGATTAAAAAAAAAGGTCTTGTTCTGATTCAACCTGGTCCAACATCATTTGTTTGCTTGTGTACTGGGCAAACCCCCCCTTGCAATTTTCTATAAATTTACGAGTTTGAGATATGGACACATTTCTTTCATGGCAGCCCAAAGACTTTTCGGAAGCTTATCCAAACACTATAATATAATGATGATGATGTTATCTTCAATATTATAGGGCTAGCAAAATACTCCAATAAAAAAGATATATTCATGTTCTTACGTTACAAAGGATAAGCATGAGTGGTAGTGGGCTAAAACAAAGATGTTTGTCCAAATGTAATTAAAAGCAGGTTAGATGGGATTCACCTTGATGTGTCTGATGTGGGTATAATTTTGTCAATTTGTTGGAGGCTTTACATCCTTGATAGAGACACAACATCTTATTCCAATGTTAGTTTGCTAATAAATGGTAACGGGTGAGACATCCCATCTTTGATAATGATGCCACCTTTCTCCTGGTCCATTGTCCCATGTTAGCCTACCCGGGCAATTAGCCACTCAAAGACCGGACCCGACTTGGGTCTCAAGTATAGTGAAAAAATTCTACAAATTTTGTTTTTTTTTAAATACCGAACTTGTCTTAGGGCAAAATATTTGCTAAATTTTTTAACTCAGAATTTATCCTCTTTTCTGGTTTATCCTAATATATTTTTTAATTTTTTAAGCCAATTATGGTGGTTTTTTAGGACAGGGGTTTTATTAATGGGGTTCATTTCTAGGTTTTACCGTAACGATTATAGTTTTGGCGAGTTCCCTATGACAGTGTCAAATTTTTCATAATTATTTAAAAAAAATGTAATCAAATAGAAATGACCTTGACCAAATCAAAACTGAATTTCACACTTTCGGTCTTGATTATTTCATTCATTTTCAAAAAAGAGAAAAACAATGCCAAAGCTACTTGTTTGGTCTAGAACGGGGTTGAGTTCAAATATGTGTAGAAGTGGCAAATGGTTGAGCGTTAAGTATGTATAGAAGTGGCAAAGGGTCAAGCTTGAGCCTGACCCATTCACGACCAAGCCATGTCGGGCCCAAGTTATGGGCTCCTAGGAGTAATTCGGCCCTGCCCAATCAAGGCCCTCGAGCTTGCACCACCCTACTCGATGGAAAGGTTACCATGCGACACTTGCAAGGCTTTCTGCCTGGCAAGTAAGCCTTTCGAGCGTGACAAGAGTGCTTGCTTGGCAAGGCATTGCGCGGATCACGTGCGAAAAGCCTTACAAAGCAAGAGGTAGGGGGAACGAGAATAACACATTGCAAAGAAACAAATGAACACAAGAATAAAGATGGATTGCATTCACTATTAACACGTTTATAAAGCAATAGGTGCAAAACACATGAGCAAACCACACAAACACTACCCTCCCCCTATATAGCATAAGGGATTTTTCGGATATTGCTATAGTGGCAGGCAAAGTGGCTCTACGGGCATGGTTACATAAAAGTAAAGGAAAATACATAAAATCATAAAAAAAGACATTAAAAGATATTTATAATATATTTTCAAAGGTGTTCAGACCAAATCCGTGACATTCTCCCCCACTCAATTCTGTCAACGTCCTCGTTGACATTGTTCCTGGAGGTAGGCTTTGGCATATTGTGCTTGTTGAATGGTGAGTTCGTCTTCAGGCTCCCAGCTGTGTGGAAGGCCCCGTCACTTAATGAGGAATTCCCTTACTTGCTCTTTGCCTAAGAGAACTTCGCGATCCACCAAGATTTCCTCTAAGACTTGAACATCGGAGGTGACCTTCGGGTTACCGCGATCAATCTTGTTTCTGGAGGGGTCTTCGGCATCAACATGATATGGCTTGAGACAACTTGCATGGAAGGTTGGGTGGACTTGCATCCAGGCTAGTAAATGTACTTGAAAGAGGCTTTCCGACCCTCTTAGTGATGGGGACGGGAACTTCATACTTGCGAACAAGACCACGATGGAGTTGCCGGAATATCTTCAATTAAGCTGGATTCAGTTTGACAAGAACCAAATCTCCCACCTTAAATGTGTAAGGCTTCCAGACTGTTAGCCCACTTCTTCGCTTGGCGGGTGGCTTTCTCAAGATAGGCCTTGGCAATGTTTGGAGGTGTCAATCCTTTGCTAGGTGGAAGGTAGGTGGGCTGTTTCCCACGTACTCAGTCGCTAGAGTAAACGGTGTTGCCCACTGACGCCCAATGGCCAGCTCAAAGGGACTATGGTTGGTGGCAGAACTCCGTTGGAGGTTATAGGATAATTGGGCAATATCGAGCAGGTTCGCCCAATTCTTTTGATTAGCACTGATGAAGTGGAAAAGGTACTCTTCGAGGATGGCATTGATGCATTCAATCTAACCATTAGTTTGGGGATGCATGTTAGAGGAGAAATATAACTTTGAACCCAACAGCTTGAATAACTATGTCCAGAAGCCACCGGTGAACCGTGCATCACGATCATTCACAATGGTTTGTGGTACGCCTCAAAGTTTGACAATTTGTTTGAGGAATATGTGCGTTGCTTCTTCAGTTGTACAGTGCTTCAACGCCAGGATGAAAGTAGCATATTTTGATAAGTGATCTACCACTACCAAGATCAACCCTGTAAGATTTTTTACTCTTCACTCTTACTCAATCTCTCAAATTAATCAAGTAATTATTCAAAAGACTCAAGTAATCTCTCACTTCAAGTTCTTCAAGCAATCTTCAAGTTCTTCTTCAATCTCTCTCCCTCATTCTTCAAGAAGACATATTTAACTCGTCAAGATCTTCTTCTTCAAGCTCTCTCCTCTAGTTCTCTAAACTCAAGTCTTCAATAGGCAATTCTCTACACAAGTTTGAGATAGTGTTTTTTTTTAATGTTATCATTTCATTTTATTCTTCAATTTTCCATACTTTCTTTCTTTATAATTGTATATTAACATTTTTTTTTTAGATAAATGACTCACTCTTCTCATTCTCATCCCACGAATGAGTCCAACTCCAACACTCCGGAAAGTCATTATGCCCATTGAACAAGGGAATCCAATTCATCCTGATTATGACTTCGACATCTCATTCTCAGCAAATGAAGAGCAACCAATAGAACAAGAAGTGGCACCGGCAACTGGTGGTCTTGGTCGTGGGAGATGGGCAACTATACCAAGTGCACCAAAGAAGCACAATGTTTCTTATGTGTGGGTGCACTTGACAAAGAAAGAAATATCAAACCTAGATAAACTTGGATATATACTACTGTGGGCAATTTGCAATTACTGCAAAGCACATCTGAGTATCTCTACCAGCAGCAACTGTCATCTTTTTAGGCACGCCGACAAGTGCATAGTTAAGGCTAGAAAATTAGATCCAAGGCAAATATAGTTAGGTAACATGGCTAGCTCATCAACTAGTTTAAGTACTTTCATATACATCGAAAGTACAAATTAGAGTGAGCTAGCCAAATACTTTGTGTGCACCGAACAATCATTATCTTTTGCAGATGATACAAAGTTTGAAAGATATGCATGTGAAGAATGCCCTCAACACATGCTTCCATAAGGTTTTGCGTAATACAACTAAGTTAGACTATATTAAACTCTTTAATGAGTACAAATATATGCTCATTGAAACTCTTTTTACGATTCCAAGTAAATTTTCTCTTACTTCAAATATATGGACTAGTAACCAAAATTTATGATATGTTTGTATTAGTGAACATTACATTAATCATTGTTGGGTTTTAAATAAAAGAATTATTACTTTTAATTTATTAAAATCTCCTCATATGGGAATTGTAATTAGTAGGTCTATAATGGTTGCTTTACATGACTATCATATTAATGACAATATTCTTTCTATTACCTTAGATAATGCTCCAAATATCCAAATAATAAAAATGCTATTAGTTCTTCTCCGTCTTGATCTCAAGAATTTAGATATTTATGTAAATACAATAAAAATATAAAAAAAATTGTCTTAGATGTTAAATATATACTTATTTAATGTTACAATCTTGTTATGAATTAAAAGAAATTATAATATTATGGTGTGCTGATAAGATGCCTAATTCTTTATTATGTGATAATAATTTTGAAATTGCAATAGTTATTATGAATCGTTTACATGTTTTTTATGAAACTACTGAACAATTAACAAGTATATATTATCCCACTTCTTCTTTAGTTCTTAATCAACTCTATAATATTACTCTTATGTTTTCATAATATGGAAATAATGATGCATTTAATATGATTATGTGGCCAATGGAAACAAAATATAAAATATTGAAAATAACTTCCTATGATTTTTTGTTTAGGTGTAATTATGGACCCTAAGATTAAGTTAAGTGGTGTACAAATATTAGTAAATAGTATATATAATAATATGTCTTTAGAATCTAATAGATGAATTGAAGAGATTTAAAATGTCTTATATTCTTTATACGATACATATGAATTTATGTATAATAGTAAGACTATTGCCCCAACTTCTTCTATAAATAAAAATGACCCTTCTTAGTTATTACTAAGTAGAAATAAACAAAAATATACTCGTACTACTTCTAATAATAAATTACTTGTGTATTTATAAAATAATTTTATGACTTTTTTAACCTAAAAAAAATAAGTAACTTTGATATTCTAGTTTGGTGGCGGACACACGAACAAAATTATCATGTATTTGTCACCTTAGTGCATGATTTACTAACTCCTCTAATGCATGTCTACAGTAACTTCAAAGTTTACTCTTAGTGTAAAAAATATGGTATTAATTGATGAAGGAGTCACTTAGATTAAATGACAGTGGAGTGCTGCATTTGCATAACAAAATTAGAAGATGCAGAAAAGAGATAACAAACTTCAAAACTAGAAGATGAATTGCAAGAAAACCTTAATAAACTTCTAATTTCTTAAAAAGTTTAAATATAAATTTTTTTATCATAGACTTAGACTCTTAGAAGAGAGTTATAGAGGTGTGTTAATGTTAAATTATAAATGATATATAAGTGAGTAATTATTAACCTAGTTGAGATATATTTATATTATATTGATACAATTTTCATCTCCATAAAATTTAATTTTTTTAAAACTTACAAGATTATATAATATTATAATGTTATAATTATTTTTTTTTTTTTAAAAAATAAGGGCTTCGGCTACTCAGCCTTAAGCCAGACACTTCGAACTCTAGGGCCATGTTGTACTGGCATTTGGAGATGCCTGCAATATCATTCCCTATTTGGTTATCCCGGGTTTGGTCTAATACTTCGACTAAAGCCGGTTCAAAAGGTAAGGAAGCACTTTTTTGGCTGATTCTGTGACAAGCGCTATTGACCAAAAAACACGTGTATCAGATGATTCCTATGAGCGGGAGACTTTTGGTGGGGCCCAGTAAGTCAACTAACGTCGCAATGCCGTCTCTTATGGTCGCTTGCGCGAGAGCACTCTAATGGTGCCGGGCCCGGGTCTCAATCCTTACCCGAACTGTTTATAAAACCAGTCCCGTTATTGATCTCCGGTCCAACATTATATCCACACTTTTTGTAACATATTAATTGAATGGCTAACTCGGGAAAAAAGTTCATTCAACAAATTGGATTCTCAATCATCTTAATTCAATTGAACAACAGTTGGTTAATGGTTAAAAAAAGAATTATTCATCAAAACATAGAAATTAACAAAAAACTTTTTTTAAAAGATTGATTCACATCGTCAAGGTGAGCTTGACTCACTATCAATTGTCCAAATTAAATAGTGGTTATTCATAATCAAGAAAATCAAATTAAAGTTCAATTATGTATCCTAGAAATACATTATTTGATACTTGAATCTATTTTTTATTTTTTGTTAAAAAGTACTATAGGCATTACATATAGAATGGAGATCGCTACATTGGAACCAAAATAGAATGGCCAGGAAAAGCTTCAAGAAGCATAGGTCTACTTCATTAGCTACTTACCCATTTAGCTGACCCTTGTGATGGGTGAGGCTTATACGTAACATAATGAATTTTTGACTGAATACAATATTCAAAGAGGTCGGTTGTCCTTCCCCTTTTTGTCATATCTAAATATTCGAATAACCCTCGTTATAAAAAAAAGATCACTACTTTAGAGAGAACATGAGATGGGGGGTTGGAACTAAATTAGGCCAAAAGGCCTCAAGCCTGTTCCAACTTGTTTTGTTCTTTCATCATATAATTAGAAAACCACCACATCATGGCTGAATTCTGAACCACGAACCGGACCATTTAGGGTTAGAACTTAGAACCACCCAAAGTCGTGCCATTAGCAAAGTTAACGGCGTTTGGTGGCCGTCACCAATATCCGCGTGGGAATGACTAGACATACAACGTACTGTGGGACCCGCCCACTTTGAGGTTTGAGCGAAATAGACGGCCATGAACGTTCTGATGGGAGCAATTTCCCGTTGTGTCCACGTCAGGGCCCACATTCCGATTACGACAAGCTATCCGAATTAGGGCATTCTCGATATTTACCAAAACTAGGTGGGGGCAATGTAGTCAGTCATATGGAAAATCCCGTCCTTTCCCTTCCACTTTATGGCTCTTTGTTTGCCTTATTTACTAAAATAGCATCATTGAAAATTACTAGTAAAAAATTGTTGAGGGCATGCACGTAACTAAGATAAATTACTTGCCCTTTTTAATGATTGGAAGGCAGAACCCAGTCGGTGGGCAAAGTTCCAAATTCTGATGGTTTAGAGCGAGTTCTGTTTGGCTGACAAGTAGAGTTTACCAGAATGTCTCCACACAAGATTCTGAATGTTAGAAAAAGACAATATTGCCCTTAATAAATAATAATACTTCTTTTTTTATTGGGAAGACATGCCTCAAACAAAATTCTTAAATTTGATTTGATCCCATTGGTGAATCTACATATTACTTGAAAAATACTTCATTTGTCTCATATTAAAATTATTATTTATTTTTTAAAATAAATTAAAATAATTTATTTATTTTAAAAAAATAAATAAAAATATTAACATGGGAGAAAAAATATACTTCCATCCTAAAATAAGTGTCATATTCAATTTTTAAAAATAAATTAAAATTAATTTATGTTAAAAAACTAAATACAATGTTTCATTATGATAGGTAAAAGTATAATAATAATTTCCCTTAACGAGAATCTTATGTGATTATGGATAAGAAAGTGATGTCGATTGTACAATAAAATAAATATATTCAATTCTAGTGGCTAGGGGTGTTAAAGAGCCTAGCTAAGCCGAGTATTTAACTTGATAAGCTTGAGCTTGAACTATTCAAGTTTGGCTTGAGCTCAACTCAAAATTTAAATAAACTTGAAAATTCTAGCTCGAACTTGGCTTAAATTGAAAATATGAAGCTCGACTCAAACTCACCCTTCAATTTGTAAATCATGAGGCTAGGCTCAATTGACTTGGGCTTGAACAAAAATTATATATATAAAGTATATAGAGTAGAGGATGTCTAGCCAGAGTTGTAGCTCCATGGCCATTAGATCATGGTCAGAACCATAATTTGACGGCCAGGGAGCCAGAGTTGTGTGAGCTACAGCTCTTACTAGCTTTTTCATGTAAAGTATCTTACATAGTAAGATATTTTTAATATTAAGTAATAATAAATATCATTCAACAAGTTACTAATGTACCTTAAACAATGGAGTATAGTCACTAGTACATAGTAAGATGTTTTTAATATTAAGTAATAATAAATAGCATTCAACAAGTTACTAATGCACCTTAAACAATGGAGTATAGTCACTAGTTGAGAAGAAAAGTAAAATAAATATTTTAGTTACAATACTCTCAAAAGGCAACATTGACATTTTCTTATTTTACATATGTATGAATCATAAAATTATACAAAAAAAATAGAAACTCAATTAAAGTCCCTTGGTATGCCTCAAAAGGCCAAGAGTAGATGAGTAGTCAATTGTGCTACCAATTATGTCCCTTTTTTTTATTTTTGGGTTAAGAGTTATGGCGTTATGCTATCTCCTTAGTCCTAAGTTTTTATTTCAGATTTTAGAAGAATTCTTGAGTATCTTAATGTAATATCATAGTGAAATTAATATATTTAGATATGTTTATCTATTTTATTTACTTATATTTTTATGATATATGTGAATTTCAAAACATATCACGTATATAATATATGTATGTATATATTCCCTTTGTCCCATATTAATAGCTCTATATAGTATTTTAAAATGAACTAAAAAATAAATTTAGTTCATTTTAAAAAATCAAATAGAGTTGTTAATGTAAGACAAATAGAGTACATTAGTGTTTATGTCTCCAAAATTTTTACTTTTAAAAAATATATATCATACGTAGAAATTATATCTATTATAATTTAATGAAGATATATATCATATATAATACATATATGATATATGGTATTGGTACACATACATTATTATATGTCTTATTTATGTCATAAATATATTTTAAATTAATAATTATGTATATATATATAATATACATATAATATGTATCTTATATATATAAATTATTTATATGAAAATTAAAAATCATATTTGAGTTTGAGCTCAAGTAGAGTATGAGTTGAGTTCGAGTTTTATTAGAGCCGAGCTGAGTTGAGTAGGGGTATGCTTGAATTCAATTTGAGCTCAAGTCGAGCTAAGCCGAGTAGAGCCTGATCTACTCGACAAGAAGGATTGACTCATTAAGACCCCTACTTTGGGCCTATCCCAATTCTAACCAGGTTAATATCTTTGAGGATAGGTTAAGTCCTCCCATCCCCCATATTATCTCCAAGGTAGTATTTACCCTTATATAAAATTAAGGAAAATGCTCATTCTCCTTAAAAAATCTCATATTAGACCGTTACACATGCATCACCACCACTAATTTGTGAAGCACATCATATCAAAATACAGTGTAGAAAGAACACTATTCTACAATTATTGCAAAAAAAAATCAAGCAATTTAGCCTATTAAATTCAAAATATATTTGAAAGAATGAATTTTTTTATCACCATTTTCTCGAAATAATTAATAATACTGAAAAAAATGTGTCACCTATATTAGCATTTATTAACAACTAAATATCAATCTTTCCTTGAACTCTCGGAATCAATTTGCGAAAATGAGGCAAAAGCATAACATGAAGGCATTGCTACTTGAGCATGTCTACAATGATTTTTTAGGCACTTGCTTTAAATTTGTTATTGTATAAATTTTCATATAAGTACTATTTTGAAATAAATCTACAAAGTTAGCTAATGCTTCGAGGAAGGCATTGAAGAAGGTTACCATTAAGACATCGAGGGAAGGCATTGTATTGACATGAGATGGTAGAAGGGCTTCCCATTTAATAAAAAGAGAGATATAAAGTGCTGTGGCATAAATGAAAGATGCAGAGTTGGTGACCAAAGCCACTTTTTTACTAATTGGGTAAACCAACAAAAAGACGTGGAATGTTATAAGCTCTTAGTCAAAAATTTATTTTGCGTAGAATTATTTACGAAAAAAGTTAATGTGTCCCCAACTCACAAGTATTGTATGTACTTGAGAGCTGGTTGTCACTGAGCATCAAATCTTAGTGCTTGTAACACATGTGGGGGTGTATTGTACACATGTGGTACATTAAGTAACATTATAAGCCTTTCTTGTAACATATGCACACATGTTGTATAACGTATATACGTCAAATATGCAATACACTAATATATGTGAGAGCCTCAACACGCATCACAAGCATTACACTTTGCTACTCCACGATAGGGTACCGTGATCCATCATATTAAAATATGTGCACAAGGTTTCATAACAATAAGTTATATTTAAAGTCTAAATACAATTGTTTCAATACTATTTGGATAATAAAATTTTGCAATAAAAATATGAGCTCGGGCTTATATACGCCTATGTGAGCCCGAGCTCTATGGGCCGTCAGATCTATATTTGACGGCCCATAATACTCATGAGTTTAAATACCTATAAATATTCGACGGCTTATAGAACTCAGACTCACCTAGGCGTATATAAGCCCGAACTCATATAAACTTTTTCTTTTACAAAAACTCACACAAAAATTTAGATTAGACGTTATAAATAAGCCCTACATAAATTTATACGAGCTTACTTATCTAAACCAATATAAATTTTAATATAAAAATATTATTGTCTATTTGTCCATACTATTTGGGGTTTATGGGGATTTAAGGTTTTTATATTTCTGTAGTACAGTGACTTAAGGCTCTTAAGAAAGAGCAAATGTTCCATCACTTCATTCCAATTAGCGGAGGGTAACATGGCACATGCAATTCAATATGCACAAAAGGTCAATGGCATTTATGGTACTATAAAAGACAGCAACCTCTCTTCTAATCCCACCGGGCCACAACAAGATATTCATCTAACTAACATACCTTTTGGATTCCCGTAATTAGGCACCACTTTCAGGGACAAAATCGTCATATCGGAACCCCACCAACCTATCCGTTGAAAGTTTGATTTTTCTCCCCAGGAAGAAGATGACTGGAAGCTGAAGCAAGGCTCCAAAAATTGCAATTTTCCACCTCTCAATCTTCTTCTCTGGAATTAAACAAATATTTAAATTAGAGAAGTAAGTGCTCTGAGTCTGAGACTCTGAGGTGAGCAGAGAAGAGGAGGGCCTCGTTCTCTGCGTTAAAGACAATATACAATCGGCCCCATCATCTCAGTCTCTCTCTCTCTCTGCAGCTATTTGAGGGCCATCTGAGGAGACCCATTACTGGTTCTCCATCGTTTCCTGTTGGTGGGTATCTCGATGAGAAGTGGCGGTGGCTGACTTTTCATTTTCTCTGCAAGAAGGGAGCTTCTTCCAAGCTTGAGATCTGCATAACTGGGGAGGAACCGGAGAATTTCAGTGGAAAGGTAAGACTTTTTCTGCCTTATGTTGATGGGTTTTGGGTTATGGTGAAAGCTTGGTCTGTGAGTGAGTTTGCAGATTATGGTGCGTTTCTGCGGTGGAGATGGCAAAATTTGTCTGAAATTTGTGGTTTTGAGGTTGGGGAGCTAGCAGCAACGGAGTCTAAAAAAAAACTTCCTTTTAAGCGTATTTCGGATGTTGCTCTATTTTGCTTTCTGGGTTCTGCCATTTTCATTTTTGTTTATGAGTATCTTCTCTGAATTTTTCCTTCGGAGCTGGCGATCTGCCAAAATGAGAAAGTACTTGTATTGTTAAGTAAAAAAAAGGTTAAAGAGTTTGTTTTATTCCCTCGCTTCTTGTTACCGATTTGTTTGGGAAGCTATGTCTGGTTTCTTATTGTGGGTTTTGTATTGTTTTTACTGAGCTCGAGTAAACTGCTAAAGGAGATGAACTGCTATATTTCTTTCAAGAAACAGATTAGTCTAGGTTTTTGGCATCTTAATTTTGTGGTTTCCTATGAAATTTGATGCTGAACATTTCCTGAACTTCAGATCCGAAGAAAGGGGAAACAAATTATTGAGTTATTCAATAAAAAATGAGATTTTTTTTTCTGCTGAGTCTGGCGCAAATCGGAAAGTTTGCGGGATTGATAGCAGCATTTGTTTGACAAAGATTGATTGGTTTGCCTTTCCCTCGGGTTCGAAATTAATAGAAGTTATAGATTTTCTGATACAAAACCTCTGGCTTTACAATTTTCCCGCAGGAACTGATAGACAGAAGTTATTAAATTTTTTTTCTTTCAATTTTCTATTCTTTACTGTCTTTGCTTCATTTCTTGGTTAAAAACTGGTCACTATGTAAGTATCAGTTTTCTAATCTGGAAATAAGGCTATAATATGTTTTAGAATTGAAAGAGATGCATTGTAGTTGTTCTTGTGCGCAGCCCCAGTACTGGTCTTCAACTTAAGAAATTTTCTGAATAAGATGACTGCTGTTGTAGGGTGTAGGCGTTTCTGCAGTAGTCCGATGAACCAATATTTCTATCATGGATAAAAAGGAAAATTTATAGTTACTCCATGTTTTGTATTTCTTGACCTATAATTTTCTCCCATGGTAAGGAAATTGATAGTTATTTTTCTGTTTTCTATGTTTTGTTATTCAGGTCTTTGTTTTTTCTTCTAAACACTGATGAAATTTGACATATTAGACCGAGGTTTATTCAAATTTGTCGAAAACAGAAATTTTAATATTTGTCTCTTAACTGATTGCATGTGATTTGTATGTTACTATCCTTTTTTATTTTATTATTTTGTTGTTCATCGTCAGTTCCACGTGTAATCTTCAATATTTTGTCTGCTTGATCTGTGAACATGAGTGGCCTTATCCATGTTTGTAGCTTTATACTATTTGGATCAACGTGTTGGAATCTTATGACGAATTTTATTAATTTTACCCATCTTCCTTGAACACCCCCCCCCCCCCCCCCCCCCCCGGTTCAAGTTCCAGACAGCAAAAGACGGATATTCATGTCAAGTGCATCTCATTTAAAAAGTGACGGTTTTTTTTTATACCTGAAAACTAAAGATGAACCATCTTTATAAAGAAGTCTTGACTCATGCATTCCACCGTTGAAAAAAATACCTTTTCTTTTCCTTTGCTTCAATGAAGGTTTTTTTATGTGACGTGTTTTGAATTTTTTTAGGACGTAAATAGTCCTATTGAATGTGTTCCCAAATGTCATATTAATTTGCCTTACTGCCTACCGACATAGGTAAAAGTAGCGATCTGACCTAAGTTTTAATAAACTACCTACAAATACAAGTGAATTTTGTCAACTGTTGTTTTCTTGAAGGAGTCTGCCGAATTCTGCATATTTTTGGTGTTTTCATCACTGCACAAGTCTCCACCTTTTGTTTATTCTTCCTTTTACAGCCACAATGTATTCTGCAGACCAAGGTCTTAAATCTCGGTCTAGTCTTGGTTGCTCAAATAGACGAGATCGTAGAGAGTTCTCAGAGAGATCATGTAAAATGATCTCGGTGATCCTAAAAAAAGTTTTTTGCCATATATTTTGACAATCTATATATATATATTAGCATTTAGAAGTACCAGTACTAATATCAAACAATAATAACATTGTAGAGAACACTTACGTTAATATAAATTACACTACATAAAAGTATTAACCCTAAAGCCTAAGCATCATAGAGAATACATGTATTAACAGAAACTACATTAACTTTACTTAAATATGCAAAAAAACCCTACCCATTTTTGGTTATATATTTAGGAACAAATTAATTGAAATGATTTTGAGGGGTGAAACAATATCATTACTTAATTGAGGGATTAGAATATGATTTTACACACACACACAAACATACATATATATATATATATATACACTCCCTCCGTCCTAAATTAATAGCTCAATTTGGCAAAAAAGTTTGTTCCATATTAAGAGTTCTATTTTGTTCAATTTAAGTGATTGAGTACTTAAAAAGAGTATCATAAGCTTATTTTCCCTTCTCTCATATGTGAGTTTTACTATTCACTAAAAGCCACTATTTTTTTCAAAGGATGAGAAGTTTGCCACCCCCCCCCCTATTTTGGTCAGCCTACCCCACATATACTATGGCTTAATGGGGTGGGGTGGGGTGGCTGGAGGGGGTGAGAGACTTGTCATCTTTTTTCAAATGGAGTTATTTATATAGAATTGAGGGAATATATATATATATGTATGTATGTATGTATATGTATATACATGTATATGTATATGTATATACATAAGAAGCTCCCGGACACTTCTTAACCGGCGGATCACGATCCGCCGGCTGTGGGGGTAGATAGGTTTTTTGCCCCTATTCTACCATGGGCTTCACAATTGTGATAGTGGGGCCGAGATGCACTAGGCACATATTAACGGGACCCATATATATATAAAATTAATATAAGGTCAACCTCATATAAGCTTCGGTGAGTTTTCTAGATGCGGGGCTTGCTAATATGTGTAGAAGAAAGAGCACCATAAAAAATAGGGACTAGTGAATTTTGGGCCCATGTGGACGTGTAGGCCCCCTTCATCACACCATTCAATCTTGCCTTCAAATCAACGGTTGAGATTGCATTTTTAATTTGGGTATGTGGAGGTCACAAAAAGGAGTGGGACTAATTGGGATTTAAAGATCCCCTTTGACGATGAGTGTCAACCAAATTTGGGTCATCCCAATATGTAAGACCCACTAATTTAACCTCATTAATTTTTCAGTCATTGATTTGGGTTGAAATTTTTTCCATACTTGATGAGTGAGCTGCATTTATTTAAATGGACTCAGATTTCACATGGAGTCTACCCCCATGATTTGTCACTCATCCTCCTTGCTCCCACATCCCTTTTAAATGGTGGTCCCACAAAAATGGGCCTACGAGAATCAGCCTTACCGAAACTTACTTGAGGTTGACCTCATGGTAAGCCTTCTTTTATCATGTATCTAATTAACAGTTCAAGCTACTTTTTCACTAGACAACAGCATTGCAGCAGCCAAGAACTACTATTTGCAGCAGGTAGCAGCTGCTTTGCTGCACACAAGGAGCTGCTTTTGCAGCAGGCAGAGCTACTGTAAAACAGCAAGCTGCCAGCTGGTGCAAAAGAAGCTTCGTTCTTTCTTTTTTTTTTTTCTGGTAAAAGGAGGACTTTCTTAGCTAGATCTCCCCGAGATTGTGTAAAACAGGCAATAGGCCTTTTCCAGTGTCTTGGGTCTTGATGAAGCCACTAAGACTGAGATCTCACGAGATTGTGAACCATGTTGCAGACTGCAATAGCAAAAAGTTTCATGTATTATCCTTAATTAGTTTCCACGTTTCAAATGCATTATCCTTAATTAGTGTATTACAAATACGTTGCTTTTTCCTACAAAAGCAAAAGTTGACTCTGTATATGGTTTCTAATGCCAAAATCCATTTTTACATTTGCCCCAATCCTTGAAATGGAAAAGAGATATATGATTGTTTAAGGAGTAAATATTTGTTCTTTTGTTGAAACATTGATTCAATTCCTTCATACACTAGTAGATATACTTCTTAGTTTGTAGTGTGTATCTCTCTCTCTCTCTCTATATATATATATAGAGAGAGAGAGAGAGAGCTGCTTTGGCACGACCTGTAATGTGTATTGATTGCAGAATGCAAGTGTCCCTTCTAACAGCATGACAGGTCAAGAATTTAAGTTCACTTACTGCTGATTAATTTGTTCTATTGTGGAACTTTTCTGCCTCTTCTAGATAGGAACTGTTCTAAGAAAAAAGAAGCTAGTGTAAAAAACTCTCATGGGGCGTGTTGTACTCTAAGAACCTGCCTATTTTTTATTTATTATACTGTGTCGAGTTCTCTAGTTTGTTGTATGTTTTGCATTTTCTCTTTCCACATGGGTTCTTGTGGTAAGGGTGGTAAATACTAACCTTTTCTGTTTCTTTCCACTTGTTTAAAAGTATTTTTCGTACACAATTTTATCTGGAATATTAGTGTGACTTTTCCTGTGGCTGGATCTATTGGAAGTCAGTCAAATTGAAATATCAAAGCAAATTGTGTAACTATAAAAGCAAAGAAGAATTTTCAAAAGGCCGTGCTTATTCTGCAATGTTTGATTATAATTTCCTGAATGACAGTATCTAATGCATTCTAGTATGTAGAAGTCAGTAAATCCGTTTATTTTTATTTGGTTGATCTAATTATTATGATAATCCTTGATGCTGTTCAAAAGAAAAAAAAACTTAAGATCTGACAATGTTATATCTACTAAGTGCTGTCAAGAAGAGTTAAAGCTTTTGGTTTATCTGACTTGATGTTCTGCAATGGTCTTTGAAGAAAAGTAAAAGTTTTTTAGCTGGGAAATTTTCCCCAGCCAAATTGAAATATCAAAATTAATTGTGTAATCTATAAAAGGAAAAGAAGAATTTTTGAAAGTCCAGGAATATGCTGCAATGTTAATTATAATGTCCTGAAAGACAGTATTTAATCATCCTAGTATGTTGAAGTCAGTAAATCCCTTTATATTAGTTTGGTTGATCTAATTATCATGACAATCCTTGATACTGTTTAGAAGAAAAAGGCTTAAGATGTGACAATGTTCTATCTACAAAGTGCTGTGAAGAAGAGTGAAAGATTTTTGTTTATCTGACTTGATGTTCTGCAATGTTCTTTGAAGAAAAATAAAAGCTTTTTAGCTGCGCAATTTCATGTGGAAGATTGACTTCATTATTGGTGCACAAAGATATTGTCTCACTGATACTTTCTGCAGGTGGTCAAGCTACAGTCAAGCTCTCCTTCACAAAACCATCTAATAGCAAAGAGAAGAACCACATAATATCAGTGGTGCAAGCATGAGCAATATCAAATTGGGCGTGGAGGTGGTAAGTGCCCATGACCTCTTGCCCAAAGATGGCCAGGGTTCTTCCAATGCATTTGTGGAACTGCATTTTGATGGCCAAAAATATCGGACTTCAGTAAAAGACAAAGACCTGAGTCCTGTTTGGAATGAACAGTTCTTTTTTAACATCTCTGATGCCACCGACCTGCATAACCTCTACCTTGATGCTTATGTGTACAACAACATAAAAGGAAATCACTCTAAATCCTTCCTTGGAAAAGTTCGACTCACTGGGACCTCCTTTGTTCCTTATGCTGATTCGGTGGTCTTGCACTATCCTTTGGAAAAAAGAAGCATTTTCTCTCGTGTAAAGGGTGAACTTGGCCTTAAAGTCTATCTGACAGATGACCCCTCTGTTAGATCCTCATCCAATCCACTGCCTGCTGTGGACCCTTTTCCTTTTGCAGATCCTAATCTGACCCACTCGCAGCAATCACAGCCACAAGTCCAGAACTCTGCTCCTGCCCCCACTTCATATACAGAAAGCAAAGGAGAAGCTAGGCGCACATTTCATAACCTTCCAAAGCAAGAATACCAGCAACAGCAATCTCAGCATTCTGTGGCCAGCATACCTGCGCAAGGGGTAAATTATGCCGGAAATGAAATGAAAGCTGAGCCCCCTAGGATCGTTCGCATGTACTCAGCATCTGCTCAGCAGCCGGTAGATTATGCTTTGAAAGAGACAAGCCCATTTCTTGGTGGAGGGCAGGTTGTGGGAGGCCGGGTAATTCGTGCAGACAAGCCTGCCAGTACTTATGACCTTGTTGAACAAATGCAGTATCTATTTGTACGTGTTGTGAAGGCACATGAGCTTCCGTCAATGGATGTCACAGGGAGCCTTGACCCGTATGTTGAAGTGAGAATTGGGAACTATAAAGGTATCACTAAGCATTTTGAGAAGAAGCAGGATCCAGTTTGGAATGAGGTATTTGCCTTTTCCCGAGAGAGGATGCAGGCCACTTACCTAGACGTTGTGGTGAAGGACAAAGATCTTGTAAAGGATGATTTTGTAGGGATTGTGAGATTTGACCTCAATGAGGTCCCAACACGGGTCCCTCCTGACAGCCCCTTGGCTCCTCAGTGGTATCGCCTTGAGGACAAGAAGGGGGATAAAGTAAAGGGTGAACTTATGCTTGCTGTTTGGATTGGGACACAGGCTGACGAAGCATTCCCAGATGCTTGGCACGCTGATGCAACTTCACCGGCTGTTGATGGATCTGTTGCAGCGGGAAGTCACATAAGGTCTAAGGTCTACCATGCACCTAGGCTGTGGTATGTACGTGTAAATGTCATTGAGGCACAAGACTTAATTATTTCAGACAAAACACGGTTTCCGGATGTGTACGTGAAGGCCCAGATTGGCCACCAGCTTCTGAAAACAAAACCCATTCAGGCACGTACACTGAATCCTATGTGGAATGAGGATATGATTTTTGTTGCGGCCGAGCCTTTCGAAGATCATCTTGTCCTTTCAGTGGAAGATCGTGTAGGACCTAACAAGGATGAGATCATTGGACGAGTGATCATCCCCCTCAATGCCGTACCCAAACGTGCAGATGACAGGCTCATAGATGCGAGATGGTTCCCTCTTGAGAAGCCTGTAGCTGTGGATATTGACCAACTGAAGAAAGAGAAGTTTGCCAGTAGAATCCACCTCCGGCTTTGTCTAGATGGAGGGTACCACGTACTAGATGAGTCAACACATTACAGCAGTGACCTCCGGCCAACTGCAAAGCAACTGTGGAAGTCATCAATAGGTATTCTAGAACTTGGAATCTTGAGTGCAGAAGGGCTGCACCCAATGAAAACCCGAGAGGGAAGGGGTACATCCGATACCTACTGTGTAGCAAAATATGGTCATAAATGGGTACGCACTCGTTCAATTGTCAATAGCCTCAGTCCAAAATTCAATGAGCAGTATACTTGGGAGGTATATGATCCGGCAACAGTTCTAACTGTTGGTGTATTTGACAACTCCTTGATTGGTGAAAAGGGCACCACTGGGAGCAAAGACATGAAGGTTGGAAAAGTTAGGATCCGTTTATCCACACTTGAGACTGGCCGTGTCTACACCCATTCATACCCGCTGCTAGTTCTGCATCCTTCGGGTGTCAAAAAGATGGGGGAGCTGCACTTAGCCATACGATTCTCATGTACATCGCTTGTGAACATGCTGCATATATACTCTCGCCCACTTCTGCCAAAAATGCACTATGTGCGACCTCTTTCTGTGATTCAGCTTGATCACTTGAGGTTCCAGGCAGTGAACATTGTGGCAGCAAGACTGAGCAGGGCCGAGCCCCCATTAAGGAAAGAGGTTGTGGAATATATGACTGATGTGAATTCTCACTTATGGAGTATGAGGAAGAGTAAGGCAAACTTCTTCCGATTGATGTCGGTTTTTTCGGGACTATTTGCTATTGGGAAATGGTTTGGAGATGTTTGTGCTTGGAAGAACCCTGTTACAACTGTTCTGGTTCATGTGCTCTTCGTGATGCTTGTTTGCTTCCCTGAATTGATTCTCCCGACCATATTCTTGTACATGTTCTTGATTGGGATATGGAATTATAGGTACAGGCCAAGGTACCCTCCGCACATGAACACTCGAATATCTCATGCGGACTCAGTTCACCCTGATGAACTGCAAGAAGAATTTGATACTTTTCCAACTTCTGCAAGCCCAGACCTGGTCCGAATGAGATATGACAGGCTGAGGAGTGTTGCGGGCAGAATTCAAACAGTGGTGGGCGACATTGCAACTCAAGGAGAGAGAGTTCAATCATTATTGAGCTGGAGGGATCCTCGAGCAACTGCAATGTTCGTGATCTTCTGTCTGCTGACGGCAATGGTGTTATATGTGACACCATTCCAGGTAATTGCAGTCATTGCAGGATTTTTTTTGATGAGACACCCAAGATTCCGCCACAAATTACCATCTGTTCCTGTGAACTTTTTCCGGCGGCTTCCTGCGAGGACAGATAGTATGCTGTAGATAGTGTTCATGGTGCCAGATTACTACCATAAATGTCAGTATGCAGTCACTGCCTCAAAACTTTGGAGCTAGCTCTACTTTTAGTTTATATCTTCGTTATGTGAATTGCTTGCTGTAGCTTTTACTCTGAACATAGTAGAAAGTGGAGATAATTCCTTGTTATATTCTACGAACTAAGCATATAATTCCAGGAGGTTTGCGGAAATTATTGCATAAATTTTGAGGAAATGTGACCATAATCCGCCGCTTTGATGGCTAAAGATTCCACGATGCGAAGAAGCCAGGAACAAACATGCTATTCTAATAAGGTGATCACTTGTCCCTCCAGGTGATGCTTTAGAACTGACCCCCTAGTGGTTTAATTCAGTCGTCCATGTGAGAGGACCTGATTGTGCCTGGAGATAAAAATTTAGATTTCTGCTTCCTATATATTGAGGTGGTTGTTTGATGGAAGTGAGGCAGCATTTTTAAGCTGCTAAATGGACGTATAGTACCTGATACTTAAAATTTTACCTGCTGTATGTTTTCAATTATAATGGTACTTTACATCCAAATCAGCAGTCTTTTTTCAAAGAGTAATGCGACGTCTTCTTGCTCCCTGGAAGGCTCACTGTAAGCTCGCCATGATGTGTGGCTCCAAGTGCAGGCTCCTGCCCAAACCTTGGTCCTGTGCCACCACGATTTCAGCAAGCGTTCCTGGGTGTGAGAGAACTGATTGCCTGGACGTACGACCAGGGTAATTTACTCTGGTTGTACGTTGAATAAGCCACATTTTACACTTTGAGATGAAGCCGAGCCGAGTTATTCTTATCATTTAATCATGGCGGTTTAAACTTTTAAAGGCAAGAACGTGGCTCTTAAAGACACGACCATAGAATCAAAACTCTGGGTGTGAGCTGCGCATGTAGTATTTTCATTTTTCAAAAGGTTGTGAAGGGCAAAGAAACATGCAGGGATCTGTCCTTTGCCGCTGAAATTACTTCACTATCAGGGTCAGAAGGTTGGATCGGATTAGCTTTGGGTCAGGTCATTCTGCATTGGCGAATTCCTTATCTTCATTTCAACATTATCGAAAGGGGAACACAAACATGTGGCTTCCGCTTATGAATAGGGGACAGCTCAAACTATTCCAAATAAGCTTAATTAGGGGTGGCAACGGGCAGGGCAGGCCTGGCCCATTGGGGCCACCTCACGGGGTGGGCTGTGTTGGGTCTGGCTGAATGGGGGAGAAGGGGGAGGTTGGCCCAACCTACTCCCTCCCCTATTTTTTCCCTAATAGAAAAAATATACTTAAAAAATAATATAAAATTATAAAATAGAGGTTAAAATTACATCACTATACAATGAGTATATTTCAACTAGGTTGACACCCACTCATTTATCTATAATTTATAAATATAATATAAAATTGTATATATCAAAATAAATTAAAATTATATTATTAACTAATTAATTGTCAAGTCTTATAAATATTGTCCCATTTCCTCTTCAAACGTAGGAGCTTGTTCTTTTTTTTCTGCATCCAACTAATTCTTCAAACAAAATGCATGCCTCCACTGCATCAAACATTAGTCGACTTTGCCTATCATCCAATACCCTACTTCCTTCATTAAAAGCAGATTCTGATGCTACTGTTGACATTAGGGGGGTTAGAAAATCAAGAGCTAAGGCAAACAATACAAAATAATTCTTTTCATGTGTCTACTACCAAGTTAAAACATTCAAATTATTAAGTTCTTCCTCTGTAATAAAAGATGCAAAATCAATTTGTAAATATATAGCTAGTTCATTAGTATTAGAACTATATTTTTGTTTATTTTTTTAAAGTAACATCTAAGACTTAGTTTTCTATAAAAGATGATGCATAGCAAAAAAAAAAGTTGATTTATTTCGTCTTGACCCATAGGTTTTTTCATATGTATTATATAAAGAACACAAAGTAGTTTCAGTTTTATATAGATTATCATTATCATCAACATAGGGACTCATTTTTTTACCTATACCATCTATTAAAATTTGTATACCTTCTAATCTAACCCTAGGATCTATTACAACCTCTAAACAATAAATTAAAGGGATAGGAGATTAATATTTATTAAATTTTGTTTCCATTTCTATTACAAGATGTGCAAAAGTTTTATTATTTTTATAATTTTTAAATGCATAAGTTACATCATACAAGTGGTTTAGAATTGAACCAGAAGTAGGATAGTACACTCTAGATAATTCTTTAGTACTATTATAAAAAATAGATAGAAAATGTATCAAATAAATAGAAATGACAAAATAACCTTCATTAAGTCCTAGATTAGATAACTTTTCTGTAGCTCAACTTATGATTAACCTTTATGATCATTCATAAGATTTCAACATTAAATATGTGTTATTCCACCTATGACGGATATCTAATTGAAAATTTTTATATTTCTTACTATGTAATTTATAAAAGTATCTAAATTCTTGTATTTTAGAGGGTGGAGAAGTGATATGTAATACAAATTTTTTAATTAATTGAAGATGAGGTTTAACTACAATTAAACCATCTTAAATAAATAAATTAATTATGTGACATGCACATCTAATATGAAATGTAAGAAATTCTAGTGTACCAATGTTATCACAATGAGTTTTTAAAAGTTTTATCACTAAATTATTATTAAAGGCATTGTCTAAAGCAATGACATAATTTTACTTTTAATATTGTATTCATTTAAAACAAAAATCCATGATTTTTAAATAATTGAGGTAGAATGAGGATATTATATCATGTTAAAATAAATTATTTTCTTATTTAATCTCCATGCTTCATCAATAAAATGACTTGTAACACATAAATATATGATATCTTAGTTATTAATAAAAAAATTAGAAGTTAAAGAAATCTTACATAGAATTATAAGTAGGGTGTTCATAAGTTGTACCATGTACTACTTGTGTAGTTTGAAAATATCTTTCTTTAAAGTATTGTGCGAGATTTTGTGGAAGGCCGGGTTTAGAGCTTATCTCACATAAGTCTCGAACAATTCATCATCGGCGAAGGAGAAGGGTTATTCGGCGCGCACAATGGACTTTATGTGCTCCCCCTGAATTATATCTTAATTAAAAATATAATTACTAAGAGAGGTGGAAGAAGAACTTATGACACTTAGTTGTACTTGTTTGGGGTCCTTCGGTCCATAGTTGGCAGAGCATGCTTTAGCATGTTGGAGAAGTTGTATTTGTTTTGCAATAGTTGCATTCAACTCTTATGAGGAATATTCCAGGCTTGTTAGGGTCGTCCACCTTAACTTTCTTCATATGGTTCTACACAATAGAGGGTTGCCACCCCCCACCCAACAGTTGAAGGTATTGGTTAAATACTTCCTTTGTAGTCGACTTTATCCATTTAGGAAATTCTTCCTTTGGGAAAATTGTCGATTGGGGGGCGACTGAGGAGGAAAATGCATTGTAGTTGGAGTAAGATGTCATATTATTTACAATAAAAAATAATTTATAAAAAAGGTAAAATGAAATAAAAATTAAATTATTAAATCAAAATTACTTACCTTGGACCTTGATGCTTGAGTTGCCCACTTAATGGAAGAGGATGAAGCTTGAGAATTGAGAACTTTGTTCATGAATCTTGAGGCTTGAGAGTGAGTTTAATTTTAAATTTTAATTAAAAATAAAAATTAAAGTGATTAAAATCTTAATAGTATGGATGAGAGGAGAAAGAAAGTCTTAAAGAATAGAAGAAAGGGTAAAGAGAAGGTTAAACACCCCCCTATTTATACATTTTCAAATGTGACAATTACCTCTCTTACCTTTAAAAATGATCATAATTTGAATTTTAATAGGGTTAAAATTGACTTTTTGGGAGAGGGGGGACGGTTATAGCGATTGGGGTTCCCCACCAGTCATTGGGGAGCCCCTCAACAGCTTGCTGGGCTGGCCCGAAGTTTGATACATCGGGCCTTGGGTTGGGTCAAGCCAGGGCTGCTGAATTGCCACCCCTAAGCTCAACCAAGTACATGGACTGATCTCTGATCTCAGGATGACATGCGTTATTCGGCACTGAGCCAAATTGGCCGTGCAAATTTTGTCCATTTGGTTGGAACTCCAAATCACCCGAGTAAAAATGAATCCAAAAAATTTCATTTCTTTGGTGAAAGGCCTCTCTTCAACACAGATTGTCAGTGTCCTTGAGCTCATCGAGGTCCTCATGCATTTGCCCTTGCTAATGTTTACACACTCCCCCAAAGTGATCTCTTGGTGCTCCTCAACACTTTACACTACACTCACACCTATGAATGTTCTCTTCTCCTCACTTGAGCTAAAAGGTAAGACACCAACAAGGTGTCTTTCCCAACTTCTTACAATGATAATATAATGTAAGCATAGATAGAAACTTTAGCCTAGGAATAAATAGAGAAAATAATTGAGATGAGAATCCTCCAAAGTGTAGTTACTCCTCTTTTCTTAAAAATGACTTGGTGGACAACTATTATATTTTGCTCGGCAAAGGCTCTCCCTTCAAAGAAATTGTGAAAGGTTGAAAGCTTGAGGAATTCCGTCTCTTGTTTATGCTAGGAGGAACTGTGAGGCTAGCAGGAGAACAACCAAAGGAAGCATGCTTTGGGACGAGTATGCTGAGTTTCGATAGCATTGGAGCATTAGCGAACAAATTTCCTAGTCCTACTAGGAGTGGAACTTGATGGCGGGCTGGGTGCCATTGGCATAGGAAGAGTCCTATGCACAATGGACTCATGAAGAGGCCTTCTACTTGAAGTAGGAGATGTGTTGGCTGGTTGCTTATTCATTGTAAAGGTTCCTAGCATGACTAGGAGTGTGCCAGAGGCATAGCACAAGTGGGAAACGTAAAGAAATAGTTACATGCAAGTAGGACTGCTCAAGATGGTTGAATTCTAGTGGAACAAGGACTCCATGTGAGAGGTAGATGTAACTAGAAAGGCAAGAGGCATGTGAGTTGAGGACTTCGAGCCAGAGTAATTGACATGAAGTCCGCTAAAGAGGTGGAATCCTCAAAGGAGTGTGCAACTAGGTTTCTAGCTGGGTTGGACTTCGAAGAGATGGTTTTGGGTAGGATTGTGAGCTATTTTACCTATTATATTGGGTTGAGACTCTTGGGTTACTAATTTGTAACTTTCAAATGAATTTTTTATATTGTCAGGAGTGTCGCCATCCAACAGTTCAGGGGGGCACACCATAAACCACCACACACTTTAGTTCATGTGCAGTTCACATAAGTTGGCCACCTCAGCTAGTATCATAGCGATCAACTAGCATGCGCCGATTTGCCCTCGTGATGACCTGATTGCAGCCTACAACTAGCAGCCAAATGCCTTAGTTTCACCCATGTCTATGCACCCCAAGCACAAGTAAAAACATATGAAATTACAAGGAAAAAGAGGATCCTTCCTAAAACCTTTTATAACAATAATTACAATGAACAAGACCATCTACCTTGCTCCCAAACCCATAAAACTCACTTTCACTCACACAAAATCGCCCCCTTACAATATTAGGCCCTACCCAACTCACTCCTAACACTCAGCTCGCCAAGAACCAAGATTGATGAAGGTTTGATCGTCCCCTTGGCTGAATTTGTCCCTAGTAGAATTTCTCCAAGTCTAACTGAATTCCCTTGTTGCTTCTAGCCTAGACTCAAGCAACCTGTTTTGGGCAAACCGTTTCAATTCTTTTCAATACGCCTAGGGAGAACTGGCATCTCCAGCGCTCTCTAGTGCTTGGGGCTTGCAGGAGCGGGATGGTAGGGATATTCTACGTAGGTGAAAGCTGGATTTAGTTATTGACCCCAACCTTTAATGACCCATACTTTCTTGAGCCCCTAGATAGGAAGTCATAATTCCACCCATGGGGGTAGAAATGGAAGGAAACCACAACCAATCATCACGATCTGATCGAAAATCTACTAAATTGAGATAGCGCTTGATGGGGCTCAGTCTGCAAGTGCAAAAATAGAAGATTTTGTTACAGTGCGCAAGAGAAGAGGAGGTCTGAGCGGCATTATATCTAATGGGTTGCACATGTTTTAAAAAACAGGGGCAGTTTCATCAATCACTAACGAGAGGAACTGAAAGCTTTGTAAACGAGTTGTGGGGACATGGGTATTTTAGTCTTTTGACTCTAACATAATGAGTCGTTAATTCCGTTAGTTGTCTTCTCCATGAGGGTTGCAGATGAACTATTTTCTTAATAGAAAAACCCAATGTCATTGATGACATCAAACACCGTTTAGAGCCAGTTAATTCTGCTTAGTATAAATAGTGAAGGACGGCTTGAAGATGGACGACTTTTGAATTTGAATTCTCCATTTGATATTTTTTGAGATTGAGCTAAGTTGCTCCCATTAAATACGGATATGGGAGAGATCTATTTCCGTTCTCAGCTCGTGGTTAAAGAGTCATCGCTCCCAAGCTTGGATTTCGATCAATCTCAAGAGAGCTAAGTGAAGCTCAATTTTCTGACTGGATTGTTGTTTCATTTGTATCAGATTGTAAGGAATTAAACAGCTTCTGTTCGAAGTTTAGAGACTTTGTTGATCTTTGTTTCATTTTTGTTTGAACATTCATTATAGTGTGTTTGCTTATAATTGTTGAAGAAATTAGTTTGGCAATTGCTTCTGTGAATTGAATTTACCTTTAATTTTATGGTAATTGGAATTTGTTGGTCAATTGAATTTGAAATTCAGATGTGTGAAAGTTGGCTATTTCCAAATTTTAAAAATTGATCCCATCATATGGTATCAAAGCGGTGTTATTCTGGAAAATTGATTGAAACATGGCTGAGAATATAGAAGGAGAAGGTCCTAGTATGCAGCAAATGTTTGCTTAGTTGTTGCAGTTACAACAACAAACATTGCAAGTTCAGTAGCAGAATCATGCTCAGCTTATGCAGGTGATAACACATCAACCAGGAATAGGAAATGCAGTTCCATTTCCTGGCATGATGAATGTGCCCCCAGTATTTCATCAACATCAAAATGGAAATAGAAGAAGAGGAGGTAGGAGAGGTCAAGCTTTTGCAAATGTACAATTGCCAGTTCACGTAGAACAACCGTAGATGCAAATACCTGTGCCAAATGTATTTGATGATAATGAAGCAACCAGTGAAGAAGAACTGGAATTGCATAATGCACGTAATGGAGAAAGGGATGATAGATTTAGACTTAAATTGGATATGCCTGATTTTCATGGTAAAATTCATGTAGAAGATTTCTTGGACTGGTTAGTGAAGTTGAGAAGTATTTTGATTGTTTGGATGTACCTGAACTTAAGAAAGTGAAATTAGTTTTATGTAAAATCAAGAGTGGAGACGTAGTTTGGTGGGAGCAATTACAAATGAAAAGAAGTAGACAAGGCAAACAACCAATTAAAAGTTGGGCTAGAATGAAGCAAATGCTAAGAGCTCGATTTTTGCCTCAAGATTATGAACAACTTCGATTCCATAGCTATCAGAATTGTAAACAAGGCAATAATTCGATTGCTGAATATATAGAAGAATTTCAAAGGTTGGCTGCAAGGAATAATTTGTATGAAACAAAAGGACAAGAGGTGCAAAGGTACATTGATGGATTAAAATATTCTTTTCAAGAATAGAGTTATTGTCATACCAGTATACACATTAAATGATGCATTTCAACTGTCAGTAAGGGCTGAAAATTTTTGAGTAATCATCCTGCAAGCAAAACTATTTTTAGTAATAGAGTGCAGCAAAACAACTTTTAGTATCAGAAGAACAAAGGAAATCAAAATGATGGGGAAAGTTCTACTGCTACAACAAACAAAGTTAAGGTGAATGAGGTAATTCCCAGAAGAAATCCAAGCAGATATTAGGATAAAGGATCCACTTCTATAGTACAAAATACTTATGTTAAAGCATGGCCATACAAGTGTTTTAGGTGTTTGCAATCTGGACATTATTCAAACAAGTGTCCTGTGCCAGAAGCTGATTTACAAGCAGTAAGAAGAACTACTTTTCTTATTGAACAAAAGAAGGAACAAGAATAGAATGAAGAATCAGGAATCAAAGAAGATGAAGAAAGGAAATAGGAAGTTCATGAAGATGAAGGTTTAGACTATGAAAACCATCCCTTAAGTTTAGTGGTCAGGAAACTATTATTGACATCTAAAGATGAACAATTAAGTTAGAGCCACCAAAATTTTCATACCAAAGGAACATTTAATAAAAGAGTGTGTACAATCATAATTGATGGAGGAAGTTCAGTTGCAAAAAGAGCTGTAAGGAAATTGGGTTTGACATTACAACCACATTCGACATCTTACACTATTGGATGGATTAAGAGTGTGAAGCCAATAAAAATTGAATATCAATGTGAGGTTCCATTTTCATTTGGAAAAACCTATCAAACTGAGCTTTTGTGTGATGTACTAGAAATGGAAGCATGTCACATATTGCTACGCAGACTGTGGCAATTTGATGAGGCTGCAATTCATGATGGATAGGCTAATACCTATTCTTTTTCACATAAAGGAGTCAAAGTAGTGTTGCAAAGATAGGAGAGTTGGAAAAATCTAAAGCAACAATTAGTTTATTCAAAGTATGAAACTACTTTAAAGTCAGGTAATGTAGTTTATGCTGTGGTGGAAACAAAGAAACAAGGAGCAGAAGGTAACTTATGAGTTAGTTAAACAAATGATGGAGAAATATAAATCTATTGCTAATGATGATATGCCTATGTCTTTGCCTCCTATGAGAAATATACAACATCAGATTGATTTTTAGCAAGTAACGAGTTTGCTCCATTTACCACATTATAGAATGACTCCAATTGAGCATAAGGAGTTACAAAGGCAGGTTGAAGTTTTGCTTCAAAGAGGACTTATTAGAGAGAGCATTAGTTCTATGGTTGTACATGCTTTATTTGTGCCAAAGAAGAATGGTGAATGGAGGATGTGTACATTGATTGTAGGGCAGTGAATAAAATCACAGTTAGGTATAGTTTTCACATAGCTCAACTTTATGACATGTTGATCAGTTGCAAGGATCTAGAGTGTTTTCAAAAATTGATTTGCGAAGTGGATATCATCAGATAAGAATTAAGGAAGAGGATGAATGGAAGACAACCTTTAAAACAAGGGAAGGCTTGTATGAATGACTAGTAATGCCTTTTGGGCTTACTAATGCCCCAAGCACTTTCATGAGGGTCATGACTTATGTTCTTAAACCAGTATTGGGTAAATTTATAGTTGTTTACTTTAATGACATACTGATTCATAGCAAAACAAGAGAAGAACATATGAAGCATTTAGAAGCAGTGTTACAACTTTTGCAGAAACATGATTTGCTTATCAATGTTAAGAAGTGTTCTTTCTTGAATTCACAACTTGTGTTTTTAGGGTATGTAATCACATCTCAAGAAATTATAGTTGATGAAAGCAAGAATAAAACCATTAGTGAATGGCCAGTTCCAAAGTCAGCACAAGAGGTGAGGAGTTTTCATGGTTCGGCCACATTTTATAGGAGGTTTGTGAAGAACATCAGTTCCATATCAGCTCCTCTAACTGATTGTATGAAAGAAAAAACTTTTACATGGACTAAAGCAACTGCTAGAAGCTTTGAATTGTTAAAATACAATCTAACTACAACACCAGTCTTGGTTTTGCTAGACTTTTCTAAACCTTTTGAAATAGAATGTGATGCATCAGGGACTGGAATTGGAGCTATACTCTCACAAGAAGGGAAACCTATAGCTTTTTACAGTGAGAAACTCAATGAAGTAAAACAGAGATGGTTAGCTTACAAACTTGAATTGTATGATCTAGTGTAATCTTTAAGGCATTGGAGGCAATATCTTCTGCATAAAGAATTTATTCTTCATACAAACCATCAACCTTTGAGGTATCTTCAAAATAAGATATAGTTGGATAGGATTTATGCTAGATGGATCACAAAAATTCAAGAGTATACTTTCTTAATTAAGCACAAGCGAGGGAAATTAAATCAGGTAGCTAATGCTTTGAGTAGAAAGCATATACTTTTGACAACTCTTCAAGCTTTAGTATTTGAATTTGAAGAACTCAAACATCAGTATGCACAAGATACAAAATTTGGGTCTATTTGGCATAATTGTCAGTAGCAAAGACACAACAATGAAGACTTTATCATGAAGGATGAATTTTTGTTCAAAGGAAACAAACTATGTATTCCTAACAATTCTTTGAGAGAGAAGTTAATAAGAGAACTTCATGAAGGAGGAATGATAGGTCATTTTGGAAAAAAAAGACCTTATCTTTAGTACAAGAAAGATTTTATTGGCCTAGTTGCAGGAAAGAAGTTCATAAGTTGGTACAACATTGTAAAATTTGTCAAAAGTTTAAAGGGCAGTCACAAAATACAGGGTTGTATTTACCTCTTCCAGTTCTTAATCAGCCATGGGAAGACATTTCCATAGACTTTGTGTTAGGATTGCCAAGAACGGCGTATTGATTCAATTTTTGTAGTGGTAGACATGCTCTAAAAAATGGCATATTTTATCAGTTGTAAAAAAGTACACGATGTTGTCTACATTGCTCAGTTGTTCTTCAAAGAACTTGTTAAAACTCTATGGTTTTCCTAAATTTATTACCTCTGACAGAGATAGTAAATTTCTTAGCCATTTCTGGCTGACATTGTGGAAAAGAGCTAGTACTCAACTGAATTTTAGTTCCACTTTCCATCTCCAAACAAATGGGCAAACTGAAGTAGTGAATAGATCATTGGGTAATTTAATTAGGACATTGTCTGCAGATAAACCAGGTCAATAGGAAATTATGTTGCCTCCAGCTGAATTTGCATATAATGCCTCTGTAAATAGAACTACTGGAACGTCTCCTTTTCAAGTAGTGTATGGTCACAATCCTAGATATACTCTGGATTTAATACCTATTACTCGAGGAGTTGAAGATCATCTAACAACTATTCATAGTTTGCAACATTTTGATTGTATTCATCAACAATCCAGAGACCATATTTCTTCTGTTAATGCCAAATATAAGGAGTATGCAGACAAAACTTGTCGAGATAAGCAGTTTGAAGAGGGACAATTGGTAATGGTTTATTTGAGAAAGGAATGTATGCATGCTGGAGTTTATCAGAAACTTGGACAATGAAAATTTGAACCCTTTCACATTTTGCACAAAATCAACGCCAATGCCTATGTTCTTGATTTGCCTCCTGATTGGAATATGTTTTCTACATTCAATGTTGCTGATCTTTATGAGTATTATGATCCCTCTATAGTATGCCACGATTTGGATTTGAGGTCAAATCTTTTTAATAAGGAAGGGTCTGATGGGACTTAATTTGCAAGTGCAGAAATAGAAGCTTCTGCTACAGGCGCAAGAGAAGAGGAGGTCTAAGAGGCATTCTATCAAATGGGTTGTACAAGTTTTAAAATACGTGGGCAGTTTTGTCAACCACTAACAAGAGGAACTGAAAGCTTTGTAAATGAGTTGTGGGGACATTGATATTTTAGTCTTTTGACTCTTAATGAGTCATTAATTCCGTTAGTCGTCTTCTCCACGAGGGTTGCAGATGAACTATTTTCTTAACCAAAAAACCCAATGTCGTTGATGACATCAAACACCATTTAGAGCCAGTTAATTCTGCTTAGTATAAATAGTGAAGGATGGCTTGAAGATGGACAACTTTTAAATTTGAATTTTCCATTTGATATTTTCTAAGGTTGAGTTAAGCTGATCCCGTTAAATAAGGATCTAGGGGAGATCTGTTTCAGTTCAGCTTGTGATTGAAGCGTCTTCACTCCCAAGCTTGGATTTCAATCAATCTTAATAGAGCAAAGTGAAGCTCAATTTTCTTACTCGATTGTTGTTTCATTTGTATTAAATTGTAAGGAATCAAACAGCTTCAGTTCGAAGTTTAGAGACTTTGTTGATCTCTATTTCGTTTTTGTTGGAACATTCATTATAGTGTGTTTGCTGATAATTGTTGAAGAAATTAGTTTGACAATTGCTTCTGTGAATTGAATTTAACTTCAATTTTGTGTTAATTGGAATTTGTTGGTCGATTGAATATGAAATTCAGACGTGTGAAGCTGGCTATTTCCAAATTTTAAAAATCGATCACATCAGCGCCTCCCTTGAAGTGGGTTTTCAACCAATTGACACAAATTTGGTGGTCTTAGAGGGAAAGGAGGGGGGATTAGGGAATGAATCTTTACCAAATTCCTATCAACTTGATTAAAGCCAAGGAGGATAGGGCTTCTTCCTCTCCTCTGCCCCTCCCATGCACTTCACCTTTGCTATGCTTGGCTTCTCCCTTTGGGTGGGTTGGGGGGCGGGCTATATAATTCTTGTGCTCTTTTTTTTATCACCACCCTAATAGGTCTCTCTCTGCTTCAATGGCGACAAAGGTGATAAAAGAGACAATAAGAGAGAGATCACTTTAGTGAATCTGCTTTGTTGTCTTCCATGTTTAAGGGAAGAGTTTTTCATGTTTCTCTCTGACAATGAGCCTAGCGTAAGGAACACATGTGAGCATTTGATATTTGAGATTGACGGTGCATATGCTAGCACATAGTAACACAAGTACAACTAATGCTAATGTATGTTAGTGTGTGTATCATCGATCTCATAAAGGAAGTGTTCTCATACGTTCCTTATGCTAGGCTCATTATCAGAGTCGAACATTAAAAATTCTTTCCTTCTATAGCTTTGGCTTACTACCCTTTGCCAGCTTCAGTCAGTATCTATGCTGGTACTCTTCTTCTTCAGATTTTGAACCTTTTTTTTGTACTTTTTTATATTAGGTTGGATTGACACCATCCAGTTCCCTGGTTTGGCAAATGTAATTTACGTACATCATCTGGTCCGTCCTTCATGGATCATCAGCGTTAAGGTAAAAAAATTGGGCAAACAATTTTACCAACATCCCAATGTGGTGTAGGCCTGTTACCTCCTCGTATTCTTGGTAGAAGACTAGAGCTCATATAGATCGCAGTCGTTGTTAGTTCGTGCATTATTTTGTTTTCTATGATGAATGATCATGCCAAATATTTGTAAAAAACTCAAATAGAAGCGAGTCGAATCACACGTTAATATCATATAGAATTGTTTTTCCTTTATATATAATATAAAAAAAAATTATAATTATACTTTCTATATGAAAGGCATGTGCTAACGAGTCTTTATTGGACCCGAGCTGGGCTAAGCTCATGAAGTCGCTTCAATAAGGATTTCATCCGCATTATCTTTCTGGAAAATACATATCCTCCTCTCTGGGTTTCTACTTACAATTTGCTTACAAGTGGTATCAAAGGGCATATATAGTTCCAGTTTTAGTGAAAGATTTTGCTGAACAATTAACATAGGAGTTTGCTATGGCATGACTCAAATGTATTCGTATCTGTACTGTTCTACAAAGGCGACCCATGTTAATTTTAGCGAAGGAAAACATCAACATTCTTATCTCATCAATTATTATCTTTAGTTGTTATTTGGAGAATACTGGCTGCAGCCCAAAATCCTTTCCATTTCATTTTCAGCTGCCATTGAAACCGCACTCTGGTTATGGCCCTAGACCTCTTACATATCTTCACCCTTTTAGGTGTTACCCAAGTTACGTTCTAGGGGATTAAACATCGGGGACAACGGGGATTTTCGCGATAAACAATAGATCGAGGAGGTGGAGGTGGAGGTGGAAGTGGCGGTGGCGGTAGTAGCGGTAACAGCGGCGGCGGAAGTTTATAATTAGCACTTTTCTGAGGAGCTGCGACTGGAGATGGTGGAGACCGAATGGTAACCCTCTGTGGTTGCATCCTCCCATTATTATCCTGAAGAAGCCGACGGCCAGAAATGGGGATATATGGATCCAGCTCGACTGCCTGGCCTTCAGCCTCCGTCAGTGGCAAGTTTGCGAGCACCGTCGTGGCTTGGATCGGCCGGACGACACCCATGGTTGTAACCATGAAAAGAAGAAGAATTAATAGCATTAGCCTAGGTGAGAGCTTTAGTTTTTCCATTGCTAGCTGAGGTCCAATGTCATAGCTGCGCTGTAATTTATAACAAGGGTTCTCATCCATCGCTTCCAACTTCAGTCCGTCTCCTGCCAGACAATAAACAAAAACTTCACTCACTCAATGGAATTTCTTCGAACATTCACACCAACCATGATGACAGTTGGATTGAGTTGACATCTATTGGTCATCTTTTCTACTCCCCGTATACCACAATAAAAAAATCTTTTCTGTTCGCTTATGAGGACGATATAGTCACCAAAAATTATGACAAGGATGGTAGACTTTTGGGTGCACTATGTATTGGGTAACGGTATTTAAGCTACTTTTTTCAGAACGGGGAACTGCAACCATTTAATTATTAAAAATGATAAAAAAGAGCCAGTTGTGGGCATTGACCAATTTATTATATAGTCATTTGGTACTTCGGGATTTATAATATTCCTTTTATCTTATATTAATAGCTCTATTTGATAAATAAATTTGTTTTATTTTAATAATTTCTCTTTGTTCAATTTAAAATGTTAAGTACATGAAAATATAATAATTAACTTATTTTCTCTTCTTTTAAATGTAGATTTTACCATTTAATAAAAAAAATATAATTTTTTCAAATATAACTATTAATAGTGGACAGAGGGAATTTAAAAGTAAGTTAGTATAGGCTTAACACGAACAACAATTGCATACGCTGAATGCATATCAGGGCTATACGATTTTGATTTGGCGGCACTTATTACTCATGGGGCAAGCTGATTTGAGTTTTCAAATATGAGCTTGTTTACATTTTTCTTAAAACATCATTCATCTACAAATGAATACAAAGGTGAATAATCTTGGTACGTACATGTAAACCAATTACATGTAAGTCAGAATAAAAAAAAAGTGAATATGCCAAATGCGTGCACATGATTAAGATGTTTATCCACCAGCTATATGGAAGATAAAGTGCAATAACTCGAGCACATATTGCCAATATGAACTTATCAAATTCATGCTACTCGCTTGCAAGGGGTTGAGAATGCGACTAACTTTGTCGACTTAGCAGATGGTTTTAAAGAACTTATGGAATGGGCTCTACATAGCCTGAAATAATGCACTGATGTTTTGACAGTTTTACTAAATTCTGCGCAGCTGATTGATCCATGAGATATCAACATCATGATTATCTTGGGTGCATGCCACAACTCTAAATCCTTGCTTCATTTTCAGCTTGCATTGAATTGCATGATACTTCATGCCCTAGCTCAGTCACAAATTCGGCAAATATTTGCTGAATAATTGGAATTATATATAGGAACGTAAGTATATATCAAAAATAATATATAGAAAGCATTCTCAAATGTTTCAATGTCGTAAGGTGAAAAACCATTGAGTCCCTAATCTATAAGGGAATAATTTTTTCTAAGGGCATGTCCCCTCGGACTAAGGAGGATAGACTTTGGATGGAATCAGTGCCTTATTCACAGGCTATTAACAACCTAATATATGTTATGACATGTACATGGACATATTTGAGTTTGTGGTAAGTTAACTAAGTCGTTACTAAGCAGATCCTAACTTGCAACATTGTAAGCACTGAAGTAGGTATTCAGGTACCTATTAGGTACTAAGAGTGTGAAGCTCACATGTTAAGCCAAAAGTTTACCATTGCTGGGTATAGTATACTACCAGATTTGCCTTTATGTTTCGAGGAGGGGCTATATCATGGGCTAGCAAGAAACAGAAGAATATTTCTAAATCCACAATAGAAGTTGAGTTCTATGCATATGGTATTGCAACTTCTCATGCACTTTGGATTAAAAGATTTTTCAACCATGTTGGAGCTAGAAGACTCGACTTATAATGCTCTTGTCCAAATTTATTAATATAATTTGGCAATGGTATCAATACTTAAGAATGAGTGTCAAGGGTAAACACATTGAGGTACATTACTATTACATTTTTTGACATGTTACAGAGAGGAAAATAGACAATCATATTCCTACGTATGAGATGTTACTTAATCCATTCACAAAGGCCTTAACAACAAATCTTTTCAAGAGACATGCTCATAGTATTTGTTTAAGACAGGACTAACACAACTTGCTGTTTGAACCATATGAGCCCTTCACCCATAGTGGGGCATATCAGACCATAATATTGGTTTAGTTCCATATGATCCACCTTGACCGGCTCGATTGAGCTAGAAGGGATCCATTGGGACAAAGGTCAATGGGGGTAGTCGCACTGAACCCACTAGCATTGCAACCTACATTTGCTATGGGACCCACATCATCTTAACACTCACTGACGAGCCATGTGTTATGTGTTGGCATGTACACCTTGTGGGGCCCAAAATTTACTAGTGTACATGCTGTAGGACCCACGTAGATATTTGCGGGTCTGACCCTCTTGTGTGCATGGGCGTGTGCAAGGCCTCAGGCCTCCATTGGCTCAATGTGATTGAGCCCATACCTGTTGCAACATACCCTCTAGAGATCCATCACAAAGTTTAGATAGGAGGCTCGTTGAGCCTTAAGCCTACCTATGAAGGTTATAAAAGAAGGTGATTAGGGGAGCCGCACTCACTTCGGTGTCTCCTTCTTCCTCGTGTGTGGTGCCCAGAATTGGATCTAGTGTTTGAGAGTGTGCAATTAAAGGCTAGGGCGCTCCTACAACTTTGTAGAGATTTCCATGTGACCAAATTGATGGATCTCCACGTTAATCTACAAGGTAATCCCTACTCATATAGATAAACGAATCGTAGTTCACTGAACCAAGATCATTTATGCTCTTTGGAATGCTCCAAATGCTCCCAAATTTCAAACCATTGAATGAACCAATTCAAGAACCTCCCTGTTGTACTTGGACTCATCTCCGATGCCACCATTACTGTCTTCAACCACCGCATATCGCCAGAATCCTATCATGGACCTGGTCCAGATACCTTTGTAATACATTTTAATGACTTTCTTTATATTTTTATGTATTTTTCTTTATTTTTATGAAACCATGCTCTATTATGTAACCATGCTCATAGAGCCACTTTGGCAGCTTCTCCAGCAATATGCAAGAAATCCCTTATGCTATATAAGGGGAAGTAGTGTTAGTATGGTTGGATCATGTAATTTGCACACATTGCTTTGTAAATGTGTTAATAGTGAATGTAATTCATCTTCATGCTTATATTCATTTGTTTCTTTGCAATGTGTCATTCTCATTCCCCTTACCTCTTGTTTTGCAAGGCCCTCTGCACGTGATCCGCATAGCGTCTTGCCAAGCAAGAACACTTGTTGCACTCGAAAGGCTGACTTGCTAGGCACAAAGCCTCGCAAGTGCCACAAGATAGCTTATCCATCGAGCAATGCCATAACGTTGGTATCAAATCTTTGGTTCATGTGGTCCCCATTTCGGTTCAATCAAACTTCGAACGGGATGCCAAAGTGGTTGAGGCAAGTGGGGTGGAACAAGCCACTCTGTGACCGACTAAGAAGTCCAAGAAAATGTTGCATATGGATGTCGTGGAGGAATGTCTAGAATCCCTTGTGACCAGCTTTGACAAGCTTGAAGACATAATGTAACAACCCGTTTTCCCGATTATGTTTAACCCTAAGGGCTTAGTATTAATTATTGATTTTTGGATAAGAATTAGTACATTTTGAGGGGTGAAATCCACACATACATTTAGAGCTCGAAGAAACGAGTGTAACAAATTGAAGAACGTGAGAAACGAAAGTCGGGAGTGAAAGTTATGACTTTGGGGAGCATGTCACATGGGTGGGACCCCCTTGAAAAGTGTGAGATAACCTACCCACGAGATATCTAGTTTTATAGGGCTCATTGATACGAGCTCAACAGTGTCAAGAATGCTCAAATCCGAGTTAGGGGTAGAAAGATATGAGCGTTTAAAGATAGAAACGAAAAAAAGGGGTTGTGCGTGCAATGCAGACACAACGTGCGACATGTGGCAGGCCTATGTGACACGCAGTGCCCTTGTGGTGCATGTCTGCACGTTCTGTTGCCACGTGCCATAGGACTACTATTTTTGGTGGCGTTGCACCGCCATTTGGGCGGTGCGACACACTATAAATATTGCGGGGGGTGTTCCTTTTGAATCCCATACCCCCATTTCTCTCATTCTCTTGTATTTTCCTTGTTTCCCAGCCATTTCAAGTCTTATTTTGTCAATTAAAGAGTTGTTTCTAGTTAATTCGAGGGTTCTTTATGCAATGAAAGGGTCCGACCCTCATGAGTCAATCTAGAGGGGGAACTTGCTTATGGAAAAGGGAGGCTCTATGTGCTGCCTTCAGGCATGTAATGAGAGAAATGTCCCAAGTGAGGGGAGGTTTTATCTGCTATTTTTGGGTATACAAAGAGTGAAACATCTCCGGATAAGGAGAGGTTCCTTCTGTCGCCTTTGTGCACAATGCGAGAAACATTCAGGGTAAGGGGAGATTTTGTCTGCCGACTTTGGGCAGAAAAGAGAGAAACTTTCTAGAATAAGAAGAGGCTCCGCCCACCGTCTCCGGACCTTAAGGGGAGAACTCCCTGAACGAAGGAAAATTTTTGAATGTCGTTACTTTTGGAAACCTCAAGGGAGTAAGCGTTTCTAACTTTCTAATATTAATTTCTGCATATGCTTTTAATTAGTTAACTTAATATGCTAAATAAGATATATGTTTTGCTCTAATCTAATTTGTTCTGATATGCTCTACTATGTTCTACTCTATTATGTGAAAGTATCTTGTGTAATTCCAATGATTTTTTAGATTTTTGTCTAACTTTGAATAATTTATCATATTATAAGTATATGAAATATATGATTTTGTACTGCTTGATGCATGTTTTAGTCATTAGGCAAAACTATGTTGGGATGCGATTGTATTGGAATACATCATAGATATTATCCAATATGTACATTGACAACCAATGTTACGACAACATTGGCTCTATCCAAATAGTTATAAAATATAGTTTTGTTCTAGTTAGTGCGTGCAATGAAGTGTTGCAGCTTCATAGTGCGTAAAAGAAAGTTGCAACTCTCACGCATAGAAGATCGTCCTAGAATTAAGAAAATTGACATTTTTTGTACCCTGGGTCGTGTTAGGCCATCGAGTTTAAGGGCCAATCATAATGTTGTGCCCGGTTTAGGCACAATCGGTACCTCGCATGAATCATGCAAAGGAAGATAGAAGAGAGTAGGAAGAAGAGGGAAATGACTGATTTCTATTGCATAAGGAAAACATAGAGGGAAGAAGACGACTCATATAGGGAGCCGCACCTCTCTCCTTGGGGATCGTGCCAGCTAGTGGGCCCGACTAATCAGCGGGGACACTAGCTGACCCGTTACAACTTACTACCATAATGTCCAAGCTATGCTAATTATTACAGAAGCATAAAATAAATAAAGTAGCCTAATGCAAGCAAATAGAAGGTCAATAGAGCCCGAGTGAACATGCACAACACGCAATCCGGGGTCTTACACATAATGAACTCCTTCGAAGCATGGGAGAAAGCGACCCGCAATTTGAGCACGGAGAATCGTGAGTTGATCCACAAACTCTGAGGCGATGTGCAAGTGTCTTTGGCCTCCTTGCAGGAAGAGTTACGTTGTGTAGTTGCCCAAGTGTCGCTTCTCATGCGAGATGCTGCCCACAAAGAGCTTCTAGGTGTGATTGACGGACCAAGGCGCCCCAAAGGGCTAGAGCCCACTGCATATAGTGGTGCAAGAGATGCTAAGCAACTTTAAAATTTTATGTTCGATATAGAACAATACTTTTGGGTTATCAACTCAAAAACTAAAGAGGCAAAAATGGCAATGACCACAACGTATTTGTTCAACGATACCAAGCTGTGGTGGAGGACGAAATACGATGAGATAACAAGAGACCTAATCTAAATTGACACATGGGAGGAGCTAAAGAGTCAACTGAAGGCTCAATTCATTCCTAAAAATGTCAAGTTTATTGCTAGGAGGAACCTTTGATGCCTCCAACACACTGGGACTATTCGTGAATGTGTTAAGTAATTTTCGGCCCTTATGTTGGAAATCCACAACATGCCCAAGAAGGACAAGTTGTTTATTTTGAAGGACTTAAGTTGTAGCTTTAGATCGAACTAAACAAACGCGGTGTAAGAGATTTGACTACTGCCATTACAAAAGTCGAATGCCTTACTGACTGTACTAATGAAGGTGAGTCTAAGAGAAATACAACCAATCAGAGGGATCACATATATAGTAAAAAAGATGAAGGGTCATTCACCAGGAGTCAAGATAAAGGCAAGGGCTGCAAGATGGGGGGGTAGAAACCTTCTTATAGAAGTGATGAACCAAGGATAGAGAACTTAGGATCATGAACTCAAAAGATTGAATATTTCCTATGCAATTACCCCCATTGCATTAGAGACTGTTCATAGAAAAAGGAGCTTAATGTCTTGCTTGCTAGACAACCCTTTTCTGCAATTGGCGATGATGATGCATCTAGCGACGAAGATGCGGAATTTAAAATGGGTGCATTGTGATTGTTTACGCACTCAAGGGACGAAATGTAATAAGACCCTCTTAGGCCAATGGCATGATGTGTATTGATTTTTGTTTGAATGGAGTCCCAAATCAAGCCATGGTGGACACAAGAGCCACTCACGCATTTGTATCAAACAAAGAGATAAAGGGCATTAGGTTATGGTTGGTGAACAACTCGACTTGAATGAAGGCGGTGAACTCTGAAGCTCACCCTATTACTGGATTGGCCAAGGATGTTCCCATTACAATCGAAAGTTAGTCTGACACAATTAATTTGATGGTTGTTCGCTTGGATGGGGATGAACTTCTTACAAGGTGCGAGTGTTGTCCCATTGCCCCACCTAGGGTTGGTATGCATGTTCGACAAGTCTAGTCTGTGTATAGTATTTGCAATTCACAAGGGAAATATGAAGATTGAATACTTATTGGCTATACAACTTAACAAGGGTTTGATGAAGGGTGAGTCAACTGACAATGTAACCCTTCGAATGGAGGATCAATCATCGGACGAAGAACCTACCACCCTAGAATTACCCAAATGTGATGCTAAAGTCCTTACCCAAGTGCCTCCAACTGAGGAAGGTGATTAGACATCAAATCAAGTTGGAACATGTTGGTCAGCCTCTAGCTCGTGCCCCCTATCGAATGACATCCCCACAACTTGCGGAATTACAAAGGCAACTAGATGAAATCTTTGATGCGGTTTGCATCCGCTCCACTAAGGTGCCCTTCGTTGCCCTAGTCCTCTTTTAGAAGAAACATGATATGAGTTTGCACTTATGTATTAACTACTGGGTACCCCCTCCTCTTACTGCAGACCTTTTTGACCAAATGGGGGAAGCCCGGTACTTTTCAAAGCTGATGAATGACATTTTTCGTGAGTTCCTTAATCAGTTCTTGGTTGTTTACCTCGATGACATTGTCATATATGGCCAAACTTTAGAGGAACATGTTGTTCACCTAAAAGCAGTGTTTGAAGTACTCTGACATAACCAGTTATATGTCAAGTTGGAAAAATCTTCCTTCACCAAAGATGAAATCTTATTATTGGAAAACAACATCAGTGGTGAAAGGGTCCATATGGATACTTCTAAAGTCCAAGTAATTAATGAGTGGCCAAACTCGATTAAGGTGAAAGAGTTGCAAGCTTTTTTAGGCCTCACCAACTACTATAGGTGATTCATAAAGGGGTACTCACAAAATGCAACACCCTTGATCGACCTACTTAAAAAGGACTGACCCTGGTGTTTGTCAGAGTGATGTCAAATGGCCTTCACTGAGTTGAAGAAGGTTGTGATTGAAGACCTAGTCCTCCACCGCCTTGATTACATGCAACCCTTTGAAGTACAAACAGATGCCTTAGATTATTCTATCGGAGGTGTTTTGACTCAAAATGGTCACCCGATAGCTTTCGCAAGTCGTAAACTCAAGAGTCAGAGTGAAGGTATATACAATGCAAGATAAAGAGATGACAATCGTTATTCATTATCTTCGCACTTGGCAACTTTATATGTTGGGTTCTCGGTTCATAGTCAATATCAACATCACCATTGCTATTTTCAAACACAAAAGAAGCTCTTTCCAAAGCAAGCTCGTTGGCAAGATTTCCTTGCCAAGTTTGACTTCACCTTGGAGCACAAACCTGGCAGGAATAATATTGTCACTAATGTCCTAAGCCGAAAGGCTAAGTCTACTGACCTTACCACACTTCAGATAAACAAGTTGTCCCGTGTTAGCTAGTGCAAGAGAAATTTAGACTCTCAGATTTATGCTACAATGGACAAGGATAGCCTGGGCTCCTCCCTCCTCCAACAACTAATTGAAGGCAAAACTTGCAAGTTTTGGTTGATGGACTACTCTTGACAAAAAAGGAAGTGACTATGTGCCAAAGGTAGACAACCTAAGGAAAGATCTCCTTCAAGAATGTCATGATACTCCATGGATATGACATCTAGGTATCCATAACACCTTGGATTTATTGGAAATGGGTACTTTTGTCACCACATGGGTGATGATGTTATAGAGTATGCCCAAATGTGCCTCACAGGCCAACCAGATAAGGTAGAATGAGACAAACTTTGCAATCTCCTTGAACCACTGCTAGTGCCTCAAGGACAATGGGAGAGTGTCTCCCTAGACTTTATATTAGACTTACCAAAAGTAGGTGGTTATGGATTGATCTTGGTGGTGGTCGATCATTTCTCAAAATATACTATCTTCATCCTAGCGTCAAAGCATTGTATGGCTGAGGAAGCTACACACCTATTCCTCAAACATATTATCAAACTTTGGGGCATACCCCAAACCATTGTGACAATGATCATTGGTCACTTCTAGAAAGAGTTATTCAGGCTATTGGGTTCGAAGTTAAACTTTTCCTCTCCCATGTATATGCACATTGATGGCCAAACATAACGCATCAACGCCATCCTTAAAGAGTATATTCGCCTGTTTATTAGTGTCAACCAAAATAACTGGGTGAACCTCCTCGATGTCATTTATCCTACAATCACCAATAGAGTTCGACCACCAACCACAATCCCTTTGAGTTAGCCATTGGCCACCAATCGGCAATGCTACATACTTTAATAACTAGCTACATGGACAACATCCCACCCGCTTTCCACTTGGCAAAAGATTGGTGCCTCCAAGCAGACATTGCCAAAGCATATCTTGAGAAGGCTACCCGCTGAGCAAAGTAGTGGGCAAACAAAGGCCGAAAGCCTTGCACCTTCAAGGTGGGGGATTTGGTTTTTATTAAGCTGAATCCAACCCAATTGAAGCTATTCCGACAACTTCATTGAGGTCTTGTTCGCAAATATGAAGGTCATACCCTCATCACTAAGCTGATCGGGAAAGGCTCTTATCAAGTTCAATTACTAGATTGGATTCAAGTCCACCCAACATTCCATGCAAGTTGTCTCAAATCATACAATGCCGAAGACCCTTCCAGAAACCAAACTGATTGGGGCAATATGAAGGTCACAATCGATGTTTGAGTCTTAGAATAAATTTTGGCAGATTGTGAAGTTGTGGCAAAGAAAAAGTACATGAATTCCTCATCAAGTGGTGAGACCTTCCACACAGCTAGGAGCCCGAGAAGTGTTCATCCTTCAACATGCCGTCCAAGTTGAAGCCTATCTCTAGGAGCAGCGTCAACAAGGGCGCCGACAGAACTAAGTGAAGGAGAATGCCAAGGATCTGGTCCAAACACCTTTGTAATACCTTTTAATGGTTTTCTTTATATTCTTTATGTATTTTCCTTTATTTTTATATAACCATGCTCATAGAGCCAATTTGGCTGCTACTTCAGCAATATGCAAGTTATCCCCTATGCTATATATATAGAGGAGAGTGTTACTGTGGTTGGCTCATGTAATTTGCACCCATTGCTTTATAAATGCATTGATAATGAAAGCAATTTGTGTTTATGCTTGTGCTCATTTGTTTCTTTGCAATGTGTCACTCCCATTCACCTACCTATTGCTTTGTAAGGTCCTCCGCACATGATCCACGAAGTGCTTTACCAAGCAAGAACAATTGTTTCACTCGAAAGGCTGAATTGCTAGGCACAAGGCCTTGCAAGTTCCGCATAGTAGCCTGTCCATCGAGCAGGGCTATAACAATCCGCTCTACCCAACCTCCACATACACAACAAAGCTGGCTAGAGTAGCCGCCACCTTCCCATGCCTCCCTTCCATGCCTTGCCTTCGACTCCTCTATTTTCTATTGTTTTGGACTACTAGAGGGAAACTATTGCCAAAAGTGTCATCATCCACTGATTTCAATTTCTCTTAACAGCCATTCAGGGCCACCACCATCCCTCCCAGGCCTCTCTCATGTCAAATACTACCTCCTTTGCCCTTTTCATCTCTATGTATTTGGGCCGTTGGAAGGCCGCCACTGCTGCCAACTGCTATATTTTTGCTCCGTCTCGCCCCCACAACCTCTGTGGTGTCGGCCACGGTTGTCAGATTTTCCTCTCAGCCCCTCCTTGCTTATTTCGTTGCCTTCCCATGTTTCCTCTTCTTTGTGCGTCATGGCCATTGAAGGGTTGTGCGTCACCATTAAGGGTGCTAATGAGCTGAATCGAACCGAGTTTTCAGGTTTTTTGACTTGAGCTCGATTTCTGAAAGCTCGGCTTGAGCTCGATCGAACAACTCGATGCCTGGCTCGAGCTCGGTTCGGCTAAGAAACTCGACTCCAGCTCGAGCTCGAAAACATACCATAGCAACTCGAACCTATGTTCGAATTGAGCTCGAATCCCATTTGCAACCCAAACTATTTTTTTCTATAAAAATCCATATTAATTTAGAGAATCACACCAACATTACAAAAATAATTTTTTTTTATAAAAAACATAATTCTATTCTATTAAAGTTGTGAATATTATTTCAAAATCTATGGTTAAAATAAGTCAATAAAGACCCCACAAAAAAATAACTAATGTTATTCAAATATCTCATATAATAAATATAATTATATAAATAATATTAAATTTTTTTTACCAAAAGTAACATAAACAAAAATATATTTACCAATATTGTGTTCCTTTTCGCCAGTGCCTGCGTAACTTTTTTAATTTTTTTTTATAATTTCGTTCTTAAAGAGGAAAATTTCAATATAATGTACTGGTTTTGTCATTTAAAGGACAAAATTAATATAATGTACTAATTTCATCTTTTTAAAAGATGAAATCAATGTAATGTACTGATTTCGTCATTTAGAAGGAATAATCAATAATAAAATAATTTTGTCCCTTCTTCTCTTTCTCCTCTCTCCTTTCTACTCTCACTTTATTCTCTCTCTCTCTCTCCTCTCTCTCCTTTTTCTCTTCACTATCTCCTCTATCTCTTCACACACTCTCTCTATTCACATTCTCTCTCCTCTCTCTATTCGCTCTCTCTTCTCTCTCTATTCACTCTCTCTTTCTTTCGGCTATCTCTCTCCTCTCTCTCTCCTCTTTCTCTCTCTTCACACACTCTCTCTATTCACTCTCTCCTCTCTATATTTCTATTCAATCTCTCTCCTCTCTCTTTTGGCTATCTCTCTTATTCTCTCTCTTCAGTCTCTATCTACACTTTATCTTCTCTCTGTCCTCTTTTCTTTCTCTTTCTTTCTCCCTATCTCTCTCTCATGTGTGTGACGTGAGCCCTAGCTCTGAGAAGTGGGGAGAAAGTAGAAATTTTTAATTTAATTTATTCTTATTTATATATTACATTATAAAATATAATGTATTTTTGAATGACGAAATCAATATTTTTAAAATTTTTTCATGATTTGTCCTTTAGAAGAGAGGAGAGAGAAAAGAGAAAGAGAATAGAAAGAAAGAGGAGAGAGAGAGAAGAGAGATAATTGAAAGAGAGAGGAGAGAGAGAGAGATTGAATAGAGAGGGGAGAGAGAAAAGAGAAAAAAAGTCAGTTCATTATTGATTTCGTCATTTGGAAGGACAAAGTTAGAGTACATTGTATTAATTTAGATGTACTTATTTCGTCCTTCTAAAGGATGAAATTATGAAGAAAAAAATTACAAAAAACCACGCAGGTGTCGACGCCTAGTCAGCGAAAAGGAACATTATATTGGTAAATATTTTTCTCTCTCCATTATTTTGATAGTTATATAAAATTTTCCATATAATAAGCCACAAAAAACTGAACTAGTCACCAAAGTTTTAACAACTCTTATTCACATATTTCATATCTAATTATTCTAGTGACTACAAAAATGTTCATAATAAGAGAATTATTTGGACCTCAGCAATAACATATTTCATGGTGTGTGGATTGTCTGTAAAAAAAAAAAATTAATATAATTGAAATTCAACAATAAAATCTAGACTTGGTTCACTGGATATGTTTATTGGCAAAATCTAGATATAGTCCACTAAATCTCTAATTCTAAACTAATATGATTGGTTGAATTAAGAATGTTTATTTGCGAGTAGAATTACATATTTATATTTGTTAGGATTAGAATGATTAAATGTAGTATTTAAAATTTAAATAATATTATATAGATGAATAAGGGAAGAATAGAAATAAAATAATTTATCATACCTACATTCTCAATTTTATTAGTAGTATGATTTATATTTGTTTGAAATATAATAGTATAATATAGATATTATATATCATATTATATAGTATATCATATACCATATATTAATGTATATATAGTATATATATATTTTATAAAATAATATAAAATATTATGGGTAAAGTTAAGAAATTGATATAATATGGGTATAATATGTAAAAAGTGATATATAACAAATTGAGTCGATTTCGAGTCGAACCGATCAGGTGTCGGGTTGAGTCGATTCGAGTTGGCTCATGTTCGAGATCAGCTCGTTTGCTTTTGAGTTCGAACCGAGCTCCAGTCGAGCTCACTTCAAGCTGAGCCAAATTCGAGTCAAATCGAGCCAAGCCTGTTCAGCTCGATGAGCTGGCTTAGCTCTTTAGCAGCCTTAGTCACCGTCACTGCCAATAGTCATCACCTATCACTGGGGTTAGCTCCATTAGACGGCCACAACCAACCCATAGCTGGCCAAAGCCTCTGCTTTCCATTCTTCCCTCTTTGTGTCAGCCCTCTAAGACATGTTCTGCATGTTGCAGAGAAGCCTTCAGTGGCTATGCTTGTGTTCAATATGCTCTCAAGGAACCAAGGGCTATACGTCTGACATGATCAGTACTACAAGTAGTACTCATGCAATTCGTAGAGCTCTACTACTCCCCGGTCCAAAAGTTCGTTCCAGAGAACAAATTGGATATCAAGAAAATGTTGGAGGAAGCCAGGTAGTGTCAAATGTTTGTGTTGTGGTCTGACTATGTTAGAAAGGGAGAAATTATTGAAATCAAAGTTATAGAGGTCTTTGTAGATGCAAATCCTCATTTGGAAATACGATAGGCACACGTTGTTGCATTAGTTGAGAGGGAAATTCACCACTCAATGCAAAACATTACTAGGCCCAGAAAATTGGATAATGATGCAATTGATGTGCGGCATGAAATTTATCTTAAGATTGGTACATCTTTCACTAAGTTTTAGACAATGCTTCTAAGAGATGTATTTGATCTAGATGTTTGCAAAAATGAACGAAATCTTGTTCTAAGTTATAGTCCATGCTAGTTTCCAATGCTTGGGTTTGTTGTGGAGAGGTATTGAGCAATTCAAGTTCTTGAACCTAGAGAATTTTGGATGATTAATTATTCCCATTCTTTAGTTGATAGGGTTTCTACTTTCAAGTGGATGCAAGGTCATTTGTTTGATAACCCTTGTGTTGTTATAATACAAGATGTGTATTGAAAACCCCACATCAATAGTTTATTAAGTGAAAAATAAAAAGAGACACAAGTATCCCCCATTGCACAGATACTCTTGGATCCACAAGCAACTCTTTGGAGGCATCCTAGTAATGGTGGCCATGATGACAAAGTGCAAGTTTTCTGCTGGAGAATGAGGATGGAGTCAAGACCACCATTTAACCCCCTATTACTGAGATTACCTCAAACGTTTCTTAAACTTGGGACAACAACTCTCCCGATTAGGTGACACCTTTGGTTGTCGACTCCACCACAGACACCACCACCATCGTGTGCTCGCCATCAAACTCGCATGGATTGTGAGGTAGGGAACTTTGAACTTATAATTTTATGATAACATGTTTTGAATGTTTTGTAGCATGCTAGGATTATGTGATTTAACGCTTTAGATATTAAATAATAAAGGAAAAGATGATGAATTATGGTATGTTTGATTATGCATATGACATGCATGTAACCTATGAGTATGTTTTGTACATGCGGATAATGTGTATACTAGTAGGTGACTAAGGAATATGTTGGTAAGCTATATGATGAATTTACAGGTATGTGATACGTATGTGTGATGGACTGTAAGTTGTGATGGAATGGTTATGAGAGGATTTGGATATGAATTTGTAACCGTGTTTTTAATGCCGGAGGGTGTATGATTGTCAGACGAGGTTTGGTTTGGATTGGATCAATTGTTGGAGCAAGAGAAAAAGACTTGGGGGATCAGTAGTAAGTAGACTTAGGTTTTAGAGCATTTTGGGGGATTGTAAGATAGTAAAATTCATTGCATAATTGTACAAGCATATCATATGTATTATGAAGTGGAATATAAGAACAATAAGTAAGGTATTAATTTGATGATTGGAGTTAGATCAGAGGTGCTTAGGTTGATGATTTTTGAGTAAGATGATTTGTCTATGAGATGGGTGGGTTAAGCAAAGTAGGCTGCCTTGATAGACTTGAGTTATAGAATGAGCTTAACTTTGGATTGATTAGTAGTTGATTGTAAGACTGAAGGTTTTCATGGCGTAATTGTACCTATATAAATTATTTAATTCGAACCTGAATTGTAAGCAAAACTAATATGCTAACATTGTGACATTGAGACCTGAGGGTTTTGATAAATTAACTTCTATGGTTGAGCTAGCCGGTATTTAGTTGGCTAAGCATTTCTCATGTTTAGCCATGGTGTTATCCTATGGGATGTTGTCTTGGTGCTATATTTAAGGCCAAATGTTTGATGTTCTGTTGAGAACATTGTATGTTTTGTTTATAATGTCTTAATGTTTTATTTAAGCCTAGACATTTGATGTTATATAAAGAGCATGATATGTTTTTGCCCTTAGTAGGCACTATATGATTTCACTCATATGTGGCACTGTAAGATTTCGGCCCAAAAGTGGTATTGTATGTTTTTTCCCTTGGTTGATACTGTATGCCCCTCGAGTGTGGGCGTTTGGGCTCTCAAGTAATTAACATCATGGATATCTTCTTACTTATTTGATCATGTGTACCATAAGCATAGGTGTACCTTACCTTCAAAAAAATCCATAGTGTCTAGTTACTCATCGGAGGTTAAGGTGATGCCCTAGTGACATTCATTTTCATTCAATGCTGGAGCTAGTTAAATTGTAATGAGATTAAATGTTGATAATATGTGTATGACTGCATGTGTAAGTTTGTAAGTTTCTAGCAAGACTGTAAATGTAAGATTATGAGCAATACTGTAAGTGTATATTTCTGAGCAGGACTGTAGGTGTAGTCTTCTGAGCAAGACTGTAGGTGTAGTCTTCTGAGCAAGACTGTAAGTGTAAGAATTTGAGTAAGAAGGTATGAGTAAGGCTATAAGTGAAGGATGATAAGATAGTATGTGTTTATGCATGATTGTTATATTGTGCGATTCTGATGTGTTATTATGCCTGCCTACTTCATGTTAAAGTTGCATAAACGTATCTATGTATGGATTTACAAAGTTCACTGATTAGAACTCTCCTACTGACTATAAACATACTCATTTCCCCCATTTTTTTAGCCCAATATTTTCAGGAGGCTTTTGTAGGTTTTTTATAAGAGCTTCCGGAGATTGACTCTTCTTTCCGTTGGTGGACCTATATATGTTGATTCATGTATATTTTTGACTCAATATGAGTCTTTTTTTTATATTTTGTCACGATCAATTGTATTGAGTAAGATGTGTGTGGGCTATGTTTATATTATTGGACTTGTTTATGGGACTACATATTTTGGATTGTTAAGGGACTTGTTTTCATAGATGTATAGGATGTATTTATGATTAAACCCATGAACATGGGGGTTTATTTTTGATGTTTTCGTTTTGATTCACGTCTTAGAATATTTGGTTTGGTCATATGATGATTTAGAAAATTTTAAGGAGGAAAATTGATGATGATGTTTTAAAGTTATTTAAATTATTTTCGCATGTATCAAATTTCGTCAATTTTCTCAATTTACAGTCATTATATTGTCAAAAAGTTTCTTGAATTTTAAAAAAAATTGTGTAGAAAAATTCTTCGACATGAAAAGTACATTGTTAAAAGCTGTAAATTATGGGTCATCCATCATTACCCAGAGCTTGTTATCCAAAGTAGCCCCTACCCTAGAGAAGAAGAAGTTGCAAATACATACAGTAATGTCAGCCTCACCTTATCATTAGCCTTTTCTTCTTAAGGCCATTGCATTCCAAATTTCCACATCATGGACAACTTGCACTTTTGGAAACATATGAGCCTTGAACTTGCTATTTGACAATTTGGGGACATTCTCCTCCCCTTCAGTTACTAGTGGGAATCCCAAGATCAAAGTCACATCCACTGACCTTAGAGTGGCTAAGTTACCACATAAACAAAAAATGAGGCTAGACTCTCTAACCAACAAGATGCTTGCAATCAATTGGTGGCACATCAATATTTCCAAAATTTCTATAAGATGTTCGAACACTCTCTTCTTGAATTTTTCTGTCACATCGCCCGTTAAGAATGTATCAAAGTCTTTGAGCTTCAATGCAGTGCATCTACAATCCGCTTTGCCAATCTGTCCAAAAAGTACAAATTCATCTCATATCATTTTATTATAAAATAAATAATTATATATGGTGCAATGTCATTGTGATGCATTGACATTTGTATGTTATGCACTTGTGACTACGTTGAATTGCAATGCTCATTGCTATGCCATCACCTATCATTATGATGCCACAAACCTAAACCGATTTTTCCAATGGCACCCATGCCCCATTTTGTACTCTTTTTAGACCCTTTGGCCCATTTTAGGTTTATTTTTTCTTTCTCTTATTAAACCGAAATTTGTGCATCATCAATGTTGTGTGCATGTTAATGTTTGTGGTTGTTTTCAACACAAGTTGCAAAGGATACATACATTTATTATTGTTTTTTAATGTGCTAAATTCTTCAGAAATTTTTCGTGACACGAACCGAAATGAACCCATGCCAAATTAAAGCCAAATCATAAATTTGTTAGTATGGTTGCAGGCAGTGGTGTTAAGCAAGCCTAAACCCTAAACTCGGGTCAACTCGCATTTAGTTCAAACTTGATGTTGGTCAAGCCAAGCTCAAACATGCCTGCGTTTGGCTCGGCTCAGCTCAAAGCTGGAGAAAAGCTTAAACTCACATTATGTATATTGTTTTTCCAAATATATACCATGCATATATTACACACTGTGTAAAAAACTAATGTCTCCCAAGTTCCTTCCATCAAATATATTATTTTCACTTTTTTTATGTACAACTACATCAGGTTTTTTGTTAGAGGAAATAGATAATATGTCTCATGTAAACTAAAACCATTTTTCATAAAACTTTACTCCCTCCGTCCTGTATTCATAGTCTAAATTACAAAATCAAAATCAACTAAAACTAGTTCATTTGGTTTTCTAATCCTAACACATTGGACAGCCTTTTGACCATGTTCATAGTAGTGATTTCTCTCTAAATTCCTCTGGGATACTAATTACAAAACTAAGTAATAATCACAAAGTAAAGCAACTCTACTCGACTCAAACTCAACTCAAAATCAAATTTGAAGTTTATAACTCAAGCCCAAACAGTCTAAAATTTGTTGATGCTCAGCATGTTAACACCCCTAATTGTAGGGTTGAAGTCACTTACAGGGCGTTAGTCATTCTATATTTCATATTACAATTTATCGATTTCAAATTACAAAGTTAGTCGTTTGGGATTTGGAGCGCGTATTTCAGAATGATGTGTTAGTCATTCGGGATTTCGCATGTGCATTTTAGATTAACCCATTAGTCAATGCGAAAGCGATTTCCAAACTCGTACATTTCAAACCCCAACTTACAACATAAAATAGCCTTCACTTGTGGATTTTCAATTCCGACCCCAACTCATGTGATTTGAAAATGCACGCATTGGGCCAAGGGTCTCTCCTCCATCATATTCTCCTATGCAACCCCTTAGAAAGATAAATTCGTTAACGGCTGGGGTGACGGCTTTGCCATTACTGGTCCGAGGGGGGCCAAAGGCCAGCTGGTGGTGGTTGGCGACCGACGGCGCTGCTGGTGGTTGCAATGCACATAAACAAAGGGAAAAAGAGGGTCAGACAGAGTTTTACCTCACGCCGGTGAGGGCGAGGATGATGGTGCTCAAATGTTGTCCTCACCCGGGCGAAGCCATGGCGGCGGGTTGGAGGCCAATCGACCGGCGGCAGCCGCAACAGATCAAGAGAAGGAAGGGTGGGCAGTTTCGTCTAGCTGAAACGAGAAAAGAGGAGAGATAAGGGTGGACGATCGGTGGGGGCATGCAGGGGTGGCGGCGGAGGTACCATGCCAAGGCCGGCCAAAGTATTTTATCATACATTCTAAAACCATAGGATTCTGGTATGTAGTCTGAAATCGAGCATCTGAATTGCAGGATTTTAGTATGCATTTTGAAATAAAAAATCTAAAATACATCAGTTTAAAATACAGAACGACTAACGCCCTGTTAGTCTCAATTTCCTTAAAGATTGCATTTTTTTAAGGTACAATAGTTCTTACTATCTGCAATAATCTCTCATAGCATAGTGAAATTTGGTTATGAGCCGAGAAAGCAGTAAGATTTAGCAATCCACTTAAATCCTTTATTCGCTTGGTTATTTCTCTGCCATCTACTTATTTGCTGCACATGGACTCCCTATATGTCAGTTCCCATCATTTTATTTATGGAAGTTAATTCTCATTGGAAATAACATTATGGCAAGTTTAGCAAGCACTTTGGAAAGGAAATATCACTTTCCTTGTGAGTGTAAAATATCACATCACAAGGAAAGTTACTTTAAAAAACAATCTTCCTTAGGAGGAGGGTTGTTGAGAAAAGGGTCTTTCCTTTGTTCTTCAAAGTATTGCCAAACGTGGCCTATATACACGGTTTGAGAGGCATACAACAGTCCATAAAAAAAAGATAGGTATATAGCAACAAAAATGCCAGTACATATTGTAGATGCTTGCAAAACTCTTGTATTGTGGGGTCTGCTCCAACTGAGCTTACTGCAAGCGATAATAGAATTATTCCGCAAAATATACTTCGTATACAGGGTTGTAGATATACCTAGATCCTATATGACTAAGTTGTGACTCCTTCGAAACTCCTAGCAATTGTGACTCCATCAAAAGAAAATTTATAGAAATAGACCTAAAAATAGGCCAAAATACCAAAATAAGCGGGGAATTCCATAATTTCAAAAGTAGACTCGCACACATGCGAGAGGGCACTAAAAAGATGACTATGCCCTTAAAAAATTTCCAACTAAAAGTGGACAATGGCCAACTGTAAGTTGGCGATTTTGATGAAATATTTTGTAATATTCATTTGTAGATACAAATTATGAATACTTATCATAACTACTTGGTTTTAATGAGTTTATGTTACTTATAGAAAATGATTGCAGGGATAATATGAAGAAGAAGGAGAATGTGCACTTCCAAACATCCGACATAGTCAGATCATATGAGGGAGACTTTTAGCCCAAGTTGACATACTCTTACATACGGAACTTCAGAGTCATTTTTGGAAGCATAACAGGCAATGCAACATTTCAAATATTCTTGTTTGGTAGATTTTTTGAAATTGATATTGGCAAGTCCATGTTTCCAATGTAGACTAACAATATATACCATTTTTTTATCAAGTAAAAGGGGGAGGAAACTCCCTTCTAATAAATCAAATGGGAAACAAGTCATGAGATATTAAAAAGAAATTGCAAACTCCATCTTGTAGCAAGGAAAGGAAATTTACTGACAATCTTATAGAGATAAGGTTTGACTTTCACACTGCATAAAAAGATATCTCTTGTGATTTCTTTCATTTCTGATGATGCAAATATTCCTCTCTCTAGAGAAAATAGACTCTACAATTCATGAATAACTTGAGAAGAATCCTAGATTTGGAATGGAATGACTAAGAAAATGAATGTAATCAAGGGCCTACCAAGCTTGATTTCCAAAAATGTCCACTTTAAAACCTAAATGCACAATCCACTTAGTAGCCACAAGAGAAGAAAATGTGTTGAGTTGTTTCAATATCCACCTTACAAACGATACATCTGTTAACAATACAGATGCTTTTAGCTTAAATTTTATCCAAAGTGAGAAGACATACACGGTACATATTTTACTCCAAACTATATCGTGTAGTCGATTACATGATAGTATTTCTTATCGTAGTCTTTAACCACGACATCTTGTATTATGTTGTTTATTGTGACATCGACTATACTATAATTTAAATTAATATGTACTTAACTACACGATACGTTCAAGATAGACAACACATCATAGTCGATGTCACAATAGACAATATAGTTCAAGATGTCGTGGTTGAAGAATACGAAATGAAATAATTTAGTGTAATTGAGTACACGATATAGTGTGGAGTAAAATATGTACTAGGTAACATGTAGGCTCCAGTTAAGATGTGCAAGTTTTATGTTAACACAATTTAACAAGTCTTTAGACATGTTGTATTGTATCTTGTGTGTCCCATAATGATCATAAAGCTTCTCTATGTAGGTATATGTCGACTAGGGATGAGGATCTCCCCCTCATATGATCTAACACCTTCTCCTTCCCCTTATCCTTGTAATTATTTGTTAAAAGTAACATAAACTTATCAAAATGAAATAGTTATTTTAATATTCATAATTTGTATCTACAAATTATTATTAAAAATATATTTCATCAAAACCACCAACTTATAGTTGGAAGTTGCCTACTTTCAGTTAGAAAGTCTTTACTTTCTCGTATGCCCGCGAATCTATTTTTGCAATTTTGAAATTCTCAGCCTATTTATATATTTCGGCCTACTATCAAGTCTATTTCTAGAAATTTTTCCAATCAAGTTAGCTTCATAACCATACAGCCAAGTTTCTGAGTGTTTAAACATTGGCATGAATTCACCGGAGTAAATATCGACCCCAGCAAATTACGTTCTTTATCTGCGACCAAAGGGCTCTACATCTCCTCTTACGACCAACAAAAAAGTCACAAAGTATCTCGGTGGGTTGCAGTCTGCAAAGGTTTCCTCCTTTCCGCCATTGTTGACAAGGATTAAGCGCCGGAAGTCTTCAAGAACGGACACTCGACCAATGTCGGATAGAATACGATACCTCTACTACTAAAAGCCAATCTGTATGTTGACTTCGATAACTTACTGCACCAATGCTTTCATATCTTGTCCATTTACAACTTCCTATAGATCCCATTTGTACTTCAGCCAAAAAAAAAGGAAACAAATTAAAACCTAGCTACTTTGTACGTTATTAATAATCATTTTGCTAGTGGTAGTTTTGTTTACTTTACCTGTTTAATGGGCCCAATTCTGAAATGGCTAGCTATTGATGCAGAGCAATATATGTTTCTCATCATATTATAGACATTGAAATGAAATTATAAAAGACACTGACCCTGATTTTCTTCTAAAAAAAGGTATAGAATTGAAAAGTAGATTAGAGTATTAAGCAAGATTTCGGTGATTCTAAAATGAGAAGAGTAATATTTGGTTTATTTTCTGGTATGTCATTAACCCTGATTCCACATGGCTATTGACTAAATTGGTCAGTGTCCTATACTTTTTGTCTTGTTAGGTGTTCCCCATTTGCCAAAGTAAGGTTAGGACACCGTTGACAAATACTTAACAGTGGACCTTCAAGTCCACTAAATCCAAAGGCTATCATGGCTGAACCCTTATTATAAATTGCAGCCCATCCATTATATAAGATCGGATCAGCGTACTGGACCTCAACTAGCAATGGAGAAACTCAAGTTCTCACCTAGGCTAACACTATTGATTCTTGTTCAAGTCATGGTTACATCCATGGCTGTCTTGCAGCCGACCCAAGCCAAGATGGTGGTTGCAGACTTGCCATCAGAGGAGGCCGAAGGCCAAGCAGTTAAGCAGGATCCATGTATCCCCATTTCTGGGCGTCGGCTTCTTCAGGATGATAATGATCAGAGGGCGCAAGCAGAGAGGGTTCCCATTCCGTCTCCACCACCTCCAATCTCAGCTCTGCAGAGACGAGCTGGTGTTGATCCCCAGCCGCCACCATCGCCGCTGCCACCGCCACCACCACCAAGGATTCCATCTATTGTTTATCGTGAAAGGGCTCCATGTCCCCGATGTCAAATTCCCTAGAGCATGATTTGTGTTACACCTGCTAAAGTGAAGATGTAAACGAGGACTAGCTAGGACATGGCCAGTGTCTTGTTTCAATAGCAGCTGAAAATGAAATAATAAGAATTTTGGCTGCAACCAGTATTCCCCCAGATGGAACAATTAATGTGATAAGAATGGTGATAGTCCTTGCTAAAATCGTTAATGGATCACTCAAGCTCGGATGACTTTTGTGATACAGTACAGATAACAATACGTTGTGTCATGCCATAGCAAACTTCAGTGCCAATCAGTAAAATCTTTAACTAAAAAACAACCATGTACCATGATACCCTTGTAAGCGAGTAGCAAGTAGAAACCCAGAGGAAGGACATGTATTTACCAGAATGCTAATGATGAATCAAGAATTGAAGTTAATTCTCAATAGATAATGAGGAGACTGTTATTTCTTTTAATTTAAAACGATGTACAACTTGTAAATACCTTCCATTTATAAATTTTTTTACTACAAATATATAATGATCAAACCCGAATCAGGCAGAACCTCTGTTCAGTTTTTTATATGGTGTTCACTAGTTTTTTGATCCAATAGCTTACATAACTCGGGCAGATTAGTTTCTTCCCCCTTACGCCGGTCAGATCTTGATCTAATGCCCTGGGCCACGGAGACGCTCATACAAACGTTTTTCAGAATTTAAATTATATATTCATTATAGGACTTGGCTGAGATCTCTCTGAATTTATAGTAGGCCAGACTCTTGGTTCTTTGCTGGGTTTTGACTGCATTTGAATGCATAACTGGCGTCAATGGAAATTTGCCTGGACGAAATTGACATGGCTAATGAAGATAGACATATCTCTTTCTTGACATATGAGGATCGACATGTCTGTCTACGTAGCCATATCAAAATCAACATGTTAATCTTTGTAGCTTTAACATCCCCCTTCAAGCTCGGAAAGGCCATCGACTTGGCTAAGCAAGTCTCTCAGTCATGTGAAGTGAGGACTGCTCAATCCTTCTGTGAAGATATCTGCCGGCTGATGCTTGGAATGAAATGATGATGGAATAAGCCTTCGGCAACTATTCACCAACAAATGAACATTGATTTCCAAACCTTAAATGAAATATAGGATCCGTAACTTGGGCGTCATGTAAATTGCACATAGATTGTCACACTTTGGATAGGGAATGGTTGAGGATGAGATATTAAGATGCTTTTGAAGATAAAAAATCCTCAACACTTCAGGGGTAGTGAGAGAAAAGGTATTATATTCAGCTTCTAAACATTTATTTTTTGGTAAATACTAAATATGAGGCAGGCCCCTTGTGTTAAAATATCAAGAGAAGTAAATGGGAAAAATTACAATTTCCATATGGAGATAATGATAGGAAATTCATGAAGAATTTTGATAAGGTGAGTGTGAGCAGTACTCTATAACTTCAACTTCAGAATGTTGTAGAATAGTAGTCTTATGTTGATACTCATTTTTAAATATGTGAGAATTCCTTTCATACCAAATATGATCATGACAATGTTAAAGAAGATCAAAAGTAAGTGGATCTTGAATGGGACAAAGAGTCCTAATTCTTTGCTCTTCAAGAAATTAAGTTCAATCCCAAAGATACAATAATTAGATGAAGAATGGTGATCATCAGGGTACCGAGCACAATCCGCATCAAAGAGAGCACAAATTGAAAGGTCAGAAGCAGGTTGATGGCATAAGATCCATGACTGAGAGCCTTTGGTATAGCGAAGAATTCTTTTCATTGCAACAAGATGAGTACAGAAGAGTTCATGAATTGACATGCTTGATTAACTACATATGGTCTAATCAAATTGTACAATGCCAACAAGTTATGATGCAGGGTGGATATTAATGGAAAGCACTTTACTGAATGAATCCGGGTATAGGCTTGCACAACCTTCCTCTCTCGCAAGTTACATAAGAAAACTCACAAAAATAGAGGGCAAAGGATAAAGAAAGAAGTTTTCTTCTTCTTCTTCAGCAATATTTAAGAGAAAATTATAGGCTAATAATTTTCATTAAAGTGAGAGACTCTTAACTAGATCTTAGTGGCAAAATTGTAAATAAAGGAGTCCAATCTAAGACTAGATAAGGACTAACCAATCAAAATTAGACAAAAATAGCCTAAAAAAACCTAAACAAATAAAAAGGCATGAAATTAAGTCTCCTACTAGAAAAAAAGACTCTAAAGAAGGCAATCTAGAACAAGAAATCAAATCCAAAATGGATTCCTAGCTTGTGCCAGAAGTTTGTAATTGATTACTCATGAGGGTCAATCGATTGTTCATGTTATTGTTCGAACGATATCAAAGATCAATAGATTACTCAAAGAACCCTATCAATGAGGTTTCTAGAGTAAGGCAATTGATTGATCTCTTGCTTGGTCCAATTGATTGATGGTTGTTTTGTCGTGTACTCCATGTTTTCGATCCTATTTTTCCATATACTTCAAAGTCATCCACTTCTAGTTCGAAAGAATTCGACCATTTATTCAAAGAGTCATCATTAGAAGCATCACCAATGTAAGGAATGAGGTGCTTAAGCTTGTCGATTTCCTTGTGTTCTTTTTTGCTCTTAGAAAATAATCTTTGCCTTGCTTGATTACAATGTTTTACAACCCGGCCCGGCCACTGACCCAAATTAGTGGTCGGTCCGGTTTAACCCGAGTCAACTGGGGGTTAACCCGGGTTGACCTAGTTAACCATTTTCTTCCCCCTCTCCTCCCTTCCTCCCGTTCATTTTTCCAGAGTTTCCTCCATGCCTCTACCTTTCCTCCCCACGTCATCTCGGTTTGCCTCCATCCGCCCTCACCTTTCTTCTCCATTTAGCCTTCATCCGCCCTACCTTGATTCCCCAGCCTCGCCTCCAGCCATTGCTCAAGTGCCCAATGCCCATCCCTCAATAATGGAGGCCAAAGCAGAGTTTTTTTCCTCTCCAGGAGGTGTTCTTATGAGCAAGATCGGAGGCGGAGGCAGTATGGGCCTTGATTCCGCAGTTCCTGACTTTCCATTTCTCTCTTCTGCGACGACCCTGCTTCAACTCCGATCCCAAGTTCCTGGCTTCCCCACTTTCCTCCACGCCATCCCTTCTCCTCCCTGACCTTAGCCCCCACCTCGATCGTCCCTTCTCCTCCACTGCCTCGCCCCAATCCTCCATTTCCTTCATGTTTCTGACCCTTTCCACTTCTCTTCTATCTTTTTTTTTTGTGAACCCGGATCGAACCGGTTGTCCAGGTCGCCGGTTTGGCCGGCTGGGTGAGGTTGACCCTCCCGGGTAAACCTCACCCGGCAGCCCAGACGACTCGGACCGGATTGTCGACTGGGTCCAGTTGAACCCGGTTGAACCGGCTCGGCTAGTCCGAGTTTTAAAACATGGCTTGATTTTAGTTCATTGTTTGGTTATTTTTCATGGTTTTAGTCTTAATGGCTTCTTAAAACAACACCATGGCTTAGCATGGGGACTTATGAAATCCTATGAATAGACTACTCTTGTTTGACGATCCAAATTTTTCATATTAGAAGAATCAGATGAGGGCCTTTACTTAAGTTTTTGATGGCAATGTTTGGAAAGTTGTGATTATGGGATGGAATCCACCCAAGACTAAAAGAGAAGGATGGAAAAAACTATTCTAAAAGATGAGGAGTGAATGAGTTGAGAATGAGACTAAACTTCCTAACAAAAATAGTAAAGTCCTTAGTACATTATTTAATGTCGTAGAAAAATATCAGCATAGGTTAATCTCTAATGTACATATGTTAAAGATGCTTGGTAAAAACTTATCGAGTATAATGAGGGAATTAAAGTTGTGAATGTGTTGCATAGAAGGCTGTATTAGTTATACAATTCTTCTTCTTCAGAAGAGTTCTCGTCAGAGTAAATGGCTTGAAGAACTTTCCCGTTTTTCTTTTTCTCATACCTCTTAGATTTCCTAAGCTTGTCATCCGAAGAATTATCAAAATTATTGTTATGACCATCAGCAGCAAAGTAACCTAACTTACCACATACAAAATATTTTATGTTCTTCTTATCTTGTTTGTTATGTCTTTTCTCTCTTCTTTCCCCTTGTCTCTTCCCTAAAGTTTGACCCTTGTTCTCAAACCTAAATTTCTAAGTTTTTAAAACTTTCTTGCAATTTTTAGTCAACAAACCATTTGATTATCTTCACTCTCACTTTCTTCAGATTCTTCTAAGTTGTTTAGCATTTTAGACTTCTTAGAAGACTTTTAAATTGTTATAAGAGTAGTTTCTTTTTCTTTTGATTTTTCAAATAACTATTTCTTGTTTTCATTGGACTCTTCTTATATTTCAAAACTTCTATGAGTTCTTCAATGTCTAAGGTATCAATTTTCTTAGATTCATTAATTGCAGCTACCTTAGTTTTAAATTTTGAGGATGAGGACCTGAAATTTTTTCTAACCACAAGGTAATCTGGTATTGGCTCTCCTAGTTGGTCACATGTGTTAACAATGTTTGAAATCTTAGCATAATATTAAAAAATTATTTCTTCTTCACTCATTATTATGTTTTGAACTCTAGTGTGAGTATTTGTAGTCCTATGCATGTTGGACTCATGCAGAAGACTCCTACATGGAGTAGGAGACAGGTTGGTTGGTTGCTGATTTGTTGCATAGAGTTCTAGCATGTCTAGAAGTGTACTTAGAGGCCTAGTGCAAGTAGAAAATGGTGATATAGTTGTATGCAAGCAGGACTGCTCAAGACGACCAAATCTTAGTGGAACAGGGACTCCCATACAAGAGTTGGACACAACCAGGACTTCGTTGAGGCAAGATGCATGCGAGTTGGGGACTTCAAGCTAGAGTAGGAGTCCTGAAGGCTTCTCGACGAGGTGAGACTTTTAAAGGAGGGTGCTAGGGTAATCCTAGTTGGGCTAGGATTCCAGAAAGATGTTTTGGGTAGGATTGTGGGCTAGTTTTCATATTGTAATGGGCAGGGATACTTGTGTGACGAATTTGCAACAAAAGCGCGCGGGCATACACCTGTAATTTCTTAAGTGTATTAGAATTAATATCTTGCAAGTGAGAAATAAAGTCTTCAAATCAACCATGTAATCTCTTTACATCTGAAAAAAGATCTAAATCCAAGGGATAGTATGGGTTAAAGCTAAATACAATAGTAAAAGTGTTAAAACATATACTTTTGTTCACACTTCAATTATAAGCAAATTTAGCTTTAAACAAGTTATCACCCGCCAAATGCCTTAACAAGTTACCTAAAGATTTATTGTCTAACTCTGTCTGACCATCAGTTTGTGGATAATGAGCACTACTGAAATCAAGTGACGTATGTGTCAATTTCCACAAAGAACACCAATAGCAACACAAGAAACAAGTATCTCAATTAGACAATGGATAAAGGTAGGTCATGTAAGCAATATATCTCCAGAGATAACAATAATATAATATGAGTGCATAACAAATCTTATTGGAAACCACAAAATGTGTCATCTTTGAAAATTCATTAACAATCACATAGATAGCATTCATTCCTCAATGAACTTTTGTTTCAACCTTAACCGATCAATATGAACTCTATTGGAACCTTAGGTCCCTTGGAGGCATTGATGTTCTAAATTTGGGGGCAAATTCTTCCCAATCCAGGAAGAATAATGTAGCTAGGCAGGAATCAAACATATGAGGCCAAAGCAAGAATCCTATGTAGTATGGAGTTTCAAATTATTGGGTCACATGCCTATGCGGCTTGGAGTTTCAAATTGATTGATGTGCTAGCTAGATTTGCATGAATTGGTCTTAGTTCTTAGTAGTCGTTGTGGAGGGGCAAATGTTGGGCATGTGCTATACGTGGGAAGTATTGGGAAGCTAGAACACTATTGGTGCAACCACTCTATCATAGAGATTTGTTTTTACCTTATTTGAGTATATTAAGGAAGTTTGTGTTATTAGATATTGAGTAGCCAATAGGATTCAAGCATTTGTGATTTACTTAGTTTGTGATTTCCTTTGGTACATATAGGGCTGGTCCTCAGCCAAATAGTCGGTGGATAAGGCTTGTCCATGTCTATGTCCGCTAACAATTTGTTCGTCGGCATTTTGTCTACGGACAAAGCTTCTTTTTTGGCAGACACGGTCATTGTCCATGGACATAGCAGCCTCTTAGGCAATTGGATGAAAGTTGAAGTGGTTAGAGAGAATGAGAGCGGTGTTAACGACTTTAACTAAGTAAGGAAGCTAGGGTGAGGATCTCTAGATTAAGTAATTTAGTATATAATAATAATTTTTAAATTTATATATATCATCTTCTTTATTTGTAGTATTGCTATTAGACAAATTACTTCATTTTGAAAAGCCAAATAGAGCTATTAATGTGGGACAAAAGAAATATTTAATAACTAGCTTTAAAGAATAACTCAAATATAACATTAACATGATTGTATTTAAATTATTAAAGATTTAAGTATAAGAAAATGATGTTTAAGAATAATTAGAGGAGAAATTAAAATTGTCCTTCGTATAAGAATGCACAATGTATTTAAAAGTTAACCGGACCTCAAACAAACGGCCAGACGAGGTCTTTGTCCATGGCCATGTCCAAAAATTGATGAATAAAATAATTCGGCCGGACACGACCACAGACACCTTGGACATGGCCCAGACGTCGGACAATAGACGTCCATGACCAGCCCTAGGTGCATATATGAGCCCACAAGGGTCCAACGTGTGGGAGAGTTTTGTTATTATATTTTCAATTGCTTATACAATAAAGAATAAGAGATTATTTTATATCTTGATTCCCTCTATTTGAGCATTTTCTTCAAATTGAGTGATTCGAGAATGACTCTATTGTGAAGAAGGTCATTGAACTCGTTAGCTGGATACATCAACGAAACATCCACTTTTTCGCCCTGTATCAGCAATTTTTTAAAACTTGGACCAGCCGAGTTGATTCTACTAGGTTCAATCAGGTCTAGTCAAAAAGCTGGGTCGAGTCATCTGATTTACCGAGCAGAGTTGCCCAAACTGGGTCGATATAGCTTGGCCATTCAAAATGTTGACCTGAACGACCAGGCCGATTTGGGTTGGGCCAAAAAGAAAAGAATGCCTAGTCGCTAGGGAGGTGAGGGATTGGAGGGGAAAGGCGGTTCGATTCTGATAATAACTTGGTCCCGTCATCAGAATCTCTCAAAGCAGTTGGGCAAAGGTCCAACTTTCTTCATAGGATGGTGAAGGAGGCATACGATGGACTAGAGTACGTGGGAGGTGTAAGATCCTTGATCTTAAACCGGGTTTCTTTTCATTTTAATTATCGGCTATCGTGTGGTTAACACGTTTTCTGATTTATTCAGTGGTTTCAAAGATAGATAGTGCTTCTCATGGTTTTAATCAAAATCAACTTTATAGATATTGGTTTTAAATGATTTTGAGTCAAATCTGAATTTTTGGGATTTTTTTGAATTTTTACTAATTTTTCAAAAATTAGGGTTTGACGGGACCCCTGTGGGTCCCACCATCGAAATTTAGGTTTTTGGACCAAACTAACCCAGACATCAACACAAGCCTTTATCAAAAATTTTCATAATTTTCCCAGGTTTAATTAGTGCTCAAATAGCTAAATTACCCATTATTAGCCTATTTTTCTATTCATACCCCACAACTTACCCATACACACCCCAAACCCTACTATAAATAAGATGACCTAAGCCATTTCCATTTTGGGAATAGGCTGGGAAAGGGAGGTTAGGCCTAATTCCCCAATTAGGCCCGGATTAGAAGGTGTTTAAGGTAAGCCTCTTCTACTTAAGCCCTAAGTTCTAGGTTTTCTCTTAATCCCTTCTAGATTTATCATTTCCCCTTGGTTTTGATTAGTTTTTAAATATCAAAACTACTGATTTGTATCTTTACTTCAAACCCTAGATCTAAAAATTCAATTTTTATGTTCAACAAGCCCTAGATCTAAGTTTTTCATTAGGGTTTTCTATGTTAAATCGGTTTTAATGGAGTTTAATTTAAACTCTATGTCTTTGTAAGGATTTCAAGAAGGGTGACTATCAAATCAAAGCCTAATCAGAGATAAGGTAATGGACTTTCAAAATTTCAGTTTTCCTATGGTGAAGCTCTTGATTTTGTGGTTTATTTTGAATGTATTTACTTGATTTAGTGCTTTAATGACATGATTAGTAAATTGTAATATTTAATCCCGATTTCATAGGGTTTTATCTTGTTATGATGTGGATTAGCTTTCTGGAAGTTATTGTGAAGTTTTAATGTCATTTGAGTTGTTAGATGGAGATTTTAAGATTTATCAATAGAGTTTTGGTTAGAAAAATGGAAATGAAGAAGATGACCAAAACTGCTTTGTTGGCGTTAGAACGGCCTTGCAGGGCGTTCGAATGGCAACACTACAGTTTTGGCATTTTTCCTGTGTAGTCGATCGAACGGTCCTGCAAGGAGTTCGAACGACAACACTACAATTTTGGCATATTTCCTGTGTAGGCGTTCGAACGGCCCTGTAGGGAGTTCGAATGGCTACATTGTAGAATTTGACAATTTTATGTATGTTGCTTATTTCGACATATCTACTTCAAAATATCATTTTTATGTTTATGTGGAGTGTTTTGAGCTATAGTAAGCTACTGGAAGTGTATACCATTGATGTTTTGAAGTTGTGGTATATATTTAGAGTTATGTGGAATGACTTGTGGTTGAATATATGATGTTGGAATTGCCATCTTGAGGTTATGAATGCTTGATTCTCTATGGTTAGGTATGTTTTCAGTTGAGATACAATATACTAATGGCTGATATGTCATGTTAGGATGTAGTTGATTTATGTGTGGATGTTGGTGAATGTCATGGCTCAAGGATGAAGTGAATGATCTTATATGTATTTAGCTCGTGGTTAAGCTTTGATTTGAGTTATGATTTTAATGATTCTTCACCTATGATTTCCGTTGGAATTCATGATTAGATGTAAATACACGTGTGTAGTATGGTAGTGAGTGAATTACAAGCATGTTGATATGCATTGAGGGAAACACTTCTACTATGTACACACACACATGTGGGATTTAATGATGATGATGAGCATTGATATTATGATTATGAATGATGCATGAGGGGCTGATGAGAGCACTTACCATGAGTTAGGTTTCATGTAGGCTTTGCCCACGTATGTACCATGTTGCACGCATCATGAAAATGGATTTCAATTGATGCTTTATCGAGATTAATCGAGTTTGACCGATTGGATGTAATGTGGTGAAATTGTGTGCCGGATTAATTAGTCGTGGCTTAATCGAAACTTGATTGGTCCGAAATGACACGTTTTGATTTGAGTTCCTTCGTGAAACATGTGCACTCCCCAGGGTTGAGTTTGAGTTGAGTCTAGTTAAGTGGAATTATATGGGGACGAGTTACATACTTGTCTTGCGATTTGATATTATTATTATTGTCATCTGGACCTTGAGAATCCAGTATAGTATGCTCTTTGCACAAGCTACCATGTGTTCGTGGGTTTCCTACGTGGGAACTCGGGCTCTTCCCCATCGTAGGAGATGTCCCAAAATGAACACCCCTTCTCTAGGTTCTCTTCAGGAGAATGTGACATCCTTAGCCAGGATGTCTGGGGCGAGCAGCAATTAGGGATTGACAACCCCGAACTTCTTAAATTCTTTTGTAAAATTTGGACTATGACACGCCTTCGTGGACTTGTCTATGTTGTTGTCTTCGTGACACTATTTAAGATTACTCCTTGATGGAGTCATTCTTTATATAATGTGATCTTCTTAAATTCTTTCGTAGAATTTGGACCATGACACGCCTTCGTGGACTTGTCTATGTTTCCGTCTTCGTGACACTATTTGAGATTACTCATTGATGGAGGCATTCTTTATATGATGTAATCTTCTTAAATTCTTTCGTAGAATTTGGACCATGACACGCCTACGTGGCCTTGTCTATGTTTCCGTCTTCATGACACTATTTGAGATTACTCCTTGATGGAGGCATTCTTTATATGATGTAATCTTCTTAAATTCTTTCGTAGAATTTGGACCATGACACGCCTACGTGGCCTTGTCTATGTTTCCGTCTTCGTGACACTATTTGAGATTACTCCTTGATGGAGGCATTCTTTATATAATGTGATCTTCTTAAATTCTTTCGTAGAATTTGGACCATGACACGCCTACGTGGCCTTGTCTATGTTTTCGTCTTCATGACACTATTTGAGATTACTCCTTGATGGAGGCATTCTTTATATGATGTGATCTTCTTAAATTCTTTCGTAGAATTTAGACCATGACACGCCTACGTGGCCTTGTTTATGTTTCCGTCTTCGTGATACTATTAGAGATTACTCCTTGATGGAGGTATTCTTTATATGATGTGATCTTCTTAAATTCTTTCGTAGAATTTGGACCATGACACGCCTACATGGCCTTGTCTATGTTTCCGTCTTCGTGATACTATTTGAGATTACTCCTTGATGGAGGCATTCTTTATATGATGTGATCTTCTTAAATTCTTTCGTATAATTTGGACTATAACACGCCTACTGATGCACTAAAATAATGTTCAATTAAATATTTTTAAATTTTGAATTGCAATCCTATTTTATGTTAATTCATTGCTGATTTGGGCTTTTTATGTTTTGAATAAGTTAATTGGACCTTAATTGAGTTTACATGTCTAAACAGGCTTTAACAGGATCCAAGTGGAAGAGGAAGTAAAGCCCATCTACCCAAAGCTATTTGAAAGTTAAGAATGGGCCCCTTATGGTCTAAACATGCATGGAATGGTCGAACACAACCTTGTGGACCCGTTTGATTTGAAATTTGTATGAAGATGACTAAATTAGGAAAGAAGCTGATTCGGACAGATTGACAGAGGCTTAGTATTTCGATCATATCGTTTTGTGTATAATTCGGATGGATATGATTCTAGTGGCATTGGAAAGAAGACTTCCATATCTACAAATGATATTTCAGGAAGAAATTCTAAATTCTGAAGATATATGGGTCGAATCTGGCATGTAATTAGACAGCTAGTAAACTAACCCGAGGCCAACACATGAAGAATATTTTCATTGATTATGATTGATACACATAAGGAAAGACAAGGAGGCTGATTGGTTAACTAAAGGAAGATTCAAAGATACTTATTTGCTAAATCTAATCATTGCCAAAGAAGCAACCAATCAAGCAATCAATCAGGATGCAATTTAGAGATATGATTTCACTTTCATCTTTGAAGCAACCCCTTCTATTCCTATAAATAGAGGAGTGGACGTGATAGATGACTTACACCCTCCTCTTTGGAGCTCTCCTCTCCTATTTTCTTCTCTCATATTGTATTTTTACTTTAGTTTTATTGTAATGACTTTCTAAGCTTTCAAGCTAAGGCTAGGAATGAACCTTGTACTTGATGTTTAATAGATACTTTGATTCAAGTAAGTTCTTTATCATTTTAAATTAATGTTTCATATTTAAAGAGTTTATAATCTATATAATTATTTGATTCAGCGTTGACGAAAGGCACGCTAAATGCTTATAATTCCCTGTGATTATATACTTAATGCTTTCACGTAGTAAACAATTAATTACTATTGTTCTATTTAAAATTTTTTTTTTAAAGATAAATTTTTCGATTGAGATGAATTTTCATTTGATCTTAATTGAGTTATCATTTTATTAAAATATACATTAGAGATTTATTACAAGTGGATTTCTGATGCCTTAGCACTTTCTCTTTGATTGATTCTTATTCTCTATTTCACTTTCCTTTTCTATTCTATTCTCTTCGTTATAGTTTTTTGTGTCACACAAGGCTTTCCCTGTGGATCGACCTTGTTTACTTTAGTTGACAAGTAAAAAAAAAGAAATCTAAACTAGACTAATTCATAGTCTTGGTTTGGACGTAACAACAAATTGGCGCCGTTGCCGGGGATTGTAACGTGTGACAAGAATCCGTTACGAAAAAGAAACTCACTCTAACTTTACTAATTTTCTAACTTTTATTTATGCACACTAACTCTTTAAATTCAGTCATTTACTTTATGTAATTTATTTTTAGTACTTAAATTCTGTAATTTTTCTTTTTTTTTGAGACCGGAGGCACTACCCACGTTACTACCGAAAATTTTTCGGGATCAAACGTGTACCTTAATAGTGCCTTTGGCCTTATTTTACAATTTTAATTTTTGTCTATTAACTTCTAACTCTCTAACTTTTTATATTTTGTCATTTAATTTCTGCACTTTTACTTTTGTTGTTATTAAAAAAAAAAATTGTTGTTGCATGTTCACATGGGTACGTGATAATTCTGGACGATTGAGAAGAGTAAACAAATCTTTTGAAAATTCTCTCTATTTTGATACAATGGAGGATCTAAGAACTAACGAGGAACTAAGAAGTGATAATGGAGATAATAATGCACAAAATATTCAAGTTAAAACCTTGCGTGATTATTTGCAACCAACTAGATCAAGTTCTCCTTCTTGCATGATTTTTCCAACTAATGTGGGTGGTTTTGAACTCAAGCCGAGTGTAATTTAATTACTACCCAAATTTCATGGCTTAGATTCGGAAAGCCCATATTTACATTTAAAAGAGTTTAAAGAGGTTTGTGCAACTTTGCAAAACCAAAATGTTTAAAATGATGTTATTAGATTAAAACTCTTTCTGTTTTCTTTAAAGGAAAAAGCAAAAAATTAGTTGAATTCTTTGAAGCCAAGATCCATTGGAACATGGCAAGAAATGCAAAGAGAATTTTTGAAAAAGTTTTTCCCCACTTATAGAACTAATACACTTAGAAAGAACATCATTAATTTTTCACAAAAAAAAATGAGACTTTATTTCAATGTTGAGAAAGATTTAAAGAACTTTTGTTATTGTGCCCACATCATGGATATGAAACATTGCGTATAATTAGTTTCTTTTATAATGACTTGACTTCTTAAATGAGGCAATTTGTTTAAATGATGTGTAATGGAGAATTTTTGAGTAAAAAACCTAAGGAAGCATTAGACTATTTTGATGTGTTAGCTGAAAATGCTTAACAATAGGAAGATTATAATGAATTTGAAAGTAGTAATAAGACTAAATCTAATATGATAACTAAGGGGGGCATGTACCTTCTTAAAGAAGAAGATGATGTAAAAGCGAAAATTACAAGTTTAACTAGAAAAGTTATGGCTATGCAAATTAATAGGGAAAATATGTCTAAAGCTTCTCCAAAAGCACAAGATATTTGTAGTATATGTGAGAGTGATAGACATCAAACACTGGATTGTCCAACAATCCCTTCTTTTCAAGAGGTGTTGCATACTTAAGCAAATGCTATGAATACCTACAAGAGGCCTTTTTCTTCTCCTTATTCTGAAACTTACACTCTTAATTAGAGAAATCATCCCAATTTTAGTTAGAGAAATGAGCCTAATATGCAAGTACCCCTTTCTTCCTAAAATTATGTTCCACCACATAAGAAGACTCTTAAAGACACATTGCAAACATTAATGGAAAGTTAAGCAACAATTAACAACTAAACAATGTAAGTCATCAATGACTTGAAGACTTCTATCACCTAATTGACCACAGCTTTGAGCACAAAAGAAAAAGAGAAGTTTCCTTCTCAACCTCAACTAAATCCTAAAGGTCAATTTGTAATTTAAAATGTAAATTCTTCAAGTTAACAAAAAGAGCATGCTAAGTCTATCACTACTTTGAGAAGTAGAAAAGTTATTAACAAAGACATTCCAATGAAGGTTGTTGAACCTAAGGAGTCTTTGAATTCAAAACATGGTGATGAACTTAACAACTCTAATTGTGTTGCTCCAATTCCTCCTCCTTTTCCTCAAAGATTACAATCTTCTTCTAAATTGTTGCTAAATGGTGACATTTTGAAATTTTCAAACAAGTAAAGATTAACATTCTTCTCTTAGATGCTATTAAACAAATCCCATCTTATGCTAAATTTTTGAAAGACCTTTGTACAATCAAGCGTAAGCTACATGTACAAAAGAAGGCATTTTTGACAGAACAAGTAAGTACAATTTTGTAACAAAACACCCCACCCAAATATAAAGATCCTGGTTGTCCAACCATATCTTGTATAATTGGGAATTATAGAATTGAAAAAGCTTTGCTTGATCTTGGGGCAAGTGTTAATCTCTTACCTTATTCTGTTTATTAACAACTGGGACTTGGTGAATTGAAGCCCACAAGCATTACACTTCAACTTGCAGATCGCTCAGTTAAAATACGAAGAGGAATTGTTGAGGATGTATTAGTACAAGTAGAAAAGTTTTACTTTCCTGTTGATTTTATTGTTTTGGACACACAACCAGTTTTGAATGCTTGTACTTAAATTTCTGTCATATTAGGCCGCCTATTTCTTGCTACTTCTAATGCTCTTATTAATTGTAGAAATGGTGTTATGAAGCTTTCTTTTGGAAATATGACTTTGGAACTGAACATTTTTAATATTTGCAGGCAACCAGGAGATGATGATGAGGATATACATGAAGTGAATCTTTTAGAAAGTCTTGTTGATGACATGGCTACTATTTCTTCATTTTCTGACCCTCTTGAAGCCTGTCTTTCTTATTTTAACTTTGATGATGATGTTATGATTAATGATGTAAATTCCTTTTTGGAGTCAACTCCATTATTGGATACTGATAGGTGAAAAGCCCGCTTTGAGGAGTTACCTCCTTTTAATAGCGCTCATCTCCCTCAAGTGTCCAACCACCCAAGCTAGACTTGAAACCCCTCCCTACTGAACTTAAATATGCTTATCTTGGTGAGGGAGAGACATTTCCTGTGGTTGTCTCTTCAATGTTGGATAGGGAGCAAGAGCACAAGTTGCTCGAAGTCCTTCGAAATCACAAGAATGTCATTGGGTGGACCATTGCTGATATTAAGGGGATTAGTCCCCTGATTTGCACACATAGAATCTTCATGGAAGAAAATGCAAAACCTGTGAGAAAAATGTAAAAGAGGTTAAATCCCAATATGAAAGAGGTGGTGAGAGCAGAGGTTTTAAAATTATTAGATGTGGGTATCATTTACCCCATTTCTGACAGTCCATGGGTGAGTCCCACCCAGGTTGTCCCTAAAAAGTCTGGAGTGACAGTTGTAAAGAATGCTAATAATGAGTTAATTCCCACTAGAGTCACCACTGGTTGGCGGATGTGCATAGATTATAAGAAATTGAATTCTGTCACTAGGAAAGACCACTTCCCTTTACCATTCTTGGACCAAATCCTAGAGAGGGTGGCCGGTCATAAATTTTATTATTTTCTAGATGGTTATTCAGGATATAATTAAATTGAGATTGCCCTTGAAGATCAAGAAAAAACAACATTTACATGTCAATTTGGTACCTTTGCATATCGAAGGATGCCGTTTGGATTATGTAATGCTCCTGCCATATTCCAAAGGTGCATGATGAGCATCTTTAGTGACATGGTGGAGTGGTTTTTGGAAGTTTTTATGGATGATTTGTCTATTTTTGGTGATTCTTTTGATGATTGTCTCAATAACTTAGAAAAAGTTTTGGTGAGATGTGAAGAGAAAAATCTAGTTTTAAATTGGGAAAAGTGTCATTTTATGGTTACTACTGGAATAGTACTTGGTCACATTGTTTCTGTGCAGGGAATTCAAGTAGAAAAGGCAAAAATTAAATTGATTGCTAATTTTTCTAGTCCAAAGTCCATAAAAGATGTTAGATCTTTTCTAAGGCATGCCGGTTTTTATAGAAGATTTATTAAGAATTTTAGTGTGATATCTAGACCATTGTGTAATCTTCTATCTAAAGAGCATTCTTTTGAGTGGTCGGATGCATGTGAAGAAGCTTTCACAAAGCTTAAGAACATGTTAGTATCCGCACCCATCATGCAGCCCCCTGATTGGACCATTCCTTTTGAAATTATGTGTGATGGAAGTGATTATGCCGTTGGGGCTGTTTTAGGGCAAAGGAAAGATAATAAACCTTGTGTTAATTCATTATGCAAGTAGAACTTTAAATAGTGCTTAAATGAACTACTCCACCACTGAAAAAGAACTTCTTGCTATAGTATTTGCACTTGACAAATTTAGATCCTACTTGATTGGCTCTCAAATTATCATTTTTACTGGCCATGCAGCTTTGAAGTACCTTTTGAGCAAACAAGATACAAAACCCAGATTACTCCGATGGATACTCATACTCCAAGAGTTTGATCTCACAATTAAAGACAAGAAGGGAGTAGAGAATGTGGTGGCGGATCATCTTTCAAGATTGGAATTTTCTGATTCTTCGGACAACATTCCAATCCATGACACATTCCCCGATGAACAACTTTTTGTCATCTCACATCCTCCATGGTATGCCGACATTGCCAACTACTTGGTGACAGGTAAAGTTCCCCACCATTGGTCTCCTCAAGATAAAAAGAGATTCTTCACCGAGGTAAAGAATTTCTTTTGGGACGACCCTTGTCTCTTTAAGTACTATCCGGATTAAATAATAAGGAGATGTGTGCCTAATTCTGAACAAGTAAGTATCATCTCTTTTTGTCATTCTGAAGCATGCAGTGGTCACTTCTCCTCTAAAAAGACCACCGCTAAAATTTTGCAATGTGGTTTTTACTGGCCGATGCTTTTCAAAGATGTTCATGAATTTTGCAAAACTTGTGAAAGGTGTCAAAAGTTAGGAGCCATTACTCGTCGAAATATGATGCCCCTTAACCCCATATTGGTAATTGAGATTTTTGATTGTTGGGGCATTTATTTTATGGGACCTTTTCCTCCTTCTTTTGGCTATATTTACATTTTAGTTGCCGTCGATTATGTTTCTAAGTGGATTGAGGCTGTTCCAAGCAAAACCAATGACCACAAAGTCGTTGTGCGCTTTTTAAAAGAAAATATATTTTCAAGGTTTGGAACACCTCAAGCCATTATAAGTGACGGGGGTTTACAAAGTCGTTCCTATATATATATATATATATATATATATATATATATATATATATATATATATATATCAAAAATAGCTATGTTTTTATTATTTAAATAAAAATATTAAATAATATAATATTTTATTTAAATAAAAATATAAATGCCCCCCTTCTGCCTTGTTGCCTACCGGAGGAGTAGGAGAGGAGTTTGGCGCCCCTCCCCCTCTTCACCTCACTCCCCTGCTCTCCCCCTCTCCTGTATGTGTGAGCCCGAGCTTTGAGTGCCGTCTTATTGAGATCTGTATGTAAGGGGCATGCAACTTGCCTAGCCACTCATATATGTGTTATTGGATTGAAAATCTATGGTCCACATAGCTAGGGTGATCAACTATACATAGGAGGAGTTTTCATGTAAATCCACGTGATCGACATCGCATATGCTACCGTACATTAGCTACAAAGATAGTGACACTAATGTTTGCTAGTGTGCATGTTGTCAATCTTAAATATCAATGACTCTCATACGTAGTTGTGAGTTGTGGAAGCTTAAATCGGACAAGGCGGTCGATTGCTATGCCAAAGTGATCGATCGACTCCTATTTATGAAAGTATGATAGTTGGAACGATCGATTGTAGTCTAGAGTGATCAATCGGTGCTTGATTTCATTATACGGAAAAAACTGAGAGTTGGTGATCAATCAGCATTCAAAGCGATTGATTGCTCACGGGACCAAAAGCGACTGATATGAAGAACGATATATTGCCTATTCCAAACAATCAATCGATTGACGTGCAGGGTTCTAGAAAGCCCCGATTTGGACTCTTCCTAATTGATTAGTTGGATATCTCATTCCATAAATAGATAGATACGAACTTGTATTACCCTATGGAGAATAGAAGACTCTTGTTCCTTGGGACTAGGTTGGTTGGCTATTGAAAAAGATTGAGAAGCTTGTAAGCATCTTGTAACTGTTCTTTCTACATAATAGTAGAACTGCGTGATCTCATGGACATAGGCACCATTGTTGAACCACGTAAAACCTGGTATTTTTTTTTTCTCTCTCTCTATTGTGTCTCTTGCTCGTTTCTATTCCTCACAAGGATCGAACCACTACGTAGACTATAGGCTAGATCAATTCTAGCGGGCATATAGTCCACAAAAATTAGTATCAGAGCTTCAGAAGGTTCAAGTGAATGAGACATGGCAGAAGATAGGAAGTTCAAGATCGAGAAGTTCACTGTCCAAAACTATGGGTTTCAGCGTGCACATGCAGATCATGGATTATCTTTATCAGAAAGACTTGTATCATTTGATATTTAGCACGTAGTCAAAAGACATGGAGGATGCCGCTTAGGCGTTCATTACTAGAAGGCCTTGGGAGCGGCTCAATTGTCTATTTCTTCATCTGTTGCTTTGAATATCTTGAAGACAAAGACCATGAAGGAATGTGTTGATCTCCTTGCATTGATGTATGTGAACCCCTCTTCGACAAACAAGGTAATCTAGTGACTCGGTTCTTTGATTTGAGGATGGTTGATGACGATGATGTTTCAACACATTTGAACTCCTTCCATGACTTGCTAAATCAATCAGAGGCTGTAAAATTTAAATTTGATGAGGATATTCAGTCGATTGCTTTGTTAAAATCTCTACTCACTTATTGGGAATCCTTTAAGGTGGCTATGTATAGTTCTCATTCTACCTGTAAATTTAAATTGAATGACGTATTTGTTTGTTATTAGCTGAGGAAACACGGTGCAAAGGTGTCAATCCTTCATCAAGGTCAGCTTTGACCTTTGATTTTAGAGGTTGCTAAGGACAAAAATTGTTTGGAGGTAAAGGAAAGTCCCATCAAGGAAGTTCTAAGTCTAAGGGAATGAAGAATGATGACAAGTATTGATATTGTGGCCAAACAGGTCATGTTAAACGTGATTGAAAGAATGCATCACGAGATGGACATAATAACAATAATAAGAATGTTAATGTTGCCGATGGTGATGAGTGCATGATATTATCTTGTGAAAGTAAATGTGAATCATGGATAATTGATAGTGATGCATTCTTTCATGCTACATCTAGAAGTGATTTATTTGAAAATTATGTGTCTAGTGATCTGGGAAAACTTTACTTAGGCAATGACATGGCTTGTAAACTCATTGGTAAGAGTGATATTATCTTGAAACAGGAGAATGGTATAATGTTCTTATTAAAGGATGTCAAACTTATTCCTTGTCTGATCAAGAATATTATCTATGTTGGCTAATTGGCCATGTATGACATCACCACTTAGTTTATGGATAACTATTGGAAAATGGCTAGGGGCGCCATGGTGATTGCTATGAGGAAAAAGAATTGTACTATTTACCTAGTTGCTAGTTGTGTTAAGAGTTCCATCTTTGTTGCTTCGGGATATGTTGACACACAAGTGTAGCATAAACGCCTTGGTCATATACCAGAAAGAAAGGGTTGAAGGTACTACAGAGTAAGGGGAAGTTATAAGGTTTGAAGAGTGTTGATATGAGTTTCTATGTGTCATGAGAAGATAGGAAAATGTCACTTTCTCAAAATCACCCCATGATAGGAAGACTTAACTATGCTTACAATCCTTAACCAAAGCATCAAGCATATTGAGTACTTGATAGATTAATTGCCCTGATGGCATGCATTGGAGGGCACTTCCACTACTATGGAGCTCCAATGGAAATATTCAAAAGATAGGCTAAACATTGATAGATAGCTGGCCTCCAAGATCACCCAAACGTGGCCAAGGCTCTAGGGGGCAATCGCAACATGGACTCGATCACATACATCCCCTAGGGAAGTTACATTTGACACTACTAAATGTGAGACAAAGGAATGCTTCCCACCATAGTAGAGAACACTGACCTTTACTCCCATAGGCCTCTGCCCATCAACTCATAGAGTTCGGAGTGTTAGAACATATGTGGCATATGTATTATAATTACTATATTTTGATGATCAAAGCTATGTCCATTTGTGTGTGTAATTTAAGTATTGTGAAGTCTAACTAGATTAGTGATGTGTCATGTCATATTTAGAATTGAATGACGTAAAAAATTGGAGCAGATGTGTTCTAAAGATTTAAGGTGAAACACTTATTCAAATTGACTAGAGTTTAAAGAAAAAAAAGTAATATCATGCACACGCAATCATAAACACTTAGGTTTTAAAAAAAAAAGTTTATGTGAGCGTTGAGAAAATAATGGATAAAAAAGGAAAAAAATATAAAATAGTTTATAAGTGATCATCCTTAAACATCAATCGATCAGGCTTGAATGAGTTTTCAGATTTTATTCTAGAATATTGAATGATCCATCATCCATTAGAAAAGATCGATCAGTAAATTTTGTCAAGTCTAGAACAATGAATGATCAATCGCGCTAAACGTAGTTACTTAAAATAGGTTATTCCGAATACAATTTATTTTCTACTAAAAGTTAATGATCTAAACTGACTTAAACCACTATATAACAACCTAGAGAGGACAAAATTAGAGAGGAAAGAAAGATTTTATGAGAGAAAAAAATTGAGAGTTTTATGCTTAATTCCTTCTTGCATCTTAAAGTGAATTAGAGAGAAAATCATTAGAAATGTGAGTGATTGATTCATAATTACTTTATGAAATAATTTTGTGAGTTATAAGACTCACAAACACAGATCACACACAAGAGGTGTTTGTTGGCAAATCATAGACTTTGATTGGATTTTTAAGTAGATTACATAGTTGTGCTAGTAAAGATGAAGGCAAAGATAAAGTTCGCAAGCATCAAGGACTTTGTGGCCAAGAGTTTTAGAGAAGGACTGCTAAATGAGGGGCTTGGTAACTTTGAGTCATGTAAGTTATATATCTTCATATTGCATTGATTAATTGGCCTAAGAGTGGTTGCGTTGTTTTATTTGGTTGGGTTTTCATGTAAAAATATTCTTGTGTGGACTTTGTGTGATTTTGTGCTTTAATTTTCATATTAGTAACAATTTTAATTTCCTAAATAAGAAGCCACATCTTGGAGCTATGTACCTTTATAGTTTTGGGCTAGTGGCATTGTGGTAACCTTCAAGTATAGAAGGGTATTAAACTCGCTGAGAAATTGGACATAAAATTGTCATCTCTGTCAAATGATAAGGCACCTCCAAAGTGGGATGACCATGACCCCAAGGCTTTGACTAGGAGGTTGGGGTGGGTGAAGGCAAAAGAGGAGGGGGCAGATGGGGTGGTACACTAATGAAAAAAATGGAGGGGGAGGTTGTAGATGGGAGCAACAACAAAACAAGGGTGACATAGAGGTGGAGGAAAGAGGGGGGGGGGGGTGGTTAAGAAAGTGGCGAGTTTTTTTTATGGGGAAGCAAGAGAGGAGGAGGGGGAGGCCACCAACATAAGCATACGAGAAGGAGGGATAGGAAGAAGAGAAACACTACTAGAAGAGGAGTCACCACATGACCGATGCCCCTCTCACACTTGCCATCACCCTCACCATCCTCCTGTGAAACCAAAATCAGCCTTTTTGGTAAGTATCACACCAGTTAGCCAAGAACCTCTCACACCTTAGAACCCAAATGCCACTTTTAGAGATAGGAAACCCTAGAGATGCTAATACTTCTTTCACAATTGAAGAAAAATACAATACAACATAAAATTTGAGTTATTTTGATGCCCTCAGCCTTTGTATTTATAAAAAAAAATTAATAAAAAATTATTAAAAAGATATATAGAGTCCCACTGCAGAAGCTTCTTATGGGCCCTCAAGATATGCTACGTAAACAAAAACAAAAAATAGGAACCAGCACGTGTAACCCCACGTCACCTTCTCTAGAATACTACTCGCGCTAACACGGCTACCGCCCAAAGCTTCGCGAGTTGCATGATTGCATCAGGCCCTCGGTTTAAGAGGCACGCTGGAAAGACCGAGATTCACTCACTCTAAGATACTCGCGAGATTAGCACTAGTTCATCTTCCAGATCCCTCCACTGCCCCTTCCCCCGCCCGCCAACAGAATCGCTTGTAGGTCGGTTCCTTCCTACCGCCGAGTCCACTCCGAGTCGATGCTGACTCGCTGCCGGAACTTGCGAGTCGCTGCACTCTGCGCCCGTCTGAATGGACTTTCCGAGCACATCTCCTCTTTGAAGAAAACCCATTTCGTTTCAGGCGGAAATTCGTCTCCTTTCCACTCCGCATGTCCTCCCCAGCTCCCTCCTCCAACACCTGCGATTCGTTTCATGGCCCGGTCGGCATCGGAAATGGCGGGAGGCTCCCCGAAGGAACATGGGTCGGTTCATGATTTCACTGTCAAGGTTAGTGGGCTGCTGCGTTTAGTGACTGGGTTGGTATGGTTGTTTCTTGTTTGTGCTGATTCATATTTTGTTTTTGCCTTTTATTTTCTGAGCTGAATAATGGAGTTTGTTCAGTTGTATATTCACATAGTTTGAACTCGATTTAGTAATTGTTTGGAATGCTTTTTCTTAATAATTTATATATGGGTTTGGTTGAGCTTGTATGTTTATGGGAATTTGCTGTCTTTTGATTGTGAAGAAATGAAAATTGTGTGGATGTGTTGAGCTGTACCATTTTTAAGGTAACTTAACTTGGGAAGAAGGCATTAAATTTATTAATAGTTTATCGTCTATGATTTTTTTTTTGTTGTCCATGATATAATATTGTTTCTGACATTGTCGTGGATGGTGATAATCTTGAGTTCGTTTTGTTTTGAATTTTCTAACTCTTTTATAGTCCTTGCTATTTGAAATATTTTTGAAAGAGGTTTTCAGGAGGCAATTATGGTAGAGCTAGAATAGATGAATAATCTCCATGTATGAAATTACTCGATTGCGGTAACGTTCAATATAAATGACAATGTATCAAGATTTCTCTTTGTAAGAGCTTCGGACAACTTTTTGAAGAAATAAGGCTTCTTTAGTTACATAACAGAGAGAATTTGAACATAGAAAATGATCTCTTTTTAATCACGGATCTCACACGGGTTCCACAGAGGTAAGATCAGTGGATATGCAGGGGGAGCTTAAAATGGGGGTCACAGCAATTTGATCTCATTCAGACATGTGGGTAGGCATCTAGGCATGTAAACTGATACAGCCGTTGATTCTTAGTTTATCACCCTTTTTCTGATTTTTATTGTTAATCTAGGGTCCAGATTAGTTGCCTTATGGCATTTTTCAATAGAGCGAACTACTTGAATGCTTTCGTGACATTAACTATTTCAGTCTAGCATCAATTTATGTTGAGCCACAGTTGATGTAGTTTGTAGCTCGCTAATTGCTGGGCGTTTAGTCCTGTTTTTGGTTCCCTTTGTCCTTTATAAGTCTTTCTAACTGACAAGTTATAGCGAGTGATATGTATTCCTGAGTTGAGTGTGCTTTCTGTAGCCGTGGAAGTTAATCTAATTGGCTAGTCTCATATATATTATTTTTAAAAAGAGTAGCATGCTAGATGTGAAATAACCATATTATTGTTCTTACCAACCCATCGTGCTCTGTCTTAGCCACCGTTTTATTGTGCTTACCATGCCATCATATTGTTCTGTGTATCATCTGACATGGACAGCTTGAGGTTCTAGACATCTGATACATGCAGTCCATTTGGTTGACTGATTCATAATGATAGTTGATTTTCAATAGAGAAAAAAGGCGACCAGTTTGGAGGGATTACTTCCTGCCTCATCTAATCAAACATAAGTAGAACCCGCTCAAGTCATCTGATACATGAGGGTTTTACCCCCCCCTGTAAGGGGTCTTGAGCATGGTCACCAGCTTCCACTCGTTCAGCTAAAATTTGAACTTGTGCTGGACCTTGATGAAATCTGTTTCCTGCCCATGAAATGGCACAAAGGCATTTGCAGCTAGGAACATCCTCCTTGTCAATTTCTTCCAAATCAAGGTGCATCCCATGACGTCTGGCCTCCGCTGAACAATATACGTTAGTATGTAGAGATCATATACAATATTAATTTAACCACCCTTGGCTCCTTGTCTCAACTTTTTGGCCTTCTTAATCATGATCACACATATTTCCTCAGAATAGGACTGGGAGCATAGAGATCAAATTTGTTCTTTGATTCTCCCAAGGGTTGACCTTTCTTCAGTTGAGTTGTTTAGATTTTTAGACACCATCTTCATTTGAAAACTGCTTGAAAATACAATTTCCTTATGAACTAATTTTGACATTATTTATGGGCAGTTTGCTTCTCACTTTTTCCTGGAGCATCTTTTTACATGTACTGTTTTTAGAACTGCAAATTTCAAATGTTCTATTTGTTGTTGCTCCAGAATGTGATGGGAAATGATGTGGATCTTGGCATGTACAAGGGGAAAGTTCTCTTGATTGTGAATGTTGCATCTAAGTGGTGAGAATATCTTGCTGGTGCTTATTTTGTTGTCGATATGTTCCAGTATCTGTTCTCTTTGATGACTTTTGGTCATCTAATTTTCTATTTTGATGGAACACAGTTTCTTCATTTCTTCCCCATATAATAGTCTTCTCTTTTGACCGTTGCAATTATAGCGGCTTGACTGATGCAAATTACACAGAGTTAAGCCAGCTTTATGACAAGTACAGAAGTCAAGGTCTGGGACTTACTTCACTCTCTAATTGAATTTGATGTTAAAATTTAGTGTGCTCTGTGTAGTACTTGTTTTATGGAAAAACAAAGCAAGGATGTAGAGTTTTATCTACTAAACAATATGGTCATATGGTACTAACGAGATCATCTCTGATAATTACCTTTTCTAGCGCACTAAAGAGGATAAAGTAGGCGTGTCATTATAATGAAATGGAAAACTTGAATGTTGCAGGTCTTGAAATACTGGCCTTTCCTTGTAATCAATTTGGTGGAGAAGAGCCAGGGACCAATGAACAGATCCTAGAATTTGCCTGCACCAGATACAAAGCCGAATATCCCATCTTTGATAAGGTGCACTATGTTCGTTAAGTCTATATGCTGTTCAAGTGTCATGTTTAGCATACTTTGCTACAAGGCTTTGGCATTTATCGGAAAACAATGAGGTTCTATCTGAATTGCACAAATACAAATCACTCATTTCAAAATGAATTTATTCAGGTTGATGTCAATGGAGATAATGCTGCTCCACTGTACAAATTCTTGAAATCAAGCAGCAGTGGCCTATTTGGAGAAAGTATAAAGTGGAACTTCGCCAAGTTCTTGGTAGACAAGAACGGCCATGTGGTTAACCGGTTTGCTCCCACCACTTCCCCTCTCAGCACCGAGGTTACCAACTACTCATCTTAATGTCTATGTTGTACTCATCTTCCATTGTCAAATTAAGCATAGCCTGCTGCTATTTGATGTATCTGCAACTTACATCAATTTCAAGCATGGCTGGATATTTTCCTAATCAATTTCCTTTTTTCTTTCATGTTCTTGCAGGAGGACATTAAGAAGCTCTTGGAAATCTCTTAATTTAGGTACTTGCATATGTACATAAATAAGTCCAGTCCGACTTGCTAAGTGTTCACTAGCATTTCTTGTCTAATGTCTACTATGTAGGATTATTAAGTTTTATCAGTGACCAAGAATTTTGCATGTTAAGACTGATATGAGTAAACAGGGAAATGGACTGTCTTCTATGGTTCAGTTCCAGTCAGGCGTTCAGAATGATCAATTATGGGTGTATGCATAGTCGTTGATATGTGAACTATGTATTTCAGATTTTGTCCTTGCTTATGATAGTTTCCACATTCCATGCAACTCCTCATCATCATCTTCTATCTCAACAATTGAGCTGTTTCTTGAACAAATTGAACAAAGTTGAATCTAGGGCAATGCTGAATAATGTTACACTCATAGTTTTCTCAATCATTTAATCACATTGGCTAAAATTTCTCTCTTCCCTTCTTAGTTCGCCATGATGTACCCTATTGAAGGGTACAATGTTGAGGTAATTTTCTTGTTTCTACTTCATAGGAAATCAAGGTTGTTTCTTAGTAAGATTGACCTCGTTTAAATACATTCATAATCCGTTTTTAAACAGCTCGAGCTTTGGGAAATAACAGTTATCTAGCATCCTATTAGAGCACAGGTTGTGGTCTCGTGTCCCGTTGGACGTGGGTGTGTGCCTTATATGTGTGCTCACGTGCGAAGTTGGAGAGATGTTTGCACGTGTGGGTGAGTATTGGCATTAGAAGTGAAAACATTGATAATTACTTTCCTTAGAGATTGAATTTATCTAACACTAGCTATCAAGCCTAGCTTTGGCAGACCAAATTTGTGAGAACTAAATTTTTTAAAAAGTTTTAGTTCATAGGAAAGACATATTATTAGCTCTTAGGAAAGACATTATTTCTTAATTTTATATTCAAACACCGCCCTCTATCAAGTATGGAGGAACGTGCCTAGAACTTCAAGTGAGCTACGGAATGTTCTTAGAACTTCAAGCGAGCCTCTATCAAGTAGGGAACGTTCCTAAACTTGGAGCTTGATAACTAAATTTACTTGTGGCTTGAATATCATATAAGATAACTAAATGAGCTTTGATGTCATATAAAATAGCTCAAAATTTCAGACTTGGAGCTTTGATATCTTTGATATCGTGTAACAGCACGAGCCTGAAGGAAATCTTATTTTTTTTACGTTGAATTTGATTGATTTGGAGCCCATTTTTTATAAAATCGAATAAAGATTTTCAAGGTTACATTATTCAACCATATGGAGTTATGGACCCGTATAAGCTTATCAAGAATACCTGAAAAAAAACCAAAAACAAACCATCCAAATGAACCAAATGGTCACCATATTTGAGGTTGGTTTTTCCTGGAAATACAATCTCTCACATGGAGTTATTCTACTGATATTGCTGTCTAATCTCATGGTAGGTACGTTCATGGCCCCCCTTGCAAATGTCTTGTGTTATATGATTATAATGCAAAAAGCAGGTGGGAAGTGGGAACTTGAAACTTGGGTGGATGGAGATGGGTGGGAGAAATACACACGGTTATCTAATCCAATCTCATCGGTTTTGTGAGTTGAGAGAGAGAGAGAGTTACCGGTGCCTATTGAAGGTGGTGGAAGAAGGCGGCGACAGCAGAAGGTGATAAAAGGCTGTGGCGGAAGGTCGAGCCTCAACTTGGAGCCTTAAACCCGAGTCTCGAATTAGAGCTTGATAAGTTTTGTAGGAGTTTTACGTGGTAGGGTTCCCCAATTACATAAATTGTATAAAACAGACACTTGTTATGTATCTTCCTTGGGTGCACTACCTATGTTGCCTGGCCTTTGCACTCCATATGATAAATGCTCATTGGTCATGGTTGACGATTAGCAGAAAAAAAATGTAGATGGTGGCGAGAAAATATAATATCCGATGCTTAGATGGTGTGGCTAAAACTTCACTCTTAGCCATGCACATGAGCTACGTACATCCACCACCTAGCACACTATTGAAGTTTGAAATGATGAGTAAATTTGAAACTTCATAAAACAATAGTTTTTTTTATTCTCCCTCTGTCCTATATTAATATATCTATTTAATTTTTCAAAATGAACTAATTTAAGTTTATTTTAAAAAACCAAACAAAACTATTAATATGGGACAATCTGGAAGCCAGTAGAGGAGATAAGAAAAAATGAATCAAAATTTACGGGTCCCTCATATGTAACTTGCCTATTTTAGTTTTCGACCCGTACTCAAGGAGGAAGTTGAAGATTAGATAATGTTTTACAAAAGTAAAATAACATTGTGGTGAATATCTCATTCACACAGTCATCAATTGCTTCAAAATGGATAACATGTTGGTAAATTGCTTCTGCTAGCTAATGAGTTTTGATTTCTAATCAAACATGAATGCATGTGTTGGTAATTAAAGCACAAATAGTATGTCCAAAATCAAGTTAAGAAAAACAAGTCACTATCCCCAACCTTGGCAAGTGATGATATAAACATCAAGTATTATCCACAAGCAAAGCCCCAAATCACTTACCAACAATCTTTTCCAATGCATATAAGAGAAGAACAAGTAATGATAGTAATTTTTTAAAAAAAAAATTAACAAAAAAAGAGTAAAAGAAAAAACCCTTTTTTGTTTTCTCTCCTCTCACAATAGACAGTAAAATCCAAACTTTTTTCTTCTCACAAAAGACAAAGAAAAGTTCAACTTTTTCCCCTTCACGAACATGTGACCCATCATGTATATATATACCAAACATAGGCCAAACAAAGAAGGAATCAACTTGGTTGTTGATAGTCAGTTGATTTAGTGGCATGGAAGTCTTATCAAGGTATGGAAGTCTTATCAAGGTGGAGACATATTGTCTTCGGGTGGAAGAATGCACATATTTATTTATTTTTAAATGTCTTAGAGAATTCAAGTTAAGGTGGAAATTGTTGAAACATGTAAATGCATGTGACATAATAATCATAGTTTGACTTGAATATGATTTGAGAAAAGGGGTTACATCATGATGTAATTCATTTTTCAAACCATATTCAAGTCAAACTATGATTGTCATGTCACACATGTTTACGCATTTTAACAATCTCCACCTTGGCTTGAATTCTCCAAGACATTTAAAAAAAAGAACTTGTACCTATTTCCACATGTATACAATATGTCTCCACCTTTAAAAGATTTTCAGTCTCTCTTAGAACACATATGATAGGTACAACTAGAATCCAAAATTTACTGTTCAGATTGACAAACTGATGATAAACCAAGTAAAATAAGATCTCCATCATCATCAACTTCAGAAAGTACAAAACTAGCATTCGTGTCCTTCTTATCGTTAGGAATCAACTCAAGACAATATTTCTTCGAGTGCCCCTTTTTGTGACAATAGGCACACTCATCCTTTGGAGTCTTCTTTTGAGATTTCCCCTTGACAGACTTTTTAAACTTGTACTTATTGTTGATCAAATCACTAGATACCTCCTTAAACTTAAGTTGCTTTTTACTATGAATCAATGTAGTAGACAAGCGATCATATCTTTCCAGCAATGAGTTCAATAACAAAATAACTTTATCCTCTTCAAATATTTCTACCTCTAGATTCAACAAATCAGACTAGAGTTTATGAAACTCAATAAGATGATCAAACATAGAAGTACCTTCTTGATACTAGAAGCGATATAGCTTCTTCTTCAAATAGAGCTGATTCTCTACACTTCTGGTCATGTACTTGTCTTTTAATTTTTGCCAAAGTATAGTTGCAACTGTCACCATTATAACAAAATATTTCATGTCCTTGGCAAGACACAATTTGATTGTGCTACAATATGCGTGTCAATTTATCTTATCCCAATCTGCATTAGGTAAATATTCAGGCTTGTCTCCAAATACAAAGTTTTAATCTTGGTAGATCAGCACATTCATAACCTCGTATTGCCACATGCAAAAGTTATTCTTCCCATTAAATTTCTCCACCTTAAACTTAGTATTGTACTTTCTAGACGATAATATTATTGCCTTGGATTTTGTCGTCTTGGCAATGGAGGATTCAGAGATCGTCGACATATCTCACAAAACCGTTCAATCCCACAAACAAGAAAATTTAAAATAACTACAAGATCGAATCAAATATAAGAAATCGCGCCTTCCCCTTATATTTTCTACAAATGATGCTACTTGTTGGGAATTAAAGCATATATAGTGGGTCCAAAATCAAGTTAAGAAAAACAAACTACTATCTCCAACCTAGGCAAGTGGTGATATGAAGATCAAGTATTATCGACAAGCCAAGCCCCAAATCATGTCAACACTCTCTTCTAAAGCATATAAAAGAAGCTTAAGTGATAACAGTGAAATTTTAAAAAAATATATAACAAAATAAGAGAAAAAAAATCTTTTTAAAATTTTCTCACTCCTCTCACAAAAGACGGAAAAACTCCAACTTTTTCCTTTTCACAAGAGACAAAGAAAAATCCAACTTTTCACCCCTTCACAAACATTTGACCTATCATGTATTTATATACCAAACATGGAGACCAAACAAAGAAAGAATTATGTCATGACGTAACCCCTTTCTCAAACCATATTCAAGTCAAAGTATGACTACCATGTAACACGTGTTTACGGGTTTCAAAGTATGTTATGGTAATACAAGAAATAAAATCAATTTTCAGGCCTTTTCATTCCAACCCGTGTACTGCCATATTAAGGAAGAAGCACACTATTATTGGATAGGCTAAGTCGCTTGTCAACATTATAAACCCTTTGGGGGAAGAACCATCAAATTTGTCCATACTGCATAGGACAAAATGGCAATCCGGCCCATCAAATCGACTCCAATAATTTTGAATTTTTTATGTCATATTAGAATTGATGAAATTTGATCAAATTCAAACTTCGTAATATTTTTTAATATATACAAAATTAGGTATGAAATTTCAAAGCTAGGTTGGGAATATGTTGAGAAACATTTAATTTTAGAAAACAACAAAAAAATCACCAAAAATCAAGAGACCACAAGCACAAACAAAAATTTAGAGTATCAATTCCAAAAGACAAATGTTTTTATGAACATTAATAACTAGGATAATGATATTCTTACACCATTTTTTTTACACCCATAGGCCTTACACCACTTATGATTGGATAGAAAGAAATGAATCTCATGTTGTCAAGCGGGATCCACTTTCACTATCCAATTAAAAGTGGTGTAAGGCATATGATATATGGCATAGTGAAAATGAAGTATGAATATCATTTTTTTAATAACTATACAAATCATAAGTTCTCTTACCTTTGACAATTCAACATCTGCATACTCGTTTCTTGTAAAGAAAAAAATGTCGTCTACTAATTGAACTAAATTAAGAGATGAGAATAAGTATAAAATGATTGAAGAATGAGTGAAGAAGCAGAAGAAGTGTAGGGAGAGAAACAAAGAGAGAGACAGGAGAAGAGAGAGTCTAGAAGTGCTGAGAAGGTCTAGTCCTATTTATTGATTTTTCCTATCCCAAACAGATTATTACTCTATTTTTTTTATTCATCACTTTAATTTTCAAATGATAATTATAAGATAATCACTCTAAAATCAATGACAATTATGAAGAAGTAATAAGATAATTTCTTTGGTTTGAGGATAATAACTGATCAAAATTACTAGAATAATTTTCAAACTTATTGAGGTAATTATTAGAATTATCTTGGGAATATTGGAGAGATAATAGGATAAGCGAATTAATTTGACGGTTATCAAGAAAAATAAGAGAGAAAATGACGAATGGAAGATAGAGAAAATGAGTGACAAATTTGAGAGAAAGATAGTGGGCAGATCCGTCTACTTGAACTTTTTTCTTAATTGCCGATAGGTCGTGCTCATAGAAATTATTTACCAATACGTTCTATCATCTAAAAATTATTGTCCAATAAAACAAGGCACCAAATTTTAGAAAATAGACCACTAAAATTAAAAATTGTATAATATATTATATGTGTGTTCAAGTATGATTTTAATGATTACATTAACATAAGCACTTGTTTAAAATAACGTAAAATTTGCACAGATATTTACATGTTTATAAATAAATTTTTTATTATTATATTCTAAGAAAAATATATTTATGTATATCATATTTAATATTTTAATGTATGATTCTTTTTTGACTCGAGGTGGCTCAAACAGTTTTGGGATCGTGAAGGTTTTGAACATTGCTTACCTACATGACCAAATATAATTAGTTAAAATGATCATTTTACCTTGGTGTAAGCTGGGAAATCTGGGATATTACAAAATTTAATGTTTTGTACTTTAAAATTTATTTGAATACTTTAAATGCTATATTATGTTTATGTTTAAATATGTGGATGTGAATACTGCTGTTTAGTCCATTGAAAAGAACATAATATGCGCTGTTTGGTACCTATACAGAAAAATACTCGCATTATACGTGTTTATATAGAAATGTGCCAACAATATGTAGAAACACCCAGTAATATCTCCAGATAAATACGTTGTTTATATGCCTTCAAAGGGCGACACATCTAATCTATGAAAAGTCATAAGTTTCTTGGTGGGATGGGATACCAAAGTGAACTTCCTTTTCCAAATCGTTGACAAAGTATAAGCACCGGAAGGTTGGAAGCATAGACGCCGGACCTTTCCCCTAGAAAACCTCCAAATAAAGCTATAATATATGTTGACTTAGAAGAGGAAAATGATATTTTTACTCCACTTTTTTATATTAAAAAATTACTTGGATAAAGAAGGTGAGTCTAACCCGATAACATGGAGATTTATTTTTCCCAATCTAATCATAGGCTAAAGTAGACTTTTTGTATAGAAAAATTAGAACAAGAATATCACCTTCCCAAACAAAACCTCAATAAGTTATTTAACTTGTACAATTCTTACAACTATAGATATCACCAACTTGGATGTTAAAAAAAATCATTGCTATAATTGCTAGATTCAATAGTGGTACTTTTGTTTATGTACATGTGTAGCTGTTTTGTGCATCTAATGCCAAAATGGCTACCTATATATTCCTGTAGACAACTTTCTCATCAAATTGAACAGTAGATTAGGATATTAAGAAATTTTTTATTGATTCTAAAATAAGATCAGTTATACATTTTGTTTGAGTAATAGTATGACTTCGAACATGATGTTCCGCACGGCAATTGAAAATTGGACAAAGCCAATAGTTTCACCTTGTAAGCTGTTCCCCATTCTTTAGGTTAGTTGAACATTGGCCAATAAATATAGTTGACCCTGCAAGTCTACCATCATTGTCACCCAAATAGAAAAGACAGCTTAGTAGAAGTCAGCTCAAACCAACTGTCAAAGATGGTGGTTGTAGACTTGCCACCCGTGGAGGCTGAAGGCCAAGGGACTTGGGGATCAGAATTTATAGCTAAATTAGGCCATTGCCTAAAATTTAAAAAGTCTAAAATGAGGTAGAGGATGACAAGTGAGGAAATGACCTGCCTGCTGCCCTTCCTACCCTCATCCCCATTCACGTTCATCCTTCTTATTTCCATTTACTGGTCACTAGTTATTGTGATGTACCCACTTGCCCAGAAGCATCGCCTTCTTCGACTACTCCCTGATTTGCATGTTGTATCTGCCTCCTCTCTATCATAGCTAAACTTGCCAATAAGCTTTCCTAGAAGCTCCACCTTCTTCCACTACTCCCTAGTTTGCCTGTTATATCCGCTTCTCTCCTATCACGGTTGAAGCTCACCCAGAAGCTTTCTTATTTCAGAAAGGAAGTTGAAAATTGCCCATGAGGTTGTCATTAGACACTCAAACAATATAGGTACAACTTTTGAAATTTATCTCTCATATCTATGGAAGGTAGTATCGATACGGATGATAGTATCGATGATCATGGATATAGATATGCGTCGATGATACACTTGGTACGCACTGAAACGATCATGAACCCTTTGATAACTATGAAAAAATATTATAATTAATAATATATCATTATAATATTTCTTTTAGGGCATAATAAGACCATAGAAGACTATATCGACTGATATGAGTGCTTTAAAATTAGTTCATTTTAGAACCATGCGCTATTACTCTCTCTGTCCCATATAAATTATTACTCCCTCCGTCCTATATTAAGTGCTCTGAAATTAGTTTATTTTGGAACCAAATAAGATGCTTAATATGAGTCACTGGAATATTATAGACAAACTCATACATTAGATGTTTAAGCAAATGCATAATTGTGGAGCACTATATTTAGAAAAAATAATTATATAAATTGTTTGGACCACCTATATTGATCTCATATAATTTTTTAAAAAATATTTTTAATATAATAAGAACATTGTCATCTTTAAACTTTTGAAGAAGTTGGGCTTGAATTGTGTTTTTGTTTTTAGGAATTTTTTTTAAAAAAAAGTAATATATTTGAGTATTGATATGTGTCGGTCGTATCCCCGCCTCCGCCCTTCCTTCGTCCCCCCCCCCCCCCTTCATCCCCTCCCATCCTCATTTCTCCCCACTCTTTCACTGCCACCCCTCGAGGAGGGGGCTTCGGCTGCTGGAATCCGGTTCCCCCGCCGGATTTTGGCACCCCACCCCCTCCTTTGATTTTCAGAGGAGGGGTGAAGGAGGGGACTAGATTCCGGTGCCGCGCTGTCCTTCGGCCCCGCTCCCGTCTCGGTGGGCCAGGTGGCCCACCAGAGATTTTTTTTAATAAAAAATTATGTCTTTAGCAATGCATAGAAAAGCATTTCTAAAGCATACTTATTGCATCACTAATATTATATTATTAGCGACGCATTAAAAAAAATTTAAAAAAATTATTCTATCAGCGACGTATAGAGTTATACATCGCTAATAAGTTTTAAAATTTTTTTTAAAATGATTTTTTATTACGAACGTATATATAAACCTCGCTAATAAGTACTTATTAGCGACACATAGATTTATACGTCGCTAATAAGTAATTTAAAATTTTTTTTAAATGGTTTTATTAGTAGCGATGTATATAATAACGTCGCTAATAACTAATCAATAGTGACGCTAGAAAATAAGCGTCACTAATAATTAATTAGTAGCGACACATATTATACGTCGCTAATAGTTATGTTATTTGCGACGTATATTTACACGTCGCTAATAAGAACTATTAGCGATTTTTTTGTTATACGTTGCTAATAGGCAATAGCGACGACACTTTTTGCGACACATATAACGACATTTTTTATACGTCGCTAATACTCATTAGCAATGCTTAAGGGGCTATTAGCGACGCATAAAAGTCCTTTTTGTTGTAGTGAAGGTCGGATCACTTTATGAACTTGAGCTTTTACTGAATTCATGTAGTTTTGTATTTTTTTTCACGTTATTCATGAATTGTGTTTGACATATTATTAATTAAAGTGAAATCCTTGAGTTTTATAGTCTTCATAGGCAAATCCATGATTTTTACTGTACTAGGAGTAAAATTATGATTTGTGTTAATGATTTCTTCTTTGGGAAAGATTTTCAAGGAGTTTATATATAAATATGGTTTTCTTGGAATGAATGAGAGCATTTGTTCATGATTCTGATCATCAATGGAGTTACCAACATGTCGGTGATTGGACTGGCGGAAGGAGGAAGATGAATAGTGCTCATGCATGTGCGCATAGGAGGCATACTGCTTTTAAGTCATCGGAAGTGTGAATGATGCATCAATGAGGCGTCGGTGAGAGTAGCAGAATAGTGATATTCTACTGTCAGTAAGGTTTAATGTATCGGGGAACTTACCGATGGTCATTGATGAATTATGTTTGACATATTATTAATTAAAGTGAAATCCTTGAGTTTTATAGTCTTTAGGGGAAAATCCATGACTTTTATTATACTAGGAGTAAAATTATAATTTGGGTCAATGATTTCTTCTTTGGGAAAGATTTTCAAGGAGTTTATATATAATATGGCTTTTTCGGAATGAATGAGAGCATTTGTTCATGATTATAATCGTTGATGGAGTTATTGACATGTCGGTGATTACACTGGCAGAAGGAGAAAGATGAATAGTACTCATGCATGCATGCATAGAAGGCATATTGTTTTAGGTCATCAGAAGTCTGAACGATGCGTCAATGAGGCGTCGGTGAGTGTGGCAGAATAGTGCAATTCTACTATCGGTAAGGTTTGACATGTTAGTGAACTTATCGATGGTCATCGATGAGGGTACCAACCCATCTATAAGGTCTCCAATTGAGTTTGATATCTCTATTGGTAAGGTTTGATATGTCGATGAACTCACTGATGGTTCTTAGTGAGGGTGTCGACTTGTCTATAAGGTCATCAATAGACTCTGATATATCAGTCGGTAAAGTTCAACGTGTTAGTGAACTCATTGATAGTTATCGATGAGAGTGTCGACCAATCTATAAGGTCATGTTATGACATCTTTGTTAGTAAAGTTCAACGTGTTGGTGAACTCACTGGTAGTTATCAGCGAAGAAACCGACATGTTCATGATATTACCGATGGGACTTCACAACCACTGTTGGTAAGGTTTGATGTATCGATGAACCCACCAATGGTCATTGGTGGGGTAATCAATATGTCGATAAGGCTATCGATGAAACATGCGATTTGTGGATTTCATTGTGATTATAACTAGGGTATGTTATAGTAATTATAATTGTTATTGCATGGTTTTGATGTATAATGAGATGTGGATAATTAATTATTCATGTATTACTTAGGGGTTAGTAAACCCCAATGCATGTGTATAAAACTCTTGATTATGATGATTGGGTACCCAAAAGACTATGCATATGACTTCTAAGGTCGCAGGAATCCTTGGTGCCTTTGCTCCAAAAATGAGTCATTAGTCATGTAGATGGAAAAAATTTAATATAAAATAAAACTAAGGTCTTCAGTCTCTCTAAAGATGAGGGTTATATAGAACTACTTCTCTGGCCCGGGAGTTGTGTTCGAATGGACTAGAACATTAAAAGATATTTGGTCCCGCGTAACACAATACATAAAGTTTCGTTGATCATGGAAAGTCATAATCTCAACACTAGTGTCCATGAACCCTAATGAGCCTTTAACTTCATAATGTGAATAGGGAGAGGTATACTTTAGATAACTGAAGTTGTAATATGATAACCCAATATATAATAGAGTAGAGCTCATAGATAGAGTCATTGTATCTAGAGAACCTTTGGGAAGAGTTTTGCTTATGAATGGAATGATTATTATGAAAGACATGTACTTTTTCAATTGTGATGAATCATCTGATTTTCTAACGAGAATATTATGGTATGTTAATCAAATCTTTATGTTATTTAAGATTTTTATCCCACTGAGTATTCTTGTATACTCAGCATCCATTATGGTGCAAGTGTTCAGGTCAAGATTATAAGGTAGTGAGAAGGTTGTAGCTGTAGTACACTTCTACCTCACTATTATAGAGATTCTTTAACTAGGTTTGACTAGGCACATGAGTGTGTCATTTTTATTTCATTAGTTTGGATATTTATTAACAGACAATGATAAACTTGTAGATCTTGTGAATATTTTAATGTAATAGCTACATAAATTCTTATTAAAATTATTATTATTACATCAAATAATTATGAAGGTTAATGATACTCATACCCCTAATTCTCTATTTCAATGATTTACTTCGTATGTTTTATAGTTGCAATTGATAAAAAAGAAGGACAAAGATTTGTATTATTTTCTTTTAAAATGAATGAAAAATATATATTTCATGAAAAATTTATATGTGAAAATTAAGGGTTTGATAGCAGCTGATGGTGGCAATTATATCTTTTCATTGGCCTACTGTGTTATAGACAATGAGAATAAAGACAATTGAACATAATTTCCTTATTCATTGTGAACTGTTGTAGGTCAAGAGAGGCGGATTACATTTTTATCTGATAGGAAGAAGGGACTAATCAACAGTATCATCACAATATTCCCTGATAGATTTCATAGGTACTACATGCAACACTTAGAGCACAATTTAAATGATAGAGGATTGAAAAAGAAGACAGTGGAATGAAGTAAAACACAGGTCGCAAAGATGATCCACACAACTACACGTGCAATAGATATACATTAGTATGAGAAAACATTGGTTGAGCTCAAGCAAGCATAAGAGGATGTATACAGTTGGGTTCTACTAAACAAGCTTGATCATTGGTGTAATGCACTCTTTCAAGGTGAAAGGTACGAGCACTTGTTGAATAACATAGTAAAAAACTTTAATAGTTAAGTGAAAGCATAGCGAGAATACCTACTAATTAGCCTTATTGATGGCATTCGCATGAGGGTAATGACAAAGACACACAATGCAAGGACATGCTGTAAGCATTGGAAAACCTATCTTATTCCTGAAATTAACGAAAAACTAAATGCCATCAACAATAAGTCTCAGTCACTTTGTATCTTACTTGCAAATGAAGATATGGTAGAGATGGTGGAGGTGACAGGGCATTATACGGCAAAACTTGCCAACCGTACATGCTTTTGTCGCAAGTGGCAAATAATGGGCTTACCATATACACATTCTTACGATGCTATTTGTACAAAGGGAGGTATGCCGACCATTTTTTATTGGGGAGATTATTGGATAACAGAGTGTTATCAAAACACCTACAAGGAAACTATTTTCCTTGTACCCCACAATGACAAGCCAGTTAGAGGGATTGCACCCGATGGAGATATAGTTATCCTTCCTCTTAAAACGAAAAAGCCAAGTAGGGCAAAGAAGAAGCGCATTGAATCTTAAAAATATAGAATATGTCTATTTCATTGTTGTTGCTGCGATGGTGTAGGGCACAATCACCTTACATGCACGAAGGCAATCACCTAACATAGGACACTGAAGTTTGTTTCGAATGTGTTGTATAAATGTTCATTTTATTCATAACTTTATATGATTAATGATATGACAAATCATATTGTAAGATTTTCATGTTCTCTAAATATCAGCAATTTAAGCATCGCAATTGCATCAAAATATTTTAGGGTGCATCAAAATGCCATCACAATTGCATCGCAATATCTATCCATGGCATTGAAATGGCATCACAATACACTAATATAGTGAACAACATGTATCACAACCTCATTGCACTAATATATGACCATGTACATAAAACGATAGCAATTCCATCCCAATAACTTGATATAGTATTAATAAAACTATCGCAATTCAATGTATGCAACATATCACAATTCCATGTCCCTTGACACCATGTACATAACATATAAAAAAAATCATAATTGCATCTAACACCGGTCTTCACATGACATAAGGATATTCATACCATGATTGACAAAATCAAGATAATTATCATTATTAATACTATCCTAGACATAACTGTCACTCGTAGCCACTCCCAAAGCTACAGTCGACATCTATGGAGATCACAACGTACCATGTTAGCCATTTCTTAAACTTTTGAACATCAAAGGATTGAATGTGTTTTCCTAATATCAATTTGTACATGTAATAACAACAAAATGCCATACAATCATCCTTTTTCTCCTGTAATTAAAAAATCTTTACATTTGTAATCTTCCATTTCTTAACCCAATTGTTCAAAAGGTCCTCCTCGAACATATACTTTGCCTGCCTCCATAATGAATGCAAAAAGAATTATACCTCTGCTACAACCCTCGTGTGTTTTCCCATACTATCATACACAAACACCCACACCTTTAGTTTAACTGTTCTTAATTTCAAGGGTCCAATACTAATCCTCGATGATAGGAATGAGCCATCTCTTGATTTTGAAAAGGTTAATATCAAGAGTATGTATTGAACTTGATCGAATTGTGAGTTAACTGATATTGGGGTCATACTTTGGATCTTTGTTTGTTTAAGTGGCCAACGAGTCCTTGTAGTATGCATTTTCTTGATTACAAATATTTTGCACAATACAAAGATATAAGTCAATCTTCTAGTAGCATCTTCAAGAGCCCGAATACATCATAAGAGTTTATTTAACTAAAAGTAGACACTTACTATAAATGCACTACAAAAAAAAAAGACTTTTAGTGATGGTTGCAAACCATCGATAAAAGCATCATTGACTGTCACTAAAGGTATTAGCAATGATCCATGCTTCGTCGCTATTGATGACATTGCAAAAACTATTACCGACAACCATTTCAATTTTCAGTGACAGATATGACCATCGCTAAAAATCGTTACCCCTTGTCGCCGTTAAGCCTATAGCGACAACTATATTTACCATTAGCGACGGCGGTGGCTGTCGCTACTGCTAGTTTTTTGTTAAAAAAATGGATTAAATTTTCACAACTGTCACTAATATCATTAGTGACGGCTTTGCTAGTTTTTTGTTAAAAAAGGGATTAAATTTTCACAGCCGTTGCTGATAGTATTAGTCGCTAATGCTAATTTTTTTGTTAAAAAGAAATTGCATAAAATTTTTCTATTACACTAAAAGAAATGACATAAGCATAAAGTTTGCTAGGTCCATGAATTGAATAAGATTCTGACATGGAAGAATTTGTTATGTCTCCAATAGATATTCTTAGTGATAGCTACTTAGCATCAAATAGCATGTAGTCAATATTACTGGAGACAAATCTATTAAACTAAAAGCATAAACTCCAGTTTTATGTCACTGCTAAAGAACCGAAATGTACATCAACTTGCCCAGAAGCTTCTGAACTGATTGATTCATTGTTTGTCTGATTTTCATTTCCCCATTATCCTATTCCAATAATTTGACTTTGTTGATTTAGCTAATAATATCGACAAATATTATACTGTTAATACAAGCACAACGAGAACATGTCAATGCAATATTGTATTTTTGTCACCCTAAGTATACTTGGAAATTGCATTAAGAACCAAACTGGGAGATAAAATCCAGCTTACGACATGTCTGGTTTTAAGCACCATTGTTACAAGGTCCATTCCCAGGTTGGACCAGCAAGTCCACTCAAGTTTTGGAGCATGCCGGACACCATGACGAGGCATCAAGAAAATAGTTCATTTTCTGGCCATATAAGATTTTCACAACAAGTAAACTATAGTATATGAGGCATCAATTAAGTTGTTCTTTGAATTGAAGCATAACTTTTTTATGTTAAATCAAATATGAATTCGCCTAAAGATCACTTATGGAACTGCATCAAACACCAGAAAGTTGCAACATGCTATCATGGAATTTTGTAGATATAAAGGTATGCACCTTCTTGTTATCGGGGAGCTTTCAGTCACATTATGCCACAATAGGGTGACATCACAATTCCACAAAAGAAAACTGTCAAAATTCCACTGAGTGAAATTAAAAGCTGCAAGAGATGGAGTAAAATGTCAATTTTCCAGCATGAAGCCTAATAAGGAGATATAGCAAAGAGTTGCAAAAGATCACTGGCCTCATAAGATCACTGGCCTCATAGAAGCAACTAAGCATATATTTTTTTTCACTTGACGTTCTTGATGATATTCAAATTGCTAAAATGACCACAGGACATATTGTGACATTTAATTAGAGTTAGTCATCTTTCTTTCAGATGCTCATGAGTGGTTATTTTGCCGGTGGGGGATACTACTTGAAAGCAGAACTATGAAGGCAGCTTGTAATTAATTAAAGACAGGGCAAAACTATATTAAACAATAAGTGGTATCATCAATAACATGGTCAACTAACACATGAGACTATGAAATATCAACAATGCCAAAGTAGGGGACATTGGATTTTGGATCATTCAAGTGGAACTTGAAGCAATGTGTGCCACCATACATTGGATGTTCTGTCACATATCATATTTCTAATTTCTGTAGGTTTTCATAAAGAATTATTAACATAAAACTATAAATGAGGATAACCAAAATTGTATCTCAGCCAGCATGCAAGACAAATATGCCATAATCATCATGAGAGCAACTTTATGATCAGTGGAATGCCTAAAGATATAAATCAAAGAATAGATGAAATTTGGCCATTTGAAAGACATAATAACAGCATAAGCACCATTATACAATAAAAAAAATATGTCATCTAAACTCACCACAAAATTTGTATAAGCAAAATGACCTCCATTAAATGGATCGGCAACCAAACTTTATTGGAGAACCAGAAACTTACTGCGAGAAAATGGGTTTAGTACTCTTATAAATAATCCAATTCAAATGAAACAGGTTTTTATGAAACCTATGGACTAAATAAACAGCATGAATTTAGGTAATAATAACCCACATCAGCCAACCTTCCTAAATATAGTGTCTTTATGATGTAAGCACTAAGCATAACTGATATATTTAGATTGATGGTATGCCTTTCAGCAAACTGATACTCGAGGACTTTACAAGGAGTTATATAGAACAATTAACAATTACATAGAATGCACACTTTCACTTGATAAAGCATAATAGGCATATTCCACACCATCAATCCACTCTTTTGGGGCCAGAGTTGAACCCACAGAAAGAGCTGTTACAAATACTGAGAGTGGAGGTTGAAATGGCCGTATAGCAGAACATATCCAAGGAAAGAACCTAGCAATGGAAACAAAAAGTATAATCAACATGTCATAACATAATCACTCCACACGCATGGAACGTATGCAAGCACGTTAACATTCTACTAAAACAACCTAATGAAAGCCAATTGTAGAAGTTCAAAGTGTGCTATACAGATGCTAACACGTTAACATTCTACTAAAACAACCTAATGAAAGCCAATTATAGAAGTTCAAAGTGTGCTATACAGATGCTAACACGTTAACATTCTACTAAAACAGCCTAATGAAAGTGAAATGAAACAAGCGAGAAAAATTCCAATTATTCTTTATCAGAAAGTTGATAAACTGTTTGTGAACCATGTGAAAGATGGTGGGAAGATAAGTGCCAACAGCGTACTTGCAAGCACAATGTGAGGAATAATAGAGTTTGCACTCTGAAGAATCTTTACAATATCCACTTTGTTTTGGTCAATCTCCTGAAACAGATAAGAAAGAAAGCAAGGTCTTTGTACATATGCCTGGGATACTCCAGTAATGAGGACTTACAAAACAAGCTACGGTCTTTGGACCATCAAATCTGATACATATAATGACCGTTCAAATCTTCATATAGCAGGTAATAATTATTTCCCAGGAACTAAAATTGAACTCCAAGAAATGTGTGTGCATATGCCATACTGCTAAAAAAAAAAAACTCTTATAAAATGGTCACCATCACTATCCAAAAAGAAACAAAGATCTCATGTAAAAGATGGTAGCCTTTAATTTGGTATTTGGTCTAAGGTGAAAAAGAATAAAAATTAGAACACTGATTGCTTCCTGCCTTCAAGATGCAACTACAAAAACACAATTAGCCTGCTCTATTGATGACAGAACTCAAGTTAGGCTATGCTAACATAAATTTTGTGCATAAGACTTGGCTAAGATTCAATCAAAATAAAGTAGCAACTCTGCAGTGGATTCCAACATGATATATGCTGAACAAGCACTCATCTAAAGCAAAGGAAGATAATGACACGGTTGAATGATATAATATCCAACATCCCACAAAAATTGAGGCAACAACAGCTTTACCATATTGTTGCCAGCAGCAGCAAACATTAGAGAGAAACATTCATCCAGCTCCTCTAAAAACTTCAACTGCAGGCATAATCATCAATTAAAGTACGGATAAGCAAGGAAAGAGGAAAAAGAGTGCGCATGTCACAACTAAGACAAAACATTTAAATGCCCTGCTGCTTCAAGTAGGTAACATCCTCTGGGCTGATGAAAGCAAAAATAGGCTCCATTGTCTTCTAGAACTCACTAGAATAGGCTTCATTTTAAGTCGTGATTTGTAAATATAGAGTTGTCTAGAAGGATAAACTTGGGGAAAACGCAACAAACCAACTAGTTTAAACAGAAAAATTAAAAAATGCAAAAAAAGAAAATGACAAAGAACAAGCTAGTTATAAAAAATAAAAAATTATATAGCAAGTTAGAGTCACACACAACTAGCATCAACAGCACAATTTGCAGCTGCTAACAATTCTGCTTGATCATCATCAAATTCACCTGGGAAAGTATAAATGCGAGAAATCTACACTTTAAATATTGCATGCACCAGGAAATCATACCATCCACTAAGAGATACCAGTTAAATCCGACACCCAGTTATTTATGCCAAGCCTAGGACAAGAGAAAGCCTTGCGATCAGATTGCTTCTTTGTAGGTGGACAACCTACTTTATTGTAAAACAATTAATTTAGTACGTTAGTGAAATTGTCCAAGAAATTAATAGGAGCTTGTTTCTTAAAATACATAAGAATATGAGTTTGATCTTGGCAATCCTTCATATATCCCAGAGATTCAGGCTTGGTACGTACATTCTCTTCTTACAGACAAAAATAAAAGTAAGAATTATCTACTTTAAAAAATCCAATTCAAATCCTCAACATTAAACATGCATAGAACAACACCTGTTGCACCTGTCAGAACCAGGCCTACCACTGCAAAGAGGCTTTATTGTGGCAACATTCTCCACTCTTTCAGACACTGCAAGCGAACCACAAAGACAACATTTTTTTCCAACATAAATAAGCAGAAAGCCAAAACCCATTTCCAGAATAGCATGAATTTTTACCTTGCGAAGATGAATGGCTCGAAGAATTTCAGTGGAGACTCATTTTATGGAGCTGGAAAAAGCCAGCAGCCAATTTGCAAAGCAGAGGTGCAAGACGAGGTGCAGTTCTCTCAGGTAGTGCTCCAGTCGGAACCCTGCATCGGCCAATCTCGGGCTGTAGGAGGATGAGGAGTCCGAGAACAGGGGGAGTAGGAGGGAGAAGATGAGGGGTAGGGATCGGGGGAGGGGCGACGGGGAGGAAGATTTTTGGGGAAAGAGGGGAAATAGGGGAGGGAGAATGTGGCGGGGGAGGGGGACAGGGCAGAACATTTTGGGGGGAAAGAGGGGAAATGGGGGAGGGAAAATGTGGAGGTCACCGACGGCTAAATCAGCCGCCGCATTTATCTACGACAGCTTGCCGTCGCAGATAATATTTAATAGTGACAGCTGACTTAAAAGTCACTGTTTCTCGCGAAAACAGGCAGCGAGACTTTGTGGTGTACTCATCTGCAACGGCTCTACCAAGCCATCCCAGATAAAAGGATAATAGTGACGACTGAGGCAAATATTATTATTAGCGACGGCTTTATAAGCCATGGCTATTGGTCCAGCACTAGTAACTTTTTAGTACCTGTTGAATGTCTTGCCTCTTTATCAGACATTCACCCTCCTTTAGGGTTGGCGTAGATAGGATAAATCACTGTCAGAGCGAGGTATTTCATCGGAAAAACTCTCAAACCCACCCATGGATGGCACTAGACTAAAATATCACTACTGTACAAAATATATAATTGTACATTAGTCCACTAAAGCACTAATATGTTACATATAAGTTATCTAACTCAATTTGATATTGGGATTAGGATTGCGATGACTATTATGATATTTTGTATTTTGCATTTGCAACATGCAATGCAATGCCATCCCAACATCTAGAAACCATTGCAGCCTGCATATAACCCATCACAACATGCATTACAATAACATCGTAATATCCAGTACACCATCGCAACCCACACATAAACCATCACAATATCAATCCCAACATATACTGAAACTGTTAAAATATTTAGAATGAGAAACATATTTGGATAAGCCCATATGTGTAAAACTGTAGCACAACCAAATATGTTGAATCTTTTTTGTAGATGTTGTTAGCTACATTCCTCACATTGCTCTTTAGTTGAGTGTACACCAAGTTGGCCTGTGGTATTGTAATATCCCCAATTTTTTTTTAATTTTCTATGACCTTTTTGTTATTTTTTTTGCTTATTTTTCTACAGGGAAATTTTATGCATCAGCGTATTTGATTTTCATATTTCACCCAATATTCGTACCCATTGAGTCGGGTGTGACGATTAATTATAAGTTGTGGGCCTCGACACGCCACTAAAGCTTTTGGTGAGAAAAAGAAAAAAAAAGTGAGAGAAATAATTAAAAAATAAATGAAGAGAAGAGGGCTTTGGCATGTAAAAGAGAGCTTAGATGCTATAGAGAAGGCTTCAGTGTGGAAAATGTAGGTTCAGGGGGTTTGAGAGGACCTTGGGGCATGAGAAGGCAGTTTTGATGTGAATTTTGGAAACACAGTGTGTAATTGAGAGGGTATATATATAATAAATGAATCACTGTTCACTGAGCCACTATCGTTTTCTTTTCTTCGGGAGGCTCCAGACACTCCCAAAACCTCCCTTCTCTATTTGGACTCTTCTCCGATGGCCATCACCACTACCTTCAGCCATCGTCTATCGCCAAAATCCGCTCCACTGGCTGCCATGTACATAGCAGAGCTGGCTAGATTTGTCGCCACCTTCCCATGCCTCCCTTCCGCATCCTACCGCAGGCTCTATTTTCTACCATTTTGGACTATCGAAGGGCCGTCGTTGCCAAAAGTGTCATCCTTCACCAGTTTTAGTTCTGCTTGACAGCCACATAAATGACAGTGTTAGACAGGGCCGCTACCACCCCTCCAAGCCTTCTCTCACATTGAACACCACCTCCTCTATCCTTTCCATTTCTTTGTATTTGGGCCATTGGAGCGCTGTCGCTGCTGTCAGCTGCCAGATTTTTGCTCCATTCGACCACCACAACCTTCATGGTGTCGGCCACGACTGTCAAATTTTCCTCTCAGCCCCTCATTGCATACTTCTCCGCCTTCCCCTATTTCCTCTTCTCTGTGCGTCATGGCTATCGGAGGGCTATGCGCCGCCGCCACTAGTTGTCACCTCTCACCGGGATTAGTTCAGTCATATGGCCATGACCATCCCAGAGCTGGCTAGGACCTCCGCCCCCCATTCTTCCTTCTTTGTGTCTGTGACGTCCACCATTTTAATATGACATAATAATCATAATCATTCTGTCCAACGCACATAATTATCATGCATGCAACCAAACATGACTGTCATCGGTGAGAAACAAACATAAAATACTCGCATATATTGTCAATATGATCAATATAGCATAAAACATAGTCATTGCACAACTAAAAGCATATATCATAACTACATGATAAAATTACGGATTCAATCGAACATAATATAATTACATAGGCCGAGGACTACTGTGCGTAGAGCCGATAGTTATACAGAGTTTATAAATCTCTAGGCACATCGTGCCTTTAAACATCAGTCACATAAAGTTATAAAAATGTCGATTACAACAACTAGATAAATTATTTGGAATCTCTTCCGCTTCTTCCTCTGTCCTTGCTGCAATGCTTGCAGGATTTAGGGGTGGGTGAGTATATTTATACTTAGTAGGTTGAGTTAAAATCTAAAACAATGCTAAGCAAAACCCCAAAATAGATATATTTTTTTGAAAATATCTTTTATCATAAAACTAATTATTCAAAAGAAATCCAATTTAGAAATAAATCCACAACATGTCGGTTAGTCCAATGACGAAAAAAATCAGGAGTCGTGATACCGAACGATGTTCCTCCCAATACTCATGGGGCAATCAGAAGGCTCAGGAGGATAGGGGCTTTCTCATAATGCTCCACACCTTTTAGCACACGTGCTATTGCTGATTGTTTTTCTTGGCAAGTATCCAAGTAAAATGGTACATTCTTGGTTCTTAAGCTAAGGAACTTCCATGTTAGGGCATGCAATCAAAACATAATGCAATGCATGCAATCATTTCTCACATGTATCATATCTCTTTGCGAGTATCCAAGTAAATGGTACATTCTTAGTTCTTTAGCTAAGGAATTACGATAGTAGAATATGCAATTAAAACATAATGCAATGCTTGCAATCATTTCTCACAAGTATCATATTCTTTCCGGAAAAAATAACGAATAAGCATGACCAAACAAAATAGCTTAGAAGAGTTAAATTCTACGAGCAGAGCATGGATTTAAAGCACAACAAATAAGTATGACCAAGCAAAATACCTTAGAAGAGTTGAATTCTATGAGTAGAACATGGATTTAGAGTTTAAAATCCCCTACCTCACTTCCCGCATGGGAACAAAGACGATGCACCGGACTCCAAGAACTTGGATGTCAATTTTCCATGCCTTAGAGGTCTCGAACTAGAAAATAACTCCGCCATGACGTCCATCATGCTCGATTTATGTAAGAATGACTCTTGAATGGTTTAAATTAGACTTAAAATGACTTCGGATGATAGAAATGAAGTTTGAGGGGTGGGAGAGAGACAAACTGGAAAAATTGAACCCCACATGGCTATTTATAGCCATTTGTGGCAATTTGGGCATGCCATGCGTCATGCGCATAGTGCGTGACATGGGCCCCCGCCCGTGCAGCATGCATTCGCACACGTCACACGTCACATTGATGCATGTCACGACATGTGTCATGGTGCATCAAGCTGACATGTGTCCTACTAGCGTGAGTGTGCTGATGTCAGCTAATGCAATAGAACTATTTATATTTCTTTATTTTAAAAAAAAATTCTATGACTTTAAACGTACTTAACATTCTCTCCTAAACTCTGATTCGCGTTCTTGGTACTGTTGGGTTTGTATCGACGAGCCCTACCAAACTAAACCCCACATGGTAGGTTATCCAACATTTTTTAAGTGGGTCTTGCCCATATAAAAAAAGGATAGGTATATAGCAACAAAAATGTCAATACTTATTAATTGTAGATGCTTGCAAAACTCTTGCATTGTGGGGTCTGCTCCAACAATGGGAGCTTACTGCAAGCAATAACATAATTATTCTACAAAATGTACTTAGTATATGCAATTATAGATAAAGACCTAGATCCTATATGACTAAATAGGGACTCCTTAAAAACTCCTAACAATTGTGACTCCATCAAAAGACAAATTTACAGAAATAGACTTGACAATAGGCCAAAATACAAAAATAAGTGGGGAGTACTAAAATTGCAAAAAAACATACTTGTACACATGCGAGAGGGCACTAAAAAGATGGCTATTCCCTTAGAAACTTTCAAATTGTAAGTTGGCGATTTTGATGAAATATTTTTTTCATATTCATTTGTAAATACAAATTATGAATATTTATCATAAGTACTTGGTTTTGATGAGTTTATGTCATAACAAATGATTACATGGATAAAGGGAAGGAGAAGGATAAGGTGCACTTCCAAACATTGGACATGGTCAGATCATATGAGGGAGATCCTAAGCCTCAGTTGGCATACACCATGCCACCTACATATGGAAGCTTCAAAATCATTTTTCTAAGCACAATAATCAGTACAACATGTTCTACTCTTGTTTTGGTAGATTTTTTGAAAATTGATATTGGCAAGTTCATGTTTCCAATGCAGACTAACAATATGCATTACATTGTACATATTTTACTCCACATGATATCCTGTAGTCAATTACATGATATTATTTCCTATTATATTCTTCAACCACGACATCTTATTCTATGTTGTATATCGTGACATCGACTACACTATAATTTAAATTAATGTGTACTTAACAACACAATATTATGTAGAATGTATCATGTAGTTAAGTACACATAAATTTAAACTATAGTGTAGTCAATGTTACAATAGACAACATAGCACAAGATATCATGGTTGAAGAGTACAATAGGAAATAATATCATGTAATTGACTACACGATATAGTGTAGAGTAAATATGTACTATGTAGCGTGTAGGCTCCACTTAAGATGAGAAAGTTTTATATTAACACATTTCAACAAGTTTTTCGACATGTTGTATTATATCTTGTGCATCCAAAAATTATCTTGAAGCTTATGTATGTAAGCATATGTCGACTTGGGATGAGGGTCTCCCTCTCATATGATTTGACACCTTCTCATTTTCCTTCCCCTTATCCCTGCAATCATTTGTTATAAGTAACATAAACTGATAAAAATGAAGTAGTAATTTTAAATATTCATAATTTGTATCTACAAATGATTATTAAAAATATATTTAATCAAAACCACCAACATATAGTTGGCAGTTGCCCACTTTCAATTAGAAAGTCACTAAGGACATAGTCATCTTTTTAGTACCCTCTTGCATGTGCACAAGTTTATTTTTACAATTATGAAATTCCCAGCCTATTTTTATATTTTGGCCTACTGTCAGTAGGAGTGCTAACGAGCCTAGTCGAGTCAAGCTTCAGGTTGATTCGGTTTAAACTTGAAATTTTAACTTCGAGTTAGAGTTGAGCTCGAGTCGAATTGAGTCGATTTGTATTAGCTTGTGAACTAGCTTGATTTTGCAATTAGTGTGTACAATATTTTTATATAATATATTATGTTAGTAGATAAATGTAAATATTGTGACTCACACAACAACCCAATTTATACCCTGCTCATATTTAAGGTATGAGTTAAAAAATTTAAATATTTTAATTTTTTAATCCCACTATTAATACAAAAGGGAAAGATTATTATTATTATTATTATTATTATTATTATTATTATTATTATTATTATATATATATGTTTTAATTAGTTTGAATTTATAGAAGTGAAAAAAATGTCATAATTCTCATGTGATATGTTTTACATATATCATTCATGAAAATAATGAAAAATAATACATATTATGAAAGAAGTTGAAATGTATAAGACATGATATATATATATATATATATATATATATATATATATATATATATATACTATGAATACAAACCTTTCTCGAGCTCCCAACCGAGTCGAATGAACATAGCTATAAATGAGTTTGACTTGACTAATTTCGAGTTTGAGCTCGAACTCGAGCCAAAGCCAAGTCAAATGCAAGTCAAGCCAAGCTTAGGAGCTTGCTTTAATTAGCACCCTTAACTATCAGGTCTATTTATATAAAATTTTCCGATCAAAACTCTGTATAACTCGGCTTCATAACCATACAGCCAAGTTTCTGAGTATTTAAACATGGCATAAACACCCGAGTAAATATTGAACCCAACAAATTACGTTCTTTATATGCGACCAAAGGGCTCTACATCTTCTCTACGACCAACAAAATTGAAGTCACTAGTATCTCGGTGGGTTGCAGTCTGCAAAGGTATCCTTTCCGCCATTGTTGACAAAGATTAAGCGCTGGAAGTCTTAAAGAACGGACGCTCGACCAATGTCGGATTGAATACGATACCTCTACCACTAAAAGCCAATCTATATGTTGACTTAGAAAACTTACAGCACCAATGCTTTCATATCTTTTCCATTTACAACTTCCTGCAGATCCCATTTGTACTTCAGCCAAAAAAAAAGAAACAGATTAAAACCTACTTTGTACGTTATTAATAATCATTTGTTAGTGGTAGTTTTATTTACTTTACCAGTTTAATGGACCCAATTCTGAAATGGCTAGCTGTTGATGTAGAGCCAAGTTTCTCATCATATTGTAGACATTGAAATGAAATTATAAAAGACATTAACCCTAATTTTCTTTAAAAAAAAGGAAAGAAAAGGGCATAGAATTGAAAAGTAGATTAGGGTATTAAGCAATATTTCGTTACTCTAAAATAAGAAGAGTAATATTTGGTTTATTTTTTCTGGTAAGTCATTAACCCTGATTTCCCACACGGCTATTGACTAAATTGGTCAGTGCCCATACTTTTGCCTTGTTAGGTGCTCCCCATTTGCCAAAGCTAGGTTAGGACACCATTGACAAATGTTTATTCAGTGGTCCTTCAAGTCTACTCAATCCAAAGGCTATCATGGCTGAACCCATGTTATAAATTGCAGCTCCAGGCATTATAAAAGATCGGATCAACGTTCTTGACCTCAGCTAGCAATGGAGAAACTCAAGTTCTCACCTAGGCTAATACTATTGATTCTTGTTCAGGTCATGGTTACAGCCATGGCTGTCTTGCAGCCTACCCATGCCAAGATGGTGGTTGCAGACTTGCCGCCGGAGGAGGCCGAAGGCCAAGTAGTTAAGCTGGATCCATATATCCCCATTTCTGGTCGTCGGCTTCTTCAGTATGATAATGACAGGGCAAAAGCAGAGAGGGTTCCTATTCGGTCTCCGCCACCTCCAATCTCAGCTCTTTAGAAAAGAGCTGGTGTTGATCCCCAGCCACTACCATTGCTGACGCCGCCTCCACCCCCTAGGATTCCATCTATTGTTTATCGTGAAAGGGCTCAATGTCCCCGATGTCAAATTCCCTAGAGCATGATGTGTATGAGAGAACTAGCTAGGACATGGCCAGTGTCAATGGCAGCTGAAAATGAAATAATAAGGATTTTGGTTGCAACCAGTATCCCCCCTGATGGCAAAATTAATTTGATAAGAATATTGATAGTCCTTGCTAAAATAGTTAATGGATCACTCAAGCTTGGAAGACTTTTGTGATATAATACAGATATCAATATGTTGTGTCATGCCATAGCAAGCTTCAGTGCCAATCAGTAAAATCTTTCACTTAGGGGCTGTTTGGGTACTGAATCTGTAGAAGATTCAGTTAATTCAGGCTCAATTCAGTACTGAATTATTAGAATCCTATTTGTGTACTAAAGCTACGCTGAATTAAAATTTTAACAATGAAGTTAGATTTAGGCCTTTCAAGCCTGAATCGGTCTAAATCACTGAATTAGGTAATTCAGTCGATTCAGTCTTCTAATCACCGTTTTAAAAATTATAGATTCTATTATTTTTCAATGGTTATCATTCGTATCAATTTGAGCATCGAAAAATATGTCATATAGGTAGGGCCCACTTTTAAAGTTCAAAATTGCCTACCCTTGTGGGATCTTATTTGATAGAGCTCGAATTTAGAAGTGTAATAGTACCAAGAACGTGCATATCTGAGTTCGAGAGAGAGAGTTATATTAGTTTAAAGTTTTAAAACTGGGTTTGACGTGACATCTGAATTTATTCTAATAAATTCTCTTACCAAACGTAATTCATATTCAGCGGTGAATTTTTTGAATTAATTTGCTACTAAATTAATTCGGTACCCAAATGACAAAACAACCATGTGCCCTGATGCCACTTGTAAGCGAGTAGCCAGTAGAAACACAAGGAAGGACATGTATTTACCAGAATGCTGATGTTGAATCAAGAATTGAAGTTAATTCTCAATAGATATTCAGGAGATTATTGTTTCTTTTAATTTAAAACGTTGTACAACTTGTAAATACCTTCCATTTGTACACCATATTCTTAAGAATTTATTTGTAAAACTTTTCACTATAAATATGCAATGATCAAACCGAATCAAGCAGCAGGTTCTGCAATTCAGTTTTGTTACATGGTGTACAATGGTTTTTTTTATCCGATGGTGCACATAATTCATTGGGCAGGTTAATTTTTACCCCTTCGGACGGCCTTTAATACCTAGCCGAGTTCAAAGTTCATACAAACTTTTTTTCAGTTTTAAATTTAAATTATATATTGGTTGCAGGACACGGTCGAGATCTCCCTGGCTTTATGGTAGGCCACAGGCTCTTGGTTCTTTGCTGCGTTTTGTCTGCATTTGAATTGCATAACTAGCGTCAACGAAAAGTTGCCTTGTTATGCCCCAACTTTTTAAATTACTTTGAAAGTTGGAGTGCCGGCAATTTGTAGTAATAAATAGGCCAAGATCAACCGTGCACAGAAGAGTAACTATTCATTGATTTGGGTAAATACAAAAAACTTTACAAAATAAGGCCTATCGTGCCTTAACCAAATCAAAGTCGTGCACATACAAAATTAATATAGAACAAAAGAACGTGACAAAACATGGGTCCATTGAAGTCTACGATCAATCCTTGAGAATATTATCTTCGTCATCCAAACCTGCGGCGTTTAGGGGTGGGTGAGTATAATTATACTCAGTAGATAGAATTAAAATCTATTAACATGCTAAAACATAAAGCATAAATAAAGATGCATAAAATATTCTCATAATACAACGTCGAATTAAACCAACATTATCGACTAACAGAATCCAACACGTTTCTTAGATAAAAAGTAAACAAAATAGTTATTCGCGGAATCCAGTAAATTCGGATAATTCATTCGTAGCTATAATCCGATAAATAAATTAAAATCGAATAAATCATCGTTAACAGAATGTCGCCGATACCCGAGCGACATACACCCGTGCTCGTGGGGCGACGGGATCAGAATGAAGGGGATCTTCCCATGATATCCAACTTCATGAGCGCGCCATATGCCATCACCGGCGGTACCTAGGAGTCATAACTCCGATAGCTTTTGGGCTTTATACCAAATAGCTACCCTTAAAATCGATCGTAGTTTTTGGGCTTTATACCAAATAACTACCCTTTAAATCCGGTCAAATCGTTTGTAAACAATATTATCATTAAAGCTCGTGCCACGATAAATTCCATCGTAGAGGTGTACGGTACGCTATTATCTTAGCGTTCGCCCGACCCCTAATAAATACCATCTATTTTCAAAATCATATTTATTATAAGAAACAAATAAATTATAAAGTATAGCACCTAGTCGTAGCACGGAAGTAGAGCTTAAGACCACCTACCCTCATTAAGCCCACGTTTGCAGTCGGCTTAAAAATGATGGGCGGCACCTCCCCTTGCGTAGAGGTAGTTTCCTTATCTGGCTCGGGTGAAGCGGGTAGAACCTCCCCTAGCGTCGGGGTAGTCTCATCGTCCAGCTCGGGTGCGGCGGACAGGGCCTCCTCTTGCCTCGGGTTGTTTCAACCTTTTAGAGGGGTTATCTCGAAGAATGGACCCTCTCACAACGTCGGGCACCCTCGAAATAGATAGAAATGGTTTTTGAACGGGTAAAAACGGACATGGAAAAGTTAAAAAATGCACGTTTAAAGTATCAAAATGGCGTGGAATGAAGCAAAAGAAAAGGGAAGAGGGGTAGGGGCGAGTTGGGCACTCCCCCCCTTCCCTATATATAGGGAAAGGTAGCCATTGGATGCGTGCCACATGGCGCGCATCCAATAGCCAACAAAAATGGCGGTTAGCCGCGGCTAACCGCCGGGCTAGCCTAGCTCTGCTGCGGCAGGCTAGGCCTGCCGTAGCAGACCTGGACCTGCCGCAAAAGCGGCAGGTGGGGCTGACCGCGTCAGCCCCTGCTGACACCCGATATCAGCGTTGGTGTCAGCCCGCTGACATCACTATTTTTTTATTTTTTTTTATTTTTTTAAAATTTTCGTTTTTAAAATCAAAACGAAAATTAAATCTTTAAACCGACGTAACTCCTTACCCTGAACTTGGAATTTTGCATTCTTGGTACCGTTAGACTTGTATCGACGAGCCCTTCAAAACAAGACCACACAAGGGTATGTTTTCTCGCAAACTTAAGGTGGGTCCCGCCTATAGCACGCTTCCTAATGCCATAGTCCACTAACCCGGTGTCTATTTGACACGTTCTTAGGCTCGATACGTTCGTCTCGCAGAGCCCTATCAAATGTCTTAAGGCTTCTCTTGACGAATAAAGCTCAAAACAATCTAATTTTATGAAAAACCGTTAATGGGCCTTAAAACCCGCTAATGGGCCTAAACGCCCGAATTTCAAAACATAGAAATTCCAGGGCGTTACATGCCTAGACAAAGTTGACATGGCTAATGCAGATAGACATGTCTCTTTCTGGATGAGGATCGACATGTCTATCTATGTAGCCATGTGAAAATCAACATGTCAATCTTTGTGGCTTAACGTCCCCCCTTCAAGCTCAGCTCGGCCATCGACATGGCTGAGCTTGTCTCTCAGCCATATGAAGCGAGGACTGCTCAATCCTTTTGTGAAGATATCAGCAGGCCGATCCTTGATTAGAATGATCTAGGGCGTAAGTCCATGATATTTAAAGAATGCGTCTATTTCCCCTAAAAAATACATAGAGCCCCTATTATAGAAAAATAACAGATATTTTTTAATAGCTCATTACCCCCTACACCCTCTTATAATTTTACTCATAACCACCTCAACACCCTAAGATTTTTGAAAGTTTTTAATTTGGATGGAGACCTTAGGTCCCCGTCAAATTCTACAAATTGAGGCAATGACTACCCCCCGCTAGAAGTTTAAAAAACTTCTAGAGGTTTTGTGGCAAGGGGACCCCTCAACAAATAAAATTGCATTATACAGGGAACAAAGGTCCCCCATCAATGCTAGCATATTCTTGGCGAAGTATACCATCTGCCAAATAAAATTTATTTGAACGGATACTTTAGTTCCCCGTCAAATCTTGCATATTTTGGCGGTGACTACCCCTCCGCCAAAAACCTCCAAAAGTTTTCCAAAAGAGTAGCAAGGCAAGGGGGAGAGGGGAAAAGATCGTGGAAGAGAAGCCACAAGCGAGGAGGAGGAAGAAAATGGTTGGGGAAGAGGAGCCACAAGTGACAGGGATGATGGAAGAGCTCACGCTTGAGGGGGAAGATTGGGAATGGGGCAATGAAAGAGCAAAAATAAAGTTAAAATGAATAGTAGGGGGGTATTTAGTAATTTATTTAATATTTTTGAGGTGTGTAAAGTACGGGGGACTTGAGTATAATTTGGGGGGAAATAGTAGTGTGCATATTTAAATTGCATAGGAAATATTTGTTCATAAGAATAATCTCAACATGCTAAACAACCACAAGTAAAATCAAATTGAACAACCCTACAAGTCTAAACAATCACATGGCTCATTGTGAGTACCATTGTTGCCAGAGAGGGAGTGACTGAGTGAGGAGAGTCTGCAGAAGGCAGAAATCCGGTTGGATGAAATGCAATTCATGTCCTAATTTTCATGATATACCCAACATGGGCCCGCTCAAAATTAGGTTAAAAAAACCCAAAAAAAAGCCTCAACTCAAGCAGAACCAATACATTTTCACTGAATAATTCTGATTTGGCAAATTGAACCATCTTTGGTGAATTTTTGGCACAAATTTAGTTAGATGGCCATTTCAGCTGGTTCGGCGAATTTTGGAAGACATTCACAGATACCATGGGTAGTCATCCGAAGACAATTTTAACTGATCAACATAAGGCAATGGCTAGTGTAATGGCTTTATTTTTACCTAATACCCATCATCATATTTGTGTGTGGCATATGTATCGGAATGCCTATAAGCATCTTAACCACTCATTTAATTTTGATATTGATGGCAAGAAGCCATTTGCTTATAACTTCAGCAATTGCATTTATGATTACTAGGATGAAGAAGAATTCTACATAGCATGGGAAAATATATTTGAGAAGTACAAACTTCATGGAAATGAATGGTTGGAAGGGTTATTCAAAGAAAGAAAGAAATGAGCAATTGTTTATGGGCGACATATGTTCATAGGTGATATGAAATCAATAGAGAGGAGTGAAAGCATGAATGGTATTCTAAGAGGATACTTGAAGCCTGAGCATAATCTATGTAGATTTTTTTAGCATTATGAGAGGCTATTGGCTGATAGACGTCATAAAGAAGGGAATGTTGAATTTAAAGTCAAACATAGCATGCCAATTGTGACTTGATTGTTCATTCTCGCATCATGAAGTATGTAACAAGTGTTTACACACCAATAATATTCAAGATAATCGAAAAGGAATATTTAGGTTGCCTAAATTGTGTGTTCATACAGGTTGTTGAGCATAGTGTGATGAATGAGTGTAAAATTGAAATGAATCAAACACAATGCAGACACATTGTCAATTATGACCCATCAACCAATGTAGTTGATTCAAGAAGTTTAATTTTGTGGGTATCTTATGCCGCCATGCATTTAGGGTACTTGATCACTTCAAGATACTTGAATTGCATCCACAATATGTCCTATAAAGATGGACCAAAGAAGCAAAATTTGGTAGTGTTATTAATCATTGTAGTTCTATAATTGAAGCAGATCTAAATGTTGCTCTCATAAGGAGGAATAATGATTTATGTCTTGATTTTAGAAATTTGACAACAGAAGCTACACTAATTGAGGATGCAACTTTAATTACCCTAAACTATGTGGATACAATTTTGAAGGAAGTAGATAGTGTAACAATCGTGTCATTTCACAACAAACAGATATTGTTATCTCACACGGTAGAGTTTGTGACTGCCATCATGTTTCAATTGGAGTGGACATAACATGTAGTGGAAGTGGCAAAAATCAAGTTGACGATGTTAATGATAGTACAATTAAATTCGTTGTTGCTTTTCTTTTATCTTGTTGTCAAGTCACCAGTTCAGGTTGAAAATTTTGTGGTTGAATTTGATGAAGTAGTGAAATTATAATGAGAAAAAAAATGTAAAACAGAATGGGCATTGAAATTTGAGTCGTCTCAACCATTTCTTACTCAAAAAAGTATTTGTTTAACAATCTTTCTGCAATAATTTCCTTTGTATCGTATCCCCATAAATTCTGATCAATCCTAACAATGCCAAATAATATTTCTAAGGAAAAAGGAAAGGATAAACTCTTGTATCCATAAATTAACAAATACGTGAGCCAAAATTATGTTAAGAAAACTAAATTAGCAAGATACATATGTCATCAAATGTTGTGCAAACTGTAACTTGTTTATTGGTTTCTACATAATTGGCGCTAAAATTCTGATATAGATCTTGTAGCTCCTAATCAAACACCCATCATGACAAGCTTAGCTTTTTAACAACTTATATTAAGTATCTTGAGTGTTGGTGAAGGTCGAATCCAACAGTTGATATGGGCTAAGTTAGAAATCTGCTATTGAATCCGCACAACTGCTTAGAAGATGCTACTGAGCTATTGCATTTTATAATCCTCTTGCAAGCTTCTACAGATACTGCATAAACAAGGTGTTAATTCTTATCGCAAATGTACATCATTGGAAAATCAATAGAAGGCTATACTATCTAAACACACTTACCTGCATCTTTATCTAAAGCTATAACTTGACCAACTTCTTCAACGTTAATCTGCTTGGAATAAAAATACTGTAAGGATCAATTAACCAAATTTTTTCCTTATCCTCAAGCCCCACCTAGTAAGAAAGTGAAAAAATAACACTTTATAGAGAGATAAAACCTATCAAAATAAATGCTAAAATGTACCATCACACTCAAATATAGAACGAAACAAAAACATCTCCTGCTTTTCAACCAAATAGTCATCTTGAAATTTATGACATCTTGGAAATGAGTATCTTAGCCTACCTCAATAATATTTCCATCAAAAATACATAAACTTTAAGGTTCTCACCATCACCTATAGGCTCATACTCATTCAATAGAGCCTCTCAAGATCTCATAGCCATTCCACATGCGTTGAGAGATATCTTCGTAAAATAGTTGAAACAATTATTTTTTTTAGTAGCTCACTTTGAATGAAGGAACAAAGAAGAAACTCAAATATATCTACAATTGGGCCGTATACTTGAGTATAATCAACCGGTAGACTAGAACTAATGCAATAGACGGTACGCATGAGGAAGAACCCATAATCTACCCCGTTACCTTGGTATGGTCTCTTCTTACTAATGATCTTCCACTTTTTAGCATTAGGAACCTCAAGGTGCTCCAAGGAATACTACAATGTTAGTCATCTAGCCATATTTGTTGAATTAGTTTAATAGTAATTATTAAAAAAAATAGTTTTCATTGAATCATACAAATACTCACCAATTTCCTCACATTCGGTTGCCTTTTCTTACCCTGACATTGAGTCAAACCATTTCACTTCACCTTTGGTCACATCTATGATCGACAAGTGGAAATATGCATTGTTGCATAGTGGTATGAAGATGAAGTCAGGGCAAGCTTTATCAACTCCATACCAGGTGGTCGTTAGGTCCTCCATCATGTCTTTTGTCATATCCTTCAATTGCAATTGGTGTGGATTTCACTTAGTCCATATCCTAACTTAATCCAATACATAGACATTATACTATGGACCATACATGGGCAAAATAACATTGCAAGGAAAAGCTCCCAAAGTGGCATTTGGGAAAGACATTTCTAGTTGATCTAGAGGCCCTCTGGTTTAGCATATACATGTATGCATCTATTACTTACATGCATCGAAGAGTACATTTAATATATAAGCAATATTGACTACTTAAGATTTAAAAGGGAGAAATTATAGTATTACATTAGAGGATATGTACTCCACCTTCAACATATCTATCAAGTCATTGTTGGCGACAACAACCCCCACCACGGAGTGGCTCCCATCTTCAATAAATTTTTCATTAGTATCTTGGTCCCACTTACTCAAATTCAAGAGGGGAAAACATAAATTTATCTTCAATAGCTGGCGAAGGATGGTAGGGTATCTTGGCCTCTTCACCAAATGATTGGCCATGCTTTTAAATTTTGATAAATTTTCTGAAATGGCATCTATGGCACCATATAGTTGGCCTTATGGTAACCCTCCTCTTGCAATGTATACTCCTCTTGCAATATATACATGGCACTTTGCACAACTCCAAGTGCAAGGGACATATTTTCTATGGTGGACTTCAAGACCAACAATCCTCCCCCACCCTCCTTCATCTGCTCCATAGCCTCCAATCCTACCTTCCTTTTCCCCAAATCCTTTCCTACCCCTTGAATTAGATATGCCTCATTCGCAGCAGGAACCAACAAAGACACAACCTGTAGTCAATATAAGCATAATTATTTAACATCCAACTTTCAATAAAATAAATAATTGAACAACTCTCAAAAACTCTCAAATAATTCAATATATTATGGTGTTGCAATTACCTCTTTTGGTCTTAAATATTTGAACATTTGTGTGTATCTCTGCCCACTGACCTGTGGTACTTTGCCTCTTTTTCGCCCTTTACAAGGCCACAATTTGGCCACCTACAATATCAGGGTAACTTCTTCGGCATAGGGGATATGAACATCCGAAAATGCTCAAACAACTAGACCTATAACATATAAGATATAAATTAGTATGTTGTAGCTCCCAGATAATAATGAAAATACAATATGTATAAAGTATAAGATACTGTAGGACAAATGTAGTTCCAATTAATGATCCATAGCCCTAAAACTTTTCTGCCTCATTCAGCATAAGCTTCCTATGGAGAGTTAAGGCTAAGTCTCCTAAAAAGTCATAAACAACCTACCACCAGTCATATCGATGGAGATGTCTTCCACTAGGTCAATGAACTCGTTCTTCACCACATGGTTGGTCTAAGGAAATAGGAGGCATGCAAAAATGTGCAAGATGATCAATCTTGTAAATCTTCCACCAATTTAGAGTCGGTCTTGCCAGCTAACACGTCCAGGGTCTTCTCAATTTCGGACCTTGTAACCTTCTTTTTCCCAAAATGACGCTTACAAAAAGCACCCCTCATCTCTTGTTCCTGGACAAAGACCACCCGATTGCCCCCCATCTTTAGGCCAGTGATGAGGGCTACATCCTCCACAGTGAAGTCCACTTCGTGTCCCTTGAATGTGACCCTAGGTTGGGCCTCAAACCAATAACCCAAAATAACTTTGAACAGTGATGCTTGACAAATGATGGTGATGGCATCCAACAATCTGATGAAGGGGGTCTGGCTAACCAGATTCTTTACCTGTGAGAAGGTAGAGAGTATGTTGACAGACTTTTCTAGTCCCGAGGGGTCACAAGGAACTTTCATTAACTCTCGCCTATTTCTTCGTGACCCTCCCACAAGGTCTGAGCCCCTCTTTTTCAATTCAAAAACTTCTGCATACATATCTATGGATGAGTATGAAGGTACATAGACGTTTAACAAAAGTGTTGAATATAGCCCATGAATAACATAGCCATATTTAAAAGGAACATAGCCATACAATTCTATATCTTATGAGTAGAGTTGAAATAATTTTAATTCAAGAATCATTTTTACTTAAGAATCTTTTAAAATGAAGAAGAAAATTAAAATAATTGGTGAAACAAATATCAAGAAGCTTGCTGAAATGTTATAGCAATAAAGCTAAATCATTATACAAATAATGCTATAACAATTTACCAATAATGCTAACACATTTTAGCAATAATGCTTGAAAATTGTGGCATATAATTAAACTATTGATAATGGAATTATCATATGCAATAATGCTAAACATCAACAATAATGTTAACACATCAGCAATACTCTTAAAACATCAGCAGTAAAGATAATATTTTTTAACCATAGGGATTAAAGAAAACATGCTTAATTTATTTGTCATGATATAGAGATTCGACGTATGGAAGCCTACTGTGGAGAAGACACTAACTGTTCAATGACGACTCCTAAAACCTCATAAAGTGCATTCATAAAGTTGTAATGTTGTCAAGAGAATTTCACGTTTCGATTTTACAATAGGGAATCACATAACATAAAACTAGAGACATAAAATGTCTCAATAGTATAGAGAGGAAAAAAATACAAGCCAATTTCTTGTGTGTGATAAAAGATAAATGGAACTCCTCTAGGTTTCATATAAATACAAGAACATTCAAGCTTAAGTAAAAGTCATAGAGAAAGACAAAACATAGGGACCACATACTAAAGTTATACTACATGCAAGGATGATCATATGCAACCATTAATTAAACACTACGTACATAACTATGTACAGACAACATTTGGATGATTTTTCCAGCAAAAAAGAGGTTACTTAATCCATATTAACTTCTTCAATTAGCATTATGAGATGGCTATAAGAAGATTATTTATTTTCATAGTATTTCAAAATAAATAGAAAATATATTCATTAACGAGACCTATAAACAACTAATTTTGTGTTTTCATTATTTATACAGTTGGTTATGGGTTTCCAAAAAAATGACATCAACTGTTGTAAGGTAAATACGGATTAACTGAGGAAAAAATGTCATATAAGCTGAAACAAGTGATCACACATCTCATCATTTGTAACAATAAACATTTACATCTTACAACAACTTAGAAAACCATTACCTACATATAAATGCCTGATAAAAATAACAACTTCATATATAATAAAAGGAAATAATTTCCTATGCTTCTTTGCGATGTCAAGGAGGTGCAACAACTAAATTATTTGCAAATAACATATGTTATTAATGTTCACTTATATAAGGATGCAATTAATTAACAGACTTGCACAAAAGAGCATATAGAATCATCATTTCAAAACATTTGGGGGAATACAACTAATTAAACGCCATAAGATAAAAATTGTTGAATATTATATACTTTTCATATTTGCTCCAAGTTGTAAAAAAAAAAAAAGAGATTCTTTTCTCTTCTCCACTCACATGCTTCCCGTATAACATCAGTGATTTTGTATCCTAATTGATTGGCTATGTTCCTGTATAACATCAGCGGTTTTGTATCCTAATTGATTGGCTATGCCTTGAGTAATGTGAATAATAATAATTGGAGTTTTGTGAATCCATGGGTTTAGGTTTGTGGATTTTAGGGGTAATAAAAATTAATATCGGATTAGAAAGATAATAAAATAAAAAAGTAATATGCATTAGGAGAAATTAGAATGTAAATGAGAAGGGAGAAAGGGAAAACAGAATAAACAAAAGAGGAGATAACCGGACGAAGCCCGTGCATTCCCTTCCCCTCAATCACTCCCACTTCAATCGCATTGCTCTGCTCCCCCATTGACTGCTTCCCTCCCTCTACCGGTGACTGCTCCGAGGCGATGACCGGTGACTTGCATATTTGACCCCAACGATAGGTACGTTTGCTCCTCCTCCTCAAGCATGTGACTAGCAGCCGGGTCTGACCAGATCAATTGGCAGCAAGTGGCAGTTGTACGTTTTCCCTGCCGGCTACCGCGGGCAGGTCTGAACTGCAGTCAATTCAGCTACATGCAGTCTCAGGTGTTACTAGGATCAGACAATGTGACCCACCGAGCGAGGATAGCCGAGCAAGAATATTGTTTTATCGTAAAACTCCTTCAAACATTGATGAAACTGTAACACCCAGCAAGGTGAAGATGTGTAAGAAAACTGGGGCATGGCAAGTCCGTTGCTTCAATGGCAGCTGAAAATGAAGCGAGGATGTGCAGGACTGTTGATATCTCATGGATTAGTTAGCTGCGCAAAATCCAGTAAAACGGTTAAACATCAACGCATTATTTCAAGATATGTCGAGCCCATGTCGAAGGTTCTCTAAAATCTTCTGCTGAAGACAAATTTAGGCGCATTTCAACCGGTTGCAAGCATGAATCTGTCAGAAATGATAATGCTGAAGGAATTTGATTACTACTTGTTTCCTAAATAATTCGATTTATTGGACTTTATCTTCCACACAGCTGGTGAATGAATATATCAATCATGTGCATTTAGCATGCTCACTTTTTTTCTCTTTTGAATTTTGAATGACATGCAAGTGGTTTACATGCACCTAGCTTGTTCACTTTCCTTTGTCCCCATTTAGGGATAATTTTTTTTAAGAGTCGTTTATATGAGTCCGGGTTCACGCATGATTGCGTGAGCTTGGGCATTGCACACCATCGGATTTTAATCCGATGGTGCATATAACTCAGGGGCGCGTTAGATTGATTTTTGCCTCATTACATTGTCAGATGTAGATCCACATATACGCTCTTAAAAAAAAATGTAATTATGTGTCGGGCACATATTTATAAACTTAAATCTGTTCACCCATGATTAAAAAGTGCCGCTTAATCAAAATTGTGCAGCCTTGATGTCTCATGTGTTTGGCACTTGAATTAATATACTCCCTTCATCCTAAATTAATAGTTTCATTTGGCAAAAAAATTTATTGTATATTAATAGTTCTATTTTATTCAATTTAAGTAATTTAGTACTTAAAATATTAATCATAAGCTTATTTTCTTTTCTCTTATATGTAAGTTTTACTATTTAATAAAAAATATTATTTTTTTAAATAGAACTATTAATATGAGACAGATAGAGAGTATCATATTACCACATGACTATTTTATAAATTGGTCAATGCCCATACGTAGTTTAGTAAACCATTGACGAATACATAGTGGGCTCATAAGTCTACCATCTTTGTCATTTCTTTATTTTGGGTAATTCTAGGGTCCTTATTAGGCTAATAGAGAAGATGAATCAAGATGTCAACTCATTCCAACTGTCATCATTATGGTGTGAATGTTCGAAGAAATTCCATTGAGCGAGTGAAGTTTATTTTGGCAATATAGTGAGTGAAGATGGAAGCAAGCAAGATGAGAACCGTTCTTATAAATTGCAGAGCAGCTATTACATTGGACCTCAGCTAGCAATGGAGAAGCTCAAGTTCTCACCTAGGCTAATGCTATTGATTATTGTTCATTGCATGATTACTTCCATGACCGTCTTGCGGCTGATCCAAGCCATGGCAGAGGTCGTGAAGTTGCCACCGGTGGAGGCCGAAGGCCAGGCAATCGAGCTGGATCCATATATCCCCATTTCTAGTCGTCGGCTTCTTCTGGATGATAATGAGAGGGCACAAACAAAGAGGGCTAACCATCCGTCTCCACCAGCTCCAGGGTCAGCTCAGGCGTACAGAGCTTATCAACCCCGTCCAGTGATTCCACCGTTGTCACCACTACTCCCATAATCACCACCATCCTCACCGCCAACTAGTTTATTCTCACCGCCAACTAGTTTATTTTCTATCATGAAAGGCCGAGTTGTCCCCGATGTCTAATTCCTTAGAGAATGATTTGTGTAGCACCTAACATGGCGAAGATGTGTAAGAGGTCTAGGACTACGACTGCTGTGTCGTTTCAATGGCAGCTGAAAATAAAATGGTAACGATTTGGGGCTACAGCCAGTATTCTCCAAATAATAATTAAAGGTAATAATCAATGAGATAAGAATGTTGATGATAGCCTTCGCTAAAATCAATAATGGGTCAACTTTGTAGAATGGTACAGATCTTATGAATACGTTGTGTCATGCCAGAGCAAACTCCAATGTTAATTGTCCAGCAAATTCTTACAGTACTGAAACTAGAACTATATGTGCCACCATGAGACCACTTTTAAGCAAATTGTAAGCAGAAACTCAGAGGAGGTTATGTATTTTTCAGACAGATAATGCCGATGAATTCGAGAGAGGAACTTTCCAAAATGACCCTTAAATATAATGTATTACACAAAATGTCTCCAACTTCTAAGTAATATACAAAATGACCATATATGCACATGTAAACCTCCACACATGTGGCGTTAATTGTCTAAATTACATCTTTCTTATTTCCTTCCTTTTAACTTCACCAAATCATTGTTTCTCATTTTCACCACCTTTAGCTTCAGCTCCACCACCTTTGCCACTGGCTCCTCCTCTTCTGCCACCAACTCCGCCGCCTCTAGCACCAATTATGTCGACTTCACCACCGGCTTTGTTTCATCTGCTTTCATCTTCACCTTCTCCGCCACCATCACCTTCTCTTTCTCCCCTCTTCTGTCACCTCTTCTTTTTTCCTTCTCTCCTCCTCTTTCTCTCTTTCCTCTCCTCTCCTCCTCCTCCCCTCCGCTCTATCCTTCTCCCTTTGTTTCTGTTTCTTCTTCGTTCCTCTGGCTTGGGACTTTAACTCTCTCACTTTCAAAGTATTTTCTCATCAATTTCGGAGGATGGGATTCAAGGAATTTGGCTCTGGTTCATTCTATTCTCCTCTCTCCTTCTCTGCAATTCTCCGCCTTTAAATAAATTTATGGACAACAACTATTTTCCTTGTTTAAGTCTCAATTCCACCCCAAAATAAGAGCTCCTTGCTATGTTTAAGCATTCCTATAATAAGCTTTCTTGTTGCTCAATTCTTTCTCACTTTATTTCCGGTTTCCTTTCTTCATTCTCTCTTGTTCGTGTTCAACAATGGCAACTACGAAAATCAGCTCTCATTCTTCAATTCTACACTTTGAACACGTTATTCATTAACTAAGTTAAAATGGGTATTGAAATGCCCAATTTATTTGTTCAAATTCGTATTCAATTTCACCCAAAATCAAGTAATTGCAATCTGGACGTTTTTGTCCAATTTCTATCCAAGAACTCGTCCAGATTTCTTCTCTGCTCATTAAGCGCTTCTGTTCATGTCCATATATATTTCCAACCTGTCCACAAGTCCAGAAAATTGTCTAAATCACTTTTAAACATGTATAGAGTATTGTAAATTTTTCTAAACATCATCCACATGCCTTAGGAAACGTGCATTACCTAAATCACATAAACAATCATAATTCAAACGTATAAGACATTTGGAGAACACTGATTTTATTCAAATACAATCTTAAACACTTAGCATTACCTAAATTAACTAATTATTAAATCATACTACTAATATTTATCTTAACATAAATAAACCCTAATTAACTCTTAATTAACCTAATCATACACTAGAAAATAAGGTAAATAAGCATATAAAATATATAAAAATCATGAATATCAGACAGTCGACAGTCGATAGTCAAGACAATTGGTAGTTACATGTTTAACATTTTCTTTATTTTTCATTTTATCTATGTAGTTTGATAACATAGTTTATTGTAAATACTTAGGGAGACATTGTCACTCAAAATGTTATCTTATATCCCCTTTATTGCAACAAATCTGATGTGGACTGTCAACTGTGGACTGTTAGTACAAAGTTTGAGTTTGCATTATAAAAAGCTCAGAATCAAGTACAAATAAAACTCACTCTTGATTTTGAGTAGTTTAATATGTTTATGAGTTCATTTTTTAAGATTTGATCTTGTAGATTTTTTTTTTTTAATAGTTCCACCGACTATTTTATAATTGATCTTGTTAGATTCTAGCAGGGAGGAAGAGGAGGCGACTGAGGAGGAAAAGGGGATGAAGATAGAGAGGAGGGGAGGAGGAGGATGAGAGAGGAGGAGAGGAGAGAGAGAAAAAGAGGAGGAGAGGAGAGAGGGAGGAAGAGGAGGAGAGAAGGAAAAACAAGAGTAGGAGGAGAAGGTGACAATGACGGAGAAGGTGAAGACAAAATCAGATAAAACGGAGCCAGTGGCGACGATGATGAGGTTGGTTGTGGATGAGGTGAAGTTGGTGATAGTTGCGGCGGAGGTGGAAGAGCCGAACCCGGAGGTCGTGGAAATGAGAAATAGTGAGTTGGTGAAGTTAGAAAAAAAGAAATGAAAAAGAGGTATTTTAGACAATTCATGCCATATGTGTGAAGGTTTACATATGCATAGGGTCATTATGTGTATTACTTGAAAGTAGGAGACATTTTGTGTAGTATATTATATTCAAGGGCCATTTTGGCAAATTCCTCAATACTATAACTGAGGTGGCTTTATGAGCCTAGCCCTGCTTGGGTCAAATATAGAGGCTCCATTTTGTTGTCAACTAGCCAATGTTTGCTCATGCTTTTCATATAAAGAGTATAATTTGTATAAAAAAACTTGTTTGTTTTGTATTCATACATTATTTTAAGGGTTTCGTTTATATATACACACTTCTAATGTGTATAATAATCTCATTTATATATGCATGCTCTTGTAGTGCACTATTTTCATCGCACAACCAATATTACTCACATGGTAGGAGGGTTTTAATCTAGCTGCTTGCCCACCCCATTATACACATGCACCGTAAAATCTTAATCTGACAATGTGTGATGTGCCTTGCGTATGCTGACTCACATGCGACCCAACATATCTTAACTCTTTCCTTATTTCATGTTAATATACAATATTAGTGAAATAGAAAACCAGAGCTTAACTTCATTGAGGGGGGTTCATAGCTGATGCATGGCAAATATTGATGGGAAGCACTTAGCTTGATGAATCTTATTATAGGCATGCACAATCTTCCTCTCTCATGAATTACCCAAGTGAACTCACAAAATAGAGGGAAAATGATATAGAAAGAAGCTTCATTAATCTTCAATAGAATTTCAGAGAAACAATTACATACTAATAGATGTCATGAGGCACCAACCTCTTATATAGGTCCTAGTGGCATAAACTGTCAATAGAAGAGTCCAATTTAAGACTAAATCACAACTAGCCAATCAAAATTAGAGAAATAAGAAAAATAAAGTATAGATAACTAAGAACCTATGGAATTAAAACTCCAACCAAAGAAAAAGACCATAAATAAAGAATCCTGATATAAAAATCCAAATCTAAAATGAAATCCGCCCTAACTTATCTTGGAATAGTGTGATCGCTCACTCATCAGAGTGGATCAATCGTTCATGCTTCTAGAATGAATATTTGAATAGTCCGATCGATCGCTCATGGATTGCGATCAATCACTGGAGAAACTGAATTACTATGACAAAACCTACTGGTAAACAATAGATCCCACACAATAATCAATTGATAGTTGATTGTACTATTGCAAAATTCATGTTTCCGATCCCAATTTTTCATATATTTCAAAGTTAAGTTAATTGACTTACATTATCCTCCCCAATTTTGAAAGAATTCACCCTTAAATTTAGAGAGTCATCATACGAAGAATCACCAACATAAGGAATGAGGTGGTTGACATTAAACACATCTAAAGTACAAATGTGGCTAGGAAGCTTAAGAAGGTAAGCATTAAAAGAGATTTTCTAAATGAACTTCAAAGGACCAATCTTGCTTGCAGGTAATTTGTTGTGTTCCTTTGTTGAAAAATCTAACTCTGGTCAAAACAACCCAAATAAAGTCTCCAATATCAAATTCTACATATCATCTCTTTAAATCACTTTCAAATTGATATTAAGCATTAGACGCTTCTAATTTCTTGACAATATCAGAATATATATTGCTATTTAGTAATAAAGTCTTCAACCCGGCCACTTAATTACTTCACATAAGGAAAAGGAGCCAAATCCAACAGTCAGCAAGGGTTAAAGACACATACAATAGCAAAAGGGCTAAAACTTGTACTTCTGTTCACACTTCTATTATATGCTAACTTAGCTTCAAAGAAGTGTTGATCCCAAGATTTTAAGTTAGTACCTACCAAACTTCTTAACGAACTACCCAGAGATCTATTGACTACCTCCATCTGACAATCAGTTTGTTGATAATAAACACCATTGAAAACAAGTGACATGTGTGCTAATTTTCATAAAGAATGCCAAAAATGACAAGAAAAAGGTATCCTGATAAGACATAATAGACAAAGGTAGGTCATGTAGCCGATATACCTCCCGAAAGAATAATAATGCAACATGTGATACATGAATTGTCTTCTTGCAAGCCACAAAGTGTGTCATCTTAGAGAATTTGTCAATAATCACATAGATAAAATCTATTCCTCTCTGTGTACATGGTAGGCCAAGAACAAAATTCATGCTAATATCATACCAAGTTTGCTTAGGGGTAGGTAAAGACATAGCAACATGACATATACGATATTTTCCAACAAATTTATATACTTCCATGCGCATAGAAGACCACAACTTAGTTGAAGATATAAGTTGGTGTCATGCCTGAGATTTTTTTTCCAATTATTTCTATAAAAAATCACAAAAAATTTTACAATATAATGACTATATTTTAAGGAAAATTAGAACCCACAAAAACATTTTTCATAAACTTAAGCCATCATATATCTTTTTGATAAAAACTTTTCAAATTATCATGAATCCAAAATCAAACATTTTCAGGCACAAATTGAAACAAATAAAAATAAATGCCATGGCTAAGGGTTTAAATAAAAACATATCTCATGTACCACTAAGTACAAGTCCCATAACAGTATAAAGTCTATAGTCTCTAATAGAAAAAATATAAAATTTTAAAAAAAAATATTTTAAAATTTTATAAAATAGATGTTAAAATTACATCACTATAAAATGCGTACATCTCAACAAGGTTAGCATCTACTCATTTATCTATAATTTGTAATTATAATATAAAATTACAAATATTAAAATAAATAAAAATTATATTACTAACTAATTAATTGTTAAGCCTTGGAGGACGGCGGCACCGCCGTCCTTAGGCCCCCACCCCCCTCTCGATCCCCTCTCTCCCCGGTTCTGCCCCCCATCCTCCTCTGAAAATCCGAGGAAGGGGGGGAAGGAGGAGGCAAAGCAGGGGAAGAGGGGGGAGGGCGGAGCGGGAGGGCGGGGGCGGCGCAGCCACAATCCTCCGGCCCCCACCCCCAAAAATCATGGGGGGGGGGGACCGGAACGGAGGAGAGGGGCGGGGGCGGAGCAGGGGGAGGGCGGGTGTAGGGTGGCTAGGGCCCGATGCAAGCTACAGATGGCGGCTAGGGGTGGGGCACAGGAGGGGAGGAGCGGCGGGGGTGAAGAGGGGCGGACGGAGGCGGACCGGCGGAGGACAAGTGGTGGACGACAGACGTTGGAGGGGGGAGGGGATCAGAAGGGGGCCGGGAGGGATTTGGCAAAAACAATGACCTGCGCGGGTGAAATAGCCAGCATGGGCAATATATATTCGCCCCACACAGGGCAAAGATTTTACCCCACGCGGGTTTCGCGTGTGCCTTTTTTTTTAACAACGCTTAGAGAGCGTCACAAATGAATATATCATTTGCGACGCTTAATCTAAGTCTCGCAAAAATAATTCTTTTCGTGACACTTATAAAAGCATCGCAACTATTTCAATATTTACAACGTTTTTAAAACATCGCCAATTGTTTTCATTTGCAATGCTTATAAATAAGCGTCGCAAAAAACTATCTTATTTGTGACGCTTTTCCATAGCGTCGCAAATACTGTTACTTTCTCCCCCTCTCTACTCCCTCTCTCTCTACCCTCTCTCCATCTCTCTCTCTCTCCTCTCTCTCCCCCTCTCTCTCCCCCCTCTCTCTCTCCCCTCCTCTCTCTCCCCTCTCTCTCTCCCCTCCTCTCTCTCCCCTCCCTCTCTCCCCCTCTCTCTCTCCCCGCTCTCTCTCTCCCCTCTCTCTCTCTCCCCTCTCTCTCTCTCTCCCCTCCTCTCTCTCTCCGCTCTCTCTCTCTTTCTCCTCTCTCTCCCCTCTCTCTTTCTCCTCTCTCTCTCTCTCTCTCTTTCTCCTCTCTCTCTCCCCTCTCTCTCTTTCTCCTCTCTCTCTCCCTCTCTCTCTTTCTCCTCTCTCTCTCCCCTCCTCTCTCTCCCTTCCTCTCTATCTCCTCTCTCTCCCTTCCTCTCTATCTCCTCTCTCTCTCTCCCTTCCTCTCTATCTCATCTCTCTCTCTCCCTTCCTCTCTATCTCCTCTCTCTCTCCCTTCCTCTCTATCTCTTTTCCTCTCTCTCTCCCCCTCTCTCCTCACTCTCTCTCTCTATCTGTTTTAATTTCATTTTTTTAAAAATTAAAAAATACTATTAGCGACGCATACATGTATGCGTCGCTAATACGTTATACTATTAGCAACACATACACATATGCGTCGCTAATACCTAGTTAATACTTTAAAAGATTAAAAATAATCTCCCCCCTCTCTCTCTCCTCCTCCTCTCTCTATCTCCCCTCCTCTCTCTCTTCCCTCTCCTCTCTCTCCCCCCTCTCTCCTCACTCTCTCTCTATCTGTTTTAATTTCAAATTTTTTAAAAATAAAAAATGCTTTTAGCGACGCATACGTGTATGTGTCGCTAATACTTTAAAAAAATTAAAAATAATCTCCCCCCTCTCTCTCCTCTATCTCCCCTCCCTCCCTCTCTCCCTCTCCTCCCTCCTCCTCCTCTCTCTCTCTCTCTCCCCTCCTCTCTATCCTCTCTCTTTCCCCCTCCCCCTCTCTTCCCTCCTCTCTCTCTCCCCTCAGTCTCTCTCTCCCTCTCTCTCTCTCCTCCTCTCACTCTCTCGATCTCTTCACACTCTCTCTCTTTACTCTCTCTCTTTTATTATAAATTATATCTTAAAATTAATAAGTAAAATTTTAAAATAAAATATATTATATTTAAATAGTGAAATTTTAATATATTATTGATATTGCCTTTTATTGAAAATCTAATATTTCTTTATTATTTATACAAATAGTCAATATTGAAGAAAATATATTATATTTTTAAAAAATATTTTAAATATTTATTTATTAATTAAAATTAGTTAATAAAGATATTAGTGACGCTTGTATACAAGCATCACTATTATCAATACTATTAGCAGTGCTTGTTTACAAGCGTTGCTATTAGTTCTAAATTTTTAATTTCTTATTTTAAATTCAGAACTATTAACAACGCTTTTTTACAAGTGTTGCTATGATTAAAACTAAAAAGCATCACTAATAGTTTTAAATTTTTTTTAAAAAAAATTTAATACTTAAATCTTTTAGTGATGCTTGTTCAAAGGTTGCTAATAACATAACTATTAGCGACGTATAATATAAAGCGTCTCTAATATGATTGGTATTAGAGATTCTTTATATTAAGCGTCACTAATATATGACTATTAGTGACGCATAATATAAAGCGTCGTTAATAATGAATTTTTTTGCGATAATTTTTTATGTGTCGCTATTAGTAGTTTTTAGCGACGCTTATTTTTACGTCGCTAACAATACTTTTTGTTGTAGTGGTGATTTTGTGCTTTAATTTCCATATTAGTAGCAGTTTTAATTCCTGAATAAGAAGCCACATCTTGTAGCTTTGTACTTTTGTGGTTTTTGGGCTAGAGGCATTGTGGTGACCTTCAAGTATAGAAGAGTATTAAACTTGCAGTGAAATTGGACATAAAATTGCCTTCCCTGTCAAATGATAAGGCACCTCCAAGGTGGGATGACCACGACCCCAAGGCTTTGACTAGGGGGTTGGGGTGGGTGAAGGCAAAAGAGGAGGGGGCAGATGGGGTGGTACGCCAATGAAAAAATGGTGGGAGAGGTTGTAGATGGGAGCAACAATAAAACAAGGGTGAAGGGTGACATAGAGGTTGAGGAGAGGGGGGGGGGGGGGGGGGCGGGGGGTTAAGAAAGTGGCGAGTTCTTTTTATAGAGAAACAAGAGAGTAGAAGGGGGTAGGAGGGAGGCCACCAACACACGCATACGAGAAGGAGGGATAGTGTTAGCCCCTCCACTTTTTGCATAGATAAGGGGGTGGCTACCCCCTATACTTGGCAGCGGACAACCAAGTTAGCCTTAACGATGGACAGCCTAGGCAGCCCCTTGGGCACGGATGGATGCTGGGAGCAGCGTTGGAGCTGTTTCGGATGAGCACTCGCCTTGCGGAGCAGGCTGAGGTAGAGTCCTTGCGCGGGCAGGACTCTAAGTGGCGTGTTGGGCGCCACAACCCCTTAGGGACGGATTCCTAAGGTCACTAGGATGCAGTCATGCAGCACAACCGGACTCTTAGACGGGATAGGAGATGATGCACATGTTTCCCTGGACTGATGGACTCTAGAAGCTGATGGGCGCTAGACTCCTAGCCGAAGACGGACTCCTTGCTGGTTTCCTGATTTGGCTGGGATGACTCTTGGGCTGGGAGAGTTGGGACAGGGAGGGACTTTTGTATACATGGGCTGAGTTGTTGTATTCTAGTGCAATACGGACCAGCCAAGGCTGAGTCTATATAAGGGAGATGATGGGGCGGCCATGGCTGACAGAGATTGGTGAGGACGAACCAGAGAGAACTCTAAGCAGCGACTTGGCTTGTCAGCCCCGGCACTCTCCCTGCCATTGTAACCGATGGACTGTGATTACATAGCATTGGGCGGAGCTCCTTTGTACCAGAGACAGCCGTGTTGACTGATTCTTTGTTGCCCTTGCACATACGGGAGGGAAGATCGCGAGAGAAGGCTGCTGGCTGTGCGTTTCATCTAGGCCATCACGGGAGTGGATGATAGGCAAAGCTCTGCGCCTGTGACAGATAGGAAGGAGAGAAACACGAGGGGAAGAGGAGTCACCACATAATCGATGCCCCTCTCACACTTGCCATCACCCTCACCATCCTCCTGTGAAACCAAAATGAGCCTTTTTGGTTGGCCAAGGCAAGTATCACTCCGGTTAGCTAAGAACCTCTCACACCTTCGAACCCAAATGTCACTTTTAGATATAAGAAACCCCAGAGCTGCTAGTACTTCTTTTACAATAAAAGAAAAATAAAATGCTATATAAAATTTGGTTATTTTGATGCCATCAGCCTTTGTAGTTATAAAAAAATATTTAATAAAAAATTATTAAAAGATATACAGTCCTCTTCTTAACTATTCCTAAAAGGTTAGGTCACTTACTCGCACGTACAGTGGTGGGCCCTCAAGATATTCCACGTAAACAAAAACAAAAAATAGGTTCTAGCACGTGTGACCCCACATCACCTTTCTAGAATACTACTCGCGCTAACACGGCTACCGCCCAAAGCTTCACGAGTCGCATCAGGCCCTCGGTTTAAGAGGCACGCTAGAAAGACCGAGATTCACTCACTACAAGATACTCGCGAGATTAGCACTAGTTCATCTTCCAGATCCCTCTACTGCCCCTTCCCCCGCTCGCCAACAGAATCGCTATAAGATACTCCGCATGTCCTCCCCAGCTCCCTCCTCCATCACCTGCGATTCATGGAAATGGCGGGAGGCTCCTCGAAGGAAGATGGATCGGTTCATGATTTCACTGTCAAGGTTAGTGGGCTGCTGAGTTTAGTGACTGGGTTGGTATGGTTGTTTCTTGTTTGTGCTGATTCATATTTTGTTTTTGCCTTTTATTTTCTGAGCTGAATAATGGCTTCTTTAGTTACATAACAGAGAGAATTTGAACATAGAAAATGATCTCTTTTTAATCACGGATCTCACACGGGTTCCACAGAGGTAAGATCAGTGGATATGCAAGGGGAGCTTAAAATGGGGGTCACAGCAATTTGATCTCATTCAGACATGTGGGTAGGCATCTAGGCATGTAAACTGATACAGCCGTTGATTCTTAGTTTATCACCCTTTTCTGATTTTTATTGTTAATCTAGGGTCCATCTTAGTTACCTTATGGCATTTTTCAATAGAGGGAACTACTCAAATGCTATCGTGACATTAACTGTTTCAGTCTAGCATCAATTTATGTTGAGCCACAGTTGATGTAGTTTGTAGCTCGCTAATTGCTGGGCGTTTAGTCCTGTTTTTGGTTCCCTTTGTCCTTTAAATCTTTCTAACTGACAAGTTATAGCGAGCGATATGTATTCCTGAGTTGAGTGTGCTTTCTGTAGCCGTGGAAGTTAATCTAATTTGCTAGTCTCATATATATTATTTTTAAAAAGAGTAGCATGCTAGATGTGAAATAACCATATTATTGTTCTTACCAACCCATCGTTCTCTGTCTTAGCCACTGTTTTATTGTGCTTACCATGCCATCATATTGTTCTGTGTATCATCTGACATGGACAGCTTGAGGTTCTAGACATCTGATACATGCAGTCCATTTGGTTGACTGATTCATAATGATAGTTGATTTTCAATAGAGAAAAAAGGCGACCAGTTTGGAGGGATTACTTCCTGCCTCATCTAATCTAACATAAGTAGAACCCGCTCAAGTCATCTGATACATGAGGGTTTTACGCCCCCCCTGTAAGGGGTCTTGAGCATGGTCACCAGCTTCCACTCGTTCAGCTAAAATTTGAACTTGTGCTGGACCTTGATGAAATCTGTTTCCTGCCCATGAAATGGCACAAAGGCATTTGTAGCTAGGAACATCCTCCTTGTCAATTTCCTCCAAATCAAGGTGCATCCCATGACGTCTGGCCTCCACTGAACAATATACGTTAGTATGTAGAGATCATATACAATATTAATTTAACCACCCTTGGCTCCTTTTCTCAACTTTTTGGCCTTCTTAATCATGATCACACATATTTCCTCAGAATAGGACTGGGAGCATAGAGATCAAATTTCTTCTTTGATTCTCCCAAGGGTTGACCTTTCTTCAGTTGAGTTGTTTAGATTTTTAGACACCATCTCCATTTGCGAACTGCTTGAAAGTATAATTTCCTTATGAACTAATTTTGACAGTATTTATGGGCAGTTTGCTTCTCACTTTTTCCTGGAGCATCTTTTTACATGTACTGTTTTTAGAACTGCAGATTTCAAACGTTCTATTTGTTGTTGCTCCAGAATGTGACGGGAAATGATGTGGATCTTGGCATGTACAAGGGGAAAGTTCTCTTGATTGTGAATGTTGCATCTAAGTGGTGAGAAGATCTTGCTAGTGCTTATTTTGTTGTTGATATGTTCCAGTATCTGTTCTCTTTGATGACTTTTTGTCATCTAATTTTCTATTTTGATCGAACACAGTTTCTTCATTTCTTCCCCATATAATAATCTTCTTTTTTGAACTATGCAATTATAGCGGCTTGACTGATGCAAATTACACGGAGTTAAGGCAGCTTTATGACAAGTACAGAAGTCAAGGTCTGGGACTTGCTTCGCTCTCTAGTTGAATATGATGTTAAATTTTAGCGTGCTCTGTGTAATACTTGTTTTATGGAAAAACAAAGCAAGGATGTAGAGTTTTATCTACAAAACAATATGGTCATATGGTACTAACGAGATCATCTCTGATAATTAGCTTTTCTATGGCACTAAAGAGGATAAAATAGGCACGTCATTATAATGAAATGAAAAACTTGAACGTTGCAGGTCTTGAAATACTGGCCTTTCCTTGTAATCAATTTGGTGGAGAAGAGCCAGGGACCAATGAGCAGATCCTAGAATTTGCCTGCACCAGATACAAAGCCGAATATCCCATCTTTGACAAGGTGCACTATGTTTGTTAAGTCTATATGCTGTTCAAGTGTCATGTTGAGCATACTTTGCTACAAGGCTTTGGCATCCATCGGAAAACAATGAGGTTCTATCTGAATTGCACAAATACAAATCAATCATTTCAAAATGAATTTATTCAGGTTGATGTCAATGGAGATAATGCTGCCCCACTGTACAAATTCTTGAAATCAAGCAGAAGTGGCCTATTTGGAGAAAGTATAAAGTGGAACTTCGCCAAGTTCTTGGTAGACAAGAACGGCCATGTGGTTAACCGGTTTGCTCCCACCACTTCCCCTCTCAGCATCGAGGTTACCAACTACTCATCTTAATGTCTACGTTGTACTCATCTTCTCCATTGTCAAATTAAGCATAGCCTGCTGCTATTTGATGTATCTCCAACTTACATCAATTTCAAGCATGGCCGGATATTTTCCTAATCAATGTCCTTTTTGCGTTCATGTTCTTGCAGGAGGACATTAAGAAGCTATTGGAAATCTCTTAATTTAGGTACTTGCATATGTACATAAATAAGTCCAGTCCGACTAGCTAAGTGTTCACTAGCATTTCTTGTCTAATGTCTACTATGTAGGATTATTAAGTTTTATCAGTGACCAAGAATTTTGCATGTTAAGACTGATACGAGTAAACAGGGAAATGGACTGTCATCGTTGGTTCAGTTCCAGTCAGGCGTTCAGGAGGATCAGTTATGGGTGTATGCATTGTCATTGATATGTGAACTATGTATTTCATATTTTGTTCTTGCTGATGATAGTTTCCACTTTCCATGCAACTCGTCACCATCATCTTCTATCTCAACAATTGAGCTGTTTCGTGAACAAATTGAAGATATACGCCCATTGTGAAAGTTGAATCTAGTCACAACTGGATTATTGAATAGCTTGACTAAAGAGCGCTTCTTGCATGGTGAACTTCGTGATGATGTCTGTATGCAACAACTGTCGAGCTCCTCGAGCTTGCAAAGCACACAAAGCATCCATGCTTTGAAAGAAGCTCCCAAAGCATTCTTTTAAAAATTCAGCATCTATCTTCTTAATAAAGGATACGATAAATTACGATAATTTTTTTTTTTAAATATAAAATAAATAATTTGATTAAATATTCAGATCGTGATAATTGGGGTTCACAAATACGAATATCAAATTATATGATATTAATTAACATATGAAAATTCATAAAGACCAGTTCATCTATTTAAGTACAAGTCTGTTATCCATCTGAAAATAAATAACTAAGTTGACTCTCATGCTAGAAAAATATTTACGTATCGGAGTTGCAGAAACGTTTTTCTTGTGCTCGCCTCCTTGTTGCACTTGTTGTCACGTGGAAAATTTGTAACCAACCAAACAACAACAATGGAATCTCTCCGCCTTCAGGACAAGAGCTTCTAAAGAATAAAAGGTTTTATTAATGTTTTTTAGATCGGGCCAACATCACCCGATGTTAGTTGTCTACGTACTCATTAGACAACATATCCAATGTTTCCAACAAGATCGGATCTAGACGTAGTTCTGTCTAATACTACATTATACTAAGAAGCATAGCAACACACATGCAATGCTTAAGTATTTTAAAGCAACCTACATTTTATGCAAGTCATTTAATCGTTCCACTTGTTCTAATTAAACAAACAATATCAATCAATGTTATTAATTATTTCTCGAACCATTGTTCGATAATTAATATCCCCGTTTAATCCCAGAGACAGACAGACTCGTCAGATGTCAACCTAAGTGACAAATGATAACGAAACACCCTGGAATCCACCAGGCCCCTCGAATCCACGAGGAAGTACCATCACCCCTCCTAGCCCATGAAGGACCTGACCGGAGTGGAAGGGCATGGCCCATAACTGCACCTGAACAGAAGTGGCGGGAAAAGCCAACCAAGCAGAATGTCAGCTAATCCAATTACGTGTACACTAAAAGATCCTCAATAGATCGAAAGTGAGCCCGGCTCACGCACAACTCCCTCCAATGGGGAGGTGCAACTACATGGTCAAATCAGCGGCTCCTCAAAAGAGCTAAAACTCAGGAAATCATTCTGAACCCTATCTTGCTCATCATTAAGCTAGGATTTCAAATAACTATCTCAAACCCTATTAGTCCCTTTTAGACTAAGGTTTAAAACTCGAGACTGCCATCGGTTCATCAACCAAGGCAAATCGTCAGGTCAAAGGCTTTGTTCACTCTATGAACTAGCCCCAGACCCCTCAGAAGTATGATTAGGTGTTCTCCCCCAATCTAACAGCAACCCATGTCTCTTGATTAAACTTCATTAATCTTGAGTTACCGATAAAAATTAAAGCATCAACAATAAAAACATGCACTAGCCTAACCAACATAAATAACATACATTCACACCAATGCGTAAAGAATGAATAAAGGACCGTTGCACTCATTTGCAAGGCTAGGGCTTAACTAGTTCAAGCCTAAGAGTGCAACAACTCTAACGCATCCTGCGATTTATATATATAACACTCTAGTCGATTGATGTACTCAGTTGCAGACACGAGTAATCCGCTGCCCTAAACCTTGAGAACGAAGATCATTCCTCTTGCTTCCTGTGACACTATGACCTGTCAAGGTCTTCGTGTCACTTAATAGTCACACCTCTTCCTTTTGAAGTCGTTCCACGTCACTATAACGTACCCTAACGCTTAGTGGTTAGGTTATTAGTTTCGATATAAACGAAAAATACTGCCCTTAAGGGCATTAGGGTAATTCTACCCCTTAGGTTATACTACCCTCCCTTGGGTCATTCTGGTCATCACACTACCCTTTTATTTATTTTAAGTCATTGACCTCTCACAAAGCTCCACTCTCAGACTTACCCGCGCTTCCATTCACACGAATGTGGCCGGATCCACTCTAAGAGGTATTTCTGTTATTTGGTTTAAGACCTTAATGACATCCAATGAGTCTAAAATTCAACTCAAGGGTACTACTGACCTTCATGGACACTGTGTAATTTTCCTGGCGTATGACGGGGTCGTGAACCCCTTGAACCGACCCAAGTTTTGACTAACGGTTTACTATAAACCATAAGGGAAAAAGGGTCAATTAACTGCTCACTGGGATTTTTCTTCACTTAGATATTTGGCCTATAAATAGGTTACACATTAAACTATCACTAAGAATTTTTCTAATTTTTAGATCCACTCATAGACCCCTGAACCAGAGCCTCGAACTCGGGTAAGTTAATATTATACGATAATTAACTAACAAGGGTAAAAAGGTCATTTTACATTCTCTAGGATTTTTCCCCAAGCTAAAACTTGGCCAAAATACTCCCACGCTTCTCAACGGGAAATAATAATTTTCTATAATATTTTTTTGACATATTTAGCACTGTGAATCGGACTCAGTTCACAAGTTTTGTTTTTGTTTTTTTTGTTTTTAACCCGGGCCGAACAGGTCAGGTAACCTGACCTGGTCCAGCGAGACGACGACCCGCACTGCGGATCGTCTTCCACAAGGCCGGCCAGAGGCCGCCTGCACAGCGGCGAAGGGGGCCCGGACCTCAGGCTTCCGGACCGCCGGGGCGCAGCGGAACCGATTGTATCGATCCCGCCGCCGTCCGGTGGCCGGACTGTGGCCGAAAAAGCCATTTTTTCCTCTCTGCGAATCCAAGCGGTGGAGCCGCCTCTGCGACCAGGGCCATCGCGGCCGTGGCTAGCGCAGCCACAGCCGGCGCGACCAGGGCCCACGCGGCCACGGCGGCGCGACCGGGGCCAGCGCAGCCAATAATTTTTTTTTTGAAGTACAGGCCCGCTTAGCGGTGGCGGAACCTGCTGCCGGCGGGTATCTTCCAGTCTCTTTCACCCAGCGACCAGGGTTTCTGGCCGGAAGGAGACCGGCCAGCCAGTGCCCGGCCGGCGGCCGGAAAGTGCATGTTTTTATTATGCAGATCCATTGTTTTGCGTAATTACGGGAACAATGATCTTTGCACTAATTGAATAAGAAATTACCAATTCATTGCAGAGATTTCTGCTCATAATAATTACACAACAGTAAGCAGATTTAATTGACTCGAGACTAAGATAACCAACCTAATTTGCTAGTTTGTCGTCGATCCTTCGCCACCGAAGCCTCGCCGGAACTTCACCGGAACCACCTTCTCCACCTAGGCCCAAAAGAGAACCCCCCAAATTGAGCCCTAAGTATGCCTTTTATAAACATGGGGATTAGGTTTCCTAATTCCCCTAGAATTTTGGTCAATTCTCCTTACTTAGAGACCTTAATTAAGCCTCTAAAACTAATTTCGGAACTCTCATTAAGTGGGCCCATAAGACGACTTAAACGGGCCAAATACACGTCTAAATCGGGTAAACGGGCCTTATACGATATGTTCAACTTCGAACAGTCGTATCTCCCTCATCCGAACTCCAATTCATGTGTTCTTAGTGGCGTTTCGAAGCTCTGTTTGTCTACTTTCTAATAGAATTAGTTTCAGCCACAAATTCGATCTAGAAAGGAGGTTATTCTCCTAAGAAGGTTAAATGGTCAAATACCCTTTTTCCACGTATTTAATTTTCGAAAGCTAGGAAAATTCGGGATATTACATTCTTCCCTCCTTAAAAGAATTGCGTCCTTGCAATTCGCCACGGCTAACCCTTGACAAGCTCGGCGAATGACTCTAAAGTCATTCTACCCTTTAAATCCACATCAATTGCAACTTATAAATTAAGTAGCACACAAACTTAATAACCCATAAATTCATGTTGTTACATTCTACCCGTCTCACAAGGAATTGCGTCCCTGCAATTTTTCCAAGCCCAAATCTCAGTGGGCAGGCAGGTTGCATACCCTTTGCACTTACAAATCTTAATTTATCAGATGACGCTCGGCCTGGGCTCACATATACGGGAGACGAGGAGAGCAGGGGGAGTGGGGAGAAGAGATGAGGGGCACCAGACTCCTCTCCTACTCCTCCGGCTGGTAGCAAGGGAGAAGGGGGATATTTATTTATTTTATTTAAATAAAATAATATATTATTTAATATATGTTTTTATTTAAATAATAAAAAAATATAGTTACTCCTCCTCGAGACGCATTGTAACGACCCTGAATTTCTAACGTTTTCTAATAAGCTGCTTTTGGAGTTAGTAGTATTTTTTAAAAATTAGTTAGAGTTTGTTACGTATTTAATCTTTATAAAATTATGGTAGAGTGCGGAAAAGTAAGTAGAACGGCTTTCGAAGCGCTCGATTCGGACACCGGGGCCGAAAGATAAGGCCTCTGGAAACGTGCCATATGGGTAGGACCCACATGGAAGTTCGGGATAACCTACCCATGTGGGGTCTAGTTTTGTAGGGCTCGTCGATACGAGCCCAACGGTATGAAGAACGCGTAAATCGGAGTCCGGGAGATAAAGATCTACGCGTTTAAAGTTTTCAAATTTTTTAAAGAAAAAATTATTATAAAAATGAAGGCTGACGCACGTGACTGGCGTCAGCCGGCGCCGCGGTGGCGGCGCCGTGTGGACCCGGGGCCTGCGGGACCGCGGGCCGGGCGCACGATGCACGAGGGCCCGCGTGGCGGGTCCGCATCACGCGGGGACGGGGCCGGGCCCGCGACGACGCGCGCCGCGATCGCGACGCGCGGCGCGCCGCGCGTTGTCGCGCTGATCGGCGCGACGGGGCCCGGGCGGCGCGGAAAACACGCGCGCGACGCGAGTCACGCGCGTGTCGCACCGGCGTGACGCGCGACCTGCGCGCGCGATGTGGCGCGCGTGGGCCCCACAATCCCGCGCCTATAAATAGTGCGACGGGTCCAGTTTTTTCTCTGGTTTCCAGTTTTCCACTTCTAAACCTGTTTTCCTCATTTCTCAACCGTTTTAAGTCCGAATCGAGTGATTCAAAAGGCGTTTCCTACTAAATCGAACGTTCCGGACGCTGTGGTGGGGTCGGTTTCTTTATTCGGAGCTTCCACAGTTACGAATTTGTAACCAAGGGTTAAGGTAGGGGACCTTAAACTCTAATCGTATGCTTAGTATAACTTCTTTACGCATGATTAAACGTATGTGACTGATTTATGGAAGACTGCTGTGTTTTGAACTGATTTAGCATGAATGATGCTATGTTTGATCGATGTGATGATTAATTCACGGGCATAAGAACCCAGAATAATCATAGTGTGATGATGCCCGCCGAGAAAAATAAATCGGCAAGTGGCGCGCACAGGGTAGAGCATCGTGGGAAAGCTCTGTCCCTAAGTGGCCCTCGTTTGCCCCATGAGCGCCGAGGGTAGGCCGTAGGGTGTCGCGGCTTGTGGATTTGTTTTGATTTGGAATCGTTAGGTTTTCCGCATAAATTATCGTGTTAAAGGTTTATAAAAGAAAATGTTGTAGGGTTTTCAAAATAAATTTCTGCTTAGCATCTCTATTAGATTTTAAATCAACCTGCTGAGTATTTTAAAATACTCACCCACCCCAATTCTGCAGGTAATGCAGCGAGGGCGGAAATGAAGAAAGAGTAGTCTCTCAGATATTTTATCTGCACTCTGTTTCTGGAAATATGTAATATTTATATGACTGCAGTTTAGGGGCATGATGTGCCCGAAGTCTTGTAAGGCTTGTAAACTACTAACTCTACGAACCTAAGTCCATAGCTTGTGTACAATTCCCTTTTAAAGAGTATGTATAATTTTTGTTGTGCTATAACTCCGTCGTATGCCTACGATTAATATAAGGCATATGTGACTGCGATCCGCATTGACGACAATATTTATATGTAAGAGAAAAGGCGGGGTCGCCACAGTTGGTATCGGAGCCTAAGGACTTATAGTTCGTAGAGAAGTGGTTTTAATTAGTCATATAAATATTTACTAAAGTATTTTCTATTATCAGACTAATGTTATGATGATTTGTTTTTAATCATTAGTAGTGATGGGGAAATCAAAGATGAAACATATTTCAGGCTCATTGTACCATTCCACAGCAAGAAAATTGCCCTTGCCGACCAGAAGAGAGGGAAGTAGCGGAGAAACTTCAAGGGAATCAATCACTGGAGGAACCTTGGATGATTCTCAACCCATGACAACAGTTCATTCCCCCTCAGATAGTGATGATGTGCAAGAGGTGATAGATGTTCCAGAATCCCCAATCATGATCGAAGATGACGAGGAGGACCCCTACGTGAGCGACCCAGCCGAAGAAACCCTTGAGGAAGAACCCTATGAAGAAGAGCCCTTTGAGGAAGAATCCTTTGAAGAAGAACCTTTTGAGGAAAAACCCTTAGAGGAAGAACCTTTTAAAGAAAAACCTTTTGAGAAAGAACCTTTTGAGGAAGAACCTTTTGAAGAGGAACCTTATGAGGAGGAGGAAGAGCAAAACTTCGAGGAAGAGGTGGTTGTGAGAAATTTTGACCTGAATAAATTACCCCCTTCTGAAGATGATGAGGAAGAGAAAAAGGAGGAAGCTCTGGGACAAAGCAAGGGCAAAGGGCTGTCATGGTACACAGAGCATCTTCCTGAAATATGTGTCTTCTGCGGAGTACGAGGGCACTACTTTTTCGAGTGCCCGACAAGGAAGATCTTCCCTTGATCGGTTTCTGAAACCTCTAAAAGTGTGTTTTGGTTTTTAAAAGTGTGGTTTGGCTTGTTTGTAAAATGAAATGGTTTGAGTTGCATTGTAAATGTTTTCTCAAAGTGTGTTCTGACACACTTTTGTTTTGTAAGAATGTAAACGTATGAGTGTTTGTGACTATGTTCATAAATAAATTTGGTGTGTTTTAAATAACTTGTGTGAAATCAAGGTCGTTACAATCTGTTAGCTCCCTTGAGATGGCTTCCGATAGTGGTAGAGATGTACAGTTGTCTGATGATTCTACCCAAGCTGAAGCAGTACCTCATGGTGTTGTAGCACCGAAAAATCAGATGGAAAATTTCTTCGATTTAATGATGCAAAGAATGACACAGCACCTGCAGAACCAAGGATTTCAACCTAGCCCTAACCTCTTGAGTAACACTGTTGATTGGGCTGAAAGTGGTAGGGGTGAGAAAGATAATCTGCTTGAACGGTTCAAGAAAATTGCTCCTACATTTACTGGAGAGGACGGTCCAGAGGCGGCCGAGAAATGGGTGTTCGAGGTGGAAAGGATTTTCAAGGCCATGAAAGTTCCAGAATCTAGGAAGGTGGATGTGGCCACTTTCTCAATGACGGGAGAAGCGGCTTTTTGGTGGCCATCTGCAGAACGAAACTTTTTCTCTGACAAGGACAACATCAAGTGGGATGAGTTCAGAGAGGTCCTTTTTGACAAATATTTCCCTCTCCACATTCAAGAAAAGAAAGAAAAAGAATTTTTAGACCTGCAACAAGGAAATATGACAGTTGTTCAGTACGAAAATAAATTCGTACAATTACAGCGTTTTGCTCCCGATATCTGCCCTACAGAATTACGAAAAGCCAGGAAGTTCGTAAGAGGGTTGAACAATGGACTTCGTGGGAGGATAGTGGGTTTCCAACCTACTACCTTCGCTAAGGCCGTGGAGCTGGCCTCTTTACTAGAAACAGAATATCAAGAATTCTTGGCAGGACGTAAAGACTATGGTCAGAATAGTGGTTCTAAAACTGATGAAAGAAAGAGGAAGGTTATATTTCCTAATCAGAATAGTGACCGCATATTTCAGAAGCCTCTTGGTGCTCATGCACAAGTTCAGAGGGGGAAGGGATTTGGAAAGTGTTCCAAGTGCAACCGATTGCATCCCGTAGGAAGTTGTTATTATGCTGAAGGACGATGTTATGGATGCGGTGAATTGGGACATCGAATAAATAATTGTCCTAAAATGAAGAGCCAAGCATCTGAGGTGCGATGCTTCTCTTGCGGCGAACTGGGACATAAGATCAAGGACTGTCCTAAGAAGAAGAAGCTGGAGGAGATCAAGATGGAGCCAAAGCCTAAGGCTCAGGGACGGATCTATGCTATTACTGCTGAAGAAGCTCAAACTTCAGCAGGAGTTATTCAAGGTACACTTCTAATCCTAGACAAGATTGCTAAAGTTTTAATAGATCCAGGATCGACACACTCTTTTATATCCTGTGATTTTGCTTTAAGTACTGGTCGTTCGATTATGGAACTAGGATATATATTAGAAGTGTCAACTCCTATGGGAAAGACTTTTCTAGCTAAGGAGTTTCTGCAAGATGTGTCAATGTCTCTAGGAAACCAAAAATGGGAGGCTAACCTTATCCTTTTAAGTATGACAGACTATGATGTCATACTAGGAATGGATTGGTTAGCAGAGAATGAAGCTATGATAGATTGTAAGAGGAAAAGAGTTATGTTCTGTAAGCATGGAGGAAGAATTTTTACCTTGTATGGAAATAAGGAACATACAGGGGCATCTATCATCTCTGCTATAAAGGCTCATCAATTAATGTCTAAAGGATGTCACGCGTATCTTGCCACCGTGATTTCTGAAGAGCCTTTGATTCCTAGTTTAGAAAGTATTGATGTGATAAAAGACTTCCCAGATGTGTTTCCTGATGATCTCCCAGGGGTGCCGCCAAGAAGAGAGATAGATTTTAACATTGACTTAATACCAGGAGCAGGTCCTATCTCTAAGGCACCCTATCGGATGGCTCCTGCAGAACTAAGAGAATTAAAGAGTCAATTACAGGAGTTACTTGATAAAGGATTTATTAGACCCAGTGTTTCACCATGGGGAGCTCCAGTCCTATTTGTAAGAAAGAAAGACGGAACACTGAGACTATGCATAGATTATAGGATGCTTAATTCCATAACTGTAAAGAATAAGTATCCTTTACCCCGGATTGATGACTTGTTTGACCAGCTGCAAGAAGCGAGAGTTTTCTCAAAAATAGATTTGAGGTCGGGGTACCATCAGTTAAGAATACGGGACGAGGACATTTCAAAAACAGCTTTCCGTACCCGTTATGGCCACTACGAATTTTTAGTGATGCCATTTGGATTAACAAATGCTCCAGCAGTTTTCATGGATCTTATGAATCGTGTTTTTCATACACATTTGGATAAATTCGTAATCGTTTTTGTTGATGATATTTTGATTTATTCTTCTAGTCCAGAAAAGCATAGAGAGCATTTGCAGGTTGTTCTGCAAACCCTGAGGGATCATCAGCTCTATGCTAAATTGAGTAAATGTGAGTTCTGGCTAGAACGGATTGTTTTCCTGGGTCATATTATTTCTAAGGATGGAGTGTCTGTAGACCCAACCAAGATTGAGGCTGTGATGAAGTGGGAGAGGCCTAAGACTGTTACGGAAATCAGAAGTTTCCTAGGTCTCGCCGGTTATTATCGAAGATTCATTCAGGGATTTTCAAGTATAGCTTTGCCCTTAACTAAGTTAACTAGAAAAGGGATAAAGTTTATATGGAATGAGGAATGCGAAAAAGGCTTTCAAGAATTAAAAAGGAAGTTGACCACCGCTCCAGTCTTATCCTTACCATCGGGCAGTGGAGGATATGTAGTGTATAGCGATGCTTCTAGTACAGGGCTTGGATGCGTACTAATGCAGGATGAGAAAGTAATTGCTTATGCTTCAAGGCAGTTAAAGAGACACGAAAGTAATTACTCCACTCACGACCTCGAATTGGCGGCGGTAGTTTTTGCCTTAAAAATTTGGAGACACTACTTATATGGAGAAAAGTTTGAAGTCTTTACGGATCATCAGAGCCTGAAGTATATATTTTCTCAACGTGAGCTTAATATGAGGCAAAGACGATGGATAGAGTACATAAAAGATTATGATTTTTCTATCCATTACCACCCTGGAAAAGCAAATGTGGTGGCAGACGCTTTGAGTCGTAAAGCTGAGGGAAGAGTCGCTCAATTACTCGCACAAAAATGGAAATTGATGGAGGAAGTGATAGAATCTCAACCTAGATTGCAGCTGGGAAACAAGAGTTCTCTTATGGCCAACTTGAAGGTGAGATCCGAACTAGTTGAGCGCATCTTAGAGGCGCAGAAAGGAGACGAAGAAGTACAAGCTTCACTAAAACGGCCCGACTTCAACAAAGGCTCTGATGGAGGGATAAGATTTCGAGAAAGATTAATGGTTCCGACAATACCTGAACTAAGGCAAGATCTGTTATATGAAGCACATAAATCGCAATACACCATCCACCCTGGTGGAACGAAGATGTATCAGGACCTGAAAAGGAATTTTTGGTGGAATGGAATGAAAAGAGACATAGGAGAGTATGTCTCCAAGTGTTTAACATGCCAACAGGTAAAAGCTGAACATCAAAAACCCTCTGGTACCTTGCAGCCAATAGAAATCCCAGAGTGGAAGTGGGATCATATAACAATGGATTTCGTTTCGGGTCTGCCCAGAACATCGCAAGGTCACGAGGTTATTTGGGTGATAGTAGATCGACTCACCAAAAGTGCACATTTCTTGCCCCTAAGAAAGACTCAATCTTTAAATGTTTTGGCAAAGATGTATGTGAAGGAAATCATGAGTCGACATGGAGTGCCGTTGTCTATAATCTCAGATTGGGACAGTCGTTTCACCTCTCAATTTTGGAAAGGATTCCAGGAAGAGATAGGTACCAACCTACGATTTAGTACAGCTTTCCACCCGCAAACAGATGGACAATCAGAGAGAACCATACAAACTTTGGAAGATATGTTGCGGGTTTGTGTCATGGATTGGAGGGGCAACTGGGATGAGCATCTACCATTAATTGAGTTCGCCTATAATAATAGCCATCACTCCAGTATAGGTATGGCACCATATGAAGCTCTCTATGGCCGACCATGTCGATCTCCGACTAGTTGGAGTGAAGTGGGAGAGCGTAAGTTGGTAAAGTCAGAAATTTTACAGCAGTGTGCCGACAAGGTGAAACTCATCAGAAATCGGTTACTGACAGCTCAAAGTTGTCAGAAGAACTATGCAGACCGAAGAAGGAAAGATCTCGAATTTTGTGTGGGCGATCAAGTATTCTTAAAAGTCTCGCCAACCAAAGGAGTTATGAGGTTTGGAATTAAAGGTAAATTGAGTCCTCGTTTTATAGGACCGTTCGAAATTTTGGATAAAGTGGGACCAGTAGCTTACAGATTGGCCTTGCCCCCTCAGCTCGCTAATGTCCATAATGTGTTCCATGTATCCATGCTCAGAAAGTATATGCGAGACCCTTCTCATGTTCTCGATCAGTCCAGTGTTGCCCTAGAACCTGATTTGTCTTTCGAAGAGAAACCGATCGAAATTTTGGATCATAGGGAACAAATTCTTCGGACGAAGAAAATTCCGTTGGTAAAAGTGTTATGGCAACACCACTCTTCTGAAGAAGCGACATGGGAATTAGAAAGTGAAATGCTACAGAAATTTCCGGAGCTATTTGATGGATGAAAGGTACAATTTCGGGGACGAAATTTTTTTAAGGGGGGTAGAATGTAACGACCCTGAATTTCTAACGTTTTCTAATAAGCTGCTTTTGGAGTTAGTAGTATTTTTTAAAAATTAGTTAGAGTTTGTTACGTATTTAATCTTTATAAAATTATGGTAGAGTGCGGAAAAGTAAGTAGAACGGCTTTCGAAGCGCTCGATTCGGACACCGGGGCCGAAAGATAAGGCCTCTGGAAACGTGCCATATGGGTAGGACCCACATGGAAGTTCGGGATAACCTACCCATGTGGGGTCTAGTTTTGTAGGGCTCGTCGATACGAGCCCAACGGTATGAAGAACGCGTAAATCGGAGTCCGGGAGATAAAGATCTACGCGTTTAAAGTTTTCAAATTTTTTAAAGAAAAAATTATTATAAAAATGAAGGCTGACGCACGTGCCTGGCGCCACCCGGCGCCGCGGTGGCGGCCCCGCGTGGACCCGGGGCCCGCGGGACCGCGGGCCGGGCGCGCGACGCGCGAGGGCCCGCGTGGCGGGTCCGCATCACGCGGGGCCAGGCCCGCGACGACGCGCGCCGCGATCGTGACGCACGGCGCCGCGCGTCGTCACGCCGATCGGCGCGACGGGGCCCGGGCGGCGCGGAAAACGCGCACGCGATGCGAGTCGCGCGCGTGTCGCGCCGGCGTGACGCGCGACCTGCGCGCGCGATGTGGCGCACGTGGGCCCCACAATCCAGCGCCTATAAATAGTGCGACGGGTCCAGTTTTTTCTCTGGTTTCCAGTTTTCCACTTCTGAACCTGTTTTCCTCATTTCTCAACCGTTTTAAGTCCGAATCGAGTGATTCAAAAGGCGTTTCCTACTAAATCGAACGTTCCGGACGCTGTGGTGGGGTCGGTTTCTTTATTCGGAGCTTCCACAGTTACGAATTTGTAACCAAGGGTTAAGGTAGGGGACCTTAAACTCTAATCGTATGCTTAGTATAACTTCTTTACGCATGATTAAACGTATGTGACTGATTTATGGAAGACTGCTGTGTTTTGAACTGATTTAGCATGAATGATGCTATGTTTGATCGATGTGATGATTAATTCACGGGCGTAAGAACCCGGAATAATCATAGTGTGATGATGCCCGCCGAGAAAAATAAATCGGCAAGTGGCGCGCACAGGGTAGAGCATCGTGGGAAAGCTCTGTCCCTAAGTGGCCCTCGTTTGCCCCATGAGCGCCGAGGGTAGGCCGTAGGGTGTCGCGGCTTGTGGATTTGTTTTGATTTGGAATCGTTAGGTTTTCCGCATAAATTATCGTGTTAAAGGTTTATAAAAGAAAATGTTGTAGGGTTTTCAAAATAAATTTCTGCTTAGCATCTCTATTAGATTTTAAATCAACCTGCTGAGTATTTTAAAATACTCACCCACCCCCAGATTCTGCAGGTAATGCAGCGAGGGCGGAAATGAAGAAAGAGTAGTCTCTCAGATATTTTATCTGCACTCTGTTTCTGGAAATATGTAATATTTATATGACTGCAGTTTAGGGGCATGATGTGCCCGAAGTCTTGTAAGGCTTGTAAACTACTAACTCTACGAACCTAAGTCCATAGCTTGTGTACAATTCCCTTTTAAAGAGTATGTATAATTTTTGTTGTGCTATAACTCCGTCGTATGCCTACGATTAATATAAGGCATATGTGACTGCGATCCGCATTGACGACAATATTTATATGTCAGAGAAAAGGCGGGGTCGCCACACACATGCTCCCTGCTCACCCTGCTTTCGGCCGAAGGAGGAGAGGAGAGGCGCCAGAGTTTAGCGCAAATCCCCTCTCCCCTGCTCCCCCTCTCCTCTTCTCCAGCTGCCCCTCCCCTCTCCCCTACTTCCGTCTCGAGGAGGAGGGGCTCTAGGGCACCGGCTCCTCCTGCTGGCGTCTGGCAGCCTCCCCCTGCTACCGACCGAAGGACGAGGAGAGGAGGGCACCCGAAGGACGGGGGCAATTTTTTATATTTTTTTTAGAAGTGTTAAGTGCTTTTAAATTTTTTAAATATATATTATTTAGCTACACTTTAGAAAGTGTCACTAATATTATATTATTAGCAATGCTTTTATACAAACATCACTAATAGTATAAAAATAACGACACTTATTTATAGGTGCCAAATCTTATTTATTAGCGACAATTTTTCATAAAATGTTGATAAATACTATTATTTCAACGACGTTAAAAATGAAATGTCACTATAAATTAAGCTATTAGCAACATTTATTAAACGTCACCAAATGCTTTGGCAACGTAAATATAGAGCATCAGATACATATTTTTGTGACAAAAATATAGAGCGCCTTAAATGTTCATTTGCGACGCAAAAAAAGTCACTAATGACCATTATTAGCGACACTTTTTCATAAGCGTTGTAAATTGGCAGTAGTGATGGGACTTTTTTCAACACTTATGGCGATGTTCTGTAAGCGCTTAAAAGTGTCGCAATAGTCTTTTTTGTTGTAGTGAGGCCATCTACCTTTTGCCTCCTTGAGTCCTAAATATGTTCTGAGGTTCTCTCTCTCCACGCCGACCTCCTCTTCAACTCTCCTCTTTTCAAACCACCCTCTCTATCGTCCGATCCAGCATCCCCTCCCTCCAATTCTCAGTTTGCCACGTCTGCCTTGAGATCATCGAGCCCCACCAAAGCACCCGCATGCAAATTATTCAACTTTCCAACCTCCACGGCACTTCCCACCTCCTCCAGTCCATCATCCGCCTCCCCTCCCCCCCCCCCCCCCCAACCTGCTGGAAAAGTTGGACCTGACTAAGACTGCCCAATTGCTTCAAGAGATTCTGATCTCGGCGATGACGAGACCAAGTTATGATCAGAATCAAACAGACTTGCCCCTCCCATCCCTCACCTCCCTGGCAACCCAGGCGTTCTTTTCTTTTTGGCCCAACCCGGATCGGTCTAGTTGTCCAGGTCAGCATTTCAAATGGCCAAGCTATAGTGACCCAGTTGGGGCAACTCTGCTCAGTAACTCGAATGACTCAAAACCAGGCATGACTGAACCTAGTAGAATCGGTAGGGTTGGTCTCAGTTTTAAAAAATTGCTTGATGGAGGGTAAACAAGTGGATGCTTCATTGATGTATCCAGCTAAGGGGTTCAATGACGAATAGAGTTGTTCTCGAATCACTCAATTTGAAGAAAATGCTCAAATAAGATAAAAACAAATCTCTATGATAGAGTGGTTGCACCAATAGTGTTCTAGCTTCCCAATACTTCCCACGTATAGCACATGCCCGACATTAGCCCCTCCACAACTACTAATAAAAACTAAGACCAATCCATGCAAATCTGGCTAGCACATCAATCAATTTGAGACTTCAAGCTGCATAGGCATGTGACCCAATAATTTGAAACTCCATACTGTATAGGACTCTTGCTTTGGCCTCATATATTCAGCTCCTGCCTGGCTACATCATTCTTCCTCGATTGGGAAGAATTTGCCCTCAAAATTAGAACATCATTGTCTCCAAGGGTCCCAAGGTGCCAATAGAGTTCAGCTTGATCGGTTAAGATTGAGACAAAAGTTCATTGAGGAATGAATGCTATCTTTGTGATTGTTGATGGATTTTCAAAGATGATACATTTTGTGGCTTCCAATAAGAGTTTTTATGCATCTCATATTCCAGTATTGTTCTCTCAGGAGATATATTGGTTACATGACCTACCTTTATCCATTGTCTAATTGAGATACTTGTTTCTTGAGTTACTATTGGTGTTCATTGTGGAAATTGACACATACGTCTCTTGATTTCACTAGTGCTTATTATGCGCAAAATGATGGTCAAATAGAGGTAGTCAATAGATCTTTATGTAACTTGTTCAGGCATTTGGTGGGTGATAACTTGTTTAAAGCTAAATTTGCTTATAATTGAAGTGTGAACAGAAGTATACCTTTTAACCCTTTTACTATTGTATTTAGCTTTAACCCATGCTCTCCCTTGGATTTAGATCCTATTTAAGATGTAAAGAGATTAAATGGTTGAGTTGAAGACTTTATTTATCACTTGCAAGATATTAATTCTAATACACTTAAGAAATTACAGGTGTATGCTCGCCTTTGTTACAAATTCGTCACCCAAGTGTCCTTGCCCATTACAATATGGAAACTAGCCCACATTTCTACCCAAAATATCTTTCCGGAATACCAGCCCAACTTGGATTACCCTAGCACCCTCCTTTAAAAGTTTTGCCTCGTTGAGAGGCCTTCAGGCCTCCTACTCTGGCTTGAAGTCCTCAACTCGCATGCCTCTTACCTCAACAAAGTCTTGGTTATGTCCACCTCTCATATGGAGTCCCCGTTCTACTAAGATTTGGCTGTCTCAAGCAGTCTTGCTTGCATACAACTCTATCATTGTTTCCCACTTGCATTAGGCATGTGAGTATACTTCTAGACATGCTAGAACTGTATGCAACAAATAAGCAAACAACCAACTTTTCTCCTACTCCAGGTAGGAGTCTTCTGCATGAGTCCAACGTGCATATGACTACAAATGCTCACACTAGAGTTTAAAATCATAATAAAGAGTAAAAAAAAATAATTTTGGATATTATGCTAATATTTCGGACATTGTTAACACATGTGATCTACTATGAGAGCCAATACTGGATTACCTTGTGGTTAGAAAGACTCCAAGGTCCTTATCCTCAAAATTTAAAATTAATGTGTCTGCAATGAATGAATCTAAGAAAATTGACACAGACAATGAGGAACTCATAGAAATTTTGAAATACAAGAAGAGTCCTATGAAAACAAGAAATAGTTGTTTGAAAAATCAAAAGGAAAACAAACTACCCTAAGAACAATTAAAAAGTCTTCCAAGAAGTCTAAAATGCTAAACAACTTAGAAGAATCTGCAGAAAGTGAGAGTGAAGATGATCAAATGGTTTTGTCGACTAAAACTTCATTTTTAGAAATTAGAACTTTAGGTTTGAGAACAAGGGTTGAACTTCAGGTAAGAGACAAGGGGAAAGAAGAGAGGAAAGGCATATCAAACAAGATAGGAAGAACATGAAATATTTTGAATGTGGTAAGTTAGGTTACTTTGCTGCTGATTTTCGTAATAATAATTTTGATAGTTCTTCGAAAGACAAGCTTAGGAAATCTAAGGGGTATGAGAAAAAAAGAAAGAAAAAATCAAGCCATTTAATCTGATGAGAGCTCTTCTAAAGAAGAAGAATTGTATAACTTATACTACCTTCTATGCAACACATCACAGCTTTGGTTCCCTCATTATACATGATAAGTTCTTACCAAGCAACTTTAATGGATGTACAATTAGAGATTAACCTATGCTAATATTTTCCTACGATATTAAATAATGTACTAGGGACTTTACTATTTTGGTTAGCAAGTTTAATCTCATTCTTAACCCATTCACTCTTCATCTTTTAAAATATTTTTCCCATCCTTGTCTTTAGTCATGGGTGGATTCTATCATGCAATCACAACTTTCCAAGCATTGTCATCAAGACCTTAAGTAAAGGCCCTCATTTGATTCATCCAATATGAAAAATTTTGATCGTCAAACAAGGGTGGTCTACTCATAGGATTTCCTAAGTCCCCATGTTAAGCCATGATGTTGTTTGAACAAGCCATTAAGATTAAAACCAAGAAAAATAACCAAACAATGAACTTTAATCAAGCAAGGCAAAGATAATTCTCTAAAAGCAAAAAAGAACAAAAGGCAATCAACAAGCTTAAGCATCTCATTCCTTACATTGGTGATTCTTCCAATGATGTCTCTTTGAATTCATGGTCAAAGTCTTTCGAACTAGAAGTGGATGATTTTAAATCAAATTACTTTGAAGTATATGGAGAAATAGGATCGAAAACATGGAGTACACAACATAACAACCATCAATCAATCGGGCCAAACAAGAGATCAATCGATTGCCTTATTGTCTTCGCAATACAATTCTAGAAAGGATAGTGATATTCCCACAACAAAAGTACCCACAAAAACTCACACAAGAGTTTTGATTGGCCATCACAAGTAGGCTCCGCAATAAATTCACATGGGCTTACTCATCTTGACAAATCAAAAATTACGAGTTTTTGTTGTGTACTTTTGATGTGAAAATGTCATTTTCCTTCCAGAAACCCCATTAATAGGGTTCTTTGAGTTATCTATTGATCTTTGATATCATTTGAACAATAACATGAACAATCGATTTACCCTTATGAGTAATCGATCGATTGCCAAATTCCTGCACAAGCTAGGAATCCATTTTGGATTTGATTTCTTGTTCTAGATTACCTTCTTTAGAGTATTTTCTTTTAGTAGGAGACTTAATTTCATGTCTTTTTATTTGTTTAGTCTTTTTCTAGTCTATTTTTGTCTAATTTTGATTGGTGAGTCCTTATTTAGTCTTAGATTGGACTCATTTATTTACAATTTTTCCACTAAGATCTATTTAAGAGTTTCTCACTTTAATGAAAGTCATTAGCCAATAATTTTCTCTTAAATATTGCTAAAGAAGAAGACAACTTCTTTCTTTATCCTTTTGCCCTCTATTTTTTAGAGTTTACTTATGTAACTTGTGAGAGAGGAAGGTTGTACACGCCTATAGCCAGATTCATTCAGTGAAGTGCTTCCCATTAATATCCACTATGCATCATAACTTGTTGGCATTGTACAATATGATTATACCATATGTAGTTAATCAATAATGTCAATTCATGAACTCTCTCGTACTCATCTCGTTGCAACAAAAAGAGTTCTCCACTATACCAAAGGCTCTCATAGTCATGGATCTTATGCCATCAACTTGCTTCTGACCTTTCAATTTGTGATATCTTTGATGCGGATTGTGCTTGGTACCCCAATGATCACCATTCTTCATCTAATTATTGTATATTTCTATGGGATTCAACTTAATTTCATGGGTAGCAAAGAATTAGGACTCTTTGTCCCATTCAAGTTCCACTATTCTTTGGATCTTCTTCAATGTTGCCACGATCATATTTGAAAGGAAAGGAATTCTCGCATATTTAAAAATGAGTATCAACATAAGACTACTACTCTACAACATTCTGAAGTTGAAGTTAGAGAGTACTTTTGTGCTCACACTCACCTTATCAAAATTCTTCATGAATTTCCTTTCATCATCTCCATATGGAAATTGTAATTTTTATCATTTACTTCTCTTGATATTTTAACGAATGAGTTTATATGCACCCCACTAATCCCCTCAGTACCCCGTTTTATTCATAAATTTATGAGCGGGTTTATGAGGTTATTGGGGTATTGAGGGGATTATTGGGTTGTATATAGACTCATTCTATTTTAAGACAAGGGGCTTGCCCCATATTTAGTATTTACGGACAAAAAAAAGTTCAGAAGCTGATTATAATACCTTTTCTCTCACTACCCCAGAAGTATTGAGGATTTTTTATCTTCAAAGGCATCTTAATATCTCATCCTCAACCATTCCCTATATAAAGTGTGACAATCTATGTGCAATTTACATGACGACCAAGTTACGAACCCTATATTTCATTTAAGGTGTGGAAATCAATGTTTATTTTGTTGGTGAAAAGTTGCCGAAGGCTTATTCCATCTTCAATTCATTCGAAGCAAGTATCAACCGGCACATATCTTCACAGATGGATTGAGCAGTCCTCACTTCACATGGCTGAGAGACTTGCTCAGCCAAGTCGATGGCTGATCTGAGCATGAGGGGGGATGTTAAGTCACAAAGATTGACATGTTGATTTTCACATGGCTACATAGACAGACATGTCGATCCTCCACATGTCAAGAAAGTGACATGTCTATCTTCATTAGCCATGTCAACTTGGTCCAGGCAAATTTCCATTGACGCCAGTTATGCGTTCAAATGCAGTCAAAACCCAGCAAAGAACCAAGATTCTGTGGCCTACTATAAATTCAGAGAGATATCAGCCAAGTCCTGTAATTAATATATAATTTAAATTTTTAAAAAAGTTTGTATGAGCCTGGCCTCATACGCGTCTGCGTGGGCCAGTGCATTAGATCGAGATCTGACGGGCACAAGGGGCATAAACTAATCTGCCCCCGAGTTATATTCGCTATTGGATCAAAATACTAGTGTACACCCTATAAAAAACTGAACAGAGGTTCTTTTGATCATTGTATATTTGTAGTGAAAAATTTTACAAATAAATTCTTAAGATTAAGCTGTACAAATGGAAGGTATTTACAAGTTGTACATCGTTTTAGATTAAAAGAAATAACAGTCTCCTGATATCTATTGAGAATTAACTTCAATTCTTGATTAAGAATTAGCATTCTGGTAAATACATGTCTTCCTCTGGGTTTCTACTTGCTTCTCGCTTAGAAGGGTATCAGGATACATGGTGGTTTTTTGGTGAAAGATTTTACTGATTCCTACTGAAGTTTGCTATGGCATGACACAACGTATTGATATCTTTACTGTATCACAAAAGTCTTCCAAGCTTGAGTGATCCATCAACGATTTTAGCAAGGACTATCAACATTCTTATCACATTAATTGTTCCATCTGGGGGAATTCTAGTTGCAGCAAAAATTCTTATTATTTCATTTTCAGATGCCATTGAAACAAGACACTGGCCATGTCCTAGCTAGTCCTCGTATGCATCTTCACCTTAATAGGTGTTACACAAATCATGCTCTAGGGAATTTGACATCGGGGACATGGAGCCCTTTCACGATAAACAATAGATGGAATCCTAGATGGTGGTGGCGGTGGCGGCTGGGGATCAACACCAGCTCGTCTTTGCAGAGCTGAGATTGGAGGTGGCGGAGACCGAACGGGAACCCTCTCTGCTTGCGCCCTCTGATCATTATCATCCTGAAGAAGCCGACGCCCAGAAATTGGGATACATGGATCCTGCTTAACTGCTTGGCCTTCGGCCTCATCTGATGGCAAGTCTGCAACCACCATCTTGGCTTGGGTCGGCTGCAAGACAGCCATGGATGCAACCATGACTTGAACAAGAATCAATAGTATTAGCCTAGGTGAGAACTTGAGTTTCTCCATTGCTAGCTGAGGTCCAGTACGCTGATCCGATCTTATATAATGGATGGGCTGCAATTCATAACAAGGGTTCGATAGCCTTTGGATTTAGTAGACGTGAAGGTCCACTGTAAGTATTTGTCAACGGTGTCCTAACCTAGCTTTGGCAAATGGGGAACACCTAACAAGACAAAAAGTAGGATACTGACCAATTTAGAAAATAGCCGTGTGGAATCAGGGTTAATGACATACCAGAAAATAAACTAAATATTACTCTTCTCGTTTTAGAATCAACGAAATCTTGCTTAATACTCTAATCTACTTTTCAATTCTAAGCCTTTTTTTAAAAAGAAAATCAGGGTCAATGTATTTTATAATTTCATTTCAATGTCTATAATACGGCGAGAAACATATATTGCTCTGCATCAATAGCTAGCCATTTCAGAATTGGGCCCATTAAACAGGTGAAGTAAACAAAACTACCACTAGCAAATGATTATTAATAACGTACAAAGTAGGTTTTAATTTGTTTCTTTTTTTTGGCTGAAGTACAAATGGGATATATAGGAAGTTGTAAATGGACAAGATATGAAAGCATTGGTACAGTAAGTTATCGAAGTCAACATACAGATTGGCTTTTAGTGGTAGAGGTATCGTATTCTATCCGACATTGGTCGAGCGTCCGTTCTTGAAGACTTCCAGAGCTTAATCCTTGTCAACAATGGCGGAAAGGAGGAAACCTTTGCAGACTGCAACCCACCGAGATACTTTGTGACTTTTTTGTTGGTCGTAAGAGGAGATGTAGAGCCCTTTGGTCGCAGATAAAGAACGTAATTTGCTGGGGTCAATATTTACTCCGGTGAATTCATGCCAATGTTTAAACACTCAGAAGCTTGGCTGTATGGTTATGAAGCCAACTTGATTGGAAAAATTTATAGAAATAGACTTTGACAGTAGGCCCAAATATACAAATTGGCTGAGAATTCCAAAATTGCAAAAATAGATTTACGCGCATACAAGAAAGTGGGCAACTTCTAACTATAAGTTGGTGGTTTTGATGAAATATATTTTTAATAATAATTTGTAGATACAAATTATGAATATTTTAAATAACTATTTCATTTTGATAAGTTTATGTTACTTATAACAAATGATTGTAGGGATAAGGGGAAAGAGAAGGAGAAGGTATTAGATCATATGAGAGGGAGATCTTCATCCCAAGTCAACATATACCTACATATAGAAGCTTCAGGATCATTTTGGGACACACAAGATACACTACAACATGTCTAAAGACTTGTTAAATTGTGTTAACATTAAACTTGCTCATCTTAATTGGAGCCTATATGTTACCTAGTACATATTTTACTACACACTATATCGTGTAGTCAATTACATTAAATTATTTTATATCGTATTCTTCAACCATGACATCTTAAACTATGTTGTCTATTGTGAAATCGACTACACTGTGTTGTCTATCTTGAATGCATCGTGTAGTTAAGTACACATTAATTTAAATTATAGTGTAGTCGATGTCATAATAGACAACATAATACAAGATGTCGTGGTTGAAGACTACGATAAGAAATACTATCATGTAATCGACTACACGATATAGTTTGGAGTAAAATATGTACCATGTATGTCTTTTCACTTTAGATAAAATTCAAGCTAAAAGCATTCATATTGTTAATAGATGTATCTTCTATAAGGTGGATATTGAAATAACTCAACACATTTTCTTCTCTTGTGGCTACTCTAAGTGGATTATGAGTTCTATATTTAGGTTTTTTAAAGTGGACATTTATGGAAATCAAGCTTGGTAGGCCCTTGATTACATTCATTTTCTTAGTCATTCCATTCCAAATCTAGGATTGCTTCTCAAGTTATTCATGAATTGTGGAGTCTATTTTCTATGGAGAGAGGAATATTTGCATCATCAGAAAAGAAAGAATTTACAAGAGATATCTTTTTATGCAGTGTGAAAGTCAAGTTAGAATGTATGTAATTAATAATCCTTATCTCTATAAGATTGTCGGTAAATTTTCTTTCCTTGCTGAAAGATGGAGTCTGCAATTTCTTTTTAATATCTCATGACTTTGTTTCCCATTTGATTTATTAGAAGGGAGTTCCCTACCCCTTTTACTTGATAAAAAAAATGGTATTGTTAATCTACGTTGGAAACATGGACTTGCCAATATCAATTTCAAAAAATCTACCAAACAAGAATATTTGAACATGTTGCATTGTCTGTTATGCTTCCAAAAATGACTCTGAAGCTTCCGTATATAAGAGTATGTCAACTTGGGCTAAAAGTCCCCCTCATATGATCTGACTATGTCGAATGTTTGGAAGTGCACATTCTCCTTCTTCTTCATATTATCTCTGCAATCATTTTCTATAAGTAACATAAACTCATTAAAACCAAGTAGTTATGATAAATATTCATAATTTGTATCTACAAATGAATATTAAAAAATATTTCATCAAAATTGCAAACTTACAGTTGGCCATTGTCCACTTTCAGTTGGCAAGTTTTTAAGGGCATAGTCATCTTTTTAGTGCCCTCTTGCATGTGTGTGAGTCTATTTTTGCAATTCTGGAATTCCTTGCTTATTTTTGTATTTTGGTCTTTTTTAGGTCTATTTCTATAAAATTTTCTTTTGATGGAGTCATAATTGCTAGGAGTTTTCAAGGAGTCACAACTTAGTCATATAGGATCTAGGTATATCTATAACCTTGTATACGAAGTATATTTTGTGGAATAATTCTATTATCGCTTGCAGTAAGCTCCGTTGGAGCAGACCTCACAATACAAGAGTTTTGCAAGCATTTACAATACGTATTGACATTTTTGTTTCTATATACCTATCCTTTTTTTATGGACTGCTGTATGCCTCTCAAACCATGTACATAGGCCATATTTGGCAATAGTTTGAAGAACAAAGGAAAGACCCTTTTCTCAGCAACCCTCCTCCTAAGGAAGATTGTTTTTGAAAGTAACTTTCCTTGTGATGTGATATTTTACACTCACAAGGAAAGTGATATTTCCTTTCCAAAGTGCTTGTTGAATTGGCCATAATGTTATTTCCAATGAGAATTAACTTCCATAAATAAAACGCTGGGAACTGACATATAGGGAGTCCATGTGCAGCAAATAAGTAGATGGCAGAGAAATAACCAAGGGAATAAAGATTTAAGTGGATTGCTAAATCTTGTTACTTTCTCAGCTCATAACCAAATTTCACTATGCTTTGAGAGATTATTGTAGATAGTAAAAACTATTGTACCTTACAAAAATGCAATCTTTACGAAAATTGAGACTAAGTGACTTCAACCCTACAATTAGGGGTATTAACATGCCGAGCATCATCAAATTTTAGACCGTTTGGGTTTGTGCTTGAGACTTCAATTTTGATTTCGAGTTGAGTTTGAGTCGAGTAGAGTTGTTTTACTTTGTGATTAATGCTTAGTTTTGTAATTAGTATCCCAAAGGAATTTAGAGAAAAATCACTAATATGAACATGGTCAAAAGGCGGTCCAATGTGTTAGGATTAGAAAACCAAATGAACTAGTTTTAGTTGATTTGATTTTCTAATTTAGACTAGGAATACAGGACAGAGGGAGTAAAGTTTTATGAAAAATGGTTTTAGTTTACATGAGACATACTATCTATTTCCTCTAACAAAAAGCTTGATGTAGTTGTATATAAAAAAAGTGAAAATAATATATTTGATGGAAAGAACTTGGGAGATGTGAGTTTTATACATAGTGTGTAATATATGCATGGTATATAGTTGAAAAAATAATATACATAATGTGAGTTTAAGCTTTTCTCAAGCTTTGAGCTTAGCCGAGCCAAACACAGGCATGCTTGAGCTTGGCTTGACCACCTTTGAGTTCGAGCTCGAATGCGAGTTGACCCGAGTTTAGGGTTTAGGCTTGCTTTAACACCACTGCATGCAACCATACTGACAAATTTATGCTTTGGCTTTAATTTGGCATGGGTTCATTTCGGTTCGTATCAGGAAAAAATTATGAGAATTTAGCACATTAAAAAACAATAATAAATGTATGTATCCTTTGCAACTTGTGTTGAAAACAACCACAAGCATTAACATGCACACAACATTGACGACGCACAAATTTCGGTTTAATAAGAGAATGGAAAAATGAACCCAAAATGGGCCATAGGGTCTAAAATAAGTACAAAATGGGGCATGGGTGCCATTGGAAAAAATTGGTTTAGGTTTGTGGCATCACAATGATAGGTGATGGCATTGCAATGAGCATCGCAATGCAACGTAGTCACAAATGCATAACATACAAATGTCAATGCATCACAATGACATTGCACCATATATAATTATTTATTTTATAATAAAATGATATGAGATGAATTTGTGCTTTTTGGACAGATTGGCAAAGCGGATTGTAGATGCACTACATTGAAGCTCAAAGACTTGGATACATTCTTAACAGGCAATGTGATGGAAAAATTCAAGAAGAGAGTGTTCAAACATCTTATAAAAATTTCGGAAATAATGATGTGCCACCAATTAATTGCAAGGAGGGGATGAGAGGAAAATTTGACAGCCGTGGCAGGCACCACAAAGGTTGTGGTGGCGAGACAGAGCAAAAATATAGCGGCTGGTAGCAGTGGCGGCTTTCCAACAGGCCAAATACAAAGAAATGAAAGGGCAAAGGAGGTAGTATTTGACGTGAGAGAGGCCCGGGAAGGATGGCGGTGGCCCTGACTAGTTTCACCATTTCTGTGGTTGTCAAGCGAAATTGAAATCAGTGGAGGACGACACTTTTGGCAATAGTTTCCCTCTAGTAGTCCAAAACAGTAGAAAATAGAGGACTTGAAGGCTTGACATGGAAGGGAGGCATGGGAAGGTGGCGGCTACTCTAGCCAACTTTGTTGTGTATGTGGAGGATGGGTAGAGCGGATTGTCACAGCCCTGCTCGATGGACAGGCTACAATGCGGAACTTGCGAGACCTCATGCCTAGCAAGTCAACCTTCAAGTGAAATAATTGTTCTTTCTTGGTAAAGCACTTCGTGGATCATGTGCAGAGGACCTTACAAAGCAATAGGTAGGGGAATGGGAGTGACACATTGCAAAGAAACAAATGAACACAAGCATAAACATGGATTGCTTTCACTATCAATGCATTTACAAAGCAATGGGTGCAAATTACATGATCCAACCACAGTAACACTACCTCCCCCTATATATATAGCATAGGGGATAACTTGCATATTGCTGAAGTAGTAGCCAAATTGGCTCTACGAGCATGGTTACATAAAAATAAAGGAAAATACATAAAAATATAAAGAAAGCCATTAAAAGGTATTACAAAGGTGTCTCGACCAGATCCTTGGCATTCTCCCCCACTTAGTTCTGTCGACGTCCTTGTTGACGCTGCTCCTAGAGATAGGCTTCGACTTGGATGACATGTTGAAGGATGAACACTTCTCGGGCTCCCAGCTGTGTGGAAGGTCCCACCACTTGATGTGGAATTCACGTACTTTCGCTTTGCCACAATTTCACAATCTGCCAAAATTTCTTCTTAGACTCAAACATCAGTTGTGACCTTCAGATTACCCCAATCAGTTTGGTTTCTGAAAGGGTCTTCGACATTGTATGATTTGAGACAACTTGCATGGAATGTTGGGTGGACTTGCATTCAATCTAGTAAGTGAACTTGATAAGAGCCTTTCCTGGCCTGCTTAGTGATGGGGGCATGACCTTCATATTTGCGAACAAGACCTCAATGAAGTTGTCAGAATAGCTTCAATTGGTCCTCCACCTTGAAGATGCAAGGCTTTCGGCCTTTGTTTGCCCACTACTTTGCTCAGTGGGTAGCCTTATCAAGATATGGTTTGGCAATGTCGCTTGGAGGCGCAAATCTTTTTCCAAGTGGAAAGCGGGTGGGATGTTGTCCATGTAGCTAGTTGCTAAAGTATGTAGCATTGCCGGTTGGCGGCCAATGGCTAACTCAAAGGGACTGTGGTTGGTGGCCGAACTTTATTGGTGATTGTAGGATAAATGGGTGACCTCAAGGAGGTTCACCCAGTTCTTTTGGTTGACCTTAATAAATAGGCAAATATACTCTTTAAGGATGACATTGATGTGTTATGTTTGGCCATCAGTCTGCGGATACATGGGAGAGGAAAAGTTTAACTTTGAACCCAATATCTTGAATAACTCTTTCTAGAAGTGACCAGCGAACCATGCATCATTGTTACAATGGTTTGGGGTATGCCCCAAGGTTTGATAATATGTTTGAGGAATAGGTGTGTAGCTTCCTCAGCCATACAATGCTTTGATGCCATGATGAAGATAGTATATTTCGAGAAACGATCGACCACCACCAAGATTGATCCATAACCACCTACTTTTGGTAAGGCTAATATAAAGTCTAGGGAGACACTCTCCCATTGTCCTTGAGGCACTGACAGTGGTTCAAGGAGAATGCAAAGTTTGTCTCGTTCTACCTTATCTTGTTGGCCAGTGAGGCGCATTTGGGCATACCCTTCCACATCATCACCCATGTGGGGCCAAAAGTACCCCTTTCCAATAAATCCAAGGTGCTATGAATACCTAGATGTCATGTCTATGGAGTATCATGACATTCTTAAAGGAGATCTTTCCTTAGGTTGTCTACCTTTAGCACATATAGTCACTTCCATTTTGTCAAGAGTAGTCCATCATCCACTCAAAACTTGCGAGTTTTGCCTTCAGTTAGTTGTTGGATGAGGGAGGGGCCCAGACTATCCTTGTCCATTGTAGCGTAAATCAAAGAGTCTAAATTTCTCTTGCACTGGCTAACACCGGACAACTTGTTTATCTAAAGTCTGGTAAGGTCATTAGACTTAGCCTTTCGGCTTAGGACATTAGTGACAATATTATTCTTGTCAGGTTTGTACTCCAAGGTGAAGTCAAACTTGGCAAAGAAATCATGCCAACAAGCTTGCTTTGGAAAGAGCTTCTTTGGTGTTTGAAAATAGCTATGGCGATTGAGAACCCAACAAATAAAGTCGCCATGTGCGAAGACAATGAATTACGATTGGCATCTCTTTATCTTGCATTGTATACCTTCACTTTGCCTCTTGAGTTTACGACTTTCAAAAGTTACCAGGTGACCATTTTGAGTCAAAACATCTCTGATGGAATAATCTAAGGCATCTGTTTGAACTTCAAAGGGTTGCGTGTAATCAAGGAGGTGGAGGACTGGGTCTTTAATCATTACCTTCTTCAACTCAGTGGAGGTCATTTGACATCACTCTGACAAACACCAGGGTCAGTCCTTTTTTAGTAAGTCGATCAGGGGTGTTACCTTTTGTGAGTACCCCTTTTTGGATCGCCTATAGTAATTGGCGAGGCCTAAAAAAGCTTGCAACTCTTTCACCTTAGTTAAGTTTGGCAACTCATTAATTACTTGGACTTTAGAAGTATCCATGTGGACCTTTCCACCACCGATGTTGTATTCCAATAATAAGATTTCCTCTTTGGTGAAGGAAGATTTTTCCAACTTGACATATAATTGGTTATGTCATAGTACTTCAAACATTACTTTTAGGTGAACAACATGTTCCTCTAAAGTTTGGCCATATATGACAATGTCATCGAGGTAAACAACCAAGAACTGATTAAGGAACTCACGAAAAATGTCATTCTTCAACTTTGAAAAGTACCGGGCTTCCCCCATTTGATCAATAAGGTTCGCAATAAGTGAGAGGGGGTACAGATTCCTCACCGTCAACTTGTTAAGGGCCCAGTAGTTGATACATAAGTGCAAACTCCTAACATGTATCTTCTAAAAGAGGACTAGGGCACCGAAGGGCGCCTTAGTGGAGCAGATGCAAACCACATCAAAGATTTCATTTAGTTGCCATTGTAATTCTGCAAGTTGTAGGGGTATCATTCGATAGGGGGCATGAGCTGGAGGCTAAGCAACAGGTTTCAACTTGGGTAAGTACTTTGACATCACATCTGCATATTCCACGAGGAAAGTCTTAACTTCTTGGGTGGTAGGCTCTTTGTCCGATAATTGATCCTCCATTCAAAGGGTTACAATGTAAGTTGACTTGTCCTTCTTCAAACCCTTGTTAAGCTGTATAGCCAACAAGTATTCAATTTCCATTTTTCCCTTGTGAACTGCAGGTACTAGACACAGACTAGACTTGTCGAATATGCATACCAACCCTAGGTGGGGCATTGAGACAACACTCGCAGCTTGTAAGAAGTCCATCCCCATCCAGGCGAACAACCATCAAATTAATTTTGTCAGACCAACTTTCGATTGTAATGGGAACATCCTTGGCCAATCCAGTAATAGGGTGAGCTTCGGAGTTCACCGCCTTCATTCGACTCAAGTCATTTACCAACCATAACCCAATGCCCTTTAGCTCTTTGTTTGAGACAAAGGCGTGAGTGGCTCTTGTGTCCACCATGCTTGATTTGGGTCTCCATTCAAACAAAAATCAATACACATCAAGCCATTGGCCTAAGAGGGTCTTATTACATTTTGTCCCTTGAATGAGTAAGCAATCAAAATGCACCCATTTTGGATTTTGCATCTTTGTCGCTAGATACATCATCATCGCCAATTGCAGAAAAGGGTTGTCTGGCAAGCAAGACATTAAGCTCCTTTTTCTGTGAACAATCTCGAATGCGATGGGGGTAATTGCATAGGAAATATTCAATCTTTTGAGTTCACGATCCTAAGTTCTCTATCCTTGATCCATCGCTTCTATAAGAAGGTTTCTACTTCCCCATCTTTCGGCCCGTGCCTTTATCTTGACCCCCGGTGAATGACCCTTCATCTTTTTGACTATATATTTGATCCCTCTGATTGGTTGTATTTCTCTTAGACTCACCTTCATTAGTACAGTCGGTAAGGCATTCGAATTTTGTAATGGTAGTGGTCAAATCTCTTACACCGCGCTTGTTTAGTTCGATCTAAAGCCACAACTTAAGTCCTTAAAAAAAACAACTTGTCCTTCTCGGGCATGTTGTGGATTTCCAACATAAGGGCCGAAAATTGTTTAACATATTCACGAATAGTCCCAGTGTATTGGAGGCATCAAAGGTTCCTCCTAGCAATAAACTTGACATTTTTTGGAATGAATTTAGCCTTCAGTTGACTCTTTAGCTCCTCCCATGTGTCAATTTAGATTAGGTCTCTTGTTATCTCATCGTATTTCGTCCTCCACCACAGCTTGGTATCATCGAACAAATAAGTTGTGTCCATTGCCACTTTTGCCTCTTTAGTTTTTGAGTTGATAACCCAAAAGTATTGTTCTCTATCGAACATAAAATTATAAAGTTGCTTAGCATCTCTTGCACCACTGTATGCAGTGGGCTCTGGCCCTTTGGGGCACCTTGGTCCCCCAATCACACCTAGAAGCTCTTTGTGGGCAGCATCTCGCATGAGAAGCGACACTTGGGTAGCTACACCATGTAACTCTTCCTGCAAGGAGGCCAGAAACACTTGCACATCACCTCAGAGTTTGTAGATCAGCTCACGATTCTTCGTGCTCAAATTGCGGGTCGCTTTCTCCCATGCTTCGAGAGAGTTCATAATGTGTAAGACCTCGGGTTGCGATTGGCCCTTAAACTCGATGACCTAACATGACCTAGGGTACAAAAAATGTCAAAGTAAAATTTTCTTAATTCTTAAACGATCTTCTGTGTGTGAGAGCTGCAACTTTCTTTTACGCACTATGAAGTTGCAACACTTCATTGCACGCGCTAACTAGAATAAATCTATATTTTATAACAATTTGGATAGAGCCAATATTGTCATAATGTTGGTTGCCAACGTACATATTGGATAATATCTATGATGTATTCCAATACAATCGCATCCCAACATAGTTTCGCCTAACCACTAAACCGTGCATCAAGTAGTACAAAATCATATATTTCATATACTTATAATATGATAAATTAGACAAAAATCTAACAAATCATTGGAGTTACACAAGATACTTTCACATAATAGAGTAGAACATAGTAGAGCATATCAGAACAAATTAGATTAGAGCAAAACATATATCTTATTTAGCAAATTAAGTTAACTAATTAAAAAGCATATGCAGACATTAAAATTAGAAAGTCAAAAATGCTTACTCCCTTGAGGTTTCCGAAAGTAATGACATTAGAAAATTTTCCTTCCTTCAGGGAGTTCTCCCCTTGAGGTCCGGAGACGGTGGGCAGAGCCTCTTCTTTTTCTAGAATATTTCTCTCTTTTCTGCCCAAAGGCGGCAGACAAAATCTCCCCTTACCCTGAAAGTTTCTCTCATTGTGTACGAAGGCGACAGAAGGAACCTCCCCATATCCAAAGACGTTTCACTCTCTGTATACCCAAAAACATAACACGGAACCTTCCCTCACTTAGGACGTATCTCTCTTTACATGCATGAAGGCGGCACACAGCCTCCCTTTTCCACAGGCAAGTTTCCCCCTCTAGATTGACTCATGAGGGTTGGACCCTTCCATTGTATAAAGAACCCTCAAATTAACTAGAAACAACTCTTTAATGGACAAAATAAGACTTGAAACGACTGGGAAACGGGGAAAATACAAGAGAATGAGAGAAATGGGGGTATGGGATTCAAAAGGAACACCCCCCACAATATTTATACTGTGTGGCACCGCCCAAATGGCGGTGCTATGGCACGTGGCAACCACACATGCAGACGTGCACCACAAGGGCACTATGTGTCACACAAGCATGCCGCATGTTGCACCTTGTATGGTTGCATTGCACGTGCAACCCTTTTTTTCGTTTCTATCTTTAAACTCTTGTATCTTTCTACCCCTAACTCAGATTCGTGTGTTCTTGGCACTGTTGAGCTCATATCGATGAGCCCTATGAAACTAGACCTCTCATGGGTAGGCTATCTCACACTTTTCAATCGGGTCCCACCCATGTGACATGCTCCCCGAAGTCGTAACTTTCACTTCCGACTTCCATTTCTTGCGTTCTTCAATTTGTTATGCTCGTTTCTTTGAGCTCTAAATATATACATGGATTTCACCCTTCAAAATGTACTAATTCTTATCCAAAAATCAATAATTAATACTGAGCCCTTAGGGTTAAACATAATCTGGAAAACGGGTTGTTACATTATGTCTTCAAGCTTGTCAAAGCTGCGCACAAGGGATTCTAGACATTCCTCCACGACATCCACCTGCAACATTTTCTTGGATGTCTTAGTCAGTCGCGGAGTGGCTTGTTCCACCCCACTTGCCTCAACCACTTTGACATCCCATTCAAAGTTTAATTGAACCAAAATGGGGGCCGCATGAACCAAAGATTTGATACCAACTGTTATGGTCTTGCTCGATGAATAAGCTATCTTATAGCACTTGCAAGGCTTCGTGCCTAGCAAGTCAGCCTTTCGAGTGCAACAAGTGTTCTTGCTTAGCAAGGCGCTGCACGGATTACGTGCGGAGGGCCTTGCAAGGCAAGAGGTAAGGGGAACGAGAGTGACACATTGCAAAGAAGCAAATGAACATAAGCATGAAGATGAATTACATTCACTATTAATGCATTTACAAAGCAATGGATGCAAATTACATGATCCAACCATACTAACACTACTTCCCCCTATATAGCATAAGAGATTTTTTGCATATTGTTGGAGAAGCTGTCAAAGTGGCTCTATGGGCATGGTTACATAATAGAACATGGTTACATAAAAATAAAGGAAAATACATAAAAATATAAAGAAAGCCATTAAAAGGTATTACAAGGTATCTGGACCAGGTCTGTGATAGGATTTTGGCGATATACTGTGGCTAAAGACAATAGTGGTGGCATCGGAGATGAGTCCAAGTACAACAGGGAGGTTCTTGAATTGGTCCATTCAATGGTTTGAAATCTAGGAACATCTGGAGCATTCCAAAGAGCATAAATGATCTTGGTTCAGTGAACCATGATTCGTTTATCTATATGAGTAGGGATTATCTTGTAGATTTATAGATCCATCAATCTGGTCACATGGAAATATCTACAAAGTTGTAGGAGCGCCCTAGCCTTTAATTGCACACTCTCAAACACTAGATCCAATCATGGGCACCACACACGAGGAAGAAGGAGACACTGAAGTGAGTGTGGCTCCCCTAATCACCTTCTTTTATAACCTTCTTAGGCGGGCTTAAGGCTCAATGAGCCTCCTATCTAAACTTTGTAATGGATCTCTAGAGGGTATGCTACAACGGGTATGGGTTCAATCACATTGAGCCAATGGAGGTCTGAGGCCTTGTACACGCCCATGCACATAACAGGGTCACACCTGCAAATATCCACGTGGGTCCTACTACATGTACACTAGTAAATTTTGGGCCCCACAAGGTGTACATGCCAACACATAACACATGCCTCGTCAGTGAGTGTTAAGATGATGTGGGTCCCATAGAAAATGTATGTTGCAATGCTAGTGGGTTCGGTGCGACTGCCCCCATTGACCTTTGTCCCAATGGATCTCTTTTGGCTCAATTGAGCCGGTGAAGGTGGATCATATGGAACTAAACCAATATTATGGTATGATATGCCCCACTATGGGTGAAGGGTTCATATGGTTCAAACAGCAAGTTGTGTTAGTCCTGTCTTAAACAAATAATATGAGCATGTCTCTTGAAAAGATTTGTTGTTAAGGCCTTTGTGAATGGATTAGCTAACATCTCATACGTAGGAATATGACTCACGTCTATTTTCCCCTCTGTAACATGTCGAAAAATGTAATAGTAATGCACCTCAATGTATTTACCCTTGACACTCATTCTTAAGTATTGACACCATTGCCAGATTATAGTAAGAAATTTGGACAAGAGCATTATAAGTCCAGTCTTCTAGCTCCAACATGGTTGAAAAATCTTTTAATCCAAAGTGTATGAGAAGTTGCAATACCATATGTATAGAACTCAACTTCTATTGTGGATTTAGAAATATTCTTATGTTTCTTGCTAGCCCATGATATAGCCCCACCTTGAAACATAAAGGCAAATCCAGTAGTGTATTACATGTCTTGTAGGTTCATCACATACTTTGAATTACTATACCCAGCAATGGTAAACTTTTGGCTTGACATGTGAGCTCCACACTCTTAGTACCTAATAGGTACCTGAATACCCGCTTTAGTGCTTATAGTGTTGCAATCTAGGGTCTGCTTAGTAAAGGCTTAGTCAGCTTACCACAAACTCAAATATGTCCATGTACAGGTCATAACATATATTAGGTTGTTAATAGCCTATGAATAAGGCACTGATTCCATCCAAAGTTTATCCTCCTTAGTCCGAGGGGACATGCCCTTAGAAAAAACTATTCCCTTATAGATTAGGGACTCAATGGTTTTTCACCTTACGACATTGAAACATTTGAGAATGCTTTCTGTATATTATTTTTGATATATACTTACCTTCCTATATATAATTCCAAATATTCAGCAAATATTTTCTGAATTTGTGACTGAGCTAGGGCATGACAAGTATCATGCAATTCAATGCAAGCTAAAAATGAAGCGAGGATTTGGAGTTGTTGCCTGAACCCAAGATAATCATGATGTTGATATCTCATGGATCAATCAGCTGTGCAGAATTTAGTAAAATAGTCAAAACATCAGTGCATTATTTAAGGCTATGTAGAGCCCATTCCATGGGTTCGTCACATTCTCAACGCCTTGCAAGTGAGTGGCAGGAATTTGATAAGTTCATATTGGCAATATGTGCTCGAGTTATTGCACTTTATCTTCCATATAGCTGGTGGATAAACATGTTAATCATGTCACTACAAAAAAATGTACTATTAGCGACGCAACACTAAGCGTCACTAAAAAGTAATAATAGCGACACATAAAAAAATGTCGGCTAAAAAATTCACTATTAGCGACGCATAATCTCAAGCGTCGCTAATACCAAAAATATTAGCGACATTTTATACTTTGTGTTGCTAATAGTTATGTTATTAGCGACGCTTTAACAAGCATCACTAAAAGATATATCTATTAAATTTTAAAAAAAAATCAAAACTATTAGCGATGCTTTTTCTTATACGTCGCTAATAGTTTTAACAATAGCAACGCTTGTGAAAAAGCGTCGCTAATAATTCTCAATTTTAAATAATAAATTTAAAATTTAGAACTAATAGCGATGCTTTTAAGCATGCATTGCTAATTAATAAATAATTATTTAAAAAATATTTAAAACATTTAAAATAACTTTTTTTAAAATAATATATTTTCTTCAATATTGACTATTTGAATAAATAATAAATAAATATTAATTTTTTAATAAAAGGCAGTGTCAATAATAGACTAAAAATTTTGAAATATAATATATTTTATTTTTATAATTTTCTTATTAATTTTAATATATAATTTATAATACAAGAGAGAGTGAAGAGAGAGAGTGAGAGGAGAGAGAGAAGGGAGGGAGGGAGGGAGAGAGGGGAAGAGAGAGAGAGCTAGGGAGAGAGAGACTGAGGGGAGAGACATAGAGGAGGGGAGAGTGTAAGGACCCGGATTTTCAAAACCCTTTTTATTTAAAGAACAAGCGATAAATCACGATAATTTTTTTTCTTTCTTAAACACAAAAGAAATCATCCGATTAAATATCCATATCGTGATAACTGAGGTTCACAAATATGAATATCAAAACATATGATATTATTATACGTGTCAAATTTCGATAAACAGTAGGTTAACCCTTTAAGTACAAGTATGTCATCTGTCCGAACATAAACAACCAAGTAAAGTTGGCACTCACGCTAGTAATTACAATTACTTACATAATTGCAGAAGTAAGAGACTAGGTGCCACTAATGCAATGTCGTCCTTAAACGCCCACTAACGTCCTAATCTCGCAACATCCCCATCTAAAGAACTTGCGAGCAACCAAGACCAAACAGGCAACAAAACATCTCCTCTTCTTGGATGAGCATTCAAAAGAACAAAAGTATTATTTAATATTTTTCGGATCAGGCCAACATCACCCGATGTTAGTTGCCTACGTACTCATCAGACAACATCTCTAATGTTTCCAATAAGATCATATCTAGACGTAGTTCTACCTAAAAACTACACTATTATAAGAAACATAACATCACACATGCAATGCTTAAGTATTTTCAAGCAACCTACATTTTATGCAAGTCCTTTAATCATTCCACTTGTTCTAATTAAACAAGCAATACCAAACAATGTTATTAATTATCTCTCGAACCATTGTTTGATAATTAATATCCCCATCTAATCTCAATGATAGACAGACTCATCAGATGTCAACCTAAGTGACAAATGATAACGAAACACCCTGGAATCTACCAGGAAGTACCATCGCCCCTCCTAGCCCATGAAGGACCTGACCAAAGTGGAAGGGCATGGCCCACAACTGCACCAGAACAGAAGTGACGGGAAAAGCAAACCAAGTAGGAATGACAACTAATCCAAATGTGTGTACACTAAAAGATCCTCAATAGATCTGTCGTGAGACCAGCTCACACAAATCTCCCTCCAATGGGGAGATGCAACTACACGGTCAAATCAGCAGCTCCTCAATAGAGCTAAAACTTAGGAAACCATTCTGAACCCTATCTTGCTCATAATTAAGCCAGAATTTGAATGACTAACCCAAGCCCTATTAGTCCCTTCTAGACTAGGGTTTAAAACTCGAAACTATCATCGGTTCATCAACCAAGGCAAATCGTCAGGTCAAAGGCTTTGTTCACTCTATGAATTAGTCCCAGACCCCTCTGAGGTATTTTAGTCTTTATCTGGATTAGGTTTTCTCGCCCAATCCAAAGTTATCCACTCCATCAATTAATCTTTCAATAATCAGTTGGTGATAAGTTACTATCACAACATTAATAGCACATATCGAAACAATAAAAAAACATAAACAATAAAACCACATAGGTCCAAGCAGATCATAATATCAATAGTCAAATTCAATAACAATATTAGAATTATTTGAGCTCACTCGCCCTAACCCTCCTTGGGTTAACTCATCAAGCTTTTATAAAAATAGTTCATAATGCACGTAAGGGTATTAAAGTAATTATCCAACATTGGATAAGGTCCTCTCTGCTCCCAGGCAAGTCGTTAACCTCTCAAAAGGTTTTAGTATCACATTGGCCAGTTAATTTCATCCACGCGAATGTCAGTTGGAACGCTCATAAGGGTATTTCTGTCTTTTTATCTAGGGCTTCCCTCAACCTCAATGCATCCAAAACTAATCTCAGGATTACACCTTGACGTTATGAACCCAAGGTAATTTTCTTGCCGTTTAACGGGGTCATAAACCCCTTGAACCGACCTCGGTTCAATTAATAGTCTTACCGTAACCCTAGGGGTAAAACAGTCAAATATTGATTTATTGTGAATTTTTCCTAACTTGTGGCTTGGTCCAAATTTATCATACACACTAAAATCTCACTTGGAATTTTATCAATTTTTAAATCAACTCATGGGCCCCTGAACCAGAGCCCCTAAGTCTGATCAATAATTATTATTCTACGCTTCAACTCACAAGGGTAAATTGGTCATTTCAAAGCACTTGGGATTTTCCCCCAGTTCGAAACTTGGTACTAACAACCAGAATACACTCAAGGTCATTCACATTTTTTTCCAAAATGTTCAGACTATTCTAACTTACTAAACCGGATATGGTTCAGTTAGAGTAATAGTTTTTTTTTGTTTTTAGGAATGGAACCAAGCCGGATCGGGTTAGCCGACCCGGTGCGGGGAGCATAGACGACCCGTGGGGTCGTCTTCCCCGCGACCGGCCTTTCAGCCTATGGCGGCGGTGCCCCCCACCGCGGCAGAGGGGTGGGCGGCTCACAGCCCCCGAACCGCCGGGGCACGGCGGAACCGACAAGGTCGGTCCCGCTGCAGTCCGGCGGCCAAAACGCCCTTTTTGTTTTTTTTTTTTTTTTTTATTCACCAGCCCGGCAGCCTACTCGGCAGTTGCCGCTTGCCGGAGCTTGGCCCTCCACTGAGAGGGTCCGGAGTGAAAGGGCTGGCCGGTCGGGAATAGAAACTAGGAATTATAAATCAAAACTGAAAGTACTGTTTACTGCATAAAGCTAATTTTATCCCAATTTATCATATAAATCCTTCATTAATCTTCAATCGAAGATTATGATAATAATTGTCGATCCACTATCGCTAAAGCCTTGCCGGAGCCTCGCCGGAGCTTCGCCTTTCACCGCCCTCTCTCCTTCATCCGCCAAATCCCCTTAATTGTGCCATAATTATCCCTTTTTATAAGCATAAGGATTAGGGTTCCTAATCCCCCTAGTATTTGGGTCAAACCCCCTCCATTGAGACACCTAACTAGGCTTCTAAATATTAATTTCGGAATTATAAACAACCGGGCCAGCAAACGACTTAAACGGCCCAATTGCACGTTAAAATCGGGTAAATGGGCCCTATACGATATGTTCAACTTCGAACAATCGTATCCCCCTCATCCGAACTTTGATTCGCGCAATCTTGGTGGCATTTCGAAGCTATTTCTGTCTACTTTCCAACCAGATAGGTTTCAACCACAAATTATAACTTGGTAGGGGGTTATTCTACTGAGAAGGTCAAAGGGTCAAACCACCTAATTTCCACGTATTTAATTTTCAAAACCTAGGAAAATTTGGGATATTACAGAGAGAGAGGAGAGGGCAGAGAGAGAGGAGAGGGTAGAGAGAGAGAGGAGAGGGGGAGAGAGGAGGAGATTTTTTTTAAAAGAGTATTAGTGATGCATACACGTATGCGTCGCTAATAACTCTAAGTATTAGCGATGTATACATGTATATGTCACTAATACTATAGTGTATTAGCGACACATACTTGTATGCATCGCTAATACACTATAGCATTAGCGACGTATACACATACATCGCTAATAGCATTTTTTATTTTTAAAAATATTAAAATTAAAATAAATAGAGAGAGAGTGAGGAGAGAGAGAGGAGAGAGAGAGATAGGAGAGAGAGAGAGAGAGAGAGGAGAGAAGAGGGGAGAGAGGGGGAGCGGGAAGAAGGAGGGGGTCCGGATTCCGGCTCCCCGGCCTCGAAGGGGCCCCTCCTCCACCCCCCCCCCCCCCCTCCTCACTCCCACTCCCCCCTCTCTTCCCGGCTCCTCTGACAAACAAAGGGGAAGGAGAGGGGGACCCCGGGAGAGATGACGCCTCTGCACCTTTGGATTCTGGCGGGGAGCAAGAATCCGGCCCCCACCCCCTCCTTCCCGCTCCACCCTCTCTCTCCCAAGAGAGAGGGCACCAGATTCTGGCTTCCCATAGGAACCCAATGCTCCCCCTGAACCCAGCGCTCCCCCGGCCCTAGGAGGGAGAGATAGGACTGTCCGAATTTTGGCGGGGCGTCGGAATCTAGCCCCTCTCCCCTCCCAGGGCCTTCCAACATGCTAGTTTTTTTTAATATTTTAAGGATTTTAGTGCTAAAGCCTTTTTAATTTTTTTATTATTATTTTACTTATTAGCGGCGCTCGCTAGAGGGTCGCTAATACGTGAAATTTTAAAAATAATTTTTTTATAAGCGACACATATAATTATACGTCGCTAATAAGCTATTTTTTATTTTTTTGAAAATAGTTTTTTGCTTTAGCGACGTATATAATAACGTCGCTAATAACTGATTATTAGCGACACTAAAAAATAAGTGTCGCTAATAATTCATTATTAGCAATGTAGTGTTTTTAATAGCGACGTATAAATATGCTTCACTGATAGGCACTATTAGCGACACTTTTCGTTATGCGTTGCTAATAGGCAATAGCGATGACACTTTTTTTGACGCTTATAGCGACGTTGTTTATGCGTCACTAATAATCATTAGTGACGCTTATGGGATTATTAGCGATGCATAAATGTGTCGCTAAAAATCCTTTTTGTTGTAGTGTGTGCATTCATTTAGCATATTCACTTTTTTTTAGTTTGACTGACATGTAATTGGTTTACATGTACCTATATTATTCACCTTTGTATTCATTTGTAGATGAATGATGTTTTAAGAAAAATGTAAACAAGCTCATATTTGAAAACTCAAATCAGCTTGCCCCATGAGTAATAAGTGCCGCCAAATCAAAATCGTATAGCCCTGATGCATTCAGCACTCGCAATTGTTGTTCGTGTTAAGCCAATACTAACGAACTTTTGTACTCCCTCTATCGACTATTAATAGCTACATATGAAAAGAATAATTTTTTTATTGAATGTTAAAATCTACATCTAAAAGAGAAGAAAATGAGTTAATTATTATATTTTTTATATACTCAACTTTTTAAATTGAACAAAATGAAGCTATTAAAACAAAACAAATTTATTTGCCAAATTCAGTTATTAATATAAAATATAGAAAATATTATGAATACCGATGAACCAAATCGCTATATAATAAATCGGTCAATGCCCACAACTGGCTTTTTTTATCATTTTTAATAATTAAATGGTTGCTGCCAGTTCTGCCAAAAGTAGCTTAGAATACCGTTGACGAATACATTGTCCACCCAAAAGTCTACCATTCTTGTCATAATTTTTATTGACTATATCGTCCTCATAAGCGAATAGAAAAAGATCTTTTTATTTTGGTATACGGGGAGTAGAAAAGATGACCAATAGATGTCAACTCAATCCAACTGTCATCATGGTTTGTGTGAATGTTCGAAGAAATTCCTTTGAGTGAGTGAAGTTTTTGTTTATTGTTTATTGTTTTGGCAGGAGACTGACTGAATTGTTGGAAGCGGATGAGAACCCTTGTTATAAATTACAGCGCAGCTATTACATTGGACCTCAGCTAGCCAATGGAGAAACTCAAGTTCTCACCTACGCTAATGCTATTCATTCTTCTTCTTTTCATGGTTACAACCATGGGTGTCTTCCAGCCAATCCAAGCCAAGACGGTGCTCGCAAACTTGCCACTGGCGGAGGCTGCAGGCCAGGCAGTCGAACTGGATCCATATATCCCCATTTCTGGCCGTCGGCTTCTTCAGGATAATAATGGGAGGATGCAAGCACAGAGGGTTCCCATTCGGTCTCCACCATCTCCAGTCGCAGCTCGTGAGAAAAGAGCTGATTATAAACCTCCGCCGCTGTTACCGCTATCACTGCCACAGCCACCTCCACCTCCACCTCCACCGACTCGGTCTATTGTTTATCACGAAAATCCCCGTTGTCCCCGATGTTTAATCCCCTAGAGCATGACTTGGGTAACACCTAACAAGGTGAAGATATGTAAGAGGTCTAGGGCCATAACCAGAGTGCGGTTTCAATGGCAGCTGAAAATGAAATGTAAAGGATTTTTGGGATGCAGCCAGTATTCTTCAAATAACAACTAAAGATAATAATTGATGAGATAAGAATGTTGATGTTTTCCTTCGCTAAAATTAACATGGGTCGCGTTTGTAGAACAGTACAGATACGAATACATTTGAGTCATGCCATAGCAAACTCCTATGTTAATTGTTCAGCAAAATCTTTCACTAAAACTGGAACTATATATGCCCCTTGATACCACTTGTAAGCAAATTGTAAGTAGAAACCCAGAGGAGGATATGCATTTTCCAGAGAGATAATGCGGATGAATTCCTTATTGAAGCGACTTCATAAGCTTAGTCCAGCTCGGGTCCAATTAAGGCTCCTTAGCGCATGCCTTTCATATAGAAGGTACAATTATGATTTTTTATATATATTTATATACGAAGGAAAAACAATTATATTAGTGTATGATTCGACTCGCTTCTATTTGAGTTGTTTACAAATATTTGGCATGATCATTCATCAATACAGGAACCAAAATGGTGTACAAACTAACAACGACTGCACTGCAATCTATCCGAGCTCCAGTCCTCCATCCAGAATACCAGAAGGTAACAGGCCTACGGCACATTGGGATGTTGGTAAAATTGTCTGCCCAAGTTTTTTACCTTAACACTGATGATCCATGAAGGACGGACTGGATGGTGTACAACCATACGTAAATTACATTTGGCAAACTAGGGAACTGGATGGTGTCGATCCAATGCATGGTAGTTGATCTTAATGAGGGGTATTTTACTGGGTCATTACCAATGTTGGAGCAGGTGGCTACTTTGGTGAATCTTTGGGAGAAAGGAGGTAACTGGGAAAAATATCTCAAGCTATGCTCTTTAATTATTTCATAATCTTCTACATACAAAAGCTGATGGGCTGGAGAGACCTATTTATAGAGTTAGGTATTATCTTTGATTACCCTTAACTTTCTTGCATTATGGTTTCACCTGTTAAAATATAATTGCTGCCCACCTTATGAAGCAAGTTGTTGTATTATGCCTGCTATTATATATTGTATTTGTTTGATATGGATTAAGATGGGATATCTGCTATTTGAAATTAATTCAGACAAGTCATTTCTTGCATTTGGAATATATGAAATTATTGTTTATGTTAAGGCCTATTGGCTTTGTTAGGTGTCTAGGTATGCTATTGAGGGAGTACTAAGTTGGAGCAAGCCAATAGACCAGCTTAGCCTTCGATTCAGCATCCAAGGAGCATGAACTTGTGATCAGAACGTAGATCAGCTGAGAATTCATCACTTTGCAGGTTGGTGTAGGGATCTATGTGTTTTAATTTAAGCTCATGCTTATGAGTGATTAAGCGTCAAGGCTATGGTTTTCAGACAGGTTTCTTCGATTGGCAGCTTACTAATTTTTGCTATATTTCATCAGGTAGCCCTTCTTAAGATGATATCGATGTTATTAAGAATGCTAATATAAGGGCTGAGGCGCCAGAAAAACATGCAAAATCTTTGAAAATAGATCTAGAGACTATTAGATCGAAGTAAGTTGAATTAGAGTCGATGGCTCTAAGACTAATGGAGCAACAACTAATATAGACAGATTCAACAGTTTAGGTACAAAGTTTCTTTACGCATAAAACTTATTTATAGTCTTAATTTTATGTATAGCTATATAAATCTAAATTAATTAAACCATACTTCTTTACTATATCATAGGTGAATAGGGAAGTTCAAAAGAATCATCAAATTTTGCAAAGAAAGAAATGATATATATCTTGTGATTTCTTTTGTGATATGGTTATGGTTTCATTCTAGTTATTTGGTATTTCTTAGTTCATCAAATGTATTAGATTTATGGTTTGTAAGATAATTAATGATATTTAGTTTAATATTAAGGCATTAAGTTTATCTTTTGCATTATAAATTTATATAGCTCTCTTAAATTTTTATATTTTTAAATATCCCCCCCCCCCCCCCCACTTGCTTGTACGCCCACCTAAATAATTGGGTATAGCCATTGAAATTAGCGACGACTTAAATTTGTCCTTAAAGATCTTTTGCAACAGATTTCTCTTGTTGCAAATAAAATTTATTTTGTTGCAAATATATTACAATCATTTGCGATGAATTCAGGTTGTCGCAAATATTTATAAAAATTATATAAATGTCTATCTTTTTGCGACATATACAATTTGTCGTAAATACTTTAAAATCATTAGTGATGAATTTGGCATTTGCGACATATATAGTTTGTCACAAATACACTAAAATTATTTGCGAAAAATTGTTTTTGTTGCAAATGCCAAAGCTTTTGCGACATAATTATATATTTTTAATATTTTTTAACTCAAATAACTATATTTATTTGTGACATAATAATTGATTTTTTGCAACAAATAAACTTGTCGCAAAAGAGTATATTATTTATGACAAATAAAAATTTGTTGTAATAACTTTTTGTGACACCTTACTTGCGACAAAAGTGCACAAATTTTTTTTCGTCGCAAAAATATTTTTGCGACAAAATATAAACCTTATGCAACAAACACATTTGTTGCAAAAAGCCCTTTTTGTTGTAGTGAACCCAATAGAAAAATGTACAAAAAAAGTTCAACAGTTTGAAGAAGAAGATCAGAGTAGCGACATAAATACCGACTGAAGATGGCAAAGGGTAGTAAGCCAAAGTTGTGGAAGGAAAATGTTTTTAATATTTCACTTTGATAATGAGCTCTAAGGAACACATGGGAACCCTTCCTTCATGAGATTGATGGCGCATATGCTAATGCACATTAGCATAAGTTGTACTGGTGCTAATATGCGTTAGCGTGTGCGCCCGATCTCAAATATCAAAGGCTCACATACATATCTTATGTTGGGCTCATTGTCAGAGAGAGGAGGGTGAAAAACTCTTCCATTAAACATGGAAGACATCAAACCATATTCATAGAAGTTTAATATTAAGTAAAAATTAGCTCGGAGGCTGACCCCGATTGGTCACTGGGCCGGGTTCACCCGGGGGTTCACCCGGGTTGACTTGTTTTGTTATATGTTAGATTAAGTTTAATATTAAGTAAAAATGTATGCATAAAATTTTTGTAACTTAGCGGGTAAAACGTGTAGGGCATTAAGTTATCGTCCTACAATCGAACCCCGTAGTGAAGATATTTAAATAAAATGGTTATAGACATATGTACAACAAAATTCGTATAGCGTAGTGGGTAAGGTGTTGATGGGTATCAGCATATGGGGAGTTTGAATCCGGTCATAGCAAAAAAAAAATTCAGTTTTCCAACCCGAAAAAACAACTGAACTAGCCCGAATGTCATCTGGGTCCGATTGAACCCAGTCCGACTGACCGGGCCTGTCTAGGTTTTAAAACATTGGCCGAGATGAGGGCAGTGAGGGCAAAGGCAAGATGGTTGAGGCCGAGATGAAGGCAATTAGAGCAGTGAAGGTAAGGGCAAGATGTCCGATGGGGAGTCGAGAGCAGTAAAGGTACTGAAAGCGAGTGCGAAATGTCGGCTCCGGAAGGGAATGAGGCCAGAAGACTAAAAGAGGATGAAGGTGAGGTCGAAATGACGGCTCCAGAAGCGAGAGAGGAAAGAATGGGGTTATGAAGGCAGAAATGGCAAAAGAGGATACTCTTCGGGAGGTGAAGGCGGCAACAGTGATGAACAATCACTACCGAGTGGAAGGAGACACGAAGAAGCGGGAAGAGGCATTTGGGGGAGGGTATTTTAGCCAAAAACCCTCTCACATAAGCAAGTCTACTTTGGTAAATAGTAAATTCTTATTCAAAGTTCGGTTATTTGACGAAAATAAGAGTCTACTTTGGTCAATTCATGGATTATAAATCCCAATTTAGTACTTGGTTATATAATAAATTGGTCGATGCCCACAATTGGCTTTTTTATATCATTTTTAATAATTATATTGTTGCAGTTCCCCGTTTTGCCAAAAGTAGCTTAGAATTCCATTGACTAATACATAGTGCACCAAAAAGTCTACCATCCTTGTCATAATTTTTGTTGACTATATCGTCCTCATAAGCGAATAGATAAGAATTTTTTATTTTAGTATACGGGGAGTAGAAAAGATGACCAATAGATGTCAACTCAATCCAACTGTCATCATGGTTTGTGTGAATGTTCGAAGAAATTCCTTTGAGTGAGTGAAGTTTTTGTTTATTGTTTATTGTTTTGGCAGGAGACTGACTGAATTGTTGGAAGCGATGGATGAGAACCCTTGTTATAAATTACAGCGCAGCTATGAGATTGGACCTCAGCTAGCAATGGAGAAACTCAAGCTCTCACCTACGCTAATGCTAGTAATTCTTCTTCTTTTCATGGTTACAACCATGGGTGTCTTCCAGCCTATCCAAGCCACGACGGTGCTCGCAAACTTGCCACTGGCGGAGGCTGAAGGCCAGGCAGTCGAGCTGGATCCATATATCCCCATTTCTGGCCGTCGGCTTCTTCAGGATAATAATGGGAGGATGCAAGCAAAGAGGGTTACCATTCGGTCTCCACCATCTCCGGTTGCAGCTCGTGCGAAAAGAGAAAATTATAAATTTCCGCCGCTGTTACCGCCACCACCGCCTCCGCCTCCACCTCCACCGACTCGGTCTATTATTTATCGCGAAAATCCCCGTTGTCCCCGATGTTTAATCCCCTAGAACATGACTTGGGTAACACCTAACAAGGTGAAGATATGTAAGAGGTCTAGGGCCATAACCAGAGTGCGGTTTCAATGGCAGCTGAAATTGAAATGGAAAGGATTTTGGGCTGCAGCCAGTATTCTCCAAATAACAACTAAAGATAATAATTGATGAGATAAGAATGTCGATGTTTTCCTTCCCTAAAATTAACAATGGGTCGCCTTTGTAGAACAGTACAGATACGAATACATTTGAGTCATGCCATAGCAAACTCCTATGTTAATTGTTCAGCAAAATCTTTCGCTAAAACTGGAACTATATATATGTGTGCCCCTTGATACCGCTTGTAAGCAAATTGTAAGTAGAAACCCAGAGGAGGATATGCATTTTCCAGAAAGATAATGCGGATGAATTCCTTATTGAAGCGACTTCATAGGCTTAGCCCAGCTCGGGTCCAATAAAGGCTCGTTAGCACATGCCTTTCATATAGAAGGTACAACTATGATTTTTTATATATATTTATATACGAAGGAAAAACAATTCTACATGATATTAATGTATAATTCGACTCGCTTCTATTTGAGTTGTTTACAAATATTTGGCATGATTCATCATAGGAACCAAAATGGTGTACAAACTAACAACGACTGCACTGCAATCTATCCGAGCTCCAGTCCTCCATCCAGAATATATACCAGAAGGTAACAAGCCTACGCCACATTGGGATGTTGGTAAAATTGTCTGCCCAATTTTTTTACTTTAACGCTGATGATCCATGAAGGACGGACCGAATGGTGTATGTAAATTACATTTGGCAAACTAGGGAACTGGATGGTGTCGATCCAACCCAATAGAAATATGTACAAAAAAGGTTCAACGGTTTGAAGAAGAAGAAGAAGAAGAGTAGCGGCATAAATACCGACTGAAGGTGGGGAAGGGTAGTAAGCCAAAGTTGTGGAAGGGGAGCGTTTTTAATATTCTGATAATGAGCTCAGCGTAAGGAGCACATGGGAATAGCGCACATGCTTAAGGCTCTTCCCTTAAACATGGATGACGTCAAACCATATTCACAGAAGTGATCTCTCTCTTACTGTCTCTTTTATCACATGAAAAATATAAAAAAAGGGAGCACATGAATTATAAAAGCCCGCCCCCCAACCCACCCAAAGAGAGAAGCTAAGCATAGAAAAGGTGAAGTGTGTGGGAGGGGAAAGGAGAGGAAGAAGACTTGTCCTCCTCAGCATTAATCAAGTCAACAGGAATTTGGTAAAGATTCATTCCCTAATCCCCCCTCATTTCCAGCCACCGAATATGTGTCAAACTTTGGTCAAAAACCCACTTCAAGGGAGGCACTATCTCAATTTAGTGGATTTTTTATCAGACCGGGATGACTGGCTAGGATTTCCTTCCATTTTTGCCTCTACGGGTGGAATTAGGACTTTCATATCTAGGGGCCCAAGAAATTATAGGTCATTAAAGATTGGGGGCAGTAAGCAAACCCAGCTTTTACCTACCTAGAATTATTGGTGCTAACGAGTCAAGCCAGTTCATTGATCAAAGGTGCATTGACTCGACTTAACTCAACTCGAATATGGCTCAACTCGACGCGACTTGGCTCGAACTCGACTAATACATATTCAAGTCGAGCTCGAGCATACCTTGGCTTGACTCGAATAAAACTCGAACTCGGCTCAAACTCAACTAGTACTCGAATAAAATTTATAAATATATTTTATAATATACATAAATATATTGACCTATGTGTACACATGCACAATTATCAATCCAAAAATACATATACAACATATTTATATTTTAAACATATGTCCACATAATACATATATGTCCACATGTGATATATATTAAAATTTAGATGTATCATAGAAAATTGATTTAATAAAGTCTATACATATATAGTACAATCAATAAAAATTGGGATATAGTATAGAATATACTACATATCAAATTATATGCTAGTCATTAGATAAAAATGTATTGGTAAAATTATTTACATGTCAAACAAATTATGCTATATTTTTTTAGAATTTATGTAGAGACTAATGTTGGAATCCTTTAGAAATTAAAATTTTACAACATTTTCCTAAAAGTTATTTCACATTGACTCGTGGAGTCACTTTTTATTTCCTAAGATAAAAGCAAGTTATATTCATTTAGGATGGGTCAAAGACGGCACAACTCAAAATTTTGTGTTATTAGTATAATATGATTTTTTCAATAATCATTATTTGAAGGATGAGATGTAAACATACGCAAGACGTCTCGCTACATACTAAGATCAAAATCGAGGGTAGTCATTACTTGAAAATGAAATCCCAAAGAAGGGGCAACATTGATTATACAATTAGCTACTATATTTTCATACATGCTCTATCAATAATAATATTTTGATATTATATATGTTTGGAGAGTTAGGAGCAACAAAGGGTTGAGTGTAGTTTGAGCCAATTTGCTCTAGTACGTATTAACTTTTATTTGTAACTTTTTTATAATTTAAAAAAAAATATTATTATAAGCCAAAATATATACTTGGTGCATGTCAGATCACATGAAGGACAAAATATTATTACAACCCTCATGTTGCTTGATTATAAGCCACTACACTTTCAAAATTGTGTGACAATGATGTATTAATTGCATGTGCTCCTTATACATTTTTTACGCATACTAAGGAGACTCAATTTAAAATAAAAATATTTTTATTATATTAATATAATAATGATAAATATAGTAAAAATTTTAATAAGCTCCATATCGTACGCTCGTTAGCATGCACTAGACATAATCAAAATTGTGTGGCACGAGGGTACTTAGTGCACGCACACTGGCACATGCAGGTACTTATAAATAGGATTCTAATTAACAAAAATATGTTTATTTTTATATATAGATCGAGCTCAATTTGAGCAAGGCTTGTCATTATAATAGAATGAATTTGAGCTTGAGTTCGAGCTAGTTTTTTGGTTCGAGTTGAGTTCAAGCTAGTAAGCTCAAGCTCGTTTGAGTCTTGAATTGAGATCGAGACAAGGATTTTGACTTTGAGTTCAAGTTGCATGAGGCCAAAACTCCACCCAACTCAGCTCGTTAGCACCCCTACCTAGAATATCGCTAGAGCAAGCCCCAAGCACTAGATAGCACTAGAGATGCCAGTTCTCCCCCTCCATAACAACTGTCTTTGTGTGTATTGAAAAGAATCAAAATGGGTTGCTTGAGTCCAAAAAACCCGTGGCGTGCGTGCCACACCTCTAAAGTGTGTCGGTCTTGGCCAATATGAGTGTGTGTTGGCCGATATGCACCCATAACAGTCAGTACGACCTTCCATGACTGACACTATACAAACAACATGTTAAATGCATCTAGCCTGACTAGATTCCATGACCATAGCCCCGTGATCACCATGACACATAGGGCTCCAAAATATATAGAAGGTAACTCGCCTTTTATATTAAGATACTAGCGCGCGCGCGCGCGCACACACACACACACACACACACACACACATATATATATATATATATATATTAAAAAATAGAATATAATTATACATTTTATATGAAAGGCATGTGCAAATGAGCCTATATTGGACCTGAGCTGGGCTAAGCTCATGGAGTCGCTTCAGTTAAGGAATTCATCCGCATATATTATCTTTGTGGAAAATACATATCCTTCTCTGGGTTTCTACTTACAATTCGCTTACAAGGTGGTATCAAGAGGGGCATATATAGTTCTAAACTTCTAGTGGTATTGAAAGATTTTGCTGAACAGTTAACATTGGAGTTTGCTATGGCATGGCACAATATGTATTCGTATCTTGACTACTCTACGAAGGTGACCCATTGTTAACTTTAGCAAAGGCTAACATCAACATCCTTATTTAATCAATTATTATCTTTAATTGTTATTTGGTGAATACTGTCCTGCTCAAAATCCTTTCCATCTCATTTTCAGCTTTCACTGAAACGACACACTGGTCATGGTCCTAGACCTCATACATATCTGCACCTTGTAAGGCGTTACACAAATCATGCCCTAGGGAATTAAACATCGGGGACAACGGGGCCTTTCAGGATAAATAAAAGACCGAGTTGGCGGCGGCGGCGGTGGCTGCAGCAGCCTAGGGTCGAAACTAGCTCTTTGCTCACGAGCTGCAACTGGAGCTGGCGGAGACCAACGAAGAGCCCTCTGTGCTTGCTCCCTCTCATTATTATCCTGAAGAAGCCGACGGCCAGAAATGGGGATATATTGATCAAGCTCGACTACCTGGCCTTCAGCCTCGGCCGGTGGCAAGTTTAGGTTCACCGTCGTGACTTGGTTCGGCTGCAAGACAGCCATGGGCGTAACCACGAGAAGAACAAGAATCAATAGCATTAGCCTAGTTGAGAATTTGAGTTTCTCCATTGCTAGCTGATGTCCAATGTCATAGCTGTGCTGCAATTTATAACAAGGGTTCTCATCCTTCGCTTCCAACCTAACTCGCCTGCCAAAAAATAAACTTCACTCAATGGAATTTCTTCGAACATTCACACCATGAGGACAGTTGGATTGAGTTGACATCTATTGGTCATCTTTTCTACTCACCGTATATCAAAAGAAAAATATATCTTTTCTATTCGCTTAATAATTAAGGACGATATAGTTACCTTAAAATATGACAAGGATGGTAGACTTTTGGCTGCACTATGTATTGGTAAATGGTATTCTAAGCTACTATTAGAACGGGAAACCACAACCATTATGCATTGTATTAATAAAAAAGATAAAAAACCAAGTGTGGGCATTGACCAATTTATTAAATAGCCATGCTGTACATCGAGATCAATGATATATATTAATGTTTTTGGAGAAAAGTTAATTAGTATGCTCTTAACCCACATGACGATTGCGTGCAATGAATGCATTATGGCTATATAATTTCGATTTGAGGATGAATAGCCAAAATTGCAGCTTTAGTGAGTTACAATTCCTTGACCATCAGATCATGGTCATGACCACATGATCTGCCATGATCTCATGGCCAAGGAGTGGCAGTGAGCTGTAGCTCTAGATAGTTTTTTCCATTTTGATTAGGCCACACTTATTACTTACGGGCAAGGAATTTTTAGGTTTCAAATATGCGCCCATGTGCATTTTTACATTTTTCTTATAAAAAATCATCCATCTACCAAATGAATACAAAGGTGAATAATCTAGGTACATGTAAACCAATTACATGTTAGTTAAAAAAATGAATATGCCAATTGGACATGATTAACTTGTTTATCCACCAGCTATAAGGAAGATAAAGTGCAATAATAATCAAAGAGCATTTCCCAAGGGTAAGGATATTTCTAATAATATTTTATTAGGCTATAAGTTGATTCACGACTATCACAATAAGAATAACTGCTGACAGTTTTGTATCAAGGTAGATCTTAAGAAGGCTTATTATAAACTAAGATGTGATTACATATGCAGAGCATTACTCAATGTTGGTTTTCCAATGAATTTCTTGGTTGTATGAATCTTTATCTTCTACTTCATTTAGTGTGATGATCAATGGGAACCACTACGGATATTTGCAAAGCACATGTGGTCGTCGACATGGGTGCTCCTTATCTCTTATTCTATTTGTCTTGGCTATGCAGGGATAAATGCAAGCAGGCAAAAATTGTTCATCATTTGTTCTTTGCTGGTGATATCCTTATTTTTTCTAAAGAGAAGAGGACTTCAACCTTGAAAATCGGAGAAGCTCTTTCAGAAAATTTTCCTATATCTGGTTTGGTTCCCAACCCTTCAAAAAGTCACATTTTTTCTCAAGCAGTTGTAGATACAAAGAAGACATTTTATAACTCCTTCAATTTCAAGAAGGGGCACTCCCTATTCGCTCAAAATGGAACTATTAATATGGAACAAATTTTTTTTTCCAAATGGAGCTATTAATTTAGGATAAAGGGAGTAGATAAATAAATTCAATCACAAAAATAATGAATAAAGAATGTAAATTTGAATATGCATATGAGAAAAAAAAAAGAAGTAAAACTTAAAGACAATTACTTAATATGCTATATTATGTTAAATATTCCCTCCATCCATCCTATGTTAATAGCTCCATTTGGAGCAAAAAAGAAGTTTGTCCCATATTAATAGCCTTTTATAAGTTTATTTTCCAAGATCTTAGCCGTGGGTTCCACTATTTAATAAAAATCACTATTTTTCTAAATAGAGCTTTTATTATAAAATAAAGAGAGTATAAAAATAATTCATTTAAGATTGGCCTTAGTCTCCCATTTGTATCAAGAGGGCCATTTATGTTGGAGTTGAAGTAAAAAGAGAGGGGAGCACTTGACTCAATTTTTAGCACTTGCATGGACTTCCTGACCTGAAAGATCATTCTTTGTATTACCCACTATTCTATCCGGGTCAAGTAATTGAGGGCCATTTATGATAAAATATCAAAAATATATGGGACCTTTCACTTGAAACTTTGAAGTGGTTGGCATGTATTCTTTAAGAATCTTCACCATAGCATCATTAGATGAAGCATTATAAAGAGTGAGTGTCAAGACTTTACCATCTATACCCCACTCTAAAAGAAATGACTTCATCATTTTAGACATTTCTATCCCAATATGTGGTGGAGGAAAATACCTAAAGTTCAGTATTCGTTTTTGCATCTTCCGGTCTTCATCCACAAAATGTGTTGTGAGCAACATGTAATGCTTGGATGTCCTAGACGTCCAAGCATCACTTGTAAGGCAAATACTTTCCACCTTCATCAACTTGTTCTTTAACTTCTCTTTCTCCTCTTTATAGAGCTTCATACACTCATTTCTTATAGTGTGCCTTGAAAATGACTCATGTCAGGGCTGTAAGCACTTACACAACAAATTAAACAACTTGATCTCAACTGATTTAAATGGCCTTTCATCCATGATTACCAGCTTTGCAACCTCCCTCTTAACCTTCTCCTTATCATACTTGTAATTTATTACTCTGACTACCTCTTGGTCCTCTTCATTCAAATCTTTTACAAATGATAGTTCTTGCTGACCTTTGGCCTTTGGATAGTCCTAGGCATTTTTTTAAATGCCTAATCATTTGTGATGTAGGACCTGAGTTTGATGCCTTGTAGCATTTCCCGCAATGATTGCACTTGTTAGCCAACTCATCACCCTTCATCTTCACTTGCACAAAATTATTCCATGCTTTGGATCTTTTAGCACCCCTTCTTTGACCTTCATTGTCATCTTGAGCATCTACATTTTGCCCTTCCACTGCTTCAGACTCACCTTCTATAGTACCATGATCCCTATGTTCCTCTCTTGCCTCTTCATTAATGATTTCAAGAGCATCTGCAACACCTTGAATTACAGCTTGTGATCCTTGACTAGCCATTTGACTGGAAGAAACCTCATCATGTAAAGAAACAAAAAAAACAAATAAATAACAATTTTAACAAGTACTTAACAACTAAAATATAAATAAAAACAAGTAATGAACAAAAAAAATATAGAAGTAAAACATCTAAATCATGTACATGGCTTCAAAACCAACACAATAATTCCCTCATATAGGAGTATGAGTAGAATCTCACATCAAATGGATAAACAAATTAAGAAAAATATAGTTAAGCCCTACAATATCAAACAAAATATAAGATGATAATATTTAAAGCAAGCAACAATCAGAATTAGAACCACAACTATCAAATTTATAATTAAACCATAGCAATAGCAATCAAAGTAAAATTCGACATTATAAAAGGCAAATAACAAATTACAATTAGAACCACAACTATTGATCCTTTAAAGTATGAATAAAGAAAACGTCTAGAGAAATTTATGGGTAAATAAAATACTATTAGATCTTTACTACAATAGTTAAGATGTGACCTAGACAATAGGGGATATATAAAGACTTGTGCAATGGTGGTCCCTCCTCAAAGTTGGACATTGCCAAGTAACAATAAGCCCATTTTAATTAAAAAAATTACATCCATTACTATTTAATTCAAGAATGCACCTCTGGTAAGTAGGTAGATAAAAAAGCAATCAACAAATGTGGTTATGTGGGGAGTTAAAAAACAAAGAGATGAATTGAAGTACGATGTTAGAGAATCAATAAAAAAAAGGAAATAGAAAGAATAAATCATTCAGTGAAGGGTCCCATTCAATAGTGAGCCAAGTGAAAACTTTTCAAAAAGAAACTCTATGCAAAACCGAGCTGGTCAAACTTAGAACTGAAAAGAATAAAACAATCGTAAAGTTTATTGAACCCTTGTCCCCTTGGTGGTCTCGTAAAAGTTTCAATATCTCAATGTCGAGAGAGATTCATGAAATGAGAATGACAAGCTTCCCTATAAATATGGAGCACAGAGCATAACAACAGACAAGATAGTACTTTGGAAAGAAAGGGAAAGATTCGGCTTACCTATGGAGCTTTGACGGATGGAGGAGAGAGCATAGAGTGGCAGCCGGATGGGGATAGCCAGAGAAGCAAAGAGTGGCAGCTGGATGGGGGTAGGGTTTCTAAAGAGAGGTTTTAAGGGAGATTATAGGTTTGATGGGAGCCATTAGATCCTTCAATCCGACGGACAAAATAAACTAACATGGAGCAGTGCCCACTGGAGCCGGGTTGGTCCAAGGATGGGGAGTTACAAATTTGGTTGAAGGTTTAAAGATGGTGTTTGGCTGCTTGGGATAGCTGACGAGCTTGGGTTAACGGTTAATGAATAATATTTTTATAATTTTATTTATTTTATATTAAAGTCCTATTTATAACGATTTGAATGGTAACTAAAGTACTTGGGCCACACAAATTCAATTATGTTCGGTGCATGCTGATGAGTGATGAGCGTACAAAATGGAGCTTATTAATTTTTTTACTATATTTATTTTAAATTGAGTCCCCTTATTATGCATAAAAAACCTACAATGGGCACATGCAATATGCATCATTGTTACACAATTTTGATAGTGTAGTGGCTTTTAATAATGCAACATGAGGGTTGTATATTTGCTTGCCTTTCTTGTGATCTAACGTGCACCAAGTACATATTTTGACTCATAATAAATTTTTTCTTTAAAATTATATAAAATTTTAAAAATAAAAGTTAATATGTGCTCATAGAAAACTGGCTCAAAGCCTCAAACTAGGCTCCACTCGCGCTTTAATTGCTCCCAACTCTCCAGTATATATGATAAAAATATTATTATTAATTAAGCATGTATAAAAATACAACATCTAATTATATAATCAGTGTTGTTCCTTCTTTGGGATTTTATTTTCGGGTTATAACTACCCTCAATGTTGGTCTCAGTATGTGGCGAGATGTCTTGGGTATGTTTACATCTCAGTATTCGAATAATGATTATCAAGCAAATCATATTATAATAGCAACAAGAAACTGAGTCTTGTCTTCTTTGATTAGTCTTAAATGAATATAACTTGTCTTTATCTTATGAAATAAATAACTTTGAGCAAATTGGTAAAATTTTAATTTCTAATTATTCCAATTTACACAAAATTTGAAAAAATATATCATAATTTATTTGACATGTAGAGATAGTAGATACTATTGCCGGCACATTTTTGTCTGATAATTGGCATACAGTTTAATACGTAGTATAGACTATAATATATCCCATTTTTTACCAATTGTACTATATATGTATATACTTTATTAGGTTAAATTTCTATGACACAACTAAATTTCAAATTGTGCATATGTACATATAGGTATTAATATGTATTTACATATATTATAAAATATATTTATGTTTCATTCGAGTTCGAGTATGAGCCGAGTTCAAGTTTTATTCGAGTCGAGTCAAGTCAAGCCAAGGTATGCTTGAGCTCGACTCGAATATGTTCGAGTTCGAGCTAAGCTACTTCGAGTCGAGCTATATTCAAGTTGAGACACCCTTACTCGACGAGCTGGCTTGACTCATTAGCACCCCTACATGTTGGTTGTACTCAAATAGCCAGAGTGTCATTTATCTTTCAAACAACACATTGTTTCATTCAAGGATGAATCACATTGATATCAAATATCACTTCATTAGATCACTTGTAGAATAGGACAACTTCAGTTGGAAAAGATCTACATGAAGGAGAATCCTGCACACATGTTGACCAAAGTGGTTACCATGTAGAAATTGAGTACTTGCTCAACTTTAATTGATTTCTACTGATTAAATATCTATTTTGTAGGAGAATAACTTTAAGACTACTAACTTCAAGTGGGAGATTATTTGGAGAATGGTGCAGTCCAATTAGTCATTCAAGTGAGATATTATGAAAGAAATGAAAGAATGTCTAGACTTAGGTGATCAATCGCTAGCACTGGGCAATCAATCGATGAAGTTACTAGAAGTCAATTCAGGATGTAATGATTGATTGCTAGGCATGGGCGATTGATCTAGCAATTGATTAGTGAAGTTACTAGAATGCAATTCAGACGCAATGATCAATAGCAAGGCATAGGAGATCGATCAATAGAGTAATTAGAAGTTTTATTTGGAAGCACCGATCGATTGTTTGGCCAAATATTGATAGTTTGGGCTACTAGAAACTCACAGAAGCACAAATGATCGATCGTTTGGTGTTGACAATTGATCAATTGAGGACTAGGAATGCAAATGGGTCTAGTTTGAACTCTTTCTAATTGGCTACCCTAGGATTCCCTTCTTCAAATAAGCATATACGGGCTTGTACGTCCCATAGGTTATTTAAGGGTTCTCAAAACCCTAGGGGGCTAGAGTTGAAGCATTGTAAAAGTTTGTGCTTTGGAGAGTTTATAGGATTTGAGAGTTGGAAGGCTATAATCTTTCTCTCTATACTATTCTTTTGATTAATAGTGTATTTGTGTGATAGGTGGAGGTTAGCACATTACTAGACCACCTTAAATCTTGCATTGTTCTCTTATTACATGTGTTTATTGTTGTACATCCTGCATTGTTTATCCAACACTTCTGACCATAACATTGAATTCAAAATGCTATCCCCATTTTGTACCAAAGAGAATTTAAAGAGGGTAAATCCTTATGCTAGCGACTGCATCTTGACCGAACCTAATAAGTTCCACAACTTTGAAAGAGTTGTCTTTAACCTTATAAAGTATGATTGTTTCCCAAGAACGTACCTAATGATGGTATTGTGCCTTTGCTAGCCTTCACAATCCAATTTTGCCTTTGGAATTCCAGGAAAACTTTGCCTAGGAAGTCTAGGAAGTGAGGGATATATCTTGTTGAAGGGGAGCTAGAGAAAAGGCTGCTCTAATTCATGCCAAATGAGGAGGCAGCCATGCCTACGGCAGATTTGTTAGCCAGAGGCTAGAAGAAATCACTCTAACATTGGACAAGGATGTTAGAAAATGGGTTAAACATGGGCTAAACACATTTTATGTGAAGTCCATGTAAATGAGTTTGTTGGATATTTAGAGCCCAATCTCATTTTTATATGATTGAGAATCTCACGTGTGAATTACTTGAAAAATGAAAAATAGTTTCACATCACTTAGAAGATGGAAATAGAGTTGATATATAAAGCCTAAGTTTTGTCTTTCAAGTTAGGCTCTTAGGCTACTCTACTTTTGTAGGGGACATACATGTTGGACCCATATACCTATGTGGGCTAATTTACACACATCCACCGTCGTCCATCTGGCTTAGTTTAGCTCAATTCCCATGACCAGCTGGGGCAGCTAGTTGGCTTGGGTCAACATGAGAATTATTTTTGGGACTAATTTTTTTTGTTTTCTCTTAACTCATAATAGGTCTTATTTTCACTTGTGTCTCATGATGGGCAGACGTATCTGTTTGAATGGGATAAGGTTTCTTCAATGGGATTTCTTCTGTATTTTATAAAATATTGAAAACTTATTTTTTTGCATGATCCTTAATTGGATTATCTTGCTATCTTTGTGATAGTGATTACACTTCTATGGTTCGTCACATACGCTATGTAGAAGTGCTTCTACAGCAAATAATAGATTGTCTTATCCTAGGAAACAAATATCCAAGTGATCCTAAGCATCATTAGGGAGGTCATAAATCTATCTTAAGGATAAATCGTTCAACACTTGATTTGATTTTTAAGTTCTCTACTTTCTGTAAGTTTTTCTAATCTCAATTACAAAAGTATGGACATAACAAAAGATTCCTCCAACCTCTAGGAAAAGTAACCCCAGTGGTAAGCCTTGTTCCATGAGCTAATACAGTACTCCTTGCTTACCAAGCAAAAAACTAAATTGCCAAAGATTTTTGACAGATGGTAGACATTATAAATGTTCTCTAAAGAACATCATGATTTCGGTTCAATATAAGCATGTATTTTTTTAAAGAAATGATAGAATATACAATATTTACATTGTAATTCCTGGTAGTTTTACAGAAAAGGCATAGCGCTTCCCTTTATGGAGGATTTCCTCATAGCTATACAGTTGCTATTCCTACAAGCTGGGTGCTGAAAGAATCCATGAGCTGCCATCAACGTATGTCTTGCTCATAAATGGCTTGGCCTGATCAGCTGTAAGTATTTTCGCGTACTTGGCCCTGCCGTTTCTGGCAGCACCTGGCCCTTTGCACTGATACTCACCATAGTAGACCGTCCTGGCAACAAAAAAATTACCAAAATACGTGATACAAGTGATCAGAAACAATAAAAAGATGCATCAATGCCTTCACTGGTTATTTCTAGTCAATATTAATTCGTCCTATAATGCGAAGAAGAAGAAGAGATACTTGTCACGGCTGCTGTAGCCTTTGTCATCCCAGCCCTTAGCGTGAACCAGCTCCCCAAAGTATGTAGTTGCAAACACCACTCTTGAGCTTGCCTTCCATGCCCGGCTCAAGTAGGCCCTGCCAGTCCCTGTTACTTTGCAGTTGACAAAGGAGAATCCACCATTGTCCGAGTCACTGTTTCTGCCTTGTGCCGTGATGGCCGTCAATCCCTTTGCCACTGAGCGCAGCTCACAGCTCTATTTTGGCAAAACAAACTTTCATTAAATAAGCAATTTCTTCCAAGTTCCCATGCACTCTACAAAAAGAGAACAACCCTGTCTATAGTTGAAGCCATATGTCTCTTTTCCTCTTGAATACCTTATCCTTTATTTTGGCCCCGTAAGTGCATGTGTGGCTACCCATTAGTTTTTAAATACCATTTTTTGTTAGTTATATTATTTTGTAAAATATCACATCATAAAAAATTAACCTTTAAAAAGTAAACACTCCCTAAAAGAGTTGGATCCCATTAGGGGACGGGAAGAATTTATGTTCTCCTTTGACACTGATCCAAGCCTAAGGAACATATGTGAATTCTTAGATATTTAAGATGGGCGGTGTCACTGGCATTAATGTGCAATATTGTATGTGTTATTGATCTCATAGATAGATGAAGAGCTCTTATACGATTCTTTATTATGAGCTTATTGTCAAAGTAGAATATTAAAAATGCTTCCAAAAAAGTGACAATTAGGCTGACCTAAGTGATCAATTGTCTGTTTAAGCAACTTGACCTTATCCGCTTGTCTAATATCCACCTTAAATATTTATTACATGAGGTAAAGTTGTCTAAGTACGTACTAGATAGAGAAGCACTACAATAAGGGACCCATGTATATACGGGGACTTATCAGATTTTGTTTTAAAATTTATGAGGTTGGAGCCCTTAAGACCTGACTAAAAGGGATAAGGGCACCGACCTCTTAGATAAGATGGTCCAAACATTATACACACTATGTAAGTTGACATATAATCCATGGAGTGGAGCGTCAAATTCAAGACCTCCGCTTCCTGAAATTGGCCTTTGTAGGCTCATCTATGCAGTCAAGTGACAATACTGGCTGAAAATTTAGGTAAGAAGGAATTTACCTCATAAAGAGACCTTCCATCGCCAAAGACGAAATCAAGAGAGCCTTGGATGAAGCAGTTCCTGAAATAATGCCTGCCGATGGCATCACAAAGGGTGTCTTGGAAGCCATAGAACTTGCAGTTGTAGAAAGCACCCATGTCTCCTGAGATCTTCAATGCCACAGCCTGACCCTCTTTAGAGCCATCCTTTGGCTTTGGAGCACTGTTCTGTCATGTTTGAACCAAACATGCATTAGTCTTCGTGCTGTAGACTGATTTATTCATGTTATAGTCCTATATACCATGTGAGAAAATGATATTCATTCTTTATTTTTTCTACACCAAAAGTCTCACTCTACTAGATAAGGAAGGTAAATCTCACATAACAACATGGGGGATCCAATTTTCCCTATCCAATAACCATGTATGTGCTATGCTTATTCCATCCATGTTAATATAGAGTCATACCTCCTAGCATTTATGTAGTTGTATATACTCTACAAAATCATCTATATCATGCAATTATATGGGAGTCAGGAGTAGCTGGTGAATCGAAGCACCCGTTGGTGAAGCTTTGCTACTGTCTATTATGAAAATTTGATATAGCAAGTATTATCGTACAAACTTCATGAAAAGATGCAAACTGTGTGAAGTCGGTGTGTTTGTGTACTCGCTGTCGATTTTTCATGATCTATCACCAGCAGACATATCTAACAGGTATGCTGATAAAGCTTCACCAGCCGATTACTACTCATATGGGATATGGCTGGGGTGTTGTACATGTTACTACTAATAGTTGGAGCTGCAGCTTTTGTACTTTAGATAGAGGGGCAAAAATTTCCAGCTCCACCCCATCTAGTAGCACTTTGCTTTGGTAAGTTATTGGTCACAAGGGCCTTTGGTCAATTAGATGGAAAAACACTAAATCAAACGCAAAGAAGATTAATTTAAGTGCATGTACAACCTCAAAGATGATATTGACAGCCATGAAGTGGTTTGAATCCACTGCCACCGTAGCACTATCATAGGTGCCATACTCGGCTGCTGTGCCACTGGCGGAGATGGTGGGCATGGCCTGGGCCTCACCGTAAAAGGTCACAAAAGGCCTCGTCTTGTCCACCTTCACCTTCTCCTTGTACACTCCCTTCCCTATCTTTATAATTGTCCGGCGAGTGTTCCCGCTAGGGATGCTCTTCACCGCATCCGACACCGTCCTGAAGTCCCCCTTGCCGTCCTGCCTCACCCTGATGATCATAGTCTTGTTCTGCGCCACCTTGAGCTCCGGCAACAGCCCCGTGTTCATGCCCAATCGGATCTCCTCCGACCGCAGGTCATAGGACTGCACATTCTGCATGATCCAATGGTCCAATCTCGCCTCGCTACCCTTGGGCGCCCGTCGGGCGGCCCCCACGGTGGCGACGGCAAATAGCACACTGACAATGAGGGCTATAACACCGCCGGCAGCGGCTGGCGGCATCCTAATGCCTAGACTCTTATTCTTGCATCTAAATTGTACAGGATCCATATTCTACCAAAAGTTGGAACGGGTTGTCTAACAAGGTGGTTGCAGGTGCAAGTGCACACATATATATAGAGTGATTCATGCTTGGACCTGCACAATCCTATCCAATTTTGCTCAAATTGCACAGGTTAAAATTAGATTGGTCTGCAATAAATGCCATTTGTGAGCTATTTAGCTCTTTTTCCTTTTGCAAATTCACACAATCCACTCAATTGTTTCCTTTTTAGTAAGGAAGACATTCTGAGGACTGAATCTCATGACTTAATAAGGAGATTCTTATTTTGGTGGGGGTATCAGACTTTGTGCAGGGCCTGAAATTGGTAACCGAGACAAGCGGCGATTTGCAACCAAAAGCAAAAGTACAGGCCGTACGGAAACCAAGGGCAGATGGTACGGAAGGTCGAGGGTAGCGGATTGACGGGTGAAGGAGGTTGCCGGACCCGGTTCGCTACTTCCGCATGTAATAGCTCGGTAGGACCCTCTTGAGTTTTGAGGCTGAAACTTGTTCGTTTGAGATTGTGGATGGGATTAATTGTAAAGGAAATTCGTTTCAGCAATTGACTTAGGGTTTCCTTAAGCGTTCAATTTTATTTTGATGATAAGCTTCTAAAAAATAATTTCTTTTATATGTGCCCTATTAAGGTAACCTCCTCCAGTGCCACCATGGCAATCCTGGACTCCCCTTTGCTTGTAATCACCACCGTCTATGTGTCACTACACCCTCTCCCTAAGGGAATACACTCTTGTATCTCTTGTGTATTCCCCAATGGAGAATACATACATGTATCTATAAACACCTATATTCTATGAATGAAATACTGTCTTTGTCTCTTCTCATGGTATCAAAGCCCTATTGCCTAATGGTTTGATCCTTTTCCGTTTAACCGTTTTCCGTTCGCCGGCAAACCTTCTCGTCCGGCGACCTCTCCGGCGCCCTCCCTCAAAGACTGACGCCCTTATCCAAGCCGTCCCTCTCACCGGCCAACCTCCTTCCCCTGTCCCGTGCTCTTCCCCGTCACTGATCTCCCCCTGTGCGGTCTCCCTTCCCGCCGGCAGCTTACCTTCGCCCCGGCCCAGATCTCCCTTCTAGCAAGCCTCCTTTTCTGTTTCCAGTCGCCCGGACCTGCCTCTCCCCCCCTCCGCACAGCCTCCCCCATCCCCACTTATGGCCTCACCTAACCACTCCATGACCACGTCCGGTTTCACCCCGGGCTCCCCCTCTTCCCCACCCTCCTCTACGACCCTCGATGACCTCTTTGCTCCCGTGCCGACAGTGGTTCGCTTCCTCAGCTCTCATCTCCCTCAACTTGTCACCGTACGTTGTGACTCCAACACCTTCCTCATTTGGCGGATTCAAGTTCGCGACCTCCTTGAGGGTTACGGTGTCATGGGTTTTCTTGATGACTCCACCCCGTGCCCGGCCACTGGCGACCTCACTGCCCGCCCTACCGCCGCCCAATGGCGCTGCATTGATAGGGTACTTCTCACTGCCGTTCGTGCCACCATCTCCCCTTCTTTGCTTGGCTACTTCATAGGCCTTGCATCTGCCGCTGCCCTCTGGACCGCAGCCGAAGATCGATTCCTCTCTACCTCCCCGGCTCACATCCTCAATGTGAAAGAACGTCTTGCCGCCCACGTCCAAGGTGATGGCCCTATGACCGCATATCTCGATGGCCTTAAAGCATACGAGGATCAACTTGCCGCCGTTGGGGCTCCCATCTCGGACCTTGACCTCTTTCACAAGACACTAAACGGTCTCTCCGGTGCGTACTTTGTCTTCTCCACCGCTCTCCGTGCTCGCGGTGCCACCATTCCCCTCCCGGAGCTCTGGACACTTCTCGCCGAAGAAGCCACTCTCTCTCGCGCCCCTGCCGCCCCCACCGTAGGCCTACCCCCGGCGACGGCCTTCACTGCCCTCCACTCATGGCGTCCCTCTCTTCTAGCTAACTATGGGCCCCTACCTCCGGCCTCTCCCCCCACCGCCCCTGGCCCCTATGGGCTGCCTCCCACCTCTCCTTATGGCCTCCCGCCTGCTCCCCTCAGCGGCATGCCACTGCCCCCCTTGCCGGGGGCCCAGCCCTTGCACTTGCTGCCCCATATGGGGGAGGGGCTACTCGGGGCCTTCTCCCCACCCCTGCTGGCCGTGGGGCACCCGGCCCACGCGGTGGTTCTACTCGTGGCCGTTGGCGCTCCGGTCCTCGTAGTCGTGGTCCCCGCCCACCTTTTCAGATTTGCGGTGGGACCAACCACTCCGCCAAAATGTGTTGGGAGCGCTATTCCGGCCCCGGGGGCTCGCCCTCCGGTGCTCTGGCCCTCTCCGCCGGCGCCTCCTCCTCGGCAACCCCCACAGAGTGGCTCCTTGATAGTGGTGCCTCTGACCACGTGACAGCGGATCGCGGTAACCTTTCCTTCCATGTGCCTCACTCGACGTCCAACCACGTCAACGTCGGGAACGGGGCGGCTTTACGTGTCTCATCCATGGGTCACACTACCCTCCACCTTGGCCCCTCTACCCTTTCCCTTCGCAATGTCTTACATACTCCATCTATCTCTCATAATCTTCTTTCTGTTCATAAACTTGCTCTTGATAATAATTGTTCACTAACCTTTGATGCCTCTCATGTTACAATCCAGGACACTAGCTCTCGGCGCACACTCTTTCGAGGACCGTGCCAACATGGTGTCTATCCAGTGTCCTCCGCCTTTACCGCGTCTCCCACCGCCCTACTCGCTTGTGCCTCCTCCCGCCTTTGGCATCATCGGCTCGGACATCCGTCGTCCACTATGTTTAATTTAGTTGCTTCTACTTTGTCGCCTTCAATCCAAAAAATGTCATCCTTAGACTGTAATAGTTGTCTCACTAGTAAAGCGCACAAACTCCCCTTCTCACCCTCCCCGAAACGCTCCTCCCGACCTCTTGAACTCGTCCACTCGGATGTTTAGGGTCCCTCTCCGGTCCCCTCCTTTCTCGGCTTTCGCTATTATGTGATCTTTGTCGATGACTTCTCCCGTTACACCTGGCTCTACCCACTCAAACTCAAATCCAATGTAACCGAATGCTTCCGCCTATTCCATGTCATGGCCGAACGGACCCTCCACCACACCCTCACCACCCTCTGCACCGACAATGGCGGTGAATACCTCAACCACCACCTCTCTTCCTACCTCTCCTCCCATGGCATCTCCCACCAAACCTCCTGCCCTCATACCCTAGAACAAAATGGCGTTGCCGAAAGAAAACATTGACACATCATAGAAACTACCCGTGCCCTCCTCTCCCACGCCCACATGCCTCTTTCCTATTGGGTAGATGCTACTTGCACTGCCATCTACCTTATCAACCGCCTACCCTCTCCCTCCCTACAAAACCTCTCCCCCTACCAACTCCTCTTCCACACATCCCCCGACTATTCCCACCTCAAAGCCTTCGGTTATCGCTGCTTCCCCTGGACCCGCCCCTACTCCTCTCATAAATTCTCCCCCCGTGCCATCCCCTGCATCTTTCTTGGTTATTGCCCTAACACCAAAGGCTTCCGCTGCCTCGATCCCATCTCCCATCGCGTCTACACCTCCCGCCACGTCCGCTTTCGCGAAGATGAGTTCCCTTACCACGACCACCCCCCTACATCACACTCCCCCACCACACTTCCCCTCCCTATTTCCATCACCCCCTCCCTCCCCCTCTCCCTACCCCTTCCCCCCACCCGCCCTCACCACCCCCCTCTCTCCCCTCCCCTTCTCCCTCTCCTTCTTCTCCCCTTCCTCTGATACCATGAGAAGAGACAAAGACAGTATTTCATTCACAGAATACAGGTGTTTATAGATACATGTATGTATTCTCCATTGGGGAATACACAAGAGATACAAGAGTGTATTCCCATAGGGAGAGGGTGTAGTGACACATGGACGGTGGTGATTACAAGCAGAGGGGAGTCCAGGATTGCCATGGTGGCACTGGAGGAGGTTGCCTTAATATGCCCAACGTTTGCCAATGCTATCACGCCATACATGCTCATGATTCTGATCTTCACAATGCCAGTTAAACCAGGTTGGACGAGTTTAAATTATCTGATCATTTCAATAACATACGAGCTCTAGATGATGAGTTGAGCACATACTTTCAAATATATAACTGGTGCATAATAACTTTTTTCTTGAAAAATAAAAAGATTAAAATAATAAATTATCTTATCATATGTGGACCCCGGGAAAGTATTCCATTTGAGATGTTGTGCTCATATTTTGAATCTAATTGTTCAAGTTGGGTTGACTCACATCAAAGGGGTGATATAAAATGTTTGTGAATCAGTGAAGTATATGAAGAGCTCAGCTGCCAGAAGGAAGGATTTTGATTCCTCCCTTGTACAAGTTAATTTGTCTATCAAGAAAGACTTATGTCTAGATGTTTCTACGAGGAGGAATGCTACATACTCGATGTTGAAAGCTGCAAAAGAGGTTAAACAAGCTTTTGTTCATTATGCTACCAATGATGAAAACTACAAGTGGTGCCCATCCCAAGAGGACTGGATGAAGTATGAACTGATAAAGAACTTGTTGAAGGTTTTTTACAAGGCCACTGAAGTGTTTTCGGGTAGTAAGTACCCTACTGTCAATCTTTTCTTGTCAATGCTACATAAAGTAAAGAAGAAATTGGATGTTACCTATGTAATTACTCAAGGTCATATGAAGGATATGATAGAGGCAATGAAATTAAAGTTTGATATGTATTGGGATGAATGTAATATGATTTTGGGCATTGCTTGTATATTGGATCCAAGGTACAAGTTGGCAATGGTTAGATTTGCTTTGGACAAAGTTTATGGTAATGAAAAGGATATTGGAGAAACTATATAAGAAAGTAAGGAGGGCATTCAATGAAATTTATGACTTTTATGAGGATAAATTGAGAGTCAAGAGAGAAGCATGTAGGGCGAGTGCCTCTTCTAGTTAAACTTGATAGAAAACATGGCTGCTAATTGTGATAATGATGATGATAAATTTAGCAAGTTTATGGAAGAAGAGAAACAATTTGGAGTTAGGAAGTCAGATTTAGATGCATACATGGAAGAGCCTAATTATCGAGTACAAGCAGATGGAGAACCTTTTGATGTGTTACATTATTGGAAATCTGTGTCCATTACATATCCAACCTTGTCCAACATGACTTGAGACATTTTGTATATTCCTCTTTCAATTGTAGCTTCTGAATCCGCCTTTAGCACAGGGTCTCGTGTTGTGAGTGATTATCGTAGTAGCCTAGCATCTGAGACTATAGAGGCACTAGTTTGTACCCAAGATTGGTTGCGACCATTTTATGATGACAAGGATTTTGAAGATGATGATGAAGTTGAAGATTGACGGTAAAATTATATGTTCCAATGATAATTTTTCTTAATTCTTTTTATTTCGTACTTAAATGATCGATTGATAATTTCTCTTAAATTTTGTTATTTCAACATGTGGCTATCTTTTTTGTTATATAATTTTGATGGCAATGGAGTTGAAGATTAATGGTAACATTAAATGCTCAATTTGACAATAATTTAATTTCTTTTATTTTATATTTAATATTAAAACAAAACTCATTGAATATGGATTCCTTATTTTCCCTTTTATGTAGAAGGCTATATATTTGTGGAGCTAGCAGTCTTGAAGAAGGTTTTTTTTTTTGAGGAAACATTTTGCACATCTGTTTCTTGAAATATAGACAAGTTTATTTTGGATGTTGGTCAAGTTTATTTTGGATCATAGACAAGTTTATTTCTAACTCTTAGATTAACTTCATTTTGGATCTTAGACAAGTTTACTTCATATCCGAGACAAGTTCAACAATGATTATTTAAAATTATTTCAGCTCCAATTATCTTAGAATTCAGTCTACATTTTGTATTTCATATTTGTTAGTAAATATTGTACATGTATCTTAGATATTACAATCCAGTCTATAGTCTATTATTTCATATTTGTAAGTAAATATTGAACAATCTATTATCTTACAATCAAATATTATGCATGTACAACTGTACAAGCGTGGAAACCACATTGAAATAGGCTTGCACATATTCTTTGGCTATTACAAGTTGTAACATAACATGACGGATTAATCATCAGTTGCTCATTAATGATCTAAATATAACATTGCTTTATTCTAGATGTTTCTTTAACTCAAAAGTCTTATTAGGGCATTTGTTGTGATGTATTTTTGCTTAAATTTCAAGACATCTAGAGGCGCACAAATACTTGGTTGAGTTTATATCAAAGGCCTATCAAGCCCTCACAGATCCGATTTCACATGGAAATTTTGAAAAATATGGCCATCCAAATGGAAGACATGTAATTTAGGATTTATTTTTGAACCACGTGATGCAATAATCTTCATGTAGTGCAGTGGTAACTTGTATGCTTGTATCTAAGGGCCTTCAAATGGGAATAGCCCTTCCTTAGTTCTTGCTAAACATAGATGGGTCATCTGGTGGATTACTTCTGCTTAGAATAGTTGGTGTTTGCATACTTCTACCTCTGTTGGTAGCAGTCATATATCTTGCAAGGTCATCCAAATACACTGGAAACTATGTAATGCATCAAACCCTATCAACATATTACTACTTTATGAAGCCTTCATTGGCACCAAGGTATGGATTTCTTGTTGTTGATGGTCTAATTTTATTTGTATTGGTCGTATAAGGAACATTAAGCCAGTAAAAAGGGTTATTAAAATTAACAAGGCAATGTGGCATATCTGATATAATCTTTCCTTAAATACTATATATAATTGTGGATTATTTTTGTAGTTGAGAAAACTCTGCCTGTGAAGGCCTCTCCCTCCACATGTGTCTATGTATCTGATTTAATATCAACAGTAATAGTCTTATTAATGTGATTTATTGTTGACACTTTAACAAAAACTCAAATATTTGTGATTACCTCAGTCTATGAGCAAGATTTGTTTATACAATGTTGGTTTGAAAATTTGAATTCTAAATTAGGTTTATTTTTATATACTAATCGAGCTCAATTTGAGCTAGGCTTTCCATTGTAATGGAATGAGTTCGAGATAGTAACCTCGAGCTCGTTCGAGCCTCGAGTCGAGTTCGAGCCAAGTATTTCAACTTCGAGTTTGAGCTGCATGAGGCAAAAACTCGACTCGGCTCATTAGCACCCCTACCAACATGTACCCTTCTCTTTTTTTCAAAAAATACTTCAACCAAATCATAACCTTGCATGCCTTTGTGGTTGTAATATACTCTGCCTTTGAGGAAGATAACATCATCATCTTCTACAGCTAAGATTGCTAATGGATAGCACCACCAGCCAATGTAAGTACATATCTAGTAGTGATCTGAATCTACATGACCCTATAATCCCACCAAAATAGAGAGCAGTCTTTAATTACCCTTAATATACCTCACACTACAACAAAAAATACTACTAGCGACGCATTTATGCTTTGCTAATAGTCCCCTAAGCGTCGCTAATGCCTATTAGCGACATATAATAAACATCGCTACAAATGTCGAAAAAAGTCCCGTCGCTACTATCAATTAGCAACGTATACAAACAACGTCGCTATTAAGGCATATTAGCGACATATACTATACGTCGCTAATAATATCTTATTAGCGACGTATATTCCTTAACGTCACTAATGATAACCTATTAGCGACGCTTGTTTTACGTCGCTAAAAGATAACCAATTTTTTAAAAAAATTTAAAATAATAAATTATTAGCGAAGTATACTTAAGCGTCGCTAATAAGGACTTATTAGCGACACTTATGTCTACGTCGCTAATAGGGAAAACAATTAAAAAATAATAAAAAACAACTTAATAGCGACGTACAGTGAAAGCGTCGCTAAAAAGATAAAAATATTTAAAAAATTCAAAATTAAATTAAATTTATAATATTAATTAAATCAAAAGTAAAAATAGCGATGCTTTTTAAGCGACGCTAATATTACATTTTATTTTTAAAAAAAATCCCCAGTGGGTTTGGCCCACCTGGGAAGGAAGAGGGGCCGGAGGACGGAATCCGGAGCCCCGGCTCCGCCCCCCTCCTCTAAAAAATCAGGGGGGGGCAGCACTGCAGCGGGGCGGCAGGAGCAGGTGGGAGGGGTGGCGCGGCGGCGAGGAAAGCATGAGGCGGGCGGCCAGACGGCGAGGGGCCGGGCGAGGGAGGGGTGGCCACCGGGGGAGCAGGGGCCGGGCCGGGCTGGGGGAGGGGGGCTGTTGGGGGAGGAGGGGGAGCGGGGGGCCGGCGGGGGAGGGGGGCCAGCAGGGGCGGGGGGAGGGGCAGGGCTGCAAGGAGGTCATGAGGCGGGCGGCCAGACGACGAGGCGACGAGGAGCCGGGTGAGGGGCCGGCTGGGGGAGGGGGGGCCAGCACTAAGGCGGGGGTGCAGAAGCAGGAGCAGGTGAGGAGGGAAGAAGGTGGGAGGGCAGCCAAAAGGCTAGAAGGCGGGCGGAGATATAAAAGGCGTGGGCAAAATTTCACCCATGCGCGAAATTTCACCGCACGGGAGGAATTTTGCCGCGGATATTTTAAAAAAAATAAATAAATGTAGCGACGCTCATAAGGAGTGTCGCTACTGCTATTGTAAATCGCGATGTTTAGAAAATAACATTGTAAACACATAGACTATTAGCGACGCTCATCGACAAGCGTCGCTAGAAACTTTAAGTTTTTTTTTAAAAAAATGACTTATTAGCGACGCTTGCGGTAGGCGTCGCTAATAGTTAAAATATGTGTGACGCTAAATCTAGCGTGTCACAATAACTTTTACTATTAGCGACGCTCAACATAGAGCGTCGCTAATAGGTTGCAATTTTTTTAAAAGGAAACCGATCAATATTAGCGACGCTCATTACAAGCGTCGCTAATAGTCCATGTAATGGCGACAAATATGAAATAGCGTCGCAAATACATATACTATTAGCGACGCTATAGTATGTACGTTGCTGAAAGTTCAATTTTTTTCCCTCTGTCCTCTCCCCCCCCCCCCCTCTGTCCTCTCTCCTCCCTCTCTCTCTCCTCCCTCTCTCTGCTCTCTCTCTCTCCTCTCCTCTCCTCTCCTCTCTCATCTCTCTCTGTCCTCTCCTCTCTCTCCACCCTCTCTCTGTCCTCTCCTCTCCTCTCCTCTCCTCTCTCTCTCCTCTCCCTCTCTCTCTCTCTCTCTCGGGCATTTAAACCCATAAGTATTATGGGCCACCGGATGTAAATCCAACGGCCCATAGAGCCCGGGCTCACGTAGGCATATATGAGCCCGAGCTCATATAAACGGGACTTATATAAATATATGTCACTAATATTATATGTATTAGCAACGTATAATTATATACGTCGCTAATACATATAAATTATTAAAAAAAATTACTCTCCCTCTCCTCTCTCTCTCCTCTAATTTCAATTTTTTAAAATTTGTTATTCCTTAAAAATAATTTTAAAAAATAAAAAGAAATTATATTAGCGACTTATATAAGTATATGTTGCTAATATTATATGTATTAGCGACGTATAATTATATACGTCGCTAATACATATACTAATAGCGATGCATAAAATTATATGTCGCTATTAATATTTATTTTTATTTTATTTTAAAAAAAAAATAAAAAAAATTAAAAAAATTAAAAAATAATTATTTTTATTATAATTAATAACTATTAGCAACGCTTATTTGTAAGTGTCGCTAATAGTTATCATTTTTTTCCTTTTTTATTTTAAAAATAGATATTTTAGCGACATTTGTATTAAGCATCGCAAATAGGTCAACTAATAGCGATGCTAGAAATTAACGTATATACTTATACGTCGCTAATAATGGATTTTATTGTGATGCGTATGTATACATCGCAAATACGTGTTTGTAGCGACGCTTGTTGAAGCGTCGCTAATGCTACATTTTGTTGTAGTGTCATAATCTATTTCACTGCTTCCCAATGCTCTTTACTCATATTACTAATGTATCTAGCAACTGAGCCCACTACAAAGTAATGTGTGGCTTGGTACATGTTATAGCATGCATAAGACTTCCAACAGTTAAGACATAGCACACACTTGTCATGTGCTTCCACTCCTTTGAAATAGATGGGGCTTAATTCTTAGAAAGTTTGAAATGTCCCACCAATAAAGCACCTAATACCTTGGTTGTAGCTATGTTATACATATGCAAGACTTTCTCCACATACTTTGCCTAAGACAAGCATAACTTCATCTTTTTCATGTCCCTTGTTATGTGCATGCCTAGGATTTGTTTTGCACCTCCCAAATTTGCATGACAAACTCTTTGGACATACTTTTCTTGAGATTCTCAATCTTCTTTATGTATGGCCATGTAATAATTATGTCATCAATGTACAATAATAGTAAAATATAGGAGGGTAGCTTCCTATATTGGCAACAATGGTATGAGTGATACCTGTAGAATCCAACATCTTTCATAAAATATACAAGCTCCTCTTCAATCTACACACTAAATTCTCCTTTCATATTACACATATCTATGTGGCTGATGTATATACATATCTTCCTCAAAGTGTCTAAGAAGGATTATAGTCTTCACATCTAATTGCTCTAAATGCATATCTTAAACTGATTCAAAACTAAGAACAGTCTTTATAGTGCATATTTTAATAATGAGTGCAAATATATATGTGAAGTCCACTCCATGTCATTATTCAAAATTTTTACTACAAGTCTTGCCTTATATTGTTTGCTTCCATTGGCTTCTTTCTTCAGCGTGTAAATATACCTATTGAACATAGCCTTCTTCCCCTTGGGTAACTAACTAGTTCCCAAGTCTTGTTTGAGTTCAATGACCATCTCATCATCCATGACATGCTCCTACTCAAGATAAGTGCTCACCCGAGATGCCTCTTCAAAACTTTTACTCACCATTATTAGTTAACAACAAATAATTTATGGTAGGAGACCATAGTGTTTCCTGCTTATATTGTCTAGTAGATGTCCAACAAAGGGGTGTCTAAAGTTGTCTAATAGGTAGAAGAGGTAGAGGCCCAATCTACTTTTGCTATAAGATGAGTGGCATCCTAAGAAGAATCCTCATTCAAAACCTATGTTTCATCATTGTGACCCTGAGAAGTTGAACCATTAGCATCAATTTTCTCAACTTCTACAAACTCTTTTGTAATTTTCTTCCCCTTTTGTAGGAGTTGCTTTCCTTTATGCTACTTTGTCTCATTGAATACAACATCAATACTTTACACTACCTTTTTCTCTGCAAGATCCTAAAGCCTGTAAATATAGCTTTCACCATCATAGCTTATGAACTAACACTTGGAAGACTTGGTATCAAGCTTCCCCCTATTTTCTAGCTCAACATGCATATGTATTGCACGTCCAAATATTTCTAAGTAGTCATATTTCACCTCATTACATGTCCATGCCTCTTTTGGAGTAAGATGAGGATCTATTGATTAGCTACAATGCTGTGTTGACTGCATTTTTCAAAAATTGCATTGATAAACCTGAATAAATATGCATGCTCCTAGCATGGTCCAAGATAGTCTTATTCATCCACTTTGCCACACCATTTTGTTTAGGCTTTCTTGGTGTACTCAAGTGTCCCCTTATCCCATTCTTATTATAGAAGGATTGGAACTCCCTGCAACTCTCCCCTATTATCATATGTCAAGCATTTAAGTTTAATCCAGTTTTATTTTCTACATGAGCTTTCCACTTCACAAAAACATCAAATACATTAAACTTGTTCTTTGAGAAGTAAACTCATAGCTTCATGTACACATCATTAATAAAAGGGACAAAACAAACAACACCATCAAGAGAAGATACCTGAGAGGGTCCCCATACATCAGTATGCACCAGTTCTAGCCATTCTGATTTTCTCTTTGGGACTACTTTAGTGAGAGATATCTTTTGTTGCTTCCCAAAAACACAGTCTTCACATAACTCAAGGTCAATATCCTTCAGCCAGTGTAAGTTCACCTTGTTTTTCAAAATCATCATATGTAACATCCTAAAAATTAGGAAGAATTTTATTTATTTAACCTATTTGAGAGAAGAATTTGAGTTGTTAAACTAAATTGGACCGCAATGAAAGTTTAGAATTGAACACTTGACCATTAGGTGCAAGGGGCGGGACCATTCCAAATTTAAGCTTCAAGTGCATGATTTCACAGTCAATCTAATTAACTCGACTATTAGGAAACCCTAAAACCCTAATCAGATATTCAGGAAGGGAAAGACACATTACTTTGACTAAGGGTCCATTTTAGAAAAGTTAACGGACCCACCTACATGATTTGACCCGAGTATGAGAGTGTACCTGCAAATAGACAAGATCTCTTAGACTTGCTCACCAAACCCTAACCAAACGATAGAAGATAGGGGTGATTTATTTAAGGAAACTTTGATGAAGAAATGGATTTTATAGGAGAAGGAAATAAGTTGATGGGTAAATGGGTTCATCAAGCTAGGCTTGTAAGGTGTGCATCATCCAAGCCTAAAGTTGCTTTGACACCAAGCTAAAGATAGTCCCAAGCTTGGTCTGATTTGAGTTAAATTGATTAAGAGTCATTTTGATCGAATCAAGGGTTTTGATTAAGGATAAATGCTTGGAGAAGGAGGAGGTCTATCCCCCATAATCTAGCAGGGTTCAAAGGCTTTGGGGAGGAGTTTTCTTCATCAAAAGAGGTAGGAACTACTTACATCTCTTTAGTTCATACCGAATCTAGGTTTTTAACACATTTGCATATGGTTGGATTGAGTCATGAATGCATGAATAAGAATACATGTTTTAGGTATATCTTCTATGGTTAAAACTAGGATTTTTTATGCAATTTCATGTGCTAAATGATATTAGGAGCATGTTTATTTCATTTATGATCATCACGATTTTCTAGATTAGTATGTCTCATGGCTGGAGTAATGAATTTCAGAAGTCATTGTTAATGGAGGAACTCACAAGGCTTTAGACTAGGTGGTTTTGTATACATTGTTTTTGCCTCGGTTTAAATCGAGCACTCAGAAATGTCGTACTATTCTAGGACCTTTTGGTATTCAAATCAATCCCAACTTTCTCTAGCATGTTAAGTACATCTTAGTTAAGTCGAGGTAAAATTTAATGTTTTTTGAATGAGATTTTACGATCAAAAGGGTTCCCGATCTCAGTTCTATCAAAAGTATGTAACCTGATTATGAGTTAGGCTATAGTACCTTATCTGTGTAGATTGATCTTAGGAAAATTATTTGACATCTTGGAACGTGTCTATTTTCATCTCATATTTTTGGGGATTTTCCCCTATTAATATGGATTTATTAGATTTTTTAAATTCATGTTGTTCTAGATTTATGGTTGAGTTAGTTCGTGTTTCAAGATTTTTCCTCGGTCTAATCTGATTCATATTGCTCCCAAATTTCTTTTGAAAAATATTACATGAGTATTCTTTCCATGGCGCTAGCTTGTGACCTTTGGGGTTCTATTGTTTAGGAAATTTTGCGCTATGTAGTAATTTCTTGAACTTTGAATAATAAGATTTTGAACGTAGACTTACCTTTGTATTTAATTTGAGGCATTAGACCTTCTAAACCTTATGTGGTCTAAATTTCATTGAATTCAAGTCAACATAGGTACTTTACCCAAAAATATGAAATCAAAACAGTGGCTAATTATGGTTTTGCAACATAAGAGGCTTAGATGGGTAAATTAACCACACCGTTAACCCGATTTAATCGAAATACAAAACCCTCCATTACATTGTCTTTTGAAGTTCATTTTTACATGTTGTGGTTATGCTATGATGTTTGGGAAGGGAGAATGCTAGCAAATGGTAGTTCATTGATACGATGTACCATATGGCAAATTAGGTTTCCAAGGGTATAATGATAATTTTACATTATACACCCGGTTACTATGTTAAGGGGCTTTAGACATGATTAAGATATGATCATGCATGTTAATTACATGTTGGTTGTTTTATGCATGTTGATTTTGCCTAATCTTGTGCCTAGGATTGGAAAAAGTTTTAATCGTATTGCATATATGATTAACAAGGGATAAGTTAACGGGTAATAGTAAACATCTTGAACATCAAATCATGTGGACACACTTGATGTTTGATGTTGTAATGAGTGTGATTATTTGAATTGCCTTGTTGGTATTTCCCATGCATTGATATACATACCATGGGGTTTGAATGAGATTTCCTAGGTTAGATAAAAAGATAATAAAATGGAATGATTTTGGTGCTACACATACACTAGCAAAATTACCCAAAAAGTCCAAGTGGGCTCTCGAGGACTTTTGGAGGCATGAGCAATGCCTTTAGGATAGATGCCGGCTGAAAATAGGTAGTCTAGAGACCTTTAGTTTCAAGGTTCTAAGCGAAAACATCTAAGGTTTATTTTTTTGCAGTACCCACTGTAATTACTTAAAAAGCCAAGAAGAAAAAATGTCTTCAGGTTTACTTTTTCTAATCAAGACTTTTCGTGAGTCATATTAGCTTAAATATGTGTTTGTCTAGAATTATTTGGCAATGATAATTTTGTTGGTTCATGGGAATCATGAAAATGATATATAATTGATATGTTATACATGATGATTGCTATAATTGTATGTTATGAGGTTAAGTTATTCCATAATACAGAGGTTGATGGAGTAGAATCAAACACCTTCAAATTTCTTTTAAGAAATTTATCCATTACTGTCAACAAAAAAATGACTAATGTTAATTAATTATTTGAGGCATATATATCAAATGCTATATAGATGGGTGGAACTCATCATATGCCAAGAGTAATTAGTTCTAATCATTTAGTATTGGGTAAGTTTATCTCCGAACATATCAGAGTGAGGAAGGTCAAAGTGGATAACTTTGATTGGGTCAAAAACACCCTCATTTATTACTTGAATTGCAGTTTGAACTATTTAGTTGAGAAGAGGCACATGGTAAGCCTAACATTAAGTGCTTAAGAAATTTAATTTTGCTATAGTGCAAGACAACAAAATTTTAATTTTACACATGGGTGAACCCCGTACAAAACAACAAAACAAACAATACATTGACCAAGTCTTCATGACCCATGTGAACCTTTTTAATATTTTAACGATGTAAGAGACACCCCACATGTCAAACAACAAAATAAACACCATTGACCAAATCTTCTTGACCCATGTGAACCTTTTTAATATTTTAATGATATAAGAGCCACCACACATTCCAAATCAATCCCAACAATGAGAATCTATGAAGTTGGTCATCAGTGTATGAGATTCTTAATTCTAAATACATGCCATTAAGAGATTTGCCCATGTAAAAAAAAAAACTTTTTTATGGTTTTTGAGATATTAAAAAAAAGCCTCAAAAAAGCATGAAATGGAAGATGAACTACTTAGGGGCTCGATTTCGCCAATATTGCGGCTTGCTAGTGATGATAGGAAGGTGAAATTAGGGATGGTTCTGGACCTTTTGGTTGAGAGAAAGAGTGGGAGAAGAACTAATTTCTCCATAAAGAAACAAGAAGGAAATAGGAAATACGATCATATGTTCTTCCACTAGGTTAATAGGTTATAAGGGTTAGTTAGTTAAAAGGGTTCATTGGGCCTAAGTTAATAAATTATTGTGGGTTTGGGAAACTGAGCTTGGCTGGCTAAAGAAGAGAGGCTAGAAAAGGATTATGTGGGTATGAGCCTATGGTCATTGAATTTTGGTATGTTGGTCAATCATTTGGCCCAACTTTACTTTAGGTCCATAATAGAATTTTCACATAGGGGATTGAAAAAGACCAAAATCTCATAGTGGTCATTTGACCACCTACCTTTCAATGTGGATCCGCTATTTTCTAGAACATGTTTTTCATCTTTATCAATTATTTTTTTTGTTATTTGCAATTTTGTATATATTGCGTAAATGGTGCTAAAGAATGAATCACTCTTGTCAAATTTATGGTGGGTTCTAAAGGAAAGTATGATGTCTATTAGTACCTCCAAAAACTTTTTATCTCATGAACGAAATCAATTTTTATATACTCCCTCACGTTAATTGTTATATTTGGTTTTTCAAAATAAACAAAAATTAGTCCATTTTGAAACACCAAATGTAACTATTAATGTGGGACTGAGAGAGTATAATGTTTTATGTTATATTTTATTTAAAATTAACATAAATTTTTTCTTAAAAAATTTCTAACTAATAGCTTATAATAGAACTTTACTTTTCGCGTGTTCTTTAAATTAGGATGAAACGCAGGTGTTTTATTCTGCTTCTACATTCAAAGTCTCTCATATATGCCAATGGACTTTGTAATTAGAATGTAATGTCTAAATTATGTTCTATTTACACAATTACTATACTTCTATTTGATGAAAGCACTCTTTTTATCTTCTGTTTAAAACTTCATCAGTCTTGTATTAATTGTATGAATTTGAATAAAACTTGTCTCATAGTAATTGTTTTATTTCATTTTTTCGTCTCATAGTAACTAGTGAATATTAATTGTCTTATTTGATCTTTCCTTCTTATACTAAATAGTGAATGAAGTACAATTAGTAGATGTAGAAAGGTTTGTGAATTGGTTTTATTTAAATATTATATTTTAAAATATGGACAAATAATATAAAATAGAGAGTTTATCTAAGACCTAGACTTTATACACTTTTAGTAAGTATATATCGCTTATAGGGGTGTTAATGAACTGAGCCAAGCCAAGTATTGCATGGGTTTGTTTAGCTTGAACTAAAATTGTCCATGTTCAGCTCGAGCCTGACTCGAAGCTCGAGCAAGGTTGAATATTCCAAATTGAGCTTGGCTTGAAATAGAAATCAGGAGCTTAGTTCAAAGTAGAAATTAGGAGCTTAGCTCAAGCTCAAACTTTAATAAGCAAATCATAAGCCCAAGCTCAAATTGGCTCAAACCCCCCAAAGAAGTAAAATATATCCAAGCTTAAATCATATGAAGTATAGTAAGATGTTTCTAATATTAAATAGTAATAAATATGCTTCAATAAGTATCACAACTATGCATTGCAACTATGCATTGAACAATTGACTATAGTCATTAGGAAAGAAGAAAAGTATTAGAAATGAGCTTTAGTTACATATTCTCTAAAAATACAGTATTACCATCTCTTTCTCTTTGCATGCATATAATCACCCAAAAAGATGCAGACATATATATAAATTACTAAAAAAGATATAAAAAATAGAAACCCACATGAAAGAGTTGTTTGTTACCATTGACATGCCTAAGAAATTCGAAGTACATGCACAAAGAGAAATAATTCATAAACCAATTGTGTCCCTTTTCACAAATCTTGGAGTTAGAACGTTAGCTCATCTCCTCAGTTACTTTTTCAAACTTTGAAAGAATCTTTGGGTATATTGTGTAATATTGTATAAAAATTAAAATATTAAGATATGTTTATATATTATAATTATTTTTATTTGTATGATATTTGTGAATTTTAATATACATCACATGTGTAGTATATGTGTTACGACTCGGATTTTCAAAAGTATTTTTAAATAACACAAACGGTAAGTAGCGATAATTTTTTTTTTTTCTTTAAATACAAAACAAACCATTCGATTAAATATCCAGGTCATGATAACTGAGGTTCACAAATACGAATATCAAATCATAAGATATTAATTAACATCTAAAAATTCATAAAGACTAGCTCATCCATCTAAGTACAAGTCTGTCACCATTCTGAAAATAAATAACAAGTTGACTCTCATGCTTAAGGTACACTTATGTACCAGAGTTGCAGAAACGTAACAACTTCTTCTTGTGCTCTCCTGTCTTCATCTCACTTATCGTCGCCTGGAGAATATGCAACAATGCAAACCAAACAACAATCACAATGGAGCATCTCCGCCTTCAGGAGAAGAGCTTCCAAAGGACAAAAGGTTTTATTAATATTATTCGGATCGGGCCAACATCACCCGATGTTAGTTGCCTACGTACTCATCAGACAACATCTCCAATGTCTCCAACAAGATCGGATCCAAACGTAGTTCTGCCTAGAAACTACTCTATCCTAATAAGCATAGCACCACACATGCAATGCTTAAGTACATTTAACCTACATTTTAGTAAGTCATTTAATCGTTCCACTTGTCTAATTAACAAACAATATCAAACAATGTTGTTAATTATCTCACATTCCTTGTTCGATAATTAATACTATCAAATCCATAACTTAGAGATGACTCGCCCCTCGAGAAATCCTCAAACAAAGTACTCCAACCTTGGAGTAGATTGCTTAACAGCAGCTTGACCCAAATCCCCAGGGCTCTCAATAGCCTGCCACGAATCTAGAGAAGAGGATCCCAACTATGCTCATGGACACAGATTGGCGAGAAGCACAAGCCTTCCATAATGCTCATACAACTCTGCTTTTCGTACGTACTAAATAGTCCTGGGAAGACCTGCAGGAGACCCGCGGTAAAGACCCTCTGGTCAATACCCAAACCGTCGTGGCGATGAAGAAGCATATCGCAATCTTCAGCATTATCCAAAGAAGCCTCAGGTCTTTATGACCATTGACTCTGCCAAACATCTGAACTTAGACTAGATTATTTTCATCCAGTCAAGTATCCACTAAACCATTTGGGTCCTCTTCACCTTATGAATCGGCCCAATAAATAACTCATCCACTGAGTTAAGACTCAAAGAACATCCCATAACCATCCTCGGTTCATTAACCAAGGTAAAATTCTATGTCAAGGCCCCATTCAATCCATGAACCGGTCTCAAACCCTATTGAGGGTATTTTAGTCTTTATCTTGATTAGATGTTCTCCCTCCAAACCAACAGCAACCCATATCTCTTGATTAATCTTTATTAATCTTAAGTTACTAATATAACTTAAAACATAAATAATAAAACATACAACAACATAATCCACATAAATAATGTGCATTCACCAATGCATAAATAATGAATAAGAGCCCATTATACTCATTTGCAGGGCTAGGGCTCAGCGAGTTCAAGCCCAAGAGTATAAACAACTCTAACACATCCCGAGAGTTACATATAACACACTTTAGTTGATCAGTACACTCGGTTGCAGACACGTGAAATACGCTACTTTAAACCTAAGAATTAGGGTTCTGCCCCTTATTTCCCCATGACACTATGACCTGTCAAGGTCTTTGTGTCACTTGCTGGTCACACCTCTTTCTTTTAAAGTCATTTAACATCATTCTAGGGCACCCTAACGCTCGATTGTTAGGTTATCCGTTTTAGCAGAAATTGAACATACTGCTCCCTAAGGGCATTATGGTAATTCCACCACCCCTCCATTGGTTCATTCTAGTCATTTTACTGCCCCTCTATTAATTTAAGTCATTAACCTCTCACAAAGCTCTACTCTCAGACTGAATCGCACCTCCATTCACAAGAATGTGGGCGGGTCCACTCTAAGGGGTATTTCTATCATTTAGTTTAAGGCCTTAATGACATCTAATGGGTCAAAAATTCAACTCAAGGGTACTACTGGCCTTTAAGGACTCTGTGTAATTTTTCCTGGAGTATGACGGGTCCGTGAACCCCTTGAACCTACCCATGTTTTGACTAATGGTTAATTATAAACCCTAAGGGCAAAAGGGTCCATTAACTACTCACTGGGATTTTTTCTCACCAAACGGTTTGGCCTATAATTATTTTACCCATTAAACTCTCATTGAGAATTTTTCTAATTTTTAGATCAACTCATAGGCCCCTGAACCAGAGCCTCGAACTCAGGTAAGTTAATATTATACGATAATTAACTAATAAGGGTAAAAAGGTAATTTCACAACCTCTGAGATTTTTACCTGGGCTGAAACTTCTTCATAATACTCTCACACATCTTGGGATCATTGAGTATTTTTGTATAATTTTTTTTTGACATCTTTAGCCCCCTGAACCGGACCCGGTTCAACCCTTTATTTCATTATTCTTTTTTTTAACCCGGATGAATCAGGTCACCCGGCCCGGCCCGGTCCGATGCAAAACCCGACGACCCGTGGAGGGTCGTCCCTTTCGCTGCCGGCTAGAGGCCGACTGGCCTCTGGTGGCGGCACCCCAGGCCGCCGCTGGGAGGCGAAGGCTCGGCGGAATCGGATCGCTGCCCGGCGGCTATTCCGACCAGACCAGCCCCGCCGCCACCCGGAGCACAAAGGGGCTCTTTTTTTTTTTTACAACCGCTGGAGGCGCCGCGACGGCAGGCAGCCACGGCCGGCCGATGGGCCTGGCCTGACAGGATCACCAACTTCCGGCGATTCCGTCCAGCCAGGACCCGCCTCCAGCCGGAGCTATGCCACGCCGCCGCACGGATCATCCCCCCCCCCCCCCCCCTTTTAAAATTGTGACGACTCGGCGGCAGCCAATCCGCCCCCGCCAAGGCTGCCGGATCCAAAGCCGCTGCGGCCAGGACCGGCACGCCCCTCCCACAATTGGTCCAGCCACCAGCGGTCGGCTGGTGACTGGCCGGCAGTCAGAAAATAAATGAAATTACGTGAACATTGATTGCAGAAATTACTATTCACATAATTAACAAAAACGATTTATATTTTAATAATGAAATACTTCTAATCTCGATTCAAAATCCTACCTCGAAGGCAGAGTTGTCATCGATCCACCATCGCTAACGCTTCGCCGGAGCCTCGCCGGAAAATTCTCTTGGCCGCTCCTCCTCCTTTTCTCTCTCCCAAAAATCCTCATTCTCTACTATGATCGGGCAAAAAGACCCCCAAAAAAGCCCTAATTAATTCTATTTATAGGCATGGGATTAGGGCTCCTAATCCCATGAAAAATTAGGCCTCAAAAACCCAATTTCGGAATAGTAATTGATCGGGCCCGTATCGTAACTTAAACGGACAAATCACGCGTTTAATTCGGGTAAACGGGTCCTGCACGTTATAGTCAACTTCGAACGGTTGTATCTCCCTCATCCGGACTCCGATTCATGCGTTCTTGGTGGCGTTTTGAAGATCTTTCTGTCTATTTTCCATCCATATATGATTCAGCCACCACTTCCAACTGATGATCAAGTTATTCTCATGGGAAGATCAAGGGGTCCTACACCCTAATTTCCCCGTGTACGACTTTGGGAATTTAGAAAATTCCCGGACGTTACAATATGCATGTATATGTATATGCAAAAAGTTATGAAGCATCCAAGTTATATATATATATATATATATATATATATATATATATATATATATATATATATATATATATATATATATATATATAAATATAATTTCATAATTACATTCAAATTTGAGTTTCAGTGAGCTTAAGCCCAATCGAGGCAAGTTCAAGCTTACTTCGAGTAGAGTTGAGTCAAGTCATGCATGCTTATGTTCGAACTTGATTCTAGTTTATTCAACTTTGAGCCAAGCCTCATTCAAATCGAGCCTAATTCGAGTTGAGCCTCTCTACTTGATAAGTGGGCTTGGTTCGTTAATAACCCTAATCACTTGTGTTTGACTTTAACTCTTTAACTTAAATTATTTGTATTCACTGAATAAGGTTTTTTGGCAACAATCTACAAAGTATTTAATTCAAATCTAATATGATATGACATGTCAACTAAATCACTGCATATTTAGCAATTGACTTTTAGTCACCAAACCTTCTAAAGTGATCATATAACAATAATATATAGTTGCTAATTTAAAAAATAGAGCTGTAAAAATTAAGGCAAATTTTATTTCGGGCAAAGAGAGGAGGGACATTTTCATTTTGTACAAGAGAAAGAATGTTTTATATTTCGATGCATTTTGATCCGTTAAAACTTAGGTACAATTAAAAAAATATCCCAAAATTAAATATGTCATTATCTTCCATCATTTTACCCTTTTCATTATTTATTTACCTCGGGATGTGTTTTTTTGTAACAAATGGTTTTAGTGTACAATAGGATGTGTGTCAGTGTCCAACAAATTATGTTTTGGCGTACAAGGGGATGTAGTGCATCTTGATGTGTTCCAATGTCCAATAGAATACGTTTCGGTGTATAATGGGATATATTTTAGTGCATTTCTATATACTTCTGTATCTATGAAGGGGATGTGTTTCAGTGTTCAACAAGATGTGTTTTGGTGTATTACAAGATGTATCTCAGTGTAAAACGGGATGTATTTTGGTGTACAATAAGATGTGTTTTGGTATACAATGGAATATATTTTGGTATACATCGAGAAGTATTTCGGTGTATAACTGGATATAGGTCAGTGTACAACGGGATATATTTTGATGTCTATGCTAGTATGTATAAGGGCTGTTTAAGTCATTCCCTATCTAACATATCTCCCCATACAAGTAAATAAGGGGTATATTAGACATTTTACTTCTTTTTACAACTCCCCATATGCGTACCTGCATGAAATAAAAAGTGTAAAACAGCTATGACCTTTTTTAAAGAACTTTTGGTTTGATGCTTTTTTAATTTGTTTGAAAAAACAATCCTTTCATCCTATATTAATTGTCCACCTTAAAAAAAAATATTGAAGAAAATTAGTCTATTAAGTTTTTACTCCATGTATTAAATAATTACTATGAGAAAAATATGCCATGTTCCTTCTTTTATAAAAAATGTCTAATTGAATATATACAATTAATTAAAAGAAAATTTTTGTATGAGCTCGGGTTAGCCAGAGTATCATGAACCATCCATCTTGATTCGACAACTCAAGGGGGTAGAAACCAATATACCCTCGAGATGTATAATTAGGGTTGTTAACAATCCCAGCTAGCTGTTGAGCAGGCCCAGCTTGGCTCGGCTCAAATTAAGCTCGACTCGAATCGGGCTTGGCTCGAACTCGATTAGAGCTCGAATAGGTTAGAGCTAAGTTCAAGTAGACCCCTACTCGACTCGGCTCGGCTCGAATAAAACTCGAATTCGATGCTACTCAGCTCGAACTCGAATATAATATTAAAATTATATATAAATAATATATATATATATATATTTTATATAAACATACATTACAACAAATAAGGGTATTAGCGACGCTCTTGAGCATCGCTAATACCACTAAAAGCATCGCTAAAGGTTATTTGCGACGCTTACTAAGCGTCGCAAATAACCCAGTCGCTATTGTGAAACAGCAACATAAACATTATTGCGTCGCTAAAATTACATGTAGCGATGGTTTTATTTCCGTTCCTATTAATTCATCTTTCTGTCGCTAATAAGAATGTTTTAGTGACGGTTTAAATAGCGTCGCTAATAACAATTATTAGCGACGCTTTGTTTAAGTCTCTAATAATACGTATTAGCGACGGTTTAACACCGTCGCTACTAATAATATATTAGCGACGGTTTGTATTAACGTCGCTAATACTATAGTATTAGCGGCGTTTATTAAATTTCATAATAAATATATACATTAGCTACGCTCCTCGAAAGCCTCGCGAATACTATTAAAGAAATCTTTGAAACATTAGCGACGCTTCAGGAGCGTCGCTAATACTCATATTAGTGACGCATACGAGCATCGCTAATATAGATGGCGAGCGTCGCTAAATAACCTAATATTGAAAAAAAATGCTAAATAAGATAAAATTTTTATTTGTATTTTTTTATTATATCCATACAACCGTATCTCAAGTAAAATTAAAAATTTATGCTTATAATACAATTTCGGGTTTCAAAATCTTCACTGCCTCTCTTCTCTGAATTTCAAAATCTCTTGAAGCTTTAGAGAACTTTTGGTTAAACCTCGATTTGCTATATTAAGATCCGTTGACAGTTGCTGCTTCATCATTAGATTCACTTGTGTGCTTGCCGCACTCGTTGAAGTGTTAGTGATAGGGCACAAAGTAGTGTTCTAAAGACCCGTCACATTTGCTGTCCTGAGATGAGTCAGAATTGGCCAATTGCATCATAAGAGCTGCTTCATAAAAATATCTCCTTATGCTTTGTGCATAAGAGCTCTCACCACCTTTTACATAGAATTTTCAAATTTGTAAAAGATTTACTAAAGAGATACAAGAATCAGATAAATGGCAAAAAAAATTTATGGGCTAACCGTGAATGGAGTTATCTACATGACCATTTAAGAAAGTCTTGTCTCCTATTTTTGCTTCTGGCAAATTTTCAACCTTGTTCACAGAGGCAACAACTTGCTGCCTTTGTGTGTTTGATGTTCTACTTGTGGAATTTGGACTCAAACTGAATAACTGTGGAAGTTTCAATGCAGCACCAGGAGCACCCTTTTTCATTGTTGGGCTAATGACAACTTTGAGGTTATATCCAGCACTTCATCGGAGCCCCTACCCTGTCATCAGTGAATAGAAAAAGGAATAAAATTTGGCTTGTATCCCTAACCTGGAATTGCTACTAATCTGGGCATTCCTTAAAACTTACAATAAACCTTCTACTGGTCTGAGCTTGACTAGGAGAGGTTGATGTCCCATCATAACCAGTTAAAGGTATATTAGATATACTGTTCACTTATTCAATAAGCTCCGCTATTGATTCTTCCATTGTTGGCCTAGCAAATACATTTCGACCCTCAAATAATTTTAGCCCGTGCCCCATAAATATGAAGTCTTTTCAATGCAGTGAGTTGGTGCAGCCATTCAGGCAAAGACGGCAGATTACTCCTACATTTGTATAGGAACAAATTTTGGAGAGATGTGAGCTTCTCCACCCACTCAGGAGAAGCTGTCAGGATCAGACTTCAAGAAACACGCAAGCTTTCCAGAGTGGTGGCAACCTCTGGCAAGCAATTCAACTTCTCACATCCTCTAATGTCTAGAGATTTGAGGGAGTTGATGCTCTCTATAACCTCAGGCAGACTTACCAGATTGGGACAATCCCAAATGCCCAAGTAGTTCAGGGCTGTGAGGTGTCTCATGTTATCAGTCAAGCAAGTCAGCTGCTCGCAGCTTTTGATTGACAGAGTTCTGATGGAAGTCACGCATAGCAGAACATCCTCATTGAGAAGACACTTCAGGCTCATGCATTAGGTAATCTCCAACTCTTGGGGGCTAGAGAGGTTTCCAAAACTTTCTGGTAAACAAACAAGCTCTTGGCAATCTGTAATTTGCAAGCGTTGCAAAGCAACAGTTGTCTAGCTCTGACTCCAAAGTCTTGAAGGAACAACCAAGCATTACTAGGTACTGGAGATGGTAACAGTTTCGCAACAGCCCTTGAGGAATATTTACCAGCTTGGGAAGCTGGATCATGGTCAAGGTGAGAAGGTGACTGAATGCTTGCATTCCATTCTTAACTGACCATTCCTTCAGCTGACTTATAAATGCCTACAAAATTAAAGAATTCAGGTAAAACTTTCTGCATATAGGAACAGAGTAATAAACTATTAATGAAGCACATATAATAAATAGCTTTAATCCATTATTATCTGGTTCAATTAAACAATATATCAAGCAAGCCAGTAAAAGTCCTTTGTACATAAACACACACTTGCAGGTACATCTAAATGCAAAAAAAATTAGAGTTCTTAGATAAAACCTCTATGCTAGCTAAATGTTGGCGATGTTCTGAAAGGGTTGCGGCCAAAGATTCAGCATGGCCACTGGGGCCAGCATCGGATGCAGACCGTAAAAGCTCAGGAACTTCTCCATCATTAGCGGTGGACTACATACAAAACAATAACTAAGCAACACAAAAAGTAAAAAATGTACCAACTGACTGCACAAGCTAGGCACAATGTGCAGCCAATCAGAAATACGATACCTAGAAGAAGAAATTAAAATGCGCAAACATATACAAAACTCTTCATCCAGAAACACTCACTACAACAAAATAGGGTATTAGCGACACTCCAAAGCATCGCTAATATGTTAAAAAGTGTCGCTAAAAGTTATTTGCGACGCTTATTGACCGTCGCAATAAGCGTCGCAAATAAACCAGTCGCTAATACTTAATAATGACAGAAAATTTTTTGCGTCGCTAATAGTACCTTTAGCAACGCTTTGTAGTTCCGTCGCTAATATATGATTATTAGCGACGGTTTCAATACCGTCGCTAAAATGTCATACATTTGCGACGGTTTGATGTATGTCGCTAATTAGCAAGTATTAGCGACGCTTTGCCACCGTCGCTACTAAGATATATTAGCGACGATTTCTATTAGCGTCGCAAATAATGTTTGTATTAGCAACGCTCAATTAAATTTTTAAAAAATATTTACTATTAGCGTCGCTACTAAGATATATTAGTGACGGTTTCTATTAGCGTCGCAAATAATGTTTGTATTAGCAACGCTAAATTAAATTTTTAAAAAGCGTCGCTAATACTCCTATTAGCGACGACGCTTATCAAAAGCGTCGCTAATACTCCTATTAGCGACGCTTGGTGAGCGTCACTATTGAATGAGTTTAAAATTAAACATTAGCGTCGCTAATACAAAGTGTCGGTAAAAGTATAATTTATTTGCGACGCTTTACAAAGTGTCGCAAATGATAGTTTTTAGCGACGCTTTTAAATACGTCGTTAATAAAAGCGTCGCTAATACCTAATTCTGTTATAGTGACTAAAATGGCAGGTAGTTACCTGTGTTCACGGTGTGCTATCAAATCCTCAATAGGACATGATACAAGAACCTCATGTTGACCTGTAATAAACAAGCTTCTTCATTCAATAAAGTACTTTTTTTCCCATTTGATTCAGCTTTACTGTTTCCACTAATATGACAACCATATTATAACAGTACTTTTTTCTTATTAATGTGGCTTCTGGAATATGAAAATAAATGGTTGAAGTGAGAAGAAAAAAAAGTAAGAAAGGTGCACCATCGAAGAGTTTTTCCCCCCCTTCGTGCTATATCTGTATTTGCTCTTTGCTCCTTCTGGCTCTATTGAAGTATAGGTGGGAAACTTGTATGCATTGCTTATTCTTGCATGCCATTTTCCTTTTATTTAAAATGAAAACAAAAAAAATTTCAAAGGTACTCCCAGAATCAGATAGTAGAAAAGGGTAACCTTGGTGCCTAATTTTTACTAATATTCGTATAATTACCAATGGCTAAGCCACCGAATATAAAAAGATAGCTATACAATCAACATATAATGATAAAAATATTCTGAATTCGGCATATACACCCATTTATAAATATGTCTCGATATTGCAATAATGATATGCAAGAGTTGGTAGTGTTTAAAACAAATTAAGAGACCAAACAGGTAACTTTAAAAAAAAAAAGCTATCTAGCTTTTAAAATAGGTTACTTTAAAACAAATCAAGAGAACATGTGACAAAATTATTGACGTATCACATTCAGCAAATCATTAGGATGAACTTAGGTAGACTTACAGAAGGAAGTTTGTGTATCACCACCCAGCTTTTATAGGCTACCTATCACCACCATCAAGTCTCTGCTGCATTGAAGTCAAATTGAATAATAATAAATAAAAAAAAAATTACATATATAAAGGATGGTCGTTAGCTTGCATTGCCCCGCCCCCCCTTCCATGCCATCAGATAACGATGATCCAAGGGCACACAAAACTTTTCACTTCTAGCGCCCTACAATTTCAAACACGTTCGTGACACTTTTGCCAAGTGTCAATATATACAAGTAACTTATTCACGATGTTTTTTTATTAAGCATCATGAATAAGTATACATTTAGCAACTTTTTTTAGGAGGGTCGAGAATAAGTATATGTTTAGAGACGTCGCAAATAAATATACATTTAGTGACGCTATTCATAAATAGAAAATAGTTTTAATTTCACTATAGTCATAAATAGATGAATAAGTTGCAAGACTACATATTAATTACCGTATTAGAATTGTTTTTCATTATATTTATATAATTTAATAGTACTAGTAAATAGTTCTTTTTTACACTTTAAATAAATTATTATATAATATAGTAAATAATTATTTATGAATTTTATTGAATACATATATTAATAATATATGTATTTCATAATTTATATTAATTATTCTAATTTTAATATATAGATAATTAAAATTAATAATAATTTGATACTATTTAGTACTACTTATCATTTTTTAAGAGAGATAAATAATATTACCAATGCATGGCAAAGAGGAATATCGTCAAAGTTTTTCATTATTTAAAGTTTAATTAGATGCAAAAATAATAAGATTATCCTCTGATGGGAGTCGAGAGACATGTAGGCGATTGTCTAATCATGTGTTAAAACACACTGGTCAAAAGGGCAAATTACAACTAACGATTAATAACACTATAGTCCTAAATAAATGAATAAGTTGCAAGCCCCTTCATGTTACCGTAGTAATATTTTTTAAGATATTTATATTGATATAATTTAATAATACAAGTAAATAATTATTTTTACAAAATAAATAAATTTATTATATAATACAATAAATAATTATTTAATTTTTTATTAAATTATGTATTTATAATTAATATTTTTTAATTGTATTATATAAATTATCAAAATAAATAATAATTTAATTATATAATATATTTAATTAATTAAGTATTTTATAATTTATATTACTTATTACGTCGCAAATAAATATATGTTTAGTGACGCTATTCATAAAGCATCGCGAATAGTTTTATTTTTATTTTTTAAAATTTAAAGAAAGTAACTATTAGTGACGCTATTCATAAAGCGTCACTAAAAGTATCCTCAGTAGCGACACTTTTCGTACAACGTCGCTAATAAGCCAACGTTTAGCGACACTTTAATATTATACTTGTAGCGACACTTTAAAATGCCAACTTTTAGCTACACATTTAGTAAAGCGTCGCTAAAAAGCGAACTTGGAGCGACGTTTTACAAAAAGCATCACTAAAAGTACCATCAGTAGCAACGCTAGAGAAAACTGTTACTAAAAGTTGTTTTTTTTTAAATTTAAAAAATTTAAAATACAACTTGTAGCAACGCTTTTCAAACAGTGTCGCTACAAGTGGGCTTAGTAGCGACGCTTTATGGTAAGCGTCGCTACTAATATATTTGTAGCGATGCTTTATATAAAGCGTCGTTGATAAACCAACTTGTAGACGCTTTCCTCAAAGCGTCGCTAAAAGTATAATTTAATTGTGACGTTATACAAAGCGTTGCAAATGATAGTTTTTAGCGATGCTTTAAATTGTGTCATTAAAAAAAACGTCGCTAAAACCCAGTTTTGTTGTAGTGATAATTATTAATTTAAATATATATTTATGACATACTCCATCCGTTCTAGATTATTAGCTCCATTTGATTAGTTCATTTTCAAAAATCAAATGAAGCTATTAATCTAGGATGAATGAAATATATAAAATGACAGACAATCACATATACGTATCAATACCATGTATCATATATGATATATGAGACCCATTTATATGAGTTAAGGCTTACTCACGACTGTGTGAGCCTCGATGTCGTGCATCCTCATATTACGATCCAACAACACACATACTTAGGAGGCAAATTAGTTTATGTCTTCTTGCGCCCTCGGATCTCGATCTAATGGCCCATGATGTCACGCTGATGTACATGAGGCCAAACTTATATAGAACTTTTTTAAGATATATATCCTTGTTAAATTGTAATTGATATAATATATATATATATGATATATATTTTATAAAAATAAAAATATTGGAAACACAAAGACTAATATACTCCTTCTATCCCAAATTAATAGCTTCATTTGGTTTTTGAAGATGAACTAAAATTAGTTCAATTGAAAAACCAAATGGAGCTATAAGTATATGACGGAGGGTCAACATGATATCACACTAATATACTTAAAAATACTTTTAAAAGAAGTATGACATTAGGGGGACCAACCTTAGTTTACAAAAGAATGATTAGATATTCTCTTAAAAGTTGAAGCATGACACTGGGACCGTCCTCAGCTTACAAAATGTATATCTTTTTACATGTATTTTAAAAATTTTTAGAGACATACTAAGGCTAAAGAATAGTTCTTTTATAAGTGATTTATAAGCATGTAAAGAAAAGAAAATAAGAAGAAGTAGATGGTAATATTGCCTAAGTGAATTTTTATTTTAGGCAGTTTTTTTAGTGATTATATGCACATAAAGAGAGGAAGATAGTAATTTAGACTATTTTGAGCATATGTAACTAAAACTTATTTGTCATAATTTTATTCTTTCACAATGACTATAGTCAGATGTTCAAAGTGTAGTCATAATACTTGTTGAAGTATATTTAGTAATATTTAATATTAAAAACATATTAGTATGTGTGATACTTTATATACTTTAGATTTTTATATATATATTGTTTTTATTTTTTTAGTTCGAGCCTGGGCTCATGATTCACTTACTTAAGTTCGAGCTCGAACTCGAGTCAAACTTTGGATTTCCAATTCCAGCCGAGCTCGAGCTAAAAATTTCAAGCTTATTTGAGCGTCAAGCCGAGCTTTAGCAATTTGAGCTTGAGCCATAAAAGCCCAATACTCGGCTCAGATTGGCTTGTTAACACCCCTATGTATGATGTAGGATTTTGCTAGGCTCATGCCCATTAGCGTGAGCTTGGGCTCATATCAATAAGGTTTTTGATAAAATTTTGGAACGATAATTTAGTTGTGGACTTTCTTTTTCATGAGAATAATGCTACATTGACATTAGGTTTCATAAGCAAACCTAATTCATCATCTAAAAATAATTGATTAGTGGGGTCTAAAAAAATGAGCCCTACTAATCAATGATGTTTGGAGGATAAAATAGGTTCATAACGTACAAATCCTCCATAACTTAAGTATATAGTTTTTAAATCATACTATAATATAAAATAAATTAATGTAATACTAAATTTTCAAATTCTAACTATTTGAGTCATGTTTCATACTAGCAATTACTATTTTACCCCTATTTGACATGTCCTAATCCCTAAAATATTATAATTTTAATCCCTATTTGTAGGTTATAATTTTTTCAAATTTATAATATTATATGTTATAATCTCAAATTCGAATTTAAGCATTTTTTGTACTACAAAACTTTTAAATTCTAACTATTTGAGTCATGTTTCATAATAACAATTATTATTTTACCCCTATTTGACCTATCCTAATCCCTAAAATGCCAAAAATATTATAATTTTAATCCCTATTTTTAAGTTATATTGTTTTCAACTTTATAATATTATATTTTATAATCTCGAATTTGAAATCGAGCATTTTTTATTAAAAAAGTTCTTGATGAGTTATCAAATAAGATCTTACATGATTATATTTTCTCATACTTTTTGTAGGCCCTAGGTGTATAATATACTTTTTATTTTTTGTATATTATATATAAATTTAGATTAGAATATTTTAATACCATTAAAAAACCTCTAAAGGGATCTATCAAGGAAGACTCGTTGTTAAACTAGTACAAAATATTAATCACATGCTCCATGGTACAAACTCATAAAATACTATTATTTTTACTAGGAAAAACTTTATATAAGCCCGGGCTCATATACGCCTATGTGAGCCCGGGCTATATGGCCGTTAGATTTACATCCGGCGGCCCATAATACTAATGGGCATTTAAACCCATGAGTATTATGGGCCGCCGAATATAAATCCAACGGCCCATAGAGCCCGACGTATGTGAGCCCAGGCTCATATATATATGCCTATGTGAGCCCGGGCTCTATGGGCTATTGGATTTACATCCAGTGGCCCATAATACTCATGAGTTTAAATGCCTATGAGTATTATGGGCCGCCAGATATAAATCTGACAGCCCATGGAGCCTGGGCTCCCATAGGCGTATATAAGCCTAGGCTCACTCATATATATATATATATATATATATATACGTGTGAGCCCAGGCTCTATGGGCCATTGGATTTACATCCAGCGGCCCATAATACTCATGGGCCGCCAAATATAAATTCGACGGCCCATAGAGTTCGGGCTCACGTAAACGTATATGAGTCTAGGCTCATATAAACTTTTTCATATATATATATATATATATATAGGATCCCGTTTAAAAGTGCCGTGGCTCATCTAAAGCATACACGCCCACTGTACCTTAGTCGTCCGATTAACATCTTATGGCTTTTGATAAACCCGAGACATTTAACCCTAGTTAACGGGCAGCAATATACTCCTTCCCAGCCCGATCCTCCTTCCAGCCGCTCCCCGCTCCACCGAGAAACCCACGGGATCTCCCCCCACCGCCACCAATCCCCCACCGCCGCTAACCCCTGTGGGTTGTCCATCCCCCGCCAGCCACCGCCACTACGTCCTCAGCTACCAACCCCCATGGGTTCTTCATTGTCGTCTGCTTAGAAGACCTCACGTGGTATCCTCTGTCATTCTGTAAGTTCGCCACCGGCGAGCTACCGATCTCTCCTTCGTAAGTCGCCACCGGCCACAACACCTCATCACCCAAATATTTTGCGGATAGTTTTGGAGCTTCAGTCACTGTCCAAAAATGGCAGCAATAAAAATCGCCTCACTTTGACGCCGTACTCCTCCGCACCACTGGAGCTTCTCCCTCTGGCCGTCGCCTATTTCCTCTCCGATGAGGCCCCCTCTGTGGCCTCCTCTATCGGACTTGCCTTCTTCGCCGATTTCCTATCTCGAAGGAATAGCCTTGAATGGCGTTGCTTCCCCTTCTGGCCCTGATTCAAGGTCCTTGAACTGCATTCCCAAGTTGTCCGTTCAGTGTCGGATTGAGGAAGATGCTTCAGATTGTTCTCTGCGAGAGTCGGACAGCATCGGGAGCAGGAAGGACGCCGTGATCGATTTCTTCCTTTCCTCGTTTGCTTCGTGCTTCATGAAATTCTGGTTTGTCAGTCTAGCTCGCCTCCCTGCTTTGGATTTCATGTTCTGGAAAGAGCTTATTTGTTACAAATTCTTGAATTTTCATGAAGTCAATTTCTGGGGAGTGTTCTCAATGATCAATTTCAGTGTCAGGACTTTACATGAGAGATTCTCAAAGAATTTAGCTCCTGCAGAGGTCTTTAGGAGAAGGTGCTCCCCTTTTCAAATTTAAAATTTTGTTTTTTTACAATGCTAAACTCCAAGACAGTGATAATTTTATTTTATTTGGCAATGCTCACTGGCTTTAATTATTACTATAAATCTTCTAATCGGATGTTATTTATGTAGTCAATTTGTTGGAGAGTATGTAGCTTTTGATCACTTTATAAAGCAATCGGAAATTATAGCGAAAAATTTACTACTATATATTTCGTTGTATTTTTGCTGATATGGTCCGTAGGAATGTGGGAGTTCCAAATCTGAGCGCAACACAATGCAAGGCAACTGATACAACTAACAACGCACTAAAGCGATGAGATTTTAACTATCCTATATTAATAGCTCTATTTGGTTTTTCAAAATAAACTAAAATAAATCATTTGGAAAATTTAGTGATTTTTTTCTTTTTTCTTTTTCCCCTTCTCTGAACTAGGGATGGGTGGTTGGTTCCCTTTGATGTTGGCAGTAAATCACCCGACTTCTGCAATTTAGCAAGGCGTAGCTTGTGTTTTTGACATACAGAATTGGAAAGTAAATGAATTTACGAATTTTCAGTATGCCAAATTGTAGACTCATTTTGTATTGATTCTTATATTATGCATATGATATTTTCCACAACAATCTCCACTCTTCTGCTGCAATCATCCTTCTGAAGTTTACATGGTCAGAGAGGAGGAGGAACTACCACCCTCTTGCAGCAGCTGTATTCCACCATGTCTTAAAGTTAATGAGATTGCACAATTACCACACCCATCTAGCCAGCAAGTATAGAACTTTCAGAGTGCTTGGACCCTTGCGGAATGAGGTTTACACCACAGAACCGGCCAACGTTGAATACATCCTCAAAACCAATTTCCAAAACTATGGGAAGGTGAGCAGTCAGATTCTTGGACTCCCATACTTGGGCTTCTTTGTGCTGAAATTATTCCAGTTTCTTACTTGAAATCTTGGTTTGCTGTGATCAGTTTTATGTTTTTCTACTTGTTCTCTATATTAGACACCAGCCAGGCAGCCACCATTTCAGGCCTTTGAATACATTGATACAGACTTTGAGAATTTTCTTGTGCTCAAATTTGATTGGCTGAGTTGTGAAGTTACTATAGTTAAAAACCTATTTTACCTGGATATTATGTATTGCAATTTTAAAGATTGAGGTCATGGGTGCTAACTTGTTTCAGGGTTGGTTTCACTACAAAAGACTGAATGACCTGTTTGGGGATGGGATCTTTGTTGTAGATGGGGAGATGTGGAAACAACAAAGAAAACTGGTTAGCTATGACTTCTCCACCAAGGTCCTGCGGGACTAGCAGTGTAGTTTTTCGAAGTAATGCTGCAAAGCTTGTTCTTTTGGTTGCACAGTCTGCAGTCACCAACCCAGGCATTAGAAGTTCAAGTGAGTCTTTGAAACTGGCAAAACCAAAAAAGAGAAGGGAAGATGAGCCCAGCTCAATTCTCTTTAAGTCACTACTTTATTATTGGTTTTTTTTTTTTTTGCAGGAGCTGTTCATGAAATCTGCACTGAAATCAGCTCAATTAACTTTTGTATTTGTTAATGTTGCCCTTCTTCCTCTCCTTATATTTCCAATTTTGATAATTGTCTCACTATTGCCTTTTTTTGCCTTCAAGTTTCCTTTCCAGAATTCTTGTGTTTTAAGATCTATATGTGGTACTTTATGGGCCCTGATTTTGATGAATGGGAGTTTTCAGCCTATATAAATCAAACTGTGTTATTAGAGCTATGCTTTTATTGTTTCAAATCACATGGCATCAAGGTTTTGATTAACATGCCTTATCTGATCATTTTGCAATTGATACGGTAGGCATTGTTGTGAAAATTGTCATGTGCCAGGAGAGACTATGCCTTGAGAGAGTAGTGGAGATTGCTGAATTATGTTTGCTGATAAGTGAAAGTATAGAAGAGAGTTTTTGAAGCTTCACAAGAATCTTTATAGGAGCCTGAAGGCATTAGATGCCATGAATGAGGCTTCGTGGAAGAGGCTTGAGGACAATCAGGCTTTTAAGAAATGCATCGATATCAAGTGAAGGATACTGTTATTAACTAGAAGCAACTTGTATATTGAACTTGAAAATGTAAGTGCATAAGAATAAAATTTGGGGATATGGGCTGTTTTTGCCCTGAATGACGATATTTGTTTGTATATATATTTTTAAGTACAATTTGTAGTTGTATTTTACTTAATTTATTACAAGCAAGTGGGCTTTCAATCCACTCGTAAATTGAAATCTTGGGCAAAACTTTTTATAGCTTTTAGTGTTGACAGTGATGGTTTTGGCAGGGGAGATGGATCTAACTTGTATTTCTTGTGAATTATCCGGAGTGATATGATAGATGGCTGCAGCAATATGTATAATTGATTAAAGATATATAAATTAGAACACAAGTGCATAAAAATATTGACTCTATTACATTATTTAAACCCCATAATGACTTTTGCCTGAGGCTAGAACAGCAAAAACCCAGATCTCATAAAAGGCTCTTGTTATATTTGATGGCATTCTCTCTTGTCTATAAGAAAATGGATATATTGTTACAAACACATGGAGTGTCTTCATTTCAATTCAAGAAATTTTGATGGCATCCCTCTTCATTTCGCTCCCAAATTTCTTTAATTGCCTTCCAATGGTAAAAAGAAAAATTAAGATATTATTTTTATCCCATGCATTGTGGTCAGCTCCTTTTGGGAAGCACAATAACGTCCACCATCTGCATCCCTACCAGTAGCTTTATCATCCACACGCTTGAAGTTCCCATCCACCATTGTTGCCATGTTGGGATTCCCCTATTTGCTAGACTGGATGGCACAGACCCACCCACATGCTGCCGCAATCTGCGAAGTCATGACAGATATAAAATGGGAATAATTTGTTCCTTCCAATGGTCATAGCACTACTTATAACGCATTTTCATATGTTATTACATGTGAAACTTGAATTGTTTCTTTTTGGAGTCTCACTAGCCAACTAAGAGCAAGACAGACATTTTTAACTTTTAACCCTATAGAGAAATACTGCCTAACTAGCCCAAGAAAATGACTCTGAAATCTCCTCTTATATTCATTTCCAAGCGACATAGAGATGTTAGCAATCATAATCATATGAATAGACATACAAATCACCACTATAGAATAGACATACAAATCAGAAGCTAGCAAAGAGAAAACCCCATCAATTAAAATGGATCAGGAAACACACATGTTCCCACATGAGACCGGGATTGAATAGATTTTTCTATCTGAAATTGATTGAATTAGTCATGTCCTTCACTTACTATAAAAATACTGCATTTTTTTCTGCATCTGCCATTTTTTCCTGCATTTTTTATACAAGTTACTTTCTTAATAATGTTCCTAAACTCAATAGAAATACCCTAATGTGACTACAGGAAGAAAGAGTTTCCTTCAGTTAATTGAAAATTTCATGACCCTCCTCTTTCACGTCTTATGTTGGTCCCTTCTTGAAGGGATTAGTAGCTCACAAGCACATCAACAATTCTACTGCTAACAGAATAATCTTATACCCAAATCCAGAAACAAAAACAAGAACATGAATTAGCATCAAAATGTGGAAAGAAAGGTCACTCTAGAATGAGGCGTAAGATCATGACCTCAACTTGTTTGCAAAAATACGACTCACAACACCTTTCTTCAAGCTAAGAATTTGATCGAAACAAAAATAAAAAGTGAAAGATGGACAACCCTCTCCAATGGTCAGAAAAATAAAAAACTAAACATATAAATGTCACTGGAAAAATTATTACAGACAGAACATGGAACAATAATAATATTCAAGAATCGACAACCTGCGACGACATAGAACAATACCTGAGATGCGTATCTGAGATCACTGCAGGACAAGGCTGGAAATAAAAAGACAAATGTGAAAAAACAAGTTTCGCCTCTTCAAGTTAAAAAATGTCACCATTAAACAACTGCACATACTCCCTGCGCAGAGCAGATCCATATATATTTTGGCACAACTCACCATTTTTCTCATGAGGATCAACAAGATCACTTCTCTCATGATCCAATGATTCTACCAAAGCAGCAGTATCCTGCATGTACGGAAATTTAATAATGACTACGTCAGTTTCCAACAGATTTACCAGAAAACAGATAGAATCTCCCACACAATAAAGTCCCTTTTTTGGAAGTATCAAATGATATACTTAAACCCACAAGGCAAATAAATATAATTGCACCCAAATCACCACCCAAGTGTCTATATCTATTAAATGTAGACACATATAGCTTAGCAACAGAGATATAATACCTTAATAGTGTCTGTAGCAGGGGCAGTTTTGCCGGCAGCAGATTTACTTGAAGATGAGCTGTCAAAATCTGAATCTAGAAGTCAAAGTAAGTACAAATCAACAGAGGGTGAAACTGAAGCAATGGTAACACAAGAACAACTCTGTCAAGATTGATATAATCAAACGTTCCCAAAGAAGCATTAATTTCGAAAACAAAATCTCTGGCAAAAACACATAACTGCTGGCAAAGTTCAACGGAGCCAAGATTTGCAATAGTGCAAGCTTTTCCAGCATTATTGTATGCATATGCAATACAAAAACTGTATCCCTAAAAAGGCAGCTTAATATGCCCACTCTTGAAATCAATACTAAAGCCATGTACCCAAAGAAAAAATATTAAAGCCAAGTCTAAATTACCTAACCCCAGCACAATTCGCGGGCTATTGCAAGATCAAACACAATGTAATTGCTAGAAAGAAGCGAACAACTCAAATCTAAGGCCAACTAAATTCAACCTTCGTAGTCAAATTATTCTATAATAAATACTCCCTTCAACAGCCAGAGGGAGTAGTTTATAGAGAATGAAAACGATAGACTCTTTCGCACTGTTCTATTTGTTCTTTTCTCTGTGTTAACAACTAAACCAATCAAACACCGTTCATACCTTATCTAAATGCACAATTTACATTTATAAACTTTTAAAATCCACTACCTGGAACATACACCCAAATAGACAAGGCAACTTTTGCATAAAAAATTACATGTGTAAAACTTCAATTCCAAAGAAACACCAAATCCTAGAATGACCTTTGAAGTCATTGCTAACACATAGCAATCAAATAAGTGAGACAAAAAAAGAGGAAATATTAAAACTAACCACTAGATGAGGAATTCAAATCACTACTTGAGTCGCTCGAACTGCTGCAGTAGCTGTCTCTAACAGCTGCATCCTTTTCAATCTCCACATGGGCATAGCTTGAGACTGGAGGATCATTTTCACCTATATCTATATATTCATCTTGTGCAGGGTCATTGCCTAAAATGCAAAGCATTGAACTAATTAAAATAAAGAAAGCGACGATTCTTGCTTCCATTATTATATAACAGGTAGGTTTCTATTACCTTTGCAGGGCTACATAGAATGATCAGTGAGCCCAGATTCATTCATAGGCTGCATATATTCACAACAATCAGGATAATATTGCAATTAAACTTTCTAAAAGAATAAATTAAAAAGCTCAAGAAAAAGCATACTGCATCTATTTTACATACCTGCCCTTCCACCTTCTCTACGAGCTTCTGAGCAATATAATCATCTAAAAGCCTCCTCAATGTCAACAAAGTGTCATCGCCAAGAGTATCAAAATCAATTTCAATTTCACTCTCGCTGATCTGGTCATTAAGCTGACTATTGTTCCTCAGTTAGTTAATAACAGATTCTGGCAAGTCCCCATCAAAAGCCTCTAATTCCTTGTTCAGCCTCCATCTTTCATCATCTGACATAACTTGCATTATGCCATCTCTATTAACTTTATTATCTGCTGCAGGGAGCTTCCACTTATTTAGCGCCACTACAGGCTCACAAGATTCTGCTTTCCTTGGAATGGCTACTTTTTCTAACATGGGCTCTAAATACTACCCTGGAAGCATTTTAGAATCTACTCTTTGTTGAGTGTACTCTAAAAGAACAGTCGGTGCCATATGTTTATTTAATCCCCAATTTGCATAATCCAACAAGCTCAGTAGCTAACAATTTTGAATCTACTATCTTCGCTGCTTGAGGGGCAGGGATGGGCAGGGCAAGAAGGCGGCTTGAGGGGCAGGGATGGGCAGGGAAGCAAGGAGGCGGCTTGAGGGGCGGGGATGGGTCGGGAAGAAAGGAGGTGGGGATGAGCCTCGAAACGAGGCGGTGATGGCCGGCGGACCAAGGAGGCGGCAATGTTGGGGAAGCAAGGAGGAGGCGATGTTGGGGAAGCACGGAGGAGATCTTCCACTACCGCAGAGCTCCAACTGCTGAATACCAACACAAACTCTTTAGTTTCATCTTTGAATAACCACAATGTTTAGAAGTAGGAAGAAAAAAAATAGCACCTTACACTAATTCCATCAATAGAAGAAATCTCAGATCATCAAAAGTCATCATTTATGAAAGACAGTAGACTCACATTTTTCCTTGGAGGCCAGCTCTTGTCCATGCCAAGCGGAAGAGGCAAGGTACCATCGTGCCCATACTTAGGGGGGCTCTTTACCGCCATCCTTGCTGGCCTATTGCCGGTGCTGGCATCGAAAGTCGGGCAAATTCTAGGAAGAATCCAAAAAGAAAAGGGGACGGATGTCTGACTTGTGACTCAAAATTGGAAGAGAGAATCGACCCCAACGCCATCTCGATCAGAAGGAGAACCAAACGGGTCAAATTTCTAGGAAGGGAACTTGAGAACGAATAAATGGTCGTCGTTGGAGGGTGGGGTGGACTTCTATAGGAGGGGGGGGGGGGGGGGGGAGGGGGATAGGCGGGAAATCTTTTTGGGCGCCTCTGGTCGAGCTCGGAGCTCTGGTTTAAGGCTGATCCAACTCTAGTTAACTGCAAGGAATCAGAAGTATTAGATGTCATCGGACGGTCAATTTTAAAATGGGCATTTATACATAATATATATGTATATCTATATATATATATATATATATATATATATATATGAGCTTAGTTGAGGTGAGCCTGGGCTCACGCTCCCAGGCCCACCGGGCCGTTGAATTTATATCCAACAACCTACGTAGCATGGGTTGTCGGATTCCGGTGGGCGTGGGCTCACGCAGTTGAGCGTGAGCCAAGGCTTTTATATATATATATATATATATTTATTTATTTATTTATTTACTTCATTCAGAGACAATACGAGACATAAGTCGTTGCAATAAGAGCCCTGCTCGCGCAGCGCGACTCGTTGAGAGTTGAGACGTATCGGCGGCAGAAGCAAACTCTCCGTCGCACGGTCAACCGACACTGGCTCTGCAGATTCCGGCGACGCTGGAGATAAACCCTAGCATCCGTAGAGTAGGGGAGGAGGGCGTCTTCCCCTTCAGGCTTCGGCTCAGTAGAAGCGGTATTGGAAGATTCGGCGAACTAGGGTTTATTTCGGTTGCATCATCCGCTCAAAGTCGTGATTTTGGATTCGGTGGGCGATTTGTTGTGTGAAATGGAGGCTGGTGCGAGCGGATTGGACGACAGGACGTTTCAGGGGAATTTCAGCAGCAATGGGTTGCGAAGGTTGCGGGAGACGCTGAAGGAGAAGCTGGCTGATTTCATGGGGGACTACACCGATGACACCCTCGTGGTGAGGCTTTACTTTCTTCTTCGTTGTTCTTTCGTCGTTCTTTGGTTACTATGCTTGTCCTCTTGTAGTATGATGGCGAATGCCGCATTTGCTTATTGGTATCAAGCGATGGTTATACATAATTTGTTGATGACCTACATTCAGCTGTGTAAAAGGCTGCGAGTGGCGCCTGCAAAGCTTGAAAATGTATCTTGTGGAAGAGCGTATACAAAATGACAAAAAGCATTGATCCACAGCCATTATTGTAGATAGTGTTGTTGTACATTTTAAGATGGAGCAATGCTATGGGTTTTCATTGTCTGACCTCTTTATGTGGTTTTCTGGTTTTTATCACTTGTCTCATTTGACCTTTATTAGGGGAAACAAGTAAAATCAGTCCATGTAAAATCCATGTCAGCAGAGGATATTGACGAAGACTGCAGTGGGAGGTTCCATAGCATATTTCGAGTGGATGGGTTTCTGTTTTATATTTCTGACTCTTGAAATTAAAAATCGTTTTTTTATGTGATAACTCTAAACAAATTGAAAATATATAGAATCATGATTGATTATTTTGTAGTTTTCTTTAGAAGATGCATTCATCATCCTTGCCAGTCACGATTAGAACCACTATTACACTTATCCATTAGTCAACGAGTCAATCAATCAACAAGTCAACAAATTCTTTGGACTTCTTTGACTTATCTCTGACGTCCATATAAGCTTGTTCTAAAGCTTCAGCATATTCCATATCAGGCTCTCCCTCATGAAAGGAGCTTGACCGCGAGCTTAAATATCCAAAAATATGCTCCTAAGGTCCATGATGCTCAAAACAAATCTGAGACATTAAAGGTTTTAGAGATGGTATAATGTGGGGGAAGATTGACAATATAAGCATTGCCATTGATCTTTTGAAGGATAGAATATGGCCCAATTTTCTGTCACAAATCTTGTTGTATGCATTAACTGGGAACCTTTCTTTTCTTAGGTACTTGGCCACCTACTTGAACAGTTTTCTTTTGCCTCTTCAAATCAGCATAAGCCTTATAAGATTTACTAGACTCTTGCAATGTCTGGTGCACTTCTTGGTGAATAGCTGTGAATTTGTTCAAAGTGTTGGCAGCAGTCACATTGTCTCCTTTGGCTGGTGGGCAATAAATCAAATGGATTAGAAGGAGTAAATCCATAAACAACGTCAAATGGGGGCTTGCTAGTAGATCGGTGCACAGTGGAGTTATAAGCAATTTCTGTTTGTGGAAGAAAATTATGCCATTGTCTTGGCATAGTACTGGAAAGGCAGCCTAGCAGATTGTGCAACACCTGATTTACAATTTCAATTTAGTACAAGATATAGAACATGTTGAAGCTTTAGCACAAGCTTATATGGACACCAGAAAGTCCACATACAAAGAGAAAATAGGAAGCTGGTCTTTGAATAATTCACTTTCTTGTTGATTGGTTGACTTGTTGACTAATGAATAATTGTAATAGTGGCTGCTAGTTGCTAAGTCTGTAATTAAAAATGTGAAACTGTTATTAATTAGCTGACAGTCAATTAATTTGTGTTTAGCTGATATTGTAAACGGGTATAAATAGAAGGCCCAAAGGGGGGTTTGGGGAGTTGCTTGACTGTAAAGACTATCCCCAAATTGTATGGATTGCAGCAGAAAGCTCGAATCTTTGTTCTTTGTCTTGTGGACTCAAGGTAGAGTTGGCATCTCCAGCTCATTCCTTGGCCAATTAGCAAGCATACTTAACATGTCATCTAATCTTGGTATTGGACACCTGTATGTGATTGTAATTTTTTTTATGGGCCTCCTATCCACACACATATGCCAAGTTCCATCTTTTTTTAGTACCAACAAAGTTGGGACCGTGTGTGGACTCATACTCTCTCTACTTATACATCTTTTTAGTAGCTCCTCAACATAACTTTGTAAGATTTGATATTCCTTGGAGCTCAACCTGAAATGGGGTAAATTCGGCAAGCTGGAACTAGGAATTAAATCGATTCGATGCTGGATATTCCTCATGGGTGGAAGCTCAATTGGCAATGCATCCGGCATCAAAGACTTTAATTCATCCATTAGACCTTGAAGTTGACTAGGAAGACTATACTCTTTGTCTTCTCTTTAACCACAAGAACAAAACATCCTTGAGCTTCTTTCAGCTCTTGATGTATGTTTAAAACCACAGTAATAGACTGCTGGTCATGAAACTGCCCTTTCCCATATTGTATTCCACGACCCGGCAACAAAACTATCTCTATACCATTGTGCAAAAATGCACAAGTATTGTCCTTCCCATTGTGATGAAATGAGTTTACATCATGTTGCCAAGGCCTCCCAAGTAGCAAATGGCATACACTCATATCCACAATGTCACTCAAGATTTCAGTGTGGTAGATTTTGCCATGGACAATGACAAAAGGCATTTCTCAGCCACTTTTGTCTCATCCACATCCTTTGTCCACCCTATAGTATAGGGTCTTGTGTTCTTTTCAATCTTAAGCTGCTGTTTGTCCATCACACTGCTTGCAACCAAATTCTCATTACTTCCCCTCATCTATGATAGCACTGCATAGGTAGTGGTCTATATTTCTTTAGTTCTAAATACGGTGTGTCATTGTGTGTAGGGGCCAACATCATTCTCCTTACTACTAATGAAAGTGTTAACTCTTCACAAGATAATCTATCATCTTCTTCCACCATTTCAATCAGAATTTCATCAGTTTTAGATGCAATATTTTTATCATGCGAATTAGTAGTATTGGCTGAAGTGAGATTTGTTACGTGTCTGTCTAGGCACTGATTGGATCTATGACCTGGCCTGTTGCATCTATAACATTTGATTGGCGGTGGTGGAGCATAAGGATTAGACCTCTAATTGCTTGACTCAAAATCAACATTTGGATGACTTTTTGGACTTATTGTTCCCTATGTTGTTACTTGAAGCAGCTCCACTATTTTTATTAGCGGTAAAACTGGCTGACCTAGATCCAGCTCTTTCCATCTGCATCTCTGCTTGGGTAGCCAGCTGAATGCCATCAGCTAATGTATAGACAAGTTTAATCATAACTCTGTCGTGATACTGCTACTTTAGTCCATTGATAAATCTTGCATAAGTTGTTGCTCGGATTCTGCCAGATTATTGTGAGCGGACAACCTGTGAAATTCCCCCTCATATTCTCACGCACTTTGTGAGCCCTGCTTGCAAATGTGGTGCTGATGAAACAGATATTGGTCATAATCGGCCAAAAGAAATCAGGCCTTGATCAATTACTTCATCATATGCCAAGATTTCACTCGATCCTTTCCAATCTTTGTCCTGGATATCTGTATTATCTCTTACCATGTAGAGGCTCTTGCATTGAGCTTGCAGGCAACCTATTTGACCTGCTTATCCTCTGGAATATTCATGTAATCAAAAAATTGCTCCACTTCGACCATCCGGTCCAAGAATTCTTCAATATGAAGTTGACCATTGAAAGTTGGCAAGTCCAATTTCAGGCAAAAATCTTGACCAAACTTATCATTACCTCTTCGTGCCCAATTTTGTTGCCTTTCAGCTTCTTCATTACTGGAGTTGCAAAAGTCAACTAGAAATTACAAAGTATGCTGATTGTGTCCTGGTTCAGCCAGAAATTGTGGATGTCATTGGTTGCTGTCAAATTCTACTGGATTTGGTGGTGGATGAAGATCCCTGCTTCAATTGACATCTCGATTTTTATTTCCTTTTCGATCACCATTTCAATTGGGTTGCTGTTAAAAATCCAGAGACAACTGTTGGATGTGTTGGACCAGCTTCTGTTGAATCCCAGTTTGATCCTGCATCTGCTGTTGTAGTCGATTGATCCATTGAACAAGAGTCTGGATTCTTCGTTCTTCATTCTCCCCGTGGGTTGCCATGGATGCTGCTTGTGTTTCCGACAACTGGCACTAAATTGATGGGAAACATGATCTGATGTCTCAATAGCAGATTGGCATGGTTGGGCATGGTTGTCTTTAACAGTCAGATAAGATAATATGCTGGATTTCTGACAATTTGACTGCTTATGCATCTTTTTCATCTTTCTGATATGCAGGAATATATTATTGTTTTGCTCAAGAATGGACGGCACAAAGCTGAAGCCGTTCAAGAGTTAAAGGTCTTTTTGGAACATGACAGTGGCTCATTTGTATCATGGTAACTAATTTTTATTTTCTGTCAACCTAGTCATTTGCAGCTGAATTATCTTAATGTTTATCTTGTACTTTTTGATTGCTTATCTTAATGATTTGTCATACAGGCTATGGGATCATTTCTTTTCAAACATGCACCTATATGTTCAACTTGAGGATTCTTTGCCAGAGGACCCAGTAAAGGCCGAAAATGTTTCAGAGATACAGACATCAAGAAGAGGCACTTCAGAACAAAAACCTTCAAACAGGGACTTTATCAGCCCGAAAAAGTATATGAAAGGACTAAAAAGCAGGCGGGATAGGGGATGGGATGGATTGATAAGGGATGAGGCAGAACCTCCTCCCTTTGTAAGCACTGAAGTCGATGGTATTCCATTAGAGAAAAAAATTTATGAGAAACCAGGAACCAAAAAGTGCGCTCAACTTTCTAAATCCTTAGTCCAGGAGAAATGGAGCCGACATGATGTGCGACAATCAGCTAAGGTATAAATATCTGATTCCCCTGTTATTGCTTGACCAAATGTAATTACATATCATCTGGTTTGTATATGGAAGACCTTGCATTTCTTTTAAGGTTAAGTTCATAGCTTACATATCTATGCTTTTTTTGTAGTGGATTTAAAAAATAGTTCTTAAGCATAGGTTGGTATCTATTTTTTATAAGTGTAAGGAAGGTGGGGAGTCAGTTTTAACTGAAAATTAGAAACAAAACACAATTTATATGTTAATCTTTCTATTTGAGATCAACCTGAACCTACTGGATTTGGTAGAAATGAAATGCAGGGAATATGAATGAATTGTGTTGACAAACATGCTGTATATTCTTCACTTGTTGATCTATCTTCCCATTTTTTTAGAGGGCAGTGCCTTCTTCCTGTTTGGGCATGGATGCCCCTCGCCGGATGCTGCAACTTGCTGTACGGGAAGCAGTGACATCTTCGCTAACATCAAATTCAAGGCCAGAGTCAAGACCATTAAAGCGACTTCGCTCAGTGGTCTCAAGACATGGAGCAGACTCTTCCATTGAAGAGCACTCTTACCGGACTAGATCTGTTGTTGGGATGAACCGAAATGGCATTGCTTCTGCAATTAAAGCTGCTGCTGAGGCTGCTCAGGATGTAGTGAAGGTTAGATGTTCTGGAAATGTTTTTGATCAAATGGGTCATAACACGGGCATGACTGAAACCACCAACCCATCATCTGAAAATTTTGTTAAACTTCAGACTTTAGAGGAGAGTGGTTACGAAAAATATTGTAATGGAATGGAATATGATGAGGAGTTTGAAGGAAAAGTCGCAATGCTGGAAAGGGAAGCAGGTATGACCTCTGATACAACATCAGATAATGATGGATGTGCAGAGCTAGACGTGGTCAGGCATCAGGATGCAGAGGTTTGTCACAGTGCCTCTACTGTCCAAAAAGATGAATCAGTTAAGGTGCAGTATAGTATTGCTCAAAGTACAGATTGTGTTCTGCAAAAGGCAAGGGCAAAAGATCAGGATACGCCGAATACATCTCATGGGATTGTGAACATTTCTGTGAATGTGAACACGTGGAAGCCAACTCATTATCAGGTGCCAAGGGAGGCTCCGCGGGAAATTAAAGAAGTGGACAGCCGCCAAGCACCAAAGGAAAGTGAAGTGGGTCCAGAGAAGACTGTTAGGCCTGTCAAGGAAATGACTAAAGCTATCTCTCCTAGTGTTCATGTAAGATCTTTTTCCATTTCTGGAAGCCATTTGCATATCCTTTTCTTTTCAGGAGTAACTCCTTTCTTATCTTATACATTCTGTCTTTCTTATGTTCAGCTGGGTTATTTTACTTATTCCTTAGGTGGTGGAGCTTTAAATATGTGTAGAATGAAAAAATGTTCTTAATTTCCATTTTCTTTCTTTGCCCCTCCCTTTGGAGCTCGTTGTTTACTTTACTAGAAAATTAGATTGGAAAATATAGATAGTGTAATGATGTATCTTACATTTTTGGCTGTTTGACAGGGAATGGTTCCTACAGCTACGCGAAATGACAGTTGCAAAAGTGGATCATCCATATTTGGTACGATTAGTAATATTATTTTTACCAGAGTTATGCTTTTGAACGGAAAATTAGTCATAATAACAGCTGAGGTTTCTGCAAATTGAATCTACAATTCATTTGTTTATGTTAATAACTCAATGTAACATTATTTTGCTTATGTTCATGTGATCCTATACCGGTTAAGAGAAATGCATAATAGTGATGGGTGTGTATTTTGTAGGATGAATATTTAGTCGTCAATTTCTTTTCCTTGTAGTTTCTTAGTTTTGAAATTTTTTATGTTGGAATTAAGAAAATTTGGTCGTTAATGTCTGTTAGGTTTCTGATTCCTCCGTGTAAATTTCTATTTTGCAGTAACCAATTCACCTGATAACTTATGCTGATTTCCTTTAACTACATATTTATTGTAGGTTTTTACCATGGCATCTATACTGATCTTTTTCAGGCTTGTGATCTTACTTCATTATAAGTTGTTTATGATATGACAACCATTTCTTGAAAAGCAGTTCTGCAGTATTTTTTTTGTGATGCGAGGGTGGCCCGAGAGCATTGTTTAATGATTTTCACTGTTTTGGTTGCTTGTCATCAATATAATTGTTTGTTTAACAGAGTGAAAGGCATTTTTTTGCATGCAGGTTCATATTCTACAGTTCGTCCTGTGGAGGATACAGTAGCTAGAACCATATTTGTTAGTAATGTGAGTGCAAATTTCTGAACATGTAACTTCTGTGGGAAAAACTATGTGGTGTATTGACTGCTGAGTATGCAGGTCCATTTTGCCGCCTCCAAGGACAGTCTTTCTCGGCATTTTAATAAATTTGGGGAAGTGCTGAAAGTGATTATTTTAATTGATCCTGCAACTGCTCAACCAAAAGGGTATGCAAATTAGATATTATATTCGACTCACTTATCTATGATATATTAATTTAAAGTTTTGATTGATTAGTATTTTATGATCTCAAATGTATTTATCTCCCTAAATCAGATCTGCATATGTCGAGTTTGTGCGCAAAGAAGCAGCAGAGCTTGCATTGTCACTCAATGGTACATCATTCATGTCACGTATTCTTAAGGTAAACTGCAAATTTGTCCATTTCGTAAACTCGTTTTGTTTCTTGAAATTCTTCTTGTTTAATTTTGCCTCTCTTGAAAGGTATCCATGTTTATATTTTGCTTGTAGGATTTTAGATAGGGACAAGACTGCAGGTTTATGGTCTCAATATTTTTTATGTAGGTAGTTTGGGCTTCCACTGCACAACATGAAGCTGCTTCAATGATGAGCTGGCCGCGGATTGTCAGAGGATCACACTTTACTGCTAGGATTGCAAGAATGCCATTGACAAGAGGTGTTCGCGGTGCATTTCGTGCCCACCTCCCTATTAAACAAGGGGCTCGGAGTTTGCAGTGGAAACGAGATGCCACATCTGGGCCAAGTGGTGGTGATGTTGTTGGAAGTACAACGACATATTCAAGTGAGCAGAAATTGACTAACATTTGAAGTGAGTAAACTGTACTGGAAACAGAGTACGAACATTGTTTGGCATGAGTGTATTTGGGACACAATTGGAAGCTCTTATGGAAGCTAGAAGGCCTTGTTGAGGAGGCTAGACTTTTTTTGCTATGAACTGGGATGAGAATGGAAGAAATGTTTATTTGCTGCAAAATAAATATTTTCCTCTGAGCTAAAGCATATAGAAACTGAGCTTTTCAGATCTATATAGTATTTGGAAACTGAACCATTCGGAGAAAGGGGGGCAGCATTCTTTTCGTCATGGATAAGCTTGTCCCTTCAGAAACATCTGAATATGCATGGCCTTTGAGTTTGATTAATGAAAGGCATTTTATGCTTTGCAATTTTATTGTATATATATTTTAGATGATTTTTCTGTTGGCTGTTATTCTTCATGTAAGAGGCAAACGGGAATGGGCGTTTGAATGGCATTTTTGGAATGGCTGGTATATAATTTTGGCGTAATTGTATTTCAAGATAATGTATAGATTTGTAAATAATTCTAAATGAGTTGGTGAAATGTAAATTTAATTTTTTTCTGGAAGTAAACTTCTCTGGCTGAATACAACACTGGCAGACTGAAATTTTTGATGGCATGCACTTTGTCGTTCACATGGTTGATAGGAATTTGTGTAAGTCCATGAAGTTGTTTGATTTAGCTCAAAATTACTTACAAACCAATTTTGGAACTACATTTCTTTTTTTTGTTACAAATTTCGGAACCACATGGTTCGAAAATATTTCCTCATCGTATATGGTTGTTTTACACCTTTAATTAAACCTTCATGTCACTAAGGATCTTTTAGAAAACTTAAGTTTATTGCTTGTATTGTGAATTTTTATGTTATATATTCTGTTAATTGATTGGTTTAGTGCGTTTTATTTAGGGAGTCAAATTGGTTGCAACTGCGCTTTTATAATGGGGAAATTTGAATTGGTTGATCTATGCACAGTGGACTATTGCAGTTAAGCGGGCCGTCTCGAACTGTCCAAACTTGCATGCAATTTCCTTAACTCCACTCTCAGTGGTTTGGGTCTTCACATTTGCTGACATCACTCATTTGCTGATTACAGGGTACACGCAGCTATCTTCTTAAGGCCTTCTTCATCACTCATTTGCTTTTATTTTTTTTAGCATGGAATGCTATAAGCCATAAATAGATGACCGGATTATATGATGGGTCTTTTTTGGTGGGCTGACAATATTTTTGTTATCTGTGGCAGCGGTGACTCAAAACGGAGGCCGGGGTTGAGTCCCCTTAGTCAGGACGACTCAACCAAGATTTGAACCCCTAAAAACATGGCATTTGCAATGAGTTCACAGATACAGCCCTGTAAAGCTGCAGAAAGAGGCAAAAAGATAGAGAAGCTCAGCCTTAAGGTGCTACAAATATGAACTCCGTGAAAATGCCGTGTAGCCTGTGGTTTGTACCAAGTGCACGTCTTCATGATCAATCTTCCACACACAGTTGTCAACAACTTTAAACCCCAAGTAATAGGCCCTTTACCCAAGAAGGTATCCGACCAAGCTAAAATATCAATGTTGTCCTTCAAGTTCAATTGGTTCATCATTTACTTCGATCTCCACCTTGTTGCAGACATATAGAAGGTGCAATTGAGAGAGATTTTTCACCATTGACTACATGGTAAAGAGATTATTGATGGCGTGGGAGGAAGCAGTGGACTGGACGGCTGATGCCCACGTGGTAGACAACCCTTGGTAGTGCCAATTTGAGCAAATCCTTAAAAAAAATACAACACATTAAGTAATAGTGAACAATAATATCAATTCACAAAATTTGCATATAATTCAATCAAACAAAGAAATATACAAATTCACCTTCGGGGTCGAAACCCTGGGACACGGATTGAATAAAAACCTCCACAAGGAGCCCCTTTAAGCATCATGTGATACATACTAAGGAGAGATTAGAATAACCTCTTCAATTGAGTATTATTCAACCCGGTTGAGACTTGTTTCTTCTCTTGACACCAAAGAGAATGACCCTTCCTTCCCCAAACACTAGGAAAAGACTTGACTTTGAGAGGGTTTGAAGGGAGAATAAAGCATAGAGATGAGGGAGACTTGGATTTCTACGTACAAGGGCTTGAAAAAGGCCCCTTTTTCATCTTGATCGTCACACACCATAGAGGAGAAAACATATGATTTTTCCCAGTTTTTCACAAGTGCCCACCAACCCTTTATGTGAGAGAGAAGATATATGCATGAGAGTGGGAGAATTCGTCTCCCACTCGCCCTCTAACTGAAAAACCAACGTACATGAATAGGACTGACCATGTCCTATCCCGTTCACCTCACATGGGTGGGGTCCACACGTTCTTCCAGCCTCTCACATCTCTCTCTTTTGTTTCCTAGTTATGTGGGAACGAGACCCATTAACCCAACATCCCCGACTTAGGTGAAGTGCCCACATACCAAAACAACAACTTGTGCACCTAGTTCTATGATAATGTAGGAGTAGTTTTCATACTGAACTCAACAAGAGCTGGTGTTTTAGCATTGTTAAAGTCCTATACTATGAACAAGACATACAAACCGATTTGTCATTAAGGCTTTTTGTTAATAGATATGCCAACATCTCAGAAGTAGGAAGATGGTTTACTAATAATTTTCTTTTCTGTAGTATGTCAAATATAAAGTAGTAATGCACTTCAATGTGTTTACCCCTACTACTGATTTCTCCATTTCTAAGTGTCGCCACAGTCGTCAGATTATCACAAAACACCTGGACAGGAGAATTATCCTAGCTCTCTAACCTAAGTCTGGCTAGAAAGTCTTTTATCCATACTACTTCCAAAGCTGCTAAACTGCATGCATAAAATTCACCTTCCATAGTTGACTTTGCTATGTTCTTTTATTTTTTACTAGCCCAAGCTATAGCACCACCTCCAAACATGAAGATAGAACATACATTGGATTTCCTGCTATCTGGGTCCCTAACATAGTCCGAATCACTATACCCAACCAATAATAACTCTTTAGCCTCATAGGTGACTTTCATACCTTTGGTTCCTAAGAGGTACCTGAAGACTTGTTTCACTGGTTACTAGTGAGGCATGCATGGGTTTACCTGACATCTACTTAAGTGCCCTACAATATATCTCAAATAAGGTCGAGTATCCGCCATGACATACATTAAGCTGCCAATAGTTTGTGCATAAATAATTGACTCCATCTTGAGTCTGTTCTTGTTAGATGATATTGCCTGACTTTTAGATAGAATTGTATTCTCATAGATAAGAGACTCAATTGCTTTCCAATCAATTACACTGAAGCATTTCAAGACACTTTCTATGTCTTATTCTTGAGATATACTAAGCAGACTAGCTTTTCTATATTTGTAAATTTCATACCAAGTATGTAGGAAGCCTCACCCATGTCTTTCATCTCAAACTAGGACTTGAGAACTTTTTTAAACTGACAATCAAACTCAAATTATTTACCATCAAAAGGATATCATCTACATATAATGGGAGTATCATAAATCTACTTCTCTCTCTCAACAAATAGACACAATGATCACACTCAATAGTAGTGAATCTATACTCACGAATCAGCCTACGAAAAGTGAAGTATCATTGTCTCTAAGACTGTTTTAGACCATATAATGACTTTATGAATCTACACACTTTATGTTCTTCACCAAGAACAACGAACCCTTCAGGTTGAACCATGTAAATCTCTATTTAGGAATGCAGTCTTTACATCAATTTGGTGTATCTCTTAAGTCATAATGTGCAACTAGCCAACAAACACATAATAAAATCAACTCTATATACAGATGAATAAGTCTCTTTAAAATCAATTCCTCTTACTTGAATGAATCACATGGCCACTAGTCTAGCTTTATACTTGTCAACTGGTCCATCCGCCTTAAACTTTTTCTTGAAGGTCCATTTGCAACAAATAGGTTTTCTAACTTTAGGCAAGTCATTAACAACTTTCTAAAGTTTATCCTTCAAGATTGAGTTTATTTCCTCTTGGATAGTAGCCTGTCATTCCTTAGAATCTAAACTCTTCATAGCTTGCTCAAAAGTTGATGGATCATCAAGTATAGGTTCGTCAATAGAAACCTCATCTTCCACAAGCAATGTATAGAAGTCCCTCAACAAAATAGTCTTCTTTCCCTCAATTCTCGAGTTTCAATTTCACTCTCAGTCATAGGCTACTAACCAATCACTTCCTCAGAAGTGGAGGTAGCTCCATGTTCCCTCTTAACCTCAAATAATTTTACACTCTTACTAGGAGTTCTAGGATCGAAATCCTCTTAAAGGAAATATGAATCTTTGGGCTCCATGACCTTCACTGTCCCATCGGCATGATGAATGATGAACGTGTACCCCTTAGAGAGCTCAACGTACCCTATAAATTTACACTTTATTAAGGTTCAGCTTGCTCCTGTGTTGATCTGACATCTTGACATGTGCCTTTGACCCTTACACCCAAGTTTGGATATTTACATGTTTATAACTCATAAGGTGTCCTCTTGACAACCTTACTTGGTACCCAGTTCAGCACATAGTTAGTAGTGTCTACAGCCTCTCCCCAAAAATGTGTTCTTGGTTCAAAGTGATTAAGGATTGATCTGACTATGTCCATTAAAATCCTATTATACCTCTCAACAACATCATTTTGTTGTGGGGTATAAGGTAAGGTATATTGGTGAACTATACCATGGTCAGTAAAATAGTTCTTGAACTCATTTGAGGTATATTCACCACGTCTATCAGTTGTAAATACTTTAATAGTTTTGCCTAGTTGAGTTTCAACTTCAGCCTTATACTCTTTCAATTTGTCAAAGACATTTGACTTTCTCTTCATAAACATACTCAAACCTAGATAAATCTTCAATGAACATTATCAAATATGTCATACCCCTATGTGTTTGGATGCTTATAGGATCACATATGTCAGAATGAATTACTTCTAAGAGGCTAAGAGCTCTCTAACCTTTAGGGAAGGGATGTCTACTCATTTTGCCTAAGAGACATTCTCACTCACACGAAGGTTCTTAGATATTTTAGAGAGTAGTCCTTGGGATCAAGGACATTATGCATTTTGTTTAAGTTTACATGACATAATCACATATGCCAAATCAACGCATCACCATTACAAACACACGCAAGATACTCAAAACTACTCATATCATTAATCAAAGTCATCTATATCTAATTTGTAAAGTCCATCTAATAAACTAGCATAAAATAAAATCTTGTTGTCCTTTCCTATGGTGGTCTTGCTCCCCTTGAACCTTATTTCAAATCCATTTCCTACCAAGAGAGGGACTGAAATCAGGTTCCCCATGATAGAAGGAGTATATAAGACATCAATCAGTACCATGGTATTCCCCTTGAGGAAAGGAATCTTATATGTCCCAGCAGCAACTACCTTGCAGTATGTGTTGTTCCCCATATAAATCTTGTGTTGTCCAAAAGGAAACTCAGTCAAGTCAACACTCCTCAGCATGACAACATGCCTAATAGCTGTAGAGTCCAACCACAAAGCCTTACCAAGAGTATCAGCTATCAATACTTCTATGATGATGCACACAATGTCCTTGCTATTTTCAGCTGATTTACTTGCACCTTCTTGATCCTTGCCCCCTTTATTAAATAGTGTCATGGATCAATCGCCGGAAAAATGTGTAGATTAATTGTCATATTTTTGGCTTGGTTTGACTCAAATTTAGTATGACTTGAAAGGGGCTCAACTCGGGCTTGGTTCGAACTCAAAAGTAAGCGAGTCAAGCTCAAACTAGGGTTAGATCAAATTGATTCGACTCGATACCTCATTGGTTCGACTTGAGATCGACTCAAAGCTCGGCTTGAACTCGACTCGATTTGTTATACATCACTTTTTACATATTATACCCATATTATATGAATTTCTTAACTTTCACCTTTCATGTACCCATATTATTCTATGTTATTATATATATATATATATATATATACATTAATGCATTGTATATAATATACTATATAATATGGTATATAATACCCATATTATGCTATTGTATTTCAAACAAATATAAATTTTACTACTAATAAAATTGAGAATGTAGGTACGATAAATTTTTTTATTCCTATTCTACCCTTATTCATCTATTAAATATTATTTAATTTTAAAATACTACCTTTAATCATTTTAGTCATCCTAATCCTAATCCTAATACATATAAATATGTAATTCTACTTGCATAATAAACATTCTTAATTCAACCAATCCTATTAGTTTAGAATTGAAGATCTAGTGAACCATATCTAGTTTTTACCTACAAATATATCTAGGGAACCAAGTCTATTTTTACCTATTAATTTAAATATTTGCATTTTTTGCCTAAATATATATCCAGTGAACTAGTCTAGATTGATCTTACTTTTTGTAATGTCCCAGAATTTTCTACGATTTTCTGTGATTTTTCTGCTATTTTTCTGGCCATTTTCGGCAGGAAAATACGGCGCTTTAGCGTATTCGTATTGGTGTATTTTTCCCCGTATTTATACCCATATAGTCGGGTGTGGGGCTTAGTCGTAGGCCGCGGGCCTTGCTGCGCGCTTACGGCACGAATTTTGGAGCTATAACGCGTAACCAATGAGTTAACGTGCATTAGGGACATGAATGTAAAAATAAAAAAAGTAAATAGTGAAATTACGGCTTAAAAAGCCATCTTCAGTAAGTTTTTCCAGAAACTTACAGAACCGACATCCAGAAGAAAAAAAAAAGACGTCCAGTGGTTTTTTGGAGAAACCCGAGCCCATTTTCGGTCGCTCCGTTCTCCCTCCTCCGTCGTTGGATTCCGGCGATTCTTGTCTTGATCTGCTTTGCCTCACCGCCACGAGTCCGTAGGTACCGGCTATGACCGCCGCCACGGCCTCTTCGCTCCTACACGAGGTACCGAACCTTTTTCGGGAATTTTCTCTCCTTTAATCCCGTTTTTGAGCTATGGGTGTACGATTTTGACATCGTTTGCGGCCGCTCTCAACTAGACTTATGTTTAGTTGGCCGCTAGGAACCCATAGGCACTGGCTAGAGCCGCCGCCATGCTTTCTTCGCTCCGTGGTGAGCTACCGAACTTTTGGTCAGGTTTTATTCACATTTTTCATCTCACTGTCCGTGAGATTTTTTTTGAGACGCCGGGATTTCCGGTCGTCGTCCGGCCACCGGATAGACTCCGTCCAGCCTACCTCGACCCAGTGTCGGTAGGGGGTTGTCGTTTCCGACCCCGCCCAGCCCCTATTCCCTTGCTCCGCCCGATTAGACGCTTTGGGTGCGTCTCGGGTTGTTGCCTTTGGCGAGCCGTGGGCCATTTGGCCATCGTGGGCTCTGCCCCGGCTCGGCGACAGTGAGGGTCAGCCCCACTTAGCCAATTACACTCTGCTCGGAGTGGGCCGCTTGCCTTTGCCCTATATCGTGCGAGATGCACAGCCACCGCACTACGTGTGTTAGTTGTGGGTGGCGATCGGCGATGTCGCCATTTTGTTCGGCCACCACTTCCTGGCCCTAGCCCTGTTGGCCTTATGTGGGCCTTGGGTCGCCACTGTCCGACCCATCTCCCCCAAGAGTGGCACTTTTAGGCCGCGTGAGCATGTGGCCACGCGTGCATTTTTGGGTTTAGGCGCCGTATTTGTGCCGCCTGACCATCGGATGGCTTTGCCACCGAGTGGAGTTGACCACTAGAGTCCTCCTCCACCTCTCCACTGTCCTCGAGCGTTGCCCCACGCTCTCCGCCCTTAAGTGGGCCCTTGTTGACGCGAAATCACCGCCGTTGGGTGCTGTCCACGGCCGATTTCGACGTCTTGTGGCCGGTTGAGCACGTCTTAGCCACCGGCCGATCTTCAGTGTATACCATCGTCATTTGGTCGCACCGCCACATATGTTGGCACGATATTTCTCCCGGCCGCCCTAGTGTGCCGCCGTGGATCGCGGATTTTACCGCATTGACTTCTGACACCTTGTTTGGCCGTGATTGTTTCCGGCACTTCTTAAAATCCTCGGGACAGCAGCTCTCTTCACTTGGCAAAGCTATTGGCCGCCAACTCCGCCGCCGTCGTGTGCTCGCCATCAAACGTCATGATTACGAGGTAGGGGAGCTTTGAACTCGTAAATTCATGATAGCATGTTTTGAATGAGTAGTAGCATGCTAGGATTGTATGATTCCATGCTTTGGATGTTAAGTAACGATCTGATTGCATGATGTACGTGTAAGCACAATTGTATGGTATGTTGAAATGCATATGACATGCATGTTGGTTGTAAGTACGTTGGATGTATGTATGTGCTAGTGATGGCTAGCGTGTTTGTTGGTAAGTTTTGTACGTTGATTGAGTATGTGCTAGTGATGGCTAGCGTGTATGTTGAAGTATGTATGAATGTGTGTGCATGTGCTAGTGATGACTAGCGTGTATGTTTGATGTATGCATGTGCTAGTGATGGCTAGCATGCATGTTCGTAAGTTATGTATGTATGACCGTATGTGTATGTTATACGTATGTGGGAGACGTACGTATGTATGATGGCTTTTTGCCTATGGTATGGATATGTGTAAGTGTATGTGGGCAGAGGTATGGGCGATGGATAGTAAGAGGTTGCAGAGGCTTTGTCTGAATTTGGATACGGTTGTGTAAGCGTATGACAGATGACAGAGGATAAGAGTATGACGGGCAAGGATTAGAATGGATCGGTTTGAGTTGGATTGTATGTTGGGCGATTGTCAGATAGTAAGAGTGTTCATAATTGTACAAGCATAACGTACACATTATGAAGCAAAAATTAAGAATAATCAGTGAGGTATTAAGTAAGAGGGCGACAATTGGGTTGACTCTGAGGAGCTTCATTTGATGATGTAAGTGTAAGATGATTTGGCCATAAGGGGATGGCGGAGTACGTAAGACTGTAAAATTTTGTTGTACGATGAGTTTTATCATGATATGGATGGGTTAAGCGAAGTTTGTTGCCCTGACGAACTAGGGTTTCGATCTGGCTTAGCTTCGGTTTGATCAATCGAGGACTGTGAGTTTGTGTGGCATAATTGTACCGCATAATGTACTTAATTCAAACTTGAATTATAAGCACAACTAATGATAACGTTGTGAGTTTGAGACCTGAGGGTTTGACGGATTAAGTTCCGTGTTTGAGCTAGCCGATAATGAGTCGGCTAAGCATTTATCATGTCTTGCCATGGTGGTTATCCTGCGGGATGTTGTCTGTGTGCTGTGTAGAGCACCAGACGTCTTTTGCTCTGTTGAGAGCGACGTATGTTTCCGATTTGGTCTGTGTGCTATATAAGCCCAGACATTTGATGCTCTGTTGAGAGCGTTGTATGATTCCGCCCAAGAGTGGCCTTTGTATGTTTACGCCCAAGTGGCACTGTATGTTTTTCTGCCCAAGAGTGGCACTGGCACTATAAGACCCATTATGGTGGGCAATTGTATGGCACTATAAGACCCCTTATGTGTGGGCAATTGTATGACCCCTTATGTGTGGGTGTATGTTTGCGCGCTCAGGTAAGTAGTATCATGGACCTACTCTTACCTGTTTGATCCTGTGCCCCATGAGCACTGGTGTGCCTTACCTTCGGAAAAGTCCATGGCGTCTAGTCACTCCCCGGAGGTTAAGGTGTTGCCCCTGTGGCATTCCTTTCCATCTCGACGCTAGAGCTGATTAGTTGTAATGAGCTTCAGCGGTCGATAGTATGCGTACGTCTGTACGATTATGTGTGTGAGTATGACTGTATGAGTATGAGTATGAGTATGACTGTAAGCGTATGAGTTTGAGCACGACTGTAAGAGTATGTGTATGAGTACGACCGTATGAGTATAAGCACGACTGTAAGAGTATGAGTATGAGCACGACTGTAAGAGTATGTGTATGAGCACGACTGTAAGAGTATGAGTACGATTGTAAGAGTAAGACTGTAAGCATTTGAATCCGAGCAAGACTGTAAGTGTAAGTTTCAGAGTAAGACTGTAAGTGTAAGTTTCAGAGTAAGACTGTAAGTGTAAGATGTGCGAGTAAGGTCGCACGAGTAAGTGTAAGCTGTACGAGTAAGGTCGTACAGGTATGTGTAAGTTGTATGAGTGAGCATATGATTGTACGAGTAAGGTCGTACAAGTATGCGTATGTTGTATGAGTATGCGTACGATGGTACGAGTAAGTTTGTAAGACCCTGGATAAGGGTGTTTGTGTAAGTTTCGTTTGATGGTACGATTTTGGCACGATGGTGCCTTTGGTATGTTTTTGGCACGATGGTGCTTTTAGTATGTTGTTGGCACGATGGTGCATTTGGTATGACTTTGGCACGATGGTGCATTCGGTATGTTTGTATGCGTATGAGCATGATGTTTGTATGCCTATCTGCTTCATGTTTGAGTTGCATATACGCATGTTTTTATGAACTTTTGAGTTCACCGTTTGGGATTTCCCCTACTGGGTATTTTCCTACTGAGTATGAAAATACTCACCCTACCATTTTTAGCCCCGTGGTTCGGGAGGCTTTTGCAGGTTGTGTTGGAGAGCTCCTGGAGATGGATGCTCATTTCAGCGGAGGATTGATTCCCGTTGACTCAGGTATATGTTTGACTCACTGCGAGTTTGTTTGTGCCACGATTTGATGTATTGGGTGAGATGAGATGTTAAGATGTTTATATTCTGGACTTTCATTTGGATTAGTCTGTGGACTATTATGGGACTTGCACTCAGGGATGCCTGGGAAGGATTTGTATTTAAAGCCTATGATCATAGCGAATTTAGTCGTACGTGTGTTTTCGAGTAGCGCCTGATGATATTTGCTTTGGCCGTACGATGTTTGACCGTGTGATGAAAATATTTAGATGGAAAATGGATGTTTAGTGTTTTAAAGTATAAACTGTTTTATCAGGTTTTGATTTCGTCATTTTTACTCCGATTTACAGACATTATATTGCAAAAATTTTTCGTGAATTTTGAGGAAAATGTGTGAAAAATCTCGGGCGTTACACTTTTAACCCTAGATTTTGAAGTGATGATTATAACTTTAATAGAGTGGAATCACGGTTTTTATAATCTTTTAATTTTTGTAATGTTGATGTGATATATCCAAATTAATATGGTTTTTTATGGGGAAATGTATTTAGGTTGTAAATGGGATTCGAGCCCAATTCGAATATAGGTTTGAACTCTTGTACTATATTTTCGAGCTCAAGCTTAAGTCGAGTTTTGAATTCCTTGGCAGAATCGAGCCCAAGTTGAGATGGTAAGTGTTCAATCGAGCTCGAGCCGATTTTTTTAAAATCGAGATCGAGTAAAAATAACCCTCAAACTCAGCTCGTTAGCAGCCTTAGCTAGCCTACCCTTTTTTTCTATTCTATCCCTACTTATAACTATTTTTTATCAAGTAAAAGGGGGAGAAGGCTCCCATCAATTAAAAAAGCGGGAAACAAAGTCAAAGATACAAGAGAAAAACATATTACAAATGCCATATTTTAACTATTACTATAATTGTATTCATTTTCTTTAATTCAGTATTATTTAGTGTTAATTAGGAATTTTTTAGCTTAGTTATGGAGTTATGAGTTTGCACTTAAATTTGGTTGAATTGTTTCTTCATTTAAATTAAATCTAGGGGTTGATGTGACTTAAAAAGATATATATTTTAGAATTTTAGAAATTACTACACAATATAGAAATTCCTATAAAATTGGGATTCAATGGCCATAACTCGATCCAAAATAATTTAAAGTAGCTCAGGTCTTTTGCATTGGGTCAGGGACTCATGGAACAATGTCCACAAAAATTTGGTGAGCAATCTATTGGTCTGGTCATTGAAAAATGTATCCAATAGCCAACTCAAGAAACTGGAATCTTGGACCAATATTGAATCCAAAAAAATTGGTAATTCAATCATAATCTTGACATGATCATGAGTCTCTTGTAATTTTTGTCAGCCAAATCTATGGATTTTAGGTTGTGGTATGATGTCGGGAACTCAAAGTAGTGTCAACTAGTAGAACCAGGGTTCCGGGAAAACAATGATGGTTGACTGGGAAAAACTCAATCAAAACCATTGAAATTTCTTCCAAGAGGGCTTCAATGTGTTCTTAAACTATCAAAGAAAATCCAGAATAAAAAATCTCAACAGATGGTCACGAACTAGCCTTACTTTTCTAGGTTCAGAGGGAAAATCGAGGTAAATATAAAATAAAGAACAAGATCAACTTTAAAACTCCATAAAACTCCAATCAGAGGAGCACAATGAAACATGATATATTTCAGCATAATATACTCAAATTTAACCGTACTAACTCATAATATTATGGAATCATGTACTTTATAAAAACAAGATAAATCCTCACATGTGCAAGCATAAAAGTTGTCATGGATAAAAACCCTAGTGAACATACAACTACATGAATTGATCATCCAAATAAAATAAATAAGGTATACATGAAACAACCCTTAATTAGCAACATAACCCAGTGGAGAGTTGGAGGAGTACTTAACTCTTAATGATGATAATTTCTTCCCAACTTGTATACGAAGATTGTAGCACTTCTACATTGACACTGATTCTATTTGTTTGATTTTGAGGTGCTCCAGTGGCTAAATTGGAAGATCACACCCGAGCAATAAGGAGGGAGAAGGAGAAGAAGTATGGGGGGGCAACTAGAGAGAGAGAGAGAAAGAGAGAGGGAAGAGAGGGGGTCAGAGAGAGTAAGAGGGTGTGGCTTGGGATAAGGGGTAGTTTTATTCATTTAGTTGGATTCCTAGTTTTGATGATACTAAATCCTCTCTTTAGCTAATAAAAAATTGAACTTCCCATTTTTAATCAATCCTTTCCCAAATGAAAGATCTTGGGTCATCCACTAACTTAGAGCCAAATTCAATTAATTGGGGAGGCTGGCGGGCCAATTCTAGTGCATGCCTTGCCTATCCAGAGCCTATCTACCCGCCATCCATTCAGCCCGATTCTCCTTCATTTGGAACTCGTCTTCTACCATGTTTTCTGCCACTTAACTACTAATAACCTCTTCCATATGATTAGTGTTTCTTGGGTAGAGTCCCGAGTGAATCTCATCAATCCATGGGCACTCTCGCGCTCGGATCACTAAGATGAAATCGCATATGCAGGTTCTATTAATAACCTAAAGTGAACCATTCAATTTAGTGGTATTCTATTTTCCCCTTCATGAACCTTCGGTCAAGGTACTAGGGTTTCACTCAGCTAGTTGACTGAGTTGATTGCACAACTTCATATTCCCAGCTAAAATAGGAACATTCCCCCCTGTTCCTAATGGTCAAGGGGCAAAATTTAGCTTCTCGTTGTGGTCCGAGTTAATACAACCATGGAATTTTCACACCTAAAATTAAACTATCAAAAGAAAATCCATTAAAAATTTTGGGGTGTTATAGGTCATCTAGCCAATATACCTCCCAAAAGAATAATAAAGAAACATGTGATGCATCAAAGTCTCATTACAAGCCACAAAGTTTGCAATCTTAGAGATTCTATGAACAATCACATTGATAACATCCATACCTTTCTACGTACGTGGTAAACCAAGAACAAAATCTATACTAATGTTTGACCAAGTTTTTTGGGGGTAGGTAAAGACATACAAGTTATTAGTAGATTTTCCTTTTAAAACATGGCACATATGGTATTTTGCCAACAAATCTATACACTTCCATGCACATAGATGGACAAAAGTAAGATGAAGAAATAAGTTAGAATATCTTATCTCTTTCCATATGGCCTTCATCATGTAATTCTCTTATGATATTCAAACACAGACTGCAAAGGAACACATAGCTGATAGTTGAATACCTCTGAAAAGAAACCCATCATGCATCAAATAATTGACCTCTTTTCTACCTAAAATTTAGCCAAAACTATAGAAAAGAAGGTGTCAAGAAGTAATAATTCTGAAAAGAAATCAAAACCTACCACCTAGGCATGCATAGTAGAAAGCAAGCATGCAGAACGACTTAGCGCATCTGCAACAATGTTTTGAACCCAAGATTTATGTTTGAGCACAAAGTAAATTATTACAAATAAGATGCCCTATGTACATGTCGAATAGAAAACTTCTCTTGGTGATTGATAATTTGAAAATAAAATGATCATAATAAAGAACAAATTCAACATGAATCAAATAATGTCTCCAATGTCTAAGTGCTTGGAGAACAACATAGAACTCAACATCATATTTGTACCTCCCCTTTGCACTTGATAATTTTTCAATAAAGTAATCAACTGAGCAAACCTCTTAACTCAGAAAAGCTTCAATACCAACCTCCAAGTAAGAGTTCGCAACTGCATACAATAAGTAATAGTAGATATGATAATACTGAAATGTTCAATAAACCTCTTATAAAAAGAAGCTTATCCATGAAAACTCCATACCTCATGTATGTTAGTAGGTCTTGACCACTGCTTAACTATACATCAACTTTACTTTCATCTACAACTAATCTATTTTTTGACACAACATACTCAACGAAGAGTATTGAGTCCTTCATAAAAAACAATCTTCACAGCAACAAAAAGTCTTTCCCTACGAAGAATAACTAGCACATCTTAAAGATATTACAAGTGAATCAAAATTAAAGCTATAAATGAGTATGTCATCAAAATGGTCTAAGGGCTTGGTTCATCACTCTCATGAATGTGCTTAAGGCATTACATAACCTAAATGTCATGACCAAGAACTCATACAACCCTTCCTTTGTCTTAAAAGTTGTCTTTCACTAATCACACCACCTGATTCAAATATGATGGTCCCCACTCTTTAAATCCAACTTGCTAAATATAGTAGTACAACTCATTGATCAAGCAAATCATCAAGTCGAGGAATAGGAAAATGATACTTAATTGTAATCTTCTTGATAACAAGACTATCCATGCACATACGACAACTATAATCCTTCTTAGATGTAAGTAATGCTAGTACTCCATTTAGATTTAAAATTTCTCGAATGTTTCCTTTTCTCAGCAACTTATGAACTTGTCACTGAAGCTCTTCATGCTCTTTAAGAGTCATCCAATAATGTGGACGATTAGGAAGTGTAGACTATGACATCAAACCAATTTGGTGTTGTATATCTCTAATGGGTAAAAACTCATTGAGTAAGGACTCTGAAAAGACAAATTCCTCTACAGTGGTTGGACTTGCACAGGAAGTTCCCAAATTCAATAATCTCTTTTGACATAGAAACATACATACAATCGTCTTCTTTTATCTCCCCAACAAATTTTTATTTAGATAGAAGAGTCACATCCTTGCTATTTTGGGGTTTAATTACATCATATATATGGGAAATAAGGACAATCTTAGTGTTATTCCACACAAAACTATAATTATTATTGCAGTCATCATGCATAACATGCCTATCATATTGCCTATGACATCCAAGTAATTAGTGATAAGCATGCATAGAAATAATATTGCACTATATTTTATCCTTTTATGTAGAACTAATAGAAAAATGAACTAGACAATGTTTGGAAACTTATACCTCACTTCCCTCTTTTAACTAAGAAAATTTGTATAGATATGAATGAGGTGTAGTGTTCAGTTGAACTTTTTGGACAACCTCTTCAGCCACCACATTCTCACAACTGCCCAAATCAATCACAAGTTCACACAACATACCTCAAATTATGCATGTGGTGTGGAATATATTGTTTCATAGCCAAAGATCACCCTTAGCTTCCTTGGGATTAAAGCAAAGGCGAGGTGCCACAAACCTACCCCATGGTCACCTTTCACCATCTCTTCATCTTGCTCATCCTCGTCATAGATGGGGTTAGTAAACTCAAAATCGATATCAATAGCATTATTATTATCATTATATTTAGTAAATAATCCTTTACCTGTCCAATTATCTTTAGGGCAATCTGTCACTTTATGACTCAATCCTTCACATTTAAAGCATTTTGGTCTAACGCTAGGAGAGGATTTAGTGGTGTTATGAGTGCCTATAACATAGATTTGGGATAGGTTACGTTGAAATTGTTTGCGGCTGGTGCGGCTAAAGTATTGCCTCTAGTCATCCCAAATAAGCAAACAATATGCCCTTGCTATTTTTTCAAATAAAGTATACTAGAATCAACCTTTGATAAATAGAAAGTATGAAATAAATTCAGGGTCTTCTTAAGATTTTGTCGTATACCGTCAATATAATGAGATATAAGCTGTTCTTGTGATTATGCCAAATCATTCCAGTGTCTTAGCCGTTAGAATATCTTTGTATACTAATCCAATGTTGTCGATCCTTGTGACAAATATTGGAAAAGCTTATACATAACACATGCAAGTTTATACGACAGAAAGCCTTGCCACATATGTTTCTACAAATTCTCCAACTCTATGATCTTTGGTTTTCCTTGGAGTACATGTGTGGCTTTGATTTGTTTCCATGAAGCTACTGTTCGATCTAGGAGGCAAGTCGCCACCAAGGAAACACTTATCCTCTGGGACCTCTTTGAAATTGAGGATGTGCTCTACGTTGGAATTACAATCCAGGAATTCCTTGAGTTGCATCTCGCCATGAAATTCAGGAATGCCAATATTTAAACCTATCTATCAGTGCCTAAATGCCACCTCCTCACATATCAGGGGCATGTACGCCTCCGGTCCTTGCAGTGCCTGCTGTGGTAATCATCCAAGTGGGGTGGCTTCATGTTTGCTGCTAGTCTACCTCTTCTTCACCACATAGGGTAGCAATGGAGATTGAATTTTTGCTTTCAACCTCAATCTCTGACTCATCATCATCAACTTGGTCATTGGGCTTTAGAACTTTGAATTGAAAAGAGTTTTACATGTTTTACTGTCCATTTTGTAGAATAAGTGCTTTAGAACATTGAATTGAAAAGAGTTTTACATGCTTTTACAAAAAAAAGTGTTCAGAGAATCAAATATGTCTATGTTCATTTTCTTCAAGTTCTTGATGTAATTGAATGTGTGCATGTGATCTTCTGAATTATGTTATGCATGGAAGTACTACAATGGAGATTTCAAATTAGAACGGTTTTACTGTCTATTTTGTAGAATAAGTGCTTTCAAACTTTGAATTGTAAAGAGTTTTACATGTTTTGTAGGAAAATGTGTTCAGAGAACCAGATGGGCCTTTGTTTACTTTCTTCTTTATTTTTGGCACAATCACCGACTTGTCGGCAACTATGTCAGTGAAGGGAGGAAGATAATCAATACCCATGCATGTAGAGTCATGCATGTTAATTGGACACCGATAGTGAGATCGACACATTGATTTGGCATCAATGAGGTGTGCTATCTTCGTCAACCCACTATCGGTAGAAGTCTGACACATCGGTAGGACGTCCATAGTTATTGATGCTTGGCTGACATGTTGGTGAGGTTACCAATGTTCCCTCGAGATGAGAGATTTTTGTCATAATTTACATCAATGAGTATGCTATTTAGTAATTATATAATAGCATGTTTTTTTGTAGAATTTGGATGCATGAATGGATGTTGATTAAGCATGTAATAAGTGGGGGTGAGTAACCCTAATTCATGTGTGTGAAACCTTATGATGAATGGCCCCCCAAACTAATGTGTTAGACGTAAAAACACAAAGGATCCTTGTGTCGGATTGGCATAACAAGTGAGTTGTTTAGCCATGTAAAACGGAAGGGTATGCTATGAACATGGAAGGCCGTATCGGCCGATATGGGTGCGTATCGGCCGATATGTACCTGTATCAGCCGAGACCGGTACGATTCTCATAGTGATACAGGTACTGCAGGAATTTGCAGCACAAGCTCTTTGTTTTGACTGTATCGGATCGAAATGGATCGATTCGCCAGTAACTCTGCATCTGCAACCTTATCTTCTACGTGTTGTTTTGGGAGAGGGAGACAATCTGTCTTCCCCTAGTCGTCTTACTACCATAGCTTGCAACCTCTGGCACAGAGCCAATCTGTCTTCCCCTTCTCCGATCGGCCATACAAGAGGGAAAGTGATAAGTATAATTTACACGTTATTTTACCCTTAATTATTCTATTTTCTAGTCTCATTTAAGTGTTAATATAGGTTAAATTATTAGATATTAAATTTAATTAGGTTAGAAAAAGCTTCCATGATTATTTGAATTAAATTGGCTTATTTTGCAGATTCTTCATTGGCGATCGAATGGCCTCACTAGCCGATCGATCGGGATAACGTAATTTGGAAGAAAATTCAGTTCAAGCGTTCGAACGGGCATGTAGGGCGATCGATCGGCATAATGCGCAGTTTCCTTATTTCAATCAATTTCGAGTTTTTTTCATATTGGACTCTTTCTTATGGATTTAATGCCTATATAAAAACATATTTGGCTCGAAATTGGGGGTTAACAAGTAGATTTTCTGAAGAGAAGAAGGAAGAAGAAGATGGAGAAAAACCCAAAACTTTCAATGGAGATTCAAGTGCTTTCTTCTACCATGGAAGGCTAAACTTTTCTTTTACTTAGGAGTTGATGAAGCTATAGATAAGTTTCAGTTTGTTTTCTTTTTAATTTAGATTTCAGTTGTGAATTATGACAATTGTATGATAAGGATTTCCTTTTTAATGGAAGAACTTTTCATGTTTATTCAAATCTATGTTGATTTATTGTCTTATAGATGATAGATTGATGTGGTTTTGATATTTACATCAATTCTAATTTCTGTGATTTAGATGAGATGGTCATACAATAGTTTTAATGTTCAGATAATTAAGGACTTGGATGAGTTATACTAAGATTAGACGGGTCATGCCTATAGCTATTTAGTGTAGATGATTCGTGCTATTGTCGAAGATAGTTCATGCCATGGAAGTTAATTAATGATTCTTTTTGAAGTAATTCTAGCTTGTAGCTGAGAATACTTGTTCATATTCACACTAGATTTAGATTAAAAGTTAAGGAATTGTTATGGTTCTATAGTGGATTCGATTTCCTAAGTAAAATCTATCACATTAATCTCTTACCTTTAAACTAGTTGATTTCTTTTCCTTTATTTAATTAAAGTTTATGTTCTTTTTAGTTTTCAATCAGCAAATTCCTATTTAGATTTAGTAATAATTCATCTGTCCCTGAGGTTCGACAACCCTTAAATACTCATCGTAGTACAATTACCTTGTACACTTGCAAAGGGTTTAATTATAAACGATCAGAAAGTGTGGCCATGTATCTTCTGTCAACCATCCTGTCGTCGCCGCTTGCAGCCATGCACTGATGGCTTAGAGACACTCCATCTTCCCCTTCTCTGATTGGCCAAAGTACAAGAGGGAGGGTGTGGCCATCTAACCCCTTACCTGGCATGGTATCTCACAGCCTCGCACCTTCCCCTTCACCGATTGGCCAAGATATAACTGTATGAGAGAGAGGGTTTTTTTGTTCTCTGATCTATCTTCCTTCTTTCTCCGATCTGTCTTCCTGGTCGATGAAAGACAACTTTAAAATTCTATTTTCATCTGCCTTCATTTTCCATTTGCATCTCTCTGGCTATGTCTTTTGTCTGCATCTCTCTGGCTTCATCTTCTATTCACATCTCTCTGTTGTTGGCTTGTTCGGACATTTTCCAAGTGAATCCTCTCCACTCGGGCTTGTGGCGTTGTGAAGTTAAGAAAGAAGTTGGCTAGTCAGGAGTTTGGACGTTCTCCAACTCGATCCGCTCTACTCATGCTTTTGGCTTTGTTAAGTTAAGAAAGAAGGGCCGAAGGGATGAGTTTTTAATTTGTTTATCTGGTCAAATGTCATGGTGTTTATAAATTTTTTATCTAGTCAAATGTTATGCTGCTACCTTTTCTTTGTCAGTATCTTCGTCAAACATACCACTTGTTTACTTATTTTGGATTCCTTTTTTAAATGTCAATTGTGAGTTGGACCCATAATACTTAATCTTCCTGGAGGTGTATAGGTTCTTTTTAACATTGTTTGCTTGGATTTGTTTATCTTTGAATGAATTGTATAGGTTGTCTTTGAATGACTGAAGGTGTATATATTGTCTTTGAATAATTATTTTTTAAACATTGTTTACTGTATGTGGTCTATGGATTCTTCCTTTTAAGTGTTGTAATGTTTGTAGTTGTTATGTTGACATTATAGTATTTTTAATTGATAAAAATACTATGTTTTACATATTTTTCTTACAAGTATAGTTTACTTTTGTAGGTTTGGATGAAGGCACTATGGTCTATGGATTTTACCTTTTAAGTGTTATAATGTTTGTAGTTGTTGCATTGACATTATAGTATTTTAAATTGATAAGACATTGATTATATAATATTCTATTATGTAATTGACAATTATTTGTTTGTTGCAAATTAAGTTCTACTATTATGCATATTGTGCTTTGAATTGATTTATATTTTTTATGGTGTTATTACTCATTGACTGTGGCTCTATAATCAATCATATATTTTTGTGTCTTACTATACTCTAAAAGAAGTACTATAATGATATATTATTAGCTACAATATTTTTTTATGTATATCAAAGGGTTTGCGCCCATTTCGGCACGTACCAAGTGTATCATTAGCGTGTATCCATATCAATGGTCATCAATATTGTCATATATATCGATACGGCCTTCCATTGCTATGAAACAAGATCATGGTTTTCTGGCTTTCTAAAAGTGAGAGTTATATATAGAGCCGCTCCCTTGACTTGGGAGTTAGGTTCAAATGGACTAGAGCATTGGAAGATAATTAGTCGAACACAACATAACATAGGAGATATTCAACGATCATGGATGTCAAAATCTCGACCACTAGGGTCCATGAGCCCTAGTGGGCCCTTATTTTATGGCATAGATGGGGTGGGGCAGGCTTTAGGTAGATACTGATGTTCTATTTGTAGTAGTCTAGTATCTAGTAAGAGTCATGAACTCCTAGATGATGTTATAAAGTTTAGTGAACCTTGAAGTTGAGTTCTTTGATTGTGAGTATATTATGACTCGGAAAGGTACACACGATTTGATTTAATACTTATTTAATAATTTCCTTTGGCAAATTTCTTTTCAATATGTTTTTGTAAAAATACTTATTTTTGGTTTGTTGTAATCCCACTGAGTATACTTATATACTCAACATCCTTTGTATTGCAGGTTTCTCCTAGCAGAAGACTTTGCTTAGAGGGACCGGGAAGGCTATAGCAGTAGTGTAAAATCTTCCATTCCTTGTGCTAATTTGTCTTCCTTTCATAGGTTTGACTTTAGGCACACAAGAGTGTTGTTTATTATTTTTATTAACTAGAACATAGGTGACAAATAGGTTCCCAACTCTAGATATTGTGGTTATTTTAATGTACATAGTTACTTTAGAAATATAATTATGGTATTATCACTAATATTGATATGTGAAAGATGTGAATATCATCTCCCCAATTTAGTTTTTTTAACAGTTTTATAATCATATCAAATGGATTTCTCTTCTTCATATTTTGATGGTAGCATGACATGTTTTTTTAATGGGAGAAAAGGTTTACAAAATGGGAGTGTAAAATTGGGGGTATGACAATTTATCTTAAAAATTTTTATAACACATTCTCCATGGCTTTTGGGCAATATGTTAGACTCGTCTAGGGCCACCAACTAATGTAGGGAATAATTGATAAAAATCACTCTACTTGATGAATCTGGCTACAAGCATGCACAACATTCATCTTTCACAAATTATACAAGTAATCTCACCAAATATATAGAATGAAACGATAATGTTTTCTTCTTCAATAAAATTGCATAGAAAATTATGCACTCATGGCTACCAATGAGGCACCAACCTCTTACATAGTCCATAGTGACCCAAGTTTTAAATAAAAGAGTTTACTATATGACTACATCACAACTAATCAATTAAAAATAAATAAAATAGGCCAAATAAACCCTAAATAAGTAAGTAACCACAAAATTTAAACTCCAATCTAAATAAAAGATTTTATATAAGAAATCCCAGATAGAATCCCAACAAATCCCAGAGCATAGCAATAGATTACTCGTTAGAGCCGATTGATAGTTCATGTTTCTAATCAATTAAAAATAGATAAAATAGGCCAAATAAACCCTAAATAAGTAAGTAACCACAAATTAAAACTCCAATCTAAATAAAAGATTTTATATAAGAAATCCCAGATAGAAATCCCAAATCCGGATAGAATCCCAACAAATCCTAGAGCATAGCAAGATTGCTCGTTAGAGTAACAAGATATTAATTACAACTTGAAAAAGAAAGCAAACAGAATTGAAGGCCAGATGTATCTTAAACCACTGCGGTTTCTACTTCCCGCTTGCAGAAATCAGGACTCGGTCTGTAGTCTTTTCAAATATTTCTCAAAGTCTTTCATTGTGACAACGATCTTCTACTCATTGTAATTTCCCGGAAACATGCATGATATCTAATACTTGGAAATGAAACCAGGATGAGACATGATATTTCGCCATCCGAATTCAATCCATTTGACAGACTTCAATGTGCGTTCGGTGTTCAATCCTGGGACCACAATTTAGCTACGAAAGGCACATTAATTCCAACATTGTTATCAGAGATATTTTACTTGATTTCGTAGAAATTGTTTTGTTTTAGTTTTTCAAGAATTGTTTCTAGTTTTTGGTGGACCCCACTGAGAGGCAGTACCATTAGCTGTACCACTATCATTGAGCCCATCTCGGTCCTACGTTCGATGGCCTGAGTACCCAGCGGTTCTGAACAACCCTGGCATGATCAGCAGCTCGATAAGGCAAAAATTTTAAGTAAGGTTTTTTATATTTAGTATAATATCATTAACTGATTATTAACAAAATAAATAATTCAAAAGGTTGTGATGTTTTCAATTATGGATTTTGGGGATGAACAATAAATGCATAAGTGTGTAGGCACCAAACAAAGCAGTGGGGAATAATCATTTTTTCAATGGATATATTATAGCTACTATGATGCACGGCGGATATTGATGAGAAGCATGTGGTAAATTCATCTAAAGGCATGTACAACCTTCCTTTCGCGATTTACATAAGTACACTCAGGCAAAAGAATAGAGAAAGAAGTTTTTCTCTTCTTCAACAATATATCTAAAAAATTATAGAGTAATGACTTCCATTAACGAGTTAAACTTTTATATAAGTCCTAGTGGCATAAACTATAAATAAAGGAGTCCAATATATAACTAAATAAGCACTAACCAATTAAATTAGAGAAATAGACTAGAAAAGGCTTAAATAAATAAAAAAAACAGGGAATTAAGTCTCCTACTAAAGAAAAAGAGTCAAAAGAAGGCAATTCAGAACAACAGAATCCTCGCTTATACCAAAACTGGGCGATTGATCACTTGTGAGGGATAATCGATTATTTGCATTACTATTCGAATGAATTCAAGGATTGATTGATTATTCAACCCATTGATTGTTCGATAAAGTTACTAGAACTTGACAGTAAGGCAACCGATCGATCCATTGAAGCATTAGATAGATCTATAAGGTTATTGTTCAACTTCCAATCGATCGCTTCTAGAACCCTGATCAATAGCTTGTGGTACAGGGCTTGCGATGCAAATAGGCAATAAGCGATCATTTGATCCTGGGGCATGACCGATCATTCAAAGAGTTGTTTCATACTTCATTCTTCTGGTCTCATTTCTCTATGTACTTCAAAGCCAACTGGTTTACATCATCCTTCCTGTTTCAAAAGAATTCACTATTGAATTTGAAGAATCATCATCTGAAGAATCACCAAGGTATGGAATGAGGTGTTTGACATTAAACACATCGGAAGTATGAATATGACTAGGAAGTTTGATATAGTAAGCATTAGAGTTAATATTCCGAACAATCTCCAAAGGACCAATCTTCCTTCCCAATAATTTGTTGTATTTGCTTGTAGAATATTTGTCTATAGTCAAAACACCACATACAAAATCACCAACACTTCTCCTCAAATCACCTACAACTTTATATTTATCACTAGACACCTGCAATTTCTTAACAGTATCAGAATGAATGTCTTGTAAGTGGAAAATAAAGTATTCAGTCATGCCATTTAATTTCTTCAACATCTGGAATAGGAGCCAAATTCAAGGGAGAGTGTGGGTTAAAGCTAAATACAATAGGAAAAGGGCTAAAACTTGTACTTTGATTCACACTTCAACTATAAGAAAATTCAACTTAAACAAGTGTTAGAACCCACCAAACTCCTTAAAAAATTCCCTATAGATCTATTGACCACCTTCGTATGACTATCGGTTTGTAGATGATAAGCACTACTAAAATCAAGGGATGCATATGTCAAATTTTACAAAACAAATGCCAAAAATAACTCAAGAAATGAGTATCCTGATCAAACACAATAGATAAGGGTAGGCCATGTAATCTAGATATCTCCCGAAAGAATAATAATGTACCATGAGATGCATCATTATTTTTTTTACAAGCTACAAAATGTGTCATCTTCGAAAACCTGTCAACAATCACATAGATAGCATTCATTCCTCTTTGAGTACATGGCAATCCCAAAAAAATTCATACTGATGTTAGATCATGACCATTAAGGGGTAGGTAAAGCCATATACAAATTAGCATTAATATATGTTCCTTTAGCAACATGGCATATATGGAACCTCCTTGTGTGCATAGATGGCCAAAAATAAGAAGAAATAAGGTGGAATGTCTTATATCTTCCCACGTGACCTTCATCATGCAATTCCTTTATGATGTTCAAATGTAGACTGGATATAGAAACACATAGTTGAATATCTCTGAAGAGAAATCTATCATGCATGAAATAATTTGATCTCTTCCCTACCTCAATATTAGTGAAAACTTTAGAAAATAAAGGGTCAATCAATAATAGCTCCTATAAAGAATTGAAACCTAACATGTGAGTATGCTAAGCATACATGGCGATTCAAGGCATCTGCAACCTTGTTTTGAACCTTAGGCTTATAATAAGTAAGCACAAAAGTAAACTCTTACAACCAAGAAGCCCATTTTGCATGTCTAGTGCATAATTTCTCTTGGCTATTGATATGTTTGAGAGTAGAATAATTGTAATAAGAACAAACTCAATATGAATCTGTTGTGTACGCACTATGGTGACCTCTTGGCAACATCAATACCCGCCCATAATTGACTACTTTCTATTTATAGAATCTAATATATTTAGGGCTTTACTTTTCAATACTTTTTTTAATGATTTGATTTGTTGTAATGTGGGCAAATATTCGCATAGGTGATTACGATTATGCACTAAACTGGTTGTGGGCCTCCCCAGCTCACTAGCATTTGCAGCCTTGTATGCCTCTTGGGAGTCGCACCCCATTATCCTAAAACAGGTTCTTTTCCCTTGTTTGGAATTTGGATTATGAATGAAATAGACTATTTCTTCTTCCTACTTCATCTTCTTCCTCTCCTTTCTCTTCCCTTCAGCCAAGGTACCATTGTGTTCCAACCGGAACACATCATTGGTATCAAAGCCTCACTGGTCAGCCATGGCGAGAGGCAAACAAGTGGTGAATGACCCTGAGGCTCAGGCCAATGCCATAGAAGATCGCCCCAATCCAAACCCAAATTTAAATATTGCTACGGTCCTTTCTATGTTTGAGAAAGTGAACGCTTAGATTCAAAACATGATGGCGTCCATTGCTCAAATTCAACCAGCCTTTGTGGCTTCCCTCTTGCCCATGCCCCAGCAAGCTAGCGCTGAGGTGGGTGGGCAGTCTTAGCTTCACGGTTCTCGCACCTTGGGCTCTCAGTCCAAGTATGAGAGGGTTGTTCGTCCTTCTCCCACCTCAGTACGATTTGGATATTTAGATCAAATCAATGATGGAGGTCACTCTATCTTGGGAGAACGATACACCCTAAGTGTTCAGGGAAATACCCCAAAAAACCCAAACTACAAAAACATGACCGGGGAGTTCGGGGATGACTGAGAGGACTTCTCTAGTCCCCATGGAGGACGAATGGGGGACCCTTTTAGCTCGACTACAATTCCATTTCTACAATGGGGACGAAGATCTGGTGGAATGGCCCTATAATGTAGAGAAGTTTTATGACTATCAAGGGACCCATGCCGACAAAGAGAGACTCCACATTGCTGCTTTTCATTTAGACGGTGATGCTTGTGTATGGTTCTAGACTTATAAGGAGATTAGCTTTCCGTCCTAGATGTCATTCACCGATGCGTTTTGTGTTCAGTTTGGGCTCAATAAATTTCAGGATTTTAGTGAGATGCTCTCTACCCTCTGTCAGACTAGCAATGTCCAAGCTTACTATTTTGATTTCATGAAGATCACCAATTTCCTTCCGAATTGGCCAATAACGACCTTAGTTGGTACCTTCAAAAGAGGACTTAAACCAAATATTTTGGACAAGATGCTCCACTTCCATTATACCTCTATGTGGTAGGTGGTGTGTCATGCCAATATAAATGTTGCCCTTAAAATGGTGCATAAAATTTTAAATTATAGGCCACCTTCTATCATATGCATCATTTATATGCATTTGTACTATAAATAAGTACTATTATGCTCAAATAACATCAAGTTAGGCACGCAGCCGAAAAAGTCATGTATTACACAATCGAACACAATTTACAACAACATACAAGCATAAATAATGCATGAATCACAAATCAAACAATATATTTGAATTCTAAGTAACTTTCTGAATTTTCCAAAAAATTTCAGATTATTTTGGGTTTTTTGCTAATGTCATCACTGACATCATCGTTATCTTGGTGCTGACAGGGTAACACAGCAATGCCATGTAGGCCGGCGTGCTGCGTCAGCTACTGTGTTAACTTTTTCAGGGTAATCCAGAATTAAATTTCTAGGGTGTGAAGAAACTACTTTCCGCTCTAATCCAGAAACGAATTTCAAACCATAGTTGGAAAGGTATTTCCAGAACGAAACCAAAAAACGAATTTCCTTGTCAGGTGGGCAGGGATGAGTTTCCTTCCACTCATTTTCCTAATCTCCGGCGCTGGCAGCCACTTGGAGGCCGGAACTGCCAGATCGGTGTGCATTCGGGTGAGCGTCGCGGTGGAAGCTTCGGCCGGCGGCCTAAAAATTTGTTTTTTTCCATTGTGTCACATGTGCGGCGGCCGGACGCTGGCACCGACGTTTGCCGAAGGCGTCGCGGCGGCAGCCACGGCCTCGGGAAGGAGATGAAGCCTACGAGCCAGCGGTGGTGATTTTTTCCGCCAGCACGGCCTCACATAAATACCCGAAAATTCACAAAAAAATAATCTTTTAACGAAATCTGGCAGAGGAAAAAAGTCGTGTCTCTAAGATGGGCGAACTCTCTGAATTTGCGGTGGGGGAGAGAACTTCTCTCAAGCTCGTCAGTTATCGGAAGAGATGACGATAACTAACGTGCATCCCATGAGGATGCACTCTGTCCAACGCATTTTCAGCTGCCATTGAAACGACAACGTGGTCATGGTCCTAGACCTCTTACACATCTTCATTAACAGTGTTACACAAATCATACTCTAGGGAATTTTCATCGGGGTCTTTCACGATAAATAATAAACTAAGTCGTCAGCAGGACGGCGGCGGAGACGGCGGCGGGGGAAATTTGTAGTGTATCGGCCTAGCTGTGAGTGGAGGCGTTGGAGTCAAAGCCGGACGTCCTTGCTCCCTCACATTATCATCTTGAAGAAGCCGACGTCCAGAAATGGGGATACATAGATCATCTAGCTCGACTGCCTGGCCTTCAGCCTCCGCCGGTGGCAAGTTTACGAGCACCGTCGTGGCTTGGATCGGCTGGAAGACACCCATGGGTATAACCATGAAAAGAACAAGAATCAATAGTATTAGCCTAGGTGAGAACTTTAGTCTCTCCATTGCTTGCTGAGGTCCAATGTCATGCTGCGCTGTAATTTATAACAAGGGTTCTTATCCTTCGCGGTTTTCATGCTATGAGACAAGTGGAAGGCGATACATGGAGCCCTTCATCTACGAATCAGATTGGCGGCCCACACATTAACGTACATCTTATATCTTTCTTATGCTAAACTTATTTTAAGAAGGGATTAAGAAAAACTCTTCCCCCTCACTCACATTTTTAATACTCTCCCACCAACCGATGAGCCAAAAGTAAGAAACACGTGAGAGACTTTCATGGCATGAGGTCGACAAAGTATATATTAGGGTAGGTCACATTAATGTGTGGTATTGATGGTAATGTGACGTGCGTTAATGTACGTGATGTTGATCTTATAGATGGACTCCCATGTATTCTTTTTATTGGGTTTATTATAAAAAAATATTATTAGAGGTACTTCCCACTTAATCTATGGAATTTTATCAAGAGGAATCGACCAAAGTAGACTCTTACTTTGGTCAAATAACCGAAGTATGAGCAAGTTTCTACTATTTATCAACGTAGATTTACTCATGTGGGAACTTGTAAGCATGTAAAGAAATTTGACTTAACTACCCTCTCCTTCATTATATGACGAGCCGACGGGAAAAACATGTCAGATCGATCACTCAGCCCAGGAAAAAGATGTCTTCTTCTTCTCCTCCCATAAGACTTCATCTCACGGTGATTTTTCCTCATCTTGGGTAGGTTCTTCTTCCTCATATTTTCATTTTCACAGTTTGCTTCATCTTCTCTGTTTCTTTTCTCCGAATCTTCACATCTTCGAACTGCTTCATCTTCTCTGCTTCTTTTCTCCGAGTCTTCACATCTTCGAACTGTTTCATCTTCTCTGCTTCTTTTCTCCGGGTCTTCACATCTTCGAACTCCGAAGACCTAGTAGAGTTTATTTCCCTTCCACAAAGTAGATTGGTTTAGGTTATTTCAGATGATGAAAAATGCATTATCCAATGAAAATGTTATTTTGGGTTGGTTATATCTTGGACATTACGTAGTTTTTGCTAGTAAGATTTTCTGGGTAGCTGAAAAACTAGAAACTGGAAAATTGGAACACTGGATCATTGAAATACTAAAAAAGTAGAAAACTGGATTACTGATATAATATGATAAGAGTATGGAAAGGGACACAAAAGGATGCAAGTGGTAGGAAATATAATTTTGACAATGCAGAAACAAAACTAATTTAATCATCTTTCAAGTTTTTCATTTCAGTTTTTTAGGATTTACGTCTTCCAGTTGTCTAATTTTTTAGTTTTTCGGTTTCCAGTTTTCCAGTTTTTCAGTTTGACAGTATGTCAATTTTTCAGTTTTCCCTTTAACACATGAATTATTCTAGTCGATACAGGCATATATATAGGGTTCCTCCTATTTTTCTTCCTATGTTGTGAAGTTAATTTAGGTTTTTTTAGGATTTTTGTTCATATGTTGTTTCTAAAATTATCCAGTTTTTCAGTTTTATAATTATTCAGTTTTATAGATATCCAGTTTTATAGTTCTCTAGTTTTTTAGAAATGTTACATCTATATAAGATGAAAAAAGAGACATATGCTATCATACAAAATAACCAATCTAATCATTGGCCCTAATTCACAAAAAAACTTCCACCCAGCCCAAAGTGAGTACCCCGCTAACAACAAGTGAATATAAGATTCAATTCTCACATAGATAAGTTTAGTTAGGTAAATCTTTAAAACTTCCCCATATTTTGGTTATACGACCAAACTAGGAGTCTCGCAACCTGAAGCAGCAAAATTTACTTTAGGTTTTAAAATTTGTAACTTGCAAATGACTAGTTATTCAGTTTTATAGTTAACTAGTAAATTTACTAGCTGGGTTAAGGACCACACATTCCACTCAGTTTATTTCCTTATAAGTCTTATTTTTTTCATACAAAAAACTATGAACTGTCAACTAAATAACTATCACACTATAACAAAATAGAGTATTAGTAACACATATATTAGCGACGCTTATTTAAGCGTCGCTAAAAATAACTATTTGCGACGCATAAAAAAGCATCGCAAAAATTAAACTATTAGTGACGCATATTCATATGCGTCGCTAATAGTTATATATTAACAATGCTTTATAATAAGTGTCGCTAATACTTCCTCTACTTGAGATGCTTTTTATAACCGTCGTTAAAAGATGCATATTTTAAATAAAAAAATAAAACTATTAGCAATGCTTTTCATAAGCGTCGCTAATAACTTTCTTAATAGCGACGCTTATAACCAAGCGTCGCTAATAATGCTGCTATTAGCAACGCTTAAAAAAACGTCACTAATAGTATTGAATTAAAAATACAAAAATACAAAATTTAAATTATTAGCGACGCTTGTAAATAAGCGTCTAAAATACTATCTCTAATAGCGACATTTGTTCACAAGCGTCACTAATAGCTTTATTAATTGATTTTATTTAATAAATAAATCTTAAAAAAATTATAATAAACTTTCTAAATATAATATATTTTATTTAATATTTACTATTTGTATATACAATAAATAAATATTAAGTTTTCAATAAAAACTAGTGTTAATAATTCTCAATTTGTATATAATATATTTTATTTGTTAAGTTTTATTATTAATTTTAAAATATAATTTATAATAAATGAGAAAGTGCATTAAGAGAGAGAGAGTGAGTGAGGAGAGAGAGGGATCGAAGAGAGAGGGAGAGGTGAGAGAGTGAGGTGAGAGAGAGTGGGAGGAGAGAGAGCGAGGAGGAGAGAGGGGAGAGAGAGGAGAGAGAAGGGAGAGAGAGGGGAGAGAGGGGGAGGTGAGAGAGTGGGGAGGAGAGAGTGGAGAGAGAGAGGGAGGAGAGAGAGACGAGAGAGGGAGGAGAGAGAGACGAGAGAGGGAGAGAGAGAGATAGAATATTATTTATATTTTTTATTTGTTATTTATTTTTATAAAATTAATAAAAAATAAAAGAGTATTAGCGATGTATAGGCATATACGTCACTAATACACTTGAGTATTAGCGACATATAAGGGTATACGTAGTATTAGCGGCGTATATCCTATATGTCGCTAATATATATTTTTTTTATTAATTTTTAAATCAAAAATATAAAATAGAGAGAGGGGGGAGAGGAGTGGGAGGAGAGAGAGAAGAAGGTGGAGGAGAGGAGAGGGAGAGAGAGAGAGAAGAAGGTGGAGAGAGGGAGGAGAGAGAGAATATTATTTATTTATTATTTATTTTTATAAAATTAATTAAAAAATAAAAAATAATATTTGCGACGCTCTATATTGAGCGTCGCGAATAGTTTTTTTTTTTAAAAAAATGAAGACAATAGCAATGCATATATTTGACTGTCGCCAATGTATTTACTTCTTGCGACGCTCGAATTGGGCGTCGCAAATATGAACATGTTGTGACGCTCCCAACTGAGCGTCACAAATATGAACGTTTTGTGATGCTTTAAGAGCGTCGCTAAATAAATCTTGCAGGCTGAAATTCGCCCGAGTGTGAAGTTTCGCTCTGGGCGCGAAGCTTCGCGCCTGGGCAAATTTTCACCTGATCCTTTATATGCCACCATCTCCGGCCTCCATCCCAACCCGAGTGTCTTCTCTCCTCTCCTCTTCCGGCTTCCACCTTCACCTCGCTTCGTCCCTTCTCTGTTAGTGGTGGGGTTAGGGAAAATGGCAGCTTTGGGTCTGAGGTTGAAGATTTGTCCAGCATCTCCGATGAGCCGGACCAATCGCCCATGCCAGACGCGACCTTGTCGGAGGAGGTGGGCTTGAAGGGAGATATGTTTGAGCAGAGAGATGAGGAGCCCCGTTCAAAAGATGGGGCGGATGATGACTGGTTGCACCGCGGTCCGTTGTAGTCCACTGCCAATTTATTTTCCGCCTGACCTCCATCCGCCGGTTAACAGATCCTCACCATCCGGCGGAAATTTCTTTGAAAGCTTGGAGCCGACCGACCTCGCCGGACGACGGAAGGCCGAAATGACCGCCAGCGGAGTCACTTCAACCTCTCTGTCGAGAGGTTGAAGACGACCTGCAGAAATGGGTCGCCTTGACCTGCTTCTACGGGTCGCCTCGACCTGCTTCTGCAGGTCGCCTCAACCCGCCAGCCTCCTCGCCCTGGCGAACCAGCCTCGCGCTGGTGCGCACAACCCCGCGCCCCGCGCGAGTCAGGCCCGTTCCAAACCAAGGCACTTTTAAGCGTCACTATTAGTATTAAATTATTTTTTTATTTATAAAAAGTAGTTATTAATTAATTATTTATTTATTTTTTAAAAATATATTTTAAAAAAAATTAAAATATTTTTATTAGTGACGATTTGTAAACGTCATTAATACTCTATTATTAGCGACGTTTAGTAACAAACGTCGCTAATAATATATTAATAGTGACATTTAGTAAATGTCGCTAATACTATACTTTTAGTGACGCTTTAGTTATGCGTCGTTAATATGCAGTAGCGACGGCAGTTTCATCAACGTATGTAGCGACGCTTTGTATGCGTCGTTAATAACTATTAGCGACGCTTTTAAGCGTTGCTAATAGTTAATTTTGTTGTAGTGTCAATAGGATAACTATGAAGTGGATAAGTGTCAATTGAATCTTGTGAAGCTAAGGTACATAATAATGTGTTTGCAGATACTACTTGTGCATGACTGAAAGGATGCATTGGATAAATGAATTACATTTAAACGTGAACATGGCAAGCTGCCAGAGTTAGAGCAATGGGCAGCCATGTGGACCACAGTTCCAGAATCATTGAAGAGCTTGTTGAGTGTGAATGGAACACCATTTTCAGAATTTTGAGCTCATCACTTCCCACTCCATGTCAACAATAATCATTGGATTTTGGTTGTGTTCCGTATATGGGAATGTTTAATTTTAATTGTGATGACTGTGGGGTTTGTGCTGCTTATACATGTGGTATTTGTCACACTGTTATGCTTTTCACTTCACATTGGGCTGGGTGGATGTTTTTGTGAATTAGGGTCAGTGATTAGATTACTCATTTTGTGTGATAGCATATGGCTCTTGTTTCATCTCCTACAGATGTAACATTTCTAAAAAACTAAAAAACTGGAAAACTATAAAACTTAATATCTATAAAACTGAATAACTATAAAACTGAAAAACTGGATAATTGAAAACTAGATACTTTTAGAAACAACATATGCACAAAAATCCTAAAAAACCTAAATTAGCTTCACAACATATGAAGAAAAATGGGAGGAACCTTATATATATGCCTGCATCGACTAGAATAATCCATCTGTTAAAGGGAAAACTAAAAAATTGACATACTGTCAAACCGAAAAACTGGAAACTTGAAAACTAAAAAATTGGACAACTGGAAAACGTAAATCCTGAAAAACTGAAATGAAAAACTTGAAAGGTGATTAAATTAGTTTTGTTTCAGCATTGTCAAAATTATATTTCCTACCACTTACATCCTAATGGATGTCCCGAACGCACAACAAACCTTTTGTGTCCCTTTCTATATTCTTCTCATATCTTATCAGTAATCTAGTTTTCTACTTTTCTAGTATTTCAATGATCCAAAGTTCCAATTTTCCAGTTTCCAGCTTTCCAACTACCCAGAAAATCTTACTAGCAAAAACTACGTAATGTCCAAGATATAACCAACCCAAAATAACATTTTCATTGGATAACACATTTTTCATTATCTGAAATAACCTAAACCAATCTACTTGGTGGAAGGGAAATAAGCTACTAGGTCTTCGGAGTTCAAAGATGTGAAGACCCGGAGAAAAGAAGCAAAGAAGATGAAGCAGCTCGAAGATGTGAAGACCCGGTGAAAAGAAGCAGAGAAGATGAAGCAAACTGGGAAAATAAAAATATGAGGAAGAAGAACTTACCCAGGATGAGGAAAAATCACCGCAAGATGAAGTCTTACGGGAGAAGAAGAAGAAGAAGACGTCTTTTTCCTAGGCTAAGCGACTAATCTGACATATTTTTCCCATCGGCTTGTCATATAATGAAAGAGAAAATAGTTAAGTCAAATTCCTTCACATGTTTATAAGTTCTCACATGAACAAGTCTACTTTGGTAAATAGTAGAAATTTTCTCATACTTCAGTTATTTGACCAAAGTAGGAGCCTACTACTTTGGTCAATTCCTCTTTTATCAAACACTCACACCATGATGATAATTAAATTGACTTAGACTTATCCTTTCTATTTCTATTGTAGACATATGCATCCTCTATATATTGGTCAATGGTCTACTAAACGATTCTCATATATTCTTTTCTCTGGCCTAATTGTAAAAAATATATTATTCAAAATTCTTCTTACTGAATTTTGGATTGACTCATACTTGTCTTTTCTAGCCGCCAAATGATGGTAAGAGTTAAAAATATAATAATGACAACGTTGGTGGACATCATATTGTAACTAAGGTACTTTAAGGAGAATAGGGAACCACAACTAGGGTGGACATCATATTACAACTAAAAAGAAATATAGGCATTGCCTAATTAATTAAATAGCCACGTGGTACATCGAGATCAATGATGTATTAATTACTTTAAAAAAAAAACATGTCTATATGTATCTTAATAATGCTTTTATTACTTTGATATTTTATTTACTCTTTATGTTGTTAATATAATTTTTTTATTTTTTTAAAATAATTTATAATTAAAATTTTTTATTCTCTCTCCTCACTCTCTTTTTTTCTCCCCCCTCTCTCCTCTCTCCTTTCTCTCTATCTCTTTCTCCCCCTCACTCCCTCTTTCTCCCCTCACTCTCTCCCTCTCTCTTCGTCTCTATCCCCTCTCTCTCCCCCCCTCTCTCTCTCTTCTTTCTCTTTCCCTCTCTCTCTCTTCCTCTATCTCTCTCCCACTCTCTCCCTACTATCTCTTTTTAATTAATTTTTTTAAAATAAAAAAATACTAGTAGTGATGCATAAACTTATGCATCGCTACTAATCTGTATAATAATGACGTATAGTTCTATGAGTCGTTACTAACCTATGGTAGTAGCGACGCAAATACCTATGCGTTGCTACTAACCTACGGTAGTAGTGACGCAAATCCTATGCGTTGCTATTATAAAAAAATTTATAATTAAAAAATCCATCTCTCTCTCCTCACACACACACACACTCTCTCTTCTCATTCTCTCTCTTTCTCTCCCCCTCTCTCTCCTCTCTCTACCTTTCTCTCTCCCCTCTCTCTATCTCTCTCTTCCCCTCACTCTCACTCCCTCTTTTCCTCTCTCTCTCCCCCTCACTCTCTCTCCCTCTTTTCCTCTCTCTCTCTCTCCCTCTCTCCTCTCTCCCCACATTTCTTTTCAATTATTTTTTTAAAAAATAAAAAATACTAGCAGCAACGCATAAACTTATGCGTTACTACTACTCTATATAGTAGAGACATATAGTTCTATGCGTCGCTACTACTTCAGGGTACGTAGTAACGACATATATACCTAGTGTTGCTACTAATCCAGGATAGTAGCGACGTATATACCTAGGCACTGCTACTACCCTAAGGTAGTAACAACGCTTAATCATATGTGTCGCTAATATAAATTTTTTCATTGTTTTAAAATTTTTAAAAATAATTTATAATTAAAATTTTTTTCCTCTCTCTCACTCTCTCTTCCTCTCTCCCTCACTCTCTCTCTTCTCTCTCTCCTCACCCTCTCTCTCTACCCTCTTTCTCTCTCCCCTCCTCCTTCTCTCTCTCTCTCTCCTCCTTCTCTCTCTATCTCTCCCTCCTCCTATCTCTTCACTCTCTCGCTCTCATCCTCTCTCTCCCTCCCCTTTCTCTCTCTCCTCCCTCTTTCTCTATCTCTACTCACCCTCTCTCTACCCTCTTTCTCTCTCCTCTATCTCTCTACCCTCTTTCTCTCTCCTCTATCTCTCTACCCACTTTCTCTCTCCTCTATCTCTCTACCCTCTCTCTCCTTTATCTCTCTCCTCTCCTCTTTCTCTATCCCCCTCCCTCTCTCTTTTATTATAAGTTATATTTTAAAATTATTAAGAAAAAATAATAAATAAAATATATTATATATAAATAGTGAAATTTATTAAGAAAATTAAGAAAATATATTATTGAAACTACCTTTTATTTAAAATTTAATATTTATTTATTATATATACAAATAGTAAATATTGAATAAAATATATTATATTTAAGAAGTTTAGTTTTACTTTTGTTTAATATTTATTTATTATATAATTATTTATTAAATAAAATTAATTAATAAATCTAATAGTGACATTTGTAAACAAGCGTCGCTAATAGGAGAAGTATTAGTGACGTTTGCTAAAAAGCGTCGCTATTGTTAAAGCACTTAGCGATGCTTAAGAAAAAATGTCTTTAATAGTTATATTTTTTTTCTTTTTTTAATATATATATATATATATATATATTATTAACAACATATATTTCAAGCGTGGCTAATAGCTTAAGTATTAGCAATGTGTATTAGAATGCGTTGCTAATATGATTCGTATTATCGACGCTTAAGTTAAGAGTTGCTAATATATGACTATTAGCAACGCATATTATTATGCATCGCTAATAGTTCATTTTTTTGTAATGATTTAGTATGTGTCGCAAGTAGTTATTAGTAGTGACGCTTGTGTTTGTGTTGCTAATAAATGTATTACTAATAGTACATTTTGTTGTAGTGTATTTTCATCCCTTCCCTATTTTACAAATAACTAGGGTTTTTCATTTTATAGTAAAGCTTATAGGCTAGGAATTAAATTGTTAGGTTACAAAATAGGTGAAAAGGCCCTAAGTCACCATTCAAGTACACTCTTTATAAAAAAATGATTTTAATTACACCAAATCTCACTTAGACAAATTAAAAAAAGGTTGTCAGCTAAAATAGGTAGCACGCCTTCCCACACAATGAGGCCCACTCCTTTGACCAAGGAAAATTAAAAACAAATAATGTAGAAATTTTGGTGAATCAAGTTTAACAATAATACTTTAAACTAAAATAAAATTAAACCTTAAAAAATTTATAAATAACGCAACTTATTACTTAAAGAAAATTTAATCAAACCGACAAGCAACCAAATTAACATAATTAATAAATAAATAAATTAGCAATCTTAAAAGAACATGGGAATTTGTTAGATTGGGTTCCCAATTCCCTCTTGTACTACTGCTACAGTGATGTAACAGCCTCCCGGTGCTATGTACCAAGCCTTAGTTATGAAAACTGGTCCGGATTGATAAGTTCATTCGTATTTACATATTAAAATATCCTTATCTCAATGCAAGATTTTCCATATAAGGTTTAGAAAGCCAAATGAATATTCTCTAATTTCGAAAAACTTTAATCTATACGTGGTCTTCACTTCTTTCCACACTATCCATCTCATGGACCATATATTCGTCGCATGTGAAATTGACTGGGACATCCACATTCAATTCTCTCAGCTATCTTAAATAGGCTTGACTTGCGAGAGAATACACCTCGTTTCTAATATTAATTAATATTTTGTTTCTGGTTTACTACTAAGCACTATTTATATTAAAAAATATTTTCCGGGACCACTAGCGTGACCAAACTGCAGGGTCAAAGAACATGTGGAGGGGAGAACTAGGGAATTTATTACAACCAGTTCCCAATTCTCTCTCGTACCACTGCTCAGTGATACGAGAAAATATCCAAAAATTCACAAAAAATAATCTTTTAACGAAATCTAGCATAGGAAAAAAGTTGTGTCTCTGAGATGGGCGAACTCTCTAAATTTGCAGTGGGGGAGAGAACTCTCTGAAAAGTGGCTGGACCAGCGGAAGCACAGTGAGAGGGGGGTGACACACCAATCAAAAATCAATATATAATGAAACATGCATATATCTCTAATCAATTAGTAATAATCATGTATCCAATCAAGAATCAAGCAAAGAGGATAATCAAAGATGGATAAATACGAACTGATCTAGGCATTTCAGCCCTTACACGCCCTCCAACAATCAGCCCTACATGCCAATCACAAGATCAAACAAGCAATGAAGAGAGGAGATTCCTATATGTTGATCCCTCACAAACCACCGCTTGGATGAAGGAAAATCACAGCAAGAACCAGCCCTTGATTCAGCCTCCACGATCCAGCGGAGAAAGAGAGTCTTCTCACTCATTCAGCCTGCCAAAGAGATCAAGGAGAGGGGAGCAAAGGGGCGGCCAGCAGCAAGGGATCTCTCTTCTATGTGCAGGCCGCACCAAAGAGAGAGGGGTGGCGGCAATTGGGAAGAGAGTAGGAGGGGAGTGGGGCGGCACTTGCATTAGGGCACTCCTCCTCTCTTTCTCTCTTTAAATACTCTCTCCTTTCCTTCTTTAGGCTGGGCCTCATTGTGGGCTTTTCTATATGGGCTAACTTTCTTAATTCCTTATGGTTTCTCTGAGAGGTTCAAACACAACGAAAGAGGGCTCTATCTCTCAGAGCCCGCGGAGGCCTGGACCCCATGCACACGGCCAACCCCGCAACAGGGTTGACCCCTCGCTAACTATGGGTCCCACCCTCGACACCTAATTCGTGCATATGGGCCCCACAACGTGTTAATGCACAACCTAGGTGTATGCCTAGTGTACGTATGTGACATATGCGGGTCCCATTCGAATTAGTGTAATGAAGGTACATGTGGGGTCGGCGCGACCACCCCCACCACCCTTGGACCCCGTGGATCGTACTAGTTCACCCAGACCGCGACAACGTTGGACCAAACCGGGCCCGAGCCCATACCATGGTCCAACATCCCCCACTATGGGTGAATGACTCATATGGTCCAACAACGACTTGCGCTAGTCCTGTCGAAGACCAATGTTATGAGCACGTTTAGAAAATAGATCCTTCGTTAAGGCCTTAGTGAACGGATCAGCCAACATCTCAGTAGTAGGAAGATGACTCACATTCACTTTTCCCCTCTGTAACATGTCGAAGATATACTAGTAATGCACCTCAATGTGCTTACCCCTGACATTGATCTCCCCATTCTTGAGTGTCGACACTGTTGCCAGATTATCACAATACATCTGGACAATAGCATCAATCCAGCCTTCTAGCCTCAATCTTGCTAGAAACTCCTTTATCCATACTGCTTGGGAAGCTGCAATACTGTATGCATAAAACTCAGCTTCCATCGTAGACTTTAAAACACTCTTCTGTTTCTTGCTTGCCCACGATATAGCACCGCCTCCAAACATGAAGACGTATCCAGCAGTGGATTTCATGTCATCTGGATCCCTCGCATAGTCTGAATCACTATGTCCATCCAATGACAGACTTTCCGCCTGATAGGTGAGTTTTAAGCTCATAGACCCTAATAGGTACCGAAATACCTTCTTCACTGCTTGCCAGTGCTGAAGACCAGGGTATGCTTGGTAACGGCTTAACAAGCTTACCACAAAACTCAAATTAGGTCATGTACAGGTCATGTCATACATCAAGTTGCCAATAGCTTGTGCATATGGCATTGACTCCATCCAGAGTCGGTCTTCCTCGGTCCAAGGAGCCATACTCTTAGAAAACACCGTACCCTTGTAAATAGGGGACTCAATGGTTTTTCAACAAATGACATTGAAGCGTTTGGGGGCGCTCTCTATGTATGACTCTTGAGATATACTAAGCTTCATAGCTTTTCTAGCTCTGTCAATTTTCATCCTGAGGATGTAGGATGCCTCACCCATGTTTTTCATCTCAAACTAGATTTTGAGTCATTCCTTTAAACTGACTATCATACTTAGGTCATTCCCTATCAAGAGTATGTCTTCTACATACAGTGACAACATCATATACCTATCCCCATCCCGGAAGGTATAGACATAGTGAGTGTGTTCGTTCACTATGAACCCATACTCACTAATCACCTTGTAAAAAGTGAAGTACTATTGCTTGAGAGATTGTTTTAGGCCATACAATGATTTTATGAGCTTGCACACCTTGTATTCCTCTCCATGAACCACGAAACCCTCAGGTTGTTTCATGTAAATCTCCTCATCTAAATATCTATTTAAGAAGGTAGTCTTTACATCCATTTGGTGCAGCTCTAAATCATAGTAAGTGACACATGCTAAGAGACATCTAATCGAGTCAAATCTTGACACTGGTGAGTATGTCTCTTTAAGGTCCATCCTATACACTTGGGCGAACCCCTTGGCCACTAATCTTGCCTTGTACTTATCTATAGACCCATTTGTCTTAAGCTTCTTTTTGAAGATTTATTTACACCCAATGGGCTTCCGCCCTTCAAGTGGATCCACTATCTTTCAGACCTTGTTCTTTAGGATAGAGTCCATCTCTTCCTCAACAACAACCTGCCATTCTTGAGTGTCTAGAAGACTTAAAGCTTGCTCAAGGGTAATCGGGTCATCTAGAATAGGTTCATCTAAAGTGATGTTGTCCTCCCCTAACATTGTATAGAAGTCCCTCAACAAGGAATGTATTCTTTCCCTCAATGCCCTTGGTTCAGGTTTGGTTTGGTTTTGATCTGATCCAATTACTTCCTCGGGGGAAGTGTTGGGACCGGCCTTTTTATCCACCTTGAATAAATCAATTCTTTTGTTAGGTATTCTAGGGTTTAATTCTTCCTCCAAGAAATAAGCGTCTCTAGGCTGAATTACCCCTACTGTCCCATCCGTGTGGTGAATCATGAATCAGTACCCCTTAGAGTGGTTACAGTAACCAATAAAGTTGCATTTTATGGTCTTGGGGTCTAGATTTGACCTATGTTGGTCATGCACCTTTATGTGTGCCCTAGACCCCCATAGTCTAAGATGCCCTAAGTTCGGATGTTGACCCGTCCATAACTCATAAGGTGTCTGTTGGGCTACCTTTGTTGGTAGACGATTTAAGATGTACACGACGGTGTCTAAAGCCTCACCCTAGAAGTTGTTTCCTAACTCAGAGTGATTTAGCATGGACCTTACCATGTCCATAAGCGTCCTATTACACCTTTCTACCACTCCATTTTGTTGTGGAGTGTACGGTAGGGTGTACTGATGAACTATTTTCTGATCAGTACAATAGTCTTTAAACAGGTCAGAGGTGTACTTGCCACCCCTATCAGTTCTCAGGATTTTTTCTTTCATGCCTAACTGAGTCTCTACCTCAACTTTAAATTCTTGAATTTATCTAAGACATCAGACTTCCTACTTATTAAATACATGTACCTGTATCTTGAATAGTCATCTATGAACGTAATAAAATACTTCATCCCTCTGTGGGTCTGAACATTGAGAGCCCACAGATGTCAGAATGTACCACCCCTAAGAGTTCATTTGCCCTTTGTCCCTTTTAGAAGGATTGTCTGCTCATCTTATCCGATAAACAATCCTTACACATACGTAGGTCTTTGGATATTTTGGGTAACAACCCAGCGTTCGACATCCTATGTAGTTTGTCTACATTTACATAACACAAACACATATTCCACAACATGACATCATCTACAGACAAAACAATATACTCAGAAGTGTTTATTTCATTAAATACAATTGAGTTCATTACATCTAAGCAATACAACCCATCAACTAAAGAAGCAGTAAATAAAACAGTCTCACCCTTGCCCACAGTAGCCTTACTCCCCTTGAACCTAACCTCAAACCCCTTCTTGGTTAGAACATGGATTGAAATTAAGTTCCTCCTAATGGAGGGAGCAAAGAGTACATCTATCAAGACTAAGGTGGACCCATCCTTCAGGGGAATCCTGTAGTTCTCTCTCTCTCTCTCCCCCCTCACTCACTCTCTCTCCCTCTCTCTCTCTCACTCTCGCTCTCTTCCTCTCTCTCTCCCCTCACTCTCTCTCTCCTTCTCTCCTCTCTCTCTCCCCACTATCTCTTTTCAATTAATTTTTTTAAAATAAAAAAATACTAGTAGCGATGCATAAACTTATGCATCGCTACTAATCTATGTAGTAGCGACTCAAAGTTCTATGCGTCGCTAATAATTTTTTTTTATTTTAAAATTTTTAAAAATAATTTATAATTTAAAAAATTCCTCTCTCTCTCGCCTCACTCTCTCTCTCTTCTCACTCTCCTTCCTCTCCCCCTCTCTCTACCTTTCTCTCTCCCCTCTCTCTATCTCTCTCTCCCCTCACTCCCTCTCTCTCCCTCTCTCTCCCTTCACTCTCTCTCCCTCTCCCTCTCTTCACTCTCTCTCCCTCTCCCTCTCTCTCTCTCTCTCTCTCTCTCCCTCCCCACTCTATCTTTTCAATTAATTTTTTTAAAATAAAAAACACTAGTAGCGACACATAGTTCTATGTGTCGCTACTACTTCAGGGTAGTAACGACGTATATACCTAGGCGTCGCTACTACTTTAGGGTAGTAACGACGTATATACTTAGGCGTTGCTACAACTTTAGGGTAGTAGTGACGTATATACATAGGTGTCACTACTACTTCAGGGTAGTAGCTAGTAGCGACGTATATACATAGGCGTCTCTAGTACCATAAGGTATTAGCAATGCTTAATCCTATGCGTCGCTAATATAAATTTTTTTATTGTCTTAAATTTTTTAAAAATAATTTATAATTAAAAAAAATCTTCTCTCTCCTCACCCTATCTCTATCCTCTTTCTCACTCTTCTCTTTCTCTCTTCACCCTCTCTCTACCCTCTTTCTCTTTCTCTCTCTTCTCTCTCTCTACTCACCCTCTCTCTACCCTCTTTCTCTCTCTACCCTCTCTATCCTTTATCTCTCTCTACTCTCCTCCCTCTCTCCTCACCCTCTCTCTATCCCCCTCCCTCTCTTTTTTATTATGAATTATATTTTAAAATTATTAAGAAAATTTTAAAAATAAAATATATTATATATAAGTAGTGAAAATTATTAAAAAAATTAAGAAAATATATTATTGAACCTGCCTTTTATTTAAAATTTAATATTTATTTATTACATATACAAATAGTAAATATTGAATAAAATATTTTTACTTTTTTTAAATATTTATTTATTAAATAAAATTAATTAATAAAGCTAATGGCGACGTTTGTAAACAAACGTCGCTAATAGGATAAGTATTAGCGACGTTTGCAATAAAGCGTCGCTACTATTAAAACACTTAGCGACGCCTAAGAAAAAATGTCTCTAATAGTTATAATTTTTTTAATATATATATTAGCGACATATATTTCAAGCGTCGCTAATAGCTTAACTATTAGCAACGTGTATTAGAATGTGTTGCTAATATAGTTTGTATTAGTGACGCTTTAAGTTAAGTGTCGCTAATACATGACTATTAGCGACATATATTATTATGCATCGCTAATAGTTCATTTTTTGTGACGATTTAGTATGTGTCTCAAGTAGTGGTTAGTAGCGACGCTTGTGTTTGGGTCGCTAATAAATGCGTCACTAATGGTACATTTTATTGTAGTGTATTCTCATCCCTTCCTTATTTTGCAAATAACTAGGGTTTTTCATTTTATAGTAAGGCTTATAGGCTAGAAATTAAATTATTGGGTTACAAAATAAGTGAAAAGACCCTAAGTCACCATTTAAGTACATTATTTACTAAAAAAATGATTTTAATCACGCAGAATCCCACTTATACAAATTAAAAGAAGGTTGACAGCTAAAATAGGTAGCACGTCATCCCACACAGTGAAGCCCACTCCTTTGACGAAGGAAAATTAAAAAAAGAAAATAATGTAAAAATTTTAGTGAATCAAGCTTAACAGTAATACTCTAAACTAAAATAAAATTAAACCTTAAAAAATTTATAAATAACCCAACTCATTACCTATGAATTAAATCAAACTGATAAATAACTAAATTTACATAATTAAAAAATAAATAAATTAGCAATCTTACAAGAACAATGGAATTTGTTAGATCAGGTTTCCAACTCCCTCTCATACTACTGCCACAGTGATGTGATAGCCTCCGGGTGCTAGTTACCAAGCCCTAATTATGAAAACTGGTTCGGATTGATAAGTTCATTTTTATTTACATATTAAAATGTCATTTTCTCAATGCAATTTCTATAATGTTTAGAAAGCCAAATGATTATTCTCTAATTTCGAAAAACTTTAATATGTACGTGGTCTTCACTTCTTTCCACACTATCCATCTCATGAACCATATTTTCGTCACATATGAAATTGACTGGGACATCCACATTCAATTCTGTCACTATCTTAAATAGGCTTGACTTGCGAGAGAATACACCTCGTTTCCAATATTAATTAATATTTTGTTTCTGGTTTACTACTAAGCACTATTTATATAAAAGAATATTTTCCGAACCCACGAGCGTGACCAAACTGCAGTGTCAAAGAACATGTGGAGGGGAGAACTAGGGAATTTATTACAACCAGTCCCAATTCTTTCTCCTACCACTGCCATAGTGATGTGATAGCTTTAGTTATAAAAAGAGTTATGTTATGGCGACGTAAATTTTCACATGTCCAATGCCTACTTTATTATTTTTAAATTATTGATAAGTTGGACCTTAAATTTTAAAAATAGGTCCTACTCATTAATAATTTTAAAATAATAAAGTGGGTAAAAATTTACCTAATTAAAATATTTTTCTTACGAAAATTGGTATCACCAGACAAGTCCATTCGTATATGTATAGTAAAATATGATTTTTTAATATAAGATTTTCCTAAGGTTTAAAAAGCCATATAAACATTTTCTAATTTCGTAAAACTTTGTTTTGTACGTGGTCTTCACTTCTGTCCACACTATCCATGACATGGACCATTCGTCACATATGAAATTGACTGGGACGTCCACTTTCAAGTCTGTCAGCTCTCTTAAATAGGTTTGACATGCCAGAGAATACACTTCAATTTCAGTATTAATTAATACTCAGACCAACTAGCTTGACCAAACTGTAGAACCAAAGAACAAGTCGAGGGGAGAACGGGGGAATTTATTAGAACTGGTTTTAATTTCTATCTATGGAAGACTGTATCGATATGGATGAGAATATCGATGATTATAAATACGGATATGCGTTAATGATATGTTTGGTATATACTAAAATGGGTATAAACTTTTTTATAAATATAAAAAAATATTATAATTAATAATATATTATTATAATATTTTTTTAGAGCATAATAAGACCGTAAAATATCGTATAAACTAATACAAGTATTTTAAAATTAATTTATTTGGAACTATATATTATTATATTCTTCATCCCATACAGATTATTGCTCATTCTTTCCCATATTAAGTGCTTTAAAATTAGTTTATTTTAAAAATAAATATGAGTCTAAGTTATATATTTAAATAAATATATATTTGTGAATCACTATATATAAAAAAAATAATTATGTAAATTACATGGACCTACCCGTATTTATCTCATATAACTTTAAAAATATTATTTTTTAATATAACAAAAATATAAACTTTTGAAGAAGTTGAGTTTGAATTGTATTTTTAAGAAAAAAATTTAAAATTTTTTTAATACCATATTGGTCGTATTGATACGGTACGGCCGATACATAAGGCGATCCGGTGTGGGGGGCGTACCACCCCCCATACCCATATCGGTTGAAACTAATACAGGTACGTATCGATCAATATGGTATCGTATCGACCAATACAGCTTTCCATGCTCGTACCTCTGCCGTAATGATGTGATAGCTTCCCATTGTTGATTACCGAAGTGATGAAGATTGGTCCGGCAAGACAAGTCCGTTCATATTTGCATAGTACAACGTTATTTTCTCAATGCAAGATTTTCCCAAGATTTAGAAAGCCAAATGAACGTTGTCCAATTTCGTAAAACTTAAATCTGTACGTGGTATTCACTTATGTCCACGCTATCCATCTCATGGACCATATATTAGTCACAGATGAAATTGACTGGGACATCCACTTGCAATTCTGTTAGCTATCTTAAATAGGCTTGACTTGCCATAGATGACACCTCCATTATTAATTAATATTTTATTTCTCGTCAACTACTAAGCACTATTTATATTAAAAAATATTTTATTGACCAACTAGCTGATCAAATTGTAAGACCAAAGAACATGTGGAGGGGAGAAATAGCGAATTTGTTAGATCCGGTCCCCATTTCCTTCTCGTACCATTTTCTTTAAGTAATGTGACAGCCTCCCGGTGTTAGCTACCAAGCCTTGGTTATGAAAACTGGTCCGGCTAGACAAGTTTGGTTCATATTTGCATTGTAGAATGTCAATTTCTCAACGCAAGATTTTCACAAGGTTTAGAAAGCCAAATGAACATTTTCTAATTTCGTAACATTTTAATCTGTTTGTGGTCTTCGCTTCTATCCTCACTATCAACCTCATAGACCATATATTCGTCACATATGACATTGACTGGGACATTAACTTTCAATTTTGTCTACTATCTTAAATAGGCTTGACTTGCCAGAGAATACACCTCATTTCCTGTATTAATTAATATTTTGTTTCTGGTTTACTACTGTTGTATTCATTTTAAAAAATGTCTTCCAGACCAACTAGCGTGACTAAACTGTAGAACCAACGAACAAGTGGAGGGGAGAACTAGGGAGTTTGTTAGATCCGGTTCCTAATTCCCTCTTGTACCACTGCCTCTGATTCAGTGATGTGACAGCCCCTGGTGTTAGCTACCCAGCCTTAGTTATAAAAACTGGTCTGGCTAGACAAGCCCCTTCATATTTGCATAGTAAAATGTCAATTTTTCAATTTAAGATTTTCCCCAGGTTTAGAAAGTCAAATGAACATTTTCTAATTTCGTAAAACTTTAATCTCTACGTGGTCTTCACTTCTGTGTAACTATCCATCTCATGGACCATATAATCGTCACATATGAAATTGATTGGGGCATCCACCTTCAATTCTGTCAGCTATCTTATATAGGCTTGACTTGCCAGAGAATACACCTCATTGTTAGTATTAATTAACATTTTGTTTCTCGTTAACTATTAAGCTCTATTCATATTAAAAAATATTTTCCAGGCCAACTAGCATGACCAAACTATAGGACCAAAGAACATGTTGAGGGGAGAACTAGAGAATTTGTTAAATCATGTTCCCAATTCCCTCTTGTACGACTACCTCAGCGATGAGACAACCTCCCGGTGTTGGTTACTAAGCCTTAGTTACGAAAACTGGTCCGGCTAGGCAAGTCCATTCATATTTGCATAGTAAAATATCATTTTCTCAATGCAAGATTTTCCCATGTTTTAGAAAACCAAATGAACCTTTTTCTAATTTCGTAAAACGTTAATTTGTACGTGGTCTTCACTAATTTCCTTAGTATCCATCTCATGGACCATATATTCGTCACATATGAAATTGACTGGGACATCCACTTTTAATTCTGTCAGCTATCTTAAATAGGCTTGACTTGCCTGAGAATACACCTCATTTCCAGTATTAATTAATATTTTGTTTCTAGTTAACTACTAAGCTCTATTCATATATGAAAAAATGTTTTCCAAACCGACTAGGGTGACCAAACTGCAGATCCAAAAAACAAGTGGAGGGTATAACGATACAATTTGTTAAATCCGGATCTACCATTGCCGCAGTGATGTGACAACCTCCCGGTGTTGGTTACCAAGCCTTATGTATGAAAACTGGTCCGGCTAGACAAATCGGTTCATATTTGCATAGTAGAATGTCATTTCCATGTTACAAGATTTTCCCAAGGTTTAGAATGCCGAATGAACAATCTCTAATTTCGTAAAACTTTAATGTGTACATGGTCTTCACTTCTGTCCACGCTATCCATCTCATGGGCCATATATTCGTTACATATGAAATTGACTGGGTCATCCACTTTCAATTCTGTCCGCTATCTTAATTAGGCTTGGCTTTACAGAGAATACACCTCATTTCCAATATTAATTAATATTTTATTTTTAGTTAACTACTAAGCTCTGTTCATATTAAAAAAAGTTTTCCAGACCAACTAACGTGAGCAAACTGTAGGACCAGAGAATTTCACTACAACAAAATTGATTATTGGCGACGTTTTTAAGCATTGCTAATAGTACTGCAAGCGTCGCTAATAGTTATTAATGTCACTACATGCGTCGATAAAACTGCAGTCACTACTGCGCATTAGCAATGCTTAACTTAAAGTGTCACAAAAAGCATAATATTAGCGACAACTTTATACATCGCTAATGATTTTGCTTTTGTGACACATAATCACGTGTCGATAATATTAAATTATTAGCGATGCATAAATCTATACTCGCTAATAATTAGTTACTAGCGACGTATAATTATGTGTTGCTAATAATTTAATAATATGTAAAAAATATAAAAAAACTTATTAGCAACGCATCATTATAAGTGTCGCTAATATATCTTATTAACGACACTAAATTATGCTTCGGTAATATTTAATAATATATTTTTTTAAAAATAAAAAATTATATTATTAGTGACGCATAATGATATGCGTCGCTAATGAAAAGTTATTAGCGACGCTTGATAAGCGTCGCTACTATAAAAAAATTTAAATAAATATTATTAGTGACACATAATGATATGCGTCGTTAAAAACCTAACTTTTTTTATATAAAAAAGCCTAATGGTGGCTGGCCCGGTGGGGAAGAGGGAGGTGGCCAGATTCCTGCGGGGCACCGGTTTGCACCCCCTTCTCTCTCCCGCTTCCCGCCTCTCCCCGCCCCCCCTCCTTCCCCTCCTTTGTAAAACAGAGGGGGGGGGGGGGGACCGTGGAGGGGGGAAGGGGGGCAACTGGGGAGGAGAAGGGCGGTAGTGCGGAGCAGGGTGGCTGAGGGCGGCTGCGGGGCACAAGAAGGCAAGAGGCAGAGGGGGTGCGCATGGGCGACGGGCAGGGGTAGAGTGTGTCATACGGATGGTGTGCGGAAGGCAGGTGGGGGAACTGTTGGTTGGACGTGCGGCGGAGGGTGACTGGGCTCACGGGTGGAACAAGGCGAGAGGAGCAGCAATCGGAACATGTCTGGCATAGGGCGGGGGAGGTGAGGAGGGGTGGCAGTCGGAATATGACGAAGGCCAGTACCTGGTTGGGGGAGGCGAAAATGAGGAGTACGAAAAACGCCCGTGCGGGCATTTTTGCCCGCGAGGGCGAATATATATCGCCTGCGTAGGCAAAATATCACCCGCGAAAGGCGAACATTTCGCCCCAAGTGGGAAATTTGAACACAACGCACACACAACAATTGTGCGCATGCCTTTTCTTTTTAACGACGCTTAGAAAACGTCGCAAAGGAAAGTCTTTTGCGACGCTTAATCTAAGCGTCGCACAATAAAACTTTTGGTGATTGTTTTAACAAAATGTCACAAATATTATATTTGCGACGTTTATTACATGTCGCCAATTATTATCATTTGTGACGCTTATAAAACTTGTATTATTTGTGACGCATATCCACAAGTCACAAATACTATTATTTTCCCCACACACACTCTCTCTCTCTTCTCTCTCCTCCCTCTCTCTTCTCTCTCTCTCCTCCCTCTCTCTCTCTCTTCTCTCTCTCCCGTCACCCCTCTCTCTCCTCTCTCTCTCCCTTTCTCCTCCCCTCTCTCTCTCTCCTCCCTCTCTCCCTTTCTCCTCCCCTCTCTCTCTCTCCTCCCTCTCTCCTTTCTCTCTCCTTTTCTCTTTCCCTCCCCCTCTCTCTCCATATCCTCTCTATTTTTCCTCTCTATATATTTTAAAATTAATATAATAAATTATAAGGTAATAGCGACATATAGGAATATGAGTCGCTAATACGAAGGGTATTAGCGACGTATATTTATATATGTCGCTAATAACAAGAGTATTAGTGACGCATATCCGTATGCGTCGCTATTACTTTTTTATTTATTTATGTTTAAACAAAAAATATAAAAAAATTAAATTAAAATTTTCATTTTCTACTCTCTCTCTCACCTCACCCGTCTCTCCTCTCTCTCTCCTTTTCTCTCTCCCTCTTCCTTTCTCTTCTCTCTCTCCTCTCTCTCTCCATATCCTCTCTATTTTCTCTCTCTACATATTTTAAAATTAATATAATAAATTATAAGGTAATAGCGACCTAGGTTAATAGCAACGCATAGGAATATGCGTCGCTAATATCAAGATTATTAGCGACGTATATTCCTATACGTCTCTACTAATAAGAGTATTAGTGAGGCATATTTGTATGCGTCGTTAATACTTTTTTATTTATTTAATTTTTAAATAAAAAATATAAAAAAATTAAAATTAAAATTTTCCCTCACCCCTCTCTCTCCTCTCTTATCTCTCCACCCTCTCCCTCTCTCTCTCTCCTCACCGTCTCTCTACCCACTCTTTCCCTTCCCTCTCTCTCTCTCTCTCTCTCACCTCACCCTCTTTCCTCCATCTCACTCTTCCCTTTCTCTCTCTCTCTCACCTCCCCCTCTCTCTCTCCTCACCTTCTCTCTCTCCTCATTCTCTCTCTCCTCAAAAAATATAAAAAAATTAAAATTAAAATTTTCCCTCACCCCTCTCTCTCCTCTCTTATCTCTCCACCCTCTCCCTCTCTCTCTCTCCTCACCGTCTCTCTACCCTCTCTCTCCCTTCCCTCTCTCTCTCTCACCTCACCCTCTTTCCTCCATCTCACTCTTCCCTTTCTCTCTCTCTCACCTCCCCCTCTCTCTCTCCTCACTCTCTCTCCATGCACTCTCTCTTTTATTATAAATTATATTATAAAATTAATAACAAAATTTAAGAAATAAAATATATTATATATAAATAATGAAAGTTTAATCTATTATTAACACTACTTTTTATTGAAATTTTAATATTTATTTATTATATATATAAATAATAAATATTGAATAAAATATATTATATTTAGGAAGTTTATTTTTAATGTTTTAATATTTATTTATTATTTATTAAATAAAATTAATTAATAAAGATATTAGTTACGCTTGTAAACAAGCATCGCTATTATCAATGGTATTTGCGACGCTTGTTTAAAAGCGTCGCTAATAATTAAATTTTTTTATTTTTAATTCATAACTATTAGTGACGCTTTTTTAAGCGTCACTAATAGCAGGAACTATTAGTGACACTTATATTAAAGCATCGCTAATATGATTAGTATTAGCGACGCTTTATACTAAGCGTCGCTAATAGATGACTATTAGCGACACTTATATTAAAGCATCGCTAATATGATTAGTATTAGCGACGCTTTATACTAAGCGTCGCTAATAGATGACTATTAGCGACGTATAAGAAAATGTGTCGCTAATAGTTAATTTTATTACGTTATTTTTTATGCGTCGCAAGTAATTATTTTTAGCGATGCTTAGTTTTGCATCGCTAATAAATGCATCGCTAATACTACATTTTGTTGTAGTGTATATGTTATTTTCTCTAAAATATTTCCGATCGAAGAAGAGGAAAGCTTCTTTCTCCATTTTTTTGCCCTCTATTTTACAAGTTTACTTGTTTAATCTGCGAGAGAGGAAGGTTGTGTACGCTTATAACCGTTCATACAACGAGGTGATTCCCATCAATATCTTCCCTACACTAGTTTGAGGTGCTCACGAAGAGATGACAAAGTCTACAATCATAGTGTTTAAGGAAACTCCTTTCCTCTCCTTCATAGTTGTGTCAATGATGATTATAACAAGGAGAACGAAACAAGCAGTTGGTAGGGATGTTGCGAGTGAATAGCCAAGATAGTATTACTATGATATCATAGGTGATATGCTTTTAATTTTATGTGGTATGGTCAAGTTGATTGTATTACTATTAAATCATAGGTGATTTAGGGAATAACTAAAAACTTGAAGTACTTTATTTTTCTCTCATAAAATTTTCTTCCCTTGTGTTATTTTATCTAAGACTATCTTTTAAATAGTTTCCTAAGGCGGCTACGGTTGTAGTCTCCTAAGTGAAAAATAACAAATTCCAGAGTGCTTAAATTAGGTGACAATTTCACATATCGATCGATCATTACATGGGGGAATTGATCGTTCCCTATTCTATTCAAATTGAGACATACACCCAATTGATGTATCCTTTAAACTAAACTATCATCAATCAAAGTTCTATAATCCGCATGTTACATACCAATCGATTCATTGAACTTGTGATCAATCATTTAGGTTACTGCGATAGAAGAATACTCAATTGATCGATCAATTAGTCAACCATTCAATCGATTTGTCAACTGTGCAAAATAAGAACATTCATACCCAATTGATTCAGTGCTCTAAGTCGATCAATCACTTTTAAACCATTATTACAATTTTTTTTCAAATTTATCCAAAATACCCAAAAACACTTTCTAAGGTTTTACTAATTAAAATCTAAGTATTTTGTGCTTGTGAGTATGTAAAGTTTACCTTTGAATCAAACACTCAATTTAGTCCTCAACTTTGAACTTATAGAATATGTATGCTTTTATTTTTGAAGGCAATCAATTTTAAATCAGATTTTGATCACATAACTAATCTAATCATATTCAAAAGACATAAACATGCACAATGTTTGGACATATGTTGAATCATTGAAATATAGCAAATTACAAGACATATCAAAATATGTTCTACCAGTAGGTGGCCTTCTATAAGTGGAATCCTATGGCTTGTACCAAGTACATGTGTTCGTGATCAATCTTCCACATATTGTTGACAATAACTTTTGACCCCAATTAATAGGCCCTTTTCCCTAGAACATGTCCAACCAAGCTAAATTTTTCCAACGTTGTTCTTTGAGTTCATTATTGACATCAATCTCCATGTTGTTGCGGATGGATGGAAGGTGAGACAGAGAGATTTTTCACCGTTGAGTGCATGATAAAGAGATTCTTCCATGTGTGGTAGCGATGTTGAGGAGGAATAAGATCATCCAGACTTCATTGTGAAGACCCTCAATGGAGAGAGGAGGAAAGGAACTTGATAGTATTTTCAGGTTGAGCGATGGTAGTCAGGGTAGCTAAGAAATTGTCGACAACACAAAACTTTAAGGGCTTATCTAGCCTAACCAGTTTTCATGACCAAGACTTCGTGACCAACAATGGGAGGTTGCTCCAATATCACCATGAAAATGACGAGAGAGAAACTTGGGAATAGATCTAATAGTTCCCAGGTTTTTCTCCTCCACATGTCCTTTGGTCATGTAATCTGGTTATGGTAAGTGGTCAAGAAAATATTTTCTAAACTTCAATTGTCTTGATGGACATTAAGTACCAACTTCTCATTTCTCAACATGGGAAATGTTGAACTTTAATGTGGGCGTGATCTTCACTTTTGTTTTTGGCTATCTATATCATGGACCGCGTGTTCGCAACATATGAAATCAATAAGGACTTCTGCTTAGCTGTCTCACTTGATTTTGTATACTTAATACTCGGTTTTTTCTCTCTAGTTGCTGAACAGGGTGGATCCGATAAAATTCATAATTGTATGTCATGTGCCTAATTCTTCTTCAAAAGCTCACTCTAGTTTGGTACATCTGTAATTTCCCATGATATATCGTTTATTATAGCCCAAACCTTGAATTACAATAATCACAATATTATTGGCCTTCTTTGCCTGTGTTCTTGTTTACGTAACTCCCATTCTAAGTACAGAAATACTACCAGTAATTGTTGTTTATGTCAGTTGGATTACATAAAAAGCTGAACCAGAACTGAAACAACATGATTTAAACACTGGGCAACTTGAAATGAGGATTGCAGCATTTTTCAGAAATGAGGCCACTCATAAAACTCAAATAATTCAAAACATGCAAGAAGGAAGGCTTTCTCTTATCTTTTTTTGCTCAAGCAAGAAGTCCGAACATACACTATCTAAACTTGCATGATGCCAAGTGTTCAGAGGAATTTCCCTCCCTGTAGAGAGACGACTCTTGCAATGTTTTCTATTTTAACTTTCACTATTCTTTGTATCCTCTCTTTTGTGCCTAATAGAAGGGTAAACCCCCGTTTACCGATGGGAAAAAATAAATTCAAAGGGAATAGCTATTGAAGGCCTGTAGGTATGCTTAAGTATAGTTTCATCAAATGTTTTCGACTATAAAAATCCTCCTTGTCAGCAAAGAAAACTAAGCACCGTATAATTTTGAGTACATGGTATTACCTTCTATATATTGAAATCAAAGCACAAGATTAGGATATTTCATATCTTCAAAAACAATATTCACACAGGCAGCAAACCAAAGCCAGCTTTTGTTTTATTACAAATGACAGCAACAGGTACCCCACTTGGCAAGGATAAAAGGGCTTATTATTCTTAACACAAATGAAGAGCACACAGATGTCACACCAATAGGGCAAGTGTCACGGGCGCGAAGCTTTGCCTAGCATTCGCACACGTGATGGCATGGCTGCACCGCACAACCAGCAGCTACTTTCTTCCATTCCCACTAGTATGCGCAAGGGAAACATAAGCAAAATAGCACAAACACAGCACAAGTCCATCTTGGTGCAAGGGTCTCCGCCCAAGCTATATTTTTATCCGCTGAAATATAAAGTAAGGAGAGGGCAAGGGCTAATCCACCAAGTTGAGAGCTCTCCTCTCAGCTCCTTGGTTTGCTATGCAAGAACAAAATCAATTCTCCACCAGCCATGGCCGCCCTGCTCTCCCCCTTTTATAGACTCAGCATGAAGCTGGACGACCTAGTGCTACTAGGAATATAAAACCCACCCAATATAAGAGTCCTCACCCTGACCAACTCTTAGCCCATAAGCAATTTGCCCCTAGCATAGATAAGGAAACCTGCAGGAGTCCGTCTTCCACTAGAAGTCCAATGCCATGCTGCCTCCAAGAATCTGCCCATCTAAGGAAACCAGCCACTCCGACTTCTACCCGCCCTAGGAGTGTGGCCAACTTGCCTGTGCGAGTCCTGCCCATCCTAGGAACTTGCTGCCCGGGCTCCTACTCAAGGAGTGCAGCAATCCTACATAAGTGGATCCCGTCCGCCTTAGGAGTATCCTCCCCTAGGTCCAAGTAGCGCCCAGCTTCGCTGAAAGAGTCCCGCCCGCGTAAGGACTCCTACTCAGCTTGCTCCACAAGGTGAGTAGCTTGTCCGGAACACCTCCCGCGATGTCCCAGCATCCGTCCATGCCCAAGGGGCTGCCTAGGCTATCTGTCTCTCAAGCGAACTTGGCAGTTCGCTGCCAAGTAAGGGGGTAGCTGCCCCCTTTCAACATCCGTCAAGTTAAGGGGCTAACAGTAAGGATGATTTCAACGGGACTTGTTGGGTCTCCAAATGCCAGCCTGACCAAGGCAAAAGTGATTCATGCATACCTAAGCCTCTTCATCCATTTTCGATGTCGTCGAGTAATTACATGGTTGTGATTATGTTGAGGCTCGTTGTTAATGGACCCAGAGGTAGCTTGGTTGGAATTCTTTGGCATGGTTTTCGGGGTGGGCTGGAGGTTAAGGAGCTTGGGCACCTGGGAGCAGGGTATGTGGAGGAAGTAGTCACAGTTGTGGCAAGTGTAGATTTGACCACTAGGCGGGATGGTGGCGGAGACAACAGTGGCTGTCCTTTGCTTGCATGCTGCGCACTGAGAGGTAGGCCCGAGCTTGTCAGAGGTGGTGAGCTCCATGAGGTGGTGGGGGTGGCAGAAGTGCTTTATTCAGGGCGGAAAATTGAGATTGCTCATTCTATCTTTCCCCACCCCCTGTCTTGGAAGGAATAAGAAGAATAGAGAAGGAAGGAATAAGAAGGAGGATTATTTGAGGAGAGGTTGTCTTAGGGGAAGGAGTGTTTTAGAGGTTCCGGGTCCACTTAGATTGCCTGTAGACCTAAATCTTCGAAGAGGAAAGGTGGACTTTACTCTCTGACTTATTATCAATTATGATTTTGGACTCGTAGCTGTGTGTAATATGAGAGCCATTCGTTAAAGTGATTGATGGTATATAAGTTAGTTTTATTATCACTTATGCTAAAGTGCACTAGTGTATGTACCACCGATAAAAAAATATTAATGGCTCTCATGTAGAGCTTATGCTCGGCTCATTATCAAAATGGAGCAGAAAATATTCTTCCAACAACGAGCCTAGCGTAAGTTGCTTATGAAAGCCTTTCATCAATGAGATCAAAGGCTCACACACTAACACACATTAACATTAGTAATTGCTATCTCATATGTCATCAATATTAAATATCAAGTGCTTTCATACTCGACTTAGACTAGGCTCATTATCGGTGAAGAACATAAAAAATACTTTCTATGGTGACTGAGCACAATGACCAATTAACATAGGGTTCCAACCAAAGTACATATAGTGCAGCTGGCTATTATGCGCAGCTCTCATTATATATACTGTGTTCAAAGGTGAACCAAATAAAAATACTTCCATCACCAAGTCCGGTCCGGAAATTGGTGAGGGAAACATTCTTCTTTCTAAGTTTGGGACGTTTATGTGCTGTTCCAGCATATAAAAAAAGTATTTGGTTTTTATCTCTAGTTGTTGAACAAGGCCGTGAACCAAATAAATTTACAATTTTAATCGTGTGCAAAATTATTCTTCTTCATTTTGTTTTCTTGTTGCTTCAATGAAATAGCTCATTGTAGTCGCACTGAACTTCAATGGAGTCCGTTTCCATTTCTCAGCAACTATAGTGGAGGATTTGGCCATTTTTGCCGTTCACGGCCGCGGCCACGACCAACAAATTTTTTTTAAAAAAAAACTAAAAGGGAAGGGAGAACCCTAGCCGTGGCGCTCTCAATTTTTTGGGATGAAAACCAATGAAACACATTTTTATCGGCCTTCCCAGTCTGCGTTTTTGTTTTCATGACTCCCAATCTTCGAGGTTTTGGAAACTTCCATCATAATACTCAAGTCATAAACCATAGACTTGAAGTGGAAGGTTGCCAACAAATACAGGCCATGTGTAGCAGCTCCATGTCCAGAGTTGATGACCACAGAAAGGGTGTTGTGCTGCATGTTACATAGACACCTGATAGGATATAGTTACTTTACATGACAACCCGCTACCTATCTACCGTGTTAGGCCTCTATGTATCATAATTCGGACTCTATGTACTATGCTCGTAAACTCTAGCTGAGATCTTGGTCAAGAACACCTTTTTTCTAGAATACTAGTGAGCAACTCACATTGCTTCATGTTGAAGTGGGAAAATAATGGTCCTCCACTTAAGAAGAATAGGACACGTCCAACCTGATTTTGTCACCGATGCCCTGTGACTCACCTACATTAGGCTCCGAACATATATAGTACATAAGAAGGGTCTGATTTCTATGTACATCTTCCCCCTTACATACTGTTAGCCCCTGAACTTTTTCCTTAGAGAAGGGGGTGGCTACCCCCTATACTTGGCAGCAGACAGCTAAGTCAGCCTGGGCGACAGACAACCTAGGCAATCCCTTGGGCATGGATGGATGTTGGGAGCATCGTTGGAGCAGTTCCAGATGTGCACTCGCCTTGCGGAGCAGGCTGAGGAAGAGTCCTTGCCCGGGCAGGACTCTTGGTGGCGAGCTGGGCACCACAACCCCTTAGGGACGGACTCCTAAGGCAGCTAGGATGCACACATGTAGTGCAACCAGATTCCTAGCGCGAGTAGAAGCGAAGGCAACTGGTTTCCCCAGATGGACGAACTCTAGAAGCAGCAGGGTGTTGGACTCCTAGCTGGAGAAGGAACTGTCCTTGGTTTCCTGATTTGTGCTGGGACGTCCCAGATTGGGCTGGGAGAGTTGGACAGGGAGTGGATTCTTGTATGGGTTAGGCTGTTGTATTCCTAGTTTGATACGGACTGGCCTGATGGCTGAGTCTATATAAGGGAGAGTGCAGGGCGGCCATAGCTGATGGACATGTTGTGATTGTGAACCAGAGAGCTCTATGAGATTGAGCACAACGACCTGGTGGATCAGCCCCTGCCCTCTCCTTGCCATTGTAACCGACAGATTGAGTTTACATAGCATAGGGTGGAGCCCTTTGCACCAGAGATAGGTGTGTGTTGCTGATAATTGTTCCCCTTGCGCATACAAGAGGGAAGGTTGCAAGAGAAGGCTGCTGGGTGCGCTGGGCAGTCAAGCCATCAAGAGTGCGAATGTTAGGCAAAGCTTCGCGTCCATGATAGTTGGTTCCATTGTCGGGATCCTGAATAGACCAAACGGACTTGGGACATTTGAAGGGGTTTTCGCTAGCAAGGACCCAGAGATTCCTTGTTGATTGTGGACAGACGAGTTACCACCATGACAGGTTTCATGCTGCAGTGTGTTAGCCCCTCCACTTTTTTCATAGACAAGGGGGCGGCTACCCCCTATACATGGCAGCGGACAGCCAAGTTAGCCTTGGCGATGGACAGCCTAGGCAGCCCCTTAGGCATGGTTGGATACTTGGAGCAGCATTGGAGCGGTTTTGGATGAGCACTCGCCTTGCGGAGCAGGCTGAGGCGGAGTCCCTGCACTGGCAGGACTCTTAGTGGCATGCTGGGCGCCACAACCCCTAGGGACGGACTCCTAGGGGTGCTAGGAAGCAAGGAGGTAGCGCAGTCAAGACTCCTAGTGCGGATAGGAGATGATGCACAGGTTTCCCTGGACGGATGGACTGTAGAAGCTGATGGGCGCTGGACTTCTAGCTGAAGACGAACTCCTTTGTTGGTTTCCTTATTTGGCTGGGACGACCTTGGGCTGGGAGAGTTTGGGACAGGGAGGGACTCTGTATTGGGCTGGGCTATTGTATTCCTAGTGAGACTCGGACCAGCATTGCTGAGTCTATATAGAGGGAGAGGATGGGGCGGCCATGGCTGACAGAAAACTTGTGAGGATGAACCATAGAGTTCTGGACAGCGACATTGGCTTGTCAGCCCCGGCCCTCTCCCTGCCATTGTAACCCGACAAACTGTGATTACAAGCATTGGGCAGAGCCCCTTTGCACCAGAGACGGCTTTGCAAGCTGATTCCTTGTTCCCCTTGCGCATATGAGAGGGAAGGTCGCGAGAGAAGGCTGCTGGTTGTGCGTTGCAACCAGGCCATCACGGGTGTGGACGCTAGGCAAAGCTCTGCGCCTGTGACAGTTGGTTCTATTGCCCGGTTCCTGAATGAACCAGTCTGACCAGGTGTGTTTGAAGGGGATTCGGTGTGCAGGGACGCTGGGTTTCCTTGCTGATTGCAGATAGACGACATACCACCATGACGGGCTCTATGCTGCAGCGTTTGACGGATGTTGAGGCGAAGTATGATGCTTTGTGGACAGCTAATGAGATGCTGGCCGAAGTCCAGGCTTCTCTGCGATCTGTCCAAGATCGCGTTGGGGCCTTTGACCAGCTTCTCTCCCTGGTCGAGATCAGTTCCTATGCAGACGAGGCAGGAGGAAGCACTTCCACAGGAGGTGCTGCCCGAGTCAGTTCGCTGGCTGCAGACATGGTAGCCATGAAGGGATACTTGAAGGATCAATTGCAGGACTTGAGGACCGAAACTGAGTTGAAGGTGCAAGAGCTGATGGACAAGATAACTCTCCTTGAGCAAGCTGTTGTGAACTCAGCACCTTTAGCGACAGAGGCAGAACCTAGATCCAAGACAGGGTAGTCCATGAAGAAAGCAAAGGTGCCTGAACCGAAATCCTACTTTGGCTCATAGAGTGTTAAGGATATCAAGAACTTTGTTGGGATATGGAGCAGTTCTTCATGATCACCCATACCCTGGACGAAGAGAAGGTCATGGTGATGAGCTTGTATCTCTCGGGAGATTCCAAGCTTTGGTGGCAAACCAGGCTAGAAGACGACGCTGTTGCTGGGCATCCCCCTATCTAGACTTGGGTTATGATGAAGAAGGAACTCAGGGAGCAGTTCCTCCCCACGAACACGGCATGGGTTGCATGAGATTCTCTCAGGAAGTTGAGGCAGACAAGGATGGTCAGGGAGTATGTTAAACAATTCAAGTCCCTCCTCTTGGACATCAAGCACATGATGGAGGAGGACAAGTTGTTCAATTTCCTGACCGGTCTCCAAAATTGGGCACAGAACGAGTTGAGAAGGCAGAACATTCAGGACCTCCCCTCAGCCATCACAGCGGTTGAAAGGTTGGTCGACTATAAGTCTGAACCAACCACGCAGAAACGAGACAAAGGCCCTTCTTTCTCTAGAGGCGGTCGCAGGCGGAATGGTGATACACGCATGAATGATTTCAAGGGCAAGCACAGTGAGCAGGCTGAACCCAACAAGTCTAAGGGGATAGCTTGTTTCATCTGCCAAGACCCTCACCGCGCCAAGGAGTGCCCGAAGAGGGAGAAGCTGAATGCTATTGTTGCTGAGAATGACTCTTCTTCGGAAGAGGAGGTCACTGCCTGTATGAACCCCATGCATATTGTGAGCGCTATCCGAAAGGAGAAGTCAGAGCATGGCGGGCTGATATATGTTGAGGCCGTTCTGGACAAACAGCCAGTGTGTGCGCTGGTTGACACAGGTGCTTCCCATAATTTCCTAGCAGAGAAGTGCGTGAAAGCATGGGGCCTGAAGGTGGAGAAGGCTCATGTCACGACCCGAGATTTTATAAAACATAAAAAGAGTTAAAAGAATAAAATCAGAGCTTGCTCGGGTCGCAACCTGGAAACACATAATCGTAACATAACATGATATACTTTATTTCCCAGGAAATATGTTGTCTGTGTACAAACACATAAGTAAAGATATAAACAAGTCTTCTCAAGCCAAACATATGAAAATATACTTAGAAAATTACTGGTGTAATCGTAGACTCTGTGGTCACCACTTGAAGCTCCTAAAAGTATCTTTATTGCTTTCTTCTACGCCCGTCTATTCCACACCGGGCCCTGCAAGGTCTGGGGGGTGGTGAGTATTTTAAAATACTCAGTAGGAGTACTTATCCTATCAGACATAAATATAACATCTGACAGTTTGTAAATCATATAATCAAGTAAATAGATAATACTTTTCGAAGAAGCAGTAAGGGTGTGCCTCTCACCCAAAAACTTCCCTAGGGCTTCTTCCTACGTATAGAAGATGCTTCTAGGGTTTGTAAGCTGTCACGGCTTACTAGTGTCCCAAACACTTTTTATATTATATTATAAAGAATTTGCTGCGGGTACAAAGCAGCGGCCTCTTACTCCTCTACAGATTGTCCGTAAAACACTCTGTGCTTGTAGAGGGAAGAGCCACCCATGCTCATGGGGCATCGGGATCTAGAGAGCAGAGAGTTTTCCCATGATACTCTCTACCCTAGCGCGCGTAGCCTTGATAGTTGCCCTTCGTTAGGGGCGAATTAGGGGTCTTGCCCTTCGCTAGGGGCTCACCAGGCTAATATATGTACCGTGCATCCGATTCCAAACTGAATTGTACTGTGTACTCTCTATTATAGAACTCTATCGGTACGTCTACCAATCTGAGTTCCAAATTATTAAATCTCTTATATGCCTGACTCAAACGGGAATTTACTTTAAACAATCTTCCACAAATATTAACCTTTCAAAATCCTAGCCTCGCCTCTACAAGTCATGGTCGTGTTACTGACAATGATTATAAAGGTAGGGTTAGTTGCTCGTTCTAATGAGACAATTACCCTTCTCCATCTCATCTCAGCAACTCGGTGGTCATGATTGTACGTATTTCTGAAATCATTTTGATAGATTAATAATTCTATAAAACTGTCTTTCAATCTCACTATACTCAAGTATAATTAAAATAAATGGCGAAGCTAGATTTTCTTTATATCATATATAACATAAAGCATAATTCATAATTAAATTCAAGAAATAAACACTCGATAAAATAAGTATATGAAGCAATCTCAAAATATACACGGAAATTAACTAGAATTATCTATATTAACTTTAAAAGACAACCAATGTAAGTATTCAAGTCTTAAAAGAGGATAAGAGCCCCTACCTTGCTTTTTGAGCGAGAAAATAAATAATACTCTGAGTAGTATGAAATTAAATAGCAGATATCTGGGCTATAGAGATCTTTAAATAGAAAAATAACTCCTCCACGACGTTCAGCACGCTCGATTTAGGTAGAAACGCCTCTTCAACAACTTAAATCGGACTTAAAACGAGTAAGAAAGGAAGGAAAGAAGTTTCTAAATGAACTAACTGAGAAATGTGGACTATTTATATAAAAATGGGGCTGACATGTGTTAGACACGCGTCTTGCGTCAGACACACGTCTGACGTGTCACTGATGCACGTCAATTTATCTGACGCGTGTACAGATGTGCGTCAGAATTCTGACGCATGTCCCTGACATGCGTCAGAATTCTGACTCTTCTATTATAAATAATATATTTTTATTTTTAAAAATTGAAAATATCATATCTTCTTATCTCGTAATCGGAATTGTGTGTTCTTACTACCAATGGACTCGTATCAACGAGCCCTTCGAAACTAGACCCACATGGGTAGGTTATCCCGCACTTTTAAAATAGGTCCCGCCCATATGACACGCTTCCCAATACCATAAATTTTACTCCTGATCTCTATTTCACGTGTTATTTGGTTCGTTACGCTCATCTCACTGAGCTCTATCTAATAAACCTAACTTTTACCATAAAAATTATATAAATTTTATTAAAAAAAACTTACGGATGTTACAGCTCAAGCCCGGATCAAGGCAGTGAACTCAGAGGCAGCCCCGGTTTTGGGTGTTGTCCATGACATGCCGGTGCGGATTGGTGAATGGACGGGTAGAGTTAACTTCGCCATTGTTCCCTTGGACGACTTCGAGTTGATCATTCGGCTGGACTTCATGAGGATGGCTAAGGTGTCTGTGATGACATACCTCAGGGGCATTCTCATCGGCGACGAGAGAATCCCTTGCTTTCTTGTTGAGAACAAAGGTGAGACAGAGGTGCGGGTTGTATCTGCCCTTCAGCTGATGAAAGGCCTTGAACAGGGCCATAAGACTTACTTGGTCACAATGGTGGAAGCTGAGAACACAACTGTGGACGTTCCCGAGAAGGTGGAGGTGTTGCTAAGTGAGTTTGCAAACGTGATGCCACCAGAGTTGCCACAAACCCTTCCCCCACGACGTGCTATGGATCATGCCATTGAGTTGATGCCGGGAGCTCGCCCTCTAGCCAGGGCTTCCTATCGCATGGCTCCACCAGAGTTGGCTGAACTTAGGAAACAGCTTTGACGAGCTGTTGAAGGCGGGCTTTATCAGACCATCTAAAGCTCCATTCGGAGCCCCAGTCCTTTTTCAGCGAAAGTAGGATGGTTCCCTACGTTTATGTGTGGATTATCAAGCGCTGAATCAGATCACCATTAAGAACAAATACCCAGTCCCTCTTGTGGCTGACTTGTTCGACCGCTTGGCGAAGGCTTCCTATTTCACAAAGCTGGATCTCAGGTCGGGCTATTGGCAGGTGTGGATCACTGTGGGCGATGAGGCGAAGACAACAATGGTGACACGTTATGGGTTGTTCGAGTTTCTAGTCATGCCCTTCGGCTTGACGAATGCCCCAGCCACCTTTTGCACTCTGATGAACGATGTTTTCAGACCCTACTTGGACCGGTTTGTGGTCGTCTACCTTGACGACATCGTGGTGTATAGCACTTCCTTGGATGAACATGTTGGGCATCTCAGGATTGTGCTGGAAAGGCTAAGGGAGCACAAGCTGTTGTTGAAGCTTGAGAAGTGCCACTTTGCGCAAACAGAGATCGAGTTCCTTGGGCACTGCATAGCGGAGGGAAGAGTAAGAATGGATGGGCGGAAGGTCAGGGCCATCGCAGAGTGACCAATCCCAGCTAATGTGACAGAGCTGAGATCTTTCTTAGGACTCGCGAACTACTACCGGAGATTCATCAGGAACTACTCGAAGAAGGTAGCAGCGCTGACCGACCTTCTGAAGAAAGACAGGCCTTGTTGCTGGACTGAGGCATGCTAAGCAGTGTTTGAGTGGCTGAAGGAGGCCATCTCCTCCGAGCCTGTGCTCAAACTTCCAGAGTTTGATGCACCCTTTGAGGTGCAGTCTGACGCTTATGATCGAGCGATTGGAGGTGTGCTGATCCAATCCAATCACCCTGTTGCATATGAGTGCCGCAAGCACAACGAGACTGAACAGAGGTATTCAGTCCACGAGAAGGAGATGACTGCGGTCGTCCACTGCCTTAGAACCTAGAGGCATTACTTGCTGGGAGCGAAGTTCCTTGTCCAGATAGACAACGTAGCCACGAGCTACTTTACCATGCAGAAGAAACTTTCCCCCAAGTAGGCACGTTGGCAGAAATTCTTGCGGAGTTCGATTTTGTATTGGAGTATAAGCCGGGCAAGGCTAACATCGTGGCTGATGCCCTCAGCCGACGAACAAACCCGGAGGCAACAATGGCGGCATTGGTGCAGATTGCAGGGGACGTGTTGGAGCAGATACGGGAAGCCACGGAGAAAGATCAAGCCTGTCTAAGGCTGATTGAATCCGTGAAGGATGGGTCTACACGGCGATTCTGGTTGGAGGAGGGGGTGCTGTATGAGAAAGGAGGACGACCATACATCCCCTTGGCTGACGGTTTGAGGCGCCGGTTGCTGAAAGAGAGCCATGACTCTGCGTAGGCAGGTCATCTCGGGTAAGAGAGGACTCATGCACTCTTGTCCCGGAACTACTTCTGGCCGTGGATGCTGGAAGATGTTGAGCACTATGTGAGAACGTGTATGGTTTGTCAGCAGGACAAGACGGAGAGGAAGAAGGAAGCAGGCATGTTGCAGTCCCTTCCCATTCCAGACCGACCATGGGTCAACTTGTCCATGGATTTCATAACTAGTTTGCCGATTGTGCAGGGATTTAGATCGATTATGGTGGTAGTAGACCGTTTCTCCAAGTACGGGACCTTCATTGCAGCCCCTAAGACTTGCAGCGTTGAGACGACCACGAACATGTTTTTCCTGAACGTTGTTAAGTTTTGGGGACTGCCTGCGAACATTGTAAGCGACAGAGACACTCACTTCACAGGCAGGTTCTAGACTCAGCTGTTCGAGATGTTTGGCACTCAACTTAACTTTTCGACCATCAATCAACCTCAGATGGATGGGCAGACGGAGCGAGTGAATGGTATCTTGGAGGAGTATGTACGCCACTTTGTCACAGCAAACCAGAAAAACTGGGTCGACTTGCTGGAGGTCGCTCAATTTGCTATAACCTACACACGAGCTCGGCCACAGGAAGCAGTCCCTTTGAGTTGGCCACTGGCCAGCAACCTCTTACGCCAGCAGATAGGGCCTTACAGCGGACAGGAGGCAGGTGTCCCGCTGCCTATCGCTTGGCAAGAGGGCGGACTGAGAGGATGGAGGAAGCGCGTGACTGCTTGGCCAAGGCTGTAAAGCGGATGAAGAAGTATGCAGACAGAGACCGGAGACCTCTTGAATTTCAGGTTGGGGATAAGGTTATGCTGAAACTTACTCCCTAACTCTGGAAAAAGCTGAGAAGGAAGGACGTGCACAAAGGATTGATACAGCGGTATGATGGGCCCTTTGAGGTGAAGTGGCGAGTTGGTCAGCTAGCATACCAACTCGAGTTGCCTGAACACTTCTAGATTCACCTTGTTTTCCATGTCAGTTTCCTTAAGCCTTTTCATGCAGACTTAGACGATTCCAGCAGAGGTACTTCGAAGAGAGCCCTGCCTACGATAAGAACCTCTTTTTAAAAGGAGGTTGATGTTATTCTTGACGGCAGGGTCGAAGGAATGAGCAAGAAGAATAGGAGGATCTTTTACTTGGTTAAGTGGAAGGGTCTTCCGGAGTCGGAGAACAGCTAGGAGCGAGACGTCGCATTATGGCAGTTTGAAGACAAGGTTCGAGATTACTTAGCCTCGACGAGGGCGTCAAGCGGATTGGTTGGGGGAGGCCTGTTAGCCCCTCCACTTTTTGCATAGACAAGGGGGCGGCTACCCCCTATACTTGGCAGCGAACAACTAAGTTAGCCTTGGCGACGGACAGCCTAGGCAGCCCCTTGGGCACAGTTGGATACTTGGAGCAGCATTAGAGCGGTTCTGGATGAGCACTCGCCTTGCGGAGCAGGCTAAGGCGGAGTCCCTGCACCGGCAGGACTCCTAGTGGCATGCTGGGTGCCACAACCCCTAGGGACGGACTCCTAGGGGCGCTAGGAAGCAAGGAGGTAGCACAGCCAAGACTCCTAGTGCGGATAGGAGATGATGCACAGGTTTCCCTAGACGGATGGACAGTAGAAGCTGATGGGCGCTGGACTTCTAGCTGAAGACAGACTCCTTTGATGGTTTCCTTATTTGGCTGGGACGACCTTGGGTTGGGAGAGTTTGGGATAGGGAGGGTCTCTGTATTGGGCTGGGCTATTGTATTCCTAGTGAGACTCGGACCAGCATTGCTGAGTCTATATAGAGGGAGAGGATGGGGCGGCCATGGCTGACAGAAAACTTGTGAGGATGAACCATAGAGTTCTGGATAGCGACATTGACTTGTCAGCCCCGGCCCTCTCCCTGCCATTGTAACCCGACAAACTGTGATTACAAGCATTTGGCGGAGCCCCTTTGCACCAGAGACGGCTTTGCAAGCTGATTCCTTGTTCCCCTTGCGCATACGAGAGGGAAGGTCGCGACAGAAGGCTGCTAGTTGTGCGTTGCAACCAGGCCATCATGGGTGTGGACGCTAGGCAAAGCTCTGCGCCTGTGACATAGTGCTTGATAGACATGGAAGTGAAGTATGATGCTTTGAAGACGGCTCCTGGGATGCTGACCGAAGTTCATGCCTCTCTGCGATTAGTCCAGGATCGCATTGGTGCCTTCAACCAGCTTCTCTCCTTGGTTGAGATCAGTTCCTATGCAGACGAGTCCGGAGAAGGCACTTTTGCAGGAGGTGCTGCCCGATTCAACTCTCTGGCTGCGGACATGGCAGCCACTGCAGACTTTTTGAAGGACAAGTTTGCAGGACTTGAGGATGGAGACTGAAGGTAAGTTTCAAGAGCTGACAGACAAAATAGCATTGCTTGAGTGGGCTGTTTTGAACTCGACACCTTCAGGGACGAAGGCAGAATCTAGACCTAAGCTGGTGCAATCCATCAAGAAAGCGAAGGTCCCTGAACCGAAATCCTACTCTGGCTCACGGAGTGCTAAGGATATAGAGAACTTCGTCTGGGACATGGAGCAGTTCTTCATGATCACCCATACCCTGGACGAAGAGAAGGTTATGGTGACGAGCTTGTATCTCTCGGGAGATGCCAAGCTTTGGTGGTGAACCGGGCTGGAAGACGATGCTGCTGTTGGGCATCCCCCTATCCAGACTTGGTTGATGATGAAGAAGGAACTCAGGGAGCAGTTCCTCCCCATGAACACGACGTGGGTTGCACAGGACTCTCTCAGGAAATTAAGGCAGAGAGGGATGGGCAGGGAGTACGTGAAATTGTGTGAAGCAATTTCAGTCCCTCCTCTTGGACATGAAGCACATGATGGAGGAGGACAAGTTATTCAACTTCCTGGCCGGTCTCCAGAGTTGGGCACAGAACGAGTTACGTAGGCAGAACGTTCGGGACCTCCCCTCAGCTATCACATCGGCTGAAAGGTTGGTTGACTGCAAGTCACATCCAACCACACAGAAACGGGATAATGGGCCTTCTTCCTCTAAGGGCGGTTCAGGCGGAATGGTGAGGCACGCGGGAATGAATTCCAAGGTAAGCGTAGTGAGCAAGCTGACCACAACAAATCTAAGGGGAAAGCTTGCTTCATTTGTCAAGCCCTCACCGCGCCAAGGAGTGCCCGAAGAGGGAGAAGCTGAACGCTATTGTTGCTAAGAACGACTCTTCTTCGGTGGAGGAGGTCACTGCACGTATGAACCCTATGCAGATTGTGAGTGCTATCCGAAAGGAGAAGTCAGATCATGGTAGACTAATATACGTGGAGGCGATTATGGACAAACAGCCGGTGCGAGCACTGGTCGACACCGGTGCTTCCCATAATTTCCTAGCAGAGAAGTGTGGGAAGGCATGGGGCTTGAAGACGGAGAAGGCTCAAGCCCATATCAAAGCACTTAACTCAGAGGCAGCCCCAGTCCTAGGAGTTGTCCACAACATGCCGACGCGGATTGGCGAATGGACATGCAGAGTTAATTTCACCGTTGTCCCTCTTGATGACTTTGAGTTGATCCTTGGGCTGGACTTCATGAAGATGGCTAAGGTGTCCGTGATGCCATACCTCAGGGGCATTCTCATCGGCAACGAGTGGATCCCTTACTTTGTTGCGGAGAACAAAGGTGTAACAAAGTTGCATGTTGTGTTTGCCCTCCAGCTGATGGAAGGCCTTGAGCGGGGCCATAAGACCTACTTGGTCACGATGGTGGAAGCTGAGTGCACAACAAGGGTCGTTCCAAAGAAGGTGGAGAAGTTGCTGAGCGAGTTTGGCGGACATGATGCCACTAGAGTTGCCACAAACCCTTCCCCCATGATGTGTTGTGGATCATGCCATTGAGTTCCTGCCAGGAGCTTGACCTCAAGCCCGAGCTCCATATTACATGGCTCCACTAGAGTTAGTAGAACTCATAAGACAGCTTGACGAGTTGTTGAAGGCGGGCTTTATCAGACCATCTAAGGCTCCCTTCGGAGCCCCAATCATTTTTTAGCGAAAGCAAGACAGTTCCTTACATTTATGTGTGGATTATCGAGCGCTGAATTAGATTACCATGAAGAACAAGTATCCAGTCCCTCTAGTGGCTGACTTGTTCGACCGCTTGGCGAAGGCTTCCTATTTCTCCAAGTTGGATCTCAGTTTGGGTTATTGGCAGGTGCGCATTACTGTGGGCAATGAGGCGAAGACAGCGATGGTGACACACTATGGGTTGTTCGAGTTTCTAGTCATGCCTTTCGGCTTGACGAATGCACCAGCCACCTTTTACACACTGATGAACGATGTTTTCAGACCCTATCTGGACCGGTTTGTGGTTGTCTACCTTGACGACATCGTGATATACAACGCTTCCTTGGATGAACATGTTGGTCATCTCAAGATTGTGTTGGAAAGGCTAAGGGAGCACAAGCTGTTTCTGAAGCTCGAGAAGTGCCGCTTTGCGTAGACAGAGATTGAGTTCCTTGGGCATTGCATAGAGGAGGGAAGAGTAAGGATGGATGGGCAGAAGGTCAGGGCCATAGTGGAGTGGTCAGTCCCAACTAAGGTGACAGAGCTGAGATCATTCTTAGGGCTCGTGAACTACTACAGGAGATTCATCAGAAACTACTCGAAGAAGGTAGCAACGCTGACCGACCTTCTAAAGAAAGAAAGGCATTGGTGCTGGTATGATGCATGCCAAGCAGCGTTTGAGCGATTGAAGGAGGCGATATCCTCTGAGCCCATGCTCAAACTTCCTGAGTTCGATGCTCCATTTGAGGAGCAAACTGACGCTTCCGATCGGGCAATTGGAGGAGTGCTGTCCAATCCAATCACCCTGTTGCATATGAGAGCCGCAAGCTCAACGAGACCGAACATAGATATTTAGTCCACAAGAAGGAGATGACAATGGTCGTCCACTGCCTTAGGACTTCGAGACATTACTGGTTGGGAGCAAAGTTCATTGTCCGGACAGATAACGTAGCCATGAGCTACTTTACTATGCAGAAGAAACTTACTCCCAAGCAGGCACGTTGGTAGGAATTCTTGGCTGAGTTTGACTTCGTGTTGGAGTACAAGTCAGGCAAAACTAATGTTGTGGCTGATGCTCTCAACTGACTAACAGACCCGGAGGCAACGATGGCGACATTGGTGCAGATTATAGGGGACATGTTGAAGCGGATACGGGAAGCCACAGAGAAAGATCAAGTCTGCCTAAGGCTGATTGAATCCGTGAAGGATGGGTCTACACGGCGATTTTGGTTGGAGGAGGGGGTGTTGTATGCGAAGGGGGGACGACCTTACATCCCCTTGGCTGACGGTTTGAGGAGCTGATTGCTGAAAGAGACCCATGACTCTGTGTGGGCAGGTCATCCCGAGCAAGAGAGGACTCACGCACTCTTGTCTCGGAACTACTTTTGGCTACGAATGCTAGAAGATGTGGAGCACTACGTGAGGACGTGCATAGTTTGCCAGCAGGACAAGACAGAGAGTCAAAAGGAAGTGGGCATGTTGCAGCCCCTTCCCATCCTAGACCGACCATGGGTCAACTTGTCCATGGATTTTATCACTGGTTTACCTATCGTGTAGGGATATGGATCTATCATGGTGGTGGTAAACTGCTTCTCTAAGTATGGAACATTCATTGCAGCCCCAAAGACTTGCAGCGCTGAGATGACCACAGATCTTTTCTTCAGGAATGTTGTCAAGTATTGGGGACTGCCAGCGGACATCGTAAGTGATAGAGACACTCGTTTCACAGGCAGATTTTGGACTCAACTATTTGAGATATTGGGCACACAACTCAACTTTTCAACCATCAATCACCCTAAGACGAACGGGCAGACGAAGCGGGTGAACGACATCTTAGAGGAGTACTTGAGGCACTTTGTGACAGCAAATCAGAAAAATTGGGTTGACTTGCTGGAAATCACCCAATTCTGCTATAATTTGCACACTAGCTTGCCGATGGGCAACAGTCCCTTTGAGTTGGCAACGGGCCATCAACCCCTTATGCCAGCCGATGTGGCTTTGCAGCGGACAGGAGGCAGGTGTCCCGCTGCCTATCGCTTGGCCAGAGGGTGGACTGAGAGAATGGAGGAGGCGCGTGACTGCTTGGCCAAGGCAGTCAAGTGGATGAAGAAGTATGCATACAGAGATCGGAGACCTCTTGAGTTTCAGGTTGGGGACAGAGTTATGATGAAACTTACTCCACAACTTTGGAAGAAGCTGCAAAGGAAGGACGTGCACAAAGGGCTGATATAGTGGTATGATGGCCCCATTGAGGTGAAGCAACGAGTTGGTTAGCTAGCATACCAACTCGAGTTGCCTGAACGATTTAAGCTTCACCTTGTTTTTCATGTTAGCTTCCTGAAACCGTTTCACAAAGACTTAGAGGATTCCAGCAGAAGCACTTCGAAGAGAGCACCGCCTACTATCAGAACTTCTTTTGAGAAAGAGGTTGATGCTATTTTGGACAAGAGGGTCGAATGAATGAGCAAGAAGAATAGGAGGGTCTTCTATTTGGTTAAGTGGAAGGGTCTTTGGGAGTCGGAAAACAACTAGGAGCGAGACGTCGCGTTATGGCAGTTTGAAGACAAAGTCGCATAGTACTTAGCCTCGACGAGGGCGTCAAGCGGATTGGTTGGGGGAGGCCTGTTAGCCCCTCAACTTTTTCCTTAGAGAAGGGGGCGGCTACCCCCTATACTTGGCAGCGGATAGCCAAGTCAGCCTGGGCAACTGACAGCCTAGGCATCCCCTTGGGCACAGATGGATACTGGGAGCAGTATTGGAGCAGTTCTGGATGAGCACTCGCCTTGTAGAGCAGGCTAAGGAAGAGTCCCTGCGTAGGCAGGACTCTTGGTGGCAAGATGGGTGCCACAACCCCTTAGGGACAGATTCCTAAGGCAGCTAGGATGCACTCATGCAGCGCAGCCAGACTCCTTGCGCGAGTAGGAGCGAAGGCAGCTGGTTTCCCTAGATGGACGATCTCTAGAAGCAGTAGGGCACTGGACTCCTAGCCGGAGAAGGAACCGTCCTTGGTTTCGTAATTTGTGTTGGGACGTCCCTGGTTGGGCTGGGAGAGTTGGATAGGGAGTAGATTCTTGTATGGGTTGGGCTATTGTATTCCTAGTTTGATACGGACCGGACTGATAGCTGAGTCTATATAAGGGAGAGTGAAGGACGGCCATGGCTGATGGACATGTTGTGATTGCGTACCAGAGAACTCTGTGAGATTGAGCACAACGACCTGGTGGATCAGCCACTGCCCTCTCCCTACCATTGTAACCGATGGATTGAGTTTACATAGCACAGGGCGGAGCCCTTTGAACCAGAGACGGGTTTGTGTTGCTGATTATTGTTCCCCTTACGCATACAAGAGGGAAGGTCACGAGAGAAGGCTGCTGGATACGTTTGGCAGTCAGGTCATCACGAGTGCGAATGCTATGCAAAGCTTTGCACCCATGACACATAATCAGGGTGAGTTGGTGAGAAAAACATTTGCGAGCATAATACTGAATATCCTGCACTAGCCACTACCATTCGAATATCTTCTTAGAAACTTTCAGGTTCCACATCTGTGGCCAATCCGTCTAGCTACATTGTGACAATCAAGTTGCACTCAAGGGTCCTACTATTCCTATCTTTTGTGAACATGTTAAACATATTGAAGTTGATTGTCACGTCTCTAGAAAAAGATATATTCAATCTGGTCATCTTGCTTTCCATGTGCCCACCCATTTAGAAGTTGCTGATATATTCCAACGACGAATTGATATTAAGCAAGTTGAATCTTATAAACCTCCAAACTCCAACTGGAGTGAGAATCTTGGACCAAGTGTATTTACACCGTCCATAATACAGAAACGATCTACAATTTCTTTTACGGGAGTTGTTACACCATTCACATATACAAGACATTTATTCCAACCCTGATTCTTTCTTTTATTTCCAGCCAATATATCATTTCTATATTCTTTCTTCCATGAACATATCAAACATATTGAAGTTTATTGACACGTCTATTATCTATATATAGAAAAAGAATCAGCCTGGTCTTCTTCCCACTTTCCATTTGCCCACCCATTCAGAAGTTGTTAATATTTTCCAACTGCCATCTCGTATTAAGCAAGTTGGATGTGATAAACCTCCACAGTTCAACTTGAGTGAGAATCTTGGACCAAGTTGTAGAGTGGCCGGCCAGCAGCGGAAGCAGTGGTGGGAGAGGTGGCGCACATAAAAATCCAAACTTTATGTAAGATCTACACAATACATGCAATGTCTAACACCAATTAGCAATATACATGCATATTCAACAATTAATCAAAGGAAAATAATCAAGGATTGATACGAACTGATCTGGGCTACAAAACAGCCCTAGCACGCCCTTCTTGATAGATCTAGCATGTAAACATTAGATCTACTCAATCAATCAATAGAAACAAGGATTACCTTCAACGATTTATGTGTAGATCCCTCAACCCCGTGCTTGGATTGATGAAGAAATTCAGCAAGATCAGCCCTTTACTTCAGCCTTCACAACCCAGCCTAAGAAGAGATCCCTCTTCCTCTTTCAGCCCGCCAAACACACCTTTTAGGAGGGAGAGCGAGGGCGGCCAGCAGCTTTTCTCAAAGAAAATGCAGGCCTCACCAATGGAGGATCAAGGGAGAGGAGAAGAGAATGTGAGAGAGTGCAACCAATTGGGAAGATGATCCACTAAATGGGTGGGGCGACCCAAGCATAAATGGCATGAAATAAAATCCTCTTAATTCACTTCCTTAATAACCCCCCCCCCCCCCTCTCTTATTTAGGCGGTGTTTGAATTTGGCTCTCTTAATGGGCTTTTGAGTCGGCTGAAACTAACGGGCCAAGCTGACAACATCATTCCGGTTTAATAAGAGGGTCTAACACAACGGGAGCGGGCTCTATCCCACAGAGCCCGCGGAGGCCTAAACCCCCTGCACATGGCCAAGCCCGCGACAGGGTCGACCCCTCGCTAATCACGCGGGTCCCACCCTCAACACCTAATTCGCGCATTTGGGCCCCACAATGTGTAAATGCACACCTAGATGTATGTCTAGTGCACGTGTGTGACATATGCGGGTCCCACTCGAATTAAGTGTATCGTAGGTACATGTGGGGTCGGCGTGACCGCCCCCACCACCCTTGGACCCTGTGGCCCATACCGGCTCACCCGGACCGCGACACCGTTGGACCAAACCGGGCCTGAGCCCATACCATGGTCCAACACAAGTGTATTTACACCTTCCATAATACATAATCGATCTACAATTTCTTTTACGGGGGTTGTTACACCATCCACATGTACAACTCATTTATTCCAACCATGCATGATTAGCTCTTTTATTTCCAGCCAATGTATCGTTTCTATATTCTTTCTTCCATGAACATATATATCAAACATATTGAAGTTGATTGTCACGTCCATAGAAAAAGATTCAATCTGGTCTCCTTGCCACTTTCCATCTGCCCACCCATTTAGAAGTTGTTGATATTTTCCAACGACCATGTGATATTAAGCAAGTTGGATGTTATAAACCTCCACACTCCAACTTGAGTGAGAGTCTTGGACCAAGTGTATTTACACCTTCCATAATACATAAACGGTCTACAATTTCTTTTGCTGGAGTTGTTACACCATCTGCATATACAAGAAATTTATTCCAACCCTGATTCTCTCTTTTATTTCTGTAGGGTTTAAAGGCTGATTCTTTCCTAGAATTGTGGGATTGTAATCTATATCAATACATCTATAAATCAATATCTAGATAATCTATCTATCTAAAATGTGGGTTGGACAAATCCATTTTTTGTTTAAATGATCCACTAGTTTTTTTCCCCTGTAATACTACTGAAATAGTGTTTCAAATTGTAACTGTTGCTGCTGAAGAAGAGAATATGCTCATTAGGCAATTTTACTACAAATACAATAGGTGCTTCAAGAGCAAGCAATTCATTGTCTGCTATCAAATATGCGATTAAGGCTTCACTGTCTGCGCAATCCTCTGTCAGCTTCGTAAAATTTGAAATCACTTCAATGCCATTTATCCAAAACGATTCTAGAGTTGGGACGAAAATGGACTCTTCAGCTGTTACATCCTTTGCCAGAATGTTGCTTAACAACACTGATTCAATAAGTGCTTCCAATGTCTTCAGGTCCACCAATTTCGAATATTCTTGAACTTTCAGTTCTTGATCTGCAATCTTTGGACTCGTCCGTATCTCTTCAAATGCACCATCTTGATCTGAATTTTTCGAAAACAATTTTGTGTATGAATTTACTCTACATTTTCAATCGGTTTACCAAAAATTCCCTCTATGTTGTTTTAACGCAAAATTCTCATATGTGTGAGGCTTATTTTGTTATAAATTTCTTTGGATACAAATTATATTGAGTGACGTTTGAAGTAATCATTTGGGATCATATCCCCCCCCCCCCCCCCCCTCCCTCTTGGTTTCTGCATGCATTTGTGATATAAATCAGTTAGTTTTGAAGTTTATGAAGAAATGAGACCAGAAACATGGATTAGGCAACAATTATTTGAACGATCAATCAAGCTTAGAGAGTAATTGATCGCCTGTTACCATGGTAGAGTCCAATAATTCAAGTGATCGTTCGGGGTTCTAGGAGCAATTGATCAAACATTGTCCAATGACCTTATAGATAGATCGGATGCTTCGATAGATCGATCGCTTGCCTTGCTGTCCAGTTACAACAACCTCATCCATCAATCGGTGTATCAAAGATCAATCAATCTTTGATATCATTCGAATATTAATAACATGATCGATCGTCCCTTACGATGGATCTATTGCACAGTGCCAGGATAAGCCAATTTTCTATTTTAGATTTGAACTCTTGTTTTGGATTGCCTTCTTTTGAGTTTTTTTTATTTAGTAGGACACTTAATTTAGTATTCTTTTATTTCATGTTTCTTGTAGTCTATTTTGTCTAATTTTCATTGGTTAGTCCTTATTTAGTCTTAAAATGAACTACTATGGGAGGATAATATAAATCACTTAGCTTTGAAGTATGGGAGAAATGAGACCAGAAACATGGAGTATACTACATTTCCCTTAATGATTGAGGCCTAGAGACTGATTGATCGCTTGTTACCAGTTCGCATTGCAGAGTCTAGTACCTCAAGCAATCGATCGGGCTTCTAGGAGTGATCGATCAAACATTATCTAGTAACCTTATGGATTGATGACTTGCCTGACTATCTAGTTCTAGTAACCTCACTAATCAGTCAGTGTCAAACAGTCGATCAATCCTTGATATTGTTCGAATAGTATCATGAACAATTGATCACATAGTGCCAAGATAAGTCGGGATTTTGTTTTGAATTTGAACATATTTTTTGGGATTGCCTTCTTTTGAGTTTTTTTCTTTATTAGGAGACTTAATTTAGTGTTATTTTATTTATTTACGTTTTTTCTAATCTAATTTTGATTGGTTAGTACTTATTTAGTCTTAGATTAGACTCCTTTATTTACTGTTTATGCCAGTAGGACTTATATAAATATTTGTCTCTTTCATGAAAGTAATTAATATCACTACAACAAATAGTACTATTAGTGACACTTTTAAGCGTTACTAATAATACTATAAGAATTAGCGACGCTTAAAAAATATCGCTAAAATCGTCGCTAAAACTACTGTCGCTATTACTCATTAGCAACACTTAACAAAAGTGTTGCTAATAATCATCATTAGCGACGTTTATTTATGTGTCGCTTATGATTTTGCTTTAGCGTTGCTATTAGTTATTTATTAGCGACATAATTATAAGTGTCGCTAATGATAGATTATTAATGATGTTATTCTATGCGTTGCTAAAGAAAAAACCATTTTAAAAAAAATAAAAAATAGATTATTAGCGACGCATAATTATATGCATCGCTAATAATTCGTTATTAGCGACTCATTTTAAGCATAGCTAATATAAAAAAAAAAAATTTTAGGTATTAGTGACACTCTAGGAAGCGTCGCTAATGAGTAAAATAAAATAAAAATAAAAAAGGCTTCAGCGACGCTTTTAGAAGCGTCGCTAAAAGCCTTAAAATATTAAAAAAAAACTAGCCCGGTGGCAAGCCCTGGGAGGGGAGAGGGGCCGGATTCCAGCTCCCTGTAGGAATCTAAAGGGGGGAGGGGGAGAGGCATTGTCTCTCCCAGGGGCCGGAGTCGGCCCCCTCCTCCCTCCCGCTGCCCCCCCTCTCCCCCGGTTCCCCTCCTCCTTCCCCTCTTTTTTTTAGAGGAGGGGAAGGGGAGCCAGGGAGCTGGAGGGAGGAGGGGGCCGGATTCCAGCCTCAGAAGGGGCCCCTTCTCCCTCCCACTCCCCCCGGCCCCCTTCCCCTCTGTTTTTAGAGGAGGGGAAGGAGAGGTGGGGGGGGGGGGGGGGGGGGGAGCAGGAGCAAGGAGGGGGCCTCCTCCCTCTTCTTAAAAAAGAGGGAAGGAGGAGCCGGGGGTGGGAAGGGGGGAACCGGGGAGGGGGGAAGGGGGCAACCAGGGAGGAGAAGGGCGGTGGTGCATAGCAGGGTGGCCGGGGGCGAACGTGGGGCACAAGAAGGTGAGAGGCGGGGGGGCACAGGTGGCGGGCGAGGACAGAGTGTGTCGGGTGAGCGGCATGTGGAAGGCCGGTTGGGGAACAATGTTGGATTGACGGCGGAGGGCAGCTGGGCGCACAGGTAGAACTGGGTGAGAGGGCCGGCGGTTGGAACACGTCGGGAAGTGGGGAGCCGGGGGTGGAAAGGAGGCAAAAATGCCCGTGTGGACGTTTTCGCCCACGAGGGCCAATATATATATATATATATATATATATATATATATATATATATATATATATATATATATATATATATATATATATATATATATATATATATATATATATATATATATATATATATATATATATATATATATATATATATATATATATATATATATATTGCCTGCACAAGCGAAATATCACCCGTGAGGGGCAAAATTTTTGCCCCATGCTGGAAATTTTAGCACGGCCCATATGCGACAATTGTGTGCGTGCCTTTTCTTTTTAACGATGCTTAGAAAGTGTTGCAAATGAAAGTATTTTGCGATGCTTAATCTGAGCGTCGCAAAAGTAAAACTTTTGCATACTGTTTTAACAAAACGTCGCAAATACTATATTTACGACGTTTATTACATGTCGTCAATTATTATCATTTGCGACGAAACCTGTATTATTTGTGATGCTTATCCACAAGTGTCGCAAATACTATTATTTTCACCACTCTCTTTCTCCTCTCTCTCTCTCTCTATTCTCTATCTCCTCCTTCTCTCTCCTCTCTATCTCCTTCTCTCTCCTCTCTCCTCCCTCTCTCTCTTCTCTCTCTCTCCCCTCACGCCCTCTCACTCCAACCCCCTCTCTCTCCTCACCCCTCTCTCTCCCCTCACCCCTCCCTCTACATCTCTCTCTCCTCTCTCCTCCCCTCTCTCCTCTCTCTCCCTCTCTCCTCTCTCTCCCTCTCTCATCCCCCTTTCTCTCTCCTTCCCCTTTCTCTCTCCCTCTTTCCTCCCTCTCTCTCCTCTCTCCTCCCCCCTCTCTCTCTCTCTCTTTCCTTTTCTCTCTCCCTCCCTCTCTCTTCTCTCTCTCCCCCTCTCTCCTCTTTCTCTATATCCTCTCTATTTTTTCTCTCTCTACATATTTTAAAATTAATATAATAAATTATAAGGTAATAGCAACGCATAGAAATATGTGTCAATATTACCTAGGTTAAAAATGACACATAGGAATATACGTCGCTAATACCACGATTATTAGCGATGTATATTCCTATACGTCGCTAATAACAAGAGTATTAGTAATGCATATTCATATGCGTTGTTAAAACTTATATTTATTTATTTATTAATTAATTTTAAAAAAATATAAGAAAACTAAAATTAAAATTTTCCCTCTCACCCCTCCCTCTCTCCTCACCCCCTCTCTCCACCCTCTTTCCTCCCTCTCCCTCCTCTCTCCTCACTCTCTCTCTCCCTCCTCTCTCCTCACTCTCTCTCTCCCTCCTCTCTCCTCACTCTCTCTCTCTCCCTCCTCTCTCTTCTCTCCTCACTCTCTCTCTACCCTCTCTCTCCCTTCCCTCTCTCTCTCTCTCCTCACCCTCTCTCCTCCATTCCGCGCTTCCCTTTCTCTCTCTCACCTCACTCTCACTCTCTCTTTTATTATAAATTATATTTTAAAATAAATAAGAAAATTTAAGAAATAATATATATTATATATAAATAGTGAAAATTTAATCTATTATTAACACTACTTTTTATTTAATTTTTAATATTTATTTATTATTATACAAATAGTAAATATTGAATAAAATATATTATATTTAGGAAGTTTATTTTAAATTTTTTAATATTTATTTATTGAATAAAATTAATTAATAAAGCTATTAACGACGCTTGTAACAAGCGTAGCTATTATCAATGTTATTTGTGACACTAATAATTCAAATTTTTTATTTTTAATTCATAAGTATTACTTGTAAACAAATATCACTATTACAATGTTATTTGCGACACTTGTTTAAAAGCTTTGTTAATAATTAAAATTTTTATTTTTAATTTATAACTATTAGTGACGCTTTAACAATAACGACGCTTTTGCAAAAGTGTCACTAATAGCAGGACTATTAGCGATGCTTTTACAAAAGCCATGTGCCCGTAGGCGGCGAACAGAACCTCCCCTTATCTTGATATGTTTCCCCCATATAAAGCCACTAACTTGAGGAATGGATGCTTCCATTATATAAAAGACTCTCGAATTAGCTAAGAACGCTTTTTGAACAGAAGAAAACGAATCAGAATGACTCCAGAAACTTTTCTGAAAAACTGAATGGAAATCAAAATTTATAGGAGAAATTGGCGAGCATACGGTGAGTCGCGCGCATGTGCGCGCGACACGTGTCACACGACAATAGGCTGCACAAGCGGCATCTTTGCATTTGACGTGCGTGCGGTGTGCACATATGCCAGGCGCGCATGAACTACACTGTGTCGCCACGCGTCTGCAGCGCAATCGGATGGCACACTTTTGCAAAAGCATCGCTATTGTTAAAGCCATTAACGACGCTTAAAAAAATGTCACTAATAGTTATGATTTTTTTATTCAAAATATATATCTTTTAGTTACGTTTGTGTAAAGCGTTGCAAATAGAGAAACTATTAGCAATGTTTATAATAAAGAGTCACTAATATGATTAATATTAGCGACGTTTTATACTAAGCATCGCTAATAGATGACTTTTAGCGACGCATAAGAAAATGTGTCGCTAATAGTTAATTTTATTGCGACATTTTTTTTATGCGTCACAAGTAGTTGTTTTTAGCACGCTTAGTTTTGCGTCTTTAATAAATATGTCGCTAATACTACATTTTGTTGTAGTTATATGTTATTTTCTCTAAAATATTGCCAATCGAGGAAGAGGAAAGCTTCTTTCTCCATTTTTTGGTCCTCTATTTTATAAGTTTACTTGTTTAATCTGTGAGTGAGGAAGGTTGTGTACGCTTATAACTGTTCATATAGCGAGGTGATTCCCATCAATATCTTCCCTACACCAATTTGAGGTGCTCACGAAGAGATGACAAAGTCCACAATCATAGTGTTTAAGGAAACTCCTTTCCTCTCCTTTATAGTTGTGTCAATTATGATTATAACAAGGAGAACAAAACAAGCAGCTGGTAGGGATGCCACTCGGATTAATTGGGTATATGGTAAAACCCAACTCGACCCTAATGGGTCAGATTTGCTTTTTAAAATTCAACCCGAATAGCTATTCGGGTCTAGTTCCAGTTTTAGGTGATCTAATCCGACCCAAATAAAATTATAAATATAAAATTTAATTTTTTATATTTATTTTAATATTATTTTTTAAAAAATTAAAAATAACGTGGGTTACAATTTAAGGTTCGGGTCGGGTTTATTAAGGTTGAGTCGAGTTTGGGTTACAATTTTATTAAATGGTATTGAGTTTGAGTTTTACAAAAAACGTGGCTATTTGCACCCCGTTTTTTTCCTCTATCCCCTGTTACTTAGACACCCCACACTTAAGTTATATAATTTCTCACCTATACCCCGGTTCTTAAAAATAATTAAAATATTTTTTTAACTCATGTGTACCCGCTTCACCCCTCTCGTAGCCTCACCATGCTGCTTTATCCCAGTCGTCGCCCTTACAAATCTCCGACGATCGGCATTTCTACAACATGTATCCAATCCGGGCAGAAAGCTCAAACCTTTCGACCAGCCCGACCCTCCCTCCAGACCCTCTTCCTCCTCCTCCTCCCCCGCCCCACCACTAGCGGCCCACAACACCAGCCTACCAGGACACCTTCTACGTCCACTCCCTCAGTCAGTTCTACCGCTCATGCCTCATCGTTGGCACCGTCAACTTCATCTTTGGAAACTCCGCCGCCGTCTTCCACGATTGTGATATCCACACCAGCCGCCCAGACTCCGGGCAATGCAACATGCTCACCGCCCAGGGCCACGATGACCCCAACCAAAACACTGGCATCGTCATCCAAAAATGCCGCATCAGCGCCACATCTGACCTCCTCCTGGTAATCTCGTCCTTCCCCACCTACCTCTGCAGCCCCTGGAAGGAATACTCCTGTACCGTCGTCATGCAATCTCAGATCAGCAACATCATCAACCCCGACGGGTGGTATCCCTGGAACGACAACTTCACCCTCGACACCCTCTACTATGCCGAGTACTAGAACACCGGCGTCGGCACTAGCACCGCCAACCGAGTCACGTGGAAGGGCTACAAGGTCATCACCAGCACCTCAGAGGCTCAGCAGTTCACTGCCGCAAACTTCATCTCAGGCGAATCCTGGCTCTCCTCCACAGGCTTCCCCTTCTCCCTCGGCCTCTAATTATATCTTCCTAAACCAGCTATTGCATTTTCTTCCTTTCTTTTTGCTTTTCAGCTCTTACGACTCCTAGGGTGACTGTAGCTAGGTTGGGTCTCTTTCGGTGATTGACGGATGAGGCCATGAGGGGGTGAAGGTAATTCATTGGTTTGGGATGGAGGTTTAAGATAGCCTCTGTATTAGTTTCCTGTTTCAAAGTGATGACGCTTTGATGATTCTTTTCTGTTTGTTGTTTACTGTACTTTTATGAGTGTAAATGCATATTTAAATATCATTCAATACTATGATGGATTTATTTACATCTTAAAGCAATTGTTATTAGCAGATTGTTACTAGTCTTTGTAGATATTCAATTATATGTTTATGTGATTAGATATTTGTTCATCACATTCATGTTGCACGTTGGCATGAAAATTTATGTTGAACAGGATGAAGATTATGGACCAGGTTATTTGTATAATGGACTTTATGCATGGCATTTCACAAAAGAACCCTTGCAACCTACTTCACAAAAAAAACCCTCATTAATCATGTTTACTCACTGTGCATACAATGAAACCCTTGCAACCTACTTCACAAAAGAACCCCCATTAATCAAGTTACTGTCTTCGAATTGGCGGGGGGCACCCCGTGCCCGTAACATTCTTTGAAAATAGGCGGGGGGTGCCCCCCGCCACGAAGAAGATAATAACTCGAAGAAGTTACTGTCTTTGAGTTGACGGGGGGTACCCCCCGCCAAATTGAGCATGAAGTGGCGGGGGGCACCCCGTGCCCGTAACATTCTTTGAAAACAGGTGGGGGGTTCCCCCCACCATGAAGAAGATAGTAACTTGAAGAAGTTACTGTCTTCGAGTTGACGGGGGGTACCCCCCGCCAAATTGAGCATTAAGTGGCAGGGGGCACCCTGTGCCTATAACATTCTTTGAAAACAGGCGAGGGGTGCCCCCTGCCACGAAGAAGACAATAACTCGAAGAAGTTACTGTCTTCGAATTGGCATACAAATCTTTTTCGGCTTACTGGCAGGCATTGTTCTAAAGGGGAATATAGTCATGCAAATGTGATCTAAAAAAAGAAGCAAAGGAACACCGTAGCAAGACGCAATCGAAAATGTCCTTGACGTATGGATAAATAGTACTAGGAAGACAATTCAAATATCTTTCTTTGACATTACTTTGTTTTAACTTCTTCGATATCTTCAACTTCTTCATCCCTGCATTTTGTTGAGCTTTTAACTCTGTTGCAACATATTCAAACCCAGAAGGATCTCGCTTAGTAGAATTATCGTGCTTTATCAAATCGAGTGGATATTTTCTCCAAGTACTCTAAAAGCTCATGTTCCATTGATGACCTATTTTTTTTCAAATACATATAATGTTTGCTAATGTTCATGAATTTCATTCAGTGGCATCAGGCAGTCTTTAAGTAGCCATTCTGACAATTGATGTTTGCACTATAGACCATGTGCATTCCTTATTTCATGTTGACAATCTGCTTGGGTAATGAAAATCTAGGATGACCATAAATAGACAAATAATACTTGGCAAGAGCTAACAAAAGTTTTTAGCCCATCAATATACATTATTGTACTTAGAAGTGGGTTGTCCCCATGTAGATATAATCACATTGTTGCGGAGTTTACCCTCCACAAGTATACTAATTTAAGCTCAACAAGTATACTTATTGAAGTTTTTACCTAGTTAATACATGGCAGGGGGTGGTCCTCATAAAGTGAAGAACAATGTGGCAGGGGCTAGCCCCCGCCAAAAATATAACAGAAGCTTGCCTCCGAAAACGTTCTGGCAGAAGAAAAAAAATCCGATTAACATGTCTCTAGAAGTGTAAAGATGGTCTCTGGAAGTGTAAAGACGTCATTGATGAACAAAGGAAGAAAACTTAGAAAAAGGGTTCAACTAGTGGGTCGTCGGAGCTTTTTTACCCACTACCAGAGTTTTTAAATCGTCACCGGAACTACAGTGTACGCCGGTGGAAATAATACTCTCTGGTGGCCAGTGGCAATAGTGCTTGCTGGCGGCTACAGTGCTCGCTGGCAGCCTTGAGGAGGAGGAAAAAGTAAAAAACCTCTTTCCTTAGGTTAACTTGTGAGGTAAAAACTTGGGGGGAAAATGAGTAAGTCATGAAAAGGTAAATGAAGGATAAATGAGTAAGTCAGTGGGGGAAAAGTGGGGTATAAAAGTAATAAAAAATTTAAATTTTTTACTTTCATTTGGGGGATACGGGGAAAAAATAGGGGTTTAAATAGGCAACTTCTTTTACAAAACCAGACCAGACGGGGCATCCTTAGCAGCTGGCCAAGGTGCAGACAAAGGCTAGAAATACGAAAGTCTTTATAGACCGACATTAATGACCAACGAATGGCCCAATATGAAAACGTAAATAGAAAACAAAGAAGCGTCCTTGATCAAGCAGCTTAAGAGGTGGGATTAAATTCCAATCCGCTACGATCCCTTAATGGCATTAAATTAATGTAACACACCAAAGTGCACCAGTCATGCAAAAACACAGCCCACATGTGGATTGTGTGTTTCCATGTACGTCATCGATTTAGTGTCATCAAATTGGAGAAACCTACCCAGCTACTCCGCTTCACCAACGTATTTGTTTCTCTCACGACCTGATATTTGCGGATATGTCACGAAGAGATGACAAAGTCCATCATCATAGTGTGTGTCATCATCAAAGATTCATGGATAAAACACAGTCGCAATTGACCCAGAACCTCTATTAAAGCTCCTTCACTACGACAACCCCTCCTCACGTCCTCCTCCATCTTCCCTTCTTCTTCGTAAAAAGTAAAATCTATAGACAAAAACACACAGAGATAGAGAGAGAGAACATGAGCAATCTCATTTATCCGTCTCAAATAAACCACATCATCCACAACCACAACCTGGAGCTCACCACCTCCAACCAGGTCGGACCCAACTCCCTTTGCGCCAAATGCAAGCAAAGGAATGCCATTGCCGTCTCCGGCTCTATACCGCCTAGCAGCGACTTCTACGTCTGCCGCTCCTGTGACTACTTCATCCATGTGCCCTGTATTCATGTGCCCAGCCATCTCATTAAGCACGCGGCACTCCCGAAAACCATGCCCGACAACATCAGCCTGGCTGCCTCTGTCACCGTGGCGGTCCAGCAAAATCCTCGGCAGAAGCCCCTTGGGCTAGGAGATCAATTGAGGAATGTCACGGAGAAGGGAGGTCATGCTGTTAAGGGTGATGATAGTCTAAGAGCAAATGGTGCGAATGTCGGTGGCGGGGGAGGTAGTTGTGCTGTGAATCACGATCGTGCAATCGTTCGACGACGCCGGAAATGGATGAAGAGGCTTAGGTATGCACGATTGGCTTTTGCCTTGGCCAGGCTGGCGTTTGGAGACCCAACAAGTCCCTTTGAAATCATCCATGCCTTTGTGGATTGACCTCTGTGTGCTCTTCATCTGTGTTAAGAATAATAAGCCCTTGTACCACTGCCAAGTGGGGTGCCTCTTGCTGTCTTTCGTTTGTTCCCTGCGGGATGGGATTTGAAGATATGAAATATCCTAATCTTGTGCTTTGATTTCAATATATAGAAGGTGTATCTTGTGCTTTACTGACAAGGGAGGAATTTTTATCGTCGGAAGCATTTGATGATACTTTAATTAAGCATACCCTCAGTAGCTATTCTGTTATGCACAAAAGTGAGGATACAAAGAATAGAGAAAGTTAAAAAACTAGAAAACATTGCAAGTCATGAAAAATGTTGTTCCGCCTTCCTGAAAAATGTTGTGGATGTACCACTCATATCAAGGTGCCTTAGCGTTTAAATCATGTTTCAGTTCTGGTTCAGCTTTTAATGTAATCCAACAGACATAAACAACAATTATCGGTAGTATTTCTGTACTTGGAATGGGAGTTCTATAAACAATAACACTGCATGGTAAGCCAATAATATTGTGGCTGTAGCTCAAGGTTTGACCTATAATAATCGATGTATCATGGGAAATTACATCTTTACATATGTCCCGAACTAGTGTGAGCTTTTTCAACCCAAAATAAATTGGAGAAGAAGAATCAGGCACATGACTTACAATTTTATATATATATATCAGATCCATCCTATTCAGCAACTAGAGAGGAACCGAATATTAAGTATATTGAATCAAGTGAGACAACTAAGCAGAAGTTCCTGTTAATTTCATATGTCGCAAACAAGTGGTCCATGATATAGATAGTTAAAAACAGAATTGAAGAGCTATTCCATATTAAAGTTCAATGTTTCACGTGTTGTGAAATAAGAAGTTGGTACATAATGAGAGGGGAACTGTGCCCCAAGTCAATTGCAGTATAATGGTGGAAAAAATTTAGAAAAATTATTAATCAACTTTGAGATGTGTACGACTATCTTGACCAAGTTTCAGACCTGAGAAAAATCTCAAAGACTCTTTTACCCCTTATAGTTAAATTATCGTATAATATGCATTTACATGACTTAGGGACTCCAGTTCAGTGGCCTATGAGTGATCTTAAAAATTGAAAAAATTTGCAGTAAGAATTTAATGTGTACCCTATATGTCAACCATACCACATAGTGAGTAAAAATCCAAGTAAGTGGATAATTGACTATTTTGTCTCTAAGGTTAAAGGTGAATCGTTAAGTCAACTAGGGTCAGTTAAAGGGGTCCACGACCCCGTCACATGCTAGAAAAATTATACCGAGTCGAAAAAGTCAAGTAGTACTCTCAAGCCTAGTTTTGGACATAGTAGATGTCATAAGGCTTTGAACAAAATGATAGAAACACCTCTATGAGCGCACTGCCTACATTAATGTGAATAGAAACTTTAGTCGATTTAAAAGAGAAACCTTGGGAGAGGGCAATGACTTAAAATTAATAGAAGGGTAGTGAGCTAATCAGAATGACCCAAGGGAGGTTATCATATCTTAAATAGTAGAATTACCTTAATGCCCTTAGGGGAGTGTTTTCATCTTTAGTCGAAACGGATAACCTAGTTAACCAAGAGTTAAGGTACCTTGCAATGATATTAATAACTGCAAATAGAAGGGTGTGACTAGTAAATGACATGAAGATTTTTACAGGTCATAGTGTCACAAGATATAGGGGAAGAACTCTAATTCTCGGGGTTTAAGTTATCGTATTTCATGTGTCTGCAACCTAATGCATCAATCCACTAGGATTTTATATACATTACTTGTGTTACGCGTTAGAGTTATTTATATCCACGGGTTTGAATTCGCTGAGCCCTAACCCTGCAAATGAGTACAACGGGCATTCATTTATTATTTATGCACTTGTATGACTACATATTTTTATGTTGATTATTCTAATGCATACTTTTATTCTTGATGCGTTAAATTATATTAGTAACTTAAGGTTAATAAAAATTAATCAAGAGATATTAGTTGTCATTGGATTAGAGGGAGAACATCTAATCAAGATAAATACTAAAATACTTTCAATAGGATTTGGGACCAGAACATGGAGTGAACCGAGCCCTAACATAGAATTTTATCTTAGTTAATGAACCGATAGTGGTTATGGGATGTTATTTGAATCATAGCTCAGTGGATGAGCTATTAAAAGGACCTAAATGATTGGGCAAATACTTAAACTAGATAAAAATAATCTAGTTTAAGTTTTAAATATTTGGGGGAGTCATTGGTCCTAAAGACCTGAGGCTTCTTTGGATATATTAGTAATGTCTGAGAAAATATTTTCTCCTTAAGTTAGGATAGTGGAGATTGTGATATGTTTTCTTCACTGTCACGACGGTTTGGGTGTCAGTAGAAGAGGTCTCTACCACGGGTTTTCGGTAGGTCTTCACAGGACCATATAGTGCATACAAAAAGCGAAGTTGTATGAGCATCATAGACAGCTTACGCTTCTCGCCAATCTGTATCCATGAGCACAGTTGGAAACATCTTCTCTAGATTCATGGCAGACTATTGAGAGCCCTGAGTATTTGGGTCAAGCTGCTATTAAGCAGTCTACTCCAATGTTGGAGTCTAATATTTGGAGGTTTCTTTGAGAGTCAAGTTATCTCTATCTCTAAGTGAATACATATTTAATAGTATTAATTATTATAAAATAATTAATAATATTATTTAATATTATTTGTTTAATTAGAAAAGTGGAACGATTAAAAGACTTGCATAAAATGTTATGTTTCTTAGGATAGTGTAGTTTCTAGGCAAAACTACGTTTGGATCCAATCTTATTAAAAACATTGGAGATGTTGTTTGATAAGTACGTATGCAACTAACATCGGGTGATGTTGGCCCAATATGAAAAAAATTAATAAAACATTTTACCCCTTTGGAAGTTCTTCTCCTAAGAGTAGAGAGGTTATGTTGTTGTTATTGTTGTTTAGCTTAGTTTGTTGCAGGTTCTCCCGGCGACAACAAGTGAGACCAATAATGACGAACATAGGATAAAGTTCCTCATTTCTATAATTTTGGTACATAAGTATAGCTTTGGCGTAAGTGTCAACTTAGTCATTTATTTTCAGAGAGATGACATACTTGTACTTAGATGGATGACCTGTTCTTATTGAATTTTTTAGACATGTAATAATATCATATGATTTGATATTCATATTTGTGAACCCTAGTTATCATGACATGAAATATTTAATCGAATGGTTTGTCTTGTGTTAAAGAAAGAAAGAAAAAATTATCGTAACTTACCGTTCATGCTAATTAAAAAAGCTTTTGAAAATCTGGGTCCTGACACTACCAAATTTGTGCCTCATATATGTTTCTTGTCTCATATATATGAATCACATTGAGCACATTAATCACACTATTTCTACCTCATATATGTTCATTAAAGGAATCATTTGTTCAAGTGTTACATGACCCACGTTTCAATTTGAGCATCAATTTATGACTGGTGTGCTCATGTGTGTGTGTATAAATGCCAGCCTTAACTCTCTATGCCTAGATTGCCCATTTTCCTGTATTTCACAAGCACTTGCTTTCTTTCTCTTAGGTCGCATGAGGTTCCTATTTAGCTCTATACCTGCTCTATTTTATACTAGAGGATCTACCTTGTACTGCTTCTAGTGTGCTTGCTGAATTTAATATTTTTCTACCTGTACCTTGATAGTTACATCATAGATGACTATTATCTGGTTTGTATTGACTTAACCATGCTAAGGATTTCTATTGCATATGTGCTTTTCCTATGGATGACAGAGATGGCCTTATTTTAACTTCGTAGGTGGTTTTCTCTATAACCAGTGTAACAATGTCTGATTGTTGTTTCTAAGAAATGGTCTATTGTGATCGAAACTATCCTATAAACTCTTTCTTTTTTCCCTAGAAGACCATGTGTTTTGAAGGCTTTAGTTTTGTTGTTAAGGTCCATTTCCCATATCTAGTTGGACATGAGCCCTTATGACAATTTTCTTCCCACATTTATGTGAATATTGATAATACTTTTTTCTAACTATTAAAAATTATTCCCCCTCCCCACTTCTCGACTTAGTGGAATTATAGAATACTTCATGTGGTGTCCTATGTCAAATAGAGGCAGTATGATGCATTTGCTATTCTGATGGAAAATGTAGAAGAATTTATCTTTTTTTCTGAATGAGAATTTGACCACTTTTTTCTAGTCTTATCTCCTTCATTTAGGTTGAGAGGAATAGAACTAATGCATCACATAGAGCTGCTTTAATCATCAATCTAAGTGCAACTTACCCTAGATGCCTCTGGCCTCAAAAGAATGGATAGTGGACCATAGTGCCTTCCTATTTGATTGTTTTGATGTAGTTGGTTGTTAGCTTTGTAGTAATTCTTTTTATTTCTATATGTTCAGTATGTTGTACTACATGCTTAGTTGTATCGAAATAAGAGATTTCAAAGGAAGAAATGGTCGACTACCTCTGCACTTGGGGAAAACAGAGAAGAGAAATTATAGAAAAAGTGAGTTGGTGGAGAAGAATCCACCATTTGTTTTCTCAAAGTTGACAATCAATTGGATGAGTTGCTCAGGTTTGCTTTCACTGCCTATATTTCTTTCATTTGGGTTGAGAGGAATAAAACTAATGTGACCCATACAGCTGCTTTGATTATCAATCTAAGTCCAGCTTACCTTGGATGCCTTTGGCCTCAAAAGACAAGATAGTGGACCATTATGCCTTCTTATCTGATTGTTTTGATGTAGTTGGTTGTTAGCTTCGCAGTAATTCTACTTGTTTCTATATAGGGTGTGCTTTTTTTCAGGGGGGGGGGGGTAAATGTGTTTGGTATTTGGTTCTTCTTCTTGTTTTTCTCCTTGTTTGCTCTTTATGAAATTTTAAGTATCTAACTTGTCCAATTTTTGTTGTTTTGGAAGCTCAATTCTTATGTGATTGCCTTAGGTAAATCTATGATCCGGTCCTTAATTTATGAATAATTTTTTGGTATGCACTTTCGGTTCTCGAAATGTGGATGCAAACTCAATCTTTGTAGTCGGGTGATGTTATTGCATATTATTGAATTGTGTACTTGCTACCAAGTGATATTTGTAATAAATGTATGCTGATGATTTTGTTAAATCTGGCTACATCATGTTGAGTTGAAGATATTTTCATCCCAAGTCTTACCCTTTTTGTTTGTCACAGAGAATGCTTATGTTCTATTTCAAGTCATGACAATTTGCTGACTCCCAAACATTTTCTTGGCATTAGCAATAAATGATACATTTGATAGGCTAACCAATTTAACAATGTCACAGTTGGTCATTACTATGTCACTTTTTTTTTCTCATAATGACTTACACAATTACTTTATGATATTTGCAACAGACACCGTTGGCCAACATGTCTTAATATCGATAGGTGAGTAAGAAAAAACAGAGTAGAAGTGCCATATTCTCTCAAAACAAACTCATAAGCTCATACATTTAGCTACAAACAAAGCGAATATTTTCATTTAAAGATGACCTTTGAAGATACATATACTTGAGAATAGTAAGTACGTATTAGCAAATTTATTTACCATAAACACTCTTACTCAATGTAGATGCATAAGCCATATTTAATGTTTACAAGAAAATAAGCATGCACAATCACACGGTAAAAATGTGCTAACAACATGCTATGCTGGGAATCAAGGAAGCCATTAACTTGTGAAAACATCATCAACGTTTCGCCAAAAGAAAAAAGCATCAACATAAGAAGTGAATAGCAATGGTTGCTTATGAAATTAATACCGCGAGAAAAAGTAAAATTTTATCTGAAAATTAGTCAAGTTTACTGCTAATTCGAGGATTACCAGACCTTTACTAAAATAGCCAAAATTATACTATATACCTACAAAAAGAAAAGTGTTCACAAGCAACCTGCAATTAAATTAGAAATTAATCAATCTCCTCCATATTACCGCCTTCAGCATCAACATCATGAAGCAGTGGCATATTAGTGTTCACATCAACACCAGCCTCCTCATCAATGCTTAGAAGACTGAGCTTTATCCTGTGAATCCTATTACCAAATGTGTTAGGATCCTCAAGGCAGAATCCAGATGTCAAGAGTGCAGTCTTGAAGATGGAGGGATCTGCATGTCATCATGATTCACTCGGGGTTAGAAGTGTTTTAATGACCCCAGGAAGATGAAAAGAAATCTAGTGGGCATGTGTGTAATATTTAACTATTGGATCCACTTTTCATATAGTTTTAACAAACATGACTGATTAACAAATCTCTCATTAATCAAATTCATAAAACATGAACTAGTCAAACATAAAATACTTCATCAATGAATTTGACTAATCAAATTCACGTGAATCTTGATTTACTACACTAATTATTGTATCCAAACGGCCCCTAAATATAAAAAACCTTAATTAATTTTTTTGTCTTATCAATCGAGCCTTATCAAACCTGCTGATCATGCCATGGTTGTTCAAAACCACTTGGTACTTAGGCCATCGATTGTAGGACCGAGATTGGTTCATTGATGGTGGTACAACTATTGGTATGGCCTATACGTGGGATCCTGAAAAAATATAAACAATTCTTGTAAAAACTAGGAAATCACAATTTCTAGGAGATCAAGTGAAACATCTATGATAAAATTGTTAGAATTAATGTGCATTTCGTAGCAAATTAATTGAGGTCCCAATGAACACCGCACTTTACCTACATTTAAATCCTTAAAATGGATTGAATTCCGATTGGTGTATCCTGGTTTCATTTCCAAGTATAAATATCATGCATGTTTCCGCAAAATTACGAAGAGTAGAAGATCATTGTCATATATATTTAGAAAGACTACAGACCAAGTCCTTATTTAAGCAAGCGGGAAGTAGAAACCACAGTCGTTTATGATACATTTAGCCGTCTGTTCTGTCTGCTTTCCTTTTCAAGCTGCAATTAATATCTTGTTACTCGGCAACTACCAAGGCTGAGTAGAAGATCATTTCCTCGATACAGGTATTTCAGAAGGCCTGGAAAGCCAAATGAACATTTTCTAATCGCATGAAACATTGAACTCATCCCTGCCCACCTGACAAGGAAATTTGTTTTTGGTTTGGTTCGTAATACCTTTCGAACTAAGATTTGAAATTCATTTCTGAATTGGTGCGGAAAGTAGTTTCTTCACGCCCTATAAATTGAATTATGGGCTACCCTGAAAAACCTAATACAGCCAGCAGCACGCCTGCCTTACATGGCATTGATGTGGTACCTTGTCAGCACCGAGATAATGATGATGTCAATGATGACATTAGCAAAACTCCCCAAAAATCCGAAATTTTTTGGAAAATTCAAAAAGTTACTTAGAATTCAAATATATTGTTTGATTTGTTATTTATGCTTGTATGTTGTTATAAATTGTGTTAGATTGTGTAATCCATGACTTTTTCGGCTACGTGCCTAACATGATATTACATGAGCATAATAGTATTTATTTATAGTACAAATGCATATAAAAGATGCGAATGATAGAAGGCGACCTATAATTTAAAATTTTATGCACCATTTTCAAAACAACATTTATATGAGCATGGCGCACCACCTCCCGAATAGAGGTATAAATGAAGTGGAGAAATGAAGTGGAGAATCTTGTCTGAAATATTTAGTTTAAGTCCCCTTTTAAAGGTATCAACCAAGGCCGCCATTGGCTAATCTGGAAGGCAGTTAGCAATCTTCATGAAATTAGAATAGTAAGCTTGGAAGTTGCTAGTTTGACATAATGAAGAAAGCATCTTGTTGAAGTCTTGGATTTCATTGGGCCCGAATTGAACACAAAGCTCATCAGTGAATAACATCTAGAACAGAATGCAAACCTCCTTATAACTCTGGAACCATACAAATGCATCACCGTCTACTTGAAAAGCAGAAACACAGAGTCTCTCCTTGTCAACATGGGTCCCTTGATAGTCAAAAACCTTCTCCACCTTATAGAGGCATTCCATTGAATCTTCATCCTCATTATAGTGATGGAACAATAGTCGGGCCAAAAGAGTTTCAGCACCACCTCATTCTTCCTCCACGAGGACTAGAGAAGTCCTAGTCATCCCGAACTCCCCGGTCAAGCTTTTGAAGTTTGGGTTCATTGGGGCATTTCCCCGAACAGTTAGGGTGCCTCATTCTCCCATGCTAGAGCGACCTCCTACATTGATTTGATCTAAAGATCCAAATCATACTGAGGTGGGAGGAGGATGAACAACCCTCTCATATGTGGACTGAGAGCCTGAGGTGCGAGAACCATGAAGCTGAGACTGCCCACCCACCTTAGCGCTAGCTTGTTGTGGCGTGGACAAGAGGGAAACCACAAAGGCTGGTTGAATTTGAGCAACATCCTTTGATTGTAATGTCCCATTTTTTCGATTACAATTAACTCAAGGGGTTAGAGGTTATTATAGAATTTTAGATAAGTTTTAAAGGGGATTTAAGAGATGTAATCTTCATATATTGGTAGAGCTCAAAGTAACGACTGTCACAAATCAAAGAATGTGCTAAACAGAGGTTGGGAGATAAAGTTACGACCTCGAGAAGCATACTACATAGGTGAGACCTAGTTGAAAAATATGGAATAACCTACCTATGTGTAGTATAGTTTTGAAGGGCTTGTCAATACGAGTCCATCAGTACTAAGAACACACAATTCTTCAACTTAAAAAGATATCATATTTTAAATTTAAAGTAATATTTAAATAAAATAATAAAAAAAGACGAAATTAGTAGTATAATCAATGACGCTAGCCGTGCCATGCAGGGCTCGCGCAATGTGTGGTGAAATGTGCTGCCCTATAGCTCACAGACATGCGTGTCTGCTGCATACTTGTAGCACTGAGGCACAATGCGCGTCGCTCATGTGTGGACATAGAACTCCGTCAGCTCGCGGGTTTTCTTCTATAAATAAAAAGTCCATGTAAACTTTCGAAAGAGTTTTCTAGCCCATTCGAATATGTTTTCGAATGAATTTTCTATCTCCGTTTCCGATGGTGGCGTTGACGCCCAGTGTGTGGGTGAATCTGCTGGAGCTTGCAAGCACTGACGTCAAGGTGGCCCGGGAGCACTGGACGCTGCTGCTCCATATGGTAGAGATCATTCCTTGCAAGGACGACCTGCTGCGTGCCGCTTGCCCTGGCTTGCCTATGTCTCTGTCTCCAATGAGGATGCTGACCTCATCTCCTCCGGTCATGTCTAGCTCAGCGAGGTCGGGTACATCTCCTACACTGACTTGGACTCCCCTGTTCCTGTCTGTGGATGGGTACGATTTATCTCCAAAGCTGTCAATTAGAAGCAGTTTACCGTAGTTTACCGGTGAATGTAAAAAGTGCAAGTTCATTGTGCAGAGACTCAAACAAAACAACCAAAAGAAGGCCGGAGTCTTTTAAGGATCCAACTGAGTCATCCTATGTTGCTAAGGTCCATGCCACTGGTCGCTCAACATTTTGTGGGATGCTCTGCCATTTAATCTTGAGAGCCTTGGAAAGGTGTCATTTCTATTTAGTGCTTCCATAAAGAATTATTGATAACTTGATATGAATTGGGAACTTGATTAAAAATTATCTGATTTAATATCCAATGAGGTGAGAATTGATGTTAGGAAAATTTAAGATTCCGTTTTTTAAACAAATTTGTAGGGTTAAAGTCCAACGTTTCACGCGATTAGAAAATGTTCGTTTGGCTTTCCGAGCCTTGTGAAAGTCCTGCATCGAGGAAAGGACCATCCACTCTGCCTTGGTAGTTGCCGAGTAACAAGATATTAATTGCAACTTGAAAAAATAAATCACTGTGGTTTCTACTTCCCGTTTTCAGAAATCAGGACTTGATCTGTAGTCTTTCCAAGTATATCTCAAAGTCTTTCATTGTGATAACGATCTTCTACACTTTGTAATTTCCCGGAAACATGCATGATATTTAATAGATGGAAATGAAACCAGGTTGAGCCATGATATTTTGCCAGCGGAATTCAATCCATTTGACAGGCTTCAATGTGGGTCAAGTTTGGTGTTCAATCTTGGGACCACATTAATTCCAATAGCATTATCAGAGATATCTCACTTGATTTCGTAAAAATTGTTTTGTTTTAGTTTTTCAAGAATTGTTTCTTTTTTTTTTGTGGGCCCCACTGAGAGCAGTATCAATGGCTGGACCACTGTCATTGAGCCAATCCCGGTCCCTGCATCCATGGCCTGAGTACCCAGCGGTTCTGAACAACCATGGCATGATCAGCAGGTTCCATAAGGCTCGCTCGATAAGGCAAAAATTTTAAGTAATGTTTTTTTATATTTAGTATAATATTATTAATATCATTAACTGATTGTTAACATAATAAATAATTCAAAAGGTTGTAATGTTTTCAATTTTGGATTTGGTGGATGAACAATAAATGCATAAGTGTTGTGGGCACCAAACAAAGCAGTGGGGAATATTATTTTTTTCATAATCAGTGGATATAATACATGGCCATTATTAATGGGAATCACGTGGCCAGATAAAATCATCTTACAGGCATGTACAACCTTACTCTCGCGATTTACACAAGGACACTTAGAAAATAGTGGGATAAAAGATAAAGAAAGAAGTTTTCTTCTTCAACACTATATCTAGAAAATTACATGGTATTAGCTTTCATTAACAAGTCAAACTTTTATATAAATCCTAGTGGCAAAAACTAATAAGTAAAAGAGAAATAGACTAGAAAATGCATAAATAAATTAAAAAAATAGAATCAAGTCTCCTACTAAAAAAAAAACTCAAAAGAAGGCAATCTAGAACAACATAATATTGGTTTATGCCAGAACTATGCAATTGATCACTCATAAGAGACAATCAATTGTTCGCATTATTATTCGAACGAATTCAAGGATCGATCAATCGTTCAACCCATCGATGAATCGATAAAGTTACTGGAACTTGACAGTAAGGCAAACGATTAATCCATTGAAGCATTCGATAGATCTATAAGGTTATTGTTCAACTTACAATCGGTCGCTTCTAGAACCCTGATCGATAGCTCGTGGTACTAGGCTCTGCAAGGCGGATGGGCAATAGGTGATCATTTGCTCTTGGGGCCCGATCGATCATTCAAAGAATTGTTTCATACTTCATTCTTTCGGTCTCATTTCTTTATATACTTCAAAACCAACTAGTTTATATCATCCTCCCTGTTTTAAAAGAATTCACCCTTTAATTTGAAGAATCATCATCTAAAGAATCACCAAGGTATAGAATGATGTGCTTAACATTAAACACATAGGAAGTATGAATGTGACTAGGAAGTTTGATATGATAAGCATTAGAGTTAATATTCTGAACTATCTCCAAAGAACCAATATTCCTTCCCAATAATTTGTTATATTTTCTCACAAAAAATTTGTCTTTAGTTACAACACCACATACAGAATCACCAACACTAACTTCCAGATGTCTTCTCCTCATTTCCAGATGCACATGATAATTATTATAAAAAAATGCTAAATATGACTCAAGAAATGAGTATCTTGATCAAACACCATAGATAAAGGTAGGCCATGTAGCCTATATATCTCCTGAAAGAATGATAATGCACCATGAGATATATCATTTTTTTTTTTACAAGCTACAAAATGTGCATCTTCGAAAACTTGTCAACAATCACATAGATAACATTCATTCCTCTCTGAGTACATGGCAATCCCAAAACAAAATTCATACTAATGTTAGACCATAACCATTAAGGGCTAGGTATAGCCATATGCAAACCAGCATTAATATATGTTCCTTTAGTAACGTGGCATATACGGCACCTCCTTGTATGTAGATGTCCAAAAATAAAAAGAAGCAAGGTGGAATGTCTTATATCTTCCTATGCGACCTTCATCAAGTAATTCCTTTATGATGTTCAAACATAGACTGTATATAGGAACACATAGTTGAATACCTCTGAAGAGAAATCTATCATGCACGAAATAATTTGATCTCTTCCCTACCACAATATTAGCGAAAACTTTAGAAAATAAAGGGCCAACAAATAATACCCCCTGTAAAGAATTGAAACCTAATATGTGAGTATGCTAAGCGTACAAGATAATTCAAGGCAGTTGTAACCCTGTTTTGAACCAAAGGCTTATAAAAATTCAGCACAAAAGTAAACTCTTGCAACTAAGAAGCCCATTTTTCATGTCTGGTAGATTTTATTTTATTTTTGCTATTGATATGTTTGAGAGCAGAGTAATTGTAATAAGAACAAATGCAATATGAATATGTTGTGTATGCTCTATGGTGACCTCTTGGCGACTTCTCTACCCGCCCCTAATTGACTACTTTTTATTTATAGAATCTACTATACTTAGGACTTTAGTTTTCAATACTTTTCTTTCTTATGATTTGATATGCTATAACATATGCGAATATTCGTGTAGGTGATTGTGATTATGTACTAAACTGGTTGTGGGCCTTGCCAGCTCACTAGCATCCGCAGCCTTGTGCTCCTCTTGGGAGTCGCACCCCCTATCTTAAACGGGGGTTCTCTTCCTTTGTTTGGATTATGAATGAACTAGACTCCTTCTTCCTACTTCATCTTCTTCCTCTTCGATCTTTCTCTTCCCTTCAACCAAGGTACCATTCTGAACACATCATTGGTATCAATGTAACACCCCAACCCGAGAACCGACTCAAACTAGGGGTTCATAACACATAATCGGGTTATAAATTTAAATAAAAACCAGGAGTGGCGGAGTTTGAGTGCGAGAGCATATTGGATCATATCAGATTAGATCAAAGCATATCAAATCAAAACAAAGCACATCAGAGCTTATTAGATTATATTAGATCAAAGCATATTAGAAAATATCGAATTAGAGCATAACATATATCTTAATTAGTACATGCATTCATATAATCGAATATTAAATCAGAAGATTAGAAACGCTTACTCCCTTATAGTTCTAAAAGTAGCGACGTTCGGAGTTGCGTCTTCCTTCAGGGTGCTTTCCCTTTTAGGTCTGGAGATGGCAGGCAGAGTCTCCTCTTACTCCAGAAGATTTCTTTCATTGTACCCAAAGGCATCAGATTGACATTCCATTTCCTTGGGTTTTTCTTACTCTTTACACTAATAGGCGGCAGATAGAATGTCCCCTTACCTAGAGATGCTTCTCACTTTTTGCGCTCATAGGCAGCGAATAGAACCTTCTCTTACCAGGGATACTTCTCACATTTCTTGCCCGTACGCAACAGACAAACCCTTCCCTTACTCAAGGACGCTTCTCACTTTTCACGCCCATAGGCGGCAGACAACACCCCCTCTTTCCCGGGGACATGTTTCTCACTACATGGCTCATTAGTGAAAAATGGTGCCTCCCATTACTTTGGGCCGATGTGACCCGGAGCCTCCTTTTGCTCTGGGTCACTTCTCTTTCTCTCTTTAAGCCCGAGGGCGTCGAACAAAGCCTCCTCTTACCCCAGGCTATTTACCTTCTCTAGATTTGCCAACTCAATGAGTAAATACTTCCATTGCATAGATCATCACCGAGTTAGCTAAGAACACATCTTGAATGGGCAAAAACGGACTTAGAATGCGCTAGAAAACTCCTCTAAAAGTTCATATAGATTTCCTATTTATAGAAGAAAAACTTGCGAGCAGACGGAGTGCTGTGCACATGCATCCGTGATGCGGGGCCATGACAGATGTGGGTATCTGTGAGCTGCGAGCAGAGCTGCACATCTTGCCACACAGACGATCAACGTTTACATGGGCCCAGCACCGTGAGGATTAGCGCGGTTTGAGACGTTGGCGTCATCAATGACGCCAACAATTTTGACCTTTTTATTTATTTTTATTTTTATTATTATTATTATATTTTAATATTATTCTAACTTCAAAATGTCATATCTTCTTACCCCGAAGTCAGAATTGTGCGTTCTTAATACCGATAGACCCATATTGATGAACCCTTCAAAACTAGACTACACATAGGTAGGTTATCTTGTACTTTTCAAGTAGATCCTATCTGTGTGGCATGCTTCCCAATGTTGTAACTTTCTCTCCCGACCTCTGTTTCGAGCATTTTTTGATTCGTGACGTTCGTTACTTCGAGCTCTACCTATATATGGGGATTTTATCCATTAAAACCCCATAAAACTTATCTAAAATTTTATAATTACCCCTATCCCCTTGAGTTAGACGTAATAAAAAAACGGGGAATTATAATCAAAGCGTCACCGATCAGCCATGGCAAGAGGCAAGCAAGTGGCGAATGACTCGGAGGCTCAGGCCAATGCCATGGAAGAGCGCCCCAATTGAAACCCAAATTTGGTTATTGCTATGGTCCTTTCTATGTACGAGAAAGTGAACACTTAGATCCAAAACTTGATGGTGGTCATTACTCAAATTCAACCAGCCTTTGTGGTTTCCCTCTTGCTTTGCCCTAGCAAGCTAGCACTAAGGTGGGTGGGCAGTCTCAGCTTCGTGGTTCTTGCACCTCAGGATCTCAGTCCATGAATGAGAGGGTTGTTCGTCCTCCTCCCTCCTCACTACGATTTGGTTCTTTAGATCAAATCAATGAAGGAGGTCATTCTAGCTTGGGAGAACGAGGCACCCTAAATGTTTGGGAAAATGCTCCAATGAACCCAAATTTCAGAAACTTGACCGGGGAGTTCGGGGATGACTAAGAGGACTTCTATAGTCCCCGTGGAGGACAAATGGGAGGTATTGAAACCCTTTTGGCCTTACTAGAGTTCCATCGCTACAATGGGGACGAAGATTTGATAGAATGACTATAATGAGGAGGTTTGCTTTCCATCCTGGATGTCATTCATCGATGAGCTTTTATTCAGTTTGGACCCAATGAATTCCAGGAGTTCAATGAGAGTCTCTCTACCCTCCGTCAAACTAGCAACGTTTGATATTACTATTTTGATTTCATTAATTAAGATCGTCAATTGCCTTTTAGATTGGTCGATGGTGACCTTGGTCGGCACATTCAAAAAGGAGCTCAAACCAAATATTTCAGTCAAGATACTCGACTTCCATTGTACCTCTATGAAGGAGGTGGTGTGCCATGCCCATATAAATGTTGCCCTTAAAAATGATGCTTAAAATTTTAAATTACAGGTTGCCTTCTACCATATGCATCATTTATATGCATTTGTACTATAAATAAGTGCTATAATGCTCACATAATATCATGTTAGGCATGCAGCCGAAAAAGTCATCTATTACACAATCTAACACAATTTATAACAACATACAAGCATAAATATATAATGCTTGAATCACAAACCAAACAGTGCATTTGAATTCTAAGTAACTTTCTGAATTTTCCAAAAGTTTTGGGATATTTTGGGGATGTCACCACTGACATATCATTATCTCGGTGCTGACACGGTACCACAGCAATGCCATGCAAGGCAGGCGTGCTGCGTCAGCGGCTGTATTAGCTTTTTCAGGGTAGTCTAGAATTTAATTTCTAGGGCACGAAGAAATTACTTTCCACACCAATCCAGAAACGAATTTCAAATCTTAGGTGGTGGAAAGGTGTTACCAGAACCAATCCATGAAACCAAAAACGAATTTCATTGTCAGGTGGGCAGGATGCGTTTCCTTCCACTCAGATTCCCAATCTCCGGCGCTGGCAGCAGCCGGCCCTTGGCTCGCACCAGTTGGAGGCCGGATCGGCCAGATCGGTGTGCATTCGGGTGAGCGTCGCGGTGGAAGCTTCATCCGGCGGCCTAAAAATTTGTTTTTTATCCAATCAGTGTCACTCTGTGCGGCGGCCGGGCGCTGGCACCGACGTTTGCCTAAGGCGTCGCGGCGGCAGCCACGGCCTCGGGAAGGAGATGAAGCCTACGACCCAGCGGTGGTGGTCTTTTCCGCCGGTACGGCCTCACATAAAGACACGAAAATTCACAAAAAAATAAGCTTTTAACGAAATCTAGCAGAGGAATTGAACCTTTTTCATCCTTCGCTTCTCTCAAACTCGTCAGTCCGTTTTTGTTTGTGTCAAAAAACTCCAGTTATTGGAAGAGAATCCCAAGAGGATGCCAGTCCAACGCATTTTCAGCTGCCATTGAAACGACACAGTGATCATGGTCCTAGACCTCTTACACATCCTCACCTTATTAGGCGTTACACAAATCATACTCCAGGGAATTTTCATCGGGGTCGTTCACGATAAACTATAAACTAAGTCGTCGTCGTCGGCGACAGTTGTGACAGTGGCGGCGGCGACGGCGGGATAATAAAGTAGCTTCTCGGCCTAGCTGAGAGCGGAGCCGGTGGAGTCAAAGCCCTCCTCTGAAGAAGCCGACGTCCAGAAATAGTGATATATGGATCTAGCTCGACTGCCTGGCCTTCAGCCTCCCCCGGTGGCAAGTTTACGAGCACCGTCGTGGCTTGGATCGGCCGCAAGACACCCGTGTGTGTAACCATGGTAAGAACAAGAATCAATAGCATTAGCGTAGATGAGAACTTGAGTTTCTCCATTGCTAGCTGAGGTCCAATGTCATAGCTGCGCTGTAATTTATAACAAGGGTTCTCATCGTTGGCTTCCAACTTGCAATTTTACTGCTTCCCCGCCAATCAATGAGAACAGAACGAACCCGTGGGAGCTTTTTATCCCTGAGATCTACGATGCATATACTTCACAGAGGCGCCCACGAAGCCACATTTATACAGTACTCACAAAATTAAATAGCGGAATGAGTAAGTCTACTTTATTTAAGTCATCGTCCTACATTATTAGACCAAATACAAGCTAAACAACGAATCTATCCCAATGCATACATATAATCGTGTAAGGATATTTTCTAAGTGTGCCAGCTGGAGGGGTATGTATTTTTAAGATGTATATATTCAACTTAGGTAACTCAGATAGTTAAATATTCATCTCAACCAAGTATATGTAAGTCATTATTTTCAACAAGGTTAGGACGCCTGACCCTTGGGTTGCAGAGCACTATCCCCTAGTAGATGGGGCTACTAGCATTATGGCTAGTAATACAGTAAGTTTTTTATGTCATTCAGGATAGTCAATTGCTAGGTTAAGGATAATGCAATAACTCATACATTTTAGCTCACCAAACCCCCCTTATATAGCATAAGAGATTTTTTGCATTATGTTGGAGTAGCAACTAAAGTGGCTATTACGAGCATAGTCCCTCCAAAATTTGTCAAACGGCCCTAAAATAGTCTACAAGACTCTCTTAACACTATTTAAGGGGAAAATGATATCTTAAGACTTTAAATATGTATTAGTCGACCAAGTACCCTAATATGGATAACTATGTGTGCGCATTATTGTATGCATTATGCACAACATTGCGAGCCTTCCCTCCAATGCCTGCATACATGATGTATAACATTGTAGGCAGTTCCCGCAACGCATGTATACTTAGTATATAACACTCTCACATATGTGTGTGCCCTAGTACGTATCGTGGATAGTACGCTTTGCTAGCCCGTGACACTCTCCCCCACTTGATTCGTTGACACCCTCATCAATAGTGTCCCTTCAAGGGGTCTTACTCTTGTCTCTAACTATGAAACATAATTGAGACAAATGTTTAACTCTTGTCTTGCAACGCTTAATATCTATTCACATTATAGCTTGGATAATCTTATGAATTGTATGCTTTGAAAAAATTAACTTCAACTCATCAAGTCCTTGACTCAGTTAAACCATTGCATGACAAAACGTTGTCGCCCAATATGCCTTGCCCACATCGGTCAAGGCAAAAGTACTTTTCTATAAAGATTGCTCTAATAAAAAGGTGCAGTCAACTGCTCCATTTGAGTTGGTGTTGCACATTGGCCGGGAAAGAATGAACCCAATTTTACCCAATTTCCTCTCTTGAAGCTGACCCTACACTTGAGACATTAGCAAGTTGCTTACACTTTAGACAAAATTTGTCTACACTTTGTAGCTCCCATTGACAAGTTGACACCATGATGTCGAGCTTCAACATTCTTGTCTACTCCCATTGACGTCTCCCAAAAATCTAATGTCACCCCCACTTATACCAAAGCCCGTTAATGTGTTATAGTGATTGCCTTGGACTGGGCCTTTACCAATTAAGAGTATAACAAAGAACTATGGGTGCCACCCTGCCAACCAAGTGAGGCATACATGGCCATATTCAGCAACCCAAGGGTGGGAAGATCCATATTTTTGTTCACCCTGATCAAACATGTTTTGGATGCACCGCTTATATTTGACCCAAAGAAATCAAGGGTGGGAGTGTTTTACTCATGTTCACCCCAAAGAACTTTGTTGCCTATTGATGTAACAGTTCTCAATCAAAGACACGACTGTCCTCACCATCATGTGTCAAATCTCTTTCTTTTTCTTTTTTAATTTTCCACACTTCGGATGCACACTTGCATGCCAAATGGGTTATTTCACTCATTACTATCTTAATTCTCATTACTTGGACTAGATAGTAATCTTCATATCCGAAAGGGTTGTGCATCCATTCACAACCTGACTACCCCACTTAGGGCTTAATTTCAACCTATCCTCACATCGAGGAGTCTCACATTTCGCCTGTATACCCATCAACTTGGTTTCAATATGTTATTCCACCCACAACATCATCGGGTAGAGATGTCTCAAGATTCACAAGGCTTCTTGCCTCCAATACGTCTCATACCACACCATGAGCAAGAGCTTGCCTCCATTTACACTATTTTTGAGTCCCAACATGACTCTACATTACTTCAGTAACATTGCTGCACCAACGTCTATGGAACAAGAACACTATTGTACGAGGTCCTTATAAAAACTATGCCCGTGATGGAAAGTATCACTCTCTCAATCTGATACAAGAAGGGAATATGATAAGCCATCATCTATACACATTCGTTTTAGCTCAGGTTTCTGCTGGCTTTTATTTTACATGTTTGTTCATTTGCCTTGCACCATTGAGGTCGAAGAACATCACATTCAGCCCTTTCCATCACTTCATCTAAATGTTTGTCTTGGTTGCCCAGCAAAACAAAATGTTGGCTATGATACCACTTGTCATAGAGGTGTCCGGGAAGTTCCATCCATGTGGCACTCATAAGACTAAATAACTAAGCTAGTAAGCCTTTTTCATCAAGGTCATAGGCTCGTGTCATTGAACCAATCATCTGGTCCGCAAAGCCAAACAACGAACCCTCCCAAAGTGGACATGTGAATATTCCATCTCAACTAAGTTCATACAAAGGTCATTCTTTCCAATAAGGTCAAGGCCGAATAGCTGACCCTTGGGTCGGAGAGCCCCATCCCCTAGCAGACGGGGTTCCTGGCATAATAGCTAGCAACCCAACAAGCCTTTCATGTCATCTGAGATAGTTAATTGCAAGACTAGGCATCATACTAACAATTTATATATTTCAGTTCACTAAGTCCCCCCTCTCTCCCCTAATATAACATAAGAAATTTCTTGTATTATGCTAAAATGACAACCAAAGTGGCCATATGAGCATGGTCACTTTTTGTATGTCAAATGGCCCCAAAACACTCCACTAAACTCTAATACTATTTAAGGGGAATGGGACATCTTAAGACTAAATATGTATCAGCCGACTAAGTCTCCCAACATAACCAACTATATATGTGTATCGCTGCATACATTTTGTGCAATATTGCCCACACATATTGTGTAACGTTACGGGTTTTCCTCATAATGCTTATATATATGGTGTATAATATTATGGGTATTTTTTACAACATATGCATATTTAGTATTTAATACTCCTATACATATATGCATCCTAATATGTGTCATAAATTATATATTTTACTACCCCATGACAACACGTTATATTAGCGTGCAATATTGACCCTAATGTGGCTTCTCACACAATGAAATTTCGTCGAAGATCCACACCCACCATGATGACAATTGGATTGACTTAGACTTGTCTTTTGTATTCTCCTAAACGCGCCAACTTTTTTTTATGAAAGGTACAATAACTTTTTAAATTATTCATAAAGTCCAAATTCTTAATTTTTTAAGACAAAATTACCCCCTATTATTTCATTCTTCTTTTTGTATCTTTCCCGATCTCCTTCTTCCTCTCCCGATCTCTTTCTTCTATCCTCTTTTTTTCTTCTTCCCCTGTATCTCCCAATCTCTTTCTTCCATCCCATCTTTTTTTTTCTTTATCCGAGTAGCTCTTAGCGAGGGCGCAAGCGTAGAGAAGAACGTTGAGGGATTTGATAGAGCAGGAAATGCTAAGATCGTTCATCTGCTTAAATATTAGGACAGTGTGGTCAAGCATGGTGGCGCGGCCGTAGAGGAAAATGGAAGTTTTACCCTTCTCATTTCACTGTCTCCCTTTTTGGTTCCTGCATTCTCGTCGCATTTATCGCAAATCTAGCTCTAGATTCGGGCTCCGATTCGGTGTGTGAGTGCTTAAGTTGGTTTGGAAGACGAGCTTTGAAGACTTGGAGACCAGGCGGTTGATTCCCCTCTAGAGGGGCCTCGTCAACGGGAGGCAGGATCCGAGTCGTTCAGATCAACACCTCCATCTCAACTTTTTAGCACCTTATCAACACCATCGGGACCCCGAAAGACACCCCGAAGTTCCACGAGAATCCGTAATCTGTCTAATAAAAATATTAAATTTTTTTTTTGTGTAACATACAAAGAGAGTAAATTTACTCTCTATGTATATAACAAAGTAAGTAAATAATTATAGTTTCTACTGTTGAATCAAGATGGAGTTGTTCACAGACTGATAGTTGTTGTTCACATAGGTGCCCACCTTCTCATCCTCGCCACCCTCTAATGCCTTTGTGCTATCCTCCAAGTTTGCTTTGAGGATGGCCCTGTTGTTGCTCCCTGCAAGATTGACTATGCTTAGGTTGTGGTCATCTTCATTGTCGATGCTGCCACTGCAACCACCGTGGCCGTGGCCTGGTCAGAGTGGCACTTGGATTGGAGGTCGTTGAGGCAGTTGGTGAGGTGGGTGACCATGGATCTGATCTCTTGATCCGGTCTCATTTTGTTGCAAGGGGTTGGAACTAGAGGGTGGGAGATCATTGTCATCAACTAGCAAAAAAGACCACTTTTTTCTAGCCACAGAGGAGGTAGAGAGACTTTGAATGACAGAGGTGGAAGCACAGGAGGAAGAGGGAGGAGCGGAGCACAGCGAAGCAAAGCGGGCGTATCATAAGGGGAGTATTTTTGTCTAAATATGAAATTTAGAGTTAATACTATATTAGTAAATTCTTTTGTAGTTAGCGCCTAAAACCCCCAAAAATAAATGGCAACTATGGTAGACATATGCATCCTCTACGTATTGGTCAATGGTCTGGTCTACTAAGCTACTTTGGGGGAATGAGGAACAGCAACTAAGGTGGACATTTAATTATAATTAAAAAATAATAATAAATCAGCATGGGCTTTGCCCAATTTATTAAATAACCACTTGGTACATTAAAATCAATGATATATTAATGACTTCAAAAGAATAACGCATTTATATGTAGCTTGATAATACCCTCACTACCCAATATTTTTTTCACTGTTCTTACCAAAGAAGCACTAGTATTTCTTTCACCTATTACTTTCACCCAAAATATCTCTACCTACCTCTCAGATCCCAGCAAAGACAACGGCCCTCCGGTAGTGGCGATGGCTAAGCGACTCGGAGAAACAATTGCGCCACCTCCTCATCACTAGCTGATTGAGGGGCTGGCCAATTTTGGCTGCTGTCGATTTGGCAGTGGCCAGATCTGGCCAGGCCACGACAAGCCAGTTCTATGACCAGCACCCAGATTTGGCCTTCGCTAGGTAGAGGCTGGTTGCTGCCAGACCGTGAATGACTGGTTTGGCTCTGGCTGTGGCCCAAAGGCCTTGTCCGCTGCTGTTGCCAGCCAACGGCACCGACACCATAGAAGGAAGAAGGAAAAAAGGCAGATAGGAAAAATTTAGATATTATGTGACATATTTGAAAACTTTTAAAGATTATTATATGTGGTAAGTAAGAAACGAGGTATTGAGAAAATTAATGGGTTACATATAGATGCATTTTTAAAAAATTCTTATTAATATGAGCTTAATGCACACAACTATCGCATATACTAGACACATCAGCGTTGAACAATTTCAATTACGCAAAGCTCATTATTCATGGGGCGGGCAAATTTATGTTTTTAAATATGTGCTACGTTTTCTTTAAAAAATCCATACATTTATTCAATAGATACACAGGTTAATAAACTAGGAAGATACATGTCTACACCAGATGTATGGAAGATAAAGTCAATAATACATTGCCAATATGAACTTATATATTTGTCATTTATGACACAAGTCAATAACAAATTCCTCTGAGTATTTTCATTTCTCATGAATTCATGACCACCTTCAGGTCTCTACCTTCTAGTTGCTTGCAAGTGGTTGGAGTGCGCTTAATTTTACCCCCAATTAGGAGGCAACATCAGTTGGGGAAAGCGCTTTCGCCACTAACTATCCAAGTGGCTGCCTTTGTCTTCTATAGAAAAATCTAGAGAACTTTTGACATAGACTCTACATACCTTGAAATAAGGCATTGATGTTTTAACTGTTTTAGTCGGGCTGCAAAAAAAAATATGAATCGAAATGAAGGTAGAACCACCGAACTTAGTTGGTTTAATTTGGTTAGGTTATTTATTTTTAGTATGGTTCAATTTCAGTTTAAAAAACCTAAAACCAAATTTTTTTGTTTTCTTTTAATTTTCTAATTTAATCTTGATAGTTCATTTGAATGAACGGCCAAGATAAACCTCCTCTTTTAATCTAACCCTAATGACCCCTCCCCCTCCTTCCACTCTTCAACCCACCCCTCCGCCCTCCACCACCACCACCACCTTCTCCTGTCCCTTGAAGTTGCATTCTTAATTTGTTTGCAAAAGGACTAGCAGGGCTAATCCATCCACACATCTACATGGCGCAAGGCCAGGGGGAATCATGAAGGTAGCACCAAGCATCCTCCCCTCCGCCAATCGGCCTGTGGTCGTTAACAAGAAATATGAAGGCGGCATGGGAAGGTGTCATCAGCAAGAGTTACCGGCACGGCACTCCGCTGCAAATCACGGGTGGACATGCACTTGTCTTGCATGGATGTCTCCAATAAAGGTCTGGGGCCATAGAAGCCTAACACAGTACTGCACATGTCTACGAGGTGGGGTCGACCCCTCACATACCACACTGGTTTTACTAAGCGTAAACTTCATTAACGGGCTCCACCAAGGGTTTATGTGACCCTAATATATATAACTAATATGTATAAGAGTGCATAAGGAGATGGGTCCCGCTTAGAGTGTATACGGGTGGCGTAACCACCCTTTTGGACCCGTGGTCCGCTCATCTAATTCATTAATAAAGCGGACCATAGCCCGTACTTAAGGTCAGACAAAGTCCATGACTTCCTTTGTTTTTTAGAAGACCAAAGCCAACAACGACTTGGGTCTTTTCAATGACTAGAGAATGCTAACACGTCAAAACCATCTTCTTCAGTGACATGGGTCTCTAACATGTCACTAACATATCGAAAAGAATTTTTGCCAACAAAACCAATTGTCTTACTCTACCAAATCATACTATAATATAAAGTAAATTAGAGTATTATAAAATTTTTAATATTTAACTATCTAACCCACACTTTAAAATATTAATTCCTCCTTTACCCCTATTTAACCCATCACAATCCCTAAAAGGTTAAAGATATTAAAATCTTAATTTATATTTTTTAGGCTGTGTTAATTTTAAGTTTATAATATTATATCTTGTACTCTCGTACATAGATTCATGTATTTTTGGTATTGTTAGAAAGTACTTAACGAGCTCTATCAAATGAGATATCTTAAGACCATGTTTCCTCTAACTTTTTTGTAGGTCTTACATACGTAATACACTTCTCAATAATATTTTTTTATATTTTGTATATATTATATATATTCTGATTTGCATATTTTTAAGCTATTGAAAAACCTCGAAAAAGCTCTATCAAATGAGACTCGCCGTCAAATTGGACCCAAATATTAATAATGTGCTCCACAACAAAAAAGTCTTTCTACACCATTGTCTTGGTCTACCTATGACATAATATTTAACCTATGAGATTTGAAATCGCATATTCATACTAGTATATATAAGCTAATATAGAGTTTGTGTGTATAACTAATGATCATTGTTAATGCAATCCTCATTTCAGTTATGGGGGTGGGAAGGTGGCACTATTGCAGCAAATCATGGGTGGACATGCACATGTCTTGCACAAATGTGTCCAACAAGGATATGGGCCCAACTCACTGGGCCCATGGAAGCCTAACACATTGCACATGTCCATGTTCGTGGTTGGTCGACCCCTCACACACCACACTACTCCCACTAAGTGTAAACTTTTTTAATGGGCTCCACCAAGGTTTATGTGACCCTAATGTATATAACTAATATGTGTAATATTTGAGTGTGAGTGCACAAGGAAATGGGTCCCACTTAGTGTATGTGTGGGTGGCGCAACCACCCCCACTAATCGTGGACCTTGTGGTCCTAATGGCTCATCTTACTAATTATTAAAGCAAACCATATGTGTAATGCCCAGAATTTTGATGTTTTGAAAGTTTGGGCCCATAAGCGAGTTTTAGGTCCCCATAGCCGTTTTTCTTAAAATTAGAATATTTTGAGTACGATTTGTTTAAAGGAGCTATAAAATTATTTGAAGGGCTCTAAGAGATGAATGTATTGAGCCCAAAAAAATATAAATCGAACACTATGATAGTAGGTTTGGCCTCAATAATTGTATCATGGATGGGGCCCACTTTAATTTTATGAGATAAGATACCCTTTCATGGTCTTCTTTCGTAGGCTCATCGATACGAGTCCAACGGTACTAAGGGTGCTCAAATCCAAGTTTGGGATGAGGAGTTACACCCTTTTGTTTAAATTTGGTTTTAAATAAATACGAAATTTAAAAAACTTTAAAATAAAAATTACATTGGCACTGTTGATACCATTAACAGAAGCAACGCCTCGCTGATGCACAATGGCTCTGAATGTGTATAAAAAGGGGCGGGGGGGGGGGGGTCATTTCATACCATTTCTTCTCCTCCTCCCTCTTTTGATTTGTGTCCATGTTGTTAACTTCCGCCTCCTATTTTTAAACCGTTTTTCACCCAATTTTCTCAGTAAAAAAACTGATCCTAACTAATTTAAAGGTGCTCTATGCCATAGAGGGGTCTATTTTTAGAATTAGCTACTCTAAAGGGGGAAAATAATCCAAGGTAAGGGGAGACTCCGTTTTTCACTTTTGGGCCAGAAGGTGGAAACGTCTCAATTCAAGGGGAAACTTTGTCCGCTACTTTTGGGCCAAAAAAAGGAAATATCCCAATTCAAGAGGAAACTCTATCTACTACTTCCGAGCCCGGAAGGAGATTCTGTCTCAGCACATTGGGAGGTTTCGCCCACCATTCTTAAACCCGGGAACAAGATAAGACTCCAACCATCATCCGTAACTCTAGTCAAATTTAAGAACGAATGGTAGGTGGCTTTAACTCTAATTCCATGCTATGACTATGTCGTATGATTTCGTATTTTTTCATAAAAGATTATTTCGAAAAAGTGGATATTTATTAAGGGTCGGACGAACGCTAAAATAATAGTGTATCATATGCCTTTAAGAGAGATGTCATCGTGATACGGACTTCAGAATATTATTATTATTTAAATGACATTTATGACTGATTTTGATCAAATTTGAAGGGTAGTTATTTGGTATAAAGCCCAAAAACTATCATCAGTTTTAAAGGGTATCTATTTAGTATAAAGCCCAAAAGCTATCAGAGTTTTGACTTTAATGTACTGCCTATTAAGGCATATGGTGTGCCCATGAGATGAGATATCGTGGGAAGATCTCTTTCATTTTGATCTCATTGCCCCACAAGCATAAGTGTATGCTGCTCCAGTATCTGCAGCATTCTGTGAATGATGATTTATCCTATTTTAAATTATTTATCAGATTACATAAATGATGATTTATTCAATTTTGTGCACGGTTTATCAAATTCTACTTACTAATGATTTATCCAATTTTATCGGATACTGTGAAGAACTATTTAATCTGACTTTTTGTAAAAAAAATATGTTTGGATTCTGTTAGTCAGTAAGGATATTTTGAGCTATTTAAAGTTGACCATCGAGTGTTACTTAAATGAATTATTAGAAGAATATTTTATTTGACTTTGATTATGGTTTATGTTACAACATGCTAGTAGAATTTAACTCTAGCTACTAAGTATAACTATACTCACCCACCTCTAGACGTTGCAAGTCCAAACGAAGAAGATGACTTTAAAGAAGATAGGCCATACAACTTCGAAAGATTTACACTTGGATTTACTCTATCAAGTTCTTTTGATATGTGCGTTGGTGCTACTTTGATTTTGTTGAGGCATGATAAGCCTTGCTTTGTAAAGTTTTGTGATCATGTAAATTAATAAAAAGTTACTCTTTTGTACACGGTTGATCTTGGCCCATTTTCTTTATAAATTGACGGCACTTCGACTTCTAAGTTAACAAAAATTTGGGGTGTTACAATTGGTATCAAAGCTAAAGTTCTATGGTCTATAGATGAGTAATTAAGTCTTTTAGGCTGAATATATTATAGTACGTATTATTTTTTTATTTCCTTACGATTACTTGAGTTGTTTATTGCATTTTATTTTTACCTTATTAATTTTGGTAATTATCTTTTATTTATATAGATATGCATATGTGATTTGTGATGTTTTGTTTCAAAAATCTAACTTTTTTATTTGTAATTATTTAGATAAAGTTTGAAAGTATAAGTATTTTGTTTTAAAATCATGCATAGATGCCACCTACTAGTGAGGAGGATGTTCTACCATTTGATAGCTCCACTCCGGTTGATACCACACCTCATGATATTTTAACAACTGAGGTTCTACTTCAATTTTTCTCAATCTAATGATGCAAAAAAACGGCTCCAAGCACAAGGATATAAAGTGAGTCAGTCCAAGAAGGAAGGAGCATGGGTGAAAAGGACAACCTATCAGAGCAATTTAAGATTGCACCACCGGGGAGGATGGCCCCGAAGTAGCGAAAAAATGGATGTTCGAAGTGCACTACAACAAAACTGGTTATTAGCGACGCTTTTATTAGCGACTCTCACATAAGTGTTGCTATAATTAACTATTAGCGACACATTTATAAGTGTTGCTAATACTTTAGCTTTTAGCGACGCATACTCATAAGCATCACTCTTATGAGTTGTATTTGATACACATACCAATAAATTGTCCTAATACAATTCGTGCCCCCGCCACCACACATATTTGCGACATTTTTTTTAAACATCGCAAATAAGTAGAGTATTTGCGATGCATACAAGTATGCATCGCAAATGCATAACGGCATTAGCAACATACGTAAATATGCGTCGCTAATACTCATATTTATAGATTTCGAATTCAAAAGAATTTTTTAATAAAAAAAGCTTTGCAAATGAGAAAATTTATTTGCAACGCATAGTATTATGCATCGCAAATACACTTTGTAGTTACGATGCATAATACTCTGCATCACAAATACCTTATTATATTTGCAATGCATAGATCCATGCATCGCTAATACCCTTAATTTTTTAAAATTTAAAATTATCAAATATGATTTAATTATATCGATACATATTATATAATTACCAAAAAAATTATGATAATTTATTTAGTATTCAGTGATGTGGGCTCAGGCTTTCATAGGTGTCGAATCAAGATTTGACCGGGCGTGGGGACATGCATACTGCATATCCCATGATTTATGTATGTGCGTCGTATGATTTATATATGACGTCCAAGAGTATGGGGGCTCCCATTAAGGCACTAGAGTGTAACGTCACCTACGGTGGAATAAAGATATTAACTAAAAAAATTAGACCCAACGATTAGTTTGAGCTTACAACCTGCCTACAGCCTGAGTGAAGGATATATTTCCTCATCGATTCGAAAATCTGACATCTCATATATCAAGTAGAATGATGTGTGCCAAGTCTGGAAAGGGATGCAAATGAAGGCATTAAATTTAAAATTTGTAGATTAATTATTTAATAATATATTAAAAAATTAAAAATAATATAGAGATGGAGAAATAGAGAGGATTTTAATTACACTTTATTTTTTAAAATAAAAAATAAAAATATATAGTTGCAATGCATAGAATAATATGTCGTGCATAGCACTATGCATCACTAATATTTAAGGTAGAAGTGAGGCATATAGCTATGCATCACTAATACACTGAATAGTAGTGATGCATAAAAATATGTGTCGCTACTATATATAATTTTATTTTTATTTTTTACAAAAATATAGAATAAGAGGGGGAGAGAAAAGTAGAGAGAGAGAAAAAAAAAGAGGAGAGAGCGTAGTGAGAGAAGGAAGAGAGAGAGAGAAGAGAGGTAGAGATAGAGAGGATTTTAATTATCTCTCTCCCTATCTCTCCTCTCCCTTCCTATATATATATCTCTCTCTCCTCTCTCTTTTTCTCCCTCTCTCTCACTCTCTCTCTTTTTCTCTCTCCATCTCTCTTCCCCTTCTCTCTATTTCTCTCTCCCCCATCTCTTTTATTTTAATTTTATTAAATTTAAAATATTAGTAGCGACACATAGAACTATACATTACTACTATACTAGATATTAGCGACTCATAAGTATATGTGTCGCTACTACACTAGGGTATTAGCAAAGCATACCCAATATATGTCCCTAATACCCTAGAGTAGTTGCTACTACCCTAAGGTAGAAGCAATGCATACTTATATGCGTCGCTAATATAAATATTTTTATTTTTTAAAATTTCTCTCTCAGACACTCTCTCATTCTCTACTCACTCTATCTCTCTCTCACTCACTCACTCTTCTCTTTTCTCTCTCTTCTCTCTCTATTCTATATCTCTAATCTCTCTCTCCCTCTTTCTCTCTCTCCTCTCTCCTCACTCAATCTCTCCTCTCCACTATCTCTCCCTATCACTCTCTCTCTCCTCTCCTCTATCTCCCCCTATCACTCTCTCTCCTCTCCTCTATCTCTCCCTATCACTCTCTCTCCTCTCCTCCCCTCTATCTCTCCTCTCTCTCTCTTGTCGCTCACCCCTCTATCTCTCCTCTCTCTCCCCTCTATCTCTCCTCTCTCTCTCTCGTCTCTCTCTCTTCTCTCTCTCCCCTCTCTCTCCTCGCTCTCTCCTATCTCTCTCTCCTCTCTAATTCTCTCTCTCTCTCACTCTATCTCCTCTCTCTCTATCTCTTTCACTCTCTCTCCTCTCTCACTCTCTTTCTCTCTCTCTATCTCTCTCTCCCCTCTCCCTCTCTCTCACTCTCTCTTTCTGAACCTTTTTGCAACGCTTTTATTATGCTTCTAAAAAAAGAGTTGCAAAAAGGCCAGTGCTAGAAAAATTCACCCGTAAGGGAAATTTTGCGCACGGGTGAAATTTTTCCAGCCTTCTATTTAGCTCCCTCCACACTGCCCCACCTCCCTCCCGCTCTCCCCTCTCTCCCCGGGACCTCTTTGGATGCCAGATTCCAGCTCCCTGCCCGAATCTGGGCCCCACCCCCTCCTCCCTCCCTCTCTCTCTGGTGGACACGGGAAGAGAGGTGGCGAGCGGGAGGGAGGAGGGGACCTCAGATGCCCGCTCCCCCCCTCCAGTACAGACCCCACCTCCGGTCCCAGCCTCCAACCCCTCCTGACTCCCAGAGGAGGAGGAGACTAGGAGGGAGGCTGCGGGATTTTCTTTTTAAATTTTAGTGATGCTTTATTGAGTGTCGCTAATAACGTTTTTAGCAAACCAAATGAAGCATCACTATTTTTTTAAAGAATCCAGTGTTAATAGCAATTGTTATTTTAGCGTCACTAATAACACTTTATTAGCGACGCATGTTTTAATTTTGATTTTTATATTTTATTAGCGACTTTTAAGAAAACGTTGCTAATATTGTTTTTTGTATTTTTTTTTAAATCTGTTAACGTATTTGCAACGTTCTGAAAAGCGTTGCTAAGAACTGTATGAGCAACCCTTTACAAACAGTGTAGCTAATAGTCTAATATTACTGACGCAAACCAAAATGTCGCTAATAATCCATTATTAGTGACGATTGCCAAAACTTCGCTAATAATTTGCCAAAACGTCACTAATAATCCATTATTAGCGATGATTGCCGAAACGTCGCTAATAAACCAGAATAGCTAGAACTTTAGCTTTGTGAAGATATGCCAAGACAACGATGCAATTTCGAGCATCAACAAACAGGCCTCTTATCACGAACAATTCTTCTAGTTATCTTGTAACAAAGATATGGAGGAATAATTCCATTTTCTAATGTCAAAGATCGGAACGAAGCTGCAATGACAGAGCATACTAATCAGAATAATTCTTTTAAGGCGAGAGAAGGAAAACAAGTAAGGGATACAATAGAAGCAAACACACTCTCTTTTTTTTACAATAGAAGCAAACAAGTACAGACACTCAAATGAAAATTACATAAAGGGAAGAACACTCAAGAGAAAACTGAGGCTAGGGGAGACTCCTTTCTTTCTTTTCTTCGATGATCTTCAAGTGAGAAATGAGGCTCATATTTATAGGGGGGAGGGGGGGGGGGGGGGGGTTGGTGGGTTGGTGAGGATGGTATGGGGCATTGTCACCATCTATTAGGTAGGGATGAGTTAGGTGGGGGTCTACCTTAACTTTCTTCACATGTTTCCTTGTTGGGCAGTGTGCACATTGGGCGCGTGCTTTATCCAGAACCGTCTGTGTCATATTCCTTGGACGAATAGTAGGGGTTAGGGTCCTGTGAATCCCAGTCACGGGTTGGAGTGAGATGGTAGGTGTTGACAAAAGCGTCCAATCCGCGCAGATAAAGATCGCGATCTCCACTGGCAAACGGATACGCCATGATATGTGATGGGACGTCCACATAGTTGTAACGCCTGAGATTTTTAATACATTTTCCTCAAAATTCATAGAAATTTTTTGCAATATAACGTTTGTAAATCGGAGGAAAAATGACGAAATCAAAACCTAATAAAACAGTTTATAATTTAAAACACTAAACATCCATTTTCCATCCAAATATTTTCATCACACGGTCAAACATCGTACGGCCAAAGAAAATATCATCAGGCGCTACTCGAAAACACACATACGACTAAATCGCTATGATCATAGACTTTTAAATACAAATCCTTCCCAGGCATCCCTGAGTGCAAGTCCCATAACAGTCCACAGACTAATCCAAATGAAAGTCCAGAATATAAACATCTTAACGTCTCATCTCGCCCAATACATCGGATCGTGGCACAAACAAACTCGCAGTGAGTCAAACATATACCTGAGTCAACGGGAATCAATCCTCCGCTGAAATGAGCATCCATCTCCAGGAGCTCTCCAACACACACCTGCAAAAGCCTCCCGAACCACGGGGCTAAAAATGGTAGGGTGAGTATTTTCGTACTCAGTAGGAAAATACCCAGTAGGGGAAATCCCAAACGGTGAACTCAAAAGTTCATAAAAACATGCGTTCATGCAACTCAAACATGAAGCAGATAGGCATATCTATATCATGCTCATACGCATACAAACATACCAAATGCACCATCATGCCAAAATCATACAAATACACCATCGTGCCAAAGTCATATCATCAAATGAAACTTACACAAACACCCTTATCCAGGGTCTTACAAACTTACTCGTACCATCGCACACATACTCATACAACATACGCATACTTGTACGACCTTACCTGTACAATCATATGCTCACTCATACAGCTTACACATACCTGTACGACCTTACTCGTACAGCTTACACTTACTCGTGCGACTTTACTCGCACATCTTACACTTACTCGTGCGACCTTACTCGCACATCTTACACTTACTCGTGCGACCTTACTCGCACATCTTACACTTACAGTCTTGCTCATAAACTTACACTTACAGTCTTGCTCGGATTCATATGCTTACAGTCTTACTCTTACAATCGTACTCGTACTCTTACAGTCGTGCTCAAACTCATACTCATACAATCGTACTCATACACATACGCTTACAGTCGTACTCATACTCATACGCTTACAGTCGTTCTCAAACTCATACGCTTACAGTCGTGCTCACACACATAATCGTACACATATCAACGACCACTGAAGCTCATTACAACTAATAAGCTCCAACATCGCAATGGAAAAGAATGCCACTAGGACAACACCTTAACCTCCGGGGAGTGACTAGACGCCATGGACTTTTCCGAAGGTAAGGCACACCAGTGCTCATGGGGCACAGGATCAAACAGGTAAGAGTAGGTCCATGATACTACTTACCTAAGCGCGCAAACATACACCCACACATAAGGGGTCATACAATTGCCCACACATAAGGGGTCTTATAGTGCCATACAATTGCCCACCATAATGGGTCTTATAGTGCCAGTGCCACTCTTGGGCAGAAAAACATACAGTGCCACTTGGGCAGAAACATACAGTGCCACTCTTGGGCGGAATCATACAACGCTCTCAACAGAGCATCAAATGTCTGGGCTTACACAGCACACAGACCAAATCGGAATCATATGTCGCTCTCAACAGAGCAAAAGACGTCCGGTGCTCTACACAGCACACAGACAACATCCCGCAGGATAACTACCATGGCAAGACATGATAAATGCTTAGCCGACTCATTATCGACTAGCTCAAACACGGAACTTAATCCGTCGAACTCTCAAGTCTCAAACTCACAACGCTATCATTAGTTGTGCTTATAATTCAAGTTTGAATTAAGTACATTATGCGGTACAATTATGCCACACAAGCACTCAATAAACCGTGCTCCACTGATCAAACCGAAGCTGAGCCCAATCCGAAACCCAAGTTCGTCAGGGCAGCAGACTTCACTTAATCCATCCATATCATGATCAAACCTCACCATACAACGAACCCTTACAGTCTTACATACTCAGCCATCTACCTTATGGCCACAACAGCGTACACAAATGTCATCACACTAAGCTCCTCAGAGCCAAACCCAGTTGTCGCCCTCTTACTTAATACCTCACTGATTATGCTTACTTTTCGCTTCATAATGTGTACGTTATGCTTGTACAATTATGAACACTCTTATTATCTGACAATCGCCCAACATACAATCCAACCCAAACCGATCCATTATAATCCTTGCCCGTCATACTCTTATCCTCTGTCATTTGTCATATGCTTACACAACCGTATCCAAATTCAGACAAAGCCTCTACAACCTCCTACTGTCCATCGCCCATACCTCTGCCCACATACACTTACACATATCCATACCATAGGCAAAAAGCCATCATACATACGTATGTCTCCCACATACGTATAACATACACATACGGTCATACATACGTAACTTACAAACATGCTCACTAGCCATTACTAGGGCATACATCAAACATACACGCTAGTCATCACTAGCACATGCACACACATCCATACATACTTCAACATACACGCTAGCCATCACTAGCACATACTCAATCAACGTACGAAACTTACCAACAAACACGCTAGCCATCACTAGCACATACATACATCCAACGTACTTACAGCCAACATGCATGTCATATGCATTTCAACATACCATACAATCGTGCTTACACGTACATCATGCAATCAGATCGTTACTTAACATCCAAAGCATAGAATCATACAATCTTAGCATGCTACTACTCATTCAAAGCATGCTATCATGAATTTACGAGTTCAAAGCTCCCCTACCTCGTAATCATGACGTTTGATGGCGAGCACACGACGGTGGCAGCGTCGGCGGCGGAGTTGGCGGCCAAAAGCTTTGCCAAGTGAAGAGAGCTGCTGTCCCGAGGATTTTAGGAAGCGCCGGAACTAGTCACGGCCAAACGGAGTGTCAGAATCAATGCGGCAAAACCCGCGATCCACGGCGGCACACTAGGGGCGGCCGGGAGACAAGTCATGCCAACATATGTGGCAGTACGACCAGAAATCGAGGGTGTACTCACTAAAGATCAGCCGGTGGCTAAGACGTGCTCAGCCGGCCACAAGACGTCGAAATCGGCCGTGGAGAGCACCCAACGGCGACGATTTCAGTCAACAAAGGCCCACATAAGGGCAGAGAGCGTGGGGCAACGCTCAAGGACAGATGAGAGATGGAGGAGGACTCTAGTGGTCAACTCCACTCGGTGGCAAAGCCATCCGATGGTCAGGCGGCACAAATACGGCGCCTAAACCCAAAAATGCACGCGTGGCCACATGCACACGCGACCAAATAGTGCCACTATAGGGGGAGATGGGTCGGACAGTGGCGACCCAAGGCCCTCATCAGGCCAACAGGGCTAGGGCCAGGAAGTGGTGGCCGATCGAAATGACGACATCGCCGATCGCCACCCACAACTAACACACGTAGTGCGATGGTTGTGCACCTTGCACGATATAGGGCAAAGGCAAGCGGCCCACTCCAAGCAGAATATATAATCGGGCTAAGTGAGGCTGGCCCTCACTGTCGCCGAGCCGGGGCAGAGCCCATGATGGCCAAATGGCCCACGGCTCGCCGATGCCAACGACCCGAGACGCACCCAAAGCGTCTAATCGGGCGGAGCAAAATAATAGAGGCGGGGCGGGGTCGGAAACGGAAAACCCCTGCCGACACAGGGTCGAGGTAGGCTAGACGGGTCCAACCGGAGTCCGTCCGGTGGCCGGACGACGACCGGAAATCCCGACGTCTCAAAAAATCTCACGGACAGTGAGATGAAGAATGTGAATAAAAACCCGACCAAAAGACCGGCAGCTCACAGCGGAGCGCAGAAAGCACGGCGGCGGCTCTAGCCAGTGCCTATGGGTTCCTAGCGGCCAACTAAACATAAGTCTAGTTGAGAGCGGCCGCAAACGATGTCAAAATCGTACACCCACAGTTCAAAAACGGGATTGAAGGAGAGAAAAATCCCGAAAAAAGTTCGGTACCTCGTGGAGGAGCGAAGAGGGCGTGGCGGCAGTCATAGCCGGTGTCTATGGACTCGTGGTGGTGAGGCAAAGCAAATCAGGACAAGAACCGCCAGAATCCGATGACGGAGGAGGGAGAACGGAGCGACCGAAAATGGGCTCGGGTTTCTCCCAAAAACCACTGGACGTGAAAATGTTACTGACTTCGAAATTTTTAGAATGTCGGTTCTGGAATCCGACGGAAGATTTATATATAATCTTTTTAATTTTTACTTCTATGTCCCTAACACGCGTTCACCCACCGGTTATGCGTTATAGCTCCAAAATTTGCGCCGTAAGCGCGCAGCGAGGCCCACGGCCCGCGACTAAGCCCCACACCCAACTATACATGTATAAATATGGGGGGGGGGGGGGGAATACATAAATACAAATACGCTGAAGCGTCATATTTTCCCACCGAAAATGACCAGAAAAATAGCAGGAAAATCACAGAAAATCGTAGAAAATTCAGGGACATTACAATAGTATACTTCGTTCAGACTTGCCATATGAAGCTTGAAATCATAGAAATCATCTGAATACCGGTGATAATTTTGTGACAAATCGGTATTTGTCCATTGGAGAATTCTCACGGGTTCGTGGATATACGGGACGTAGAAATTTACGTTAGGGGCTGTAACAAAATCCCGTGGCTGATGGAAGCTGATCTAGACAAATGCGCTATGGATCTAGTTTAGTAGAGTCTGCCAGTACTGAATAGGATAGAACCATTCCAAGAGTTTCTAGATGCCAAAGGCATGGTCTGAGAGGTTTCGACGGACCTGGATCTGAAACAGATAAGCAGTCAGTCGTCCAACATTGAAAAAGATGGAGATACGCCATTTTTCAATGATGTACCAGAGGAGACAAAGGGCTTCCTTAGGGCAATAGTAGTAATTTTGAAAACCGAACGGGCAGAGATAGGCATAGTCAGGATGTGGGATTTGGAAGAAAACGGGTTCATTTCGAACTAAGTGAATTTCAAGGTAGGCTGTGATATTGGTGAGAGTGCGAAGTGGAAAAGTGAAGGTGGCCAAGAGGTTTAGAAGCTCTTGAGGGAGGCTTTCGCATTCTTCAAGAGGGAGTAGGTCGAGAAACAGATTTTGTGATGAAGAAATCTGTGGGTGGGAAGGCCGCAGGCGGGAGAGGAAATCTACAAGAATATTGTACTTTCCTTTAATCTTTTTCACTTGGAACTTCCATTGGGAAAACCAATCATGCCAGCATAAAAGCTGGGCATTTGGGAGCTGCTTTTGCTTGAAGTGTAACATCTACGGGAAAGCACTCATATCCATTTAATTCATGACCGATCAGAAAAAATTGAAATTTCGTAATGGCCCTCTTTACTGCAAGAATCTCCTTGTATGTACTATGATAGTGTTGTTCATAAGGTTTAAAGGAACCGCACTTGTAGCCGTAGAGATGTTGCTTCTGGGTGTCATCGAGGACAAACAGTGCTGCTCCCCAGGAATGATCACTGACATCAGTCTATAAGACATGATGCTGTTGAGGGGAAGGGATCTGCAATGGTGGCAGTCTTGGAATGATCTCCTTGATAGCTTTGACGGCAAGTATGTGCTTTTCAGACCAAGGGGGTAGAGCTTTCCGTAGGAGTTCAGATAGGATTGCTCTGTGCTTGGCAAGATGAGGAATGAAATCTAAAACATAATTCAAAACACCAAGAAAGGTTTGAACCTGTTTTTGAGATAATGTTTCTTCAGGGAAATCCTTGAGCTTTTTAGCAATATGGGACAAAGGGATATATTTGCCATTGCGGATTTCCATTCTGAGGAAATCAATATCGGGTGTGCACAGTACAATCTTCTGTTCGGACAGCATAATGTCATGACTGTAGCAGATAGAATGAAATTCTTGGAGGAGCTATAAATGCTCTGCCTCTATTCTAGAAAACAAGAGGATATCATCAATATAAACAAGAGCTGAATGGAACAGAGGACGGAAAATTTTCACCATAATTTTCTGAAAAAATAGAGGGTGTCATCTTGAGTCCGAAAGGAAGGACTGTCCATTGGTAGTGAGCGTTAGGAATGATGAAGGCGGTCTTTTGCTTATCATCTGGATGAATACCAATTTGCCAAAATTTGGCTTTTAGGTCGAACTTAGAAAAAACTTTGGCATCTACAATCTGCTCGAAGAGACTCATCCGTTGTGGTAATGGGAATTTTTCATCAGAGAGATATCGGTTAAAAGGCTGATAGTTTATAACAAGTCTGGCTTTTACACGTGCTTGTTCTGCTCTCTTGTTGACATAAAAAGCTTGACATGCCCATGGTGAGGATGTTTCTTCAATAAGACTTTGTTTGAGAAGTTGGGAAAGTTCTTATTGTGCTTGGAGGAGCTTGTCAGGATTCGTGCCTGAGTGACTGGTTGGCGTGGGAGTTGATGTAGGGGCTATGGCCTTGAAAGGGAGGCAGACAAAGAACTCGGGCCTTGTCCATAGTGGGGAACCATGCCGTGCTTTGAACTCTTAGTGCGAGGATGCACAACAATCGTGTATGAGGTGAAGTCGGGTCACTTCATAAGGGTCCTGCAAAGCATGTAAATTGTTAATAGTAGCCCAGGGGGAAAATTCGTCTTTGTAGGACAATCCATGGGGTTTCCACTTAAGCTTAGGTAGTTTGTGGAGGATATCAAATCCGATAACGACATCTTTTCCAGTAAGAGGAGACCTAAGAAAAGACTGTGTGATCTGTAAGAAAGGGAATAGGGAGATGGTCAAAGGTTTGCTAATCTGATCAATATGGAAGGACTTTTCGTCAGCAATTTTGAAATATTGGCTGTGGGGATGCCAATAGCTGGGTTTGAGAATGGAAGGCTTAAGAATTGAGCGAGATGCTCCAGTATCAAGAAAGGCAATGAGGGGGATGGTTGTAGAACCAAGGTGAAGAGTAACAGGCAGGAGAGGAGTGGGTTGTAGAGCAAAGAATTCGTCAATTCCAAAAAATTTTGCTTGATCATCAGAGTCATCATCAGAACTTTGCCCAAAAGTAGAATATCCCAGTTGAAGGAAAGTGTCGGAATTGTAGTCTTCATCGGCTGAGAGCTCTGATTTGAGATCATGGAATTCCTGCTAGGTGATCGCCATTGCTTGCTGAATGAACTGAGCTTTGCGGAGCTTGTTCTTGATTGGACATTAGCAGGCAAAATGTCTGGCTTTTCCACAAGGAAAACACTTGCTGGATTTTTTGTGTTGCGGTCCTTTTTTTTCGAAAAAATCTCCATTTTTGCCTAGGTTTGGCAAATCTGTTTTTCTGGGAGAACCGTGGTTTGTGGAAATGAAACTTCTTTTTGGTAGAACAGGTGCAACCGTTGTCATCTTTACATTTGATCTGTAAGTCTGGTCGGAGGCAGGCTTTTCCAAGTTTCTGGCCAGTTTCTTAAAGGCGTTGAATGAACTTGGACTGGTTGCATAGTCTGTCGACAGCAGTGAGACTTAACTGATAAATTTGACCAAGGGTAAGATTACCTATGATATCTCCTTTGAGTTCAATAATGCGTCTGGTTTCATCACCCAATGGGTCTGGTAAGGACTGTAGGAACACTTGCTTCAAGTTGACATCATCGATGCCGTTGATCACATGGAAACGAGCTGACATATGCATATAGTGTTTTTCAAGGTCCTTTTTGCTGAAGGAACAGACTTTTGCTTTCAAAAATTCTTCGTGGGCTGTTTCTTGGCGGAGAACCAGGTGGCCAAGAAATTCATTATAGAGATAGACGAAAAATTCTGAGATGTCTTTGGACTGGAGAATCTGAAGTTGTCTGTATTCATCGGGTGCTATCCACCATTCATGGAGACAACCATTGAATCTAGAAGAGATTTTGGTGAGTATGTCTCGAAGGTTGGCGTTTGGGATAGCCATTTCTGCAGTTCCCAAGGCAAATATTTTCATGAAACGGTCATGCCATTTGGAGGGGAGGATATCATCAATTGTGAAGAGCTTTTTGTTGTCGGTGTTTTGCGGAAAAGGACGTGCAAAAGGGTGATCAAAGTTGGGCTCATGTTTTGTATCAAACTGCTCAAAGTCAGAGGGTTGTTCAACTGTAGGGTCACCGTGCATAAATAGTTCAGGAAAACTTGAGTCTAAATCAAAAGAGGTGGAATCATCTGAGGATACCAGGTAGGTTTCACTAGGGGTGTCTTGTAAGCATGAGGCTCGCAGAAATGAAACGATGGGGTTGGGTTCTTCAATAGGTAAGTAATGAAAAGGTTGTCGAGAGGAAGCTTCAATATCAGGGGAGAAGATGGGGGCCTTTCCGTTTGGTTTGGAAGGTCTGGGAGACATAGGTGGTTGGCTGGAGAGTGGTGGAGCAGTGGGTGGAGGTTTGTGGTGGAGGCCAGAGTGTGGAGGAGTAAGAAGTGGTTGTGGGTGATAGTTGGGAATGTAGGAGGAGGGGTTACCAAATAGGGTGGCAAAGGCTGGGTAGCTTGGAGTAGGAAGTGTCTTAGTAGTGTAGGAGGCTTCGAGGCTTTTGAGTTGTGCTTCAAGGTGTCTCTTTTCTGCATCCTTCTGGGAGATGAGTCTGGAGGTAGAGGAGAAATCATGACATTTGGAAGCAATCTGGAGAAGTTCTTGATGGAGGCCATCGATCTTTGCTCGTAGATCAAACAAAAGGCTGGAATGAGGAGTAACCAGTGTTGTGAGCTTTTGTTGTTCAGTGAGGAGGTTGGAAAGGGCCTTGTTCTAGGCGACCGCATTTGCAGCTTACTAGTTGAGAGCCGCTTCAGCGGCAGAGATCTGTCTAGGCCGTCCGTCAGAGGATTGGCCTGTCGGTGTGGGGATTCCATATATGCTTGATGCGCTGGTTAAGATCTTCATAATCTTCTAGAGAAGGAAACTCCGGTTCAAGCATGAAAATCTGAGGAACAGTATTTTCAATGGTTATATGAGTTTGAACACCGGGTAGGCATGGATCTTCATCATCATCGAGGGCACGCAACGCTTTGGTGTAATAGCTGCTGAGAAAATTGGGCTCCTTTCGTCTGGGGTAGAGGACATAATAGTCAAATTTTCCAAAGGGTTCTCCTAAGAGATCAACCTCGGGATCGCCTATTATTAGCGACGTTTTGGCAATCGTTGCTAATAATGGATTATTAGTGACGTTTTTCAATGTGTCACGAAAAATCTAATATTAGCGACTAAAGGATAAAGCATCAGTAATATTATATTATTAGTGTAATGCCCCAACCCAAGCCGCGGTCTAGAAATCTCGAATTAAATTTTTTTCTTTCCTTAAACCAGGAATCATCATCTATGTGTGAGACGTGCAACATTTATCTACGCACTATGGAGCTTCGAAGCTTCCCCGTACGTAGACTCAAGTTGTAACGATCATTTACACACAACAAAGCTTCAAAGTTCATTGAGTGTAAATCAAAACAAAACTAATAATTATAATTAATTTGGATCGGGCCAACGTTGCCTTGTCATTGGTTGCCTACGTATGTATTGGATAACATTCACAATATTATTCCAATACAATCGGATCTGAACGTAGTTCTGCCTAACGGCTATTACATACAATAAGCATCACAAAATTATATACGTTAAAATATGTATATACTAATATTCAATCGGAGGTATACGAAAACTCGTCATCTATCGGAGTCAAGTGGAAATTAATAAATCATCAAAATCGCACATCTCACTCTACCAGAGAGCGGGATCAAAACCACATACACATGTCTCGCTCCATCACTGAGTTGAGACCGCATTCACACCACACTCTCGCTCTACCAGAGAACAAGACAGAAAATATTCACACGTCTCGCTCTATCATTGAGCCAAGACTGGACACACACCACATGTCTCACTCTCCCCTAGAGCGAGACGGAACATAAACAGGTCATATCAAAGCATATCATGGAACATATCCTAATTTAGCACATGCATTCTATAATTTAAACGGGAGGTTAGAAACGCTTACTCCCCTGATGCCTCACAAGATAGTGGCATCGGGGTTGCTCATTCCTTCTGGCGTCCTCCCCTTCTAATCTAGAGGCAACGGACATAGCCTCTTCTAGCTTGGGGATGTCTCTCTTACTGGGTAGCTCTTCGGTGGAGGACAGAGCCTCCCTGACTTTGGATCACTTCTCTCATTGTGGCCTGGTAACGGTGGACAGAACCCCGTCTTGTTCTCGACCCCTTTTTCTTTCTTTGGTGCTCGAGGATGACGAGTATGGCCTCTTCTTGTCTCAGGGTGTTTCTCCTCATATGATTGCCAACTTAGAGAACATACCCCTCCATTACGTAGAAAACACTTCATTTACTTAAGAACACCTCTTAAAGAGGCTTGATCGGACTCAAAACACTCAGAAACGAATAAAATGAAGTTCTTCGGTGCTCGATGATGACGAACATGACCTCTTCTTGTCTTGGAGTGTTTCCTCCTTATATGGTCTCCAACTTTAAAAAAGGACCCCTCCATTGCATAGAGCACGCTCGATTTAGTCAAGAACGCCTCTTGAACGGACTAAATCGGAGTTAGGATGATAAGAAACGAAGAAGAAGAAGTTCTTTGTGCTTGAGGAGGACGAGCAGAACCACTCTTTGTCTTGTGGCGTTTCCTCCTTATACAGTCTCCAATTCTTATAAAGGACCTCTCCATTGCATAGAGAACACTCAATTTACATAAAAACGCCTCTTGAACAACCTTAATTAGACTCAGAACGCTCAGAAACGGAGGAAAATGAAGGTCTCCCTGAAAAACAGTAGAAATGGGGTATTTATAACCCCGAGCAGCACCGAAACTGTGGCACCACGCCGCTAGAAATGGTGGTGCCACTAGTTTTGGGTCGCGGCGCCCGCTGTAATGCGCAGCATGAGTCATGCATGAGACACACCACTTTTCCACAGCACCTACGATTACGCGGGCATGCGTCGCGCACCGTTTTTATGTTGTTCTTTTTTTTAAAAAAAAAAAAAATTTAAACGAGCGTATCTTTCTACCCCGGATTCGAATTCATGCATTCTTAGTACCGTTGGACTCATATCAACGAGCCCTTTGATACTAGCCCACTTAAAGTAGTATAACATACTCTTTCCAAGTGGGTCCCACTTCTCGAGGTCTTAAATTCTAGTCCCGACCTCCGTTTTGCCCTTTCTTTGATTCGTTATGCTCGTTTCTTCGAGCTCTATACATATACGAAGGTTTTAACCTTTAAAACACTCTAGAATTTATTAAAAAATTAACTAATTACCTCTAACACCCTTAGTTAGACGTAATCGGAAAAGTGGGGTATTACAATTAGCGACGCTTATAGATAAGTGTCGCTAATGAGCAGTTGCGACGAGACTATTATCGACGATTTTAGATATGTTTTTTAAGCATCTAATACCAATTAGTGATGCTTGAAAGCGTCATTAATAGTCCTTTCATTGTTTTGGTGGATCGAATTTTTAAGGTAATGAGGATATCGAAGGATTAAAAGGTGTCAATAGCTACTTTGACTATGACAGGAGAAGCCACTTTTTGGTGGCCTACTACTGAGAGGAACTTCTTCCAAGACAACAATTATATCAAGTGGAAAGATTTCTAAGAAGTTTTGTACGACAAGTATTTTTCTCATGTCCAAGAGAAGAAGGAAAAGAAATTTCTAGATCTTCAGCAAAGAGGAATGACGTTTGACCAATACAAGAACAAATTCGTACAACTTCAACCTTTTGCTCCTGACTCTTACCCTATCGAACTGAAGAAGGCACAAAATTTGTAAGGGGATTAAACAATGTTCTACAAAGCAGAGTAGTAGGCTTCCAACCTTCCACTATTGCTAATGGAGTGGAGTTACATCTATCTTAGTACAAAACCATAAGGATTTTTTGGCAGAGCACAAATACCAAAGCCAGAACACCGACGCAAAGCTTGACGAGGGTAAATGGAAGTCTTTGTTCAACAACAATAATAGTAATCACAAGTTCTAAAAGCGGACATGAGCACAACCGTTAGCTAGGGAGGAGAAGAAATCGTAGAATTAATGTCTTATGTGTAATGGATTTGATAAAAGATTATTTTGAAAAAGAGGGTATTGGCGCTAGTGTGTGTCAGCAATCAAAAATATCAAGAGCTCACATGCGTTCCTTACGTTGGGCTCATTGTCAGAGGGGAGCATAAAAAACTCTTCCTTATACTTATATAGGATACCTACACCAGCAGCTAGGTTGAAGTAGAGGTCGACTATGTTGGGGAATGTATTATAGCATGGAGGAGCGCATAGCTTTTGAGAAAATTGAGGCACCAACAAATAGTTTGAAGATATCCCTATTGTTTGTTTGTGCGCCCATAGGCTTCAATGCATTGATCAAACTCAATCCAATTCATCAATCTATCTGCCTCTATCATATTCTCTCTACATGTGTACTTGGTCCCTCTCCTAATCAATTGCTTCTCCAACACACACCTTGTCCCATCGAAGGACACTGCAAATGTGCACGTGTCCCGGTCCAGGTGCTCTCACATGACAAAAATACTTGCAATTACAGTGAGGAAATTGTTCAAAAAAACAATCAAATTGCTGAATAGTGACCATTGGATTCCATCTTAAGGTTGCAAATGTCTTTCAACAAAGAAAAAAAATAAAAACATTTATTTGTACAAGTTGCAAATAAAAAATTGCAAGATAATAGCACTAAATTGAGTTTGGTTTATGTATATAAAAAAACCAAAGCATATATCAGCAACAGAAAAGGAGGTCGGGGTTGAGTCTGCCTACCAACTAAATGGCATTCTCTCTCTTGGTGGCATTCACGCCATAGGGATGGGGAAGAGGATGGCTCTTTACTCCCTCCTCTGACCCCCCCCCCCAACACTAATGTAGACCGGTGTCCACAAAAGACATATTAGAGAGAGATATATCAAAATAACTGAAAGAAAATTAAAATAAACTAATTTCTGAATTACTAATCTTTTCTTAAATACATAATATATAGAAAATATCTAAACTAATCCTAATAGAACTAAGAGATAATCATTAATCTAATTCTAACTAAAGGAGTAAAGCTATTAAGAATTAGAATAGGAGTCGAATCTAACATAAAATAGGAATCTAATCTAATATAATTTAGGGGGCACAACATTCCACCATTGCTTCCGCATCAACTTGTCCTCAAGGCGACTACATTTCCAAGGCTTGAAACAATAGATGAATGTCATTGATTAGCATAGCTAGATCAGCATAAAAATTGGCTATTGGTCTGGTTGGGGCATTAATAATGTATATATGGAGAGACTTGTATTGATGTCTTGGAGTATATTTCTCATCACAATTGTAGCATAATCTTTTTTTTTGGCGGTCATCCTTTTTAGCTCGCGTAAGCTTCTTGACTAGAATAGTGGGAGTTGAAGAGGTAGGAATAGGAGCTACAGTAGTGGAGGTAGAGAACGAATGAGAAGAGGAAGTACGCCCATGTGCTACTTTTCCTCATATATGCTACACATAGTTTCCGTCAGGGATGTCTAAGAAAAAAGTTGCAATTCAGCTTTAATCTCTGACTTAATACTTGCTTCAAAGACACTAATTAGGGAGTGCTCTGGCCATCCATGGACACAGTTCACTAAGTGCTCAAACTCATCCTACTAGTACTGAATTGATCCCCATTGTCGAACCTGAGACAACAAACTATTAAAATTATAATAGAAAGTTTGGTCAAAGTGGAGAAGAAGAGCATGCTCAAACTTAGGCCAAGTAGTATCCGAGTGTTGAGCAAGGAACTAGTCGACCTAACACATAGCGTGACCTTCCATATGGAACAAGGCTAATTCTCATTATTCGTGAGCCAGAGTGCGATAAAAGTGGAAGAAATGTTTTACCTAAGAAACCCATTCATCTGGGTTGTCACTTTTGAATACCAGAAAGGTGATGCAAATTTGGCGAGCCTGAATTGCAAGGTTCTGATATAGAAGAGCACCACCAGAAGGGTAGTCAATAGGGCTATGACCACGGTCGTGTGGGTGATCTACGTGATCATGGTAGTCTCTCTTCTCAATAAAAGCATCGATGTCGTCAAGTTGATCATCTAGAGGGGTATAACCTAGAGGATAAGGGGCTGACGCATCGCAATAGGGGCCACAAGTGCTCAAAACGTGGCGTGTCTGCTGATTGAGGCAGCCAAGGTGGGGGCCATAGTACCCAATGGCCCAATGGACCATAAGTGACACATGTGGGTCTAAGTCCAGATGAAAAGTGACCCAGACCAGCACCTCACATGTCCGAAATGAGCTCTGCACATGCAAAGTGGACCTAGTGCGCATGAAAAGAGAAGTGGAAGGTAGGGATGCCACTCGGGTCGGGTTAATGGTAAACCCGAACCGACCCTAATGCGTCGGGTTTGGTTTTCAAAAATAACCCTAATGGGTCGGGTCGGGTTTTAGTGATCCAACCCGACCCGACCCGAATATAAATATAAATATAAATATAAATATAAATATAAAACTTATATTTTTTATATATTTTTAATATTATTTTTTAAAAAAAATAAAAAAAATAATATAAAAATTATTTTTTTAATCTATTAGGGTCAAACGGGTTGGGTTCGGGTCACAGTTTTGTGATGTGGGTTCGGGTTCGGGTTTAGCGAAACCCGACCCGAACCCGACCCGGTGGCATCGCTAGTGGAAGGGAGGCTGGGCAGCGGTCGGGTCAATAGCCCAAGGGCAGCCGGAAGGAGGGCGATGATGGGTTGTCCATTGGCTATCGAAGAAAACACGGAATGCAACTGGGTGGCGAATCATGCCTGGATCAGGGGAGACACCGCAACTGGTGTAAAGAAAGCAGAGGGCGATGAAATCTGTAGCGGGGTGGTAAATCTAGAGGCGGTCGGAGATGAAGCTGGGGTACTGGTCGATCTAGAGGCGGCAGGAGCTGGACCTGCCAAAAAGAAGGCTGCGGAGGAGGTCTAACCGCATGCGTGGATGGAAACTCGGCGGGGAAGACGCCCTGATTCGGGGCTTATACACCCAATGGAACGGTGGCGGCTAGAGGAGGCTGGAACCACAGCTCATCTGGCGATCAGGAGGCGGCCGGCCAGGGCTGAGGACGACGTCGACGGAGTAGATTGGGAAAAGGCATCAACTAGTCCGGCCGGCGAAGTTACAGGAAAGGGGGAAAGGGAACCGAAGGAAACGAGAACAATGTTGGTGGTTTCCAAGGCCAAAACAGCGGGCGGAACCCGGATCTGGGTGGCCGGCGGTGAAAAGGGGTGAGTTGTTCGATTAGAGCAGCGGAATCGGCCAATGATAGTACTAATGCGGCCGGAGGCAGAGATGGGTCAGACCAGCTGGTGAGTACCGCAAAGGACGAGGCGCCAGAGATGGAGCGAAGAAGAGTACTGTGGACTTCCTCCTTCATGGAAAAATGGCGGTCCTGCGTGGCTTGGTTGTCGGCAAGCATGGTCTTCACATCGGTAAGCTCTGAAACCCCGTGGTTTTTAGTTGATTTTCCAATTATTGCGTACAGGCGTGAAAGCAAGCGGGAGAAGACTCCAGGGTGGGCACGTCATGGAGGCCTGAAGTGTCTATTGTTGCGGGGAGTAGCTTAGCTCCGGGCGGTAGATTTTTCCAATGTGGTGGACTCATGGCGGAAGGAGGTCCAAACGACGAATGCTTCAATACGATGTAAGACTAATGTCCGCACAAGATAAATTAGAGACATAAAGAAGAAAATAATTGAAAGATAATTAAAATAAATTAATTTCTAATTTTGTTGTCTAAATTACTAATCTTCTCTGAATTATATAATATATAGAAAAAATTTAAATTAATCTTAATAGAACTAAAAGATAATTATTAATCTAATTCTAACTAAAGAATGAGTATAACTATTAAAAATTAAAATAGGAATCGAATCTAACTTAAATTAGGAATATAATCTAATCTATTCTAATCTAATTTAATTTAGGGGCACAACATATACACACAGAGCTCACCTGCCTGGCCTGCACAAAGGTTCTATCTATATCATGTATTGATGAAATTAACTTTATATTTGCAATAATACAAATATGAAACAAAGAGAATAGTGGAGCCTTTGAGTATGAAATACAAGGAATTGAATCAAGTTCCCTTATGCACATACCTATTACGTGCATATAACTCAATAAAGAGAAGATTGTTGTCAAATAAGCAATTAGACAAATGACCATACAGTTTACATACCAATCACTTTTTATGCGAAAAACACATGAATGTTAGTTACTATGCAGATGAAAGCGACTAAACTACTACAAGGAGCCATATGAGTAGGCAAAAGTTTAGGAGGGCTGGTGATGTAAATTAGTTGGCTTTGAAGTACATGGAGAATTGGAATGGGAAGAATGGAATTTGCAACTGTTCACTAAATGATCGATTTGGCCCTAGAAGCAATCGATCACTTGTTGCCAATTTGTGTCGCAAATTCTAGTACCTCGAGCGATTGATTGGACATTAAACAATACCTTGATAGATCAATCGGAGACTTTAATGGATCAATTGCTTGCCTTACTATTAGGTTATGATACTTATATCAATCGGTTGATGTGTCGGGCAATCGATCAACCCTTTGATTTGTTCGAACAGTAACATGAACGATTGATTAGCCCTTATAAGTGATTGATTGCATGGTTACGGGATCAAAGAGGGGACACATGAGGAAGAGAGCAATAAATAAAGACACAAAATAAAATAAAAAAGAAGCAAGTAAGATATTGTTAGGGGGTATAGAAGTATTCTTCCCAAAATGGGCAACACTGGTTCCACCAACTTAATAAAAAAGAGGCGATAAGGAGGGAGAGAGTGGGGTGTCAACGAGTCGGGATAAGAAATTATAAAATTTTGAGTCAAAAAATTTTAAAAAAGAATGATACTACACAAAGCTGGGTGCTGAAAAGATTTATTTATATGTAATAAAAAAACTTTTTAGGATTGCCTAGAAATTAGAATAACCACCCAACCACAAAACGTGCAACTTTCTTCTTAGTGGCTAAGCGTTGCTAAGGGGAGAATACCACCATAGTATTTTTTAGTTCAAAAAATTTGCCAGCAATGGACAACATCTCCATGACGAGATTCAATGCGATAACAATTGAGATAAAATGATCTTCAGAAACAATTAAAGAAACAAGTAAGAAACATGAAGTGGCAAGAAGCACTATAAGCAGTATTAAATGGAAAAATAATCATAATTATGCTCGGAAACAAAAGTAGGTTCAGATCGGCTGAATTTGGTGTGAGTCCCTAATCAACTCCCGCCCCTTTAGATTCTTTACAAGGTGTGGGTGGTGATTGGGAACTCACATCCAATCCGGTGTAAGTGCCTCACAGCTGATCCAAACCCAACAAAAGTTGTCCAGATTTGCTCTCCTCGTTAATAACTTATCCTGATAAATCCCACGCATAAAAGTTCTTAGGCCATTTCCATTTGTCTGAGGATAGCTGAAGCACCCAACAAGAGGAGAAGAGTTGAGGTTTTGGGGCAGTGTTGAAAGGTATCAGACTGCATAAAACATCAAACCCCTCCTCTTGCTGAGCCCTGCATATCAAAGCTATCAAGACATGGAAATGAGCATCTCAAGAATCATATGGACCTCATCAGGAAAAACTATCAACTGTTGGAGATAGCTCACAAAAGAGGTACCGAAATACAGCAACAAGTGTGTGCCATGAGGGGAATTGGATGAGACTGAGAGGGCAGAGAGACAGGTAGATATAGCAGAGAAAACCATTAAAATGGGGTCTTTGCAAGATCTAGCGTAGCACGTTTCAAGATTTATCTCTTGAGCATGTTGAGATTCGATATGATCTCTTTGATCACATTTAGAAAGTCGTTTTGAGGTGCTCAAATATTAGGAATGTAATTTTAATGGTGAAGATCGTAAAAATGGCAACAATCTTGAAAAAGCATGCCTGGAGAAAATATATTTCCTTATTATGGGTAGATGTTTAAATTGAGAATTTGACCACAAAATTTTTGTTTATGATTATAATACGCTCTATCAGCCTCGTGTTGATTCGGTATTCTAACACTTCATTTTCCCATTTATAACAGAAAGTGCTAAAAGCAGAATTCTAAATCCCTGATGATTACGTTATCACTCTTTTGAGTTACTCGAAATTGGATTCTCGTTTCTCCCTCTCTACACTTCAGCATCCGGGGTTATCACTAAGAGCTCATTTGACAATACTTTGACCATACAGCGAAGGCAAAAACTTTTCCGCATGCTTCCCCGAGAACCATCCACGCAGTTGCAGGAAAAGCACACGGAAAGCAGATTAGCTTCTCCTAAGAAGTCATTACCAAAGGGGCCCTAAATATTTCAATGCTTTCACTCATACAATTATATACTCATTATCTAGGAAAATTTTAATACTTTCTCAATCTTATATTTATAGTTATATTTAAAATAATAATAATTTTTATTAAATAATAAAACCCGAAAAAGAAAAAATCAGCTTATTATATTCTTTTTTAAGTATCCTACCACTTAAATTTAACAAAATAAAATTATTTATATAAAATTATTAATTTAAGACCAAGAGAGTATGAGTTTGAGTTCACATGTATAAATATGAGCTCGGGTATCACAAAGCATCGTATCAACATCTAATAATGTGTATTGTCGTATCGAAATCTAATACATAGAGCCCGCATGCGAGTCTGGGCCAATCAACATAAATATTTTATCTGTCCTCTTAACCTTATGAATAGTAGTGGGCTCATCGCCTTCATAAAATTTTAGACCAACCATGGCAACAACTCAACCCTAGACTCCAGTAGGGGTAACACAGAACAGCTCAAAGTGGTGGCATGGCGACGGTCTTGTGTAACATAGGACGGGGGCTTGGAGTTGGCGTACCCAAGCTGCCAATCAGAGACAAGCCAGGTCCAGGGGTCACCAAACCAGAGCTTTTTATCTCTGCCATTTCTCGACGAGCATTCCTACCTTGTGCTTCACATAGTTTTGGAAGATATACACCTGCGTTTCAAAAAACACAGTAATCAAACAACTTAGATCTCTCATATTAATAGCTCTATTTGTCTCAATTTAAATGTTAGGCGCTTAAAAAAAAAATAGAAGTTATTTGTCATTCTCTTAGTTGTGAGTCTCGCCATTATCTTAGTTTCTAAATAAATCTATTAATATGGGACAGAGAGAGTATTAAACAGTATGCCCTTATATAATGTGCCCGTACAAGGATGGGAGCCAAATTATACGATAACATCAGTTTCTTTTTTGTTGTTATAAAGCAAACAGATCTTAAGTAGATCTAGACTAATATCTTAAAATGTAGAATTGGATTGGAAACTTGGATGATTTCCAAAGCAACATAAAGGTTTAAAATTTATTAGGATACCTTCCCCGGCAGCTAGGTTGAAGTAGAGGTCGGCTATGTTGGGACATCTATCATAGCATGGAGGAGAGCATAGCTTTTGAGCAAATTGAGGCTCCAACAAAGAGTCTGAAGATATCCCTAATGTTTGTCTGTGCAGTCCACAGGCTTCAATGCATTGATCAGACTCAATCCAATTCATGAATTTATCTGCCCCTATCTTTGAATCTGTGCATGTGTACTTGGTCCTTCTGCACATCACTTGCTTCTCCAACACACACCGTGTCCCAGAAAAGGACACTGCAAATGCACACGTGTGTTGGTTGAGGTGCTCGCACGTGACAACAGTTCCTGAAATTAGAGTAAAAAAATTGTAAAAAAAAAACAGTGATATTGCTTAATAATAGCCTTTGGATTCCATGGTTGTAAATAGGGTTTTAAGTTTACGGGCAAGCCCATTGCCTAGCCCGACATGTCTCACGAAATAGCGAGTTCGGGTATAAATAGTTCAGGCCCGTTATAAATAGGGCTGGGCCAAGACCCAAACCAAAAAAGTTTGAAGGCCCGAAGCCCAATCCAAAATAAGAGAAACAGTTTTTTTTTTTTTTTTTTCATATGAGATAATCTCACATCGTTGGGATAGGAGGGATATTGCCAATTTAAGAGGGGTAAAAATCCAAACTCATATCCATTTTCACCGAAAGTCCCAACCCAAAAGGCTAAATGCGTATTAGTGAAACCTCACTTAAAAGCTAAATTTTATTTTTTTAAAATATATATAATATTAAAAAAGCCCGATAGCACCCTTGACCCGTCAAAGCCCAGCCTGCTTACAACCCTGTTGTAAATATCTTTCAACAACAAAGAAAAAAAAATTTATTTGCACAAGTTGTAAGAAAAAAATTGCAGGATGACAGCACTAAATTGAGTTTATTATATTTATAAAAGAACTTAAGCATATCCTGGCGTCAGCCATAGGAAAGGAGGCTTAGGTTGAGTCTGCCTAGCAAGTAAATGGCATCCTCCCTCCTGGTGGCATTCAGGCCATGGGGGATGGGGAAAAGGACAGCTCTCCGCTCCCTCCTCCGCCCGCCCCCCATATACACACAGGGAACACATCCACCGGCTTGCACAGATGCTCTATCTAGTATCTATATCATGTATGCATGAAATTAACTTTATATATGTAACAATACAAATTTGAAACAAAAAGAATAGTGGAGCCTTTGAGTATAAAATACAGGGAATTGAATCAGGTTCCCTTATGAACATATCTATTATGTGCCTATAACTCAATGTAGAGAGAAGAACGTTGTCAAAGAAACAGTTAGACTAATGACCATATAGTTTACATACCAATCACACTTTGTGTGAAAAACACATGAATGGTGGTCACTAGGCAGATGAAAGCCACCGAACTACTGCAAGAAGCCATGTGAATAGACAGAAGTTTAGGAGGACTAGCTGCCACCTACTCGAAGTTCTGCCTGTCTTTATGCAAGTGATCGTTGCTAAGAAATTGAAATACTTGGTAGGCTTTTATAACAGATGGGAGGCACTCAAGACAAACTTCAATTGGTGTCTGCTTGACACAAACTAGTCTTCTCCAAAGTCATGGATGGAAATTTCCAGACAAGTAAGCAATGAATTCCAACTTTGATTAGACAAATTGACACATAATTACATTGACGCCTCTTCTTTCAAATGACCATGGTCACATTTCAATACTGGCAACATCGCCCAAAAGTAAATTATATGTGGAAAACCTGAAATATAAAATAATTACATGTTCATAAGTACAATTAGTATACAAAAGGTAAAAAAATAGATGGTATGAACCAATGGGGTTAATAGGCACAAAGGAGGAAGAGTTGTGGAAGTAAAAAGGGATTAAAGAGAGGAAAAGAGGATTAGAGTGGAAATGGAATGGTTAACCACTTTTTTATTGCAAATTATAGGGTGGAAGCCCTTTTCTACATAATTGCTATCATCTAATGTCACCAAGTAATTTATTAAATAACTAAGCATGCATTAAATAGGGGCATGGTTGGCTAAGTATAGGGACATATATAGCAAACAACCGGGAGGGGGCATGGTTGGTTAAGTATAGGGACATATATAACTAAACATGCATTAAGTATGGTTGGCTAAAAAATTATGTTTAACTATAACTTTGATCTCATTCAAAGTTGAATATATTATATTTATGTAAATTTAATTTTTTTACATATTTATACCTAATAAAATTAACTATTTTTTTATTTTTATTTTAACCGAACTTTATAAAATACTCAAATTTTGATATACGACTCCGTAAAAATTCCAAGTCAACCCAACTCAAATAATTTTGGTGCTAAGTTTGAGTCTTGAGTTTTTGAACATTCAATATATTTGTGACAAGAAGCTAGATATACACATTCCTATTAGTATCAAATTGTTGATAGGAGTTTCTCATAATCCAAATATTTGGTAATTTCCCACTAGTGCAAACATAGTCTTGGAAATAATAATTTACTATCGAGAAATTTGGGGCGTATCAACAAGTTTTTTCTTCTTCTTTGCATAAAATAAACACTTCGAAAATGTTTCATTTGGATGGTTATATGATCTTGCAAAGAAAAACGTGTTCTATAATAATAAGCAAAATGAAGTTGTAATTAAGCGTTGATTTCAGTATGACAAGGGCAGAAAATGAAGGCTAATATTGCTTTAGCGACACTGTTCTCTAAAGATCACTGGGTGCTTAGTTACCTACCCAAAACTAATCGGCAGCTTCATTTGACTCCGTTTTGGTTTTTTCTTTTTGATCAATCAATTTGGAAGAAAAACGTGAAACATGGTGCAGGAAGTAGTTCTGATATATAAAATCAAATTGAGAAAGTGACCTTCCAACCATTTCCTTCCCTAAACTTAAATCTTCATAGACATCATCAATGTAAACGAACAACCTATCACATGACGAAAAATACAAGCCCCAAGTGAGCTATATCAGCTTCTTCAAAAATCACACGTTAAAACCCACTATATGCATCATCGCCATTAATTTGTTAGGTCATTAATTTTTGAGGTCCACCATGTCAAAAACTAGTAATGACTCGTACAATGGCTTTAATATAATTTAATTTGAAGGAGAAAAAGATAAACAACTCAAAGACTTCAAGAGGAGAAAGACCCATGCTTATCTTTTCTGCTAAAAAAAATCCTTAACTCTTTTTTGCACTTAAAAAACACATAATTCTTTGTTTCTTTATATTGTGAACCTGAATTTAGAAAAAAATAACAATAATAAAACCACACAGAACCTTTTCTTTTGATGGAAAAAAAAAAGCATATCGTGATATACAGGAAATGGTGCATTTGGGCAATATTGTTTTGGTAATTTGTAGAAAAAAATATACAAGAAATCCCCATTGCTTCAAGCTGGGTCACGATCAAGAATATGTGGTAAAACAAGTCTGCATCTTTAACTAATTAAATGGGATGAGTTCCATGCATGAAAGATGACTTCACCAGGTCAACATGAGACAAAGACCATCATATCATCTTCCACCCCACCTTTCACGGAGGTCATTAGAAATCATATGTTGTGGCCGGTCATATAGTTGGACCATTTCTACACTTCTGAACTAAAGGAGAATGGTAACATGGCATACTCCAATTGGCATAGACTTCCTGGTCCCACTCTGTCTAGGATGCGTCTAGCCTGACCGGGACTCTCTAACCAAACACCGTGACTATGCTAGAACTCCTATGTACTAACATAGTCATGATTTTTGGTCAGGCAATCTAGTCACGAAAATATTTTCCTTCATAATATGTCAAATTTCATACTCTTATCTCACTAATGCTACAAATAGCGCCAAAACACATTAAAAAGTAATGCTACTTAATATTTGTGTAACATTTGCCTAGTGCATGCTAGCCGGTCCCATGTCCATGTGCAGGTTCTATTGCCCAAATGTTGGCCTTATAATTACTAGCCAACACTACAATTTTCACTAATAATGTCTCACTCACTTTCTCAAAAAAATATTACAAAATCTCTTACACCCACCCCACTTCTTCTCTTGTTAAACAAATAATCCTATACCTCACATACTTATCCTACTCCTTCCCTCATACCGCCGGAGTGGTTGCTTGTATGGTGCAGAAACTATCTAATTTCTTCCTAATCCATTTTTCTATTCGTCGTAATTTATAAATGAATCCATACAATGTCACTTCATAAACTGATCAATAAAGTATGGTGGCACTGCTTATGTACTAGTGATGGGTGAGGAGGGTGGTGGCAACCAGCATGAAGATGTAGAGATAATCAGCGATATTCTCATCTCAGGTGCTTTAAGAATTTTAAAAACATTTATAGTTTTTTTTGTTATTTTTAAATTTAAAAACATTTATATCTGCCAACCAAGTATTTTGTGAAAATGCATGCTTAGGTTGTATCCTTCCCCTCATCTGACATGTAATTTTCCTGCTTACACCCTGTGATATCTTCTACTCCTTCTGTCCCATATTAATACTTACATTTAGAAAAATAGTAATTTTTATTGAATAGTAAAATCTATATCTAAGAGAATGAGAAATAAACTTATGATACTCTTTTTCAAGTACCCAACCACTTAAATTTAATAAAATAGAATTAATAGTATGAAACAAACTTTTTTGCTAAATAGAGCTATTAATTTAAGACCAAGGAAGCATATCACAATAGAAAATACAAACGTTATGGTACTTTTACCTTCAATGAATCCATCTTGCAATTCATCTTCAACAGTTAATTGGCCAAGCCTATGTAATGCATCGAGTGCATGTAGGGTGCGGGTGCGCCAACGTTTTGTGTACAGTGTGACTAAATCTAAAGAACAAGGCCTGGATACATGGGATTATTATATTGGATGGCATAGATTCAAGTATCTCACCCAGAGCAAGTACCTGGGGGTCATCACACATGCACCCTTCTAAAATTTTCGTTCTACATTATTTATATTTTACCTATTCAAATTTTCTTATAACCAGGCACCTCCCATGTTTCTCTTTATACTCTTTTTAACACGTTAATCTTAATTGTATTCGGACAAGTACTCCCCCAATTTCATTTTAATACTCAATTAAAATAATTATCCCATAATAATAATTTTATATTATATGGAGGAAAAGAAACAACCTTATTATCAGAAATGAATGTCTCCACTAAAATCTCTTTTCAAGCTGTGAAACTCAAGTCAAAGCTTATGTCATGACCAACTCTCATCTTTCAAAGATTATTCGTGAATTTTCTTTTATTGTTAAAAGATGGCATTTCTAATTTTTTCTTTTTAATTCCTATATTGTATCTCTCCATAGGCTCCAAGAGTTTGAGCTCACGTCGGTTATAAAAGACCATGTTGTGTACGCTACGCATAGGGCGGGACATCTCCCACCTTATACTACTTTCCATGTTTAGGACCTATTATATTATGGTTACTTTCCTTTTCGGTACTTTACTTTACTTTCAGGATGTAATAAACTGTATTCAGGGGAAATTGAATATTGATTTGTAACGGACCAGCTGGTGGCCCACTGATTAGCATGGGTCCACCAGTTGGCATGCACCCCAAGGAAGTTGCGGCCTCCCTATAAGGGGGTTGTCTTCCTCCTTTGTTTTTTATACAGAATTAAGACTATTTTCTCTTCTTCCTTCATCCAAACTTTTCCCCTTTCTCCTTCGTGAAGCTAGGTACCATTGTTTTTCTAATCGGGACACAACATTGGTATTAAAACCTCAATGATCTGCCATGGCACGAGGCAAACAGTCGGCGATGGCTCCCGAGATGCAGCTCGAGAAAGGATGAGATGACATGGCGAACAGCCCCAAACCAGCAACCAAACCGGCTAATCCCTCTGTGATCTCGCAGATCTTGGCTAAACTCGAGCATCTCACCACGGAATACGGGAATCTCACCATGGCGGTTGCCCAACTCTGAGCAGCCCCCACAACACCATTTTTGCCCAAGCCGTAGCCAACCCAGGCTGAGTTGGGCGAGCCTTCACAGCCCCTCGAATCTCACATCCCCGACTTTCAAGTGTCGTCTAAGAGAGAGGTGCACCATCCTGGACATTTAGTTTGCTTCGGCACTTTTGATTAGCACAAAGAAGGAAGACGTGCAGGTTGGGATATGTGAGGCCCCCCGGGTGTTCAAGGAAATGCCTCAATGGTGCCACCCCACAAAAATCTAGTCCATGAGTTTGAGGACGATTAGTAGGAGTACTCTGACTCTCGTGGAGGTCTTCGGGTGGGGCTGAGTCACGTTTGGCTCTTCTTTAGTTCCCACGCTACAATGGAGATGAAGATCTGGTAGAATGGCTCTACAAGGCGAAGAAATTCTTCGTCTACTAGGGAACTCACTCTGAGGCTGAATGGTTGTGAATAGCCGCGTCCATCTAGACGGTGATGCTTATGTCTGGTTTCAGAGCCTCGAGGAAGTCCGCTTTCCAACTTGAGGACTTTATTCGCCTACAAGCTTTGTGTCCAATTCAGGCCTAACAAATTCCATGATTTCAATGAGATGTTGTCCACCTTGAGAAAAACCACTACCGTGCGAGTACACTACACCGAGTTCATGAAGATTGCAAATCGCCTCCCTGATTGGCTGATGGCAGCCCTCGTGGGAACTTTTAAAAGGGGGCTCAAACCAAAAATTTTAGATGAAATGCGTCATTTTCTTTGTTCGTCGATGCGTAAAGTCATGCGTTATGCACAAATTAAAGAAGAGAAGTTGGCCCGACAATGATGAGGAGGCCAACTGGGCTCTTCTCCCTAGCCCCCAACCAGCCCAGCGCTCTTCCCTACCGTAGTGGCTAGCCTTCCCACCAGCCACCCTAGCCAGCCAGCCAGACCTGCTGGTCCTCCTATATGCTACCTCACCCTAACCCTGATGAAAGAGCAGCGATCAAAGGGCTTGTGCTTCAAGTGTAATAGAAAATTTGTACCAGGTCATCGATGTTTCATCTGAGGCAGCCTACTAGTTGAGGAAGCCAATGAGGAGGATTATAATCCAGCCATGAATGCACCACCCCTTTATGACAATGTGCTGCCTAAAATTTTGCTACATGCTCTTTCAGGGGCCTTCACTCCTCGCACCATGCGCATCCAAGGCCACCTCAAACGGTAACAAATGGCCATCCTTATCGACAACAGCTCCACCAATAATTAGAATTGTGAAAACTAGTGGTGTATCCAAATGCTTTGGGTTTTTCTTTACTTTGAATTTTGTTAAACTTTCGTTGCTTTAGTTTGTTAAGATTAAAATTAGTTCTCTATTTTGAATTAGTTAAATAACCCTTTAGACTAATTAAAATTGCATCAATCCTTGTAGGTTTGACCTTGATTTACCTGCTGATCAACTCTATATTCATTCGCGTACAAGTACTTACAAAAATTTACACCACCAAACAAGTAAAAATCTAAGCTGCACGATTGGCTATTACTTGCCAGCATAAAAACATGAACCTCCAAAATTTCTCATTTCAAGGACAGCAAACAACACTCTTCAAGGCTGGACTACGCATTAACAATAACAACTTGTACGAGTACAAACACATGACTAATATAGCTAGATTGCAGGATAATTCCATGCCAAACAGTGCCCCTAGAAGATTCACTTTGCAAATTCCAACTCTTCAAAGGCTTTTGCCTCAAAAGATGAATATGGAACTCGTAAGAAAAAGGATATACAAATTGAAAGGGTTAAATTTTATGGAGAGACTTTCCTCTCAAAAGATGAATATCAAGAAAGCTAGAACACCTTACATTTTATTGCGCTGCAAAGAACCTGACAAAATAAATTAAATCAAAGAATGAATTACGGGGCTACTTATTGCAAATGGAAAGTTAATGAGAAGCTGTCAAACTTGCAGCGTTTTCTAGCAGTTCTTTTCAAAGGCTTTTGACTCTTTCTCCATAAATGATCAGTTTCACTAGAATATCTCAAGATGCTGATTAGATCTGTAGCCATCTTCAATTTTTGTTGCAAACTAGATCTAGCTTTTACAGGTCGAGTTCTTTTTGGTTGTGTGTGCCGAGGAGGCGGTGTCTCCATACACTCATCAGCACTGCATCTATCACAAACAATTATAAAATGGTTAGATTCAGTTGTCTCCCATGTAATCATCAGCACTGCATTTATCACAAACAATTAAAAATGGGAAGATTCAACAGTGTATTTCTTTTATTGGAACACTGGAGTGTGTATTTCCTCTTGTAGCACTATTTCAATGAACAAGTAGCTCTTAACAATTTTCATTTCTGACAACAAATGACATAATGACTGAATGAAAAGAATAAAATAGAAAACTGCATCAACTTTACTGTCCAAGGCATTGGGATCACATGTTGCACTTTCTACAGAAAATACGCAAGACAAAAAAGTCTGAACACTGAACAAGAAGAGAGAGAGATGCCTACTAGCACGAGTCTAGTTTTACTTTTTAAATTAAGGTAAATATTATGACTCATATTTTTGGCTAAACAAGCTCATACACAATTAGGCTGCGTTTGGTAAAACTTATAGAAGACTTTTCTGGCATTTTCTATAAGAAATTTTATTTTGCTCGGTCTTTTCTGTAAGAAATTCAAAAGCATGCTTTGGCCAACCAAATTTCACTATTTCAAAGTAGCCGGCCCTGATCTACTTTCGTGCTTAGGTTCTCACTGCAGAGAGTTAATGCTTCTGGCTTTCTACGTCATAACTGTAATGTAACTACTTTATACTTGATCATAAGCTCTACCAAACACAAACTTAATCTGCTTATCCTAGCATCTAACTAAACCTGTGCTTTCCAATCAATGAAATTTTGGAATCTAAAAATGCACCTGTCTTCATCAAGTGGCATATGAGTGGAGATATTTATATGAGACCCCAGAGGCTTGCAAGCTGCACAGATGAAGGTTCTCGGTGGTGGACCAACAAGATTTATACAATCAAAGTGATACCACTCATCACAGAGATCACAAGCAATCATGGCTCTTTGATCATATGGCTTGCGGCAAATACAATAAAGCTCACTCCGATCTTTTAATAACTGGGAATGACGAGAAGAAAAGTCAGGCTTTAACTTTACGGCCAAGAAGGAGGCTTATCGCTCAAAAAGGAAAAAAAATAGCAATCACCTTCAGCTCTTTTTCAAAGTGGATGGGCAAATTTTCCCCCTCCTTAATAAGTTTAAACACTTCAGCCAGCCCTAGTTCCCCAGAATCTAAAGCAACCTGAATCAAGAGAACACCACAATGACAAGATGACTATCCACATCAAGTAACATAACAATTATTAAAAAAAAAAGATGAATTAAGCTTCAGACCTTCTTGGCAAGACTAGCCCACTTCAGAGACATTTGCTTCACTTCAACCAGCTCTTTCATATAGCTATCCTCAGAAGGCACATTTATTTCCAATCCCTGGAAAGCAAAACATCAGTAGAGACAATCTCATCAAGGAAAAAGGCCAGTTACCTTAGCCCCACATACAAATTGATTAGCAATCAACCATGATGTAATGGCTAGGCCAACCATGTTCGTTGACTGCATCAGTGATCACTTGATAGAATAAAAAAACAAAGACAAAAAAAGAATTCCAAGAATTTTGCTCATCGTGTTACTGTCTCTATAGCCCACGTGACAAAAAAGCAGTGGCCTGGCTGTAACTTTGCATTTTTGTGTATGCTACAGCATGGTTTGGTAAAGTAACTGCTCACCATTGATTTAAAATTAGGCCATTAATAATGGCAACTTAACATCAACAAAAATCCAAGAAAAATTTGGTATTAGAAAAACAGTAACAATTTCGTTTTCCTACATTCATAGTGAACTACAAAACAAGGGCCCCATACAAATGCATTTTCCACAAAAAAAAGGAAATAAAATGAACTAAATATTTACGAGTATTTTTTAAACATGCTCACAAAACATTCGATAAAAAGAGTTCCAAGAAAAACCATATATTAGGTTTAGTACAGCACTGTTAGTGCATAAAAGACCAGATATTGGTCAACATACTTGGATAGGGACACTATACAGGACCGGCCGTTCAATCCGTGCATGCATCAGTAATTATTATTGTTCCTAGATTTGTAGCCAGGTATTTTCACAAAGGTACAAGATATTTTTTATCCAGGATCTTTTACAATTAAAACATCTAATAATGTGTGTATGTTAACTATTCGTAGTATGAAGCTTTAGAATCTTTACATATATACTCTCCAAAATTTGATACAGCAAATAAATAACATAGAATTAAATGTTGTGTATAAAACTTGCACATTCAACAAAATCTATACGGTAATAAGAACCATAAGCATACATTTAATATTATGCGTATTATGTCTATAAATAGTGATTATCATATTCACACTACTGTCTGGCTCAATTCCATTTCTTAGCAACAGAGGATATTACAATTTCCCTTGTTCTTGTATCAAACAACATCTGTTAGCGTGTTTGTTAGTTTACCAAAAAGCAACAATCTGTAATGGGTTATTTCTAGAAAGTGCATAAAAAATTTCCAGATTCTGGTCAATCACATGTGCACTAGTCACGGTACCACCTTACATAAAGCAAGAAATTCAGAGATATAAATAGCAGCTATATAAATGGAAAAAGAGAGTCCTGCTATTGGGACAACTGCTCAAGCTTCATGGCTTCACTAGTTTCAACAGTATGTACGGGCTTAAAAAGTCATGCTATGCATGATTTTATCCCATTTTACATCCAGGGAAACCAAAGAAGCACGATTTACTTCATATTGAAAATAGCAAATAGAGCCCAAACCACATATGCAAATCAATATTTAGCAGAACACATGATAAAACATGTTCAAAGAATTGCATCTGAAAGTTTGAGCATGAATTTGGCATATCATTATTTATATTTGCAGACATTTTAAGATGAGGTGTACCTCTTTCAATAATCGCTGAACCTGTTGGATAATCGGTTTTGTGGAACCATTCAACAGTTTTCCAACTCTTATTTTCCATAAATTTCGAGTCAATGCTAATTCAAGGTTACAGGTGTCCTCATGGTCGTAGACGCCAGCAATAGCCACAGCCTACATGCAACAGATTGCTTCCATTAAAAACATAAGCAACAAGACCATTGACTTGGGCACCAACAATGTCTGATAATGACAGGGGCACCTTATAACTATAGCTAAATAAATCTCCAATTGGAAATTCTGGCCCAACCTTGCGCGATTACCTTGGAATAAAGCCTCACCCCTTATTATCATGTACAGGAGGAACACATATTGGTGAACAAATAATCAACTGACTAATATTTATCATTTCAAAATTATTATCTAGAGAAACAAAGCAACCATAGAAGAGAATCAACATTTTTCCACAACTAAATGTACCATATAAGCAACTTATAATGTTGTAAATAAGCAAATCAAAGCCATTACCAAAAAAAAAAAATGTGTCCAATCAAAACAAAATTGCCTAAAATCAAGAGTAGCAAAAGATGGTTTGCCGTTTACAAGAGACATGCTACCTAGTAAAAACAAGGTTGAGCACTCTCTGAAAGTTAAAATTGCATATTGTTTTTCAATTAACTAGTTTGATTGCTAGCAACTAAGCTCGCATACATAAATCAATTTTTTACAAGTCGTGTCATAAACAAGCTCGCATAATTCAGTTAGCAAGGTTGATCTTTACAAGAAGTCGTGTCATAAACAACGTTGATCTTTTCTACCAAACCGTGTATGGTTTAGTTAGCACCTAAGATCGCATACATAAATCAAATTTTTACTTTTAACAAAAAGCCATGTCGTTAATGAACTTCAGAAGTACACGGTTTTCAAATATTTAACAACGTCAACTACAATTTGTTTAAAATGTAACCACAAAGGTGCTGATTACATAAAATAAGTGTGATGTGCTAAAACAGGAAAATATCTCAAATAAAACCTCCAGATAAGACCACAGTTTGTTTTAAATGCAAATATATACTTGATATATACAATTATATTAAAATTCTAGGATTTTGTTAGTCAGGATTATTATCCATCCTTATAAGGTTGCGTGCAACACACGAATGTTCTAAATGTAAGATAAGAATAAGCCCAGCTAAAATTACTAAAAAAAAACATATCTTATAAAAACCCTAATCAAATACTTAGGAGACAATACCAAAATATTATGTTTGGCAACCTGGATTTGGATTTAGGGGTAGGATTTAAAATCATGTGATTTCAAATCACAGGAAATGTGGTATTTTATTTTAGATCATTGCTGTTGGGGAACCATGTAATTTCAGGGGTAAGATTCTGAAAACCCTCATTTGGAAATCTAGATTTGATTTACAAAGTTTGAGTTTTGTGAAAACACGGTTTAAATGTTTAAAAAAAAATCCATAAATTCCCATATTTCTGAAGAATGTTCATGAACGATATTGGCCCTAAACCGAGACAGGTTTTTATCAAAATAGTTGACTAAGCATGTAGGGGATAAAACTGCAATTTTATTCCATTTATAAAATATCAATTTTGTCAAAAACCTTGTCCTTGATGTCTAGAATTCCTTTCCATTACATTTCATTATTATTAAATATTTTTAGAAATTCAATTTAGCCCTGAACCTTGCTGATTGAGAGAACATCACGGTGAAGTGGATTTTTAAGCTGAATTTGATGATCCGAACAAAATAAAATTTCCAATTCAATAGTCATCTTCCCTGTGACAAATGTCTCTGACATTTCTGCCAAAGATTCATGACAGGATTGTCGGTGCTGCTGGACAGCTGCAGAGCCTTGGCCAGCTCCGCCCAGCACCAAAGCCTGGACATCAGGACGAACTCAACCCGCGGCGGTGGCGGCAACAGCCCCACAGTCGCTTGCAAGGTTAGAAAAGTAAAACATCAATGCTTTACGGTCCATCAAAACAAAGGTATATAACTTGAGCTTTTAACCGAAGAAATAGCAAGAGATTCAAGAAAATAACAAGGCCACGTAACAGCCCTTCATGGTCCAGTATCCTTTGACACCACTAAAAGGAGACAGCATATGTATTAAAAAGAAAAGAAAACATCGAGCAAATCGCACACTCGCAGTATTTCCAAGGATAGTGATTTTCCTACACTTTCTGTCCAACAAAACCTTACACCAGGTTTTGATTGGACAAGGATAAGTGGGTCCGGTTGTCATGTGAGACCCACTATTTTCTGACCAATCAAAACCCAGTGTAAGGTTTTGTTGGACAGAAAGTGTAGGGTTATCAGCATCCTATTCCCAAAACACAGGTTCCAAACAGGATTTAGAATTGCGTGTTTACCATTACAATTGAAACCACAGGATTTGGGGTGGGATTTAGTCCAAAATAAAATCCTACCTAAACAAGATTCCTAGGCATGGGATTTGGAGCAAATCCAACCCATTAAAAAATCACACCACGCAAATCCAGCTTGCCAAATGCAACCTAAAAATAGTCAGCTACCTAATAATAGATCCTGATGAAAAAGCACATCTGCGGTTTGACATATAGTTAAATATTATTACGATTATCAAAATGAAAATCATAGTAATCAGGGAGTATAGACAGACACATGTTGACAAATCATTATACATGCAAGTGGGGTCATATGTACCAATTATTGTACACCTTGAATAGTTACATGCCCAAAATAAGAAGATAAAAGAAAAATAACCTTAAATGCGATCAGGAGATCCTTAGATATGGAGACGAGATCTTTCTGTGTGTAATTAAGGACACGATCCACAGTGTCAGACAAGTATAACTTGCACGTTAAAGCTCGCTCCACAATATGTTCAATTAGATCTCTTGCTTCAACCCTGTAATTAGCAGATAATGTTAGTCAATGGACACAAGTAAATAAAGATAGCACACATGCCAGATAGCAATCTCTTCTAATTCCAGTCTTATAAACTTTGATTGCACATATTTAAGGTACCCATAATATGGATATAGCATGGAACCTAAACTAGGTCTCTCACAGCACGTGTAGCATTAGGACAATCGAAAGGTCCAACCCACCAAATAGAAGCCCCATATTTATTTAGAAACCAGACCAATTATATGGCCTGAAAATATCCAACTATTCTTAGGGGCTGTTTGGGCGTGGAATTTTGGTAAGATTCCATTGATTCTGCCTTAATTCCAGCAGAATTAACTGAATCCTAGTTGGGTGCAAAAGGTGGGCCGAATTAAAAGTTCCACCCGAAAGTTGATTCCAGGCCGTTTCCATTTGGAATCACCGAATCACCTCGCGAGGTGATTCCGTTAGATTCTGGCTCCTAGCCTCCTGTTTCAGAATTAAAAATTCCCTTATTTTTCAATTGTTACCTCTCATATTAATTTGAGCCTCGAAAAGCATGCCATATATGTGGGCCCACATTAAAAGTTTAAAATTACCTACCCATGAGGGATCTTGTTTGATAGGGCTCACCAAGAACATGCATATCCGAGTTCGGGGGAGAGTTATATTAATTTAAAGTTTTAAAAATAAGTTTCACACGACATCCAAATTTATTCAAAAAAATTCTATTACCAACTGTAATTCTCATTCAAAGGTTAATTATTAGAATCAATTCCAAAAAATTCAACTTCCGTTTCTAAAAAATTCCACACCCAAACAGCCCCTTAATTATCAGATCCAAGATTCTAGATAGATGTCTAACATCTATTCAGCCTAAGATGAACGACTTAATAGGTAAGATAAGACACAAATAGAGATGTTCATTACCCTGCACAAAAATCTCTTGACTCGTGTAGAAGTTCCACAAACATATTTAGTCTCGGGCGTTGCCTTCTAGATATCTGTATTGAACATCAAATTCCAAATCAACAATCCTTCTTTCACATTGCATTATAAAAAACTAAATATTCAGCACATACCAGAGACCGGCCTCTATTTCCAGAAGCACCTCCAGCCTCCATAAATAAGCAGAAAGGGCATATATATTCTTTGGCTCCTATTGCATCAGGAGTTGATGGCCCCACACATGACAGATGATACCTAGTAAGAATGTAAAAAGTGCCCGTGAGATAAATTTAAGAATTGCTGTTGAAGATAAAGACATTGTAAGAAGAATAACATACAATTCAAAAGAATAGATAAGGGCAAGTCACTACATTCAATTAATGCAGAGACTCAATCAAGCAACGTTTTGGCAAAGACACTACATTCAATTAATGTGAAGACACACTCAAGCAACTTAAGCATCGAGTGTTCACATGGAGTGTTCACTGAGCATTTGAAACCAACATTAGAAAAAATCATCATGGATTCTTATGCTAAAAATCCCAAGACAGAATTTTTTTGGTCCGTCAAGACAGATAATTTAGACGATATAATTTACTAAGAGAGTGCTGCTAATATGTGCAGGGCGCATATGTGCCCCACGCATGTGCCCAGTGCATTTTGGCCAAGCGATCGAGTAGTAGGGGACAGAAAACCCACCTGCCACCCCATGCCGGCAGATCATGATCCGCCGGCTGAGAAGCACCCAGGCGCTTCTCAACTATTTGATTACTATGAAGCTTCCATGTTATATATAAAAGAAGAGTTAATGATAATGCATAAAGGGAAAAAGAAGACGAGTAGGACCAGCCAACAGGCAAGATTATCGAATGTGGTTAATCTACGTTGAAAACCCAAATGGGTTAATCCAACCTTCATCATTCTACACAATATTGCAGCATATGCACAGATACACAGAACTATAAAAGGATACCCACAAGTTTTTATGCCTTTATTAGCACAACCCTTTAAGAAGGTAAATGGTTGACCACAAATTATTGAATTTAGGTATTAGGATAGAAATGCAGGCCACCCATTGCAAAGAACTTGCTCAGTAATATTAAGAAATGCCAAAAATTAAATATATAAGAAATTAAACACGCATTACATTTTACAGATCTAATCAAAATATAGAAATGGTCGTTTTTTTCTGACAATCTTAGCAAAATATAAACGCTATATGATCAATACCAATGTTTTATTAACACCAACATAATGTTCAATTCATTTTCTGAATTGAAAAGTTAGCCAGCTTCTTGTTCAAACAAATTCTACAAAAAAAACATTGCGCAGAACATATATAATAATCTCAATGTTTCTTTTTTTCTCGTGAAAGTAGTAAACACGATTAGTATAAAGCAAAAATATAGACCAAATAACTATACAAAAGTATCTTACTGATCATGGCATCTTAAACATGCAAGCAACTCATTATCACCGTCACAAGACGAGCAAATACAACAAGCTTCATTCCTGTAGATCTCGGAATTACGATAAGTGCACAAAGCTCTGTCTAGAGTATCTTTTATCTGTCAAAGAGGACTCTGACATTCAGAAATTAAAAAAACACAAAACAACACGTTGATGGTAAGATTTATGAAAGTGGCTAAAGGTAAACCTTTTTCAAAGCAATTGTTAATGAACCTATATCATTAGCTATTGATCCAACAGCGTCAGTGCAACGCATGATCCATTTGTCAACTTTGGCAGCTGCTGACATAATCCTTTCCAACTCCGGGCTTTCTAGCGCATTAGCTTTTGCAGATTCCTGCAGCAATTCATTTGGGAGTATAAGAACATGACAAGCACAAAAATGCCAAATTATGAAAATAACAGACCAGCATCATCTTTACACAAATAGTAGTTATAGGAGTCCTCTTTCAATAATATTTTCTAGTCACGATTCTGGTCAAGCACAAAACTGCAACCCTAAAGAAACAGAAAGACTAAAGTAATATGCAGAACCAGATATGAGTAAGCAAATAGGAGCACGGAGTACACAAGAACTGTGGGATGATTTACTTTCGAAAAATTAGTATTGCGTTGAAATGCACAGAGTCAGTCACTAACCCAAAGAGAATTAGGGTAAAGTTCAGACCAAATATAGGAAAATATCTTTATCAAGATTTCAACAACTGCAGAGCAATTAAACAAATAAAGACAACTTAATTAAACAGAGATAATATTGTTGAGAAAAAAGGGGAAATTCACCTTCAGCGTTACCAACACAGACCAAGATTGTTTTCCTTCGGAATGAAAGAATGCACTCACTTGATCTTTCCATACTCTGCATTTCAATAGTTAAAAAATCATTTTGCAACAGAAAAAGAATAGGTTGTTAATATAAATAGACAATAATATTCAATCAGATACCAATTCCACAAAGACCGAAATGACCCGCCAACAAACATTCACAGGGAAAGCTATTACTGGAACAGGCATTTATCCTTCTTAACAATTATATCAGGAAAATAATTTCAAGTTTCCTCGGAATTTTGTAAATCCAAAAAAACCTATAGGACAATTGCAAGAAGCAAATAAAATAACACAAGCAAGAGTTGATCATTGCACATGTCAGAACGGAACACTCACTTATGTTTTGCAATAGCAGCCACAAGTATCGAAATCGTCACTCGAAAAGGTACTTTAATATTCTGCAATTTTCAAGAAAGTTAGGAGTTGCCTTCTTTCAATAAACAACAAAGAATGGAACTAAAGAATGAAGATGCACAACCTCAGCTTCTACTAGGACTGCTTCAACATCCCTCAAACTGTACCGCTTTTGGGACTTGGAACAAGGAATCATCCTAAGGGCTTCCTTGAGCCATCTAACTCCTTTAGTTAATGCACACACAAAAATTGTATGTGCATATGTTGCAGGAAGGTTCTCAGAATCTTCTACCAAACTATCAGCCTCCTGTTATATGCCATATGGTAATATGTAAAAACTAAAGTGGAAGAACTGTAAATAAAGGTAAATCTATCCGTTTTCTTTTATCGGTTTACGTCAAAAATTTTAAACTTAACGAAACAAAAGTGTACATTCTAAGACAGAAATAACAACATACTTAACACAGCAGAATCACACATGCAAGCAACCCCTTTAAAAATGTGCAAAAAACTACAATTTGCAGATAAGGGACTTCAGCAAATATATACTCTTCAATTACACTAGCACAGCTAAGACTCATGCAAGTCATTTTCCAAGCACGCCACTTACTGTGCACCAGCAAAGTTCTTAAATGAACAATATCAAAAATCAGAGTCAAAGGGTATTTCTAAATCTTGCATGTACTGTTGTACTTATTCCACTGCCAACTCCTGCTAGGCTGCCACTTGAAAATAATTTCTGTAGAATGTATTATTTGGAAATGTTTTCAGAAGAAAAGTTAAGACTACAGAGTAAATTTTGCTACTATTTGAACTGTTATTTTACAACAATTACAACTTGAAAGTCGATGAAGAAGTTTTGTTATTCTGTTAGAATTGCAATTTTGCTTCAACTTGGATTTGTTGTTTTATCACAATCAATTAAAATTCGGTGGATAATCTAATGAATTAGACATAATCAATGGGTCCAGAGAATTTATCGGAAAATAAATTCTCTCTTCCCCTTTATCTCTCTGGGAACTTAGGGTGGCGCACCTCTACCCATTCTCCAATTGGAGCAACCCTCGTCCTAAAGTCTTTGTTGTTTGTCAGCCACTTCTTTCCAACCTATTCTTCTTATTCCTATTATACTATTCATTCTTTCCTTATTGCCTATCATCTATCAGCCTTCAAATAAAAATTTCCAACCACTAATTCTTCTTCTCCTTAGCCTTATATTCACCACCAACAGTTACCCCAGTAACCATCACCATCCAGCCCTCTCCTTAGCCTTATATTCACCACCGATGGTTGCCCCCAGTAACCATCACCATCCAGCCCTCACATCTTCAAACCATGCAATCAATCATATTAAGCCTGTTGATATCTATTGTTTGACTCCAAATCCATTTTTCATCCAGCACTAGCACCTGCCGTCTTGGTTTCACCTTGAGATCCATCCTTAGTCCAGCCCTATCATTGATATCCTTGTTTGAACATTCAATTTGGCATTCCCATCTAACTTCTCTTTTCTGCACTAACCCCCATTTGCCTATGGATTTGCCCAATCAGACGTACCACACACCTCATATGCTTGTGCATGAGGCACATGTGTACATCAGCTGCAAAATTATATCATGGCTCTTCCATTTGAGGAGCCTGTTACATCTACTTAAAATTAAATGGTATTGAAAAGCCGATGACTGAACTAACCAGCATTGTGATGATATTACATTAAATATTGCTACTTTCACAGCATTAATGCTCCTCGACTCAATCTTGTAAACATAATAAAAAATCATGAAAGAGGTACTTTCTTCATATTACCTCAAGTGACACAGCAGCAGAGGAACAATGAGAAAGGACCCTCACACTCCATCTGAGAGTTAATGAAGCATTTTCCATCTTAGGTATCTCAGGCAATTCAAAACCAAGAGACAATCCAGCACTTGTAACAGTGGTAATGCTGGATATAAGTTCTTCAATTTGTGTAGTAATTTCATTTCCATTTTCAGAGCCAATCCCATCCGTGTTAAAAAGAGAGTCTACATGCTCCAAAATACTGCAGGCATCATTCTCCCAAGTCTCTATTTTCTGCAATATGTTTTGAAGCATAGCCGGTGCTTTCATGGAGACCTTTAAAAGCTTTGATTGAGTGACCAATTCCTGCAGTTAATGCATGAGCTAGATGAGCATGTACAATTTTTATTTTATTTTCTCTGTTCGACAACAGTGAAAGAAACATCATGAAGGAATAAAAATTACAACACATATAAAGAGAAAAATCATGCTAAACACATCTTTCTTCCAAAATATGACGAACTAAATGTAAATTTTTTTATAAAGAATAGAAAAGTGGACCGGCTATCTATGACTCATTGATTTGTTCCCAATGTAATCGGAATTGCCAGATACAGCAGTTAGCGCGCCTCCAAGAAATCATTTTGCACATATAAAAGTTTGAAAATCGTATGTCTTGAAGAATAATGGTTGGTCCCTCAATTCATTAATGTATAATATAACTTGGAGAAAGTTACAAAAAAAAATTGAAAATTAATATGTAAATTGGAGAAAGTTACAAAACGATTTTGAAAATAAGAGTGCAAATCTTATCTCTCAACAAGATTTGGATGACACACAAAACAAAGAAAATAGGGCCATAAACAGGTACCCATTCAACCAATATGTATTCACTTATTCAGAAAAACAATTTGTCTAAAGATATCCTAACCGCATTTCTATGTCATAATTTTGTAATTTTTTTAATAAATATAGACAAGAACAATTACAAGTACACAATGTATATAGCTAATGAAAATTTGACATTTATGCTCTCCTTGTAAACACTTGTAACTTTAATGTGTCCAAAATTAAAAGAATCGTTCGCTTTATCTTACTTGTAAGATTTATATAGATGTGATAATATACAAGAAAATAGTCAACATTCACAATCTATTTGTCTAAAAGTTGTCGAATTTTCTCCATTTAAAACATCATAACTATGCATTTAATAGATTAAGATAAATCCTTTGGCTTTAATAATATACGTGAACTTAAAGGGTTGACTAAATAGAACTAGCTAGAATAATTGTTTTCAAATAGCCTAAGCAATCATGGGCAATTGGCTAGCAAATTTGCCTAGACGACTGCCTAAGAGCTTACACTATTGCCTAAAAAGAAGTGACTTCCAATATTTTAAAATGTCTTATCCTTTTTTTTGTCATAGCATGCATTTTACCTGTGAGTTACCCATTTTATTCTGTTTCCCCAACATCCTTTTTTCAGGTTCCTCGGTCACCCAAGGTTCGAGACACAAGTCCCAATCCTCATTGACAGAAAAATGAAAGATATCATAATTGCTTAAAGAAATAATATGTAGGTTGTACATTTAAAAGTGAGGCACAACTTTCACATATTTCTAACAAATACGGAAAAGATTAAAAAATAAATACTTCCTCCCAAAATAATTGTCCTATTTAGTTTTTCAAAACGAACTAATTTAAGTTCATTTTTAGAAATCAAATCGGACACTTATTTTAGGACAGAGGGAGTATAAAAAAGATGGGGCCGTCTAGGCTGTAACAGTCTAGGTGATTTGTTTGGTCAACACTGCGACTGCGTAGGTAGTTGTCTAGGGACACTTAGGGGATGGCCTTTCGACAACTATGTGAAGGAGAAGAGCTTCATCAATCCAAAACTCTGTTAACTCCCAAACATGCAAAGAAGAAAATTACTGATGGCATTTCGGACCGTGGTGTGTGACCAACGGCTTGTCTATGATCCCACCAAAGAAAAAGAAGGATAACAAAAAACATGGAGACTTAAAATTATAATAGTTACAATCGGATATCTTTAATAAGTATTTGGGAGAAAAGAGTAACTGTATTCTGTCTCTACTTCCGAACATTTGGAAATGCATATCATTATGTCAATATCATTCTTCCAACAAAACACAGCTCATTATGCAACCAAAAAGTAGCAACTGATATATACCTTCAGAGCATCAATTTTAAGCAATGAAACAGAAGCATGCTCAGAGCAAACAGATGACATTAGAAAGGGCTGAGATGCCCTTATCCACGACTCAGCCATGGAGAGTGCATCTTTAACGGCTTGAAGTGAAGGCAAAACCACACATATGTCTTTTGATGTTCTGAAATATACAATTCCATCTATCAAGGGAATGGCGAATGTGCAAAAAGAGTATCATAACTCAAGAAAGAAATAATAGCATAATAATGGCTCCAACCTTAAAAGATCTTCAAAGTCGGACATGTCACAACAGTTCATGAGAACATGTTTTGCTCTTTCCTCCCAGGAAATAGCAGTTGCAAGTATTCCAGAAGTAACAACGAACAGCTGCTCTGTCTCCATTTCTAAGCTGTGAAGTTGAAGCTAAAGTAAATAAAAGGAAGACATGTACATGCACCTTATAAGCATCATGAGTAGGTAGATAAAACCAAGACGAAGGATAACATACAAAGCAGCCTCTGTCATCAACTCATGGACAAATTCGAGTGGCATTCGAGTACAATGTGCCTGTACAAATAGTAAATGTATTGCCTAATTAAGAAACATAATTGAAGATAAAGAACTAGTGCAAGCAATCTTAAGAAGCAATAGATCAAAACTAACCAGCCAAAACTAGAAAGCAAGTAATAAAAAATATATAAAAAGGACAAACGATATTAAGAGCTTGTTTGGATGGGAAAGCAAAATAGTTTAAATGACCTTTACACCAGAACCCTCCTCCTGAGGAGAGTTAAGTTTCAAAGGCCATTTAAGGCTGATATGACATTTTACACTATTGATGTGATCCAAAAGCATTTGCCTTTAAAACCTGAAGTGGTACCCAAACGTGCCCTACAAAATTTTGGAAGACAGATACAATGATTGAAATGCACAAATTCACTGAATCAACACCCAAAACTAATGAGCATCTATAAGATAGATAATGATCCAATAATGAGCTCTTCCCAAGTGCAGATATCAAAACTGCACATAACTACACCTGGCGAAGTCCTCATATGCTGTCACCAAGCCCACTTAGGCCTTAATAACCTTAGAAATGCAGAGCTGCCAGCTCACTCGTTATCAATTGGTATCTCATTACTAACGCATTCACAGGATACATGACAAAGATTGATTTTCCCAGATACTCAAGAACAAGGACTATTTCCTCAAGGCAGACTTGCACGACTTTTTAGCATTGAGTTTACATCTTGATATGGAAACAAAATCTTTGCATGAAAAGCATGTGGCAGTAAATATCAATCTAAAAGATAAAAAAGCTGAATAATTATAGCAAAAGATGGACACCTTCTGTGCTTTTTGCCTGCAACAAGACTTCCTTAACTCAGCCTCAACAAGGGCAAGCTCCTCAACTGTCAATAGTTTAACAAAGCAGAATACAAAATCATCTTAAATAAATGCATAAAATTGGACATTAAAAACAATTTTGCAATCACAAACCCTGCACTCTAAGTGAAGCTCCCTCTTTCAAGAAGCAGGTCAGCTCCTCAACAACAACATCATAATCCTCCCTTTCGTGGACCTTCTCAAGAGTTTCACGGACATGGCAAACCCAGGACAAAGCATCACAATGGTACTCCTGTAAAATCTTAAATTCTGGAATGCTGACGGTAAAATTCTCAGCCTCTTCAAGTAAACTTTCCAGGTCCTGCAGCTTAAGCTTGTTACAAACTGATATACAATGTGCACATTCTAACATGCATTAATGAGTATAGACACAAAAACAAGCTACCTGAAGGGTGATGGGAACTTTCAACATCTCAGTAACTCTCATTTGCCATGACTCAATTTGCACTAGAAGATCAGATAGTCGCTCCATTTCAGGAAACTCAAAGCAAAGGTCCAATATCTGTAGAAAAAAGAAACGCTTGATATCAATTATACCAAACTAATTATTTGTTTCCTATTATAAGATCAAAACTGACCTGTCTCTTTAGCATGTAAAGGACATCAAGCTCAATAGAAGCAGGCTTTTTCTGACATAAGAATCTTCTGGCATTATCTAGCCAAGCCTAAGGGAAAAAAACACAATGCATTTAAGCTTCCACTTTAATAAGCATAATGAGAGAGAGAGAGAGAGATGCAGTATAGCACAAACCCTCAAGTTCTGAGAAAGTCAGACAGTGCTTCTGACATAACTATTTAAAACAATATGAATTCCCATAACTCTTCAACAAAAAATTGTTTATCAAATTGCACTATCACTATCCCATAGTAACTGGTGGAAGTGTGAATCTGTTTGCTAGCTAGAATGAAACACCTGGTGTTTCAAATTTGTTCCACCATTTTGGTGAAGTGCTTTATAAAATCAAACAAATATAGCACATAAAATTACTTTGTGATGACAGCATAAATTTACTCTAAAACACAACACAGTGATTGCAGAAGCCACGCATGTAATACACAGTTCAAAAGCACAATTCTCCATCAATCAGGGTTCAAATACATAGGCCCTATTTTAACTTTTTTTTAACAATAGTAAGCCGAGAACATTAAACATCAAACTATCCATGAAAACCAACTTATTTAGGTAGACCATGTGCCATTCCCATTTCCATTTACAAAAAACATTTACAAGCATACTTGAGGTCCTGAGAATAAATAGGCTACAATCGATGCTATGGATACTCCACCAAGACCTCACCCCATTTTAATCACATGTACACCATCTGGCTACCAATCAGAAAGCCTATCAAATTATGCCATGTCAGATCCATAAAGGTGGAAGGCTCAGTAGAGGCTGAGACTCACAGCACTGCGCATAGGCCATTTGATGCAATAATACAAAACTCTCAAAATGTTGCAGCAGAGAAATATAAGGCCTAAGTTTCTAGTTAAAACATTTGGAAGGGCATATATGATGCTGCACCAAAAAGCAGATATAAAAAAAATAAGTAACCTTCCCTGTTTCAGCCAGCATTACATAATTTCCTTTAATTTTAATTATGATGAAACAAGATTGACAACTAAACAGTGGATCACTCCGCACAAAATGGCACTGTCATCGAAATGCCAACAGTCACTGGATTTGAAATTGTTGCAACCATCATGGAAATTTCAGAATTAATGAAGTTAAAAACAATTGAACAATCCAAAACCATAGTGTTTCTTAGCACTGACATCCATTAAATAGCAATGACAGAACAAACCATTGAACAATCCGAAACCAAGTCTTAGCATTGGCATCCATTAAATAGTAATGACAGCACATCATACATTAATATACTATGCAGAAGCATATAAGGATAGAAGGGTGATCCTATATGCTGAAATTCTGAGACATTGGGTAGTTCATGCCTTGAGAAACATGAGAAATTGATGCACTCACTATATAAACAGCCATACAACTTCATCTATAAACAATTTGCATAATTTTTTAAGTATAATAACATCGTCATCAACATCACCAAATCCCAAAAATCGGATATTGTCTATATGGATCCTATCTTACCATCCCATTTGAACATGGGTCACACAGATGTTTAAATCAAATATCCACATAAAGCAATACAACAGCAATTATATAAAAAATACCTTCCCCAAAGAGATCTTCCTGGCTAACTCTGTGGCTTCATCAAGATGTATAGGTAGGCAAGTAGCCTTAGCATGTAATGCTTCTAATTCAGATATCTAAGTTGAAAAGATCATAAGTCAAAATGTGCTTTATGCACCATATCAAAAATATTATAAAGAACTAAATCAATCCATGTGTGGGCTCACGTGCATGCATATGTATATATTTTTATTTATCAATGGAGATATGGAATCAGAAGGCTTAAAAATAAAAAAACTAAGATCAAGTAGCACCCACATGCGAATGAGACATAAGAGCCGATTTTATCTGTGAGAGCAACACCCTTGCCTCTTCACCACATAACTGTATTGAGCAAAGCAAACAATAAACGCAATGAATCAGATTTGATTAAGCCTGATATATGCATATTCCAATTAAAAGAATCCGTTTCTTGCTTATGAACCTTCAGTTTAGGATACCCAGGCTCATAACAAGGAGTAAGGTCATCTCTGAGCAAGCTTTCAACCTCAGCAAATGATACTTTCATCAAACCACAATCTCGATTACTCGACCAAGTTTCAATCTTTGATAAACAACTTCTCACACTCACTGCCCACTTGCAAGCCTCCGCCAAATTTCGAGAAATCCTCCGAATCTAAAGCAAAACAACATGAACTTATGTGAAAATTGCACCTGAAATAAAAAAATCAAAGATCATAAAATAAAAAAGGGCAAATGTACCTCATCCATTTCATGTCCAGCCCAAAGAAATTGTTCAGATTCTTTTAAATATTTAGCATAGGCAGCATCCGAGAATGGAGACTGTAACAAGTTGCATGATCGGGAAAGCCAAGCTTCTGCAGTCTGTGTGAATGTCACAATTTGACCTTTTACCTGGAGATGTAGCTAAACATCAATAAATGAACAAATGCAGCTATTGCCTCACAGAATAAAGTCATAAGTGGATGCCTTCGAAAAAGAATCCTTCTTTACCCTTTTGCCAATCCCAGGACAATATATGCTTGAAATAAAGCTAAAAATGGTATCTAATAATAAATTACAAGATCCTACAATTAAAATGAAAAATAGTAACCTTTTTGCTTAGAGTGCATGACCCAACGAAACAAGACTCTTGCTTTCCATATTTTTCCATATTGCACCTAGCAGTGTCTCCCTGAGTCACTGTCAGCAGCAAATCATGAAAATCTGCCAGAGTGTGCCGATAGAGAAGACGATGCTTTTTTGAGTTGCATTCACAGAGGTGCTCCCGATGCTACATCACAAAATTGCATAAGTGATAGCACTTGTCCCACATCTTCTACACAATCTTCAGCTTAATATATTAATGTTCTATCAACGTAGATGCAGAACAAACAAGTAATCATCAATTAAGAATTTTGACCACAAAAATGCCAAAGTTCCACTATCAAATCTACTACAGCGAATGTCGAAGTAATTATTCCAATTAATAAAGCTAAATATTATCTCCAATAGTTTTGAGCCTCTCCAAACCCACTAATACTTAATCATATCATGTTTTGAAGCAAATAACTAGCCATCAAGTACTTTATTATGACAGTCAGCAAACATAAATGGCTTACAATAAGATAGCCAGCACAAAAGTAATTCTAGCACTACAAAAATCTTTAGAAAGTACAGCAGGTGGAAGTTGTGCAATCTGACCAGTAGTCTCAAACAATCCAAGAAAATAAAGAATCACAAAATGTAGATATTTTTTCATACCTCTAGGCAGACAAAAGAAGACGGTCGGCAGTTGCAGACAACAGCTGACAGATACAGATATTGATGGCAAATAATGCAGGTTGGATCCTATAAGGTTCAAGTAATTAATCAATAGAACTACAGCAACCAGTCTTGCAGGCAACTCACAATCTATCAAACCGCTATATGTTACATTATTTGGTACAATATTATATCAATTAATTGAAAGAAATGGATGTACCTCTTCACTGCCCATACATTCCGGGTGCTTACGAGGAGGCATTTGAGTGGACTTGACAATACCACTTCTCCAAAGTTCCTCTCTGCAATCTTTTTCTCTGGAAAAGATTCTGAACATCTCTTCTTTCAAATATGGTAGCACTTTGTCATTGCAACTGTTCTGTCAATTTCAAAGCAACTGATTACAAGCCAATCACAACATAAATGGCAGAAATTTTTCACCAAATAAAGAACATTAATTCGTATATATGTGACAAAAAGCAGAAGTTGCAAATGCACTTATATCACATGGTCAAACGCAGCCCTTGCGGAGATATTTAAAAAGCTAAAAATAATAAAACAAATAACAGTAAATTGATAACGACATGATTCAGAGGTTGAATAATGACAGCACCAACAAAGAACAGCTCTATTAGAATTTCTTAGGCATTTAGAAAGTCAAAGGAGCCTTTTATGACATTACAGACCAGATAAGAATGGTACCAAAAAGAAAATACTTTAAATCCTTCTGGAATATTCTTTACATGCAAAATGAACATGTAACTTAACATTAGTCGAAGCAAATGATATTGCAATCACCCTAGAACAAGCTTAAAAATAAAGTTGTTCTTATCAACTTATATTTTTCAGTTGAAAGCAGAAAAACAGTAAAGTTAATTTGTATTAATACCTCTTACATGACCAACCATCACTTTCCATCATAATCAGCTTATCATCAATCAAAAGCCACATCAACTGTAGCTGGAAATATGATTACACTGGCAGCCTACAATCTGAACTTAGGACGGACCACCATCGCCTTACGGCACAAGCTGTTGTCATCCTCACCTTCAACCGGCTTATCGCTGGCAGTCTGTTTAAGGTTCCAAACTCAATGGTGGCAACTAAACACGAGGGCTGAACTCGTGGCAGGACTTAACCCAACACCTTACGGCACAAGCTGATGACAGCCATGCACCACCTGTGTCCATGTTTCCGAAAGCACCCCCCTCTCTTTCAAGAGGATTCGTGGCATTATCAGGTGAAAATTATGGAAAGAGACAGGAAAGGAGTAGTTTTAGAATGTACAGAAAGAGACAAGAAAGGAGTAGGTTTAGAATGTACGGAAAGAGACAAGAAAGGAGTAGGTTTAGAATGTACGGAAAGAGAGAGGAAAGGAGTAGGTTTGAAATGTACAACTTCACGGGGACAGCTTCCTAAGATGCTGCACTTTGGCGGGGAGTGGCCTCCTAATTGAGCTCAACTGCTCTCTATCGCTCTCATGCCAAGCTACTAACTCCATTGAACCAAAAAGTGTAAATATGAACAAACATTAGGTTTTTACATTTTTGTTTCATATTTATTCGTAACTCCTTAAATAGCTACTTACCAAAAAAAAAATCACAAATATCTAAATCATTTTTAACACCTATAATTGACTTCTTTCAAAACCACCCGAATATAGCCTAATTAGATTCTTTACACTCAGAAAAGGCTTCTGCTTTGCCCCATTCTTAAGGACTCGTAGTTTCTTGCATTGATGCCAGGAGGCTTATCCTTACAGTTGACGTCATTGTACAGTCATATATACTTGGGTGAGCTTATTTTATGGCACAATTTCTGTGATAGGTGTATCCCAAATAAGCTTAGAGGCTTAAAGGAAAATTCTGCATGACAGTAGTTTGCATACAATACTTTATGGAGCAGAGTGTTAAGCCCCAAAGGGAAGTCATAAGATAAACCTAAAGGTAGCCAAAATGAGGATGCTAAGGTGGGTATGTGGGATAACTAGAAAAGATATCATTAAAAATGAATATATTCGTGAGAACTTAGAGGTAGCACTATTAATAAAAATTAGGGAGTATAGTTTGTGTTGGCATGGGGATATACAAGACAGACCAATGGATGCCCAGGTAAAAAAGTTGGAAGGGATGTAAGTAAAAGAGGGGGACCTTAGATAACTTAGATGGTGTTAAAAGGTTATGGCTATACATCTCTTAGAAATGAGCTGGCACAAAAAGGCTAGAGTGGTGTAAGATCCATATGGCCTACCTCAAATTGTTGGAAAATACATTTCATAATATAATTATCATTTACATCCAGCTCCTTGTCCCTTGATAATTCACGTGTAACTCCCTAAATACCTGGAAAATAAAAATAGACCTAGAATCTAATTATTTAAATTAATCCACCCTTAGTTACCCTAATGCGATTCAGTGACATGATAAGAGGGACTATCAAAGCTTGAACAATCTTTGACTAATCATCTATCAAAACTAAGTGCAATCGGCAAACACCAAATCTTATCCAAGACAACTAAAAGTAGCCAGATCTGCTGCTTCTCTTGTCAAAATGAAGATAATGAAATTAACATAGTAACTGGGAGAGAAGGCAACACAGACACAAAAAAACACTATCTATAACTTCTAGAATTACTAACTAAAGAAACATAGATGTAAGCTTAATGCTGATGTGGACAACATTGACATCGGGGAAATACTCCAGAGTAAACATCAAAAGTGACCACAAACAAAAATTGAAGAAACTTGCTTATGCAGCCTACATTGTGTTGGTTAGATCTCTCCTTGTTGAGGGAGAGATCCCGGGGTGGAAATCCCCGTGGCAGTGTGTAAAGGGTGCATGAGTTTTTACCTATCAAAAAAAATTTGAAGAAATAAGCGAGAGTTTAACCTTAGCGACCACACAAATCAGCTCTTCATGAGACAAGACAGCAGCCTTATGGAACAATCGATACAGATCTGCACCATATCTACCATGTGGCAACCAATCAGCAGGTGCAAAATTGACAGCCTCCGCACAATTTAAGCCTGCAAAAAAAAAAAGAATAAACATCAAAAAGGCCTGACTGAGACTATTAAGCTTCAATTTTAATCCAGCAGAATAAAGAACACCCTTTATAAGGGACTGCATGGTTCATTTTGCGCCTCTTTTTCACAGAAAAGCCAACTAGCACAAACTCCCCACTCTAACCAAGCTATAAACCAACAGCATGATACTGCTAACAAGCTGAGACACGAGACTAACCATAATTTCTACCCAAGATCCAAGGGGGCTTTCTCATAGTATAAGTAAAAGTAGAAATTCATAAACTAGACTACCTACCACAATCAAATTTTATTTTCTAGTTCAAGCAAGTCCATAAAAAAGGCCTACCAAAGTTAAAGCCCCCATGAAAGGATTTGGGAAAAGTAATGACAAAGTTTCCTGGCTCCTGCAAAAAAAGTGTCATGTAGGAAAGAAATAAAAAAAGGATAGATCAATCAATGACACCACAAAGTACTACTGAGGAAAACAAAAAAACAACACTACATAATCAGATTCCAGAAGAAGCAAATTTTTGCAGGCCCCATTAGATAAAAGGCAGACATATTTACAAGGAAATCCAACATAAAATACAATGTACTACTAAAAATTTATGCAGACAGAAAAATAGATGCCTGGTTACTGTTCATCCAATAGCATTCATAGCATTTTACTGTAGGTCTTAGCAGGATTTACAATTCAGGTTATTTAAAAATAGTAAGTATATTTAGGGCTTTTAGAAAATTAGTAAATAAAGCAAGTTATTAGGCATCTGTTATCTTTCTCCTTAATAATAAGTCTATAAAATTACAGCATATGGTGGGATTTCACTTCAATCTATTGAAAAAACAGAAAACCATTACTACTCTAAAAAAGGGGTATTTCATCAACAAGAATAAATAAATTGATCAACTGAAAAGAAAATCATTCTGTCTACCTTCAAATTCCCTTCTTCAACCTAAAATCTAAAAGTTCTTATATAACTCCTCCCTTTCTAAACTTTTTCTCTCCACAGGACTTTACTTTATACTCAAAAAAGTTGTTCAATAGGAAATCCAGCTAACCAGAAGGCCTAATGTCCTAGTAAGTCTCTGTTACATCAATTTGATGTGCTTACAATCAAGTCAGGAATAAGGGCGATAGAATCATCATCCTTTGTTACCATAAGTTGATATATTGATACACTATAAGAATAACAATACAACTCAACCGGTATTAAATAGGAAATTAATCTCCAGTGAGTGTGCAAAGCGTTTAAATTGTGGGCCCCACATAGGACAGTATCTCACAGAAACAGGACCAACTGATATTGAAGGAGGAACTTTAAAACAGTGGGGCACGTGTGGACCTCCTCAATCTTAACATGTAAAGTTTCAGCCTTTTTAAATTCTAACTAACTGCTAAAATTTGTCTGATTTACATGCCAAGATGAGGGCTCACATGTTCTGATTGAACCAAACTAGGTAAGGCCCCCAGTGTGGGGGGCACAATTAAAGGGGTTTGCAAGTGATCCCTCTGAATTTTCCATCTAAAGACACTTCAAAACCAGTGAGAGATCATTCCTCAGCAGTTGCTCCAACAACACCACGGAAAACTCATGAAACAGAACCCTAATAAAGTCTAACACTTAAAAGAAGACAAGCTATGGAAACCTCTACTTAGTAATGACACAAAGGGCGAATACAAGAAAAGCAGAACGAAAAATGAGTGGCATCATCCCAATTTGACTCAAGGATAGAATGAGTATAAATCTGATGCAGACAGAGGTGAGTGGTACTCACCCAGAATATTGCCCACATTATCACAAGTAGATTAAACATAGTTATATACTTATAATAGAAGTCTTTTGAAGTTTAGTTAAAGGTTATTTAAATAACTCTTTTCTAATCAAGTAGCCAAAAAATCTCTAAAGGCCCTCATTATAGTATGACTAGAAATTTAAGGTTTAAAAATGTAATTGTCCCCGGTTAACTTTGGTTAGGGACACAATACTACCTCTGGTTGGATCATAACATGATATTAAAATTGGGAAGTTCATGTAGGCAACGAATGGCACTGGTTTTTACAGCCAGGTGCCCTTTCCTGACAACCAGATGCCCTTCTGGAAAAAATACACATCCAAGGGAAGAGAAAATTAGGTTCAGTTTCAGTCAATATACCAATGAACAGAAAAAAATTGTTATACATACGTATTTGTATAATTAAAATTCGCCACCTGCCAAACTGTGTAACAATTAGTTAAACTTTATTAGAATTCATGTGATAATGTATATGTAATACTTGTCTTCATTTAGGCATTTTAATTGAGCCATATATGCAAGGCTTTCAACCATATGGGAGGTCATAAACCATATTCTTAGGTTTACAGAAATTGTACTGTCAAAGATAGTACACTTCATTATGTAAATACGTTTTGTCAACATGAGAAGGAAGGAAGAATCCTAAAACTGAACAGAACTTTACTTTTTTTTTTCTCTCCTCTCTTTATTTGCATATCTTCTTCATTATGAATGAATAAACTAAACCCTTTATTGGTCATTTTCAGTTTCATATATTTTCTTCTCATCTACTTCCTTCTTCAAAGCAACTCCTATATCAATATGTTCCTTTCGTACAAAAACAAATATATTTTCTCATTTCTACTCATGTCAACTCTGATGTGAAAAGTGATATGGTAAAACCTGAACTACAATCACATTGCATCATAAAATAAGCTTCATACACAGGATTATGATCAATCATAAGAATGCACAAAAGCAAAACCTGGAGGACGCCATATACTGGAACACCATTTTCTTGCAAAACTGATGGATTTAGCATCGTAACAAGTTGAAAGAGCAAATCTGGTTGGGAATCAAAAAGATCTGGCAGGGTTTTGCGCATAACCTATACATAGAAACACAAGATTTTTAGTTCCATCTATCTTCATTAAGATTTCCCAACATATTCCAATTTGAAAAGCCAAATAAACCAACTTGCCTGCTCAAAAGCAAGGGCTTCACTACCTGGAACACTGTACCAACACTTAGGTTCCCCCCTAAAGACAAAACCAGAGACATTTAAAATATGGGAAAGAATAAAAAAATCACGTCAAAAGTACAATTTGATTTTAGTTACAACATAAATTGTTATTCTCCTAGTGTTGTGCTAAATCAGTTAAAGAAAAATAAACCATCCTAGCTCACTGTCCACTTTGACCTATATCATCTACTCTTCTTGTTCTTTCAAAATAATACAGACCAAATAACATTAATATAGACCAAAATATAAAAAGTTAGACAAATACCAAACCAAATTAAAGTGTTGATTTACTTCAAAACTAATCCAAGTACAATAATAAGAATAACAATTAAAAAAAGCTTGTTGGATTCTAAAGAGATAAAGAAGAAGCAGAAGATCACCATCCACTTAACTCTCTTATTTCTCCCTACTTGCAATAGGACTTTGACAAGTATCTAAGCCCTGACCAATTCGAAAATACCTCCTACCCCAATGATACTGGAATAGGAAAGAAGCTGATTAGCTTCATCCCACTAGACAAAAGTAGATGGTATCATTAGAAATGAACACATTGGAGGAGTTGATTTCCCCATCTGATATAGTAAATCATCATGGAACTCATGAAGGAAAACATAAACACCTAAAGAGCCTTAAACTATATCCGGAAGAACAAGCTTGAATTACACCAGGAGAATAGCAGCAGAATGTTACAAGAGTGTGTTGGACATAAGTTCTAGCACCAGGGACATCTTCGTAATTTCAAGATAAACAGGGCCACTTATATTATTTTTTATAACTCAAGCCGGCCCCAAAAATTCCAGAAAAGTTATCCCATCAGAGCATAACTGATTTCCAGTCGCAGATTGGACCAGACAGCCCAGACTTCCCGTTGGAAAAATTATTAAATAAATATTATTAAAAAATATTTACCAAAATGTCGCTGAGAGAAAAATATTCACCAAAATGATGTTCTAACATACCACACAGCACCAGAGTGGCAATTGGCACCTGCGTGATTTTTATAAAAAAATTGATTGATTTTGTTGCTCCTAGTGGTGACGAAACATAAGTTTTGTCATCGCCATCAAAAAAACTAAGCAGAACCTAATTTCGTCAATCTAACTGATGAAATTACCAAAACAGTCATCCTTCACATTCTTCACCTTCCGTCACTTCCCCAAAAACAGACAAAGGGATCAATCCAACACTGCTTTCCCGATTCTGCCAATCTGCACAACTTTTACTTCAAACGGATCCTCATGGATTTTTTCCCACAGTGGAAGAAATCCCACGCTGCCAAGGAGAAGATGATCAGCAAGACAGAAGTTCCTGCCGATGGACCAGGTTTTTGCTTCCAGCCTCACTGCTTTCATTGAATGGCTTAAACCACGGTCAATACCTTCTCCGGCAACTGCTTACCTATCTACTGGACAATGACTTCATTTGGCAGAGCCTCTTTTACATAATCAGCAAGGACACGGACAGGAGCAGATTTTTCATGAACAGACCATCTGCCCTCCTGAATTTCTAAGCAGCATAGAAGAGTCGACCAAATTGAAGAAGGAGGAGGGCCATGAAGAAACAAGCAAGACAGCTACTGGGGCTTTACGGATAGGGTTACTGTCTTCATGGGGATGTGGTAATTAGAACTGCAAGTGGTCAAACACGGAGGATGATTCTTCTTAGACAAGCTTCGATGATGGTTCTTAAAGCAGTGTTTCATCCTTTATAAGGACAAAAAAGATGTTTCATCATTTGAAGTGACAAAACTAAGCAAAATTATTGGAAAAAAAAAGCCGCGCAGACCACCAATTGCCACGCTGGCACCTGCGTGGCAGGTCAGAATACCATTGTGGTAAATATTTTTCTCAGCGACTTTTTGGTAAATATTTTTTTAATAATATTTATTCAATAAATTTCACTTTCCTGTTTAGTTTAGCATCTCCTATATTTGGCAATATTGCTACCTAAGTTTTAATTTGTAGTGACTTAATAGGTTTCGCGGTAATCATACTCTATATGTCAGTAGAATCAATTTTGGGAAGTCCTTAGTATAGTAAAATTTTGTTTTCATAGGGGGCGATGATGCTCCATAAAAACAGAGCACCCACCAGTTGTAAAATTCAATTTCTTTTATTCAAGAAAAATTTTGTTTTCTCTCTTCTGAAATTTTAGTACTTCTTTTATTTTCTTTGTGAAACCAGACCGTAATTAATCTGAATTTAGTGCTTGGATCAGAACTGAGCTGAACCCTACTCTATAAACTGAAGACAAAACCAGATAAAAACTCTGGGAAGGGCGGACCCATAATTTAATTCAAGGATTTAAATTGAAGTCTACTTAACAATTTTCCAAAATGGAACCTTAGTATCCTCTTTTTGGAATATAAAAATAAGAATTCCAGCTTGAGAGTTAAAGAGAGAGAGAGAGAGTATAATTTCAAAATCTCGCGATAAGAATATGATACAAGACGATTCGAATGTCTGATGGTTGATACTTCACATATCAATCATGGGATAAACTACATGCACTTTCTCAAAAATAATAGGAAGTTGTTGCAAAACTTTTATAGTAATAACAAAGCATTTGCAAGTTGCAAGTAGAAAATTAGTAGCGAATATAAAGGAAAGGATTGATATGTATTTTTAGTTCATTCAAAATCAGCTTATCTTTTGGGATCCAATGGCTAAATAGCATGGTATTAGATTCGGTAATCTCAGGAATTCATGATATCAATCCTGAGGGGAGATATATAATCCTCATTCTATGGCCTTGCTTTTGCGTTTCATACTGAGACCGAGCCTAATCAATTTAAGATGTCAGGAGTGTGGTTATGCCTTGTTAGTTTGTTTCCCATAAACATAAGCTCTTAGCTTCTGCAGGCTATATAACATAAACATAAGTGAAAATACTGGCAAGACTGAACCATTCTCATGGTGAAAAAAACAAACAGTTGTAGAGTTAATAAAAAACTGAACGGCTACGGATATCCCTGTAATATGCAATGTGTTGCAGAGGGGCAGGAACACCGTGCCTATAATGCCTGTGTTGTATAGTATGGCAAGCTTCTGAATAACTCTCATGCTATCGAAAAGAGAAGACCTTTCTTTGTTTGAGCGCCAGTTTAAAGTTCATATTTTGATCAGCATTTTAAATAAGCCTCTATCACACGGAAATCCTTCTTTTCCTCTCTTACTATTGTATACAGTTTACAAGGGTTAAATACAGATTATTAGAAAGCAAAACAAAGGCATCCTCAAATTCAAATCCGATAAAAGCATATCATCTGCGAGAGATGAAAAAAAGCTGTGGCTACGTACCAGTGGAGGTAATTCATAGAATAGAAGCAATGATCCTCGAAATGCCAACAGAAGGATGAAAACAACATCCCAATATAAAGCCAGGGAACAATGACGCCAGTTATGTTATCATGTACAACCTTAAGCATCGAATCTTCTAATTTGGGCAAGTTATTGAGATTCCATGGGCTACTTGAATACTTGCTCCAAACTTCTGGCTCCGAAGATGCAGGTACTGGATCATGCTTACGGGGAAACCCACTTCCGTATATAGAAGTATCCAGATCATTTCCATACATCACTTCCACTTCCCCCACCGACCCCTCCACAATCTCCCAGAATTGTTTTTCTATCTGTGATCGAGTGGGACATGTGGTCCCAAACCATTTCTTCTTGGCTCGCTCTGCCAGTCGCCTAAAGGTTTCCAGAGTGAAACGCTTGCCAGGTACAAAACCAAAGGTGTCCTTGTTAGAATTTACACATTCCAAGCAATACCAGTTCCCAGCTGGGACCTTTTCTAGAGGAGGTGAAAGACAATACAAGTGCCAACCCTTATTACACCTATCACACAAAAGCATAACTTCTCCATGTAACCCACTTTTACATTGTTCACATATTTGATCCAGCTCCTCCTCAACCACCTTAACGACCTTTATCTTTTCCCCCTTCAGGTTCTTCCGTCTCTTCCTACCACCCAAAACAGCAGACAAGCCGCTATCCTCAGCTTTCTTATTATAATGACCCCTTTTACAGTTCTTTGTCTGGTTTTCATGACTCAGTTTATTCAGATATTCCTCATAGTCGTACAAATGCTCTCTGTACAGTTGAGAAAGAACATGCTTTGAGCATTCTGAGATCTTTTTGGCAGAAGATATAAACCGAAAAACATCCCCCCATTTCTTTTCCTTAACAACTGTATCATAACCCCCATAGCGTTTCACAGCATTGAAAAGCTTACATAGATCCAATTCTTGTCCGTCAAATAATGGCCTTTTTTTCAGTTTCCTCCCTAACTGACTTTCCAAAAACCGGTTGTACTCCAACTCAAATGTCTTTGGGTCACATGAAGCTGCCCGAGCCTGCAACTGATGAATGGCCTGCAACTTGGTTGGAAATGTGAAGGAACCCGCATCTATTGCAAATGGAGGTTTCCAGCTCTTAGGAGGGACAATTCGACATATTCCATACAACTCAGCCTCTGACCTGATCTTTTCTAAAAACTCCAAAGGGTTACTAAATTCCTCTTCTGTAGGATAGTATACCGGGGCTGGGGGTATATTTAGAGACCCAGAAGAAGTGCTACTTGGACAATTTCCTAGGACCCCTTTCTCGACTGCCCTAGGTTTTCCTTTTCCCATCTAAGATAAGATGCAGAAACCACATCTGAGTTAAAATCAAAAGCTGCACGACACAAGAATAACATCACTTGGTTTGATTTCAGAGGCAGCTCAAGTTAAATCAGCTAAAAATTCATTTAATCAAAACATAAAATCATTTTGTTCAAATTTTAAGTCAACCAAAAAAAAACAACTCATCAGTCTGGCATAAACAACTCATCAGCTAGTTCAATACCTCACACTACTAACAAGTATCCCTACTAACTAGTAATTAAAACCAAAAACCATAAGTTGGGCAGCATATATGCGAAGAAAAAGAAAAATGGATAAGAGCAGTAACGAAACAGGTGTTTAAAGTTCAGTACTTCAAAAATAAATAAATAAAAATATCACCCTTCCCAGAAAAAAAAAAAAGCCTAGTCAATTTGGAGAGTATATAGCAAATTTAGCTAAAACAAAGTATACAATCCATTTCTGCCCATTGGAGTTCAACAACACACACAAGTGAACGAAAGCAGGTACCTACACTGAAAGCCGCAGCCTGATCTAACACAATGGAAGTGAGACTATATCATACAATGGTGCACAAAAGAAGCAATTTTGTGTATTTACAAAGGCAATACTCAACAAAATCCGATCAATAAAGTAGAAAAAATGGTTAAACATGCTAGGGTTTCAGCACAATTGTAATTAAAATAGATAATGCTCAACATCTAAAACTTTTTCCGATCCAAAAGTAGGTCAAAAATCAACATAAAAATCAAACAAAAAAGGGGAAAATCGAGATATTAAAACTGCACATGATTAAGATCAAAAAATTGATCAGAGTGTCCACCTTTTTTTTTTTCCGGTTCTAGGGTTTCAGTACACGAAAGAGGGAGAGAACTGTTGCCGGAAAGGAAGGAAGGAAGCGACCACCCGGCCTGTGGGCGGAAGAAAAAGGCGATAGACGGACGTGTAGGAAAGCCGGCATGCTTTTGTTAAATATAACGGAAATGCCATTCTGACTGACGCCTGGCTGACGCTTTGCTCGGATCTAAAAGATCTCCTACCGCAGGATGGGGATATTTTTCCGTGTGGAATTTGATACGGACGCTGAACTAGTTCGTTGGGTGTGGGGCCCACTACTTAACACCTAGCCATAATAACAGTGCAAATTTCGACAAAATTAATGGTACTACGAGAGTACAACTTAGGGTTTGCTCCTGCTTTACTCGGATAAACAGTGTCCTCATTAATATCATATTTTTATTATATTTTATTATTATAATATAAAATAAATTAGTGTAATATAAAATTTGTAAATTATTTAGGGTTGTTTAGGTGTTGGATTTTTTTTTAGAAATGAAAGTGGAATTTTTTGAAATTAATTCTAAAATTTCACCCTCAAATGTGAAGTACGATTAGTAATAAAAAAATTTAGAATAAAGTTGGATATCGTATCAAACTTAATTTTAAAACTTTAAACTAATATAGCTCTCCCTCTTCTGAACTCAAATATGCACGTTTGTAGTACTATTACACTCCTAAATTCGAGTTCTATTAAATAATATCCCACAAAGGTATGTAATTTTAAAATTTTAAAATGGGCCCTACCTATATAGGATACTTTTTAGGATCAAATCGATATGAGAGGTAACCGTTGAAAGATAACAAAATTTGTAATTTTCAAAACGGGGGTTGAGAGCTGAAATTGACAGAATCACCTCATGAGATGATTCCAATCGATTTCGACTCGAAACAACTTGGAATCAATTTCTAGGCAAAATTTTTGATTTCGCTCACCTTCTATACATAAACATGATTGCGATAATTCGAGTCGGAATTAAGGTGGAATCAACGGAATATTACAAAAATTTCATACACAAAAAGTCCCTTAGTATTAGACCCATATTTTATAGTATTAGACCCATATTTTATACTATATTAATGATAAAATAAATTTTAAAGGGATTTAGGTTTATATGTAAAAAGTTTTTTCTCCCCTAGTTAAGCTGAAAAATCATCCGCTTAGCCTCAAATGGGTTTATGGTTTAAGTTGGTTATGATTAACTATCACTTAGGGTACCAAATTAAGATAAATAATAGTGTATTTATAACTAAACCATGATACCATTGTTAAGAACCCTAAAATCCTCTTTTTATCCATAGGTCAAGCAACTATTCAAATTTGCCACTAGAACCTTAGCTTAATGGGTTGACTCAAGATTTATTACCCTTGACAGTTTTAAAAACTAAAAATACGAAGTGTCAATTAAGATAATTGGGCCACCTTATATTTTAAATTAAAACAAGCTTAACATTCTTCGACTTGGAACAACTTGAGCTGTATAAATAAAATCTTCCACTTGGCTCAATCAAACAAAATTTAATAATAAATATTTTATTAAAAAAATGATCAAGTAGGTAATGAGAAATTTGAAATAACAACCTTCGTATGCACTTATTGTATTGAAAAAAATACCCTTTGTACTTAATGTGGCAATTTTGCTCACACAAAATTACATAAATTAGGGCGATTATGTCATCATATGAGAAAATTCTCTTTTGTGTATCACAATGCAACTAACCCACTCTATTTGAGTGCTATATGTGGCAAAGACATATACATATGAGTGAATGCATGTCATGCCCTGCCACACCCCCTTGACCCGAACCCAGTCAAAGGAAATGCGACAAGGCATGATGAAGTGAAAAAGCTAACCCAAGTGGGATAGATCGAAGTATACAACACTACCCTTTGTACTAAAATGATTAACAAAAGGTGAAAAATTAATTAAAAATTTATTAGTCCAACACATTACCACATAATCTTATAAGCAAAATACTCATCACAAGCCCAAAAAGGTGACAACATGTCTAAGCCATAAAAAAGGTTATCCATATAACATATAAAGTATCACAGTGTTAACATAAGTCATAACATGAATCTATCTCATAACAAAATAACTAGCCCACACTCCATGGTCAAATATAATCACCACCATGCTCGTAAAATAACTTATCTTGAGCACCTACATGACATAAGTATATAGCCCCAAAACAAAAATAACACAACAAGAGGTGAGATTAGCTAAGTAAAGGTTTTTTATAAAGCATAAAGCATCGCATTAAGAACACAACATAATCTTGAAGAATCAGTGCATAACCCTCATGCAAACTAGTGTTAACAACACAAGAGCACATCAACCCCAAACACATTCAACCTATGGGACTCATCTCATTCATGCATCACACATCCTTAAACAACACATGTGTATTATAGTCTCGGTCATATGTCATAAACACATACACACAACTCGTGCATTCATTCAATCTCATAATCCATTCACATCCTGCATGAATAAGTATTATTATTCTATTCACATCCTACATAATCAAGTATAATAATCCACATTCATCCTGCAGTTTTAAGTATTATCATTCCATACATAACATGTGTAAACATAAGCATCATTGTTCCTACACAAAATATATTAATGAGCATTTATAACCCATATGCAACATGTGTAAATACTACGATGAATTTCTCACAAAAGAGAAAAGAACTTGTTCACCCTATTCGAAGCCTAATTAGACTTTGCTCACCCTGAAAATCCATAAAAAAAGTCTAAATTCTTAAAAAGAAAACGGGAGCAGTTTGGGAAAATCCTAACTGAAAGTTGCCCATAATAAGCCGGTGCACACAAACATACTAGCATGGATTCTCAAGTCCAAAAAAGTCACCTTAGTTCATCTCATTGCAACAAATCCACTTATCTCACCCGGGGAAGAAACACGCCCTCAAGGGACACAAACCCTACCCATAAGATTGAATGACCCACCCAAAAGATGAAAAACTGGTGATCAACCTCTGATACAACTAATCCAAAAAAACAACGGCAACCAATCGGCTAATTATGGTTAAACACAATTAATTATGGCTTAAAAAGTCATTCTCATGATGTATACAATATGATACATACGTGAGCAAACCTAAGTATATACAATTATACCCTAATCATTCCTAATGCATGAGTCATGATTCATACGTAACAAATAAAGTCATGTAAGCATAAATAAACATAAGCATACATGGTCATGTTTATAATTAAGCTAAAACATGTAGAACATAGTTTATATATAATTAATGTGGCATGTGAGAAAACATTCATACTTCATTATGGTCATAACCAACTCGAAACATGAATTAGTCACGAAGAAATCATCAAATTTCGGCTTCAAAATCATCACATGCCCATTTACTATGTAGCTGATCAATTGGGCTCTTGGGTTAACCAATCGGTTACAAAGGTTTTCAAAATACATGTTTGTCCTATCGATCGGCCTAGCGGTCCTATCGATCAACCTGACAGGGCAAACAAACAATTGGCCTAGAAACAAAACAATCATCCTCTTCATGCTCAAAATTGAATTGAAAACATTCCAAAAATCCATGATAATTCCTAAATTTTCAAAAAACTTCATATAATCATTATCTAAGTCTAAAACATGTAGAGCTAACATTTCTCACGCTTAAAAAGATATAAACAACATAAAATCATCAATTTTAGAAAAATCAAAATCACTCATCCATAAGCTTCAAGAATATCAATCTACCCACATTCATGGTTCTAAATGCAAGAAAACCTCTTCAAATAAAAATCCCTTACCTCTAATTGGAATGTAGACCCCTTAAATTATCCCCAAGCTCGAGAATCCCTACCTAGTAAATTAGGGTTTCATTAGTACGCCCTAAGCAAAATTTAACTTTTTTCACCAAAAAATAAACTCAAATCAACTAATAGGTAGTAGATCCAAGACCCACTTGAGTTAAAAATGAAAATCACAAGGGTTTCAAATCAAGACAAAGGAACAAGTTTAATATGAAAGAAACCCATAATCCTAATGGAAGAGGAGAAACGTGAGATTATTAGGGCAAAATTGAAAGAAACAAAGAAGGATTAAGGAGATTTTACCTTGGGATTAAGATTTCTTTTTTGAAAATAGGGGTAGAGCACTCCAAGCTTCTCAATCTAAGCCTTTCCCTAAATGGGAAAGGGGCTTATATTACTACTTATAGTAGGTCTCACTACAACAAAATCCACTATTAGCGGCTAATAATAGCCTAAGCTTCGCTAATGACTATTAGCGACGCTTAAAAAGCATCGCTAGACGCATAAAAAATAGTCTCGTCGCAACTGCTCATTAGCGATGCTTAGCAATAGCGTCGCTAATATTAGCGACACTTTTCTAAGCGTCGCTAATATTAGCGACACTTTTCTAAGCGTCGCTAATAAATACTTATTAGTGATGTTTACTAACAATCGTCGCTAATAAGACATTATTAGTGACATTTATACAAATGTCGCTATTATGTTAATATATTATTTAAAAAAATTTAAAAAACATTAGTGACTTTTTATATATGTCGCTAAAGGCTTTTAGCGACGTTTCGTAAACGTCGCTAAAAGCCTTTAGCGACGTTTAACAAAATGTCGCTATTAAGTTTTAAAAAACAGAAATTAAAGCAAGCGTTGCTAAAAAACCATTATTAGCGATGCAATAAACACCGTTGCTAATAATATATATTTATAAAAAAATTTAAAAATACTATCGGAGACGCTTATCAAAGCGTCGCTAAAAAATAAAAAAAATAGTAAATCGGTTGGATCATTGAAGACCCGACCGGTACGGGTCATTGAAGACCCGCTCGGGTCGGTGGTGTACCGCAGAAGCGGTTCGAGAGACCCGCTTCTGCGGGTCGTCTTTAAGTATAGGTTTTTAGCGACGCTTATAGTTACGTCGCTAATAAATGCGTTGTTAATACCCAGTTTTGTTGTAGTGTCTATTTAGTGGGCTAGAAATGAGCCCAATAAAGCTTAAGTAAACCCATATGTATACAACATACCCCAAAAATGAAATTGACCAAACTCAATCTCTATTAAAAAGCCAAGAGAGGTTCGGCGGACCAAGGGGTTGGCACGCAACCCAAGATGGACTAGGGTCCCGAGCTTGGGTCCCACTTCCTTAATTAAAGAATTGAATGACAAAAAATAACACCAATTAGTGTGGCTTTTTGTGGATTAAGCTAGGCACTAATGTTTCCCACCAAAAATTAAAATAAACCCAAGAAAATCATGCTTAAACCAACCCATCACACCAACAAGATCAAAACGAACCAAAAAATTTATAATTGACAATAATAAAAAAAATTAAAACTTACATATCTTACAATGCATGTTGTCACTCATTGTCCACACATTATCTCATACTTAAGTGCACATAAAAAAATGAGACAACACGAAAGAAAAAAAATAAATGCTATGTTGACTAAAAATGTCCAAATGTATGTAAGTTAAATAAAGTGCACGATGAGCTAATAAGACCCATATGCTCCACATGACTTACAAAGAAGGGATAATGTAATGCCAGAGAAATTTTAACATATTTTCTTAAAAAATTAGGAATTTTTTTGTAATATAATAACTATAAATCGAGAAAAATGACGAAATATGAAACCTATGAAATTGTTTTATAATTTAAAACATTATCAATTTTTCCCATATAATTTTTTTCTTTTCAATCAAACATCGTACGACCAAACCAAACAATTTGAGGCGCTACTAACAAACAAATGTATGAAATAAATTGCAATGATCATAAACTTTAAATACACCATTCCAATCATCCCTGAGTACAAGTCCCATAAATAGTCTATTGTCTAATCCAAAATACAAGTCCAGAAAGTATAAACACTTTAATTTCTATCTCACCCAATACATTAGATTGTGGCACAAATAATAAAGACTTGCAGTGAGTCAAGGGTATACCTGAGCCAATGGAAATCAATCCACCCATGGAAATAAGCGTCCATCTCGAGGAGCTTTTCATCCCAAACCTGCAAAAGCCTCTTGAACATCGAGGCTAAAAAAAGGGGAAATGAGTATTTTCATACTTAGTAGGAAAATACTCAATATGAGAGTTCTAAATAGTGAACTCTGTAAGTTCATACATAGATGCATTTATGCAACTCAGACATGAAGCATAAAAACATACAAATACATAAGTCACATAATATGATAATCATGCACAAACACATACCATCATACCATTTTTACACTTACTCTTACACTTGCTCTTACACTTACAGTCTTACTTGTACAATCCTACACTTACAGTCTTACTTGTACAATCTTTACACTTACAGTCTTACTCAGAACATTCTTATAGTCTTACTTGTAGTATCTTACTCAAATTTTTACTCTTATAGTCCTCCTTCGAAACATAAGCTTACAGTCTTGCTCATAAACATAAGCTTACAGTCTTGCTCATAAACATACGCTTACAGTCTTACTAAAAAACATACGCTTACAGTCTTACGCAAAAACTTACTCTTACAGTCTTACTCAGAATCTTACAAACTTACTCAAAACTTACTCATACAGTTGTACACATATTATCAATGATTGAAGCTCGTTACAATTAATAAGCTCCATCGTTAAAATAGAAAAGAATGCCACTAGGGCATCACCTTAACCTATAGGGAATAACTGGACGTCATGAACTTTTTCGAATGCAAGGCACACCTATGTTTATGGGGCACAAGATCAAACAGGTAAGAGCAGTTCCATAATACAACTTACCTCAGCGCGCAAATGCCCACACTCTAGGGGCCATACAATGCCAACTAAGAGCGGAAATCATACAATGTCACTCTTGGGCCGAAATCTTATAGCTCTATTCTTAGGCAGAATCATACAGTATCAACTAAGGGAAGAAACATACAATGCACATCAAAAAGTCTGGGCTTACTATAGCACCAAGACAAAATAAAAAACATACATTGCTCTCAACAGAGCATCAAATGTCTGGGCTTAGATACAACACATAGACAATATATTGTGGGATAAACACCATGATTAGACATAAGAAATGTTCAGCTGACTCATTATCAGCTAGCTCAAATATAGAACTTATCCATCGAAACCCTCAAGTCTCACAATGCTATCATATTAGTTTTGCTTATAATTCAAGTTTGAATTAAGAAATTTATGATGTACAATTATGCCATAAAATTCTTCTGTCTTATAGTTTTCTACTGACCAATCCAAAGCTGAGCTTGTTTTGAAACCCCGGTTCGTCAGGGCAACAGACTTCACTTAACTAGTCTATTTCATAATCATAACTCACTGTACACCAAATTCTTACATACTCCGCCATCCACCTTATGGCCAAAATATCTTTCTCAGAAGTCATGAAACTAAACCCCTTGGAGATAACTCCTATTATCAACCTCTTACTAATACATCACATATTGTTCTTATTTTTCACTTCATAATATGTACGTTATGCTTGTATAATTATGTTGTGCACTCTTACTATTTAACATTCCCCCATAAGACTACAAACCTGACTCTGCTTACTGAACCCCAATGTATGCTCCAATCCAAACCAAATTCATCTACTCCAATCCTCGCCCGTTAAACTTACATCCTCCATCTTCCGTCATACAATTACACATCCACAATAAATCTATATCAAACCCTCTGTCACCTCTTATGTCCATTGCCCATCCATCTGCCCCACTCACATACATATATCTATTACACAAGTGTATAGTCATTATACATACGTATGTCCATCACACATATGTATAACATACTCATAATTCCATACATAGTTTATCAACATACTCGCTAGCCATCACTATCACACACATATTCCACATACATAACACATACTCATGCTTACATGTATGTCATATTCAAAAGTAAACCTACCATATTTCAATATTTTGCCCTCATACATCATGCAATTGGATTATTATTTAACATCCAAAGCATTGAATTATGCAATCCTAGCATGCTGCTAAATATTTAAAGCATGCTTCATGAAATTACGAGTTCAAAGCCCCCTACCTCATAATCCATGATGTTTGATGGTGAGCACACGATAGTGGCTGCGTTGGCAATAGAGTTGGTGGCCAAAAGCATCGTCTAGTTGAGATAGTTGTTGTCCCAAGGTTTAAGAAGCACCAGAAGTAATCTCGGCCAAATGGGGTGACAGAAGTTTATGCGGCAAAATCTATGTTCCACAGCTGCATACTAGGGGCAGTCGAGAGAAAGGTCATACCGACAACGAGTGGCAAGTGTGACCAAAAATCAAGGGTGGACTAAATGGAAGTTGGTGGGCAGCTAAGAAGCACTCAACCGAGAGCAAGACTCAAAAATCGGTCATGGATAGCACCCAACGACATCAATTTCGTGTCGTCAAGGGCCCACAAAATTGTGGAGGGAAGGGGTACAGACTCAAAGACAAAGGAGAGGTGGAGAAGGGCTCTAAGGGTCAAATCCAAACAGGAGGAGCAAAAACAACACCTACACCCTAAATTGCACATGCGACTACTTGCACGTGCAGCCAAAGGGGAGGGGGAGAGAGCTAGACGTAGGCAGCCCCCAAAAGAGTGACTAAGCTAGGTCCAAAATATGATAGCCAACTGAAGCGGTGACATTGCCAATTGCCACCCACAACCAAAACAATTGGTGCATGCAACTGTGCGTCTAGCACGACAGAGGGCATGAGGATATCTCGGAATCAAGCTGAGGCAAAGTGAAGGCCGGGGGGCATTTGTCGTGCCAAGGCCGATAGAGGTATCCCCCATTATCTCGAGGTCAAGGCAAATCAAACCAAATAGGTTGGAGGTCATTCTATGGCCGATGGCGGGAAATGAGCACTATAGGGGTTGACATACGGACGGGATAGACGAATAGAGAGGGGCTAGGAACTGGTTGCCCCTTGTCATCACCTAACCCAAACGATGGCATACAAAGGCTGACTGGCCCAATGGCTAGTCACCAATAGTAGCTATAGCCAAAAATATATTGGACAAAACGTCTTGTCCCATGTTGGAGAAGAGGATAGGGGGAGTGAGGGTCGACTGTGGTGGCCCACAGCCGACATTGGTGCGGGGTGGAGACTGCCGAAGGTGGATACCCCCCACTCCCACCGTCGCCAAACTGGGGCAGAGCCATAGCTGTCGGATGACCGATGGTGATGGCCAAAATGCACCTAGATCATCTGGCCGAGTGAAATGGAAAACACAAAAATAGGGGGACGGAGGAGAGGAGTGGAGAGGACGGAGAGGTTGATTTGGGCTAGGGAAAGCAATCACCTATTGTCACCAGGCTGGGGCAAAGCTAGATGAAGGTCTAGTCAAACAAGTCCAGCTTTCGACTCGAGGCGGCGATCGTAATGCTTAAACCGGATAGAAACAAAAAACAGGGGAAGGGCCGATTCATTGAGGGTCAGCCAAAGAGGAGCAACGGGTGTGTTGGGGTGGTAGCCATGCCATCACCAAGCCATGGCTAGCCCGACAAAGGTCGACCAGAGGTCACTAACTTGTGTTATCATCAATGCTGCCTCGCACAAAGAAAGAACAAAGTGAGAGGGGGGTACTGGGCAAGGCTAAGCCTGAAGGGACAGGGGGGCTGGTAGGGCTGGGTGGAGGCAGCAGCCTCACCATAGTCAGTCAAAGGCTTGTCAGATAGGGCCAGGTCAGAGGCCGCTGACTATAGCGGCCTCAATCAGAAATGGAAGAAGCAGGGGGTGGTTCCAACCCGTCCCAAAATGGGAGTGGTGCGCCTTTTTTTTTTTTCTCATTTTCTCTCTTTTTTTTCTTCCTTTTTTGTGTCGGAAATTGTTGTGGTGCACTAATGCACCACAGCAATGACTGAGCTCCATACCCGACTCTACAGGTATAAATATTGAGGTAAAATACATGAAAATAAATATGCCAAAGAGTCATATTTTCCCACCAAAAATGATAAAAAAAAACAAAAAATCATAGAAAAATTTGGGACGTTGCATGTAATCCCTTATTGAATCAACAACCGTTAATTTAGTACCTATATACTCAATAACAATTGTCTCTTATTTAACACAATCCCTAACAACAAGATACTTAATGTGGATGTGCTTACTCCGACTTCCACTCTTGTTTTTCTTCATGAAGAATATAGCAACACTATTATCACATAACATCTTTAATTTCTTAGAAATGAAATCTATAATAGTAAGACCCATGATAAATTCATGAGCCAAGTAGCATGTGGCGTGCCCTCATAATAAACAACAAACTTTGTCTCCATAGTCGATGAAGCTATAAGGGTTTGTTTGATACTTTTCCCAGAGATAGCACTGCTTGCCAAAAGGAAAATATAACTCGATGTTAACTTTTCTGTGTCAACACAACCAGAAAAGTCTGCATCTGTGTAACCAATCAGCTCCAAATGATTAACATGTCTATATGTAAGCATGTTGTCCTTTGTTCCTTGTAGATACCTCATAACCCTATTTGCAGCTCTCCAACGATCCAACCCTGAATTTTTTTGGTATATACTCAACATTCCCATGGTAAAGGCAATGTTGGGTCTTGTATAAACCTCCAAGTACATCATACTACCAACAATCGATGCATAGTGAATATGCTTCATGCTCTCCAACTCCAAATAATTTTGTGAACACTAGAACAAACCAAATGTGTCATCTTCACATTAGGAATAGGAGCTGCATTGGAAGAACAATTTTTCATGTTAAACTTTTTTAAATCTTTATTGATATAGGCCTGTTGAGACAAACCAAGGATCCTTCTAAATCTATCACGATACATCTCAATCGCAATAACATAGGATGTCTCACCTAAATCTTTCATGTCAAAGTTCTGAGAAAGAAACTGCTTAGACTCGCGCAACATCCCTAAGTCATTTCTAGCAAATAGAATGTCATCAACATGCAAAACCAAAACATGTAACGGCTCCCATTAACCTTAAGGTATATGCATTGATCAACAATATTCTCCTTTTCTTATGGCGAAACCTTCATGTTGAGATAATACACCTCCTCCTCTAGTTCCCCATTTAAGAATGTTGTCTTCACGTCCATTTGATGAGCTCTAGGTCATAATGAGCTATAAGGGCAACAATTATCCTTAATGAATCCTTCATAGAAACTAGAGAGAAGGTTTCATTGTAGTCGACACCATCTTTTTGAAGAAAAACCTTTAGCAACAAGTCAAGCCTTATATCTACTGATGTTACCAGATGAATTTAATTTAATCTTATAAACCCATTTGCAGCCAAGAGTCTTGGCACTCTACGGTAACTCAAAAAGATCCCAAACTTGATTATCAATCATAGATTTCATCTCATCATTCATGGCATCGTACCATTTGTTGCAATTATCTGCATTCATGGCCTGTGAAAATACAACATGATCTTGAATTAGTCTAATAGTTTCCTTAGACTCCTATAGGTATACAATATAGTCAAAAGGGACTACAAGTTTCCTTACTCTTGAGGACCATCAAAGTCCTATTTCATCCACATATAGAGTTATCGTATAATAGGAGCTTCAACAACTTGTTCAGGAGGGGGTGGTGGTGGATAGGGGTGTTCACAGGTAGAAATGGACATGAACATAGGGTTGTCCATGTCCGTCTACCATTTGCATATCCCTTGACCATGTCCGTATGTGTCTGCCCTAGTCTGTATCATACTTTGTCCAAGTCTGTCCGCTAAGGACACGAGCAGACACGAACAAACTTGGACAATATTTTAACACCTAAATTTTTATCCCAATTCAATTTTTTTAGTACCTTTGTAGCATGTTATGATTATTTTAACATGCTACATAGATACTAGATCCATATTTCCAAGATATCCAATACCTACGTAGCATGTTAAGACTGTCCTAACATGTTACATGGGTTTTGGATTCATATTTTCAAGTTGTCCAGTACCTATGTAGCATGTTAGGACTATTCTAATTGTAATGTTCAGGAAATTTCAGGTATTTTTCAATAAATTTCCCTGATTTTTGCTAATTGTTTTGGATTTTTTTGTGGGATTTGCAGAATTGGGGTATATAGAGCATTTTTGGGCTATGCAAAAAGATTTGAAAGGGCCCACTGCAGGGCCAATTAGGTGGTGGATGAACCCCTTATTTTAAGTTAGTTTAAGCCACCTAGGAATCCTTCTCCTACTTAATTTCGTCCTTATCTAATTAAGCCCTAATTTCTCCCTTGCACATATGAGTTTTCCACCTAATCCTAGCCCTAATTGTGCTTTGGAAAAATCTAGAAGACATTGGGAGGAAGATGGTGGGTGACGACGAAGCTCCGGTGGCAGTGGATCAACGATAAATCGGCAATTAAGGTAGGATCGTCATCTTAGTCTTTGAGTTAAGATAATTAAGTGTTTTATGGATTAGCCGAGGTGAAGGTAATTAAACATAGATTGCATAAATAATTGTAGTTGTAATTTTACAAATTTAACATAGGAGACGTGGGTGCAGATGGTGGCCACCAAATGGCCATTGGACGGCCGACCATCGATTCATCGGTCCTCAACCCTCTCTTCATCGTGTCCGGCTAGGACTAGCAATCACAGCGGTCGGAGACCGTCGACCATTGATTTTTTTCTCTACGTGAACTATTCATATCAGGAAAGAGGGGGAGCACTAGTAGTGTGAACCACTGGAGGGGGGCCTTGTCGGGTCGTGGCCGTCCGCCCTCCTTTTTCCTTGTTGAGTGACAAAGACCCGTTAGGTAGGCCTTGGCGTTGCCGTGCGGGCCTCTGTTAAAAAAAAAAGAATCATTTTTGGTGAAACAAAGGATCTGGGGAGGAAGAGGAACTGGCTGCACGAGGCGCCGATTGGCGGTTGGACGTGTTGTCATTTCCGTCTCACGGGGTTCCAACTAGTAGCGGTGGTGTCCCGCCTTTCTGGCTAGGGATCCACCGTTGGGGGCCACCTTTTTCTTCCTCTTTCCCCCGACCAGGTTTTGTTTTGGAGGAAGAAGACATTGAGCCAATGCACAAGCCGCCGGATGGCAATTGGGCAGGTGCATCATTGCCTCCATCTCCTTAGGTTCGGGTGATCTAGGGTGGAGTCCAGCTAGGGATCTGCCATCGGGGGATGGGGGGGCATCCTTTTCTTCCTCCCCCCCAGTTGGTTGTCTTCTAAAAATGAAGACAACCAGCTATGGGCCAGGCCCGTTGTAATGTCCCTGAATTTTCTACAATTTTCTGTGATTTTCCTGCTATTTTTCTGGTCATTTGCGGCGGGAAAATGTGACGCTACGGCGTATTCGTATTTATATATTTTTCCCTCATATTTATACCCATATAGTCGGGTGTGGGGCTTAGTCGCAGGCCGCGGGCCTCGCTGTGCGCTTACAGCGCGAATTTTGGACTTATAACGTGTAACCAGTGAGTTAACGCGCATTAGGGACATGGATAGAAAAATTAAAAAGGTGAATAGTGAAAAATCGACTTTTAAGTCGATCACAGTAAGTTTCGTTCCAGAAACTTACAGTAAGAAGTTTTCACGTCCAGAGAGAATGGAGAGAAACCCAAGCCCATTTCCGGTCGCTCCGTTCTCCCTCCTCCATCGTCGGATTCCGGCAGTTCTTGTCCTGATCTGCTTTGCCTCACCGCCACGAGTCCATAGACACCGGCTATGACCGCCGCCACGGCCTCTTCGCTCCTACACGAGGTACCGAACCTTTTTCGGGAATTTTCTCTCCTTTAATCCCGTTTTTGAACTGTGGGTGTACGGTTTTGACGTCGTTTGCGGCCACTCTCAACTAGACTTATGTTTAGTTGGCCGCTAGGAACCCATAGGCACTGGCTAGAGCCGCCGCCGTGCTTTCTGCGCTCTGCTGTGAGCTGCCAAACTTTTGGTCGGGTTTTTATTCACATTCTTCATCTCACTGTCCGTGAGATTTTTTTGAGACGCCGGGATTTCCGGTCGTCGTCCGGCCACCGGTAGAACTCCGTCCAGCCTACCTCGACCCGGTGTCAGTAGGGGTTTGTCGTTTCCGACCCCGCCCCGCCTCTATTATTTTGCTCTGCCCGATTAGACGCTTTGGGTGCTTCTCAGGTCGCTAGCATCGGCGAGTCGTGGGCCTTTTGGCCATCATGGGCTCCGCCCCGGCTCGGCGACAGTGAGGGTCAGCCCCACTTGGCCAATTACACCTCCGCTCGGAGTGGGCCGCTTGCCTTTGCCATATATCGTGCTAGATGCACAGCCACTGCACTACGTGTGTTAGTTGTGGGTGGCGATCGGCGATGTCGCCGTTTCGATCGGCCACCACTTCCTGGCCCTAGCTCCGTTGCCCCTTTGAGGGCCTTGGGTCGCCACCGTCCGACCCATCTCCCCCTATAGTGGCACTGTTTGGCCGCGTGTGCATATGGCCACGCGTGCATTTTTGGGTCTAGGCGTCGTATTTGTGCCGCCTGACCATTGGATGGCTTTGCCACCGAGTGGAGTTGACCACTAGAGTCCTCCTCCACCTCTCCACTGTCCTCGAGCGTTGCCCCACGCTCTCCGCCCTTATGTGGGCCTTTGTTGACCGAAATCGTCGCCATTGGGTGCTGTCCACGGCCGATTTTGACGTCTTGTGGCCGGTTGAGCACGTCTTAGCCACCGGCCGATCTTCAGTGAGTACACCATCAACATTTGGTCACACCGCCATTCTTGTTGGCATGACATTTCTCCCGGCCGCCCCTAGTGTGCCGCCGTGGATCGCGGGTTTTTACCGCATTGATTCTGACACCTTGTTTGGCCGTGAGTAGTTCCGGCACTTCCTAAATCCTCGGGACAGCAGCTCTCTCAGCTAGGCAACGGTTTTGACCGTCAGCTCCGTCGCCGACGCCGCCACCGTCGTGTGCTCGCCATCGAACGTCATGATTACGAGGTAGGGGAGCTTTGAACTCGTAAATTCATGATAGCATGCTTTGAATGAGTAGTAGCATGCTAGGATTGTATGATTCCATGCTTTGGATGTTAAGTAACGATCTGATTGCATGATGTATGTGTAAGCACAATTGTATGGTATGTTGAAATGCATATGACATGCATATTGGTTGTAAGTACGTTGGATGTATGTAGGTGCTAGTGATGGCTAGCGTGTTTGTTGGTAAGTTTCATACGTTGATTGAGTATGTGCTAGTGATGACTAGCGTGTATGTTTGATGTATGCATGTGCTAGTGATAGCTAGCGTGTACGTTTGACGTGTGTTATGCATGTGCTAGTGATGGCTAGCGTGCATGTTTGAAGTATGTATGAATGTGTGTGCATGTGCTAGTGATGGCTAGCGTGCATGTTCGTAAGTTACGTATGTATGACCGTATGTGTATGTTATACGTATGTGGGAGACATACATATGTATGATGGCCTTTTTGCCTATGGTATGGATATGTGTAAGTGTATGTGGGCAGAGGTATGAGCGATGGACAGTAAGAGGTTACAGAGGCTTTGTCTGAATTTGGATACGGTTGTGTAAGCGTATGACAGATGACAGAGGATAAGAGTATGACGGGTAAGGATTAGAATGGATCAGTTTGGGTTGGATTGTATGTTGGGCGATTGTCAGATAGTAAGAGTGTTCATAATTGTACAAGCATAACGTACACATTATGAAGCGAAAAGTAAGCATAATCAGTGAGGTATTAAGTAAGAGGGCGACAACTGGGTTTGGCTCTGAGGAGCTTAGTGTGATGACATTTGTGTACGATGTTTTGGCCATAAGGTAGATGGCAGAGATGTAAGACTGTAAGATTTTGGTGTACGGTAAGTTTTGATCCGGATATGGACGAGGAAAGGAAGTCTGCTGCCCTGACGAACTAGGGTTTCGATCAGGCTCAACATCGGTTTGATCAGTCGAGGACTGTGAGTTTGTGTGGCATAATTATACCGCATAATGTACTTAATTCAAACTTGAATTATAAGCACAGCTAATGATAGCGTTGTGAGTTTGAGACCTGAGGGTTCGACGGATTAAGTTCCGTGTTTGAGCTAGCCGATAATGAGTCGGCTAAGCATTTATCATGTCTTGCCATGGTGTTTATCCTGCGGGATGTTGTCTGTGTGCTGTGTAGAGCACCAGACGTCTTTTGCTCTGTTGAGAGCGACGTATGTTTCCGATTTGGTCTGTGTGCTGTATAAGCCCAGACGTTTGATGCTCTGTTGAGAGCGTTGTATGATTCCGCCCAAGAGTGGCACTGTATGTTTCTGCCCAAGTGGCACTGTATGTTTTTCTGCCCAAGAGTGGCACTGGCACTATAAGACCCATTATGGTGGGCAATTGTATGGCACTATAAGACCCCTTATGTGTGGGCAATTGTATGACCCCTTATGTGTGGGTGTATGTTTGCGCGCTCAGGTAAGTAGTATCATGGACCTACTCTTACCTGTTTGATCCTGTGCCCCATGAGCACTGGTGTGCCTTACCTTCGGAAAAGTCCATGGCGTCTAGTCACTCCCCGGAGGTTAAGGTGTTGCCCTAGTGGCATTCTTTTCCTTTTCGACGCAGAAGCTTATTAGTTGTAATGAGCTTCAGTGGTTGTTGATATGTGTACGATTATGTGTATGAGAACGACTATAAGCGTATGAGTTTGAGCACGACTGTAAGAGTATGTGTATGAGTATGACTGTATGAGTACGAGCACGACTGTAAGAGTATGAGTACGACTGTAAGCGTATGAGTTTGAGCACGACTGTAAGAGTATGTGTATGAGTACGATTGTAAGAGTAAGACTGTAAGCATATGAATCCGAGCAAGACTGTAAGTGTAAGATGTGCAAGTAAGGTCGCACGAGTAAGTGTAAGATGTGCGAGTAAGGTCGCACGAGTAAGTGTAAGATGTGCGAGTAAGGTCGCACGAGTAAGTGTAAGATGTACGAGTAAGGTCATATGAATCCGAGCAAGACTGTAAGTGTAAGATGTGCAAGTAAGGTCGCACGAGTAAGTGTAAGATGTGCGAGTAAGGTCGCACGAGTAAGTGTAAGATGTGCGAGTAAGGTCGCACGAGTAAGTGTAAGATGTGCGAGTAAGGTCGCACGAGTAAGTGTAAGATGTACGAGTAAGGTCGTATGAGTGAGCATATGATTGTAAGAGTAAGGTCGTACAAGTATGCATATGTTGTATGAGTATGCGTACGATGGTGCTTTTAGTATGTTTTTAGCACGATGGTGCCTTTGGTATGTTTTTGGCATGATGGTGCTTTTAGTATGTTGTTGGCACGATGTTGCATTTGGTATGACTTTGGCACGATGGTGCATTCGGTATGTTTGGATGTGCATGAGCATGATGTTTATATGCTTGAATGCTTCATGTTTGAGTTGCATGAACGCATGTTTTTATGAACTTGTTGGGTTCACCGTTTGGGATTTCCCCTACTGGGTATTTTCCTACTGAGTATGAAAATACTCACCCTACCATTTTTAGCCCCGTTGTACGGGAGGTTTTGCAGGTTGTGTGTAGAGCTCCTGGAGATGGATGCTCATTTCAGCGGAGGATTGATTCCTGTTGACTCAGGTATATGCTTGACTCACTGCGAGTTTATTTGTGCCACGATCCGATGTATTGGGTGAGACGAAACATTAAGATGTTTATTCTGGACTTTCATTTGGATTAGTCTGTGGACTGTTATGGGACTTGCACTCAGGGATGCTTGGGGAGTGTTTTGTATTTAAAGTCTATGATCATAGCGAATTTAGTCGTACGTGTGTTTTCGAGTAGCGCCTGATGATATTTGCTTTGGCCGTACGATGTTTGACCGTGTGATGAAAATATTTAGATGGAAAATGGATGTTTAGTGTTTTAAAGTATAAACTGTTTTATCAGGTTTTGATTTCGTCATTTTTACTCCGATTTACAGACATTATATTGCAAAAATTTTCCGTGAATTTTGAGGAAAATGTGTGAAAAATCTCGGGCGTTACACCCGTGGGCCTAATGGGCCGGTTCCAAGGCCCAAAGCCTGGTTTTTGTAAAAAAAAACTCGTAATGTATAGAGCGGCAAGTTTGGTACATGTAGTCATAACATGGTACATGGCTTACTGTAACGCCCCGATCCAAAAACCGACCCGAGCCGGGGGTCCACAGGGGATAGCCCGCACTCCAGGTTATCCCAAAAATGAATAAAATAAAAACTAGACCACGAACGGCAGACTCAAAGTGCGAGAGTCTTCATGTTCCTCTACACGCATCGGAACTTTAGCGCTTTGTTGTGCGTAGGCCAGAACTAACCTATTTTTATACCTAACTCGGATTGGGCCAACGTTGCCTTGTCGTTGGTTGCCTACGTATGTATCAGATAACACCTATGATGTTACTCCGATACAATTAGATCCGTACGTAGTTCTGCTTATCGGCTATTACATACATTAGGCCATACAAAAACACATACGACTAAATACGTTTCTCCGAATATTTAATCAGAGTCATACGAAAACCCATAAAACACCGGAAACACACATCTCGCTCTAGCACAAAGCCGAGCACCACACAGACACCATCATGTGTCTCGCTCGACCCCAAAGCGGATCTGAACACATGCACACGTCTCGCTCTACTCCAGAGTGAGATCCAACACACCACATGTTTCGCTCTACCCCAGAGCGAGACCTAACACATCATATCCATGCATATTAAAACACGATTGATCATAGCATAGCATATTAGAATACGACGGATCAAAGCATAATGTATATCCTAATTAGCACATGCATTCATATAATTAAATCAGAGGGATGGAAACGCTTACTCCCCTTATGTCCCAAGACGAGTAGTGGCGTTTGGAGATGTTGATTCCTTCTGGGCGTCCTCCCCTTTTGATCCAGAGGCAACTGACGGAGCCTCCTCTAGCACTAGCATGTTTCTCCCATTGCGCCGGAAGGCAACAGACAAAACCCTCCCCTTTCCCGGAGACTCTTTTCATTTCCTGCACTCGTGGGCGGCAGACAAAACCTCTCCTTACTCGGGGATGTTCCTCACACTATATGGCCCTTTGGTGGAGGGCAAAACCTCCCCTACTCCGGGTCACTTCTCTTGATGTGGCCCTGTGACAAAGGATGGAGCCTCCTCTTTCTCCGGGCCTCTTATCTCTCTTTGGGGCATGAGGGTGGCGGACAAAGCCTCCTTCTGCCCCGAGCTTATCCTTCCCATACCCGGAGATACTTTTCTTTTTCCGTGCTTGTAAGCTACGGATAGAACCTCCCCTTTCCCGAGGACGTTTTCCACACTCCATTGCCCTTCAGTGGAGGATGGAGCCTCCCCTACCATGAGCCACTTCACTCGATGTGGCCCAGTGACAGAGGATAAAGCCTCCTCTTTCTTCGGGCCGCTTTCTTTCTTCTTGGGGCACGTGGGTGGCAGACGTAGCCTTCTCTAGCCCCGAGCCATTCCTTCCTTCTAGAGACGCCAACTCAAGGAATGGACCATGTCATTGCATAGATCACCCTCGAATTAGCTAAGAAAGTCTTTGAACGACTCGAATTGGACTTAAAACAAGTGAGAAACGAAGAAAATAAGTTTTTGAATGTAGGAGAGAATGAAGAAACGTGGGAGGGTCTCGAGAACTCCAAAACTGGACGCTCTGGACGCTATTATAGAAAAAATGAATAGATGTGAGGCTGACACATGGCAGATAGGATTGACACGTGTCAATCTCATCTGATGTGTCAGTGACCTTATCCGCTTTGTCAGTTGTCCTATTCGCTACATCAACAATCTTATCCACTTCGTCGTCAGTCCTATCTGCTTGCGTCATCGATCCTATACGGTTCAATATTATTTTATTCAAATAATATTCTAACCTCAAAACACGATAACTCTCTACCCCAAAGTCAAAATTGTGGTTCTTGTTACCAATGGACTCGCGTTGACGAGCCCTTTGAAACAAAACCACACATGGGTAGATTATCACACACTTTTCAAGTGGGTCCCGCCCATGTGACACATTTCCCAAGGTTGTAACTTTCTCTCCCAGCCTCCGTTACACTTACCATGTTTAGTACATATATGTGCAATATGGTACATATAGACTATTTTCAAAATTTAATCCAAATTTCACCGTTCTTTCGGCCTGAGCCCTACCTAGAGATTACATTGGTTCCCTAGTGACTCTTTTTTAGCCTAAAACCTAATAATGATATTGTTGGGATATTTATGAGTTATTTGAGCTTTATTGATTTGTTGTATGTGTATAATTGCATCTTGTGAACTAATGTATTAAGATTAATAAAGATTAATTGATAAGGGTAGAAGGCTTTGGATTGGGGGTTTGACACCTAATCAAGATAAAGACTAAATCACCCTTAGGGGGTTAGAAACCCATTCATGAATTGAAAAAAAAGGTCTTGATTTGGCAACTGACTTGGTTGATGAACCAAGGGTGGTTTTACGGCTTTAACCTAATTTGATGAGACTAATGGGGTTAGGGTTGATCTATGAGCCTAAGCATTATTGATGAGCCTTTGATTTGGCCTTAAAGTTGCACCTCCCCGTTGGAGGGAGCTCTATGTGAGATGGGCTCACCACCAATCTATTGAGAATCGTTTAGTGTACAGGCAGTCAAAGTCACTGACATCCTACTTGATTTGCGTCTCTCATTACTTCTATTTAGGTGTAGTTGCGGGTCATGCCCTTCCACTCCAGTCAGGTCCTTAGGGGCTAGATTCGGAGATAACACATCCTGGTGGATTCCAGGGCTTCATTATGGATGTTCCTTTGTAGGTGGTCAATGGCGAGTGTATTATTTGTCACTTAGGTTGACATATGATGTGTCTGTCTGTCTATGAGATTAAGCGGGTTATTAGTTTCCATAAAGGGGAAACTGATACAAAATTATAATAAGATTGTTCTTGATAAATGGTTCAAGTGAAAACTTAATAGACTTGCATAAAATGTAATGACATTTGCAGTCTTGTTATTCAGCTTTCCTACTAGGTATTAGAATACTCAATGGCCTAGTTTTGCAGGTTCTTTTGGTAAGGACTAACGGGATTGGGACCGGACTTTCAAATTGAGGATGACTTAGCTCTAGTAGGATTTACTTCCATTATTTTAGTACATTTTACATAATTGTAAAATTGGCATGAGAGCCAACTTTGATTAGTTGCTTATTTCCAGACAGATGTAAGAGTTGCACTTAGATGGATGATTTACTTATTTTGGATTTTTAGATACCCTTATGTTATGATATGATTTGTTATCCGTATTTATGAACCTCAATCATCATGACCTAGATATTTAGTCGACTGATTTGAGGATGACTTAGCTCTAGTAGGATTTACTTCCATTATTTCAGTACATTTTACATGATTGTAAAATTGGCATGAGAGCCAACTTTGATTAGTTGCTTATTTCCAGACAGATGTAAGAGTTGCACTTAGATGGATGATTTACTTATTTTGGATTTTTAGATACACTTATGTTATGATATGATTTGTTATCTATATTTATGAACCCCAATAATCATGACCTAGATATTTAGTTGACTGATCTGATTTGATTTAAAGAAAAAAAAATTCTTATGAATTATCATATCATCTTTAAAGGAAAATGTGTTTTAAAAATCCGGGTCATGACACTAACATGCTACATAATTATTGCATTCATGTTTTTAAGTTGTCAAGTACCTATATAGCATGTTAAGACTGTCCTAAGATGCTACATAGGTCCTAAATTTCATTTTTTTTCTAGTTGCTAGTAATAATTACTACTAAAATTTAAAAAAGTGTGAGGTAAGGGTAGTGGAAACAAACGTCCATAGACACAAACAAGGGTATGTCCGCATCTGTAGCTCCCCATTAGGGCAGACAAAAAACTTGGTTTGTGTCAGGTCCGTGTCTGCCCAAGACCAAAAAAATTGTCCATTCTATATAAAAAATGGGTGTGGAATCGGACGAGATATAGACAACGAACAACCATGAGCATCCCTAGTGGTGGAATGATAGGTTAATCTGGAATTACCATAGGTGATATAGTTTGTGATCCTCCACCATATGTGGGTATAATAACTGGAACATGTATTTCCTTAAACACAATGTGTTTTGAGGGAATACTCCCACTGAAGTTGTCATTCTCAAAAGAATGTGCGTTCTGATATTTGACCACTGTAGGAGTGTACAAGGGACAATAAAACTTATAATCCTTAGACCTTCAGCATAGCTAATGAAAAAACCACTGGCAGTCTTAGGGTCAAACTTCTTCTCAAGTGGATTATACACCATAACCTCAATATGACAACCCCAAATGTGTACATGATCTAAACTTGGTTTCAATTCATTCCATAGCTCAAAGGGTGTTTTCAGAACGACTTTCGATGGAAGTCGATTTAAAAAGTACACAACTGTCTTTACGGTTTCACTCCACATATTGAGAGGAAGATATAAGTTACTGATCATGCTCATCACCATGTCTATCAAAGTGCGGTTCCTTCTTTTTGCCACACCATTTTGTTGTGGTGTGTCTGATATTGTGTATTATGCAACAATACCATGTTCTTTTAGGAACTACACAAATGGACTAGGTTTTTGTCCACTCTACGTGCACCTTTATAGAATTTGGTATTTTATTTCCTCTTCCATAATGTCTTAAAAGAATCAAATGCTTTGGCCTTTTCATTTAAGAAATAAAAATACATGTATTGGGTATGATCATCTATAAAGGTAATAAAATACCTTTGACCATTGAGACAAATGTACTAAATAGTGCACACATATCAATGTGTATGATACTTAATTTCTCATTATGCTTCTTTGCACCCTTAGCAAACTTATTAGTCTGCTTTCCTTTTATGCAGTCAATACATGTCTCAAAATAAGTAAAATTCACAGTTTTATAGACTCCTCTCTTACTAATATCTTTAAGCAGTCAATGAAGATATACCCAACCGCCTGTGCCATAACATAGAGGAATTCTTTTTAATAACACTATCTCGAACAGACATCATAGATTGTTAAAAAAACATTTAAGAAGATCTAATATAACCCATCTATCAAGGAACTATAATCAATGGTAACTGAATCTTTAATAATCAGAAATGATGAATTTATAAACTAAAATATATAGCCATTAGGTTCTAGTCTTGACACAAAAATCAAATTCTTTGAAAAACTTAGAATGTAAAAGGTTATCTCTAAATCTAAGGTGTATCCCGTATGAAGAACAAGTCAATATGTTATAACACCTTCAATCTTTTAACACATATTATTTCTTAAATGGATATTGTGCTCACCATTAATCGGTTTCCTTACGTTGAGAAACCTTTGTCATATAGTAGAAACATGGATTATAGAATCTGAATCAATCCACCATGTGTTTTTATTATGAGAATCAGCATAATTAGATTCATAACACATGAAAGTCATGAATTTACCACCTTTCTTCGCAAACCACTTATGATATTTAGGGTAATCCTTTTTTATGTGTTATTTTTTCTTGCAAAAAAGCATTTGGTTTCTTTGGTGATGCCAATAGACTTCATTGGCACACCTTTACTAGTATTCTTATTTGGAGAACCATGACATCACTTTTTTGTCCTTTATTATAAACTAGGTTGTCACTTTCTAGCTTCTCTGGCTTCAATCTCCCTTCTTCCTGGGCATGCATACTTAGAAGGTCATTAACTAACCACTGAATGTTATGTGTCTTGTAAGAAATCCTAAATGCCCCATGTTGTGCAGTTGGGGAGTTTAGTACAAGGCAAGTCGATGGCAGGAATATTGGGTTTTCTAATCCAAAATAGTCAAAATATACATGAGGAGTGAACTACATGAAGGAAAATATCTTGGTGCAAATAAAGTTCAAGCATAGCATATAGAAAAACACATAAGGCAGGCATATCATACTGGTATTAGACTTAGAATGTGCATGATTTGGAGTTCTGAGTTCTCTCTTCCACTCCAATCCTTTGAAGTAATGGGGTTATCTTTAATGCATCAAGAAATCATGCCAGCAACAAAGAACTACGCCAAAGAACTCGACGTTCTCTATCTTATTCAAGAGCAAAAAACTAACCTTCAAAGGATTAGCAGCCTACAGCCCATGACTCTCCTCATCTTTCCTCTTCTTCTTTCTCTGGATATTCCACTCCGATCTAGTCTCCTTCTAGTGGTCTTGACATGTCCCTCAGACAACATTACCGTGGTGGTTTCTCCTCCGGTTTTCTTGCCGGGTTGTGGCTTGCTCCGCTTGGATGGCTTCAAAGAGACCGATATGCTTGGGAATGACTGCGCATACATAAACCCGGTCAACCCTCATGGCTGGGGAGAGAAGAGAATGGCAAAAGAGCCGAGAGAGCGACGGCCCGTAACCCGACTCGTCCCCCCGACCTCTCTTTTTCCTCTCTTCGCCAAAAGCTTCCCCCCCTCTAATTATGCCCTAATGATCCCTTTATATACACATCGGATTTAGGGTTCATCATCCCCTAAGGAATTGGGCCCAACCTCCCCACTTAGGCCAGCTAATTGGGCCCCTAAAACATAATTTCGAAATACTAATTGATCGGGCCCGTATAGCGACTTAAACAACTCAATTACACGTTAAAATCAGGTAAACGGACCCTATACGATATGTTCAACTTCGAGCAGTCGTATCTCCCTCATCCGAACTCTGATTTGCGCATTCTTGGTGGCGTTTCAAAGCTATGTCTGCCTACTATCTAACTACATAGGATTCAGCTAAAAAATCTATTTAGGGAGGAAGTTATTTACTAAGAATATCAATACATTAAACACCCTATTTTCCACATATTTAATTTTTGAAACCTAGGAAAGTTCGGGATATTACATGTAATATTAAGCTGAGAGTTTATCAATTACTCACAACATTGAATGATCAATCGCTAGCAGAGTCATACCCTAATTGAAACAGTGAACAATTAATTGTTGTTTGTGTTGGTTGCCTAATTCAAGTTGTCAGTTTAATATTTATCTAATTACCTAGCTGATCACTAGATTGCCCCTAGTCTGATTATCAAGAAGGATAAAGACTACTAGCTCTAGCCTCTTTGTGCAAAATTTTCATATGTAGTGGAATTAAGCAAATATTCTCTCAAATCTCACTCACGATATATCAATCATCATCATTCAATCCACACATGAACATAGTAATTGACAGGGTGTGACAAACTTACTCTCGATATAGACTGATCAGTCAAGGAATGTGTTGGTGGAGATTGACATAGATCTATCATGTTTGCGAGAAAATGGGCAGACGAACACTAACTATTGACACTAATCAAGAAGTTGATGAGGTGTTAATGGCCATTGACTTGGGTACTGACATGTTATTTTGCGTTGATATTGGCCACACTTCAGTATTCTTAATACAATGAAAACCTTATTCTCAATGAGATACTTATAGGAATAATAAGACTAATTTAAGATAAATAAAGAATGTTAGATGAGCAAAATCTTGTTAAACTCTTCGTAGTTATATGAGTGAAACTTTTAAGGGCTTGACCCTACCCATTCCGTAAAAGGCAAGATAAAGCCAAAAGTTATTAGCCCCATACGCAGGGTCGGGCATAAAATGTTTGGTTGCCCATTTGGCCCATTCCTAATTATAAAAAGGATTATTTTTACCTTTTTCGATAGTCCCACATAAGCCGAATGGGAGGAAGAAAGAGATGAGGTAGTATATTTTAAAGAAGTTTAGGAGATTCTAAGCATGCAATTCATTATGGTTAGAGAGATCTACTGACACTACCTCTTTAGATATTATGTGTCCCAAAATGTTTACATTCTCAATCTGAAAGTGACATTTGCTCTATAACACCTTGAAAATTCAAATGAATTTTCTTTAAGAAGTTTAACTTCAAGAGTGAAATTTTTACTATTGAGTTAACATGGACTACGACAATAGCTTAAATTTAACCCCTTCACCATTTGGGGTAGGGAGCAAAACTTTCCTATTTTAGCTTGAATGTAGTGTTGCCCAGTCAACTTGGCTAATCAAAACTCTAGAACCCTTACCGAAGCATACAAGAAGCGGAATTGAATCACCACTTGACTAAAGGGTTCACTTTAGGTTACTAAGAGGACCTATGTATGCGACTTAACCTAATGACCAAAGTATGAGTGTGCACCTGTGAAAAAATGATAATTGTATGGGAAGGTACCCGAGAAAATTCTTGTAATGTCCCTGAATTTTCTACGATTTTCTGTGATTTTCCTGCTATTTTTCTGGTCATTTTCGGCGGGAAAATGTGACGCTACGGCATATTCGTATTTATATATTTTCCCCGTATTTATACTCGTAGAGTCAGGTGTGGGGCTTAGTCGTAAGCCGCGGGCCTCGCTGCGCGCTTACGGTGTGAATTTTGGAGGTTTAACGCGTAACCGGGAGGTGAGCGCGTGTTAGGGACGTAGAAGTAAAAATTGAAAAGATTTTATATAAAAATCAAATCTTCCATCGGTTTTCACAGAACCGACTTCCAGAGGTTTTTTTCACGTCCAGTGAGTTTTTAGAAAACCCGAGGTTGATTCCGGTCACTCCGTTCTCCCTCCTCCGTCATCGGATTTCGGCGGTTCTTGTTCAGATCTGCTTTGCCTCCCGCCACGAGTCCATAGACACCGGCTATGACCGCCGCCACGGCCTCTTTGGTCCTACACGAGGTACCGAACCTTTTTCGGGATTTTTCTCTCCTTCAATCCCGTTTTTGAACTGTGGGTGTACGATTTTGACGTCGTTTGCGGCCGCTCTCAACTAAACTTATGTTTAGTTGGCCGCTAGGAACCCATAGGCGCTGGCTAGAGCCACCGCCGTGCTTTCTGCACTCCGCTGTGAGCTGCCGAACTTTCGGTCGGGTTTTGTTCTCTTTTTACATCTCACTGTCCGTGAGATTGTTTTGGATGCCGGTGTGTTTCCGGTCGTTGTCCGGACACCGGATAGACTCCGTCCAGCCTACCTCGACCCAGTGTTGGTGGGGGGTTGTCATTTTTGACCCCGCCCCTATTGCCTTGCTCTGCCCGATTAGACGCTTTAGGTGCGTCTCGGGTCGCTAGCATCGGCGAGTCGTGGGCCTTTTGGCCATCATGGGCTCTGCCCCGGCTCAGTGACAGTGAGGGCCAGCCTCACTTGGCCCGATTATACACTCTGCTCGGAGTGGGCCGCTTGCCTTTGCCCTATATCATGCGAGATGCACAACCACCGCACTACGTGTGTTAGTTGTGGGTGGCGATCGGCCACCACTTCCTGGCCCTAGCCCTGTTGGCCTTATGTGGGCCTTGGGTCGCCACTGTCCGACCCATCTCCCCCTAGAGTGGCACTTTTTGGCCGCGTGTGCATGTGGCCACGCATGCATTTTTGGGTTTAGGTGCCGCATTCGCACCGCCTGACCATCGGTTGGCTTTGCCACCAAGTGAAGTTGACGCATAGCCCTCCACCACCTCTCATCTGTCCTTGAGCATTGCCCCACGCTCTCCGCCCTTATGTGGGCATTTGTTGACCGAAATCGTCGCTGTTGGGTGCAGTCCACGGCCGATTTCGACGTCTTGTGGCCGGCTGAGCACGTCTTAGCCACCGGCCGATCTTCAGTGAGTACACCCTCGACTTCTGGTTGCACCGCCACATATGTTGGCATGATATTTCTCCCGGCCGCCCTAGTGTGCCGCCGTGGATTGTGGGTTTTGTCGCATTGATTTCTGACACTCCGTTTGGCCGTGATTGTTTCCGGTACTTCTTAAAATCCTCGGGACAGCAGCTCTCTCAGCTAGGCAACGGTTTTGACTGCCAGCTCCGTCGTCGACGCCGCCACCGTCGTGTGCTCGCCATCGAACGTCATGATTACAAGGTAGGGGAGCTTTGAACTCGTAAATTCATGATAGCATGCTTTGAATGAGTAGTAGCATGCTAGGATTGTATGATTCCATGCTTTGGATGTTATGTAACGATCTGATTGCATGATGTACGCGTAAGCACGATTGTATGGTATGTTGAAATTCATATGACATGCATGTTAGTTGTAAGTACGTTGGATGTATGTATGTGCTAGTGATGGCTAGCGTGTTTGTTGGTAAGTTTCGTACGTTGATTGAGTATGTGCTAGTGATGGCTAGCGTGTATGTTTGACGTGTGTTATGCATGTGCTAGTGATGGCTAGCGTGCATGTGTGAAGTATGTATGAATGTGTATGCATGTGCTAGTGATGACTAGCGTGCATGTTCGTAAGTTACGTATGTATGACCGTATGTGTATGTTATACGTATGTGGGAGACATATGTATGTACGATGGCTTTTTGCCTATGGTATGGATATGTGTAAGTGTATGTGGGCAGAGGTATGGGCGATGGACAGTAAGAGGTTGCAGAGGCTTTGTCTGAATTTGGATATGGTTGTGTAAGCATATGTCAGATGACAGAGGATAAGAGTATGACGGGCAAGGATTAGAATGGATCGGTTTGGGTTGGATTGTATGTTGGGCAATTGTCAAATAGTAAGAGTGTTCATAATTGTACAAGCATAACGTACACATTATGAAGCGAAAAGTAAGCATAATCAGTGAGGTATTAAGTAAGAGGGCGACAATTGGGTTTGGCTCTGAGGAGCTTAGTATGATGACATTTGTGTACGATGTTTTGGCCATAAGGTAGATGGCAGAGATGTAAGACTGTAAGATTTTGGTGTACGATAAGTTTTGATCCTGATATGGACGAGGTAAGGAAGTCTGCTGCCCTGACGAACTAGGGTTTCGATCAGGCTCAGCATCGGTTTGATCAGTCGAGGACTGTGAGTTTGTGTGGCATAATTATACCGCATAATGTACTTAATTCAAACTTGAATTATAAGCACAGCTAATGATAGCGTTGTGAGTTTGAGACTTGAAGGTTCAACGGATTAAGTTCCGTATTTGAGTTAGCCGATAATGAGTCGGCTAAGCATTTATCATGTCTTGCCATGGTGGTTATCCTGCGGGATGTTGTCTGTGTGCTGTGTAGAGCACCGGATGTCTTTTGCTCTGTTGAGAGCGATGTATGTTTCCATTTTGGTCTGTGTGCTGTGTAAGCCTAGACGTTTGATGCTCTGTTGAGAGCGTTGTATGATTCCGCCCAAGAGTGGCACTGTATGTTTCTGCCCAAGTGGCACTGTATGTTTTCTGCCCAAGAGTGGCAATGGCACTATAAGACCCATTATGGTGGGCGATTCTATGGCACTATAAGACCCCTTATGTGTGGGTGTATGTTTGCGCGCTCAGGTAAGTAGTATCATGGACCTACTCTTACCTGTTTGATCCTGTGCCCCATGAGCACTGGTGTGCCTTACCTTCGGAAAAGTCCATGGCGTCTAGTCACTCCCCGGAGGTTAAGGTGTTGCCCTAGTGGCATTCTTTTCCATTTCGACGCTGAAGCTTATTAGTTGTAATGAGCTTCAGTGGTCGTTGATATGTGTACGATTATGAGTATGAGTACGACTGTAAGCGTATGAGTATGAGTACGTCTGTATGATTATGAGTATGAGAACGACTGTAAGTGTATGAGTTTGAGAACGACTGTAAGTGTATGAGTATGAGCACGACTGTAAGAGTATGAGTATGAGTATGATTGTAAGAATAAGACTATAAGCGTATGAATCCGAGCAAGACGTAAGATGTTTGATGTAAGTGTAAGTTTCAGAGTAAGACTGTAAGTGTAAGATGTGCGAGTAAGGTCGCACGAGTAAGTGTAAGATGTGCGAGTAAGGTCGCACGAGTGAGTGTAAGATGTGCGAGTAAGGTCGCACGAGTAAGTGTAAGATGTGCGAGTAAGGTCGCACGAGTAAGTGTAAGATGTACGAGTAAGGTCGTATGAGTGAGCATATGATTGTATGAGTAAGGTCGTACAAGTATGCGTATATTGTATGAGTATGCGTACGATGGTACGAGTAAGTTTGTAAGACCTTGGATAAGGGTGTTTGTGTAAGTTTTGTTTGATGGTATGTTTTTGGCATGATGGTGCTTTTAGTATGTTGTTGGCACGATGGTGCATTTGGTATGACTTTGGCACGATGGTGCATTTGGTATGTCTGTATGTGTATGAGCATGATATTGATATGCCTATCTTCTTCATGTTTGAGTTGCATGAACGCATGTATTTATGAACTTATTGAGTTCACCGTTTGGGATTTCCCCTACTAGGTATTTTCCTACTGAGTATGAAAATACTCACCCTACCATTTTTAGCCCCATGGTTCGGGAGGCTTTTGCAAGTTTGTGATGGAGGGCTCCTGGAGATGGATGCTCATTTCAGCGGTGGATTGATTCCCGTTGACTCAGGTATATGTTTGACTCACTGCGAGTTTGTTTGTGCCACGATCCGATGTATTGGGCGAGATGAGACGCTAAGATGTTTATATTCTGGACTTTCATTTGGATTAGTCTGTGGACTGTTATGGGACTTGCACTCAGGGATGCCTGGGAGTGATTTGTATTTAAAAGTCTATGATCATAGCGAATTTAGTCGTACGTGTGTTTTCGAGTAGCGCCTGATGATATTTGCTTTGGCCGTACGATGTTGACCGTGTGATGAAAATATTTAGATGGAAAATGAATGTTTAGTGTTTTAAATTATAAACTGTTTTATTAGGTTTTGATTTCGTCATTTTCCTCCGATTTACAGACATTATATTGCAAAAATTTTCCGTGAATTTTAAGGAAAATGTGTGAAAAATCTCGGGCATTACAATTCTAACCTTATTGTAGAGGCTAATAATGTTGATTTGGAGAAAATGGGGCAAAAAACATGTTTAAAACAAAGGAGAATGTCGTTGATTAGTTAAATGGGTAAAAGGGCTATGGATGGGCAATGTATGCGCCAGAATAGGTTGTTGGCCCACCGGTAGCTTTGTAGCCTAGTAGGTGGATGACCAAGGATCTCCTAATTTGGGCAGAGATTGATCGAAATAGGGAAGGTCAAGTGTTGATTTCCTAAACAAGAGATTTAGAATGACTCAAACTAGGATTCTACCCAAAGAGGGAAACTACCCCCCATATAGGAGGCCTATCCCCTCTTTCTTTTCCCCCCACATGCCAACTCTGTCATGCCCCAAAAATTTAGACCCAATAAAAAAATCATACACTAATCAGGGTGTGAATCAAGTGCCTTAACCCAACCATTAAACCACCCAGGATTGTCAAGTGCAAGCAAAATATTTTTTTTAAAAAATTGTTCATTCCTCGCAACCCCTTCAAGTGACACATACTTACATAAAAGACACAGAGGAAACCCCAATGAAAAGATTTTTAGAAACAAACAAAACAAAAGAGGAGAGCAAAGCACAATAAGGAAATATACATCATCGTAAAACTATCATGAACAACATAGGAAAATAATTTATTTAATAAATTCATAACATATAAGTATAATTTATATGTAATTTTTATCCCTATTTACTTTATTTTTTAGTCTTTCTTAAGAGTTAATATAGCTTTAGATAGTTAAAAATTAGATTTAATTAGGTTAGGAAACACTTGTGTGAAGTTTTGAATTGAATTGACTACCATTGGAATTCTTCTATGCAAAAATAGTGTTGTTGAATGATTGGCCTCCTAGGGTAATTGATCGACTATGAAGGAGTTGAAATCATAGTCACTTTGCCCTATCAATCCGCCAAGCACGGTGATCAATCAGTTAAATGTGCAGTTTCTTAGTTTAAGCAAGTTTTGAATCGTTTTTCAACTAGAACTCTTCCAACGACCCTTATGCCTATATATAGGGCTCAAAATTATAGGATTTCAGCCTATATTCTGAAGAACAAAAGGGAGAAGAAGATGAAGGAGCATTCAAGGACTTTAATGGATATTTAACATCTTCTTTTAGCAATACAAGGCTAGATTTCTTTTACTTAGGAGTTGGTGAAACTATAGATTTGTTTCAGTTCTTTTTTCTTTTAATTTAGATCTCAATTGAAAAGAATGACAATTATATGACAAGAGTTCTTTTTTAATGGAAGAGTTTTTCATGTTTATTAATTTCTAGGTTGATTCATTTCTCTTGTAGATGATAGATCCACATGGTTTTATTATTAACATCAATTATAATTTTTCTGATTTAGATGAGATGGTCATGCAATAATTAGTTTTGATGTTTATGTGATTAATGAATTGGACGATTTATGCTAAGATTAGACAAGTCATGTGACACCCCAAAGTTTCCAAAAAAAATTCACTTTTTGTAATAAATAAAATATTTTGTCAACACGACAATGGAGCAACCGATAAAATCGAACCTACAACTGTCAGCAAGCATCAATGCGTCGACAGGCTTGCCAACGATAACTGCATGCATGCAGTTATCACAGAATACAAAATTGTTAGGCAATTTTGGACTTTAATAATAGTTATCTCAGTATTTAAGGGAGTAGAAACCGACCCAAAGTGGGAAAAGGAGTCCACGGAGAGGCCAACACTTGTGGGAGAGCATCTGGAGGCCATTCGGGAAGAATGGTCACCGAGAAGAGAAGGAAGATTGTGCTTCGAGGTCGGATTGCTTTCTAAACATGAAATTTTAAAAGAAATGCTCTGGTTCGGATTTTCTTAGAGTTCTTTATGATCGTGGACTTGTAATTTTGTTGTAAATAAAAGAATTCCAGTGATTTACGTGGTTTTAGTGGAGTACTCAGGATTTCATTGTTTTAGTTGGAATTTTGGTTCAAGTATCTTAATTATTCATTATGGAAAGGTTTCTATTGGGTTTTTATAATAAAAACATGTTTTGAATCAGATTTCGAGTACTTAGTCTTAATTCTTCGATTATCGTGGGACAACCAACATGTTATTGATCATACCTGCAAGTGGAAAATGATGAACAATACTTTGCATGCGTGTAGTAGCATGCAAATATTTTAGTCATCAACTATCGAGTCGACACATTGATGAAGAAGGCAGATAGATAATCATCCCATTGTTGGTAGGGTTCGACATGTAAATAAACTCATTGATAGTAATCAATGAGGTATCTGATTTGTAGGTTGGATTGCCAATGTCGCCTTTAGTCTACTATTGGTGGAGTTCAATATGTCGATGAACTCATCGATGGTCATCAGTGAGGTAGCCGACCTATCGGTCTGGTCATCGGCAAGGTAGACGATATGTCGGTAAGGTTGCCAACAGTGAAGCAAGTTATGGTTTTCCAATAAATGTTATAGCCATGATAAATGTTATGATTATTATATATATAAATACATGATTTGAGGTATTTGATAATGTGATTGAAGTGTCAACTATGTACTAATAAGTAAGGGTTAATGAATCCTAAGGCATGTGCATGATACCACTTGATGTGATAAATGGGTACCCTGAAACAATGCATTAAGAACCTAAGGTCATGAGTCCCTTCGTGTCTTGGCTCCTTAAGTAAGTTATTAGCCATGTAAATGCAAAAGAGTTTGGTATGAAATAAAACTAAGGTTTTTCGGCTCTCTAAGGATGAGAGTTATGTAGAACTACTTGCTTGGCCTGAGAGTCATGTTTGAATAGTCTAGAGCATTAAAAGATGACAAGTCCCTAGCAGTGCAATACAGGAAGTTTCGATACCACTAAAAGTCCTTTGGAGCCCACTTGGACTATTTCTGTAATTTTCCCGGTATATGTAAGGCACAAAAAATATTCTATTTTCTTATCTTGTTACCTAACCTAGGTAATCCCATTCCCACCCCATGGTATATCAATGCAGGAAAAATACTAACATGCAATTCATACATTAATAATCAAGACAACATCATACATCAAGTGTGTCCATATTATTTGATGTTCATGGTGTTTACTTATAATTAAACCCTTACACAACCCTAGGCATAAATTAAACAAAACCTGTAAGATCCCTGATCCTACCTAACCTGGTCTATTTTTAGTTTAATTATGTTGTTATTGTGTGGTTTTGTTTTAATTGGCCTATTTGTCTTGTTTTGGGGTTAAAAGTGGATAATGATGGTTTGATTAAGGTTTTCATTTGATTTTATTAGTTTATATACTAAACTTAATTTCTATGATTTTTGAATAAATTTTTGGGATTTTATGGGGTTTTTTCGTAAAATTAGGGTGTGGGTCTCACCGTGGGCCTCACGTTCATGTTTTGGGGGTAAGGGTTCTATGAGACCCTAAATCCATCATCACTAAGAGTTTCAAAATTTTTAAAATTCATTTTAGACCTAAAATGAGAAATTACCTATTCATAGTACAAAATTATATTTGTACCCCAATTTTAATACGTATACCCCATAAAATTTACTATAAATAGAAAATCCCAGCTCCATTCCCAATTGGGAAAGGCTAAGATCTGGGAGGCTGAGAAGCCTTAATCCCCATACCAAAGAAGGAAAGTTGATTTAGGTAAGTTTTAGTATGATTGTTCATTAATCTCTTAGACTTTTACTTAATCTTTCTTACTCCCATCTTTTTCAAGGTTGAATCTTGTTTTACCGACTGAAGTTTCTATTTTTAATCTATATTTTTGTAATGTCCTTGATTTTTTCTACGATTTTTGTGATTTTCCTGCTATTTTTCCGATCATTTTTGGAGGAAAAATGTGACGCTTTAGCGTATTCGTATTTATGTATTTTCCCCACATTTATACCCGTAGAGTCAGGTATGGGGCTTAGTCGCAGGCCGCGGGCCTCGCTGCGCACTTACGGTGCGAATTTTGGAGGTACAACGCGTGAATGGTAAGTGAACACGTGTTAGGGATATAAATGTAAAAAATGACAAGTTTATATAAATATGGAACCCAAGAACGGATTCCTGAAAGTTGTCGTCTTTCGGTAACTTTTCACGTCCAATGTGTTGGGAGAGAAACCGGAGCCCATTTTTGGTCGCTCCGTTCTCCCTCCTCCATCGTCGGATTCTGCCGATTCTTGTCAGGATCCTCCTTGCCTCACCGCCACGAGTCCGTAGGTACCAGCTATGACCGCCGCCGTGGCCTCTTCGCTCCTCCACGAGGTACCAAACCTTTTTTCGGGTTTTTTCTCCTCTAAATCCCTTTTTGAGCTGTGGGGGTGCGATTTTGACGTCGTTTGCGGCTGCCCTCAACTAGACTTATGCTTGTTTGGCCTCTAGGAACCTATAGGCGCTAGCTAGAGCTGCCGCCGTGCTTTCTTTGCTCCGTTGTGAGCTACCGGTCTTTTGGTCGGGTTTTTTATTACTATTTACATCTCACTGTTCGTGGGATTTTTTGGACGCCGGTGTGTTTTCGGTCATCGTCCAGCCACCGGTAGGACTCCGTCCAGCCTACCTCGACCCAGTGTCAGTAGGGGGTTGCCGTTTCTGACCCCGCCCCGCCCCTATTGTCTTGCTCCGCCTGATTAGACGCTTTGGGTGCGTCTCGGGTAGTTGCTATTGGCGAGCCGTGGGCCATTTGGCCATTGTGGACTTTGCCCCGGCTTGGCAATAGTGAGGGCCAGCCCCGATTGGCTTGATTATACACTCCGCCAGGAATGGGCCGCTTGCCATTGCCCTATACTGCATGAGATGCACAACTGCTAGCACTACGTGTGTTAGTTGTGGGTGGCGATAGTCTATGTCGCCGCTTCAATCGGCCACCATGTCTTGGCCTTAGCTCAACCGCCCTTATGTGGGCCTTGGGTCGCCACCATCCGACCCATCTCCCCCTATAGTGGCATTGTTTGGCCGCGTGTGTATGTGGCCACACGTGCATTTTTGGGTTTAGGCGCCGTATTTGTGCCGCCTTACTGTCGGTTGGCTCTGCCACCGAATGGAGTTGATATTAGAGCCCTCCACCACCTCTCCTATGTCCTAGAGCGTCGCCCCATGCCCTCCGCCCTTATGTGGGCCCTTGTGATGCGAAATCGCCGCCGTTGGTGCTGTCCACGGCCAATTTCAACGTCTTGTGGCCGACCGAGTACTTCTCAACCACCGGCCGACCTTCGGTGAGTACACACCCTCGACTTATGGTCGCACCGCCACTTATGTTGGCACGACCTTTCTCCCGGCTGCCCCTAGTGTGCCGCTGTGGATTGCGGATTTTGCCGCATTGACTTTTGACACCCTATTTGGCCGTGAGTAGTTTCGGCGCTTCCTAAATCCTCGGGACGACAACTCTCTCAGCTAGGCAATGCCTTTGGCCGGTAACTCCGCCACCGATGCCGCCACTGTCGTGTGCTCGTCATCAAATGTCATGATTACGAGGTAGGGGAGCTTTGAACTCGTAATTTCATGATAGCATGCTTTGAATGAGTAGCAGCATGCTAGGACTATATGATTGAATGATATGGATGTTGAATCAAATCCGTTTGCATGATGTAAAAAGATAAATTATGCCATGCTGAAATGCTATGACATGCATATGGGCTGTAAGCATATTTGAAGTATGTATGGAATGTGTATGTGCTAGTGATGGCTAGCGTGTATGTTTGAAGTATGTATGTATGTGCTAGTGATGGCTAGCGTGTATGTTTGAAGCATGTATAGATGCGTATGTATGTGCTAGCGTGTATGTTAAACCTATGTGTATATATGTGCGCTAGTGATGGCTAGTGAGTATGATAGTAAGCTATATATGAAGTACGTGTATGTTATATATATGTGTGATAGACATACGTATGTATGATGGCTAATGGCCTATGCTATGGATTTGTGTAAGCGTATGTGGGTAGAAGTATGGGCGATGGACAGTAAGAGGTGACAAAGTTTTCGTCTAGATTTGGATATGGATGTGGATGCGTAAGCGTATGATGAAAGACGACGGATATGAATTTGACGAGTGAGGATTAGGTCAGATTGTTTGATTTGGATCAGAACGTATGATTGGGGGATTGTCAGACAATAAGAGTGTGCATAATTGTACAAGCATAACGTACAGATTATGAAGTGAAAAGTAAGCTCAATATGTGAGGTATAAGTAAAAGGGTGACAACTGGGTTTGGCTCTGAGGAGCTTCATTTGATGATGTTAGTGTAAGATGATTTGGCCATAAGGGGATGGCAGAGTACGTAAGACTACAAGATTTTGTTGTACGGTGAGTTTTGTTGTGATATGGATGAGTTAAGTGAAGTCTGTTGCCCTAACGAACTAGGGTTTCGGATCGGGCTCAGCTTCGGTTTGATCAGTGGAGCACGGTACGTTTGAGTGTTTGTTTGGCATAATTGTACTGCATAATTTACTTAATTCAAACTTGAATTATAAGCACAACTAATGATAACATTGTGAGTTTGAGACCTGAGGGTTCGACGGATTGAGTTCCGTGTTTGAGCTAGCCGAAATGAGTCGGCTGAGCGTTTCTTATGTCTTGCCATAGTGTTTATCCTGCGGGATGTTGTCTGTGTGCTGTATAGAGCACCAGACGTCTGATGGTCTGTTGAGAGCGATGTATGTTTTTAATTTGGTCTGTGTGTTGTATTAAGCCCAGACATCCAATGCTCTGTTGAGAGCGATGTATGTTTTCGATTTGGTCTGTGTGCTGTATTAAGCCCAGACATCCGATGCTCTGTTGAGAGCGATGTATGTTTTCAATTTGGTCTGTGTTCTGTATTAAGCCTAGACATCTGATGCTTTGTTGAGAGCGATGTTTGTTTTCAATTTGGTATGTGTGCTGTATAAGCCCAGACGTTTGATGCTCTATTGAGAGCGCTGTATGATTTCCGCCCAAGAGTGGCATTGTATGTTTCTGCCCAAGTGACACTGTATGATTCTGCCCAAGAGTGGCATTGGCACTATTAGACCCATTATGGGGGGCAATTCTTTGGCACTATAAGACCCATTATGGTGGGCAATTCTATGGCACTATAAGACCCATTTTGGTGGGCAACTGTATGACCCCTTATGTGTGGGTGTTTATGTTTGCGCGCTTAGGTAAGTAGTATCATGGACCTACTCTTACCTGTTTGATCTTGTGCCCCATGAGCACTGGTGTGCCTTACCTTCGGAAAAGACTATGGCATCTAGTCACTCCCCGGAGGTTAAGGTGATGCCCCAGTGACATTCTTTTCTGTTTCGACACTGGAGCTTATTAGTTGTAATGAGCTTCAGTGGTCGATAGTATGAGTACGACTATAAGAGTATGAGTATGTGTATGCCTGTAAGAGTATGAGTACGACTGTAAGAGTATAAGTACGACTGTATGAGTATGAGCACAACTGTAAGAGTATGAGTATGAGTAAGATTGTAAGCGTATGATTCTGAGTAAGACTGTAAGTATAAGACTGTACGAGTAAGGTCGTACGAGTAAGTATATGATTGTACGAGTAAGGTCGTACAAGTATGTGTAAGTTGTGTGAGTAAGCATACGAGGGTACGAGTAAGTTTGTAAGACCCTTAATAAGGGTGTTTGTGTAAGATTAGTTTGATAATATGATTTTTGGCACGATGGTGCATTGGTATGCTTTTGGCACGGTGGTGCATTTGGTATGTTTTTGGCACGATGGTGCATTTGGCATTGATTGTATGCGTATGAGCATTGTTATGATATGCTTGCTTGAGTGCTTCATGTTTGAGTTGCATGAACGCATCTATGTATAGATTTACTGAGTTAACTGTTTAGAACTCCCCTACTGGGTATTTTCCTACTAAGTATGAAAATACTCATTACCCTATTTTTTAGCCCCGTTGTTCGGGAAGCATTTGCAGGTTTGTGACGGAGAGCTCCTAGAGATGGATGCTCATTTCAGCGGTGGATTGATTCCCGTTGACTCAGGTATATGCTTGACTTACTATGAGTATTATTTGTGCCACGATCTGATGTATTGGGTGAGACGTACATTAAGATGTTTATGTATTCTGGACTTTAGTTTGGATTAGACTGTGGATTGTTATGGGACTTGCACTTGCATCCCGGGAGGGATTTGTATTTAAAGTCTATGATCATAGCAATTTATTCGTACGGTTGTTTTCGAGTAGCGCCTGAGGATATTTGCTTTGGCCGTACGATGGTTAATCGAATGAGTAAAACTTTGGATGAGAAAAACTGATGTGTTATGTTTTGAATTATAAAACTGTTTTATCAGGTTTCGTATTCATCATTTTCTCCGATTTATAGCATTTATATTGCAAAAAAATTTCGTGAATTTTGAGAAAAATGTATGAAAAATCTCGGCTGTTACAATTTTAAACCTCTAATGAGGGATTTTCGTTTTTAAGCAAAGAAAGCCCTAGATCTATAAGTTTTCAAGTTGTTTAAGCTTAAATAATCGGATTTAATGAAGTATTAACTAAATCCTAACTTTGGGTAGGGATTTAAGGAGATTGAAGTTTCGATTTCGGACCAAAAGCTCACTAAAGGTAAGAGTTTTCTTCCAAAAATGGGTTTATGTTTCAGATTTGTGGTTTGAAATGGTTTATGTGAAATTAGCTTGATGTTGTGCTTTAATGGTGGGTTAAGTAAAACATGTTCTTTTTAGTGATTTATTTTTTATTTAGTTTAAAAATGAGTAGATCTATCATATCTTAAGCTTGTATTTCAATATTATGACATTTGGAAGTGATATTGGGATGTTCTTGTTGATTTTGTGTATTTTCAGTTTTGGGTTTGCAAGATTGAAGATGAAATAGATTTGAACTGTCCAGGGCGTTCGAACGGCCCTACAGGCATTCGAACAGTTGCCTAGCCGATTGAATGGCCAAGCATTCGAATGGCCATCTGGCCAATCAAACAGCCAAACGGCAGATTCGCCATCTTGAGTCTTTTGTCGATTTCCATGCTCCTCTTCTTAAATATCACTTATTATGAGTTATTTTTACTTGAAAATTCTACTGTGATGACATGAATATTATCTTGAAAGTTATGATGTTGTTCAAGTATGAAATTGGATACATGTTGTAGGATTTTAGCATGTTAATTTCCTTATACTAAATTTATGTTTGATGATTCTAAATGTTTTATCCATGATTCCAGCAAGTTTAAATTGTGAGGATGGGCATGTTTGTTTACACATATTGAGCTAACTATTGGTGAACTATATTTCTATGTCTAGCTTAAGTATAGTGATGATTATGCTTACCTAAGTCTATCATAAAGTTGTAATTGACTTGGACTTGTGTTTTTAGGGGTTTTTACCGGACTTTATCCATGATTTCAGTTAGAGGGAGCCATGATAGAATCATGAAATCATGCATGTTGTATAGTGATGGTTTGTCGATGATGCATACATCAATGCTTATATTTGAGCGCTATTACTATGTACACACTTGTGGAGGTAATTGTATTGATTATTTGACACAAATAGATTAGGAATGATGCACATATGGATTGATTCGAGTATATCTCATATATTAGGATTCATGTAGTGTTGTTCACATATGTACCATGTTGCATGCATGATGAAGAGGGTTTCATGAATGACATTTATCGAGATTAGCCGCGATTGATCGATTAGATGCAGTTGGGTGATAGTGCTTGCCGAATTAATTGAACGAATTCTTATTGATTCGGTTTTATGTTCAAAATGACGGGGTTTTACATCCCTTTGAGGACGGGTTTTCCTCCCCGGGTTTAAAAGAGTGGCAATGCTATAAGGAGATACAATTATTGAGACTATATGGACCTTGAGAATCTAGGCTGGTTTTTCCGAGTGCACCGGCTTATCAGGGGGCATCTTCCCCTTTAAGGATTTTACCCAAAATGCTCGGTTCCTTCGGACTTTCTAATTGGGGATTGTCTGAAGTGAGCAAGGACTGTTTATGCTTTGGCCGATTAAGAAGGGTTGTTTTCTTTATGTATGAGACATTAATTATATGTTGAGATTGTATGTGTATGCGATATGTTGCTCAATTACACGGTTGTTGTGTATAGATGTGGGAGCTTGTATTACACATATAGGTGTGAAACTTATTTGCATGCTATGCAAGATAATATGTGTTCGAGACACTCTTATGCAAGATGAATATATGCATTGCGAATAGATTATGAATGACATGATATTGTGATATGTTATGCAGAATGATATGTAGGATGAATGTATGCATTGAGAATGGATCATGAATTAGATGATATTATGGTATGCCATGTGGAATGATATGTAGGTGATATGTTGATGACATCATGAGTATGTGTATATGATGAGTAAGTCATGATATAAAGATGTGTAGGTTATGTGAGTGTCCCATGATGATTGGGTGTGTTTATGTGATGACCTCCATGTGAAATATCGGTGATGATTTTGGATTTATCCTCTCGTAGTATAAAAACCTTGTTGAGTATTTCTACTCACCTCTCTTTCTCGCATGTTTTTGTTTTGGGGTTGTATGGTGTGACATGTAGGGGATCAGGATTCCCTGTATGAGGAGCGGGTGGTGGACGATTTAGCATAAGAGAGGATGCCTAGAGACATTATGTTCCTTGATTATGTATGTTGCATGTTATCTTGAGTTTTATATAATGTTGGTGATGTTATATATTTTACTTGCCAGTTTGGCCTATTGACTCATGTTAACTTTGTGACTTAAGCCATGAGTAGGCTAAGTGATACTAAGTATGTGGGTAATGAGAGGACTAATTCTTATGTGAGGTCCTTTATTTTTCCTCAATTTCTCTTGTACAAAGTGTATGGTGTGCTACTCCGTAATGTTTCACCCGTATGAAGGGTTAAGTCTTCCGCGTAGATCAATACTTTGTCATGCCGCACACAACGACCTTCCCTTGGACCGGGTCCGGCTCAGGTTGGCGGGTGTTGGGGCATGACAAAACCTACATGCATAGAACATTCAACATGTGATAAACATGCATTATAACACCATATTCATATCTAATGCCCCTTAATGTAGTAACCTGATCCATCATGCAAAGTTACCATTATACCCTTTGTAACTAGCTTAACCACATGATTTGCCATATCATTGGATTACCCTTTACATGCATATTCCCTTTCCAACATCATTGTCTAGCCTCATCATGTGAAAATGAACTTCAAAAGACATTGTAATGGAGGATTTTGTATTTCGATTAAATCGGGTTACCGATGTAGGCAATTTACTTGCCTTAGCCTTACATGTTGCAAAACCCTAATTACCCACTTATCTGAATTTTGATTTTTAGCAAACATACCTAGGTAATCCGAATTAAGTGCAATTTGGACCACATAAGTTTTAGGAAGTCTAGAGCTAAAATTTAATCTAGCTATTAGTGTAAGTTAAAATTTTATTTTTAAAAAAATTATGAAAATTACTGCACAATGCATAATTTCCTTAACATTAAAATCTAAAAGGTCATCAACTAGTTCTAAAGACTCAAAATCAACTTATGATTTTCATTATTGACATGAAATCATAGAATATTGCCCACAAGAAATTTGGGAGCAATATGAATTGAATTGAACATGGGAAAAATCTCAAAACACTAACTAACAAAAATGTAAATCCCGAGTAGCATGGATTACAAAAAATATAATAAATCTTATTTTTATGGAAACATCCCCAAAAATATGGGATGAAAATAAACATATTCCCAAATCTGTAACAATTTTCCTAAAGTCAATCTACCGAGGTAAGGTCCCATAACATAACTCATAAATCAGGTTATTGACATTTGATATAAACTAGGTTCAGGAAAGACATTAGGATTCCAACTGTTGTTACGTCTAAAACAAGACTATGAAGAAGTCAAATTCAGATTTGTTTTACTTGTCAATTGTAGTAGACAAAGTCGATCTACAGGGAAAGCCTTGTGCAACAAAGAAAACTATTACGAAAAAAATAGAGAAAGGAAAATTAAGAAAGAAAGAGTATAAGAGTATTGAGGCAATATAGAGTTAAGAAATCAAAATGAGAAAACACTAAGGCATTAAGGATCATTGTAACATCTAATGATGTTCTTCATGTATCATGTTATCTTAGTTAGAATCAAATGCAAATTCTATCTAACCGGAAGATATGGACATTAAAATTGAAAATAAAAATAGAAATTTTTGGATAGATGAAGGATAAAAACAATTGTCTCTTAAAGATTTCTATGTATCCAAATCACAAAAGATAAAAAAGGAGAGCCTTCAAGCATCTTATGTATCCAAATCACAAAGAAACAAGAAGAAGAACAATATTAAATAAACATCACTTCAAATAAACAATACTTACTTAAAACCATTGATGAAACATGAATTGAACTCCATTAAATTGTTACAAATCACCTCTAGCCTTAGCTTGAGAGCTTAGAAAGTCATTAAAATAAAACTAAAAACAAAAATACAAAAGTAGAGAAGAAAATAGGAGAAGAGAGCTCCAAAGAGGAGGGGATTATTCATCTATCACGTCCACCCATCTATTTATAGGAATAGAAGGGGTTGCTTCAAAGAAGAAAGTGAAATCATATCTCTAGATTGCATCCTGATTGATTGCCTGATTGGTTGCTTCTTTGGCAATAATTAGATTCTAAATTAATCAATGATTTATTTAGCAAATAAGTATATTTGAATCTTCCGTTAGATATCCAATCAGCCTCATTGTCTTTCCTTATGTGTATTAATCACAATCAATGAAAATATTTTCCATGTGTTTGCCTCGGGTTAGTTAACTAGTTGTCTGATTGTATGCTGGATGCGACCCATATATCTTCCGAATTTGGAATTTCTTCTTGAAATAACACTTGTAGCCACGAAAGTCTTCTTTCCAATGCCACTGAAATCATATCAATCCGAAGTATACATAAAGAGATATGGTCGAAATACTAAGTTTGTGTCAATCTGTCCGAATCAACTTCTTTCCAAATTTAGTTCTCTTGATGCAAATCTCAAATCCAATGGGTCCACAAAGTTGTGTTCGACCATTCCATGCATGTTTAGACTATTAGGAGCCCATTTTTGACTTTTAAATAACTTTGGCTAGATGGGCTTTACTTCCTCTTTTACTTGGATATTGTTAAAGCCTGTTTAGACATGTAAACTCAATTAAGGTCCAACTAACTTATTCAAAACATAAATAGCCCAAATCAGCAATGAATTAACACAAAATAGGATTGCAATTCAAAATTTGAAAACATTTAATTGAACATTATTTTAGTGCATCACCAACCATGAAAACTCAATAGAAAATAACAAAATTTTACTCAGACATAGCCGAAGATGTCCTTAACATGACATAGAAAGTTGGAATTGATTTTAGCAACAGAAGGTCCCAAAACAGTCCAGCCTTTTTGAGTGCTCAATCTAAACCTAGGCTAAAACATCATATTCAAAACCAGTTAATGCCAAGCATAATGACCTCCTCCATTAACAAAGACTAGTAATTCATTTTCCCAGCCATGAGACACACAACACAAATTATCATAATGATCATATATGAATTTAAACACATGCATAGAGTCATAAACACATGATATTTCACGAAAAATCCTAACTTTACCCATAGAAGAAATACTGAAACATGCATTCTCATTCAAGCACACATGAATCAAGCAAAACACATACAAAACATGTTCAAAACCTAGAGTCATCATGAACCAAAGATGTGTAAATAGTCCCTACCTCTTTTGATGAAGAAAAACTCCTTCCCTAAGCTTTTATACTTGATCAAAACCCAAAATCAAACTAAAAAACTCTAAGGAGCCAATTTAAGGTATTTACACTACAATAAAGAGCAAAGGAAATATGATTCTTCTTACCTTGATTCAATTAAAAAAGGTTCTCAAACAATGTTGTGCATGATGATCAGTCTCTCAGAGGACTTCCCCAGACTACACTTTATTGCTTTTACTTAGTTGCATTGAACTATTTATTATTGTAATAGTTTAGTATTTGCTTTGGATGTAAAACTGTGTTGGTTCAGTTAGTGGCCCGGGCTAGCCGAACCACTAACTGGCAGGTTCACCTAAGGAACCGGACCGGCCTGGTTTGGGTTGGGCACAACTCCCTAGAAGGATGGTCGTCTCCTATATGGGGCGATCCTCTCTTGTTTATGATTATGCAATTAAGACTATCCTGAACTTCTCCCCTTTCTTCCTTGTTTCTCCCCTTTCCCCTTCGTGAATCTCCTTGATATCGATTGTGCCTATACCGGGCACATCATTGGTATCAGAGCTTCATCGATCCCCGACCATGGCACAAGGCAAGCAGGTTGTTGTCGCTCCTGAAATTCAGCCCACGAAGGAGACTGATATCTCGGCGGACAGCCCTCCCACCGCTACCACAATCGCTTTGGCTACCACGGACAGTCCCACACTGGCGCAACTCATCGCCAAGATTGATTCGTTGGCCGTAGATGTTGCACAGATCAAGGCAGCACATTCAGTGCCTACAACGCCTCTCCTAGCCAGACCCTAGGATGCCGCCATGGAACTTGGGGACATGTCTCAGGGCCCTGACAGGTGCTCTCTTGGTCCCTCCGCCATGGCAGACAGGGAGACTCGCCAGTCCCACGCCCCTATGCACGTTGGGCAGGCTAACTTGCCTGCTGAAGAAGGACGCCAGGCCTGGGCTTCGCGAGGCCCGCCAGGTGTTTGGGTGAATGCCCCAATGATGCCGCCGCTCATTCATGGTCTCCCAGCCACGACGGACAGGGAGGCTCATTAGCCTCACACCCCCATGCGCGTTGGATAGGCCGACTGGCCTGCCAAAGTGGGACGTCAAGCCTGGCCACTGCGAGACTCGCCAGGTGTTCGAGTGAATGCCCCAATGATGCAGCCCCCCAGGAACTTGTTTCAGGAGATGGAGGATGACTCGGAGAAGTACCCAGGTCCTCGCGGTGGTCCTCAGGGAGGGGCTGAACCCCGTTTGGTCCACCTACAATTCCCACGTTACAATGAGGATGATGACCGAGTGGAGTGGCTATCCAAGGCTGAAAAATTCTTCGCATACGAGGGCACCCAGTCTGAGGCTGAACAACTGCGCATCGCCGCATTCCATCTAGACGGGGATGCTTTTGTATGGTTTCAGAGCTTCGAGAAGGAGGTCCTCTACCCCTCTTGGGCCTCCTTCTCCAACGAGCTCTGTATTCAGTTTGGGCCGAATGAGTTCCAGGACTTCAACGAGATGCTCTCCTCCCTGCGTCAAACCACCATTGTCCGCGCCTATTACATAGAGTTTATGAAGGTGGCCAACTGCCTTCCTGACTGGCTGGTAGCTGCCTTGGTGGGCACGTTCAAGCGCGACCTCAAGCCCGAGATTTCAGAAGAGATGCAGCATTTTCCTTGTGCTAACATGAGGGACGTAGTGCTCCATGCTCGCATCAAGGAGGAGAAGCTGGGTAGGCAGTGCAGGTGTGGCGGCTTGGGCCTTTGCCTCGGCCTGCCCTCAACTTCAACCCCTTGGCCATGCCCACCAATAGCTTGGTGGCTGGCCGCCCCGGACAGCAGACCACCCCAGTAGGGCCGATTGTTCGTCGCTTCACACTGGCTCAGATGGAGGAACACCGTTCTAAGGGGCTATGTTTTCTCTGCGACAAGAAATTCATTCCCGGGTACCGTTGTTCTGTCAAGGGCAGCCTTCTAGTGGAGGAGGTTGAGGATGATGGAGAGGGGGCCGACGACTCTGTCTCGTTGGTGGCTGAGGATGTGCCACCCGAGATTTCTGTTCATGCCTTCTCAAGGGCATTTACTCCATGCACGATGCGAGTCCAAGGTTACCTCAAGCGGCAACAAGTGGCTATTCTAATCGACAACGGGTCTACCCATAATTTTATCAACGACAAGGTAGCCCATCGACTAGGCTGTTTTGTCTCTGATTCAAAGCCCTTTGACGTGCTGATTGGCAATGGAAAGCACCTCAGGAGCACCGGGGTGTGTGCGCAGGTTACGCTCTCTGTCCAGGGCCACACATTTGTCACCGACCTCTTCTTGCTACCCACGAAGGGGGCGGATGTTGTGTTAGGCGTACAGTGGCTTCAGGAGCTCGGTGATGTGGTTTGGAATTTCCGTGACATGTTGATGGACTTCGAGCTTCAGAGGCAGCGGGTTTGGCTTGAAGGCTCTAGGCCGGGCACCCTTCTCTCCGCCCACCTTTGGAGTTCTTTTTTCCGATTCTCCCCCCAAGGGCTCCTTTTGCAGCAGCACGCCACCATCGAGGTGACTCAGGACGACATACCCCCGGATCTCCAGGAGTTATTGGCAGCACACCAGGACTTGTTCCTTAAGCCACAGGGTCTCCCTCCCGTCCAGCCTCATGACCATCAGATTCCCATCATCCCTGGCCCGGCCCCGGCCAATGTCCACCCTTACCGTTACCCGCACATACAGAAATCAGAGATTGAGCATCTCGTAGCGGACATGCTTTAGTCCAGGATCATCCGCCCTAGCACGAGTTCTTACTCGTCTCCGGTGTTACTTGTTCGGAAGAAGGACGGTACATGGAGGTTCTGTGTCGACTACCACGCCCTAAATGCAATCATTGTCAAAGACAAATATCCCATCCCGGTGATTGAGGAGTTGTTGGATGAGCTGATTGGTGCCACAGTCTTCAGTAAACTCGACCTGCATTCGGGTTACCATCAGATTCGGATGCAGCCTGCCGATGTGCACAAGTCCGCCTTCCGGACTCATGATGGCCATTTTGAGTTCCCCGTCATGCTGTTTGGGTTGACCAATGCCCCTTCCACATTCCAGAGCCTCATGAACGATCTCTTCAGGCCATTCCTTCGCCGCTATATATTGGTTTTCTTTGATGATATCTTGGTGTACAGTAGGTCAGGGGCAGAGCACTTGACACATCTCAGGCCGGTCTTCTCTATTCTATGAGATAATTCCTTATTTCTTAAGCATTCAAAGTGCTCCTTTGGCTACCACATTTTTCTAGCTTCCTTTCTCCCCTTGGCTGTGAAGGTGGTTCAGAGGGCTTTTGAAACTTGCTATTATTCGGATTGTTAAACGTAGGCTTCCTTTTCCTTTCATCAGGTCGGAAACTATTAGTTTGTCCTCAGTCTTTACGTCCGACCACAAATTCCATGTAGTCTTGCTCTAGGATAGAAGCTAGTTCAACCGCTTTGGCAAAAGTCGTGGGTTGATGGCCAATAATTCTTCCTCTTAATCGATTATTTAGGCCTCTCACGAACTTTTGTGCTTTCTTTAACTCTGTCGTACAATAATCCGGGGCGAAACGTTGTAATTGTACGAATTTATTCTCGTATTTAGTCACCGTTAGCACTCCTTGTTGTAAGTCTAGAAACTCCTTTTCCTTTCTTTCTTGGACGTGAGGAGGAAAATATTTATCGAATAATACTTCTTTAAATTCCTCCCACTTAATATGATCACTATTTGGGAAGAAATTTCTTTCCGCTGTAGGCCACCAGAAAGCAGCTTCGCCAATCATAGAGAAGGTGGCTAGTGGTACCTTACGATCATCGGGGATCTTCATTGCTTTAAAAATCCATTCAACTTCAAAGGTCCACCTTTCAGCGGCCTTCGGGCCGTCTTCCCCCGTAAACGTTGGTGCAAGCTTCTTAAAACGCTCCAACAAATTATCCTTTTCACCGTGGATATTATCTCCCGAACTAGTCGAATGATTGGAATGATTCGATTGGAATCCTTGAGTCATTCTTTGCATTAATAAGTCCACGAAATGCATCATAGGATCTCCCGTTGTCAAAGTGACCGGCGTAGTAACATCTGGTGGAGTTGAGCTACTTGCCGGTTGAGCATCGCTACCACTAACGTTCATCATCTAAACATGAATTAGTAACATCAAGGTCTTTAGAAAACAAGCTTACTTCATAGCAACCTTGAAGTGTAATTACATCACTCAAAAGCTACGTTAGCTATTTACATAATAAAACCACTCTTAGTACACATCAAAATTGTTCACACAGAACTATTTACTCGAGATATTTACAGACCTTCTTCTCTAAGTAGTCAAGACTTTAGAGAGGAAAGGTCCTAGCTTTAGGGCATTCAAAGAAAAAGTGGGTTAAAAGACCACAAAAGGTGCACCGCTCGGGCATTCCATGCCTTTCGGTTTCCTTCCCTTTGAGGAGACGCTGGACGCGTGGCTCTTCCACCCATTCAACCTCAAGTGGGGGTAGTTCATTCAAGTCAAAATCCTTTTTATACACAGGGTTATCCTCGTCAGAATTTTCACCTTCTTCCACTTCCAAGGAGGGGTCTTCTTCAGACTCTTCTCCTGGAGTAGGCGAGTCCGGGATAACTATTATTTCGTCCACGTCACTATCTGTAGGTGAACCAGGGGTGTACGAGACTTCAGAATCTTCTGAGTCCGAAATTTCGATGGGTGTCTTACCATCATTGTACTTACTCTTGCTACAACTTCCTTCCATTGGAAGTGGCAGTTTACGAGCAGTAGAATGATAAAGATTGCTTGACAGATATGTCTTATGCCAAGGCATCGACATCTGTTTAGCTTCACATAAACATTCATTAAGTAATTTCAAATAAGAAAACATACGATAAAATATTAATAATTGTATTGACTGATTTAATTACTTTTTAGTAGACAGTAGAACCTTGGCTCTGATACCAACTGTAACGTCCCTCATATTTTCGAATAAAAGAAAACAATTTTTGAAAACGTAACAAAATTTAATTACAATTGCCAAGGATCACCATGTACTAAAACAAGTAATTACAACACACTTTGTATATTACAAAGATTTCCAAAATTAGGCATCACAAGCCTTTATACATCAGTCAGTACAACAATTTACATAAAGTACAAAAACAACAGTACAAGACTGTAATTTAAGGAAATTCTTCGTCGACTCCTTCAGATTCGAGTAATTCACCTGCAGAATCTGAGGGGGGGTGAGTAAATTCATACTCAGTAGGTCGGATTAAGTTCTAAGAATATGCTTCGTGCACATAAGAAAATATCGTACCATTTTTCTTTTGAAATCATTCAAAAAGTTTGAAAATACGATCACAGAATGTCGCGATACCAGACGACTTACACCCGCGCCCATGGGGCGACGCGAGACAGAAAGGAAGAGATTTACCCATGACATCCCAATCCTATGCACGCCAGATGCCAAATTTGGCGGTATCCAAAATCATAATAATTCCTAGTTCCGAGGAACCGAGAACTATCCAGACGGCATGATTGCCCAAAACTCGGAGGAATTTTTCGAAAAGAGGAGATGATTTTAAAGTCAGAGCTTTTGTTTTCATAAAAGTAGCGGAAGACTTTAAAAACTTGGGCGAGTAAAAACCTCAGCATACGATTAGAATTTAAAGCTACCTACCTATGACACGTGCGAAATATAATGAAATCTCCTCGTAGAGTAAAGAAAGTCCCGCCTTAAGATATTAGCCTTCGAGCGAGAATTTCAGTAGAATAACCACTCCAACACGTAGAATGCCCTTGAATTAGTAGGGTAGGGCTTTGGAACGGGCTAAAAAGAGTTGGGAATGGTCCGGAAACAGTAAAAAGATGAAAGTGGAAGATTAGGAAAGGGGCACATTTTTCGAGGTCTTAGAGAGGTTGTCTCGAGAAAATAACTCTTTCGGTGCATAGAGCACCCTTGAATTAGTGGGAAACGGGTCTTGGAACGTGAAAATCGGGCTTAAAATGGGTTGGGAATGGTGAAAACAGTGAAAGGGGTGAAAAATCGGATGTGGGTGAAAAACTGGCCGGAGAAGAGCTTAAATAGGGGAGGAGAGGGTGTTTTCCGGCGGGTGCCGCCCCCGGAACCGGTGGGCACCCACCGGCGCCGCCGCGGAAAACGGTTGGCGCCCACTGGCGCCGCCAGAACCTGTGGGCGCGTGTGACGAACGCGTGCCCGTCACGCATTCAGCGTGCGCGATGCGCACATTCATCGTGCGCCGCGCCGAGCCGGAGCCGCCGAGATTAATTTTTCTTATTTATTTTAATTTCCAAAAAAAATTCCAAAAATCGTAACTTCCTATCCCGAACTCGGTTTTGCGCGTTCTAGGTACCGTTGAGCTCGTATTGACGAGCCCTACGAGACTAGACCACTTAAGAACCATTTTACCCGAATTTTAAAAGTGGGTCCCGCCGGTTGAACACATTTCCCGAGGTCATAACTTTTGTTCCCGACCTCCGATTTACGTGTTTTGTGACTTGTTACGCTCGTCTCCACGAACTCTAACCATCACTAGAAAAAGTATAAATAACAAAATTTTATAAGAAGATCGTGTTAGAAATTAGGGTTATTACAGCTGGCTGTCCAAGAATATGTGGCCGCTTGTGATATTTGTCAGAGGGCCAAGGCCGTCACGACTTCTCCCGCCGGTTTGCTGTAGCCCTTGCCTATTCCGGATAAGGTATTGGAGGATATCTCGATGGACTTTGTGGAGGCCTTGCCTGTGGTGCAAGGTAAGTCAATGATTATGGTTGTGGTTAATCGACTGTCTAAGTATGCTCATTTCTGTGCGTTGGGACACCCCTTTACCGCCAAGACAGTGGCTGAGCTTTATGTTAGGGAGGTGAAGAAACTTCATGGTATGCCTCGCACTATTGTTTCTGATCATGATAGGATATTTATTTCTCAGTTTTGGTGGGAGTTCTTTACTTTACATGGGACTTCTCTCCATATGAGCACTGCTTATCACCCTCAGACGGACGGTCAGACCGAAGTAGTTAATCGTTGTTTGGAGCAGTATCTTCGGTGTTTCACCATGGCACAGTGTAATGTCCTTAATTTTTCTACGAATTTTGTGATTTTTCTGCTATTTTTTCGATCATTTTTGGCGAGAAAATGTGACGCTTCAGCGTATTCGTATTTATGTATTTTCCCCTTATTTATACCCATAGAGTTGGGTATGGGGCTTAGTCACAGGTCGCGGGCCTCGTTGCGTGCTTATGACGCGAGTTTTGGAGGTACAACGCGTAACTGGGTGGTGAACGCGTATTAGGGACATGGATGGAAAAATTAAAAAGATTATATAAGTACTGGATCCATCGATCGGATTCTAGAACAGAGATGTCCAATAACTTTTTTTTTTACGTCCAGTGAGTTTTTAGGAAACCCGAGCTTGATTTCGGTCGCTCCGTTCTCCCTCCTCCGTCGTCAGATTCTGCCAGTTCTTGTTAGGATCCTCTTTGCCTTACCACCACGAGTCCATAGGTACTGGCTATGACCGCCGCCATGGCCTCTTCGCTCCTCCATGAGGTATCAAACCTTTTTCAGGTTTTTTCTTCCTTCAAATCTTGTTTTTGAGCTGTGGGGGTGCGATTTTGATGTCGTTTGCGGCTGCCCTCAACTAGACTTATGTTTGTTTGGCCGCTAGGAACCCATTGGCGCTGGCTAGATCTGCCTCTGTGCTTTCTTCGCTCCATTGTGAGCTACCGATCTTTTGGTCGGGTTTTTGTTACTATTTGCATCTCACTGTCTGTGAGATTTTTTGGACGCCGATGTGTTTCCGGTCATCGTCCGGCCACTGGATGGACTCCGTCTAGCCTACCTCGACCCAATGTCAGTAGGGGTTTGCCGTTTCCAACCCCGCCTCACCCCTATTGCCTTGCTCTGCCCGATTAGATGCTTTGAGTGTGTCTCGGGTTGTTGGCATCGGCGAGCCGTGGGCCATTTGGCCATCGTGGGCTCTGCCCCGGCTCGGCGACAGTGAGGGCCAGCCCCACTTGCCCAATTACACCTCCACTCGGAATGGGCCGCTTGCCTTGCCCTATACTGCGCGAGATGCACAGCTGCCCGCACTATGTGTGTTAGCTGTGGGTGGCGATATGCGATGTCGCCGCTTAGATCGACCACCATGTCTTGGCCTTAGCTATACCGCCCTTATGTGGGCCTTGGGTTGCCACCGTCCGACCCATCTCCCCCTATAGTGGCACTGTTTGGCCGCGTGTGCATGTGGCCACACATGCATTTTTGGGTTTAGGCGCCATATTTGTGCCGCCTGACCGGCGGATGGCTTTGTCACCATTTGAGTTGACCCCTAGAGCCTCCTCCACCTCTCCTCTGTCCTTGAGCGTCGCCCCATGCCCTCCGCCCTTATGTGGGCCTTTGTTGACACGAAATCGCAGCCGTTGGGTGCTGTCGACGGCCAATTTCAATGTCTTGCAGCCGGCCGAGTACTTCTCAGCCGCCGGCCGACCTTTAGTGAGTAACCATCGACTTCTGGTCGCATTGCCACTTATGTTGGCACGACATTTCTCCCGGCCGCCCCTAGTGTGCCGCCGTGGATCGCAGATTTTGCCGCATTGATTTCTGACACCCTATTTGGCCGTGAGTAGTTCCGGCGCTTCCAAAACCCTCGGGACATCGACTCTCTCAACTTGGAAAAGCTTTTGGCCGTCAACTCCGCCACCGATGCTGCCACCGTCGTGTGCTCACCATCAAACATCATGATTATGAGGTAGGGGAGCTTTGAACTCGTAATTTCATGATAGCATGATTTGAATGAATAGCAGCATGCTAGGACTATATGATTGAATGCTATGGATGTTAAATCAGATCCGTTTGATAAATTATGCCATGTTGAAATGCTATGACGTGCATATGGGCCGTAAGCATATTTGAAGTATGTATGGAATGTATGTATGTGCTAGTGATGGCTAGCGTGTATGTTTGAAGTATGTATGTGCTAGTGATGACTAGCGTGTATGTTAAATGTATGTGTATGTTTGTGCGCTAGTGATGGCTAGCGAGTATGATGGTAAGCTATGTGTGGAAGTATGTGTTGTTATACGTATGGGTGATAAGCATACGTATGTATGATGGCTAATGGCCTATGCTATGGATATGTGTATGTGGGCAGAGGTATGGGCGATGGACAGTAAGAGGTGACAAAGCTTTCGTCTGGATTTGGATATGGATGTGGATGCGTAAGCGTATGATGAAAGATGACGGATATGAGTTTGACGAGCGAGGATTGGATCAGATTGTTTGATTTGAATCAGAACGTATGATTGGGGGATTGTTAGACAATAAGAGTGTGCATAATTGTACAAGCATAACGTACAGATTATGAAGTGAAAAGTAAGCTCAATATGTGAGGTATAAGTAAAAGGGTGACAACTGGGTTTGGCTCTGAGGAGCTTCATTTGATGATGTTAGTGTAAGATGATTTGGCCATAAGGGGATGGCGGAGTACATAAGACTGTAAGATTTTGCTGTACGGTGAGTTTTGTTGTGATATGGATGAGTTAAGTGAAGTCTGCTGCCCTGACGAACTATGGTTTCGGATTGGGCTCAGCTTCCGTTTGATCAGTGGAGCACAGTATGTTTGAGTGCTTGTGTGACATAATTGTACCGCATAATTTACTTAATTCAAACTTAAATTATAAGAAAGCTAATGATAGCGTTGTGAGTTTGAGACCTAAGGGTTCGGCGGATTAAGTTCCGTGTTTGAGCTAGCCGATAATGAGTTGGCTGAGCATTTATCATGTCTTGCCATGGTGTTTATCCTGCGGGATGTTGTCTGTGTGCTATATAGAGCACCGAACGTCTGTTGCTCTGTTAAAAGCGATGTTTGCTTTCGATTTGGTCTGTGTGCTGTATTAAGCCCAGACATTTGATGCTCTGTTGAGAGCGTTGTATGATTCTGCCCAAGAGTGGCATTGTATGATTCTGCCCAAGAGTGACACTGTACGATTTCTGCCCAAGAGTGGCATTGGCACTATAAGACCCATTATGGTGGGCAATTCTATGGCACTATAAGACCCATTATGGTGAGCAACTATATGACCCCTTATGTGTGGGTGTTTATGTTTGCGCACTCAGGTAAGTACTATCATGGACCTGCTCTTACCTGTTTGATCCTATGCCCCATGAGCACTGGTGTGCCTTACCTTCGGAAAAGTCCATGGCGTCTAGTCACTCCCCGGAGGTTAAGGTGATGCCCCTGTGGCATTCTTTTCCATCTTGACGCTAGAGCTTATTAGTTGTAATGAGCTTCAGTGGTCGATAGTATGTGTACGACTGTAAGAGTATGAGTATGAGCACGACTGTAAGAGTATGAGTATGAGCACGACTGTAAGAGTATGAGTATGAGTACGACTGTAAGAGTATGAGTATGAGTAAGACTGTAAGAGTATGTTTATGAGTAAGACGGTAAGAGTTTGATTCTGAGTAAGACTGTAAGTGTAAGATGTACGAGTAAGGTCATACGAGTAAGTGTAAGATGTACGAGTAAGGTCGTACGAGTAAGTGTAAGATTGTACGAGTAAGGTCGTACAAGTATGTGTAAGTTGTATGAGTATGCGTACGATGGTACGAGTAAGTTTGTAAGACCCTGGATAAGGGTGTTTGTGTAAGTTTAATTTGATGGTATGATTTTGGCACGATGGTGCATTTGGCATTGATTGTATGCGTATGAGCATTGTTATGATATGCCTGTTTGCTTCATGTTTGAATTGCATGAATGCATCTATGTATGGATTTACTGAGTTCATTGTTTAGAACTCCTCTACTGGGTATTTTCCTACTGAGTATGAAAATACTCATTACCCTATTTTTTAGCCCCGTTGTTCGAGAGGCATTTGTAGGTTTGTGATGGAGAGTTCCTGGAGATGGATGCTCGTTTTCAGTGGTGGATTGATTCTTGTTGACTCAGGTATATGCTTGACTCACTGCGAGTTTATTTGTGCCACGATCTGATGTATTGGGTGAGACGAACATTAAGATGTTTAAGTATTCTGGACTTTAGTTTGGATTAGACTGTGGACTGTTATAGGACTTGCACTCAGGGATGCCTGGGAGGGATTTGTATTTAAAGTTTATGATCAAAGCAATTTATTTGTACGGTTGTTTTCGAGTAGCGCCTGAGGATATTTGCTTTGGCTGTACGATGGTTAATCGAATGAGTAAAACTTTGGATGAGAAAAATTGATGTGTTATGTTTTAAATTATAAAACTGTTTTATCAGGTTTCGTATTCGTCATTTTCTCCGATTTATAGCAGTTATATTGCAAGAAATTTCCGTGAATTTTGAGGAAAACGTATGAAAAACCCTAGGCGTTACACACAACCCGGTTGGTGGCTTCAGCTTCTTCCATGGGCGGAGTGGTCTTATACTACAACCTATCATATGCATGCTGGCTTTACTCCTTTTGAGGTGTTGTATGGTCGTCCACCACTGACGGTCTTGTCGTATGTGCCTCACCAATCATCTATGGCTGAGGTGGACTATATGCTCTAGACACGAGACGAGGTCCTACGTCAACTCAAGGTGAATTTGTCTTCCGCTTAGAACCAGATGAAGCAGCTTTATGATGGCCACCATACCGATCGAGAGTTTGCAGTGGGTGACTTGGTCTATATTTCTGTTTTGCCATAGTGCCAAACATCTTTGTTTCAACCAGAGCACTCCAAGCTCGCCCCCCGTTTCCATGGTCCCTATGCTGTTGAGGAGCGCATTGGTCCGGTCGCTTACCGCCTTGCCTTGCCGCCTGACTCCTTGGTTCATCTTGTATTTCATGTGTCCCATCTACGGCGGTTTGTGGGTGACAAGTCATTGGTTGTGGATGTTCCTCCTCCTCCCTTGATGGGCCCAGTTCCGCCGTTCGACCCTGTCCTTGCTTCGGTGGTTGAAAAGTGTCGGGTCCGTTGCTCTGGTTTCATTATTATTGAGGTCTTGATTTCATGGCAGGGCCAACCGCTGGAGGACTCTATGTGGATGCCTGAGGATGAGTTTATGACTAGCTTCCCAGCTTGGTCGCCTTGAGGACAAGGTGAATAGCAGAAGCATGGTGGAGTGTTGTGCACGATGATCAGTCTCTCAGAGGACTTCCCCAAACTACACTTTATTGCTTTTACTTAGTTGCATTGAACTATTTATTATTGTAATAGTTTAGTATTTGCTTTGGTTTAGTATTTGGATGTAAAACTGTGTTGGTTCAGTTAGTGGCTCGGGCTAGCCGAACCACTAACTGGCGGGTTCACCTAGGCAACCGGACTGGCCTAGTTTGGGTTGGGCAAGACTCCCTAGGAGGCTGGTCGTCTCCTATATGGGGTGATCCTCTCTTGTTTATGATTATGCAATTAAGACTATCATGAATTGCTCCCCTTTCTTCCTTGTTTCTCCCCTTTCCCCTTCGTGAATCTCCTTGATATTGATTGTGCCTATACCGGGCACATCAAACAATCTCTAAGGCTTTCTAAGGTGCTTTAATAGTGAACATGTTTAAGAAATGTTGGAAGAGAGGAAGAAGATGAAGAGATGGAGAGAAGGAGGGGGAGACAAGTTGTGAGACAGGAAGAGAGGGGAAGGGGTCGTGCCACAAGTTGTAGAGGCGAGGGGGACAACCGAAATAGGGGAGAGGGTGGGGGCGGGGCAGCCTTCCTCTAGGGGAGTCCTTCCTAAGGCAAAATTTTCTCTTGGCTTGGACTCCTTCCCAACATAGCCAATAGTATCAAATCCAAATCAAATCAAGTCAAATTAGCCCACATTGGGATTATCTTCAACTTGGTGCCAAAGCAACTCTAGCATATGAGCCGATAGGCTTGGCCAATGCACACCTTGACCGCCCTAATTCCACAAACTCATTTATCTGCTTAATTATTTGTTCGCTTAAAATTTCCTTAAATGAGTCATCCCTAGCCCCTACCCTTCGATTAGGGCTTGGCGGGCAAGTCTAGGCAAATCTCGTATGCCCATAGGTACACTCTCATACTTAAGTCAAATCGTGTAGGTGGGTCCGCTAACTTTCCTAAAATAGACCCTTGGTCAAAGTAATGCGTTTTTTCCTTCCTGAACCTTTAGTTAGGGTTTTAGGGTTTCAAGTAACCGAAATGACTACGTTGACCGTGCAATCGAACACTCTTGACTTAGATTTGGAAAGTTTTCACTCCTTGCCCCTAATGGTCAAGGGTCAAATCTAAGCTTTTGTCATGGTTTGATTTAATGAGTCTAATTTTTCTCCCGAAGTAGGTTAACTAATAAAATTCTTCTAAATTTTTAGGGTGTTACTGTAGGTGGTTCTTACTTGTGTACATGGTAATTTGCATACGAAAGCGCTTATTTGAAGAACGAATAGGGCCTATGGTATGGGACATAGGTACCAGTGGGGACCACATGGTTGATGTTTTCCCTATGTGTTAGCTAGGTTCAATATTTGGCTAGATAAGTTCAATTGAATAAAAAAAGTCATAATGTTAGCTCTATTGAGTTGATATGGGTAAATGTAGTTAATAAGAATTGATACACGACGAATATGTTTAATATGTTGGGTATGTGTCATATTATAATGTTTAATCAAGATAACAAGTGGGAATGAAATAGGTGTTAGACAACACAATAGTTATAAACGGGATGTGGTGACATATTTGGGTTTTGGGAAAGGATATAACATGAAAACCACCATGGTGGTTTACCAATTCTTTACAAATTTCTACCTGAGCGCAAGGGCGATTGGAGATCCACAATTGAGAGATACATGAACAAATCAAAATCTTCTTGTTATTCAAAGTTTATGTTTAAATTTCCAAAACTTCACATACTTGTATGTTTCATATGCAATTTTGGATCCGTTTGCAACTAGGTCTATTAATTTAAAGCTTTTCCCTTTATATTAATTCATGAAGTTCTAGAAATTTTAGAAAAACATCTACTTCTTGTCTCAAACAAAAACATATTATGTATCAATCTAATAAAAAAAACAAATTCTTTCATATTCTAGCATATATAAGGATCTTTACTTTGATTTACCTATTAAATTTCTTCACAAAACAAATGAAATGAGTATAGATAAAGCTATTATGATATGATTGTATTTTTCCGGTTTCATTTGTTTTTCTTGACTTTCTTTTTAATGACTTAAACCTTATGTTGTTTTCATTTCATGCCCGATTTCTCATGTCATGATAACTTTTATACTAAATGACTTTACCCAAGTAGATATCCTTCTCCATCCATGATTTTTTTAACTTATTCAAGATGCATAGCAAATTACATTAGTAGTTGTTTAATGAAACTGGTTTTAATAATGACCCTGGCCACTTGTCCTCCCCGGTTTGGTCCAATAAGGGGTGTTCATGGACATCCACCAACCTGTTGTACATTTGTGTTTACATCCATTTTTATATGAGACCAATAATTTGTTTCTCCATGGCAGACACAGATGTGGATAAACCTTTTCTATTCACCCTAATTGAGGGCCATGGATGCGACCATATAGTTGTCCATGTCCGTAAGACGTTCATGTTCATCCACATGTTATCCAGTCTAATGTACCTCCTACCCAATTACCCATATACCTAGACCCCAAACTCAAAAGTGGCTAATCCTATCCATCTAACTCATCAAAATATCTTCTTAATTTTTTGAACGTTTATTCAATTATTAGCATTGTGATGTATGAGAATTATAGACTTTTTTTATCACATAAAGCAATTGCATTAAGTTGTTTATGTCCGTTTGAGTTGTCATATCCGTCCGTCTATGCCACGAACAGTGGGGACGGACACAGACAGAGATTTAGATAGGTAGCCGGTGCGGACATGGACGGCGTGCCACTTTCTTGCTTACCGACAAACGGACACGTCCGTCCGTGAACACGCCTGCCACCCTCCGACCTTTTTTTCCGATACTTCTTACTCCCTCCCAGCAGTCCCTTCCTCTAGCCTCTTCCACTTCTTCTGCCGCCTCCGGCGAGAGTGACTTCCCGGCAGTCCGCGTACCCCGCCGGCACCGATACGCCTCTTCCGCTTCCTCGTAACTCACTCCATCGCTGGGTTGCTCAGGTACCCATTTTTCTCTGCATGTTCAGCTGTTCTTCACGACTTCCCATTTCGTTCTTTATACTATTTAGGCCTGGCATTTGCAAAAAAGGGAAAAATGAAGCCTTTAAAAATAGTATCTCACCCAGTTGATGATTTTTTTTCATAAGTTTCAATCTCTTTTGGTTTTTGATCGAATCAAAATAACATTTTTATGTGTAAGGGCCTGTTTGTTTGGTCTAATTCAGACCTAAACTGAATGAGTTGCTAATAAATTACTTAAAAGTTGGCTTATGAGTGTATTTGTTTAGCACTGAATTCAGTTACTGACCTCTCTTATCTCGTCTCCTCTCCCGGCCCCAGCAGCAGCCGCAGCCTTTGCCTCCTCCTCCGACTCTGGCCTCTCCTTCCCATTATCCCCTCCCCCACGAACCAGACGCATAGGGCCAGCGGCAGCAACCATTCCCCTCTCCCACGTACCAGACGCCAGCAATCTCCCAGAGGCCAGTGGCGGCGACCATATCCTGGCGACGGTTCTCCGGAGACTCTTCAATCACCAGTGACAATTTCCGATTCTTCATAGACTCGCCATTCGCCATCCAGACGTCCTCCGTCCAGAGGCCCAAATAGGTAAATTATTTCGTGCTCTTGCTTGCCAATTTTGAACCTTTCAGTTGTCATGCAATCAATGATGCATAAAAGTAACAATTTGCTTTTGGTATTCGGTGATTCTCAGTGTATGGGTGTTTCTGTTTATAAGTTTTTTTTAATACTAACAATGTTTTGCATGAATCATATACCTGGTTTTTGTGTCTTAAATTTTTATGTATTTTCTTGTACACAGATGTCCTTATGTTTGGTCTTTTTTCTTTTAGCTTTTTGTCTGAAATTTGTGAAAATATTGTGTTGCTCAGTTTGGATTTTCCTTGTAATGGGTCTTATGACCTGTGTTCTTTTTGTTGGTTGATGCCCAGGAAGCACGGATACACCCCCAGCCCCATATCTGTATTCTAGTGCCGATGTTAATTTTTTCTAGGCTGTGTGAGAGGTGGATGCTGTTTAGGGTGAAATTTAGGAGTGAGCCCGTAATACGCTGAACCGGATAGGAGCTTTTTGTATTATCGATTTTGAACTGAAATTTCTGCAAGGCATGGAAATGAGAGTAATAATGGAAGATTTGGGATTAATGGTATAGGCTTTTCTAGGTAGTGAAATTGGGAAGGATCAGTAGCATATGCTGATCAGGTGTATCTATTGCTTCAATTTTCAACCAGAAACGAGGATGAGCATAACAATTTCTCGAGAAAAAGTTCACCTTAAGTATGATTCAGTTAAGCAATCTGCATTGCACTATATAATCTCATTTTCCTTGATATTACAATATTGTAAGGTTGGTTTGTATCAGTTTCAAACTTTTAATAGCAGATGAACTGGAAACTGTTGACTAAATCTCATGGTGATGGCCATTTTCTTTATTGCTACTGTCAGTTCGTTTCCTAAATCACAGTTGCTGCCAACTAAAGCATTGGCTCGATTCTTGTTATGATCACTAGGGATAATTGCTAGTGGTTTCTCCATCAACTAGCTATAAACTATAAAGGGGCACTTTTATAACTGAGAGTTTTCTACAATTCCCTTTTTTAAGGTGAAAACTTCTTTACCACTGCAGAAGTGTGTGTATATATATATACACACACTTTCAACTTTAAATCTAATTGTGAAAGCCAGAAAAATCTGAATCAATCGTATGCTTTATCCTATTTGCTTCTTCAGAATATATATCTTAAATTTGTTTGGTACAACATGAAGCATATTTCGAAGATTATGTCATGTATTGTGGCAATCTCAGCTTTTTGGATTGACTTACTGAAGACAACATTGGTTTCTGATAGTTACATGTGGATGGTTTGTTTCAGGTTTATGCTAAAAGTTTAATATAGATTTATGCTTTTCTTGAGCTGAGATGTTTTTAATAACCTTTTTCTTTCACCAGCTTCCTGTATACTTGGTTGGGGCTCTGGGATGCTATGGTCTTTGAATGGTTGCAATTGGTTTAATGCTTTTCCCAACATGCCCAAAAGAGGCCATCTTGTTGCAAAAGTTTAAACATTTTGTCACTTCTCTTTCCTTGTAAATTGCATTTGGCATTGTAACTTTAATGCTTTTCTTGACCTGAGATATTTATTTGTGGCGAGTGTCAAGCACGATCACCACAGTAATGTGGATGCGACTCAAGAAAATATTTAATTTGAACTTTTTCTATACATATGATCTTTACTGAAATAAAGTTTTTTAGTACAAAATAAAAAATAGTTTATTTAAAATTTTTAAAAATTGAATGTATTCAGATTCAGATTCAGATTTAGATCTGATTCAGATTCAGAGTGAAATTCAGATGGTAGGCTTTTCAGAAATTTCAGTTGACTTTTCAGATTCGGATTTAGACGAAACAAATGAACCCTAAGCATAATTTGCTTGAGCTCTAATGGAGTAAAAAGACTAATATTTATCCTTTGCATGATGTGTAAAGAAGACAATTTGTGATACTTGGATAGGTGAATAATGTCGAATTAGTTGTGTTTCGTTTGATGAATGGTCAGACAGAGAGAACCCGTCTTCTTCCTGTGTATTCTCTCCCCAACTTCTCTGCCAACCTCCCTCTTTAAGAACCCACTCGCTTTTTTATATATTTTTGTTTTATCTCATCATGTTTTGTTTTATTTCAGTAGAATAAATAATTTTGGACCCCCTAAAGTTCTGACAGCATAGGCTGATCGCATATCCTTTCAGTGGGGTAATATTTTGCTGGAAAAACCTCCTCCAAGGTCCAAAATAATTGGGTAAAATACTATAAAAACTCAAGTTTAAACAAATAATAAGTTGCAACTAGTAATCTCCATAAGGACAAGAATTTTACACATCCTTCTTTAAACTTCAAGATATATTAAGCCACAAATAGGTAAAGGGGACGTATTAAAAATAATGGTAAAAGATTATTCTAGCCATGGGGTCTCGTTGAGTCCCTACTTTCCTCTCCATCTTGTCATTTGTTTCACTTGTGAACCTCATATTGAGGAAACTTTGCAGTTCTCATGTGGTCATTTTCTATCAAATGAAAAACTTCTCATTTATATTTTCATCTTTGTGTTTTAGGAATTCCAATTGTATATGGAATTCAACTATAGGGAAGGTGAAACTCTAGGTGGACCCATAGTTATCATAGATGGGCAATATGTGCCAAGGTATGGACAACTCTGCTATTTAGGCTCCTTTATAGAGGAGATATAGATAGTGATCTGGGATAAATTCTCGTGATCACTAGGCCTGAAGGAAATTTCTATAGGACAATGGTAAGGCCTCCAATACTCCATGGAGCAAAATGTCAGGCTCCAAATCAAAGTCATATAGGTAAAATTTGGGGTAGCACCATTAAGGAGAGTAGGTTGTGTTGGTATGTGCATATGTAAAGAATAACAATGAATGTCCTAGTAAGAAGGTTGGAGGGGGCGTGACTTGAAGAGGTTGCAAGGGGAAGAGGTTGGCAAACCCGAGCTAGTGATGCCATCAGGTTGTGTTTAGGTCAGGTTTTGCCAAAATATGAACCTGTTACCATTTAACAAATGGTAAGCCAAATCCGACTCAACCTGAATATCTCAAACCCAAACCTGATTTGACCCGTTTAGCATAAACAAATTTTTTCTATTTTTTTTTAAACACTTATTTATGAAAAAATACAAGATTTTAAATAATTATTTGGTTTTATCTCTTACCCATAAAAGAATTTAAAAATTATTATCAAAACACAAAGAAAAATATGAATATTTAATTGTTATAGCCTTAGTTGGGTAGGGTCAGGTTGGATTACCTAAAACCCGAACCGGACCCGAATAGTTATTTGGGTTTGGTTTGAAAATCCAAACATGACCCATTAGGGTCAGGTCAGTTGGGTTTTTTTCATATACCTGACCCGAGTGGCACCCCAAACCTGAGCTAATTTAGATGGAGTTAGTAAGAAATGATATGAATATGCTATCTCTTAAAAAAGTTGGCACTTGCCAAAAAGTACAAAGTTTGTGTCACCAACTTCAAATTGTTAGGAGAAGGTGATTTATGATTAGGATTTGCTCTATTTTTAACAGGATTGACTCTGAGAGTGGGATCAGGTTCTTGGACTCATAAAGAATTTGACTAACGAGTTATAGTCTACCTTCAATGATCTTTTAAGTAGTTTCTTTGTAAAGAAGTAAAAAAGGTTGAGATAGGGTTAGTTGTGGTTTGGTAATTGTCACATTGACTTTTGGGTATGGACATTTGTCGCTGCGGAGGGGGGTTTTTGAAGAAGGTGATAAAAGACCATGATACATCCTGCCAATGGAGCACCATTCCAAAAGTGCTTTTATGCTAGTAAGGATGACTATATAGTGGGATCTTTTCATTTTGTTTTTATTTTTAAATGGGATGTCCATTAATGGAGGAGAGACAATTCATATTGTATGATATATTCTGGTGACTAGTCAAATAATGCCAGGAACTTCTAGCAAATGAATGACAGTGAAAAATTGTACAAAGAAAAGCAAAAATGAGGAGCAATAGACTAGCCTATTCTTGTCTCTTGTAAGTTACAAGTTTGTGTTTACTTGCTTGATGCTGCTTCTTTAATCATTAGAGTGAGCTTCATCGTTGATGTTTTAATTTATAACTAAGATTGTATCCGAGTAGATTATATATAGCGCATGGCTGTTTGAAAGTAGGCTATCCTAGTTGATCCAACGATTGTTTCTCTCTTTTTGCTTGTGCTGGTGAACTGTAATCTTCTCAGCAAGCTTTGTGTGCTAGCTCTTTTTCTCCTAGAAGAATCTTGCTTGCAGGAATTTCTAATTGAACTTCATTCTAAGTTTTAATTTCTTTGCAGTCATCTGCAGAAGGTGTACGGCTATTCCTTTACAGGCTGCTGTGTCTCAACAGTTTGTAGATTGCCATAATGTCAACTGGACTTGGGCTTGAATCTCTTGTAGATCGTATGCAAAATTTCATTACCTTTTTTAATTGTTTCTCACGCTTTGCGTTATTGTGCCTAAGTACTTTTAGTTTTGTTCTCCTTTCTACAGAACAGATATCCATAATTACCAATGATGGGCGCAATATCGTGGTAAGTCCTAGAATCTGCATTATTCTTTTAAAATGTGTGTATAATATTGTGATAGCACTTCTTTTTCAGGGCATTCTGAAGGGTTTTGACCAGGCAACAAATATTATTTTAGACGAGTCTCACGAACGGGTGTACTCCACCAGGGTATGCCTGTTTCTACTTTGTGAAAGTAGTGTGTAAATTTTTCTTCATCATTTGGACATGTAGACATGATGCTTATTTCACTATATGTATATTTTTCCTAATTTTCTTGCTTACTCTATCCTAGATGGTCTTGTATCTCACAAGGTGCTGTTACCTGTTTTTTTTTTTCCTGAGTTAAGGATATTAGTACTATTATTGCTCCTTTTGCTAGTTATGCTATAATGTCATATTGTCACATACATTTGATATATATTCAGGATATATCTGGAAAGGATATCCCTAATTAGTGATCAACTGAGAGAATTTCAATTGAGATGGTTTGCCCATGTTCAAACAAGACCATAGATAGAGATGGCAAAGGGCCGGGCCTGATGCGGCCCGGGCCCGAAGAGGGCCCATGTGGGCTGGGCCGGCCCGCACCTCCAAAGATGAGGCCCATCACGGCCCATGGGCCCTATGTGCCGGGCCTCAGGCCGGCCCACAGGCCCGCCTAAACATAATTGTTTTTTTTTAAAAAAGAGTTCAAAAGCCCATAAGGCCTTTTAGGCTTATGGGCATGGTCAGGGTCTCGGACCTGTGGAAGGGCTTCAATTCAAGGCCCGGGCCCTGATGTGAACGGGCCAGTCTCAAGCCCAGCCAGTTAGTAAAGGGCCAGCCCCAGCCCCAGCCCCGCCCTTTGCCACCTCTAACTGTAGACAACTCCCATAAGGATATGGGGGCAATGACATATAGTTTCCTTGAAGAAAAAGAGGACAACCCAAGAACTTGGAAGGAACTAGTGGGTTACTATTTGATGATGTAATAAGGTGTTGATAACATTGATGATGATGATAACAATGATGGTATTCTAAGTATACCCCCTCCATCCCATATTAATTGTCTACAATATTTCATGTTATCCTTCTCATAGTAATTAGTGGATGGAGTAAAAAGGTTAATAAATTGGCTTCCTTAGATATCACATTTTTTCGAGTGTGGACAATTAATATGGGACAGAGGGAGTATAACTGACTTGATTGAAACGATAAAAAAGAAAGAATTAGAGTTACTTGGATGGAAGTACCTGAATGTTTTGCATTTCCATGGGACAATATAATTTATTTTCTATTTTATGTAGTTTAAGTCTGATTTTTTTTTTTGGTAAAAGTTCTTTTTTTGTCCTCACACTTCCTTATTTATGGTTTCTCTCATAAGGGTCAAATACTTATTGCGGAATATTGAGATACCTGATCCTTTTTAAACATGTAAAAAGATAATAATTATCATCTATGTCTAATATGGCCTGCTGATTTTTTAGGACTGTCTATGTTTATTGTATTCTGTTTGTGCATTATTTTTCTCTTCAGTGATTGTGATATCTTATGGTTTAATGCAGCAAGGAGTCCAGCAACTTGTTTTAGGGTTATACATCATAAGAGGCGACAATATGTATGTTGCGAATTCAGTTTCTCTGGGCCTTTGCTCATTGTTTTCATTCTACTTAGGACGATTAATTTGTATATTGCATTTTTAACTTTTACAGAAGCGTTGTTGGAGAACTGGATGAAGAACTCGAAGCAAGTATAGACTTGTCAAAATTGAGAGCACAGCCTCTCAAGCCGGTAATCCACTGAAATGCATTGCTGGGGAGTTAAGCCTGTAGTTTGTGCCATGTAGAACCAATACTGATGATATCAAGTAACGATTTGTGCACATTTTGAAGAGAGAAGATGTGCAGGGGAAACCTGGATCAATTTCAACTGTTACAGGCATATGGGCTATGAAAGTTATTAGTTTTGGTATTGCATTTCTTGTCTTTCGTTGATTACGTTTGTGCCTCATTCGTCACCTGGGTGATCTCTTATTACTACCAGAAAGCCATGCAACTAATTCTTGCATGGTCCTACTATCTATATCTACATTGGCCGTAGGCTTTTGCTGTTTGTTCTGTGTTTTCATCTCAGCCGGTAGGTATTAAATCTTATAAAACATGGCACCGAATTTATGATGATGAGGCCCTTTTTTCTGCCAGAAAAGCTTACCCGAGCTGGCCGCTGGTTATATTACAAATAAGGGAGCTATAATACCGTAAAGCATACAATATATATCAGATGAAAATGATGGTGCGTTGTGTTGATCATTTAATCCAAGATAGGTGAATAATTGGAGTTCCAAGTTCTTCAATTGATATGATAGGATATATGGAGCTGTAATCAGCAGGTGAACTTAGTTGCTAGTGAAGGTTTGCCGGCCAAAATTGACAGTGCACCATACAAACTCAGCATCAGACTGGTGCTTTAATGGGCGCGTTGTCGATCCTGGGTGATCAATAGCTGGTAAATCTTCACTGGCGACCCTGCTGATGAAGGTTCACCAGCTGATTGCGTCTCCGACGTAGGGTCTTTCCTAAATGACGGATGGAAAAGGAACAATGTTTAGTTTAAAAAAGGGTTAACATGGTGGGGAAACATATATCATTGCAAATCACTTTAGAGGGAGAAGTACAAGAGGAGAAAGGAATGCAAGGGAATATAGAAAAAGGGAAAATCATTCAATGTTCCATCTCATCCTCACGTTTAGTAATGCATTCAAAATTTTGCCAAGAAATTTTTGAAGTCGACATAGAATGAGTGGAGCTCATTCTCAACACGTCAAAGAAGGGTCTGCATGTGGGTTGCTTCCTCCAAATATATAAAATTGCTATGTTCACAAAGAACTCGATACTTAGGAGAATATAAGAAACCTGGCTGGATTACTCTAATTATTGCATAGTTGAAGAACTTGCAGCATTGACATGAATATCCATTTGGGAAGTTCTTTGGTGCTCTATGAAACCACGAGCCCCCTATTGCAGGAGCGTGTGACTATAAATTTTTGCAGTGTTGCACACCGTGTTAGTAGTGTATTCCACCACTTAAAAGACATGACCTATCAGCATGGTATAATCGTGAGTACCCTCACATCTTACACTCTATGTTGGGGTCATTTGGTGAGTGGTGAAATACACCGCCAACATGGTGTACGATGTACACCTAAAATTTTCTCGCGCATGGCATAGGCAAATGACAATAGCTGATAAAAAGGTAAATAACGTGTAGTAAGGGTGGGCATTCAATGCGTTGTTGCTTGTTGCCCACACCACGCGACCTTTGCGATAAGGGGTTCATTTTAGGCTTATTATTTCAAGGAGTGCCAAAAAAACTTTCATCAACTTGGTATCAGTAACATTGGAAGAAAAAATGTGATAAATTCTTGCAAAAAATGCATCTATTAATAAGGAGCTACCACACACTTTGACGCCTTGATGAGAGTCATGAAACATCAACCATGTTATTAAATACTTGTCTAGCGTGACTAGTTTCTATGACCAAGGCTAGGTGACCAATAATAGGAAGCGGCCACATCACAGAAAAAGAGATAGAGAGAGAGATAATTAGGATATGATCCAACTATCCCATGCTGACCCCTCTCCACATGTCATTCAATCTGGTTAAGAAAATATTTTTCACTTATAAAAGAGTGAAGGGTGAAGTGGAATGCTTATACCCCACTAACGAAGTCCAATCCGCTGGGATAATGGGGACCCACACGTTTAGGCTCATAACATAGAAATCGAAGCTGAAAATTAGGAATTCTAATCATTGACTCAATTTGATTGTGTGATTTGCTGCTAACTAGCCTCATATTATCTTGGCTCTTGTTTTAAGCTTTTGTTCCATGCACCAACCCACAAGGCATCAATTTCCTAAATGCTAATTAGCCTCACCTAAGTATTAGTTTAAACCATTGCCAATGTAGTTATTAATTAGTGTGTTGGATGGTCGTTTCACTCACAAGATACCACCCAGCCCTGTGACATCTAATGTGTGCGTTATTAGATTTAAATATGATGTCATGCATTTTTTAAGGGGGCTTATGTGGGTAAGGAAAAAGTTAAGATGTGTCCCGACACATTTAGGGCTGTGTGCATTAGGCATATTGCACACCCGTAAATTAAGATCTTACAACACATGTTACTCGAGGACAAGCGGGTGATTTAAAGTCGTTAGCCTTTGGTTTGCGATGCATCCAATACTCCCCCTACTAAGGAAGAGTTTTTCATATCTCCCCTTTTTACATTAAGCTTAGGTATAAGAGCTGTTGATATTTTAAATCGATGACATACATGCTAACGCATATTAGCATAAATAGTACTAATATTAATACATGTTATAAATAAATAACTTTACGGCTGAGCTCAAACTCCATAGAAATTATCTTTATCTTTAGCTATTAAAGATTATGCGACTTGTGCCATGAACACGTGTGCACCGGGCACATACTAACGTGGCCATGAAGAAGACAGGTTAAACCCTAATTAAAGGCTACAATCTCACAGGGGTGGACGCACCTACAAAAGTGAAGCTATCAACATCCAATTTGCTTCAGGTTGTTCGTTTATTACTTCAGTGGGCTCCATCTGCTCACATTGAAGGCTAAGAACAGTGGGCCCCTTGACACATTGAGCGCATTAACGCCTGGACGTACCTTTCCCTGTACCAGGGGGTCTGGCACGTAGCAGCTAAGGAAGCCGGACATTTTGTCCAAGGTGGGTCCCCTTCGAGGATAGCCACTTTCCGTGGGCCCCACCGAACAGCTGTTTACAGCCATTAATTTGTTGAGTAAAAAATTACAAACCGGACCGGAACTGGTTCATATATTACTCGCGGTCCGGCCCTATTCTCTCTCCCCGGAAAGGGTTTTGGTTCATGACAACTCCTAAATTTTTTAAAATAGACGATCAAAGAAGTGCAGTACACCAATTTGTCTGGACTATATTAAAAAAAAATGATATTATACTTCACCTCTAAATGAAATGGGAAAAGTGAATCTCCTTAGTGTCATGTGTGATTTATTTTCTCTACTCAATTAAATTAGAAGTTGGGTTAGGCTTTTGATGTAAAAAAACATAATATAAATATCAACTTCTATTTTTTTTAATAACTAAATTGAACCTAATCTATTGTCTTATTATAAATAATATTTTATTTGTAAAAGCACGATGTTAAATCTAATCAATTGAGGATAACAACTTTTTTAGAGTGACCGAATCTTTAGACACTCATTAGAAAAGGCAGGGCAACCAACCTCTTACATCATTGTATCATATTATCAATCCCCTTAGGCACATACAAGACCTAAACATCATACATATTAGATAAATACTATGACATAATTTTATATAGATGATCCATAGAGTGGGGATTCATGATCCTTCTCATTCCACGAACATCTCATTAACAAGTCAAGTTCATAGCAAGGCTTATCTTGTTATGTGCACTTTATTTTAGTTATATACACAATAAAAAATGATTCATAATAAAAGGTAAAAATAGATAAATTTAAACATAAATACAACCAAACCAACTAAGTTTTGGTGGGATGACAACGAGTCTCTAACCATGTTTTAAGATGTAAAAATATTGAGTTTGAACCCCCACACTATTGGCCTCCTATAGGGTTTATTACTATGTGGTGGAACAAGTACGCAAAGAAAACCATGACTCTAATTTGGATCCATTTTTACATCTAGCTTTGAAAATTTACAAATCTTAAATTGTCCCCCAAACTTCACATGAGTCCGCAATATCAAATGGGGTCCAAACATATCACAAATCATTACTCTCTATTTGCCACTAATCAACCCGAATTGACCTTTTATAGGCCCTGATAAAGATGCCAATAGCTAAGTGACACATCTGTATATACTCCTTTTGTCTTATATTAATAGCTCAATTAAGTTTTTCAAAATAAATTAATAACTAAATTGAATTATTAATATATTAATATAGGACGGAGAATAACATTTTAAATGCCCTCTTATTTCGTACTTTGAGTTAAACGCAGACACCACTAATACTCATCCATCAGGTATAAAAGAAAGCTGCAATTAAGAACGTTTAGATTGCATAAAATTGCCAAGGTCGTGACCGGTCCAACCTTGGACCAGAACCGATCCAACCTTATTCCACGGACATGTTCCGGTTCGGTCCACCTGCGGTCCTATAAATCACATCACTTTACTGGACCAATCACTTGTCTAGCAGAGATCCTCTCAGCCGATATGGAAATGTGATTGCTTCGACGGGACACGTGCGGTGGGACCCACGCGTGTTTCGCTATGTCTGATGCAACTTGGCTCGTACCGGCCGACAAGATACGCGTGGTACGGGCAAGTGGGTACGATACGCGGCTCCGATACAGGAAACGAGATTTGAGAAAAAGAGATTGGATTTACCTTATTAGTAAATCACCCTCATTCTTCTTCAAATTACAGAAACTAGGCCAAGGTTTTTGTAATCTTGACATGTTAATTTTTTTATGGATACTAAAATTTTATTTTTGTTTGAATACTAAAAATTATTAAAAAAATAAAAATGCTACGACCACTCGAGCCCTATGAGCGCGCTCTATATGTGAGCACAATGACGGTGTAAGGACCGTGATTGGTCGTGGGGTTGTGCATAGGGCATGTGCATTATGGCCAAGGAAAGAGATAGGAAAGAGGTAGAGGAGGGGCCACTCAGGTTTGTTATAACACCTAGAGGGGGCTATGTGGCCTCACTTAAATGAAAATTATGGGGCCACATGGTCCCACCTGAAAAAAGCCATTGCAATTTCATAGGGTAGGGTGGCCTAGGTTTAATATTGCTCGCACGAGAACATGGCATTAGGGTTGAAGCATAAAACAACTTAGTGTGACTTGAATTGCTACTTGAAGAAAAGAACAAGAACTGATGGGATGAGAGAGTTGGAACTGTGGGACATGGGAGACTTGGTTCATATGTCACATTTCTCTTCATTAGGCTTCTTTGATTCTTTTTTATTGGAGGCTGAGATATGAAGGGGAAGTCATGATAATTGTCATAGAGGGATGATTATTATGACAGACACATTTGAGTCCACGAGGAAGACAATTTACTTCATGTTGGTGTGTATTTCTAATTCTCAAATGTGTACACGGGCAATGACCTTGTTTGGCATATGAGATAGATTTGGATGACTATTATGTTACACTGATTTGATATGTGTATGTGCAAAAGGCAAGCACATTATGCTATGAGACTGTGTGTAAACATATTTATATAATGATTTCCTAAAATGTATTAAATTTTTTTGGTGTGTGACATGTCATCTAGAAGTAGTAGTGTGGTTTTCTTCTATCTCATAAAAGTCTTATCAAATAACATGTTCATTCTCAAGAATTATTTTTATTTTGACTATAACTTAGTTATCCAGTATGCTAACATTCATAGTAACCTACAAAGTAATCCTTCTTAGAGAGACTGTAAATAACCCATCAAAATAGGTATAACAATACACCCTCATCAACCAAATTACTCAGTACATACTCTCTATGTATAGAAACGGATATGAGGGCATGATACTCGACTATGTGACATGCACACAACAACTCATAGAGTAACTCGCATCTAAAAACTTTATCAGCATCCTAGACATGCCCCTTCTAATAAATATGGTTGAGCTCCGACAATGGTTCATGGACCCAAGTGGCGACGGCGATTCTTGGCCTACCATTATTGCCAAGCACACAGATGGTCATGTTGCGCTATGGTCCTTTGAAGATTGGGCTCATGTACATTTTAACCCATATTTCAAATAACTATACACAAGGAGAAATTCTCAGGCATCTTTAAAAAGGAGGCGAAGACAATGACCTTCTAAAGGCCAAAGACCCCCTTATAATGGCTAACATATGGTCCTTTGAAGACCTCATTCCCATGCATTCCATACCATATTTCAAAGAATTATACAATATAATGTCTACTCATTCATTTGAAGTCTAACCAATTTGTAGTACTATTGACCGTTAAACATTCGACCCAACTTTGGTTCTTAGTCTCTATTTAGAGTTCTCCAATCTGGGGAACATTAACATCTTAGCTTTAAGTGTAGTCTAACTCACTCTCCGGAGACTCTCTTTGGTCCACTTTTGTGAATAAAATGTTATACTTTGGCATGCTCCTTTAATCACACTAAGAACTAACTCATAAGATTAACTTTAAGGAAGGACATGTAACCTATTTTCTTACCTGAAGTTCAAGGTTACAATTCTCATTTACTTCTACCAAATTTCAAAAGTTCTTTGTGATTTTCACTATTACAGTATTATACCTTATGCTGAGTTGTCTCTTATATCACCTAGTGTTGCAATGCCAACAACCTAGTCCTAACCCATCTCACGAGTCAAACTCTATATTCATCCTCTTAAGGTATTTTAATCATTATTACCCTTCCTTTGGGTATAAGTTTCATTTTTTACTTCAAACTATCTCTCAAGAATATTTTCTTTTTCTAACCATCATATTCTCATGTAGAATTTGTAATATTAACCATCTAAGAATCAATCTTACACTAGGGTTTACATTGTGTTAATAACACTCAAGTGTGGCTCACATCAACACCTATCTTTGTGTTCGTCGACATGTCGTCAACCATGTCAATGCCCACTGACACTCTCATCGACATGTTGACCCATGTCAACAGTAGGATATCCTTCTCGTTAGAAGGTCACTGACATGTCCCTCGGCATGTTGGTGTCCATCAACACATCACATGTCACACCCATGAGATTTTTAAACTTATTTTTATAAATAAAATAGTTGAAACAAAAAATTTTAAATTTTTTGTTAAACATTCGACATGTTATCTCGGGGTACAAGCCAATCATTTTCGAATATATGTGTACTAAATCAGAATACAATAATAATACAAGTCAAATTTTATCTTAAATCACACAAAGTCTTACCTGAGTACATGTTTGAATATCTTGATATGCACAAATAAAAATAGATTGACACTCACGTGCCTAAAGTCATCTACCTTGAAGTAAGAAAACATTTAAACATTCCAAGTGGCCTAGCAAATATAGTCCTTGTAGCATAACCAAAGTTAAAATTTACTTTAAACCTGTATCATATGGATGTTGAGTATATGAGTATACCCAATGGGGTGGCTAAACAAGTACTACGTAATAATAATGTACATGATTATACTACATCATTAGAAAATAAACAACTATCATAACCAATAGCAATAGCATCATCATCATCATCATCATCATCATATAAGTGGAATAAACATAGCATTCACAAATGCATTTCTCATAATTTCAAACATCATAATGTGACTCCCACTTAGAAGTTTCCAACTTCATAAATGCAAATCGTAGGTTCTCTATAACACAATAGCCATGTCTAGGAGAACATCTTTGCTTCACTAGACCATGAACTACTCACATTTAGACTTCATGTATTCTAAAGTTTGCCCGCCCTATCCACGATATGAAGCTAAGGCCCATAGGTGCTCATGGACATAAATGGTTGAAGTTCTGACTTTCATGATCATCGAAACCTCCTATATTGCGCTATGCGAGACTAGTCATCTTTTACTGCTCTAGTGAATTCAAACACGACTCCCGAGCCATGGATGCAGTTAGATATAACTCCCATTTTTAGAGAACTATAAGACTTTGGTCCTTTTCATACCAAATCCAAGAAAGATTTCCAAAAACAAAGAAAGAAAAGGAGTGCGCAAAAACCCATAAGAAAAATAACCATCAATGTAATAATCATGGTCAATGATAAACAACATTGAGAAATTAAGTAATATAGCATCTGAATAACTATCATGTGTCAGCAATCCATCAAATTAAATTATTTAATAATTGAATAATTATACTTTATGAACAATTCATCATTAAACCTAGTTCAACTCCTTTATCCATCGTTATGTGCCAAGATATCTTATTGTGTCAAACTCGCAATTACAATGCTTTGCTGAGTCATAATACAATCTCAATAGAAAAGCCACAGGTGGGGTCTAGGTCTTGCACCAATAGGTTGGACTGTCACTTTTGGGGCTATATATATATATATATATATATATATATATATATATATATATATATTATGTCATTCAATCGAACAATTGTCATGCACCCCTTTTAAATTAAGAAATGGGAGAACCTCGAGTTTTTCCATCATATTGGCTATTACCCAATTGTTTTATGATTATGTTAGGTTTTTTTAGTGATTTCCGATTTATGCCATGAAACAAAAATTTAGAGTTTACCTTTATCAGTTTGTAATGTCCCTGACTTTTCTACGATTTTCTTGCTATTTTTCTAGTCATTTTCGGCGGGAAAATGTGACACTTTGGCATATTCGTATTTATGTATTTTCCCTCATATTATACCCATAGAGTCGGGTGTGGGGCTTAGTCGTAGGCCGCGGGCCTCTCTTCGTGCTTACGGCGCGAATTTTGGAGGTTCAACGCATAAACGGTAAGTGAACGCGTGCTAGGGATGTAGATGTAAAAATTGAAAAGAATGAATATTAAAAATCGACTTAAAAGCTGATCACAGTAAGTTTCGTTGCAGAAACTTGCAGAAGAAAGTTTTGACGTCCAGAGAGAAGAGAAAACTCGAGTCCATTTCCGGTCGCTCCGTTCTCCCTCCTCCGTCATCGAATTCCTTTGATTCTTGTCAGGATCCGCTTTGCCTCATCGCCACGAGTCCGTAGGTACCGGCTATGACTGCCGCCACGGCCTCTTCGCTCCTCCACGAGGTACCGAATTTTTCTTCGGGTTTTTCTCTCCTTCAATCCCGTTTTTGAGCTGTGGGTGTACGATTTTGATGTCGTTTGCGGCTGCTCTCAACTAGACTTATGTTTAGTTGGCTGCTAAGAACCCATAGGCGCTCGCTAGAGCCGCCGCCATGCTTTCTTCACTCCATGGTGAGCTACCGGCACTTTGGTTGGGTTTTGTTTCTATTTCCATCTCACTGTCCGTGGGATTTTTTGGATGCCAGTGTGTTTTCGGTCATCGTCCGGCCATCGGTAGGACTCTGTCCAGCCTACCTCAACCCAATGTCAGTAGGGGGTTACTGTTCCCGACCCCGCTTCACCCTATTGCCTTGCTCCACCCGATTAGACGCTTTGGGTGCGTCTCGGGTCGTTGCCATCGGCGAGCCGTGTGCCATTTGGCCATCGTGGGCTCTACCTCGGCTCGGCGACTGTGAGGGTTAGCCTCACTTGGCCCGATTATACCTCCGCTCGGAGTGGGCCGCTTGTCCTGCCCTATACCGTGCAAGATGCACAGTTGCCCACACCAAATGTGTTGGTTGTGGGTGGCAATCGGCGATGTCGCCACTTCGATCGGCCACCACTTCCTGGCCCTAGCTCCGTTGCCCCTTTGTGGGCCTTGGGTCGCCACCGTCTGACCCATCTCGCCCTATAGTGGCACTATTTGGCCGTGTGTGCATGTGGCCACGCGTGCGTTTTTGGGTTTAGGCGCCGTATTTGTGCCGCCTGACCGTCAGTTGGCCCTGCCACTGAATGGAGTTGACATTAGAGTCCTCCTCCACCTCTCCACTATCCTTGAGAGTCGCCCCATGCCCTCCGCCCTTATGTGGGCCTTTGTTGACACGAAATCGCCGCCGTTGGGTGCTGTCCTGGCCGATTTCACCGTCTTGCGGCCGGCCGAGTACTTCTCAGCCACCGGCCGACCGTCAGTGAGTTCACCTTCGATTTCTGGTCTCACCGCCATTTATGTTGGCATGACATTTCTCCCGGCCGCCCCTAGTGTGCCACCGTGGATCGTGGATTTTGCCGCATCGACTTCTGACACCTCGTTTGGCCGTGATTGTTTCTGGCACTTCCTAAATCCTCGGGACAACAGCTCTCTCAGCTAGGCAATGCCTTTGGCCGCTAACTCTACCACCGACGCCACCACCGTCGTGTGCTCGCCATCAAATGTTATGATTACGAGGTAGGGGAGCTTTGAACTCGTAATTTCATGATAGCATGCTTTGAATGAATAGCAGCATACTAGGACTATATGATTGAATGCTATGGATGTTAAATCAAATCCGTTTGCATGATGTAAAAGGATAAATTATGTCATGCTGAAATGCTATGACGTGCATATGGGTGGTAAGCATATTTGAAGTATGTATGGAATGTGTATGTGCTAGTATTGGCTAGCGTATATGTTTGAAGTATGTATGTATGTGCTAGTGATGGCTAGCGTGTATGTTTGAAGTATGTATGTATGTGCTAGTGATGGCTAGCGTGTATGTTTGAAGTATGTATGTATGTGCTAGTGATGGCTAGCGTGTATGTTTGAAGTATGTATGTGCTAGTGATGGCTAGCGTGTATGCTTGAAGTATGTATGTGCTAGTGGTGGCTAGCGTGTTTGTTGGTAAGATTCGTATGTGGATTGAGTATGTGCTAGTGATGGCTAGCGTGTTCGTTGGTAAGCCTTGTATGTGTATGTATGCGCTAGTGATGGCTAGCGAATATGATTGTAAGCTATGTATGAAAGTATGTGTATGTTATACGTATGTGAGATAGACATATGTATGTATGATGGCTAATGACCTATGCTATGGATCTGTGTAAGTGTATGTGGGCAGAAGTATGGGCGATGGACAATAAGAGATGACAAAGGTTTCATCTAGATTTGTCATGGATGTGTAAGCGTATGACGGGTGACAGAGGATATGAGTATGATGGGCGAGAGTTGGAGCGGTTTGTTTGGTTTGTATCAGAGCGTATGTTGGGGGACTATCAGACAATAAGAGTGTGCATAAATGTACAAGCATAACGTACAAATTATGAAGTGAAAAGTAAGCTCAATAAGTGAGGTATAAGTAAGAGGGTGATAACTGGGGTTGGCTCTAAGGAGCTTCATTTGATGATGTCAGTGTAAGATGATTTGGTCATAAGGGGATGGCAAAGTATGTAAGACTGTAAGATTTTGTTGTACGATGAGTTTGATCATGATATGGATGAGTTAAGTGAAGTCTGCTGCCCTGACGAACTAGGGTTTCGGATCGGGCTTAGCTTCGGTTTGATCAGTCGAGCACTGTGAGTTTGTGTGGCATAATTGTATCGCATAATGTACTTAATTCAAACTTGAATTAAAAGCACAACTAATTATAGCGTTGTGAGCTTGAGACCTGAGGGTTCGACGGATTAAGTTTCGTGTTTGAGCTAGCCGATAATGAGTCGGCTGAGCATTTATCATGTCTTGCCATGGTGTTTATCCTGCGGGATGTTGTCTGTGTGCTGTATAGAACACCGAATGTCTGTTGCTTTGTTGAGAGCGATGTTTGCTTTCTATTTGGTTTGTGTGCTGTATTAAGCTCAGACGTTTGATGCTCTATTGAGAGCGTTGTATGATTCTGCCCAATAGTGGCACTGTATGTTTTTGCCCAAGAGTGATACTATACGATTTCTGCCCAAGAGTGGCACTGGCACTATAAGACCCATTATGGTGGGCAATTCTCTGGTACTATAAGACCCATTATAGTGGGCAATTCTATGGTACTATAAGACCCATTATGGTGGGCAATTCTTTGACCCCTTATGTGTGGGTGTTTATGTTTGCGCGCTCAGGTAAGTAGTATCATGAACCTACTCTTACCTGTTTGATCCTGTGTCCCATGAGCACTGGTGTGCCTTACTTTCGGAAAAGTCCATGGCGTCTAGTCATTCCCCGGAGGTTAAGGTGATGCCCCTGTGGCATTCTTTTCCATCTCAACGCTAGAGCTGATTAGTTGTAATGAGCTTCAACGGTTGATAGTATGAGCACGACTATAAGAGTATGAGTATGAGCACGACTGTAAGAGTATGAGTATGAGTAAGATTGTAAGAGTAAGACTATGAGCACGATTGTAAGATTATGATTCTGAGCAAGACTATAAGCGTAAGTTTCTGAGTAAAACTGTAAGCGTATGAATCCGAGCAAGACTGTAAGTGTAAGTTTCTGAGTAAGACTGTAAGTATAAGATTGTATGAGTAAGGTCGTACGAGTAAGTGTAAGACTGTACAAGTAAGGTCGTACGAGTAAGTGTAAGACTATACGAATAAGGTCGTATGAGTAAGTTTATGCTTGTACGAGTAAGGTCGTATAAGTATGTGTAAGTTGTATGAGTAAGCGTACGATGGTACGAGTAAGTTTGTAAGACCCTGAATAAGGGTATTTGTGTAAATTTAATTTGACGATATGATTTTGGCACGATGGTGCATTTGGTATGATTTTGGCACGATGGTGCATTTGGTATGATTTTGGCACGATAGTGCATTTGGTATGACTGTATGCATATGAGCATGATATTTATATGCTTGAGTGCTTCATGTTTGAGTTGCATGAAAGCGTCTATGTATGAACTTATTGAGTTCACTGGTTAGAATTCCCCCACTGGGTATTTTCCTACTGAGTATGAAAATACTCATTACCCTATTTTTTTAGCCCCGTTGTTCGAGAGGCATTTGCAGGTTTGTGATGGAGAGCTCCTGGAGATGGATGCTCATTTCAGCGGTGGATTGATTCTCATTGACTCAGGTATATGCTTGACTCACTGCGAGTTTATTTGTGCCATGATCTAATGTATTGGGTGAGACAAGAAATAAGATGTTTATTCTTTTTGGACTTTAGTTTAGATTAGACTGTGGACTGTTATGGGACTTGCACTCAGGGATGTCTGGGAGAGTTTTGTATTTAAAGTCTATGATCATAGCAATTTATTCGTACGGTTGTTTTTGAGTAGCGCTTGAGGATATTTGCTTTGGCCGTACGATGGTTAATCGAATGATTAAAACTTTGGATGAGAAAAGTGATGTGTTATGTTTTAAATTATAAAACTATTTTATTAGGTTTCGTATTCGTCATTTTCTCCGATTTATAGCAGTTACATTGCAAAAAATTTTTGTGAATTTTGAGGAAAATGTATGAAAAATCTCGGGCGTTACACAGTCAACCAAAGTTAGCATCACATCATGGCCAACTTGGTTAACCTAAACTTTCCAAGGTCATACCAATCAAACATGAGAGTGTTGCTAAGTAGCATGTAGGAAAGACCTAGTGTCTGCTAGCTACTAATGAATGAACGACAAGAGATCCATGCCCAAATACTGATGTCTCATACCATGGATACCTCGAGTTTCACTTTAACATCACACTTGTGCAATGTAGGGTGGCTCTAGTGTCTATATAGACTAACTTCACCACATGATAGGGGTCCAACTCATTACGCCTTTGAATGATTCATACATTTAATATCAATCAAAATACATTGTAGCATGTAGGTATAAGCATGCATATGTGAAATATATACAATATGTAATTACATGTAGTCATTTAGCACGAAAGAACATATCCAATATAGTTGTATATAAATGCTCATATACTCCATATAAACATATTGGGGAGCAATATTTATAATAACACGTATTCATACAATTTAGGCAGTACATGGGAAATATTGTTGAAATTTCACTAAAAATAATTATATGCCTATTCATTCTCCTAAGTTAACAGGTAATCATAAATATATTATAAAACAATAACAAATATGATTGAGAATGAATTTATTGCAATTCTTGCATAATTACAAAAATATGTAAAAATTTACAAAAAAATCCATAAAACCATAAAAAAAACATAAAAATTTTAAAAAATCCATGAAACAAACATCAACACAAAATTAATCCAATTTTTTTTAATATTACTAATGAAATTTCATAACACCACAAATCATAGGTAAATCATCTTTCCTCAAATTATCAAGTCAAAATGGATGTTCGCGTACTCGGCTCTTATGAACACAATAAACCACAATAAATATTAATAGAATATTAAAAAAAGTGAGGAATATGAAAGGAATTTAAGAACAATAAATGAAGAAGAAGATTGGAAGGAGAACTGAAGAGAGATAAAATGATAAACGGAGGAGAAAACGTCTAGAGAGATAAAAATGCAAGAAAATGGGTAAATTGTGAGTAACTACCATAGAGAGGGATGAGAGAGCCAAAAAATTTAAGAGAGGGGCAAGGTTTAAGGCTATTTATAGAAATTTTAGGCCTCCAATGTATATTGTTAAGGCTTTCTAATATTTATCTATGGGAAATTTATTTAAATAATATTAAAAAAACCGATTTGGACCACTTTGGGAAATATTTCCCAAAGTGGTGTTCCTTTTTGCCACGCAGGCACCAACCATGCAGGCGCCAACCAAGCAGCTGGTGCCTGCGTGGCTTTTTTTTATTTTGTTAGTTGATTTCGTCCTTTAGAAGGATGAAATCAAGTTTAAGCTGATTTCATCCTTCTAAAGGATGAAATCAAGTTTAAGTTGATTTCATCCTTCTAAAGGATGAAATTGCGACACTTAGCCTTGTTGGGCATACGAAGCTGATTTTGTCCTTTTAACAGACAAAATCAACTTATCTTTTAAAGGATGAAATCGTCGTCTTTTTACAGAACCTCCGCCTCCCATTTGTTGTCGCGTTTTTTCTTCGTCCCGACTTTCCGTTGCGTCGCGATGTCGTCCACTCCGACTCGATTTCGTCCGCCCCAGCCTTTATTTCATCCGCTCAGCCTTGATTGAGCTATGTTTTGATTGCCACCCTGCCGCCAAGCCGATTTAGGTATTTTTTCCCCTAGTTTTAATTTAGGGATTTGATACGTTTAATCTAGTAAGGGAATTTTGTGGTTTTTCGTAATGTATGCCTTAAAGATTCAATTGTTAGATTTTAATGATCTTCTTGTGTTATGTTAGTCCTTAAAAAATGATTTTGTGTGCTTAAAGATTCAGTTGTTAGGAAATTTTGTTAGTTCATCTTAAGAATTTTGTGTGTTTAAAGACTCAATTGTTATGGCCTTCATTGTGTGTGCCCAGACTTGTACTAATTAGATTCATTAAATTAACATATAATATTTTACCAAATCCTAAGATGAACTAGACTGAATAAATAAATAAAAGATGTGCTATATTGTCAAAGAAGAAGTGACCAAGGCCTGGATTGCATAATTTATTCATCTCTTGTTCAAAGCTAAGAAGTCTATATTATTGTGGCGTGTTTGCTACTCATTATGGTCTAACAAACTTTGAATTTGCTCCTCTTTTCTAAAGTCTTTAGGGACTGGTTAGTCTTTAGTTTAATATTTTTATAAATAAGTATGGATAGATTGCTTAATCTAATATTATTTTAATTTATTGTTTATGAATTAAGTGAATAGAGATGGCAGAAGAAATGGTTAGTTTTTTAATTGACTACGATGGATGCATAGAAGGATTATTAATTAAGAAACTGTCTACATTTGATGAATTTGATATGCATGTAGCAAGCAAAGTTGGGTGGGATCGAAGAAGATGGAAAATTACTATAAAATGTAATATTCCGTCATTTAGATCAAGGATGACACTAATGTGCATAAATAATGATGCATCAATGGTTTTATGTTTCACCACTCGCGTCACATAATTTCTTTCGAGTTATTTCTCGAAAAAGCGGCCCGAGTGACTAGTGAAAGGCGAAGTAGTTCACATAGGAGCTCTCACAGGATATCGGATAGAAATGTGAACAATGAAATACATATGTAAATGCCGGTGGACGATGAAGAAGAAGGGAATTTATCTATGACAATAGCTTCAAATGAACGTCATAGGTCATCTGCCCTATTTACGATGGAAGTTGACCTAATTGGAGGTAAGGTTTATTAAGTTATAAACCCTTTTTGAATCTTATAATTATCAATGAAATATAGGATGGTAAATTTTAAATTTTGTTTGTGTGTAATATGGAAGGTTCACAACATATGCGCACGAGTCATTTAGCCTTCAAATGTCCCAAGGCGGTGCATGGTATGGAACTCAAAGTTCGATGGGTATTCATTACCCCTACATGTATGTTGGTCATACCGATGCTGGACCATCCAATCAAAGGTGAAATTTATATTCATAGATGAATATAACATTTTTAGGCATACGCAATTTAATACATATGCGATGTTCTTATGTAGGGGGCATATGTCCACAATGAAGATATTGATGAAAATGAGGCTAACGAAGGTGAAGATAATATTGGTGAAGCAAGTGGAGAAGATTCAGACATGAATGAAGAAGAGGTCAAAGGTGAAGAAAGCGCTCAACAAATGGTTGACGGTGAGGGGGATGATGCAGTAGACAATGCTATTGCCGCAAATGATATGAATGTGGATGATGAAGAACCGCCATACTATGAAGTGGAGCCACTCTATACACACATCACAGATGAAGAGATAGATGCGGCAGTTAATTCTGCCATGGATATGGACCAACAAAAGGAAGATGAGTTATATGTTGGCCGCATCTTTGAGAATAAAGAATCATTCGTTACAGCCTTGTAGGAGTTTTCCATTCAAAATCATGTCGAATACAAGGTTGTACGAACAAATTTTTCAGAGTATACAGTGAAGTGCATTGATAGTACTTTCCCTTGGAGAGTTCATGGCTCATTAAAAAGGGGTGGAGGGTTCTTTAAATTGAGGATGTACAAAGGTGATCACACATGTCGGAATGCCCAGCTTAGCACAGATCATAGGCAGTGCAGTGCCTCCTTTATTTTGAAGGTCATAATGCCCGCTATCCAAGCCGAATTAACTCTCACACCAGTCGATATTATTCAAAGAATGAAGGAGAAGTATCATGTTGACATATCTTATAAGAAAGCATGTGAGGAAGGAATATAGCGGTCAAGGCTATATATGGGGATTGGGTGGAATCATATAAATTGTTGCCAATGTACCTAAGGGTGGTGCAAGAAGTGAATCCTGACACCTACTACCGCTTAGAGGATGATGTAGTACCTCGTGCTGATGGTGGCACTTGTAGGAGATTTACACTGTTGTTTTGGGCATTTAGGCCGTCTATAGCGGGGTTTCAACATTGCATCCTTGTGATTGGTATTGATGCCACTCACTTGTATGGCAGATATCCTAGTGCTCTTATGGCTGCAACGACTACATATGGAAACAATGGGTTATTTCCTTTAGCATTCGGGCTTGTCGGGAAGGAAGATGGAGACAAATGGAAATGGTTCTTAATGGAACTGAGTGATCATGTACTGATGGGCATGACAGACATCGTTATTATTTTAGATCGGCATAAGGGGCTTTAAAAGGCCGTGCCTAAGGTTCTTCCCGAGCCTCTGTACCACCATCGTTATTGCATCCGTCACATAAAAGCAAATTTTAAGGAGTTCAAAAATGATACACTGACGGACTTGATTGGAGCAGCAGCTTGTGCACTTACAGTAGAAAAGTTTGATGCTAAAATGGACTTGATTGGTCAAGAGAGTCGTAGGGCAAAACATCTTCTCTTAGGGGGAGAATTGCATTCTGCACAGTGGTCCCTTGCCCACGGTGGTTGTAGGACATTTGGCATGACGACTACAAATATGGCCGAAAGTTTAAATAGCGTCTTGAAGGGGGCACGAGGATTACCCATGTAGGCTTTAGTGTCAGCTATTTTTTATTGGGTCATAAAATTCTTTGTTAAACGATCGTCTGCCGCATCTGCCATGGCTACCCTGTATACTTCCAGAGTGGAAGCGATAATGAGAGAACAAACAAGAAAATTTGGGGAGTATATAGTTAATAGGATCAACAACGGTCAATACAAAGTGACGTCTATTCGTGGCCAGAAGGTTATGGTAAATGCGAGAATACATACTTGTACATGCAACATCCCTCATGTTTATGGTTATCCTTGCACTCACATTATCGCTGTGTGGGCAAAGCGGCGGGAGCCAATATAGGCATCACTGTTTTACACTTCATCCACTTATAAAAATGTGTACTCCGAAGAATTTAATTCTCCTCGTGGTCAGGAGTATTGAGAGAGGGATATACCTTTTGTGTTGTACCCTCCGATAGCAACAAGGCAACCCGGTCACCCATGGTCTATTCGTATTAGGAATACAATGGACCGTAGAATGATGGAGAGAGATGGTAGAGGAGGATATAAATGAGGGAGATGTAAACAAAGTGGGCACAATAATAGAACATGTAGAAACCCTCCTGTTGATTGGTAAACATATAATCAATCTATTTATTTATTGTCTACTTTATGTATGATAAAAATGTTCCTGACGAATAATGATGTGATCTTAATTCTCCGTCTGCATATCATATGGATCATGTAGATCCTTCTTACGGGCCAAGCCCGATTGATGATTTTGTACTCTTTTAGCAGGAGACGCATAGATCGGCAGCTATTTGGAGAGGAGAGGTATGATAACTCTTTTTAAAATTTGTTTCGGTTTTTTAGATGATATAGTATGATGGGTTATAATTATTAAATTTATTATAGGACCCCGGGTGCCTTGAGTGCACCAAACATTTTACGTATCTCCGCCATTGGCCAGTGGATGATCGTCTGTTGCCCTATATTGAGCGAGCGGGATTTGGACATTTCATTCATCTTAGGTACGTCCATCTCGATAGGCCTATATTGATAGCTCTCATTGAGAGATGGAGGAGGGAGACGCAGATGTTCCATTTGCCCTATGGAGAGATGTCCATCACTCTCATGGATGTGGCAGTTCTATTAGGACTTCGCATCGATGGCCATGCGGTGACGGGCACGACAGGAGGAGCTCATGGTGATATATTAGTTAGACTCCTTGGTAGAGCTCCTCCTGCTACATTCATGTGTGGTAGCTGAGTGAGCCTTCATTCGATGGTAGAGCTCCTCCTACTTCATTCGATGGCTCTTACAGGAGTTTCGAGAGCTCCTAACCGATGCTATGGAGGTAGTTATTGAGCAGCATGCACGAGCCTATCTTTTACATCTACTTGGAGCGACAATATTTGCGGATACCATGAGTAGCCATGTACATGTGGCCTGTCTCTCCCTCGCGGATTTCGACATGGCGGGTGCATATTCATGGGTCAGTGCCACTCTTGCATTTTTATACCGAGAGTTAGGGAAAGCATGCCAGGCCATGACCTCAGGGATTGCAGGCTACCTGACCCTTCTTCAGGTAAATGGATTTATAACTTCAAATAGTTTTTTCACATATAATTCTTTAATTTTATTTAATATGTTCATATTTTCTGACATAGCTATGGTCATGGGGGCATTTACACGTCGAACGACCAAGTGCTGAGATGGGTCGCTTAGCCGAGGGTGCTCCATTAGGAGCGAGGTAGGATTTATTTTTGTTTAACACTTAATTATTTTAGCATCATTTTATTTACATTTTCTGAACTCATTTTTTTAAATTTAACTCCTTAAAGGTGGAATATTTGGAGAAAGAGAATAAAAAATCCACAAGGAGTCCTCCGATTGTACAGAGGGGAGTTAGACTACCAGCGGCCATATCAGGTAATTTTATTGATGTGTTGAACTTTTTTTGTAGTGATTATAAAAAATATTGTCGTTATTTAAGTTAAATTATCTTTATATAATGTATAGGTTATTTGGAAGCCGTACTCACTAAAAGTATTGGCTGCCTTACCTCCTCTATGTACTGACGGTTGAGACGTGTGGCTATCTTGTACTCCATTAATATGTTACGAGATAGTAGAGATGTATGTGCCGGATCGGGTAATGCTGCAATTTAACCTGGAGCAAGGGGTCCCACCATCTCCCGTTGAGTATATCCATCGCATCACTCGACAGGGCCGCCATATTACCAACTGGACATTACATCATGTGGCATATATCGCTCGATGGGAGGATAGGAGAGCCATTATTATCAGAGGGGAGATGGCTACGACATTGTGAGATGTGCGTAGCGCATATATACAGTGGTATTTTCTAATTACATGATGATATATTTTACCCCGCGATGATATAGAGGAGATGACATATCAGCCTAGGGGAGCGTTTGAGGCAGCTTTGGTAAGTATAACTTTGTTAATTAAGACACATATTATTTTCTTATTTCTTATTAATTATTTATCTAATTTTTAATTTATTTTTTGATAGCTTCGTCTAGCTCGACGTCCTCATACACATTTGATTGACGCAGTTAACACCTACACTTCGAGCTAGGACTTACTAGCAGTATGTCAGTCAGTGATTAGGGAGAATGATGACATCATTCATAGCTTGCCACTGCTTCAGTCGGTGATTACGGATGTCCCTAGAGATTATCTGGTCCACGAGGCGCTCAGACATAACCGATGCACTCTTCATTCCATAATATTCCATCGTCATCAGCAGCGCATAGCTCTCCTCCCTGTTCATCATTTGGAGTTACTACACATGTAGCTCAGGCAGAGCCGATTTTATATTATAGACGACATTGGCCAGCTCGTGTTGAACCATCTATTACTTATGCAGAGCCAGAGCTAGAGCCACATCCCGAGCTGGAGCCATAGCCAAAGCCAGAATAGGCAGATCATGAGGATGATTTCATGCAGCACTGTCGAGGTCGAGGACATAGGAGATTGTGACATTAGCGTTGTTATATGTTTATTTTAAACTAAATATTTTCTCGATTTGTGTGTAATATATTTGATAAACATTTATATTTTATGTTTGTTTTCATTCGATGATGTCAATAACTTTCATGTTATCTTTTGGTATGCATGGAATGTGTGGAATGAATGAACAAGGACATGTGTTAAATTTAGTTTAAAACAGATCTTTAAAAAAAATTAACTTGATTTTGTCCTTTAGAAGGACGAAATCAGTGTTACGTAATTATGTCCTTCTAAAGGACGAAATCGGCTTCGTTTGCCGGGCGGACGGACGAAAGTGGCTAAGTGTCGTGATTTCGTCCTTAAATCAGCTTAAACCTGATTTCATCCTTCTACTAAAAAAAAAAAAGGCCACGCAAGCGCTAGCTGCTTGGCTGGCGCCTGCGTGGCAAAAAGGAACACCACTTTGGGAAGTCCAAATCGGTAATTTTTTTTATATTATTTAAATAAATTTCCCTTTATTGGGAGAGATAAATTAAATTTAACTTGATTCTTTTAAGAAAATTCATAAGAGACAGAAAATAGGAGTCTAGAAGAGTCATTGATTTCATGGATGCTACTTTTTACCCCCAAAATGTCAGAATCAAGAAATGGTTGAGAGATGATTTTGTAGGCCTTTAAATCGGCTTTCATAAGCATCCCATTTTGTATAAATCAGAATTTTCTATTTGGAGATACGGTAGTTTTACATTGACCCTATTACAGATATTTTATTTAACCTTATCCTGATCCTAGGTTATATAGTGGTGTTCCAGAAGTTATACCTATCAAATCCGTACCTAAGGCTTATAAAATCCTAACCATCTATCTCTAAGGTCATCTAGGCTAACTTGGGACAAATTTGGATAGTGGTCCCCATGCACTTATGTAGGTCCCACTTTAAAATTCGTATGGGGTCGAAACTATAATGCACCTCAAACTTCAAATGGTCATATCTTAGCCATCTAAAGTTCATTTTAGGATTATTGGGTGTGTTATCTCGTATTTGAGTCTTGTTTCTAATAAAAGAGGTTTCAAGTCAAAAATTTTATGTGTAATGGGAGATATACTGTTTATAAGGTACTAAAGTTAGAAATCCCAATTCTATGGGTTAGGTCTACTAGTGTCTCTAAAAGTTTGGTTAAATCCAATGCTCAACAAATAAGGCACAAACACTTTAAAACCCATCAAATATGAAAACAAAATATTTTTTCTCTCTGTACCCCCATGCCCACAATGTGACAAAAACTTTTTAGACTCTATTTTTAAGTAAAAATATATCAAGTTATTTTGGAAAGATCACAATTATTACAGTTTTCATTCCTAAAGTTCAAATGTGCATAACTTCCTCTCTCAAACTTGGATTCATGCATTCTTTGTGCTATTTCAAAGATCTTGAAGTCTACTTTTTAGTCTTTGAAGTCAAATTATCATATATAAGAAGTTATATTTAGGAGAAGTTTCATAGATCAAAACTAATGTTCTTTGACATGGCAAGAGTTTAGTCATTTTGAAAATTCATAAATGTCATAACTGGAAAAGCAATCTAGTGCTACAACATGCTAGATCGATGAATAGTTTTTGTCTTGATGACATATGATATCAATCTTGTAGCAACCCTCATTTTTCGGTGAGTTTTTAAACTAATGTAAGAGTTTTCAGTAATTTTTAATTAGTTAAATATTATTATATGTTAAGTCTTTTAAATTTTGTATTAGATCTCCAAAAGACAAGCATAATGGACCTTGAAGTACTTGATTCTGACATCAGGGCTGTAAGTTATGGCCCTGAGAAACATGCTTAATGGGAAGGACCCGATGTAAAGTATAGGATCATCTACCCATGAGTCGTCTTGAATTGAAGGATGAGTCCATCGGTACCAAGAACGAGTGATTCCGACTTATGGTTGGAAAGTTATCGTGTTTTGAAGTTTTGAAAGAAAAAATAATATTTTATTTAGGCTGATGCAATTAGAGCCAACTAGCGCGACCGATGCACGCCATGTGGGGCTAGGCTCGCATAGAGGCCTGCATCGCATTTACACATGGCGTGCACTCTACATGCCACGTGGCACGCGAGCGCGCCTATAAATTCAAATCATCCCATTTTTCTGTACTTCTAGTTTTTGTTTCTCAAACTTCTTTTTACTTGTTTTAAACTATTTTATATCTGAATCAAGTTGTTCAATTGGGATATTCCACTAAATCGAGCGTGTTGGACGCTCTAGTGGGGTCAATTTTGCTATCTGAGACATCTTCACGTATGAATTTTCTACCCCAAGGTTAAGGTAGGGGGTTTTAAACTCTAAACTTATGCTCTGCTCGTAGACGTTAACTTTTCTACGCTATTTTGTTTGACTTTGCTTATTAGCCAAATTTATGTGCAAATGACTTGCATATGCTACACCATGTTTTGGATGCGTGTATTTTATGGGTAGTTTTAGGATAAAAACTAGAATGATCATATTATGTTTGGATACCCACCGAGAAAAATAATCGGTATCTAATGTGCGTATATAGGTGTAGAGCATCATGGAAAAGCTCTTATCCTTTTGAGCCTCCCGTTGTCCCATGAGCGTTGGGGGGAACGTCGTTCAATATCATGGCTTCTGGTTTTATCGTCATCGAACGAACCAACAATTTCTGAAATTGTTTCTGAATTAGATTGTTTCTGAATAACTCATTTTCTAAAAAAAAGATGTTACAAAATGATTATATTTATTTTTATGGATTTTTTGCTTAGCATTACTTTAGATGTTAACACAACCTATTGAGTATAAATATACTTACTCACCCCCAAATTTTGCAAGTAATGCAGCAACAATGGAAGTGAAAGCGAAAGAGATTTCTGATTAATTTATCTTGTTGTTGGCATATATAATATATTTTATGTTCAGTTAAATTTGTTATTATATTTAAGTTGTGCAATGACTCTGTGTTATGTTATGACCATCATGCTGAAAAATGTGTGAATGTGTGTTTGTTTTGCAATGACAATCGTCATGTTCGGTCACATGTGTGATAATCACGCATGACAAATGGAAGTATTATTATTATATTGAATGGTGGCCATCACATTTGGTATCGGAGCCCAAGGTTTCATTGTTCGTAGAATGGTAGCTTTAATCAATCACACAAATAATCAATATATGTTTTCTATGGACAGCAAGGGCACTACTTTTTTCAATGCCCGTCGAAGAAAATCTTTCCTTGAAAAGTTTCCTTCAGCCCTGAAAAGTGTGTGTTTCTGTGTTTAAAAAGTTTGTTTATGCTTTTATGTAAAATTAAGTAGGTTAGTTGTTTTTCAAATATTTGGTCAAGGTGTCAAACGCACTTCCTTTTGCAAATGTGTTTAAATATGTTTGTATGAAAATGTTTATAAATAAATACTATTAATTTAAAAAAAATTTGTGGATTCAAGGTTGTTACAATCTGTTAGTACCACAAAATGACTTCTGATAATGGTAGAGGTACAACTCATTGATGATTCCACCTAAGTGAAAACTATAACTCATGGTGTAGTAGCACCAGAAAATCATATGGAAAACTTATTTGATATGATGATGCAAAGGACGACTCAACATTTGCAAGCTCAAGGATTTTAGCCTAGTCCTAATCGTTTGAGTAACTCCATGGAATTGGCTGAGAATAGTCATGGTGAAAAAGACAATTTGCTCAAGCGATTTAAGAAAATTGCTCCAAAATTCTTGGGAGAGGACAAACCGAAGGTGGCTGAGATATGGACGTACATTCGAAGTAGAGAGGATATTTAAGACTATAAAAGTTCCATTAGATAGGAAAGTGGATGTAGCCACTTTTGCTATGATAGGGGAGGCAGCTTTTTGGTGGCCATCTACAGAAAGAAACTTCTTCCAGGATAAGAAAAATAACAAGTGGGAAGAGTTCAAAGAAGTGTTATATGATAAATATTTCCCTCCTCATGTTTAGGAGAAGAAAGAAAAAGAATTCATGAACCTTTAAGTTAGGATATTATTTATGTTCTATATGTCTAAAATGTGAATTTTTATGTTTTATAGGTAATGTGCGCTTATTGAGACCCTTAGACAATGTTTAGAATAATTCAAAATACTCTTGACAAGCTTTAAAATGATTTGGACAACTTTTCGGAGTTACAAATTTGTTGAAAATTAATATGGTCATGAAGAAAGAGCTTAATGAATAAAGTAAAAAACTAGACAAGAATATGGATTGTCCAGTGAATAGACTTAGCTTCCTGAATAGAAACTCGACACAAAACTGAACAGACTTGTCTAGATTGCAGAAATAGCATAACCGTTCGAACGGTCATGTAGGGCGTTCGAATGGGATAGCATGCAGTTTCCTATTTTAGGCCAATTTGGAGTCGTTTTCTTATTAGACTTCCTCCTATGACTTTTATGCTTGTATGAGGCTCAAAATTGATGAATTCCAGTATATTTTCTGAAGAGAAAAAATGGAGAAGAAGATGGTGGAGCATTCAAAGTTTTTAATGATATATCAAGAGCCTTCTTCTATCATGCAAGGCTAAATTTTCTTTTACTTAGGAGTTGATGAAACTATAGATAAGTTTCAGTTTCTTTCCTTTTTTAATTTAGATCTTAGTTGTGAATAATGATAATTGTATGACAAAGATTTCCTTTTTAATCAAAGAGATTCAAGTTTATTTAATTCTATGTTGATTTATTGCCTTGTAGATGATAAATTGATGTGGTTTTGAGATTTATATTGATTCTAATTTCCGTGATTTAGACGAGATGGTCATGTAATAGTTTTAATGTTCATATGATTAATGAATTGGATTAGTTATACTAAGATTAGACAAGTCATGCTTATAGTTTAGTTTAGTGAATATGATTCATGCTATTGTTGAAGATAGTTCATGCCATGAATTTAATTAATGATTCATTCTAAAGTAATTCTAGCTTGTAGCTAAGAATATTTGTTCATATTCACACTAGATTTAGATAAAAGGTTAAGAAATTGTTATAGTTCTATAGTGGGTTTGATTTCCTAAGTAATTTTCATTATCTTGATCTCTTCCTTTTAGTCTAGTTGCATATTTTCTTTGTTAAATTTGAGGTTAAGTTCTTTTAGTTTTCAATCAACAAAGTCTTCACTTAGATTTAGTAATTAATTCATTTGTCCCTATGGTTTGATAACCCTTAAATACGGTTCGATAACCCTTAAATACTTATTCTAGTACAATTACCTTGTACACTTGCAAAGGGTTTAACTATAAACAATCAAGTTTTTGGTGTTGTTGCCGGGGATAGTGTCGTATTGTTACTAAATTAGTGGTTAGGATAGTTATAGTTAGTTTTAATTTCATTTTACTTTAGTTTTTAGGTTGATTCTTAGTTACTTACTTTCTTTTAATTTGATCTTATAGGTTGAGTTAAAGATCATGCTCTTTATACTTGTGGCCGCAAGGGGACATTGGCAAGCATAGATTTTCTTTGGTTTGCAAGATCCTCTTCTCTCTTTATTTTTAGCTTCTTAATTATTTTTTGCTTACTTCCTTTATTTTACGCTTTACATTGTGTGGTGTGTTTGTGGTGTATGCATGGTCGTCGCTCCTTGTTCCGCTTCATAGCACCACTTGACCCTTAGCCCGAGCGAATGCTTAGGAGAGCTAAGTTGCCCTCTACCTTCATCTCTACCCACTCTCCCACCAATTCTACATCTTCCACCACTTCTACCACTACTTCTCCCACCACTCTTACCATCATCATGGCTGAGCATCAATTAGTAGATGTACCTCTCAAAGCTCTAAGGGAGTATTACACTCCCAATGAGTACACTTCTCCATCATGCATCAGGTTGCCAACAGTCAGTGATCAAAATTATGAAATTAAACCCAATGTCATTCAAATGCTTCTATTTTTTTATTGGCTTGATAATAAAAACATGTATAGACACCTAGATGACTTCTTGGAATTATACACAACATTCAAGCTCTCTAACTTGACCAATGAGGCTGTCGGACTTCGGCTTTCCATTTCACATTGAAAGATAAGGCTAAAGAATGGATCCACTTGTTAGAACCGGACACCATCATAACATGGGCTCAAATTCAACAAGAGTTCCTCAAAAAGTACTTCCCCATAGGCAAGACTAACCAAATTAAAAAGGTCATAACTTTTTTTGCCCAATTTCCCACCAAACAGTTCCATGAGAGTTGGGACAGACTTAAGGACCTTCTTAGGAGGTGTCCCCATCATGCTGTCCCTAAGTGGCAATTAGTGGAAAACTTTTATGAGGGTCTTACCAAACAAAACCACCACCTTGTCGATGAAGTTGTGGGGCTGCCTTTTGTTAAAAAAATAAAAATGAGGCGTATAAAATTTTTTAGGACTTGAGGGAAAATTCCCTTCAACATGCTGCGTTGAATAGAAATAAGGGCGAGCTATCCACCTTGAACAATGATGAAGTCAAAAGCTCATTAGACCTCTCCTCCAAAGTTGATCTTTGAGTAGGAAACTAGATCTCCTTATGACTTCAATCTGTCAACCCGCCCCCCTCACTCATGACGCATGCACAATATGTCTTAGCCTAGGCCATACTATCATGTTGTGCCACCAAGAAGAAAGATAGATTTTTACATTGACTTACTGTCAGGTGAGGAGCAGGTCCTATCTCTAAGGCACCCTACCATATGGCTCTTGCAGAATTTAAAGAATTAAAGAGTCAATTGCATGAGTTCTAGATAAATGATTTATCAGACCCAGTGTCATCCCTAAGGAGCTCCAATCTTATTTGTGAGGAAGGACAGATCCTTAAGACTATGTATAGATTATATGATGCTTCTATGTAACCATAAAGAATAAGTATCCTTCACCACGGATCGATGATTTGTTTGACGAGTTTCAAAAAGTTAATGTATTTTCAAAAATAAATTTGAGGTTAGGGTATCATCAATTGCGAATACGAAATGAAGACATTTCAAAGATAGCTTTTCGTACCCGATATGGCCACTATAAATTTGTAGTGATGTCAATTGAATTGACAAATGCTCCTACAACATTCATGAATCTTATGAATCGAGTTTTTTGAACTCATTTAGATAAATTTGTAATTTTTTTCGTTAATGATATTTTGGTATATTCTACAAATCTAGAAGAACATCTTGAACACTTACAGATAGTTCTACAAACTCTAAGAGACCATCAATTATATGCTAAGTAGATTAAGTGTGAATTTTGGATGGAACAAGTCGTTTCTTGGGTCATATAATTTCAAAAGATGGAGTGTTAGTAGACCCAACCAAGATCGAACCAGTAATAAGGTGGGAAGGCCCAAGACAATCACGGAAATCAGAAGTTTTCTAGGCCTTGCCGACTATTACTGAAGGTTCATCCAAAGATTTTCAAATATAGCTTTGCCCTTGACAAAGTTAACCAGAAAATGGGTAAAGTTTACATGGGATGATGAATGAATGAATGGATTTCAAGAGTTAAAAAAGAAGCTAACCACCACTCCAGTCTTATCTTTACCATATGGCAGCGGAAGATATGTTGTATATAGTGATGCTTTTGAAACAGGCCTAGGATGTGTACCAATGCAGAATGAGAAAGTAATAGCATATGCTTCAAGATAACTAAAGAAGCACGAAAGTAAGTACCCCACTCATGATCTAGAATAGAAGCATTAGTTTTTGCCTTTGAAATTTGGAGACACTAATTATTTGGAGAGAAATTTGAAGTCTTTACAGATCACCAAAACCTGAAATATTTTTTTTCTCAAAGTGATCTTTCTATGAGGCAAAGATGATGGATTTAGTATATTAATGATTATGATTTTTCTATTCAATACCACTCAGGAAAAACAAATGTAGTGGCCGATGGTTTGAGTCGCAAGGCTGCAAGAAGAGTTGCTCATATACTGGTAAAGGAATGAAGATTGATGGATGAAGTAATAAGTTTTCAACCCAGGTTGCAATTGGAAAACAAAAATTCTTTTGTGGCTAACTTAAAGGTGAAATCTGAATTAGTTAAGCGCATTTTAGAGGCTTAGAAAGAAGATGAGGAAGTGCAGGCTTTATTAGGAAGACCTGACTTCAGTGAAGGCTCTGATGGCGGAGAGATTTCGAGGAAGATTGGTGGTTTCGGCAGTTCCAAAGTTAAAACAAGATTTATTGTATCGAGCACATAGATCTTGGTACACCATTCACCCAGGAGGGAAAAAATGTATCAAGATCTAAAAATGAATTTTTGGTGAAAAGGGATGAACATGGAGAATATGTCTCTATGTGTTTAACTTGTCAGCAGGTTAAAGCTGAACATAAAAAATCCTTTGGTATTCTCCATCCTATTGAAATTTTGGAATGGAAGTGAGAGCACATTTCAATAGAATTTGTTTCAGGCTTGCCCCGAACATCGCATAGTCATGAATCTATCTGATTAATAGTGGATTGACTCACCAAAAATGCACATTTCCTACCTCTAAAGAAGACACAATCGTTGAATGTTTTGGCAAGGTTGTATGCTAAGGAGATTGTGAGTCGACACAGAGTGCCGTTATCGATAATCACGGATAAGATAGTCGATTCACATCTCAATTTTGGCAAGGACTTTAAGAAGAAATAGGTACTAATTTAAGATTTAGTACAACCTTCTACCCACAAATGGATGGTCAATTTGAGAGGACCATTCAAACCTGGGAAGATTTGTTGTGGCTTTGTGCCATGGACTGAAGATTTGTTATGGCCGACTCTGTCGATCACCAACTTGTTGGAGTGAGGTGGGAGAGTGTAATTTGATAAAATCAAAATCCTTACAACAATGTGCCGATAAGGTGACACTTATCATAAATCATTTAATGACAACTCAGAGTCGTCAAAAGAACTATACTGACCGAAGAAGGAAAGATCTCAATTTCTGTGTAGGCAATCAAGTACTTTTAAAAATTTTGCCAACTCGAGGGGTTATGAGATTTGGAGTTAAAGGTAAAAAGCCCTCTCTTTGTAGGATCTTTTGAAATTTTGGATAAAATAGGACCAGTGGCTTATAAACTGGCCTTGCCCCCTTAGCTTGATAGTGTTCACAATGTGTTCCATATATCTATACTTTGAAAGTTTGTAGGAGGTCCTTCTTATATCTTGGATCAAAATGTTGTTGCCCTAGAACCCAATTTATCTTTTAAAGAGAAACCAATCAAAATTTTTGATCAAAATGAACAAATTCTTTGAACAAAAAGGATTTCATTGGTAAAGGTGCTATGCCAGCATCACTCCTCTGAGGAAACGACAAGGGAATTAGAAAGTGAAATACTGAAGCCTTTTGAGGTTTGAAGAGTTCAATTTTGAGGACAAAATTTCCTTAAGGGGGTAGATTGTAACGACTGTGATTTTCCAATGAGTTTTTTCAAGCTAATGTTAGAGTTTTAGCAATTTTTAATTAGTTAAATATTGTTATATGTTAAGTCTTTTAAAGTTTGTATTAGAGCTCCAAAAGATAAGCGTAACTGACCTTGACCCACTTGATTCAGACATTGGGGCTGTAAGTTATGGCCCTGAGAAACGTGCCTAATAGGCGGGACTTGCTGAAAGTATAAGATAACCTACCCATGGGTGATCTTGTTTTGAAGGGCTCATTGATACGAGTTAATCAGTACCAAGAACATGCGATTTTGACTTATGGTTAGAAATCACGTTTTGAAGTTTTGAAAGAAAAAAAATATTTTATTGAGGCTAACGCAAGTTGACACAAAGATTGCGTCAACAACTCTAGCTGGCGCGACCGACACATGCCACGCAGGGCCGGGCCTGCATGACATATGGTGTCATGCGGGATCGACCAGCACGATGTGCATCGCATTTACATGGTGCATGTGATCCATGCGCCACATGGCACGCCTATAAATTCAAATCATCCCGTTTTTTTGTACTTCCCCTATGTTTCATAAATTTCTTTTCGCTATTTCTGAACCATTTTATGTCTGAATCAAGTCATTCAAGAGGCGTTTTCTACTAAATTGAGTGTGTTAGACGCTGTGATGGGGTTAATTTTGCTGCCTGAGACCTCTTCAAGTATGAATTTTCTACCCTAAGGTTGAGGTAGGGGGTTTTAAACTCTAAACTTATACTCTACTCATAGATTTTAACTTTTCTATACTATTTTGTTGACTTTGCTTATTAGCCAGATTTATGTGGAAATGATCTGCATATGCTACACCATGTTTTGGATGCGCGTATTTTTTGGGTAGTGCTGGGATAAAACCTAGAATTTTTATATTCTGTCTGGATACCAACCGAGAAAAATAATTGGTATCTAGAGTGCATATAGGTGTGGAGCATCATGAGAACACTCTTATCCTTCTGAGCCTATCATTGACCCATAAGCATTCTGGTTTTATCGTCATCGAACGAACCGACAATTTCTAAATCTTTTTCTAAATAACTCATTTTTTGACAAAAGATGTTACAAAATGATTATATTTATTTTTATGGATTTTCTGCTTATCATTACTTTAGATGTTAACAAAACCTACTGAGTATAAATATACTTACCTACCCCCAGATTCTGCAGGTAATGCAACAAGGACGAAGGTGAAAGCGGAAGAGATTTTCGATTAATTTGTCTAGTTCCTATTTTAGATATTTTTTAATTATTTGTGTGACTGATGTTTAAAGGCATGTTATGTTTTGAGATTATAAGTGTTGTATAACTACCAACTCTATGCACAGTGGTCCTTTGCATATGTAATATATTTTATGTTCCACTAAATCTGTTGTTATATTTAAGTTGTGATATGACTTCTTGTTATGTTATGACCATCATGCTGAAAAATGTATGAATGTGTGTTTGTTTTGCACCAACGACTGTCACGTTCGGTCACATGTGTGATAATCACGCATGGCAGACGAGAATATTATGATTATGATTATTATGATTATGATTATTATGATTATGATTATTATGATTATTATTATTATTATTATTATTATTATTATTATTATATTAAATAGTGGCCATCACAAGTCTCGTGATGGTCTACATATCCAAGAAGTACAACAAACAAAATCAAGAAATTGTTGCATGATTGGTCTATTTATAGTCACTACTGAAGCGACCGATAGAATTTTCCTAAAGTTTCTAGGGTGCGTTTTAGAACAAGGATTTGGGTCGCGTGATTTATAAATGAGTGTGATTTAGTCCAAATCTCATGTTTGACAATGTATTTTGGGGTGGAATTTGATTTTGTCCCAAATCACACCAGTTATTATATACCTAAAAAGTATATAAACTCAAATTATAGGGTTGACCCTATCTTTTATAAATCTCACCTAACTTGGATTTGTACCAAGTAGTTTTTTCTGTTCCACTTCTCCGCTCCCACTTCTCTTCCAGGGCTTCTCTACTCTCATTGTTAAGGTGAGTCCCAGTTAATTATTGCAAGCTTATCATGATGCTATTTTTGTTCCCTACATACTGAATAGAAGCATATAACTTTGTGCTTTGTAGAAGTAAATGTCAATGACAAAATTTTGTAATCTATATTGATCTATGTCATTAATGTAAATTATATGCAAAAATATTTTATTTTAAAACTTAATATGAATTGTAAAATGAAATAAAATATTTACCAAATTCCACGTTCTCAAACTAGGGAAATCAAAATCTCACTCTTAAAATCACACAGTTCCCAAACATTCAATCCTCAAATATAAATTTTACTTATCATATAATTTACAATCACAAGATTTAACAATCACACATCTAAATTCAAATCAAGGTTCCCAAACGCACCCCTAAAGAAATGTTACTCATCAATCATCAATAGATAACACAAGAGTGACTAGAAGAGTATGTCAAATGCTAACTATCATGAAAGGAACAATTGAAAGAAAGTTATTGAAGGATCAGTTCAAGAATGATCTACTCCAAGGAAGCGACTCAATGCTACAATAGAAGTGTGAAGGATTGCTTGGAGATAAGTTGACCATTGCAAGCAACTAATAGGCTAACGACTTAAATTTTGAAAGACATTTTCCTACCATTTTTAGCTCTTAATCAAAGGTTATCGGCCGCATGATTTCCATGAATCACTCTACAACTTCTATTTGAAGTTTTGGGCTTTAAAAGGCAATCTAGATGGAGGATTGAAGAGCCTCTCCAAAATTACAAGGTCTCCTATAGCCTTGAGCTTTGAAGGTCCCTCCTAGAGATGCCATTGCATTCTCTGAGCCTACACTTGCAATCTTAGATTTGCCCTCTCTCCTACTTGGAAGCATTTTTTATACTCCTTATGATAGTGAGCCTAGTGGAAGGAACACATGGGAGCCATCCATCCAGAAAATCGATTGTGCACACACTAGCGCACATTAGCGTCATGGCCAATGATTCTAACATACACTAACATGCGGTAGAGTGTGTGCCGTTGAATATCAATAGCTCCATATGTTCCTCATGCTAGGCTCACTAACAGTCCCTCCCACTTATGCCTTTTTTTTTGTCCCTACGTAATTCTTATTGTTTATGGCATCCACTACACAATTTTGTTATGCTCCTATCTAAGAGTTGGTGGGTCGTCACGAGAATGGTGGCCCTTTTTGTCTTTAAACCTTCCATGGTGGGCATGCTTCTACTTACACTCAACATTTTTTGTTGTGGCTTATGTTGATGGCTTTGAAGACCCCACTGCTCTTCAAGTGGTCAGGTAGAGGTTCATCTATGTTAGTTCATCTTTCTCCATCGATGTGGGTGTGCACCCTATATATAAAGTTGTATCTTTTTCCATACAAGACATGTTTATCTTTTTATTTTTTGGTGTTATGTAAAACTTTGGCTTCACGCAGCCTACTTCTTTAGTAGGCACTAATTGGTTCAAGCATCTTCAATACTAGATGTCAAATTGAGCTGTTGGAGATGCTCAAGTAGTAAAAATAACATTGTCATTTACCCATGTGGCAATTCGACAATAGGTAAACTCCAACCATGGATGTCAAATACAAAGGAGGCCAAAATACCTTGAGAAATGATGATTAAACAAAAAAATAAAAAAACAAAAGGCATCTCAAAATGGGACTTCAAATTTGAAGTCTTAAGCAAGGGGTTTCATATCCATGTAGGATATGGCGCATCAGTTGGAGTCCCATATTCCGATATGGGACTCCAATTTGATCCACGGCAAACGCCAAATGAATATGAGAGATGCGCTTATAATGTTTTAGAGATTAAATATTGTTTTTTATCAATTGACCTATGAATGGGGGAAAAAGAACTATTTGAATTTAAGTTAACCCAATTTACTGGCTAAAAGTTTGTTCAAATTTCTTTCATATCTATTTGGACAGACTACTCCAATCAATTGAATTTGAACGTTGCCACATTAGTTACCACACTTTAAAATAAAGTAAAGAGATTCTATATCTAGTGTGGGATTCACACTTTAAATCACATGGTAATGACATGATTTGTCAACACCCCGTCTTGCCCCTTACCTCTCCTTGGTCACATAGATTGACAACTCCTATAAAGTGAAACTAAATTCCAGAGGCTGCTACGAGAGTATTCAATAATTTCTCCTTCCCTTAGCTTTAATATGCTTCGCCATGACTTGACCCCTACCGTCCTGGCCACGATTCCCCCACCCTCCCCCATTTTTTCTACCGTGCCATGCCATCTCACCTAGGTGGGGTTGATGGTGCCAATATTAATCTAAAAAAATATGGGCCCTTGATTTAAGTGGTGCATCTTCCCATTGAATGTTGGCCCCATGGTTATGGGCTCTTTGGGATTGGAAAGTAGGGTAATTATCTAGCAAATTTTGTCTAGATAAGACAATTTAGGGGCAATAACGAGTAGAGCTGAGTTGAGTTTCTACCCAACTTAGACTCAAGCTTTGTTTTGGTTACAAGCTGAGCCAAGCTGGCTAGAGTTTATTAAAAATTAAATTATTTTAAAAGCTTAAGCTGTTAAGGAATGACCCAATAATATATATTAAATTCAAGCCTAGATAGACCCAAACATACTCATATAAATAGATAAATTATCCAACACCCTTTGCAAAGGCAAGTATAACTTAATAGATGCATATCCTTAGGGATGGTCCTTTGCCAAATAGTCGGCATACAAGACTTGTTCGTGTTTGTGTATACTAACAATTTGTCTATTAGCATTTTTCTTGCGAATGAAGCCTCTTATCTGGCGAACATGTCAATTGTCAACAGACGTAGCCTCTTTAGGTAAGTCTGCAACGAGTCAAGCCAACTCGTCGAGCTGAGCAAGCTCGGCTCAGTTCGACACAAATTTAGCTCGGCTTGCAGAAATCTCGACTTGAGCTTGGTTCGAACTCAAAAGCAAACGAACCATTCTCAAACAAAGGCTAATTCGAATCGACTCAACTCAAAACCTGATCGGTTCGACTCGAGATGGACTCGAAGTCACTTCTTACATATTATACCTATATTAATTAAATTTCTTAACTTTCACCTTTCATGTACCCATAATATTCTATGTTATTATATATATATATATATATATACACACACACATGGTATATAATATACTATATAATATGGTATGTAATTCCCATATTATGCTATTATATTTCAAACAAATATAAGTCATACTATTAATAAAATTGAGAATGTAGGTATGATAAATTATTTTATTCCTATTCTACCAATCTATATAATATTATTTAATTTTAAATACTACCTTTAATCATTCTAATCCTAATAAATATAAATATGAAATTCTACTTGTATAATAAACATTCTTAATTCAACCAATTATATTGGTTTAGAATTAGAGATCTAGTAAACTATATCTAGATTTTGCCTACAAATATATCTAGTGAACCAAGTCTAGATTTTACTGTCGAGGTCTAATTATATTGAATTTTATTTCTACAAGCAATCCACACACCTTGAATTATGTTACTTCTAAGGTCTAGATAGTTCTCTCATCATGAACTTTTTTGTGGTCATTAGATTAATCAGATATGAAATCTATGAATAGGAGTTCTCATGGCTTTGGTGACTAGTTTAGTTTTTGGTGGCTTAGTATATGAGAGGTTTGAATAACATTCGTTAAATTTTTAGTGACTAGCGAAAATTTTGTAGGATAATTTATTGACTCTTATTTTAACAATAAATTTTAAAGTAATATTTACAACTTTAATAGAATAGAATTGTGTTTATTATAATCTGTTTATTTTTGTAATGTTGATGTGATTCTCTAAATTAATATAGTTTTTTATTGGGGAAAATAGTTTGGGTTGTAAATGAGATTTGAGCTCAATTCGAACAAAGGTTTGAGCTACTAAAGTATATTTTTGAGCTCGAGCTTAAGTTAAGTTTCGAGTTCCTTGGCCGAACCGAGCTCGAGCTAAATATCTAGATGTTTGATCGAGCTCAAGCCAAGTTTTTAGAAATCTAGCTTGAGTAAAAAAACCTCAAAACTTAGTTCGACTCGGCTCGTTAGCACCCTTACTCTTAGGTAAGTGGATGAGGGCTGATGTGGTTGGAGAGAATGAGAGATGCATTAACGACTATGACTAAGTAGGGCAGTTGGGGTGGGTATCTTTGGATTAAATAACTTAATATATAATAATAGTTTATATTTATACATATCTTCTTTTTTTATCTATAGTACTATTACTAATGAACTTTCCTTGCATATGCTCCCACATATTCATTTTGAACAACCAAATAGAGCTATTGATTTAGGAAAGATAAGTATTTAGTAATTAACTTTAACGAAGAATCCAAATATAACATTAACATGATTGTATTTAAATTATTAAGAACTTAAGTATAAGAAAATGATGTTTAAGAGTAGTTCAGGAGAAAGAAAAAATGACTTTTTATGTAAAAATATAAATTATTTTTAAAATTAATCGGACCTCGGACAAACGACAGGACAAGGTCTTTGTCCATTGTCATTTCCAAAAATTGACAAATAAACAAATTCGAATAGACAGGGCCACAGACACCTCAGACATGGCTAGGATGTCAAACAACAAACGTTCGCGACCAGCCCTACATATGGTTACATGTGCACATAATACAAAGGCAAGGGTGAGGATTGAAACTGAGACTTCCTTACTTCAATACCATGTTAGAAATAGGGATGCCACTCAGGTCAGATATGTGATAAAACCTAACCCGACCCTATGGGTCGGTTTTGGGTTTTCAAATTCAACCCAAATAGCTATTCGGGTTAGATTCAGGTTTCAGGCGATCCAACTCAACTCGACTCGAATAAGGTTATAAATATAAATTTTGCATATTTTTGTATATTTTAATAAACCCTGACCTGACCCTAATGGGTCGGGTTTGAGTTTCCAAATTCAACCTGAATAGCTATTTGGGTCGGATTCGGGTTTACCATTTCTTAAATGGTATCGGGTTCGAGTTTGACAAAACCCGACTCGAACCCAACCCAGTGACATCCCTAGTTAGAAACTAAATTGCCTTAAAAGCTTAAGATGTTAAGGAATACCCAAATAGAGCTAACATCAAGCTAATTTTGAGCCATCTCAACTTTATTAAGCCTTTTATGCTTATATGATAGTTGAAATATATTTTATGACTAAGAACTATATTTATAATCTATGAAATCTATATTTTCACATTAAAAACTAGAAAAATAGATACATAAATAATTTTATACATAAACATATACTAAAATATGAAAAAATGGGCATTGCCAAGTCGATTCTAGCCAAGCCTAAGCTTGAGTGAAGGTCGACGACCCTTTGTTTCAAGCCACAAGTCCACTCGAGCTGATTTAGCTTGTGAGCTGTCTCGTATGGTCCTCACCTCTCAGCCATGGGAACTAAAATATTCAGTTCAACTAAACCTGCCTTAATTCTTGGCAGTGGCAAATACGTAATTTTAAAGCATTTGATAACAAGAAGAAAAAAAATGACAGCAGAAGAAAAACTTGGAAACATTTTTTAACAGCAAAAACAAAGAATATTAAACAATTAGTGTAAGCATGTCTATTAGAAACTTATAATAACCTAAAAATAATAAATTAAAAATGAGGGATCCTAGTGCAAACTCTTTCCCCAAGTAATTCCTATGCAAACAACATAAAAAAGTGGTTTATGTAACAAATGATTGCATCTTGAGGGCTTTATATCATCTACATGATGAATGACATCTAGGATGCACCCCAAAAAAGTAATCCCACTCTGCTATTTAATCATATAGAATGAATCCACAGGCTATTCTTAACACCCCTTGATTAACATGGCAATAAATTATTAAGTGCACAGTAGCATAGGGAAAAATTATGCTCAACACCAATATTTATCGAACAATTATGATTCATATTTTATATAAAACCCATAAATTATTACACACTTTTTCTATATGTGGAGCATACCTAATAATTTCTTTAACATAATTCACCTTTTACTGAAAAAAAAAGGCTCAGATTTTTTCAGTTGTGGTTTGTGAGCTTGAAGGCTTAACATTTTTCACTTCAAGATGAGGAAGGAAAGACAAGCTCGTCTTCTAATAAAATGCTAAGCTTATATGCCTTTATCTACAAGATGACGTATGGGATTTGATTTGGAATGATCACAGCCATATGTTATAAAATAGATAGCTACTCATAAGTCTATGGTGTTTGTTAGAAGAGCAATAAGGTTTAACAATTTTGTGTTTTAATTGTGTAGTAAATTTATTGTGTTGCCTAACTTTATGCAAAGTTTTATGGGTTTTTACTCTTTTGATAAATATTTTAAGCTTGTTAATTAATTTTGTTAAAAAATATTCTCTTTGTCTTAAAATAAGTGTCTTATTTAATTTTTTAATATGAATTAAAATAAAATTATTTTAAAAAACTAAATAGAACATTTATTTTGAGACAATGGGAGTGATGACATCACGATTCTTATGTGATCACATAAAACCTTACGGATATATATGACCCAAAAATCAAATTATGTAACAAACACTTTGGTACAAAGCCAACCGGCCATCCTTAGACCTAAGCTCATAAATATTATTTTTTTAAATGTAAACCTTGAAAGTGAATGGTCTTCATTATTCCATGAACTCAACTATGAATGGCACACTACTAAAAGAAAAGAATCATTTCGCATTGACGTTAATTTTATAAGTGATGAAGTTACATCATCTATTTTATTTCGTGGAATTTATTTCTTTAGATAAACTTTGTGATAACATGATGTAGTTTACATGTATAACAAGCTTAATTTACTTATAAGGCCCCATTGACAACAAAACCAATTTGTTGCCCATACAAGAAGGGCTATCAAAACTTTCCCCAACCCCGACCCTATTAATATAAAAGTAGTATGGGTTTAAGTAAATGGACCTAATTAATAAAAAGGTTAAATTATATAATTATTCACATAATTTGTATAAACCCACATAAGTCGTTTACTCTAATTTTTGTCTGATGGGTCTTCAACTTCACTGTGACATATTTTTTTAAATAGGAAAATAATATTTATATTATACTTTTCTAACATTAAAGGCTTACTTTAACCTTTTTATTGGACAAAGGAATGCTCATTCTAGAATAATTTTTTGATAGAGAAAAGTAAAGTATGAATATCGGCTTCCTTTCAAATATAACGGTGGTTGTTGTTGTTTTTTTTGAAAATATGTGTACAAAAGAGACCAATTATTTTTTATAATAATATATAAATGTAAATAATATATTTAATATTTTTTAAAAATATAAATTATATAAAATTATTGAAATAATGTTTTTTGAAAAAAATATGAGTCTAAACTTACGAAGATGCACGCGAGCCTAGATAGACATCATGAGCCGTTAGATCAAGATTCAATAGCACAAAATGAGCCTTTAGATCAAGATTCAATAGCACAAAAGAGCAAAAATCAATATATGCATGAGTTATGTATACCATCAAATCAAAATCCTAAAGCACAAGATGCTGAAACTTATGAAATCATGCGTGAGCCCGATCTAACAAGTTTCTTTTTTATTTACATAATTAGTCAAACTTAAATAAAATTAAAATTTATGTATTTAACTTATTTAATATATAAAATTAAATATTAACGTATTTAATAAATAGGGGCTAAAGCCACCCGGCTCTAACCCTTTTTACGGGCGCATGGAGCAGTCCATGAGAGTGCCCGCAGGTGAACATGTGCCACTCATGATTTTATAAAACGCGTCTTGTTGGTGCATGAAGGGGTAGAGAGAGAGAGTCAATGGCGGCGGAAAATGGCAGAAAGAAAAAAAATGAGGACAAAGAGCGGAAAATGGCAGAAAGAAAAAAAATGAGGACAAAGAAATCCGTAAAGATTTGATTTTTAATGGAGTAAACCAAAAGCTTAAGCTGATAAACAAAGAGGGTCTAGGGTTTGCTGGGATGGGATGTCGGTGGTGGGCAGAGGGAATTTGAATAATAATATTAATATTAATAATTGTGATGACAGAAAATAATAATACTACTAATTAGAGAGGGGGGAGGGGGAAGACGACGAAGTGAGATCCGATCTCGAAGCTCTGATGGGGAGGACGAGACGGCGGAAAGTGGGTCTAGCTCCTTGGAGCTCCCTCTGAACTGGGTCCTTCCCATTTTCGTTGATCGGTGTGTGGGCGGCCACAAAGTTGGGCTCTTTGGCCGCTTTAAAGCTGGGTTTTTTTTGGGGTTCTGTGGTGGAGGTGGAAGGCATTTTTGGGTGTTTGGGGGGATTCTGTTTCTGGGTATTGCTCTCAGGTATTGGGAGCTTGTTTTTTCAGTGTAAACTTATTGGGAAAGCTCCAATTTCTTGTTCAATATTGTTTGTTGCTTTTGGCATTCGAGATAGTTGTCAGTTGGGAGCTTGTACTGAGCTACTAATTTTAGCTTTCGTTTGAGGGAGTTTAGTTCTATGTTGATGTTTGGCGGTATTGGAGCTGTTTTTCGTTTGGGTATCAGGTTCGGCTCATTTGAGCTAGCTGGTTTGACTTTGAGTCGTCAGTGTCTTAAGTGATTCATGTTTTCATTCTTTTTTGGTTTTGTTCTACTGGCTTCATCTATGTTTTTCTAGTTTTTTGTATTTTTTACATGTAATGCAAATGTTTGCAGAAAGTTTAAAGTTTCATCGAATACAGATCAATCAGAGCTCAGGATGGCTACTGGTTTGACTTGAGTTTACGGTTCTAGTTTAGTAGTTCCATTTTTTTATCGTCTTTTTCTTTTTTCTTTTTGCATTGTACTATTAGTGTTTACAGGAACTAGATTCAAGCTGCTGTGTAAATTGTTCTTAGTGTTTGTGTTTTTTCGGTTAGTCTGGAAAGGGACAATTGTTAGCAGGTTGAGTGTCATAAATCCGCATGGTTTTTCTTTTGCTGTTTTTCTGTGGACTGATTTGAGGGAACATTGTAATTAGGATCTGATATTGAATTGTTTGCATTTCAGGTGGTTGGGGATTGATTTAATGCTTGGTACATGGGGAACTTGATTGGTTTAATGCCTTCTATAAGAAACAGAGGGGGAATATATGATTGAAGGACCCAGTGATTGTCTTGTCAGATTTATTGCTTCCGGCCTACTGTGACTACTTAATATTGGCAGAAGGTGTTGGCAAGTGGCGGGATCTGCTGCAAATCAGTTTCATCATTATAGTACCGAGTATTGTTTGAGCCATTTCAGAATGGGGTGTGGCTGCTCCAAACTCACGTGTTGCTGGGGTTCAGATTTTAATGCCACAGTTTTAGAGTCCCCAGATGTTGGTGCGTGTGCTTTTTCTTTATTTTGTTTTGGCTTGATGTTGTTAAAATTAATTTATAGGAGACTTAAGTGGCTGTTTCTTGTCTTGCAGAGAGTGCTGAGAAGAGCGATATTGATGTGCCTGCATTCCGAGAGTTCTCTTTTGAGCAATTGAGGGTTGCAACAGCGGGTTTTGCGGTGGAAAGTATTGTTTCTGAACACGGTGAAAAAGCACCAAATGTTGTATATAAGGGGAAATTGGATAACCTCCGGCGAATTGCTGTCAAGCGCTTTAATAGAGTAGCCTGGCCAGATGCACGTCAATTTTTGGTATGTTTATGGCCCTTGTGTTTTTCTTTTTAGGATTTTCCTAGGCCATTGTTTTTATTTTGAAAATTTAATAAGTAACAAATCTTGTATTGTCTTGCACATAACTTTTTAGTTTGTGTACTTGTTTCTTTAGTTTTATTTTAAAAGTTATACGCCAATATTATTTCTTAGATCTTGAGAACTAGGTAAAAAAAACAAGTGAAGAATGAAAAGAGGGGGGGAATTGAGCGCTGGGGGGATGGTCTGGTGACTCGAATACGTTAGAAATCATATATCAGCGATGAGTTCATTGTGGTAAATCACAATGACTTGATTGATAAGAAATGAATGAGAAGCAATAAACTAGTGAGGACTCTTATATACGTGGATTGGTTGTTGTGTAATGTGGTCGGTAAGACTAGACTAAAGACGTTGCCACACTATGGGATTTGCAAAAATAATACGATACCAACTTGCAGCTTAAACTTCTGTGTTAGTATTGTCGATAAGACACATAATGATATTCTTGAGAGAGATTTGAATGTTCTTCTAACAAGTTTTGATTTTGAGACCTATTACATTAAATCCTTATGATGTGAACAAATTTCACTGCATGTAGCATTGTGCTTCCACACAATGAATGGAAGTTTAACCTTTTCTTTTATTGTTATGATTATAGAATCAATCCAAAATCATCAATTTGGTTGTATTAGGAACCAAATGGTGCAATAAAATTCATGTTACCTATCCCAATGCTTAAGCAAGAGCTAGAGTTTTGGGTTCTTACTTTTTAATAAACATATACTATCATGTACAATATTCCATCAAGTTTTTGTGCTTGGAATTAAGAGGCAAGTTTTAAATGGAATCATCGAGTGGAGTCATTTTATTCTTCATTAGGAAAACTTCTTGTTACATAACTACACAATTGAAGTTCATTTCAAAGTCTGTACTTTTCCAGATTGTGGTATGTTATCCACCAATCTTCATCTCTGTTTTTTGTCACAACCATTTCTTTTTCTAAAAGAACATTGTTGTTGCATTAAGATGAGGAAGGAACTTGATGATACACCTCTTGTCTTTGTGGTCTGATCTTGATGTTTACATTGACTCACCTGTGTACTTTTTTTTTTTTTTAAATTTCTAGGAAACCTACCTTTATGTTTCTTTTTAATAACTACAGGATGAAGCAAGAGCAGTTGGTCAGCTTCGCAACCAAAGATTAGCAAATTTACTTGGTTGCTGTTGTGAGGGTGATGAGAGGCTGCTTGTGGCTGAGTACTTGCCCAATGAGACACTTGCAAAACACCTTTTTCACTGTAAGTTGCTTGCCACCAATCTGTCTACTTTTTTCCATTTCACTGTAAGTTGGTTTTTTGTTGCCTTTCCCCCCTGTAACATGGATTGAGACAACTATTTGGGTTCATTTCTTTCCTTGAATGATAGTTTGTTGAATAACGTGGTTTTGGGTGGTAACAATATATAGGGGAATCTCAACCTATGGTATGGCCAATGCGTTTGAGGGTGGTTCTTCATCTTGCTCAAGCTTTAGAATATTGTACTAGCAAAGGACGTGCCCTTTATCATGATCTTAATGCTTACAGAATTCTATTTGATGATGTAAGTCACATATCATCCATTTAGTTTGCTCTTATTGCTTAATCTCCCATTAGGGTTTACGTATCTCTCTCATTGTCAGGTAATGTTTTGCAGGATTGTAATCCTAGGCTTTCATGCTTTGGTCTGATGAAGAACAGTCGGGATGGGAAAAGTTATAGTACTAATTTAGCTTTCACACCTCCTGAATATTTGAGAACAGGTATGGCCCAAGTCTCGTTGGAAGAATATAAAATTTTCCTATCATCCGGAACTACTCAAACTATATCATGTGAAGCATTTCATGTAAAACTGAACTGTGTAGATTGCTCATGTTGTGTGTCTTAGCAGCTTCTACAACTAATTGCTTTACTTAGACCCTTATAGCAATTAAATAATTAACTATTTCCTGAACTAAGAAAAATCGTGTTAATATGTTATTCCTTTTGGGTATTTTCTAATGAACATGGCCGAAATATTCTGTGAAATGTTTTCCTATCATTGTTTATTGTCACTTTTGCAGGAAGAGTAACGCCAGAAAGTGTAATTTATAGTTTTGGAACTCTTTTGCTTGACCTTCTGAGCGGGAAACATATTCCTCCTAGTCATGTAAGTCGCACCTACTTGACAAGCTTTTGCTTGGATTTAATATAAATGACGTCCAGTAATTTGTATCATCATGTAGCTCATACCTTATTTGAAAGGTAAAAAGAAAAATTGGAATGATAAGTTTATTATTATGTATTTAGCTAATTACTTTATATGCTCACATACAGGCACTTGACTTGATTCGTGACAGAAACTTTCTGATGCTGACAGACTCATGCTTAGAAGGGCAGTTCTCGAATGATGACGGAACTGAACTAGTACGCCTAGCGTCTCGTTGCCTACAGTATGAGCCTCGAGAGCGACCTAATGCAAAAACATTGGTGACTGCATTGACTGCTCTTCAAAAAGAAACGGAGGTTAGTCTATTATAGATTAATAAAAGAGGGATCCTACTGATTGTTCTTACTACTTGCCTTGCTATTAAATTTGTTGAGTTCATATCATGTTATTGCCTATCAATTTCTCAATCTTGCGTTACAACTGGAAGGAGATTTCAGTTCAGATATTTTTTTTTTCTAAAACCATTTTATAGAGATGCAGGACCTAAATAATCTATGGATCTGCAGGTTCTTAAAAATTCCTCACTTTACCTCTTATTTTCACAAATGATTTCATTGTGATGTATGTAAATGAAATGTGTCTATGCATATGAACATGTGAACATCCATAGAGATGATGTATACACATGTTTGCTTGCGTTATTTATTTTCAATATGGACAGATTTTTGTGCATAAATTGTATGTTCCTTTACTTGCTATCTTGCTTGGATTGAATCATTTCAAAAGTAAATGTGGTGCATGATATGTTGTCTTCTTTCAGATGTGGTTTTAATTACCTCTACAACTTGTTTTACAGGTTCCTTCATACGATCTGATGGGTATACCACGTGATGATGCCTCATCACTGCAACAGTTACAATTATCTCCTTTTGGTGATGCTTGCTCAAGAATGGATTTGACTGCTATACATGAGATATTGGAAAAAATGGGATACAAAGATGATGAGGGGACAGCAAATGAGGTTTGCAAACTTAGTATTTAGTTTAAAAGTGCTACAAGGAAATATTAATTTTTTTCTAAATATCAGGAAAAGTTCCATTTGCCTCACTGATTTAATGGTTAATCTTTAATGAAAATATGCCCCATAAAACTAGTTAGACCATGTCACTTTGTGTCAGTTGTGTGAACTTTATTTTTGAGGGAGCTACCCACATACTTCTTTATTTAACAGTTTGAATTTCTTTTATACCCTTGCAGTTGTCTTTTCAGATGTGGACTGATCAAATGCAGGAGACTTTGAACTCAAAAAAGAAGGGTGATTCTGCTTTCAGGCATAAGGATTTTAGAACCGCCATTGAATGCTACTCCCTGGTTAGTTATTTCTTTTCAATCTCTTTTTCCTGACTTATTGGTCATTATGTGTTAATAATTAATTATTGATGAAACTGTTTGCTTGTATATATATTATATCATCTCCTTAGCATCAAGTGTTTTGTATATCATTCCGAGATGACATCCTTTTTTCAGCTTTGATACGGATGAAACCGCTTAATTTACTTCCACAATATGATAACGAGAAATCATGTGTTGTTTCCTATATGATGTCAGTAGAGTCCCCAGACTTGTGTTGAATTTGTTTGGGTACTAATGATTACATTGTTGCATGTCTGTTCATGAAATAATATTTGTACAAATCTGCTGATGTAGTGGGCCCATAGGGAGAGTTTCCACCCCCCTCATATTATTCATGACTTAAATCGGTAATTGGGTTTGCTAATATTGATGTGCTCACATAGTGTAGACATTGATAGAACTCAAAACTTAAGCCCATTATTGCAAGTTGTGCCTGATTTGATTTAACTATGGAATGCACTTACTGTATGTTGACCTCCTTGTTTATATTTTCAAATTGATATTTTTTTATTGTTAACTTGATTAATATACCATGTGTGTGTTCTGTGCTCCACTTATATTCCTTTACTATATTAGAGTTGATTCTCTTTCTGCTCTTCAACTTTTTTCCCCTTTTAATTACTTTGCTATTATGACTAAATTATAGTGCTACTTCCACTAAAAGTTGTGTTCTATTTTCAGTTCATAGATGTTGGTACTATGGTCTCTCCCACTGTTTTTGCACGCCGCTGTCTCTCTTATCTCATGAGTGAACTGCCCCAAGAAGCTCTTAATGATGCCGTGCAGGCACAAGTTGTATCACCTTCTTGGCCTGCTGCATCCTACCTTCGGGCAGCTGCTCTTTTTGCACTTGGAATGGAAAATGAAGCTCGTGAAGCCTTGAAGGATGGATCATCCTTGGAGTCCAAGAAAAACAGTTCATAATAATTTCAAGCAAAGGGCTGAAAAGTAGAAAAAAGATGTAAAAATGGAGAACTTGTAGTCGGGAAAAAAACTAGTGTTGGAGGTAACTGGCCTATCAGCGTTTTGCCCTTATAAACATGCATGTGTTATTTTGTGGACTTATTTCAGAAGACCTTAGATACGAAAATGGATGGAGTGTGGGACATATGCGTTTGGGAAGGTGTGTACTCACCATTTTAGTGTGGGGTACAAATGGGGCAGGGATGTTAAACCATTCTTTGGTACAAACTGCAAAGGGCATTGTGCAAATGGCGGGCTTATTCTTTCCCTTTTTTATGAAGAAAAAAATTGTAATTTGTGTACAGCAAGTGGCTTGTTGTAATCCAATGCTGTAAGATGGGGTTGCTTTTCTGTGTATTTTAACTCTCTTGAATTATATCTTGCTGTTATGGCCTTCCTTGGATTTGTCTGGTTAGTAACATTATAAATGAACTATTTTAAATGAAAAAGCCTCAAAGTTACTGTTTCGCAATCAGCACTAGTTGAATGTTGCCAGAAAAAAAAACAGCAAAAGTTGGTGTGAGGTGTGGGAAATTGAACTTAGCATACTTTACAAATCTTTTGGGGTTGTTGCATTTGTATTTTTCAAAGTTCAGCAAGAGATCTGTTGTGTCTGGATCAAGTTAGTTTGCTTAAAGCGTTAGCTCTAGCCTCTATGCTAACCTGGTGTAGAAGTACAGAATCCTTAAGTTTGTTCAAGTTGAAGTAGACTGCAAAGCGACAAGTTCATGAAGATGCCTATTATAATGCCTTCATTTATTCTGTTTAGGTAGGCAATCAAGCTTTTAAAGTACTTTTGATTCATTGGATTTGGACCCTTTCCCATCATTGAAACATGCCACAATTAGCTTCTTTCGCTTTCATAATCCCTAATTAACTTTGGTATAAGTCTTATTTTATTTAGTTGCTGTTCAGGATATTAACAATCAAGATTACTATTAATTAGAGGCATCTTATTGCCCATGTGGACAGATGACTAAAGAATGGAAAGGGCGTTAGAACGGTTATATTTTTTATATCTATTTGTGATATAGAAGTCTTACAAATACGTAGAGCTTGCCCAACTACCTTTTCTTTAATAAAAGAGTGAAGAAGAACATAAGTATAAGTACCTTCATCATTTGCTCTAGTTGTTAAGTACCTTCATCATTAATTAGATATCTCACACGCAATAAAGTCTTATGAGTCAATCACACTGAGCGATATCCTATGTTTTCACCAGAATAATTATATTGGTCTTATGATATTAATAATTTTAATTAGTCAAAACTTTCTAACTAATTATGCTTTAGGGATAATGGGTGTTATTATAAGGAGAAGAAAGCATTTAGCTCTAGTCTCTACTCCCTGGAACAACTTCCCAAAGAGTATATGCTAACATTAATTATTCTGTGAAGATAGGTAAGCAAGGGTCACTGCATTAAGGCATCTTTACTAGTTATGTAGTATTTTAAAGTTATAATTAACTAGTAGAATCTTAATTGAACGTGGCCAAGATGACGCAATCTTAGAAGAGCTGTCAGTATTGCATTTTTTTATATTAAAATTGTTTTTAACGACCTATTATCCAATAATATTCAACTGGAAAGTAGTCAGTAGAGTGTCAACTTCAACTGACCTATGAGACTTTTGGAGACCATTGGTAACAATACTTGCTTCGTTTGCCCCAAGCATCTTCTATGCTTTAATGTTAGTGAATTAACGTTAAGGAATGCCTTGGAGCCGTCTATATATAAAATTGATGGGCCATATGCTAAAGCACATTAACGTCATGACCAATGATGCTAACAACACTAACATGTGCATCGTTGATTTTAAATATCAATAGTTCCCATGTATTCCTTATGTTAGGCTCACAGTCAATAGAGATTATAGAAAATGCATCTGCCAAGAGAAAATAACTAACATCATGTCACAATAAAAAGAAGCAAAACGTCTAATTGTTCTTATTCATTTTTCAGTTAAGAGACTGCTTTCATGTATACACACAAAACAAACCAAGAAGTCCAAGGAACTGGATAGTAGCTACCCTCAGAATAAGAGAATAAAAGGAAAAGTGAAGAGTTCTAAATAATTCAAGTACAGATGTTAGGCCTTATTAGTTTCTCATTCATTAGCTCATAAATGTTTTTAAGAAGTTCTTATATAAATTTGGTCAGCATCTTCCCCAACATCGGCGATGGAAATGGAGCCACAATTAGCAGTCTCTTTGCCTTCATCGAGACATGATATGGTGTAAAAAGCTTCTATACTGTTTCGGCAAGATCTTGCGTAGATAGCAAATATCTCTCCGAGAATGATAAGTTATATGTGATGCTTAAGCAAAAACCTGTTTTACATATGAAAAAAAAAGACAAAAATTAAATGTATTAAAATATGATTGTTTGGCTTTAAGTTATGGGACACACATCACCACATGTCCCTCTCCACATTGTGATTTTTCTATATTTACTTATCATTTAGGTAGATTATTGTAATGTGGATACTTTGACCATTATAGTAGGTAATGTGATTATATTTTAATGACCTTATAATTATTTGATGTTAGCATTAAAGTTTGTAGATGTCAATACACACTTAAATTTTCAAATATGTATATTTATAAAAAAAATTATAGGATCATCAAGACAAGATTTTATGTGATCTTTAGAAGATCATCTCTTTGGCTCTCCGAGACAAGACTGAGATCTAAAATGACGAGCATTGAATAGAGCTCAATATTAAATCACAGGAGTCATAACAACTCAAGGTAGCCCGGCTCTTAACGACCATGCACCCTACACTTGAAGGAGTTTACAACTATAACACTCAAAAAAAGGAAGGAGGGGACGAAGAGGAAAAAATGGAGGGTGGGCATGCCGCAATTGTGAACGCCCTTAAAACAGGAAGCGGGTATTTAACAACTACATTTGAGTTGCCCGGGCAAGGGGACTTAGCCTAGTTGTTAAATGCCCACCCTCCCCCTTTAGCTTTCCAAGAGAGAGGTTAGGGAGGCAAGAGAGAAAAGAAGATGAAGGGTAGACGTGCTACCCCATGGCCAAGGTTGAGTCACACCAGCCAAGACAACTTTTCCCCATGTTTCATTTTTGTTGCAAGGTATGGCACATTGCATAATTCAACATATCATAACTCCTTAGCCTTATGGTACTAAAATATTTTATAATAAAGTTTAAAATTATGCTTTAGGGACAATGGGAGTTTGTACTAGGGGGAGAAAGCATTTAGTCTCTAGTCTTTACTCAGAATAACTCCCCAAATAGAATATGCCATAACTAATTGATAGACTCTATCAAGGTAGGTGAGCAAGGGTCACAAGAGCAAGGCAACTCTATTAGTTGAGAAATAATGTAAAACAATGACTACCTAATAGAATCTTAATTGAATACGGCCAAGCTTACGCAATCTGTGGAAAGCATCACATTTTTTTATCTTGAAAGAACTTTCTTCATGTTCTACTATCTCATATTCCTTTTGTCCCATAATAAGTGTCATAGTTGGTTTTACAAAATTAGTTTATTTTGAAAAAACTAACTATGACACTTACAGTGAGATGGAGAGAATATATTTAGTATGGAATAAAGTTCTTGTCACAAAATTGATGAAAAGTAAAGAAATTTCTAGGCCTTTGGGCTGGGGAAGCCTATCCCTAGTGTACAATATAACACCGGGATTTGGGCTGAAATAGGGTTGGGCCGGACTTGAGCTGGGACCTAGCCCTAGCAATAAATATTCTGCCGGGATGGGCTGGGCTTTAGTAGTGGGCTAGGAATTTATCCCACTGCTTAACTTATTATACGGCGCCTATAGCCCATTTTCGATGCTTCCAAATTGTAAGCTAACTTGGGCCTGATTCCTGAATATGCTTTACATAACAGAATACAGACTACTGTAGACAAACCCAACTTATTGGATCATTTGTACCATCACACTTTCACCGTTAAGAAACTGCAATTTAATGCTGTCTTGCAGCCATTGGAAATGCTTGTGCTTGAGCAATGGTCCTTGCTCCTTGTCCAAAGTTCACATGAGAACTTTGCCTTTTAAAACGGGGGGCACGGATCTAAACGGCTTCAACAACAGGTTCTTGCCCCTTAGTCATGGACATGGCGGCCAATCTACTGGTGATGGTGTTGAATTGCTTGGAAAAGCTCTTCTCCAACACAACACTTTCGCCAAGTCTTTAGCAAACTGCGTACAGCAAATCAGCGGTCTGCTGATCTGATTGGAAACTCGGGTGGCCTCCAACAGTGGAAGTTCATCTTCTTCCTGGTCTAAACTTTCCTCCATGAGTGTTTCCAATACCAAACTCATAGAGAACTTTTTCCTTTGCTTACCCTATCTTGGCTAGTTGCATTGTCAAGAAGGATTATTGGTGGAACTTAATATGATAAATGATGTTAGGCACCAAAGTTAGAACTTTAAACATCTGCCGCCATTTTCATTCATATTCAGTCTTTTTGTTACATAGTTCTCCGACAATATTTTGTAGGTTACATCACTCCCCAGGAGAGATAAAACTACCCAAAGGCCTACTAGGCCTTATTACCTACTAGGCCTATCAATTCACTCTTCTTCTCTACCTCCCCCCACACGTTATAACTTATATACTCCGTCTCTCCAATATTAATAGCTACATTTGAAAAAAATAGTAATTTTTATTAAATGGTGAAACTCACATCTATAAAAAAGGAAAATAAGCCTATGATACTCCTTTTTAAGTATCAAACCACTTAAATTGAAAAAAATGGAGCTATTAATATAAAACAATTTTTTTTGCCAAATCAATCTATTGATGTAGGACGGAGAGAGTACATTTTTTTAAATAAAAAAGTTAATATGAGTCCTAGCTCACACGTGATCATGTGAAACGGGGCATCTAAACCATCAGATAGAGATTTGACTGTGCGGGTTACTCAAAAGTAGCCTACCCCTTAAGTAATATGCCTTGGCTCACGCATTTGCGTGTGCATGTAAGTTTTGGCTAATATTAGTGAGACTCTTTTTGTAAATATATGCTACATAAATATTACAATCAACACAAAATAAAGGATATTCACAAAGAGAAACATTAATGTCTAGAAAAAATTAGCATGAGTCCTGGTTCATGCGCATCAATGTGAGCTTGAGCATTGCGCTATCATGGGGTAGTGAACTGTTTGAAATTTTGCACACCCTGTATACCTGTGTTGCCGGGACAGAACGATGCACACACATATTGAGCAACATTGTTGCTCTTCATCGCAATGCATGCATACATAGTGTGCAATGTTACAGGCAGTTCACACAAAATATGCACACTTAGTATACAACACACCCACACATGTTTGCACCCCAATACGTATCATGAATAGTATACTTCACTGCCCCATGAAAGTGTGTGGGCCTCAATATCGATCAATAATGAACTTTATTTAAGGGGGGGAGTAGGTTGTTAAAATATGTTTAAACCCTAAGTAATGTACATCAGATTGAAATCAGACAACTACTAATGCCCAAGCTCATACTAATGTATACGATTGTCATTTTTTTAATTGGTGGACTCTATCAAATATAAGTATTATTGACTCGATGGTTACTGTAATATCTATCTAGATGGTGATAGTGGATCACTAGATTGCTCTTAAACTAGTACTTCGAAGAAGTAAGAATTAAGAGTTTTGGCCTCTATGTGCAGAAATTTCTATTAAGCAACAAAAATGACAAAACTAAGCTATATGCATTTATGATCATTCTAATAGTAATCAAACCATAAAGCATGGAAAACATATGAGCACATACATAATGTTTCACATAGAAAACCCAACTAAGGTAAAAAAACTAGGACAATCTCTCAATGCTAAATCAATGTACTAATAAACAAGACACTACATAGACACAAAAAAACCACCAACCTTTGTTGAGACTCTAACCCAAAAATTACTTTTTGTCTAGATCTCTAACAAAACTCCACTTGTTGCTGACCTTTAAGTCTTCTCCTCAAGCCTTGAAACTTTCTCCTTCTACTTTCTTTGTCTTCATCTTCTTCAAGCCTTCACAACAAGCTCATCTTATTCTTTGACTTTAGCTTTAATCTTCTTCAACTATCCTTTTAAGATTGCTGCAACTCCTTTTTGATTTAGTGTGTGTAATACTCTTCTCTTAGTTGTGTGTCTCAAGGAATCACTATTAGCACAAACATGAAGTTCAAAGATGATCTCATCTTTGAAAACTATGGACAAGATCTCTCATTTCTTCTCTATGAAATTCTAAGCTTTCCTTTCTTCAATTTTATGTTTACCTAGCTCTTATATAGTCTATTAAATTAGTTTAAGAGTTTGACTTCAATTAGGAATAAATTCTCTTATGGTATGCTTAAACTAGGTAACACAGACAATGATCAATCATTTGACACAGTGATCGATTGTTCACTGTTCTAATTAGGGTATGACTCTCCAAGTGATCGATCAATTGATCAACTCGGTTAAATTTTACACAGTTCTATTTGGGTGCTGATCGATCGATTGACCTAGTACAATTTGTTGCGATCAATCGATTTGTAACGCCCGAGATTTTCATACATTTTCCATAAAATTCACGCAAATTTTTTTATTTTTAAATCGGAGTAAAACTAACGAAATCAAAACCTGTATAAACAGTTTATATTTTAAAACATCATACGATTAAACATCATACCACCAAATCAAATATCTTCAGGCGCTACTCGAAAACAAACGTACGACTAAATTACCATGATCATGGATTTTTAAATACAAATAACTCCCAGGCGTCCCCGAGTACAAGTCCCATAAACAGTCTACTATCTGATCCAAATTAAAAGTCCAGAAGCTACAACACTTAAATCTCATCTCACCTAATACATCAGATCGTGGCACCAAATAAACTCTCATTGAGTCAAATACACCCGAGTCAAAGGCGAAACGATCCCCCGCAGAAACGAACATCCATCTCCAGGGGCTCTCCAACACAACCTGCAAAAGCCTCCCGAACAACGGGGCTAAAAATAGTAGGGTGAGTATTTTCATACTCAGTAGGAAAATACCCAGTAGGGGAAATCCCAAACATTGAACTCAATAAGTTCATAAAAAAAACATGCATCATGCAACTCAACATGAAGCAAACAACGTATAACATAATTATGCTCATATGCATAGAATCATGTGTAGCATACCATGAAACCAAACTCATACAAACACCCTTAATCAGGGTCTTACAAACATACTCGTACCATCGTACGCTAACTCATACAACTTACACGTACTTATACGATCTTACTCGTACAATCATAAACTTACTCGTACGACTTTGCTCGTACAGTCTTACACTTACTCGTACGACCTTACTCGTACAGTCTTACACTTACTGTCATACTCATACTCACTCTTACAGTCGTGCTCATCCTCATAATCATACGCTTACTCAGAAACGTACGTACTCATACTCATACTCTTACTCATACTCATACTATCGACCACTGAAGCTCATTACAACTAATAAGCTCCAGCGTCGAAAAGGAAAAGAATGCCACTGGGGCATCACCTTAACCTCCGGGGAGTGACTAGACGCCATGGACTTTTCCAAAGGTAAGGCACACCTATGCTCATGGGGCACAGGATCAAACAGGTAAGAGTAGATCTATGATACTACTTACCTGAGCGCGCAAACATACACCCACATAAGGGTTCATACAATTGCCCACACATAAGGGGTTTTATAGTGCCATACAATTGCCCACCATAATGGGTCTTATAGTGCCAGTGCCACTCTTGGGCAGAAACATACAGTACCTCTTGGGCGGAATCATACAATGCCACTCTTGGGCAGGAACATACAGTGCCACTCTTGGGTAGAACAAACAGTGCCATCTATAGGCATAAACTTACAGAGCCCACGAAGGGCGGAAACTTATAGCGCTCTCAACAGAGCATCAAACGTCTGGGCTTAATACAACACACAGACCAAAACAAAGCATACATCGCTCTCAACAGAGCATTAGACGTTTGGTGCTCTATATAGCACACAGACAACATCCCGCAGGATAACCACCATGGCAAGACACAAGAAGTGCTCAGCCAACTCATTATCGGCTAGCTCAAACACGAAACTTAATCCGTCGAACCCTCAGGTCTCAAACTCACAACGCTATCATTAGCTTTCTTATAATTCAAGTTTGAACTAAGTAAATTATGCGATACAATTATGCCACACAAACTCACAGTCCTCGACTGATCAAATTGAAGCTAAGCCCGATCGAAACCCTAGTTCGTCAGGTCAGCAGACTTCACTTAACCCGTCCATATCGTGATCAAACTCACCGTACATCAAATCCTTACGTACTCATACAGTCTCTGACATCCACCTTACGATCAAAACATCTTACTTACATCGCCAAACTGAGCTCCTCATAGCAGATCCCCATTATCATTCTCTTACTTAATACCTCACTTATTATACTTACTTTTCACTTCATAATTTGTACGTTATGCTTGTACAATTATGCACGCTCTTACTATCTAACAAACCCCCATAAGGCTCCAAGCCTAAGTCTTCTGACTTACTGAACCCCTGACGTACGCTCCAAACGATCCACTCCATTCCTCACCTGTCACACTTACGTCAGCCGTCTTTTGTCACACGTTTACACATCCACATCCAACTTCGTACCAAACCCTTACCACTCTTACCGTCCATCACCCATAACTCTGCCCACACAGCCCACATACGTAACTTACTCACAATTGCTAGCCGTCACTAGCACGTACATCATACACCTACGGAGCACATTAATATATTCGCTAGCCATCACTAGCGCATACAAATTCTACATACATAAAGCATGCTTACAACTCACATACATACATACATGTATCTCAATGTGGCATAATTCACTATCTTACATCATGCAAACATGTCATGATTTAATATCCAAAACATGGAATCATACAAGCCTAGCATGCTGCTACTCATTCAAAGCATGTTGTCATGAAATTACGAGTTCAAAGCTCCCCTACCTCGAAATCATGACATTTGATGGCGAGCATACGACGGTGGCGACGTCGGTGGCGGAGTTGGTGGCCAAAAGCTTTTCCTAGCCAAGAGAGCTGCTGTCCCGAGGGTTTAGGAAACGCCGGAAGCACTCACGGCCAAAAGAGATGACACATGTCAATGCGGACAATCTGCGATCCACGGCGGCACACTACGGGCAGCTGGGAGGAAGGTCGTGCCAACAAGTGGCAGGTGCGACTGAATGTCTAGGTGTACACTAAAATTCGACCGGTGGTTGAACCATACTCAACCGGTTGCAAGACATCGAAATCGGCCGTGGACAGCACCCAACAGCGTCGATTTTGCGTTTACCAAGGCCCACATAAGGGCGGAGGGTGTGGGCGACACTCAAGGATGGAGGAGAGGTGGTGGAGGACTCCGATGTCAACTCCAAATGATGGCAGAGCCATCTGATGGTCGGGTGGTGCCAAAGCAGCACCAATACCCTAACCCGCACGCGTGGCTACTTGCACACGTGGCCAAAGGGAGTGGGAGAGGCTAGACGGTGTCAGCCCAAGACTCGGAAGAGCAGTAGGGTCATGCCTAAGGGTGGTGACCAACAAAGATGGCATTTGCCATTGTCGTGTCGAGGTAGGCCGACTAGAGGCCATACGGTGTCCGACGGAGGTAGGACGGTGGCGCTCGGAATGGCGCGGTCAAACACATATCATCGGCAGAGGGGGAACCTGCCTCTTGCCGAAGAAGAGGGGCTATGCCGCACTAGGGCGGCCAGCCATCTCCAGGCTGAGACCCGCCAAACAACAATGTTCAGAGGTGTTCAGCATCCAACAACACTTGGTGGCCCAAAACGGGTGTAAAACCCTAAGGGCACAACGATGAGCAGGGATTATCAATGGCTCTGGCCAGCTCTGTCGTGGCCCTAGCGGCCAGGAGGAGCTATTTCCAGCCAAAGGTGACGGCCAAAATCAGCTGCGACATGCCGGACAGATGGCACGGTAAGGAGCAAAGGCTCGGTTTTCGTGGACGATCACATCAACCGGGCGAGCGATGGATTTGGTTCCAACAGAACGGAGGGGACGGAGGCTAAACAAGTCCCAAAGGAGTGGCCCACTAGCATCACTGGGCCGGGGCAGAGCCAGACGAAGGTCCACTTGGCCAGGTTTGGCATCCGGCTTGTGACGGTACTCATAACGTCCAAAACGGACATAGACCGAAAATAGGGGCTGACCGGAGGGGGAAAATAGGGCCGGGGAGGGAAGGTGGCCGGAGCAGGGTGGGGCTGGGCGGAGGTGGCTACACCAGTGCCGCAGGGCTGAAGCTGGCCGACCATAAGCTCACTGGAGGCTTACTCTCACCGGCGCGGACACAATTCTCGTCAGGGGGCAGCGGAGCTGGCTGGAGGCCAACTATGTGGTCGCCGGCCTGTGGCTGGTCGGACGGGTGCTAGGCGGAGCCGTCTTCGACCAAAGGCAGCAGCTTCCAGTGCCGACAGTCCCAAACAAACAAAATGAACGAAACCAAAAACAGAGGGAGGAGGAGGAATTGGTCCGAGTGGGGTGGCCCACTGTCTTCGCCGGACCCAGGCGGAGCCGGACGGAGGTCTGGCCGGTGGTGACTCACTGTCACCGGCCACTGTTTAATCAAAATAGTAAGGCGGCAAAAAATAGGGGCGAAGGGGGATGAGGACGGGGCGGCGGAACAGAGGCCTCTGGGGCCGGGAGGAGTGGCCTCTCGCCGTCGCCGGCCCAGGGCGGAGCTGTGGGCGGCCGGCCGGCCAGTGCCAGCCCACGGCGGTGGCAGAATGACATAAAACAAAGAGAGGGGAGATCTAACCGGGGATGAGGCAGCGCGGCCGTGGGTGGCCAGGGCGGTGGCCCCTTGGCGTCGCACCGCTGGGGCGGAACCGGCGGTGGTGGCCCGGCGTCCCATTGGTGGCGGCCGGTCGCCGGAGAGCAGACAACAGAAAAGGGGAGGGGGCGGCTCTCTGTTTTCTGGCGGCTTCCAGATCAGGCTCGACCGAGCCCGATATGTTTTACTTTTTTTTTCTTTTTTTTTCCTTATCTCATAATTTTCTTCTGCAATCTCCTTCTCTCTCAAATATTCGCGCTATAAACGCGCGTCTCGGCCTGTGGCCTATGATGCACCCCACACCCGACTCTACGGTTACGAATACAGATGCCAAATACGCCGAAACGTCACATTTTCTCGCTGAAAATTATCAAAAAAATACCAAAAATCGTAATAGAAATCCGGGACGTTACACGATTATTCAATAAAATTCCCAATTTGCCCTAATTCAGTTTGAAACTCTCACATTCACTCATTCTAAACTAATCTATGTAAATTGTGTATGTGAATGTGTGCAATTTAACCTCTTACCTTCAACACGATGCTTAGTCTTCAATCCTGTCGATAAGGACATGTCTGCTCCTATTTTTTAAGTCAATTAATTCCAAATTTGACTTCACCACAACTAAATCTAGTTAGATTCAACATACATTAAGTTTTAACATTATTTTGATCATCGAAATAAGACGATACCAATACATATGCCTCATATGTTATTTCAGATATGGCCTTCCAAGTATATAGCTAACAAGACAAGTACATATTTTACTTGATTAACACTAGTTTAATAAACCGAAGTCGGCCTTGCAAGCCAAGCCATGTCTCAAATATATAAATATAATACTAAAAATAGTACCACACGTATAACACCCGAGAATTTTTTGAATGCCCTATACTATGGCCACATGGATATAAGTGAGTTTGACCATTATGTCTTCTTAGTGTAATGACTTCATTTATACATGGAGTTAAGATATGAAACTTTATTATTGAATAGCAGACATAAAGATCTTACTAGAGCTACCAAGAATGCACAAATCAAAACTCGGATGAGGAAATTACGACAGATGAAATATCAAGCAAGTTTTGGGTGTACATGTGTAAAATAGTGAATTTGACCTTTGAGCATTCTTAATAGAATAACTTATCCTTTGGTTTAAATTCCAAAGTGAAACTTCAAATATATAAACTAGACAGATGTAGCTTCAAAATGCCTCTAAGAATGCATGAATCAAAGTTTAGATGGAGTTAGGATTGTCTAAAATTGGACCTGAGGTGCGATCATAACTTGTAAACGCTTGTTGATCTAAACCTTGGATTATATCATTTTCTACATGATAATTTTTAATCTGAAATTTTGGAGTTAGAAAGTAGACAAAATATCTTTGTGATTCGACCAATAACGCATTAATTAGAGTTCGTATGAAGAAGTTATAGTCATCCGAAGTTGGGACTAAGTGCAGTCAAAAGTTACTGTTGGCAAGGATTGGTATTTAACCATGTTGACGGAAAGGGGTTAGTATTTAGTCCAATCTTAAATCATACAAGGGTCTTACCCAAGTACATGTCTAAATATCTTGATGTGCACATATACAAAAAGATTGATAGTCACGTGCCTAAAGTTATCTACTTTAAAGTAAGAAGACATTAAACATTCCAAGTTTCTTAACAACATCATCCTTGTCGCAACTGCAATGTCCTAAAGTTACTTTAACCCTGCAAGGAACCTGCATCACACAGGTGTTGAGTATATGAGTATATCTAGTGGGATAGCTAAATAAATACTATGTAATAGCAATATACATGATTGCACTACATCATCATAAAAACAACAACTATCATAACTAATAGCAGTATCATCAACACAGATAAGTGGAATAAACATAACATTCACTAATACATTTCATGTGATTTCACAATCATAGCGTGACTCTCACTCAAAAGTCCCTAACTTCATAAGTACAAGTCAAAGGTTCTTTATGACATAGTAGTCATGTCTAGGAGAACAACTTAGTGTCACTATACCATAAACTATTCACATTCATACTTTAGGTATTTTGAAGTCTATTCACCTCATCTACTTTATAAACCTAAGGCCCACATGAGCTCATGGACCCATGTAAATGAAGTTCTGGCTTCCATGATTATCAAAACCTCTTGTATTACATTGTGTGGGGACAAGTCATCTTTTAATGCTATAGTTCATTCGAATATGACTCCCGGGCTAGGGATGTGGCTCCACATAACTCCCTTTTTTAGAGAGCAAGAAGACTTTGGTTATTTTTCATACCAACCTCTTTCCGTCGATGTGGTTAAATACTCACTTGAGGAGCCAAGGCACTTAGGGTTCTTTTAACCTCAAATTCAAAAAGACATCAGTCTTGGGGTGCGATCCATTATAAGGATATTCCTACACAAAAGTACATAACATCATCATACATAATTGCAACTTCATGTAGAAAATTACATGTTATTAAGACTCTTAATAAAAGCCTACACATTCATAGCAATTTCATTCTAAAATACCCAACACCGACTTATTGTCGGTGGACTCATCGATGTGTCGACCGAGTCACTGATGACCATCGGTAACTCATTGACGCATCTAACCCCTTGTCGATAGTGGAATAAATAGGGAAATCATTCTCATTGACGCGTCGACTTCACTACCGATGACCCGGCAATGGCACACCGATGTGTTGACATTCATTGATATCAGCACTGTTATCTCCTCTGTGACATGGGCAATGTTACCGATGGATCGGTGGACTCATAGATGGTTCTATCTTTCCAAAATCACTCCATATCATGACATATCATAATCCTTCCCACACATAACCTTCCCATAATGACAAATGATGATTCTTACTATCAATTGATCATTAAAAATGGGAATAACATATTATCTTAACATAATCATGACAAAATATCATAATTATCCTTTACATGCGTTCCTATAGTGCAAGTAATCAAAACATATCTCATACAATTACTTCAAAAGCAGAGCATGAAATTAATGTTTGCAATCCAACATAAAATCATGCTTTCTCAACATCACCATGACATGAATTCACAAATATTCCTATTTTCATGCCTTCATATCTATTGATTTAATAATTCAAATCATACATGCATATTTCATATTAAACCACTGTACAAGACTAGCAATCTTACCTATTTCACAGTGTTGAAATGCTCCCTTAAGTGCGATGCCGACTAATCCCCGCAAAAATATACTTCATCCCTTGATTTTCCATAATTTGGAGAGCCCTTGATCTTCTCTTCCTTCATTTGGATAAGTTTTTCCTAAAGAAATGGAGTCTAAAGGCCTTAAAGTTACTTATAAGGGAAAATTAATGAAATTTTGGTTCAAAACCGTAAATCTGTGCAATTTTTTACCTTGCTACCACCACTCTCACCTTCATCCATAGAGGACCACAACTCCTTTCCCATACAAACTGCATCACTATGGTGCACGAGTATAACAAAAATCAAGAGCTATACTTATATGTAAGGTCTTTATAACTAGGTTTATAAATAAACACAATTCCATACATCATATTGTCCTAGCCTTTTTACATTATTAATGACCAATGATTCATTCTAATTGCTTGTGCTTTACGAGTTCACCATATACACACCCACCCATCATATTATTTCTTACATATTTCTTTCTAGAGCATTTCATTCCAAACGATCACCACCAACTACTACACCTTCGGAGCTCGCTGCCAAACCAAACTCCATTTCTAGATTCCCAATCCCTTCTAAACGGGTTGGTCAACCCGTCTTCCATTCATGAAGATGAAGACCATACCACGCTGCACTAGTATTAGGATGTCTAGATCCCATGAAAACCTCACGTGAAGACCATTTCTAGTCATTGCTATGCATGCAAGCCATTTTTAGGTTTATACCATTTGTGTAAACCACCTATCCATTCCAATCCTTCCTCATTAATTATTATTACCACTCAATTTAGTAGATTTTTTTACTATTTTACCCATTGTTAGGTTGCAGTTTCATCTTATGAGGTTAATATATTCCTCCCTCCCTCAGTTACTTTTAAACTCTTCACTACTATAATTGTCAACATCACATCGACATGTCCATCAACATGTCAATGATTTTCAACACCACCACCGATATGTCCAACATGTTTAAGTCTACGTTGACAAATTGTGAGGCTATTAAATTCTTCATACCAGTTGATTCCATAGAGTTTTCCACCCCTTGTCGGGTTATTGATAATCTCAACTAAATATTCCTCAAAATTTTGCTCTAAGAACCCCTTACAACTACTTGAAGATGTCCCCCAAGGATCTCTACTTACGCCTTTCACATTTTCTTTGTGTATTACTATTGACACACTAGCTGATATGTCAAACCCACATCGATCGTCACCAACACATGCGAGTCTATGTCGATAGTTCAAGAGTTATTATTTTATGCAATTCTAGTTCGCTTATGGGTTCCTTCAGAGTTCAATATCAATCTACTCGACCTGACGGATCACCACATTGCCCCTAGTCCGACTATCTAATGAAGATAAAGACTATGACATATGCCCTCGTTGCACATGAATTTCTAACTAACAATGGAAACAAAATAACTACACATAAACTATCAACTTAACGAGTAATCAATCAATCTAAACATGCAATCCACACATAAAGACACAAAGATTTAACGTAAAAAACCCAACTTGAGTGAAAAACCATGACAATCTCAACAAGGCCAAATCAATGCACTAGCATGACATAAATTATAAGACACAAAACAACTAACCAACTCTAAACTTGACACAAACAAGAACACTTCTCTTTGTTCAATCTTCTTTGTTGTTGGCCTTCAATTCTTCCTCCTCAAAATCCTTAAAGTTTTCCCTCTTTGTATTTTATTCTTCTTCTTCTTCTTATAGCAACTCAATCAAAGACTCATTCTTTGATTATTGATTTTCCTTTAAGATTCTTCAATTCTTTTTAAGAATTTGTTGTGTCTCCTCTTTTATTTACTATGTGAGAGGTTTCTCTATCAATTATGAATCACCATGAATTCATCATTTTTTAATATGTGCTTAAAACTTTTTGTAGATTCTCTAGGAAAATAATGATGGACTTCTTATTTCGTCTCCAATATTTTTTAGGTTTTTTCCTCTTTTGAATTCATCGTACCCTCGCCTTTATATAGGTTTCCAAGTTGGTTTAAGTTATTGACTTCAATTAGAAATAAAATCTCTTCTGAAAAGGCTTATAATAGGCAAATAAAACTACTCGCAATCGATCATTCACTATTTTCTTAGGGTACTATAGAGCGATTGATCGATTTATGAAGCAATCAATCAATAAACTCTCGACTTCGTTTTACAAAAGGGCTAATTATGGTGTCAATTGATCAATTGCTAATGTGATCAATCGATGCATCTCTTCTATGCAATAATGCATAAGCGATCGATCGATTTGTCTTAGTGTATGGTTCCAGCGATAGATTGATGACACTATTTATTTATAATTTTACATTTTTTACCGTAAATTGTAAATCGGTCTGAAACTTCCAAAATCAGTTTTGAAACTTATTAAGTGACTTTTATATGAGAATGTATGCTTAATGAACCTCTTTTTCCATCAACATTCTTTATTTAGTCTTGATTCATAAGAATATGCTTGCTTTATTCAGTCTTGATTCATAAGAATACGCCTGCTTCTATTTTTTAAGTCCTTCAATTTCAAACTTGATTCAATTATAACTACATCTAGTCAAATTCCTAAGAAATGTTACATACTTGAAGTTTTCAACATGGTTTTGATCAACAAAATTAGCCAATTACATATATGTTCTTTCATTCCTAACCCACCCAAAACCTTTCTAGAGTGTCTCTAATGTCTCCAAATCATATTCCCTTTATTCTTGCTAATCTCATAGTATTTTTTGCTACAAGACTTATAAATATCACTTTTAGAACCCACCCGCATTTAAATCTTTACCATCCCACCATGAAATTCCAAATTATATGCATAAAACACAATGTATCTAATGATAGATAGTAATCATACCTCTGAAAGTTCTTAATCTTTGAGCTTGAACATTGTCTCTTGTGTTAAGAACTTATAACTTTAAATTCCCAGTTTGCAAGAGTTTCCTCGTTCTCCAAATTCTCTTCTCCGAGCTCATAACACCTCCAAGTGCGTTGAAATAGGTGATGCAAAGTATTCCTTATTCAAAATGTGCCCAAAATAAGAAGCTTCCTCCTTTGATGTGTGGTGGAGTCACCCAAAATGAACACAGAGCCAGATCCTGAGGAAGGATTAGGAAATTTAGGGATTTTTCTTTTTCAATTAGTAATTCCTCTCTCAATTAGAATTCTATGTAATAATGGATTTTCCTAGATTAGATTTGCCAACTTCTATAAATCTTATAGCTCTGAGCACAATGATTGAATTAGAATAAAATTTCTCTTTCGTCCTCTCTGTCTTCTTCTCTGCTCGACCTTTTTCTTTTGTGAAGCTTTGTCTATGTAACTAGGTTGTAATCCACCAACCGCATAGTTCTAGGATGTGAGAGGCATTTGTTCCATGCCAAAATCCTTGGAACATGTCGTTGTTGATTATGTCTATGTTAATTAGTAAGTGAGGGCAAAGATCTCTACCCCATAATGTGTTTCACCCACCAAGCATTTGCCAAAGTGTGTCCCAATTCGCCACACCTTTTATCTATGACATCGCATAGCTCCAAAGAAAAAGTCCCAACTAGAGACAGTTCTGTTTCCCCAAAAATATGGAGAAGAGGAAAGTGAGATTACTTCTCGTGTGGGTAACATTGAGTTACATATTATCGATCTCACTGAAGACCTTAATGCATTGAGAATGAAGGTTGATGCCACCAATTAAGCACTACACAATAGTTAATAGAGATTAAAGCTAGGTTTGCCGAAATAATGTAAAGTCAAGTGTCTCCTAGTCTTGGCCATGTGCTCACCTCTTCTTATGAGGTCAATTAGCCTCATCGGTTAGTACATGTTCAATTTCAACCTCACTATCATGGTGCCCAACAAGATTGTATGAGGAGCCCTATTTTCTACCACGTGACACTAACAAGTGGGAGTTGTGCTTCAAGTTTGAAGTTTCTTAATTCAATGGGGGAATAGACATTGATGACTTCCTTGATTAGCCTTTGATTGCTCCTATGTCCCGACGGAAAAGAGGGTGAACTTGGTCATTACAAATTTCAAGGTCGCATTGCAACATGGTGAAGATCCTTAAAATGTAGTGTGTGCAACTTAGAGACCCACCGATGAGCACAAGGGAGAGATTACAAAGGGTTATGCATGCTGAATTCTTGCCCTTCGATAGTGATCAGGCAGTCTTTCAGCACCTTTTGAACATTTGTTAAAGGTCAACCACTATCAATCAATATACATAGGATTTCTATACGCTCCTTGCACATAATGCTTTGCGTGAGACTCTAAGGCAGTTGGTTGCACGATATATTAGTAGCCTTCGTCGGCCCATTTAGGATGAGTTGTGTGTGGTCTCTTTTGATACTTTGGGAGAGGTCATGCCAAAAACCAAAGGAACTAAAGTGAAGATTTGTCGCCTTTATAAAAGGAATGACGCACAGACTGCCAACCGACCCCCTCTTTTACCTACACCCACCACCTTCAAACGTGGTTCCAACCTACTCCCCATCCTCTAGAGTTCCCGCAGCACCAGAAAGTTGCACTTAAACCAGGTCCCCCACTAGCCAATGTAAAGTGTTTTAGATGTGGCCATACATGTCATATTACCTCTTTCTGCACTTAAGCTCGTTCCCAACTATTTACATGTGAAGGTGAAAATGAGGCATAAGCTTCCCTAGTTACGGATGCAAACCTCAAGGACTTTGATGTTGATGATGTATATGAGGATGATGGGCATCTCCTCCTTAGTCAATTTATTGTGCCTTACATGGTATCCTACTGGATATTTCTTACCCCTCGCAAGACAAAAGAGGATTGGAGGCGACACAATATTTTCTTATCTTTTTGCCTTATTGATGGTTTTTAGTCTACCTTATCATTTATCCTGCCAATTGTGAGAATGCTATTGTTAAATATGTTGTCAATAAGTTGAAGCTTGCTATAGAGTCACATCCTCATCTATATTCTCGAGGATGGTTGAATAGTTCTAGTACCATTCAGGTGACACATAAATACAATGTTATTTTCTCTATTGATGAGTTTTTTGATATTGCCGATTGTGATGTCCTTCCCATTGATGCCTACCACTTGTTCGTAGGGTGCCCATGGAGACTGTGATTTGCAATTGTCTAGGAGAAATAATATATATTTCATTATGAAGAATGACGAGAAGTTCACTTTTCTACCTCATAAACCCCATGTGCAGAAAGAGAAACATATTACCTGTTTGGCGCTCCAAGACTTTGAGAAATAGTTGAGGAGTGCTATTTGTTTTACTCTTATCTCTTCTGGACTTATTGATGATGATCAAGATTATGTTGCTCCACATCCTTTCTACTTAGCAGATATTGATCGAGTTTCAGGGTGTTTTTCCTAATGATTTACCCCCTGGGTTGCTGCCACTGTGAGATATTCAACATTAGATTGATCTATTTCCTGAAGCTAACCTACCTAATTGGCCACATTACAGGAGTCTCCTAAGGAACATGAAGAGTTATGACGTCAAGTCTGATAGCTCCTAGTTAAAGGCTATGTAAGAGAGAACACTAGTCTTTGTGTTGTACCCATGGAAGGCCATATCGATACAGATGAGAGTATCGATGACTATGGATATGGGTACGCGCCAATGATACACTTGGTACGCACCGAAACAGGTATAAACCATTTTATAAACATAAAAAAATATTATAACTAATAATATATCATTATAATACTCCTTTTAGAGCATAATAAGACCATAAAATGCCGTATCAACCGATACAAGTATTCTAAAATTAGTTTATTTGGAACCATACACTATTATGTTCTTCGTCCCATATAAATTATTGCTCATTCTTTCCTATATTAAGTGCTCTAAAATTAGTTTATTTTAAAAATAAATCATATATTTAATATGAGTCTAAGTTATATGTTTAAATAAATGTATATTTGTGGAGCACTAAATATAAGAAAATAATTATGTAAATTACATGGACCTACCCGTATTCATCCCATATAACTTTAAAAATATTATTTTTAATATAATAAAAATATAAACTTGTAAAGAAGTTGGGTTTGAATTATATTTTTGTTTTTAAGAAAAAAATTTCAATTTTTTTTCGAAAAAAATAATTTTTAAAAATTTTAAAATAAAAAATTAATTTTTAATATAGTATCGATACATACGATACGGCCGATGCGTATCGACATTTTGTGTGCGGGTGTACCACCCTCGTACCCTTATCAGTCTCCACCGATACAGATACGTATCGGTCGATACGGCCTTCCATGGTTGTACCTGCCCTTCTTGTGCCTGGAAGGATGGTTCATGGCAAATGTGTTTTGATAGTCACACCATCAACAAAATCACCATCCTCTATATTTTCCCTATTCCTCAGTTAGACGATACGCTCGATCAACTCAGTGGTGTAGAGATCTTCTCTACGATTGATCTCAAGAATGGGTATCACCAGATACGTATCAAGCTCGAAGATGAATGGAAGACAGCCTTTAAGATTCGAAAAGGGCTCTATGAGTGGCTTGTGATGCCATTTGGACTTTCTAATGCCCCTAACACTTTTATGAGGGTCATGAATAAGGCCTTACGACCTTTCATAGAACAGTTCGTGGTTATTTATTTTGATGATATCCTTGTCAGACCTGACCTTACTTCTCATATGCAACATCTTCGCCATGTACTTGAGACCTTGAGGTGTCATGAGCTCTACGCCAACATGAGGAAAAGTGTTTTCCTTACATCAAAGGTTATATTCTTAGGATATGAAGTTTATGGAGACAGTCTTAAGCTCGCTGATTCGAAGTTAAGGCTATCATGGACTGACCACTTCCTACCACTATTTTGGTGGTACAATCTTTTCATGGTTTGGTTAGTTTTTATTGTAGTTTTGTTCGTGGCTTTAGCACTATTATGACCTCTATAACTAATTTACTAAAAGGGGGGGAATTTATGTAGTTTTTTGAAGTCGACAAAGCTTTTATTGAAATCAAGACTTATTTGACTACTACACCTTGCTTTGCCCAACTTGACTTTATGCAACACTCTCGATTTTTACTCTAGAATTTCTAGAGATTTTTGGAAAAAAATTTCTAAGTAATTTAGATTATGTATGAGAGGAAATAGGTAATCAAGTAAGGGGGTAGGTGGGCTCACGAGACTAGGTGGGCCCGTCTAGTAAGTTGTTTTGGCGCCAAGTTGTGAATAACCCCCAGTTGGAACTGATTTGATCTCCTTAGATTTGGTTTCATCTCATTTGATAAACTTAAAAAGGAAATCAACCAAATAGATGAATTAACTTATGAAGGTAACCACCCGCCCCCCCCCAAAGGATGCAACCCATCCCCCTCTCTCTTTCACTCTCCCCTAGGGCTGAACCCTTCCCTCTCCCCTCCTCTTTCTTGTGGTTGCAAAACCAGCCCCTTGCCCCTTTTTTCTTTAACATTTTGTTCCCTCTCCTTTCTTATATACACCATCTTTTCCTCTTGCTTTGCTCAACCTTTTGCTACCATTAATCCTTGATTAAATAACCTTGAAAAGCCTTGAGATTTACTTGTAAAAGAGTCAATTTGGAGGAGAATCCACTATGGATTGGTGTGCCATTATAGAAGATTTCTAATGTATGCTTTCGATCAATTCAAGGTAGGTGAAATCAGATCCTTGTTATTGTTTGATTGGTTGTGTGATTTTAAGTACGGTTCGTTGGGTTTCAAATTCCTGAATTAGGGTTTGGTCAATAAAGGAGTTTTCTTCTTTTCTCTTCTTCAAGATTCAAGTTTTGGGATTTGATTTCAAGGTAAGTGACTTCTCACTTGTTGATCTATGATTTCATGGTTACTTTCATGTATGGTTTGAATGAGTAGGCCCATGGTTTTACTATAATTATGTTTCAAGTATGCTATTTCATGATTTGTGTGGTTATTGGCATGATTTGATTTTGACAACATGATGGATAATGTTTGAAGCTGATTCTTAGTCCTCTTTCATGTCTATTTTTCCTAGATATGATGCTCTTGATTGATCTAGTTATTTGTTGATTCGGACGCTTTGTCAATAGCTTGATTTACTATGTGTTGATTGTTCCCGGAATTCACTATGTCTCCATTTTGGTCAATTTTATTCAAGGCTTTCCCGGACTTCTTTATATGAAATTTCATTGAGAATATCTTGATTTATTACTCTTAAGTATGGTAAAAATTTTGAGGCATGCTATAGCATTTTGCTTGGTCAAAGAGTCTTCTTTTCTAGTGATTGATTTTTTGCTAGTTAGCATTGACTCAATTATTGAGCTTCGTTTTGGGGTCTTTTCTTCACAAAATGGACTCAAGAAAATTAATGATTTTTGGTATATGTATCTACTTTGATCTGGACTTTTTGGAGATTTTTTCAATTAAATTAGAATTAATAGATTTTATGTAATAGATGTTGTTCCAGATTAACAGATTTGTTGTTTCATGTTTCCATAATTTTCTTTAATTCATTTGGTCTCTAATTTATCCCAAAATCTTTCTGACAATATTATTTGTGTTATTTGTTTGATTCCATAACTATGCAGTCATTTCTAAAATTCTAAATAAATTACTTTTATGTGTCAAAAAATACCCCCAATTCATTTCTGAGTTCATGATTGGGTTAAGTCCTAATTTTCCAAGTTTAGTTTGATTTTGTTATTGTTAGGCATTTTTCCAAAAATTCAGAGTTAGCTACTGTCCAAAAATCAAGGTTTTGACCTAATGAGTGTAGCTAGGCATTTTGGCTCATGCAATGTTATAAAATGGTTTCTTTGGACTTTAAGCATATTTTTCCACTAGTTGCTATACCGCATGGTGAGAATGGGTTATATTCTTGTATGGGTAACAAGACAATGAATCAAAAAAATTTTGTGTCGAGTGCACACTTGAAAATTACCAAAATAATCCAAGTGGGCTCCTGCATACTTTATGTTGGTGCGATATTGTTAAGAAATAATATAATATTGATATATGTTATACAATGCTTTTAGGTAGTTTTTTTAAAGTCATGACAGTTTTTGTGACTTCTTTCCGACCATCGGCATGTTCACCGACACATTAGTGATGTCACCAATGTAATGGAAGAGATGATGTGATGTCACTAACAGAGCATCAACACGTGGGTGTAAAACTAGTTGGTCATCAGCAATGAGGTCCACACATTGGTGAGGCGTTGATGAGGAAGATTTTTCCTTGTCATGCAATGTTGGAGGGGGTTCGACACGTCGGTGGGTTTCCGATGGTCATCGGTGACCTAATTAATATGTTGATGAGTCTACCAACAACAAGTTCGTTTTGAGTAATTTTTAGCAAGGAATGTTATATGTGTTAGGCTGTTATTATGAGACATAATAACATGATATTAAATGCATGAAATGCAATTACGTGTGATGTTTTGATTGATGATGTTTGTGTATATGTGCCTTTCTGAGTGAAAATCCTTGTAATGGATTGCACACCCAAACTATAGTATAAGGACAGAGGGTCCTTGTGTTTGGATGGCTCCTCAAGTGAGTCTTTAGCTACGTAGACAGAAAGGGATTTGTATGAAATAGGACAAAAGTATTCTAGCTCTATAAGGAAGAGAGTTATATGAAACCACTTTTGTGGCTCAAGAGATGACTTTGAATGGACTAAAGTATTAAAAGATGATCGGTCCACTGCAACGCAATATAAGAGGTTTCGATGATCATAGAAGTCAGAATCTTAATTACTTTAGTCCATGAACCCCTATGAGCCTTAGCTTCACTGCATAGATGGAACCGACATGCTTCAAAATAATTGAGGTCCAATTGTGAGTAGTTTATGGTTTAGTGAGGCGTAGTTGTACTTCTAGACATAGCTACCATGTCATAGAGAACATTATGACTTACACTTATGGAGTAAGAGACTCCCAAGTGAGGTCATGTTATGGATTTGAAATTATGTGGAAACATTGATGAAGATGATGCTTATTTCTACTTATGTTTAACCTTAGTGATATATTCTATTAAATAAAAATGTTATTGATTAATGATTGTGTGATGAAATCATGTGCATTGTCATTTCATAGTACTTGTGTGACACCTGTAATTTTAAAAAAGAATTCTTAAACCCTTTTAATTATAAAATTGTAGAATAAATTACTCAAGAAAGTAGTAATGATTATAAGTAAGAGGGTATGGAAACTGTTATTTATTTTGAAGGTCAAGGTTTTGTTTGTGAATCACCGACATGTCGATGAATTTGTCGATGAAATAGTATTTTCATTGTTGGCAAGGTTCGATGTGTTGATGAACCTACCAATGAGACAATAAATCCTCTGTCAGCGAGGTTTGACGTGCCGATGAACTTGCCGATGAACCTGTATTTCTTATGTCAGTAGGGTTTGACATGTAAATGATGCTAGAAGCAACCTACTAATGACTACAAGACTGCAATTTAAGTAGTTTCATATGGTTTTTAGAGTTAGTTACGTACCAAAATTCGGTTTCTAGACTTCCTTATAAATAACTTTGACAAATCATTGAGCCAAAGGTTATAGACTCTCCGACTTTGGGGGAGATCAGCCGATTAGGGCGAGTCAAAGGAAGCATGAATTGACTTTGTGGAGATCTCTTATTATTTTATCAGAGGATGAATTGCTAACCTAAAACTATGGTCCTATAGCAAGAAATTTATGTTGATGACTGATGAAAGATTAGTACTGGTCAGCCTAGATAAGTCCTTGAAGTTTTGTGCTACCAACGATTTCTTAGCTACCGTAGCTATATTCTTTACACACTCTGATACCATTGTTGTGAACTGGTGTCCACAATGGCCTAGCAGCCAAAGAGGAGAAAGAAGCGGCACAAGATGGCCGGGAAAGCGGAGAGGGAGAGGGGTGAAGACAAGAGAGTCAGACAATAATTCATTCACCGGTCACATTAGGGCATAGCCCTTACAATTAAATAGAGAATCCTAATGGACCGACTAACAAAAGCCTAAAAGTCCATTAAATATTATTAAATAAAAATTACAACACTCCCTAATAATAAAGAAATAGCTAATAAGCCCTAAGTAACCCTATGCCCTAAGCCCCTTGGGCATGTCCATTTTTTATACACAACAAAGTCGAACTCTTACCACGTCAAGCATAACATCAACGCATCTGGCCAACATGTCGATGTTGGTGATTGTTCATCTTCTCCTAACCAATGACACCCCATCAACATGTCGGTAGAGGCGTCAATGATTGGAATAGAGAGTGTGTTATAAATTTTCAATTGGAGGCAAATATTTTAATAGAAGATGGTTTTAAAATTGGAGGTATGACAAAGGGTTTTTATCAGCAATATTTAAAGGAAAGTCTAAAGGTAAGGGATGTAATTGATCTTCTAATTTCGGCCTCAAATGAAAAGTATTTGTCTTGTCCTTATAACGTCCGGGAATTTTCTAAATTCTCGAAGTTGACCACATGGAAATTAGGGTATTTGACCCCTTGACCTTCTCCTAAGAATAACTTATTCAATGTTTGGAATTGGTAGTTGAGACCTATATGAATGGAAAGTAGACAGAAAAAGCTTCAAAACGCTACCAAGAACGCTCGAATTGGAGTTCAAATGAGATACGACCGTTCAAAGTTGAATATAACGATAAGGGCTTATTTACCTGAATTGGAGTCGTAACTTGGCCATTTAAGTCACTATAAGGGCCCAATTAATTAAAGCGACGAAAATTAATTTTTAGGGGCCCAATTAGGTTGCCCAAGTGAGGAGGTTTTCTCCCAACTTCTAAGGGGATTAGGAACCCTAATCCTTATACTTATGAAAAGGGCTAATTAGGGCTTTTAATGGGAGGATCTTAGTTTTTGGCCCTTAGGGGAAGAAGAATGAGCCACCAAAGGAATTTTTGGCGAGTTCAGTCAATGACGAAGATGGGGAGGAGAGCAAGCTTGAAGACCGGCATAGTAAGGTAAGAATGTAAAATAAACTAATTCTCCTTAAGCTTAATATTGAATTGTTATAGTGGGATGTATATATGAATTATAGAGAGAAGAAGGGGTGTAAAAATAATTTCCTAATTTTGCCTACAGCCAGCCACCGGATATGTCGAAGGAGGGGGGTGAACTTAGATTTGATGATTAGATTTTATAACAGTATCGGTGAATCGGTGTCTCACCGATGGATCACCCATAGTGATGTCGACGTGTTGATGAAGACGTCGATGAAAATGATTTTCTTGTTCATCCCTCTGTCAGCAAGGGACTCGATAAGTTGATGAGTTACCGATAGTCATTGGTGGTCAACACGTCGATGAGTCCACTAACAATAAATCAGTTTTGGGTATTTTTAGTAAGAATTGCTATGAATGTTAGGCTATTATTATAATAAGTAATAGCATGTTATTTAATGTATAAATTGTAATTATATGTGACGATGTGATGAATTATGATTGAGTGTATGTACCTATGTGTGTGAATATCCTTGTATTAGATCGCACCCCAAGACTGATGTCTTTCAGGTCGAAGGAACCCTCAGTGTCTTTGCTCCTCAAGTGACTCTTTAGCCACGTTGACAAATAAGGTTTGGTATGAAATATGACCAAGTTCTTTCGGCTCTCTAAGAATGGGAGTTATGTAGAACCTCTTCAATGGCTCAAGAGTCATTTTCAAATGGACTAGGACATTAAAAATAAATAGTCCCACATAGCACAATATAAGAGGTTTCGATGATCATATAAGTTGGAACTTCAACCACTTGGGTCCAATGAGCCCCTATGGGCCTTAGCTTCATAGCGTGGATGAGGTGGCTAGACTTCAGAATACCTAAAGTCCAAATGTAGGTAGGTCACAGTCTAGTGAGGCGAGGTTGTATTCCTAGATGTGGCTACCATGTCATAGAGACCCTTTGACTTGCACTTATGAAGTTGAAAACTTCTGAGTGAGAGTCACGTGATATTTGGAAGAATGTTAATACATGCTTAATTGTTATGCTTTTGATGATTTAAAGTATTATATTCCTTCAAATGGAATCTATGTTGGCTACTATATTCATTCTTCTAGAATGTTGTTGTGAAATAACTCTTGAAAGTATTATAGTTCTTATTTAGCCATCCCACTAGAAATATTTGTATACTCAACATCCATTTTGAAGCAAGTTCTTTAGAATAATAACTAGGAGAGGGACTCTTGTGCTAAGAGAGGATGTGAAACTCTTAGTTCTATGTAGGATTTTCTAATCTCAATATTAAACTTTAGTTGGTGTATAATATTAAAACATAGGCACAAGAGTGCCAATTACTTATAGTTGTGTGCATTATGCATATTGGTATGTACACGGGAAAGACCCTATGAGATTTGGTTGTGATTTTATCATGTCTTATAAATAAAGACATGATGATTTGATTATTCTTATATTCAAAAATAAGTGATCACACCTAAATTAGTATATTTGTTGACAGATTCTACAAATGAGTTTCTAAAAATGTTGTTTCTGATGATTTTTCATTCAAAAATGAATTAAGAAAATCTGGGGTGTGACAACTTGTTTAGCCATCCCACTGGGTATATTCGAATTGATGCAAGTTCGTTAGAAGAGTAGCCGGGTTGGGATCTTTAAGGAAGGGAAGAATGTCAAGCTCTTAGTAGTAATGTAGGATTTTTTATCTTTAACAATGAACTTTTAGTATGGTGTGTAATTTAAACATAGGGATGTGAGTGCCAATTACTTATGATTGTATATGTTATGGATCTTGGTATATACTCGAGTAAGACTATTTATGATTTAATTGTTATTTAACCTTGTCATATATATGAATATGATTGTTTTAATATTCTTATATTCGAAAATGAGTGACTCACCCTAATGATAATTTTGTCCAAGGATTGACAAAAGGAATTTTGAAAATAGATTTTATTTCAATTGATTTTATTATGATTAAAGAATTTTGAAAATCCTGGGGCATGACACAAGGGACTACCCAAAGAAGGAGAAGTTGAATGTTGTTGTTGTTGAAGAGGACAAGGCCGAGTCTAAACAAGAAGATTTAGTCTAGTTGAGTCCTTTGCAATGCATGGGGTGCGTTCAATTGTTGGAGTTCTATGAAAGGGGGCTGATGTGAGACATTGATGAGACTTGAACATGGGGGAGTGGTCTCCCCACCTATTTAGCTTATCGAAGCAGTCAAGTGAGCACTTTGTTGACGCAGGGTGCAAAATAAACTAAGACAGTGGGCGCTACCAAGAAAAATGAAGGCTAAAGTGGACTTTGGCCAAATTTCTCATACATGGACATGGTGTGATGAGAAGAATTGGTTGCTTGCTTCATGGGTTCAAATAAGGCAAAAGCTTAAGATCTTCAAGCACCTTGGAAATTATGGCTTCGAAGAGGGCATCGAAAGTTTCGAGTGGTGAAGGTTTGTTAGATCCTTAGAAGCTAAATAGGCAAAGGGGCTGGACACTTCTCATGCTTGGCGTGCAGACAGCCAAGGGAAGCATGTTTCGAGGTGAGTATGCTGAGTTGCTACAGCGTTGGAGCATTGGCAGACAGATTTCCAAGTCCTATTCAGAGTGGGATCCCATGGTGGGCTAGGTGACATCAACATAAGAAGAGTCCTATGCGGTTGTAATCATGCAGAGGACTCCTACTTGGAGTAGGAAATGTGTTGGATAGTTGTTGATTCATTGCCCTAACACAAGTGAGAAACATGAAGATAAAGTTGGATGCAAGCAGGATACTCAAGATGGACAAATCCTAACAGGACAATGACTCCATGCGAATGGGGGATGCAACCAGGACTTTGTTAAGGCAAGAGGCATGCAAGCTAGGACTTCAAGCCGAAGTAGGAGGCCCGAAAGGCCACTGAACGAGGCAAGACTCTTAAATGAGGGCTCAAGCTGAATACTAGCTTCCTAACTCTCCATGTTATTTAGCGACAATGATACAATTATATTTATATAATAAAAATACCTAACAAAGAATGTTATTTAGGGAGCGACAATGATACAATTATATTTATATAATAAAAACAACTAACAAAAATTCTCATATGAGTTTTTATTGGACTGAATAAGTGAGCTAAAGTGAACTTTGTGTGAGGTCCACTTGTTAAATTCAATAAAAACTCATGTGAGAGTGTTTGTTAAGTATTTTTATTATGTAAATACTCCATTCGTCCTATATTAATAGCTCTATTTTAAAAAATAATTTTTATTAAGTGGTGAAACTCATATATAAGAGAAGGAAAAATAAACCTATGATACTTTTTTTAAGTCCTCAACTACTTAAATTTATTAAAAATAAAATTATTAATATTGAACAAAATTTTTTGTCAAATAAAGCTATTAATTTATGCTAGAGGGTATATTAAATTTTTACCATGTTACATAGTGATTAATTCAAGAAAAATGAGACTATTTTACATGCTAAAAAGTTGATTTCAGCCCGGAAAATAGTCATTATGGTTCTTTTCATAACTGCAACAAATTTTTTTGAAGAAAAATTTATTTTGCACAAACAATGTTACAAATCCTAAAAAATACAACAAATTAGAAAATCCCCCCCGCCCCCACTTAAGGTATAAAAATAAATTCTATTGCGATTAACCACCCAAAGAAAAATAATATTCTTTCTATTATAATGCTCGCACTAAAAAGAAAAAAAAACTTAAAGCACTTTTCATGTAGGAAAAGTTTTTCCTGCTCCTCACTAGCACATGTTAACATTAATATTACTTAAATTAATATGTACTAGTGTGTGCTCTATCGACTCTCATGTGTAACTTTTGTTAGGTTCATTTTCTATAGAGGAGCACAAAAAACTCTTCCTTTCGTGTACCCATTGCACATAGCGAAAATGTGGACCCCACCTTACTGGTGCTCGAGAATGCTTTTATTAAGCAGCAAAGTTCATGTGGCCCACAAGAAAAGTAAATGTACCCACTCAAGTTAGATTGGCTACTTTTAATGTGCACTTCATCAATAAATACGAGGCTACTCCGCACCAGGCTAGTGGGTGGGGTGAGAACTGCTTGTACGATGCCAAGGACCACAATGCTTGCTTATAATAAATATTCTTTTCAAATAATGCCATAGAGCATTGGGCTATCAAACATTGCAATGATCATAGTGCAGCCATCTTTTTCGCCACTTTTTCTTTGATACTAGCCAACTTTTTTGCCACTTGAATGGTTACACTTGAGGAGGAAATTCAAGGCAGCTAAAGATGGTTGTGAAGTATATTATAATTATTCAATAAGATAAGAGAAATACACTTATGTAAAATAATTTAGAAATTTCAAATAGAGTCAATTATAAAATTAAAACTAGACATTCTCTCCGTCCTAAATTAATAGCTCTATTTTGACAAAAAAATTTGTTTTATATTTGTCGCTTCATTTTTTTAATTTAAGTGGTTGGGTGCTTAAAAAGAGTATCATAAGCTTATGGACAAACTTATTTTCCCTTCTCTTAGATTTGGGTTTTACCATTTAATAAAAATAATTACTTTTTTAAATATAGCTATTAATATTGGACGGAGAGAGTACATCTGAAGTTAAAATCTTAGATTAAGTAATATACATAAAAAAGATGAACAAAGTTAATGAGATGTTAAATAGATAAAAGGAGTGCATTGGTAAGTTGTTATATAAAATGCTACCAAATTAGACATTGTAGAAGAAGATAAATATGTGTGTGTGGTTTGGGGTTGGGGGGTGTTGATACTAGATAAGTTGATTAGGACAGTAAAATTAGAGTCAAATAAGTAAAAGGGGTTTCTTTAAAAATGAATTTGTTGTAGTAGAACACTTGATATATCCAATTCCCTTAAATTTTCAACCTTGAATCCCTGTCGTATTCTATTTCTTCTTTGCCTTTCATCAAGACGCAACTGAAAGGAAAAGTTGTTTCATCATAGGATGGAGAATTGAGATATGTCAATAGGGCTACCAATGGAACTTCTTTTACCCATTACTTCATTTCGTCTGAAGTATTAAAAAGTTAAAACGGCTGATAAATTCTCTCATAAGTAAGCAAATGAGTTATTTTACCCAACCTATTTCCTAAGTAAATAGGTATAGAAAAAAAGAAAATATACCCTTTTTGGAGGAACCTTCCTTAGCATGAGGGTTATTGTAAAATATAAAAGTACACAAATTCTGATAAAAAATGAAAAGGGGACATTGCCTTCCCAAACATGATTTAAGTGGAAAGGGGCTTTTTGCCTCCCTTAAATGAGGTAGAAAAGGTTATCAGAATAAAAATAATATTTATATAATAAATTTTTTTAACAAAAACTCTTACTTGAACTTATCAAGTGGGTTTTACACAAAGTTCACTTTGGCTCTCTTATTCAGTTCAACAAAAACTTATGTAAAAAATTTTGTTAGGTATTTTTGTGTGTAAATAGAAGGGAAAATTATTTAAATATTATTAAAAAATTAAATAATTACTAAAATCGCACACTTTGGAAAATATTTCCCAAAGTGGTGTCGTTTTTGGCCACATAGGAGTCAGCAAAGCACTAGCGCCTGTGTGGTTTTTTAAAAATTTTTCTTGATTTCGTCCTTTAGAAGGATGAAATCAGGTTTAAGTTGATTTTGTCCTTCCGACGGATGAAATACCCACACTTGGTGCTTCCCAACTAGAGAAAGAATGACGGAGGGTAGATTTCATCCTTTCTAAGGAAGAAATTGGTGTTTAAGTGGATTTCATCCTTGCGAAGGATGAAATCATCTTAAAACTGATTTCGTCCTTCGTAAGGACAAAATTTGTTTTACAATGATTTCGTCCTTCATAAGGATGAAATCACAACTTTGAGCCAGTGGATGAAATCCACTCAGTCAAAGGACGAAATCTGATGATTTTTTTTGGACAACTTAAAATCCGAAGCAACACCTGTCCCTATATAACATTACATATGTTCCACATAAAACATATAAATCTATCCCTGTATAACATCACATATGTTCCACACAAATAACATATAAAACACAATAATATCAACACATCAAATTACATACAATGTTCACAAAATATTTTAGTTTACAACACAAGCATATAACAACTCTTAAGTCACTCTACCTCTCCTACCCCTACGACCTCGACCATGACCCCGACCTCGATGGTGTTGTATTTGCTCTTCCTGCTCCTACTGCTTTGCATAAGTAACAGATGGCTTACGATGAGTTATCAATTGTCGTCTATGATATACTATCGGATCTGGCTGGGGGATAAGCTCGATGTGGAGCAACTAGAGATGATGAACGTGGAGGAGAGCTAGCTGCTACTGATGAAGATGGAATATCAGGGAATGGATTGTGCCTTGGTTGTGTCTAAGTTGCCTCATCGGTAGGATAATATCCATGAACATCTATAATAACAGACTGAAGTAGTGGCAAGCTACGAAGTACATCTTCATGTTGCATGATCATCAATTGACATGATGCTAATAAGACCTCGCCCGAAGTATAGGTGTTAACTGCGTCAGTCAAATGCGCAAAAATAAACTAAAAGTCATATAAATAAGAAATGAGAAATATGAAAATATTATTATATAATTAATTAAGATATACTTACTAAAGCTGCCTCAGATGCACCCCTAGGCTGAAATGTCATCTCCTCTACATCATCGCATGATAAAATATATATGCGTGTAATGGGTAAATACCACTGCATATACATGCTACAAACATCTCATGATGTTGTAGCCATCTCCCCTCGAATAATAGTTGCTCTCCTATTATCCCATCGAGCGATATATGTCCCATGATGTAGAACCCAGTCGGTAATAGGGTGGCCTTGTTGAGTAATCCGATGTTCAAACTCTACAGTACGAGGATGGACCTCTTGCTCCAAGTTAAATTGGAGCATCACACGATCCGGCATGTACAGCTCGACAATCTCAAAATAAATTAGCGGTGTTTGAGAGAGATACACAACATGAACATTGCTACTCGTATTATCCACAAATATCGTATCCCCAAGTAAATGTAACAAATATGCTCATGCATGCTGCTCAATCACTATCTCTGTGGCATCTGCTGGGAGTGAATGAAACTCACCTAAGAGCCATCTAAGACTCACTCGACTACCATGCATCACTGAAGGAGGAGGAGCTATGCCAAGGAGTCAGACTAATAAATCCAAATCTCCTCCTCCTGTCATGCCTGTCACCGCCTCTCCATCGATGTGAAGTCCTAGAAGAATTGCCACATCCATAAGAGTGATGGACATCTCCCCATAAGGTAGCTGAAACATCTGTGTCTCCCTCCTTCATCTATCAACAAGAGCTGTCAACAAAGGCCTATTGAGACAAATGTATTGTATATAAATAAAATGTCCAAATCATGCTCGCTCGATGTATGGTAGAATACACTCATCTATGGGCCACTATCGGAGATATTTGAAATATTTGGTGCACTCAAGGCACCAGGGGTCCTATAATAAATTTAAATATTACAACCCAATGTAACATATAGTCTAAAAAACTAAGTAAAATTCATGAACAATTAGAATACCTCTCCTCGCCAAATAGAAGCCAACCTATGCGACTCTTGCTGGACAAGTATTGTCTCATCAATGAGGTATGGCCTGTAACAATGCTCCATATGATCTATGGAGAATTAAGAATATGAGGAACATACACTACAAAATTATAACATTCTAGTGGGGACCCTTTAGTGAAGGTTAAAAAATATTCCCACTAAAAAGTACTTATAGCAGGGGTTTATCATAGCCCCCCGCTGAAGTCACTTAAGTTACTTTGCAACATTTAATTACTGGGGGCAGTTCATAAACCGCTGCAAGAGGTCGGGAGCCCGATTTTGTATTTTGTTTGGAGTCTCATAAAATCGTCGCGCGCTATGGCCTATTCTATTCGGAGTCTCATAAACCCGCTGCTCAAAGCAAAACGCGGGGAATCCAGCAACTACCTGCTGTTAGAAGAAGGTACACGCAATCGCAATGGCCGCTGAAAATGAGGAAACTAGCGCGATGTGGGGAAATCGCAATCTCAATCCCAGTAATCTCTCCCACCATCTTCAAGGAAGATCTAATTTTGGTTCTCCCTATTGCGCGCCATCATCAATTACGCTAGGCTAAGGGGATGAAGATGCTAAAAGGCGGCCATTTCAATCTTCTTCGCTCCTAACTCCAGTTATATGAATAGTATACATTTTCTACTTCTTTTATTTCAGATTAGTTTTTTTAGTAACAGGGCTCATGAATCCTTCGATTTCTATCTCTTTATATTCCAGTTTTTTTATGGGAAATGAAGACATTAAATGAAATGTGATCAAGTGAAATGATGGTTTGTCCATTATGGGTTATGCCAAGAACTTTTGTTAGTTGATTTTTTTTAATATATCATTAGTTATTTGCCTATGCTTTAATATATCATTGGTTGTTTTTATTTCGTAATACAAAATGAGAAAGATTGAGAACCAATATCGACATAATTAGTGCCGATAAAAGAATTTTCGAGGTGGCCTTCAAAACAAAGTTTGAATTTTTTTTTTCTTTTTTGTTATAGATAGTATGCTTTCTCTGGTTTTTGGCTTGTTAGCTCAATAGATCATGTAGAGTAGGAATAAAAAATCCATGTCCACATCTGCATTTACGGTTGTCTGAGAAATAGTTTTTTGGAAGAGATCATCATCACATAACCAAAAAGATCATTGAAGTCTCCATAAACAATGGTTCGAAATTTATACTTTGGCTTGATGCTGCACTTGTCTTTGTATGGAGTTAAACGAGAGCCTCAAACGTATCCAACAGCAGTGCCATATTCTGCTTTACTTTTCATCATATTTTGCTTCTCTACATGAATACCCAATTGCCTATTTCATAGTTTCTAGAATGATTTTAAATTGACAAGTTGCGCTAACGAATCTAAATCTTAACGAAGACTTTTTCCTTCTTTTTTATATTAAATAATCTTGTTATTAGTACTTAGACATTGTAAATATTTGGAACTATTGTATTTGCAAGCTTCTTTTTCAATACTTATTAGTGTATTACATATTTGATTTAAATAATTTTGTTATTTTAAGATTTTTTATGTTGTTATTATTAAAGTGCAAATTGAAGCAGAGTGTGTTTGAGAATACATAAATGTGCAAGTGAGAAAAGAAAAATTAATTAAAATTTTGGGTAAATAAAAAATTATTTGTAGCGGCGGTTTTAACTTTTAGCAGAGGTTTCTCCAATAGCCGCTAAAAGGTTTTGACACTCATTAGCGGGGGTTTTGAAAAACCTTCGCAAAAAAAATAAGCTTTTAGTGGGGGCTAGTCTAGCCGCCGCTAAAAGAGTTTGATTTTTGAAACTTATTAGCGGCGGCTACCAAAACCGCCTCTAAAAAGTATACATTTTAGCGGCGGCTCATAAAACCCCCGCTAAGTTCCTCACAAAAATCTTTTGCGGGGCTCTTTTTAGCGGCAACCTCAAAACCGCCGCTAAAAGTTTTAGTAACGGTTTTAAGACTTATAGCGGGGGTTTTAAAACCCCCGACTAATAGTTTTTTTTTGTAGTGATATAGTCATATCTAAAATATAAAGTAAATAAAAAGTCACAGTTTAATTGTATGGTTACCGATCAACAGGAGGGTTTCTACATCTTTTACTATTATACCTAGATTGTTTGTACCTCCCACATTTATACCCTACTCTACCATTTCTTTCTATGGTCACACGGTCCATTGTATTCCTAATGCGGACAGATTGTGGGCGACCAGATTGTCTTATTCTTTTTGGAGTTAATATCACATAAGGCATATCTCTTTCCCAAAACTCTTGACCACGAGGAGAGTAGAATTGTGCGGATTACACATTTCTATAAGCGGTCGATGTGAAACAAAGTTCTGCTTGTATAGGCTCCCACGGCTTTCACCACACGGCAAGAAGGTGCGAGCAAGAATACAGATAGACTTGAAGGAAATTGCATGTACAAGTAGACTTGAGGGAAATTGCATGTACGACAGACGTTGGTGGGTAGCGGATCTAATCGAAGCTCTAGACGGCGGAGCTCAACACACAGAACTGGAAGTGGAGAAGCAAAATGGGAGACGAAGAAAGGCCAGAGGGAAGCGGGGAGTAAGTAGCGCGGATTTTGTCCTTTTAGGATTTCGTCAGTCGGAAGGATGAAATCACTTTAAAGAGGATTTCATCGTTCGGAAAGGACGAAATAACCTTAGACCTGATTTTATCCTTTCAAAATTTTTTTAAAAAAAACGACATAAGCATCAGCGCCTACGTGGCCAAAAGCGACACCACTTTAAAAAATATTTTTTAAAATATATAATTTTAATAATTATTTATTTTTTTAATATTATTTAAATAACATTTTAAAATATAACTATATCGCTCCTTAAATAGGGAATGGTTGACAAATGCCCAGTTCTGAAAACCAGACAATGCCTCTTCTCCTTAAATAATGCTTTCTAATTTTTCTTCCTTGTCGCTGTCCGGTTGTCATTGTCATATCATTAACATGGAGAGTTGAAATGTGCTATGGACCCCAATAACATATACAAATCTAAGTCATGGATTCAATATTAATTGGTTGACTTTTTCCTACTTAAAATTTTCACGTTATGAATTTTTTATTCACATATTTTAGTGGGATAGTCATTATTGAAACACTTAGAGAGAAAAAAAATGATTCAATACATTATAAATTATACTCGTTCCCACATATAGTTGGAGCATGTGCCGTCGGGTTGCTAGCCAAATTTAAATTTTAGGTTATGCTAGCCTTACATGTGGCCCGTGTCTCTAAATTATGTAGTCTAGTTAGTATGCCGCGGGTTATATGTGCATTAAATCACATAGGCCAGACATATCTAAATTTGACAAAATGTTTAAAATAAGAAGGAATGGGGCTTGAATGACCCGCCCACTGCCCCTTGTTTTGTACATGGTGTTAAATCTCAGTCTTTTTTAGCCATATTAGTATGTGGTTGGTACACATGCATTTACATGTGCCCGACTTCATGTGATATCATGCACATTGTTTATACATTAGGCATGTAGGTTTGAATTACACATATGCCCCCTTCATCTAATATGAGCCATTGTATCACAATTAGAAGGTTTGCGTTGCAACAAATTAACTTTTTCCGTACCATTTTCCTAGATAGGGTTTTGTTTGATTGTAATTTTCGTTTATGTCTTGACGTCGATGTTGGGACGTTGCATGCCCCAAAAGTCTTACGTCATCTGATTGCATGATAGGAACTGCCCCACATTGACGGCCCCACCAACCCTAGCTGAGTAGACATTTATCTTTATCCCCCGACTTCATCTTAATCCACGATTTCTAGTCATCACCACCTCTCTTCCTCTCGTAGCCGGAAGAGTTTTTTATACTCCTCTATGATAATAAGGCCAGCGTAAATTATATATGAGAACTTTTCATCTATGAAATTGATGATTCATGGACCTATAATCACCGAGAGTAATGTTAGAAGTGGGCATTAAGAAATGGGTTAAGCCCATTTTGTTAGATGGGCATGATAATGGATATGTGGGTCAAGCCCATATTGTTCAAGTGGGTCAAGCCCATTTGGTAGAGAGAGAGAGCCCAAGCCCACTTCAGATTGAATGAGAATAACACATGGGAATTGGTTGAAGGAGTGAATAGTCCCACATCGCCTAGGTGAAATTGATGGTGTTGGTATATAAGGCATTAGTTTGGCCTTACATGTTAGGCCCTTGGGCCAACCCACTTTTGTGGGGGAGAGAGATGTTGGACCAATGCACCTAGGTGGGCTAACCCACACGTGCGCGCCGCCGCCGTCCGGCCGGCCGGCTCGGCTCGGTTCGGCTCGGTTTGGTTTGGTTCACGCGCGGCCGGCCGGGCCGGGTCGGGTTGGGTTGGGTCAACATGATATTATTATTTTGGGACAAATTCATTTGGTCTATTGGTTTGGGTCCGGTTTGTTTTCACTACAGGTTGTGTCCTTCACGGATGGACGCATCCGTTTGGACGGGAATGGTTGTCTTCTTCAACGGGCTTTCCTATAAAATCACGAAAACAGATTTCTACAAAAATCCGATTTTGGGATTTACCGTCATTGTCATTCTCTGTGTCTGTGTTAGCACTTTAACTGTAGTTCGCTGCATATACCGTCTTGGAAGTGCTCCTACGGTGTATGGTTGACCGTCTTATCCTGGGAGACAGACGCCTACGAGATCCTAAGCACTTATAAGGGAGGGCGAATTCTGTCTTAAGGACAGAGTGACTTACTTGATTCGGTCATACTTCTTTTAGTAAGATTTCTCATCAAAAACCAGGCAAAGGTACGAAGATACACTTTTAACAAGTAATGCTATTATGACATCAAAACTCTATTTCATCTTCTCAAAATCTTCATTGATGAGTAAGACTCATTTTTATAAACCCCACTTCAATATGGTTTTGAGAGGATACTGTAGAGTTTTATCTTGTCTTTCTCAACGTCACTCAAGCAATATGCTGTGGGACCGTAATACTGTAGCATTGGGCATATAAAGTTATGAACGGCTTCCCTCTAACGTTCTTTCTAATTTTTCTTCGGTGCTGTCCATTGTGAGTGGTTGTCATCATCGATAACAATGGTTGTCATATCACTAACACGGAGAGTTGAGATGTGACATGGACCCCATGCCACCTACAAATCCAAGTCATGGATTCAATACAAATTGTTTGACGTTATGAAATTTTGTTATTCACAATAGTGGGGTTAGTCATGTTTGAAACACTGAGAAAAAAAATATCCAATACATTATAAATGATACTCTTTCCCACATAATTGGAGACTTAGAGATGCAGGGTTATTAGCCAAATTTAAATTTTAGCTGTTGTGCTAGGCCTTCATTTGGCCCGTGTCTTTAAATTATGTAGTCTAGTTAGTATGCTGGGGGTTATATACACATCAAAGTACATAGGCCGGGTATATTATGGCCGGGTATATTATGAGCTAGCGGATCTAGATTTGATGGAATGCTTAAAATAAGAGGTAAGCGGGTTTGAATTACCAGCTCACCTTGTGTGACTCGTTTCACACAAGGTGTCAAATCTCACACTTTTTGAGCTACGTTAGTATGTGCATGGCACACATGCATTCGCATGTGCCCGACTCCATGTAATATCATATATATTGTTTGTAGATTGGGCATGTAGCTTTGAATTACCTATATGCCCCCCTCATCTAATATGAGCCATAGTATCTTAATAGGAAGGTTTGCGTTCCAACATGTATTAACTTTTTTTGTACTATTTTCTTTAATGGATAAGGTTTTGTTTGATAGGTTACATGTAAGCATATTTGATTGTATGATGTGACATTGGGTGCCTGAAGAATTTTGTACGTCTTCTGATGCATGATAGTAGCTACCCCACATTGACGGGCCCTACTTACCCTAGCTGCTCATTTGTCTTCATCCCCCGACTCCATCATACTCCTTGTTTCTCAGTCATCAACACCTCTCTCCATCTCTCATAGCGGAAAGAGTTTTTTATGCTCCTCTCTGACAATGAGCCTAATGTAAATTATGTATGGGAACCGTTTATCCATGAGATCGATGATACACACACTAACGCACATTAATTAACATCACTATCACTTACGCTAATATGTGTTAGAGTGTGTGTCGTCGGTCTTAAATATCAACAATTCACATGTATAGCTTACGTTAGGCTCATTATCAAAGGGGGGCGGGGAGCATTAACAATTCTTTCCTCATAGCATCAGGTGATAGACACAACCACGAGGAGCAACAATTTTTCCCTCTTCTGGTATGAGACATTACTAATCGCAGTTCTTATTTTTTGGGAAGAATTTTTCATGCTCCCCTTTGACAATGAGCTCTACGTAAGGAATGCATGTGAGCCATTGATACTTGAGATCGACAGCACACATGTTAATACTAATACCACTAGCGCTAATATGCACTAGTATGTGCCCCGTCAATCTCATGGATGAGGGGCTTGTATGCTTTCTTATGTTGGGCTTATTGTCAAAGTGAAACATAAAAAACGCTTCCATTTTCTAATTGTTCACCCTTTTGCAATTTTTTTCCAGTAGGGAACGAATGAACTATGATTTGGTAAGTGTTTTTCATAGTAATTTCCTTGGCTAAGTAAACATAATAATTTTACCCAATGAGTTTCTCAAGTGAAACGGGTATGGATGACCTCATTTCATATTTGGCACAAATGTAAAATTATTATGTTTACTTGCCCTGGCCTTCACTGTTCATACACCCAATAAATTTTAAGAAATTAATTATGTATACCCCTTCCTACCAAGAATATTTTTTTTATAAAATACTCTTCTAGTGACACATAGGAGCTGCCACGTCGCCGGCTTAAAGGGCGACAGCCAGATCAAGCACATGCCAAATCTAGCGGCGCAGGCCACATCTTGTCTTGTTGTGGCCAACCTAAGCTAGGTCAGCCACAGCCTGGCATTGGCCTAACTTGCCATGCCATGTCTTGGTCGTGGCTTGCCTTACAAGTGGCTAGCCAATTTGATTGTGGCTAATGATGTCGTCAGGTTTTGCCAAACTTGAACCTTATACCATTTAAAAAATAAAAAATTAAATTTTACCCAAATAGTCTCAACCCAAACATGACCCATTTAGAATAGTTTTTTTTAAAAAATTATTTATCTATTAAAAATAATCATTACTAAAATATAAATTTAAAAAAAATTATATTTATAACTTTAATAAAGTGGGGTTAGATCACTTAAAACCCGAACCAAATAGCTATTCAGGTTGAGTTTGAAAACCCAAACCTGACCTATTGGATTTGGGTCAGGTTTTACCATATACCCAACTAGAGTGGCATCATTAAAAGTGACGGCCAGATCTGGTGGCATATGGGCACATAACAGATTTGGCTCGCGCCTAGGTTCTGGCAGAGGTAGGTATTGACTGCCTGCCGGCCACAGGCGTTGGAGAAGAAAGAGAAAAGGGGTTAAGGAATGTTGGGGGTGGCTAGTAATAAAATAATGTGTGATGTAGAAGGGTATAGTTGCATTCTTTGAAAAACTAAAAACTAAATGGAGCTATTATTGTGGGACAAAATGAATATTTTGTTAGACTCCAAGCTAATTCCATTGTGATCCCTAATTTGGGTTCTCTTTAATTTTTAACCTTGTATCCCTATGACCCTGCCCCATCCCATCTCCTCTTAGCCTTTCATCAAGATGCAACTGAAAGGCGAGGTTGTATCATTATTGTTAGCATGGAGTATTGACATGTCATTAGGGCTGCTAATGAAACCCTTTCTAACTTGTATCCAAAGTAAACAAGTATAAAAAAAAAATTCCATACCTAATGCCTAATTAACCTTACCCTGTTTAAAATAGAAGCTCATATTCGTACTCCACTTTTTCTACACCAAAGGCTTCATATTACTTATTCCTATCCAATCACAGGTAGTGTAAGGCCTTTTGTATTGTAAAACCTTTGGTGTAGAGAATACAAAATAGAAAATCATTCTTTTTCAGAGATTGTCATCATCATTCATATAGAGAGTTAGTTGTGCTCACATAAATCAATGCCAAATGCAAATCGAACTCATGGACGCAATACTAATTGTTTGACTTTTTTCTTACTTTAATTTCGACGTTATACTTTCTGTTTCTAGAATCATTTTGTTATTTACACTTTTTTAAGTGGGAGTTAGCCATTTTGGAACACTTCAGATGAAAAAAATGATCATAGACATTATAAACTATATACTTAGCTCCCACATTATTGGGGATTTGAGAAGTGGTGTCTTGGGTTTGCGAGATAAATTTAGATTTTTCCTACATGGGGCCGTGTCTCACCGCAAGCGTGCTGTTGCGAGCATTGCGGACTTCAAACTGCCCTTGCTATGTGAAAAAAATAGAAACCGTGTACCCATTTAATAGAGTTCGTGCAATTAATATATGTACGTACCAAAAAGAATTCAGTTATGCATCGTGTGCACGCTGGGCTGATTACGGGTCATCGGATCTAGGTTTGACAACATTTTTGTCAACTGCGTCCTACATTTCCTATTTAATTCAAAAGTAATGCTATGGCGACGTGAATTCTAACACGTCAAAATCTCACTTTATCGTTTTCATACGACGTGTAAAAATTCATGTCGTTAAAATATTTTTTTAAATTCAAGATAATGTAACACTTATAATATAAAAAAATAAAATATGAATATTATTTGTAACTGATCATGATGTTACCATATGTGCCGAATGCATCTTAACTTTTTTAAATATTTATATATTTTTAGCCACGTTAGTATGTGCCTCACGCACATGCATTCACTTGGCCACATGATATCAAGCACAACACCAACAATACATTGAGCAAGTGGGTTTTTTTTTATAATCCACTCCCACCCCCAAAAAACTGTGTTATTTATTTAAAAAAAATGTTTTAACGGTATTAAAATTCACACGTCAAAACATTATTTTATTATTTTTATACCATTGATGAGTAGGTGTATAAAAATAAATGTAGAAATAATGAAATAGCATTTTAACGTAAAAATCTTTACATTAAATAAGTATTAATTTTATTTAAATCTAGCATCACATAATGCACATTATATATTATTATTTTTATTTTTATATATAAATCATCATATTATGTAGGCAACTTCTGCATAAAAACACATATTCCCTTCATTTTATGTTAATAACTATATTTAATTATTTAAAATAAATTAAAATTAATTTATTTTAAAAAACTATGTGTAATTATTAATTTAAGATAGAAAAACTATTAAATATGTCTAGTTGTAAAAGCTTCCTTGAGTGATTATTATTTGAGTCTTATTAATATACATGACACATACTAATGTGCATACAATAGATACATATTGAGCCATACTATTTTGATCGAGCGGTCCATAATACTAAGGGGGGCAAACAAGTTTGACTCACCTGCCCTCTCATTATTAGGGAAGTAATTTTTATACTTTGCTCTAATAATAAGCCGAGCAATAGATATGGTACGTATGTAAAATATTTATTTTCAAGATTAATGACACATATGATAACATATGTTAATATAAATATATTAATATTCAATCTCAAAAATGAATATTTCACTGAGTTCTTTACACTTGGTTTACTAGGAGTATAAAAATACTTACCATTACTGAGGACCCCATTTTTTTAAAATGTGATCCAACGCATAATAACTTTTTCCTTACTAATTTCCTTAATACATAGGGTTTTGCTGAATAACTCCCACGTAAGCATGTCCGATTTTCGTTTTCGTTTACTTTCTGAGGCGGACGCTTATGACATGGAAGTTTGAACGCCTCGAAGAGTCCCATACGTCATCTGATGCGTGCTGGAAGCTACATGATGGCGGGCCCCAGCTTCCCCAGCTGAGCAGAGCCATCTGTCTTCATCCCCCCGACTCCACCACCTCTCCCTCCCTCCCTCCCTCAGAGCGGCGGCCAAGGCGGCGTCGGGTGACGGACACGACCGCGAGGAGCAGCAGCTCATCCAGCTTTCCTCCCCCTCCCGGTACGAGATGTCGCTGATTACGGTTCCGGTTTTCTTGTCGTTCTACTTTTCGCATTTCTTTTTCCAGTAGGGAGCGAATGAGCTGACTGTATATCGTGATTTGGGAAGTGTTTTTCATTGTAATTTTGTTGTTCTCAGTTTACACGGTTTTAGATTTTGTCTATGCGTATAGTTTAAGTCAGATGAGCTTTGGAAGGAAGTGAAATTTGGGAAGGAGATTATGGTTGCTGACATTGCTCCATGGTTTCTTTTCTGTTTTTTTGGTCTTGTTTTGGTTATTCCCCTTTCATGGGCTTCAAGTTTATATTTTCTTTTCCAAAGGCTTCAAATTTTTGTGTTCAGTGGCAGTGATCCTTTGAATAATTGTTTCTAACTTCTAAGTGAGGGAAGTAGTTGCTTTTGGCGTCCGACGACGATAACTATATGCCCTTTATTAAATGGAACAGTATTAAGATTTTATGAGTTCGAGTGATTTCACATTTGGTTGTCCCACTCAACTTGCTTTTAGAATTGTGATCATCGGTTGGATAAATGAGACCAGATAATATATTTCTGCACCGTGTTAGCTTTTTATTTTCAATTTTCTATGCAAAAGTTGTTGCCTTTTGAACTTGGCATGTCTCAACTCTAGCTATATTACTCAAAAGTTGTTTTTAAGTTCATTTTCTTTTCAAGTGTCTTCTTTTATCTTGAATAAGTGGATTTTTTTTTAGAGTTGCATGTTCTAATCTGTCTTTATTGTGGTGAATAATGCAAGTGTTACCTTCAACGGTTGTTTGGGAAGTCAACCTCTTCTTCTTCTGTATAGTATAACTAGTTATACTTGAGGAGTTCAGCCTTACTGCCCTTTGGTGACCTTTGTCTGCTTTAATTCTTCATCTCAAATAAAGTTAACTAATGATCGAGAATCTGTTCTGTCTAGTGTAATTAGTTATACGTGAAGAGTTCAGCCTTACAGCATTTGGTGACCTTTGTATGCCATATTTCTTCATCTCAAATGAAGTTTTGTATTATTTTTGTGACACCAGTTTGATGTGGCTTGTTGGGATAGGAAACAAGGGCCACCAAAATTTGGTTAATTTTTTCCAATTCCTTTTTCTTTGGTCATGGAGATTTGGAAAACTTATTGTTCTCGTGAGAGTCATAAAAAATGAGATGATGGACAAGGTTAGTCAAAATGAGCTGCAACAGAGTTGAATGAAAAATCTGCTCGATGTTGGCACCCTATCATGTTTGGGAAAATTTTACAGCTGATGGTGACGATGGCGCTTTGGATTGTTTGATGTGGTTGAAAGTTATTGTACATGTGTTTTTTAATTTAACTTAGATTTGTAACTTTTCTACAGAATATAATTTTTATTAAATAATTAAATTTCAGCATTTGTTATGCATTTCTACAATATTAGGAATTTGTGCTATCTCTGGAAACTTTATTTTTCATACTTTGGAAATTAATTTTTCCATAATTCTTTATTATAAGTAGTTTCTTTTTAATCTATTGGGAAGTGGTGAAAATTATGGTGATTCTCACAACAGTCATCTTGAAAGTTTAGTGTCTGTACTAGGTAATACATCAGGTAATTTTGTAATTAAACTTACTTTTTATTATAATATTTTTTGTAAGAAGTCTTCCTTGTCTTATTGGGATATGGTTAATGATGATGATTATGATAAGTGATGTTTTTCAGCATCATGTGCATAGACTGTTAATTAGATTAATGCGGCTAAAAGGTTATGTAATTTGAACATATATCCTAATATATTTTCAGTTACATAGATGTTATTTTGGCATTCTATCTGACATGACTATCTTTGTCTTGTTTTCATGTATTTAAGGTCGCGATGGTTCTCTTTTCTCAGATTCAACCTGCTTGTTACGTTAATTCAGATAAATTATATTACAACATCGAGCAGAATTTATCACCGGTGTGTTCAAGCAGACCGGAAGTTAACATTCTTTTGCGAAATAAGGCAGTTAGGAAGGAGAACTGGCTGGGGTATCCCTTAAAATGCAAACAAAGGAAACAAATAGTTGTTGCTGCAAGTCCTCCCACGGAAGATGCAGTTGTTGCTGCAGAACCATTGACAAAGGAGGATCTAGTGGGTTACCTTGCATCTGGATGCAAACCCAAGGAAAAATGGAGGTAATTAGATTATTTTCTTGTAAAACGTATCTATGGTTGTGGGAAGGGGTGGAATACTTTCTTTTAAAATAGGCTTTTATTATCTCAAGATGTCATGCTATGATTACTGTTCTTGACAAAATTTTATAATTGTGGCATGTGGAATGATATTTGTAGGCTGCACTACTACATATCTTTTATCTAGAAAGGGAAAAAAAATTGATATGTAGTTGTGTGTTGGTCTTGAATTTTACATTATATGGACTGCATCATCATCATCATCATATGCACCTTCTAGAGCAATATAAGGATGACATGAATTAACAATCTCATTATATTGAAATTAATAATATAAAATCCATTAAGAAATGGTGGCAAGGTTTTAAGCTGTATGCATTTCTTGAAGCAAATCTGAGACATGAGATGAAGATTGATTACCATTGTAGGTTACATTTTACATAAAAGTAAATGAAATGCTAAAATCAGCCCCATAAAACATTTGCATTTGGATAAAAAAATAATTCCAAAATTTTGTATAAATTTATGTGGGCATTAGAGCTAAGTTTATTTCTATTAAAGGGCTAACCTAATGTAAATACTAATGTCTATGTTTGAGCCTAAAATTGGCTTGAGCTAACCTAATGTAAATACTAATGTCTATGTTTGAGCAATTTTGTATAAATTTATGTGGGCATTAGAGTTAAGTTTCTGCCCTCCCTGTTTTGCCATTGAAAGTCCTGTGTAGATTTCTGTGGTCTATAACACAGAACATCGGCTGGATTGACTGCTATCTCTAGGTTATTGAGGAGGGGAAGTGTAGAGATATCGACCAATTAGTTCCCACATGATTTTCTCTTATCAAAGGTGTTAGCTTCTTGGGTGCGGCACTTGAATTTAAACTTATTCGCTTCTTCAACCTTTTCCATGACGTTGAAAATAAAGCTAATTTTAGCTTTTACTCAGTTTTTGACTACACTTTTCGAAGTCCTATGCACAGAGGGACTAGGGTGGTAATAGCTTTGAATATTGCTTGCCCTACTTTTCCTTCATATTTTGCTTTACGTTCACTTAACTCCTACCCTGTTGCACTTTTAAATTGGTCTTATGAATTGATTTTGGATTTGGTTCAAACTTGAACCAAACTTGGTTTTGTTTAGTGTTTTAGGGGATCTTGTTGAAGGTTTTGGTTTGAGTCACGTTGGGGATCGGTATAACCCTTTGATGAGCCTTGATTTAGGCATTAATTGGAGTTCAATTGGCATATAAAATTGGATTTCACCTAGGAATGTATTTAGCAACAAATGACATCCATTTGGGTTGTGTTTCAAGCCAATATTAGGCTTATATATTGCTTTTTTGCATTAGGTTAGGCCTCTATTAGTGCACAGGTTTGGGATCTATGTTAAGATCCACTTGAACTTAAATAAATACATCAAATCAATGCGATTTTGGCAATCATTCTTAATGCAAATCTCTATGTCGTTTGGGACAGATATTAGTCCTTTATTTACTTTCTTTTGTGTATATCATGCATCTTTCCTATTTGCCTATAATCAGCTTCATGACGTGAGCCTGTGCTAGCTATCTATGGGCAGCATAAATACATATATTTAGCTACTTGGTGTCTACCTGTCGGGTTTGCATGGTGTACTTTTTGTTTTTTTAGTTGTCTTGTTTATGTGTGAGGGATTTTTTTTCTTCTTTGCATCTAAAATTTGTGATGACAGTAACAGCCAAATTATTTTGTACTTTGTCTAGCCATTTGAATTTTCTTCTCTAAAAGGTATATAAATTTTGCTATGTCTATGAGAATTTAGACATATTGATACTGAGTGTGGATCTTAGTTGATGCTTTCTATTAGAGTTTTTTTTCTTCTGAAAATTGGATTTTTTAAGATCTTATTGTTACACATCCACTATCTAGAAATAACGGAAGTTTAGTTACAAAATTGCTGCCCAGTTTTGCTATAGCTGTAGTGCACATGAACAACCTACAGATGTCAGTTGTAATAAACAATTTACTTGGAATTGTTTAAATATTTGTTGTTCTTATTTTATTTTTCTGCTAGGGTTCTTAGCTCTTTAAAATCTGTACCTATTGTCTTTATTCTAATAAGTATACATCTAATTAAATTATGTACTTCCCTTTTTTTGGGTGTTGCAGTGTGCATTGTATGTGGCCAACTTCAATTTTAACATGACCAATTTCATGGAAAAAGTGATGCTTAGTTGTTTTTAGATTCATGTGCATTCTATTGACAAATTATTTTCTAATCATGTAGAAATTTAGTGAATCCTTGTGACTGACTCTATATTTCTGCTGCTTTGTGTTTTCTTTAAGTCTTGCCTTTTTGTTATTTATTTGTAATAGAGATTACAGAGAATTTTCTTCATTATATATATTATTGCTGCTGTTGTCATCATCATCACTAATTTTAGTTCACTATTGACAGAATAGGTACTGAACATGAAAAATTTGGATTTGAGCTTGGTAGTTTGCGGCCAATTAAATATGAACAGATAGCAGAGTTGCTCAATGGACTTGCAGAGCGATTTGACTGGGACAAAATTATGGAAGGGGATTATATCATCGGGCTTAAACAGGTGAAGAAGTGTAGATTCTTAGATCTTGTAATATATCTCAAGTTTTAGTGTTTTTTGTTTATTTTGTTTTTCTGTATTGTTCTTTGTTGTCAAATTGGGTTGTCATGTTGGTTAAGCTCCAAGTTGTGTCCCGTGTTTGGATTCAATACGGGCTTAAGTCCTTCCCGCTTTGGGCATATGCCAGGGAAGGTGGTGGATTCACCCCTAGAAGTGAAAGCCTGTGATAATGATGAGAATCTTTGTACACTTTGTTAAATTACTGTACTTTAAATGACTTTAATTGTTAGAATTTTGGTTTGAAGTTGTTGAATTCTTTTGGCCCTTCAATAAGTAATTCTCTTAGGTCTAGTGTGGAAATGATTTTGTTGAATGCACCAGATGAAGCCCAGTAGAGGCAGTGGGATTATTTCATGTACATCGCCCATTGGCTATAAGCCTGTTGTATGCTGTTTGAGCAAAGTAACATCTGTACATGCCCAAAAAATGGGGAGGTCAATTTTCTTGAGATGTGTTTCGTGCATTGGTTGAATCTCATTAGGAGGGACCTTAGGTTTTGAGCTTTTTCAATTTTTGGAGCAGGGGAAGCAAAGCATCTCACTGGAGCCTGGTGGCCAGTTTGAGCTCAGTGGCGCACCTCTTGAAACATTACACCACACATGTGCAGAGGTTAATTCACATCTTTACCAGGTCAGCGAAAATTGATTTGCCTTTCCATATTGGTTATATGAAATATGTGTGCATGTGTGCTCTGAGCAAAACATCTCTCTCTTGTGGTGGCTATAAGGGTACAGGAGACTGTTCAAATCCCCGCTGCTGCAGGAATTGGAATTATTAATCTTTTGTGTAACAGTAACATGGCTGTTTGCTTTAATTGTCTGCTTTCATCATGAAATATAATGAGCATTTGTTTGACTCTTCAAACTTCAGTCATTTTTGGTTTGCAAGAATCTCTCTCTCTCTCTCTCGTGTGCAAGTGTCTGATGGCTTAGTTCTGGGCTACATGGCTTTGTTATTTTTTTTTTTTGCTTTTGTCATCTCAGGTCAAAGCTGTTGCCGAGGACATTGGTATTGGGTTTTTGGGAATTGGTTTTCAGCCTAAATGGGGACTAGAAGACATACCTATAATGCCCAAGGTATATACTTATCAGAATTTTATTATATCACCATTATGAGCTGTTAGAAAACGGGATCCATTTTCTAGATCTAACATATCTTTAGTGTAAAGTAGTGATATTCTTGTGATAGAGCACTGGCAGAAAATAGATGTCTTCCATACAGAAATTAGACTGTTGTAACAACTAGAGAACTGGTTACCTATGCTAGCTGGGTGGCAAACAGGTCTACAGACCTTATTAGATACGAAGCTGATTGCCTATATGCTATCCGAACTGAAATTATATTAGATCTTCTAAATCAATGTTTAATACCTGTACTGATTAGATTAAAACTAAACAAAACAGCGGTTACCTGAAATTGATTTTCGTAGGTGATGCCATTGGGCCTGAAAGAGTATGCTATTCTGAATCTAGTTTCTAGTTCAATCTTAATTTGGGAACAAATTCCTTTTTGCTCGGCATAAGTTTTTGGAGGTTTTGGGCCCACACAAAGATTTTATAAAATAATGAAATACTCCCTGCGCTTTCCAGAAATTACAACTATGCCCCTGAATCCAGAACTGTTTCCAATATACTCTTCTAGCATGTCTCTGAGCTTGTTTCCTTCCTCCTACTGGGGAGGATCCGTAATTGACCACACCCCTTACATCTTCAAGAAGCCTCAAGAGAGGTTTTGTTTGGTACATAAGTAATATGCTTGAATGCATAAACACAATTTTATCTGCTCTATACAATTTATGTTTGGTCTATGTAACATTTATACGGGCCTTCAGTGAATTGATAACCTTAATATGATGGTTGTTGCAAATTTCTTTTGTGCTTGATCTTGTGGGTAATTGGTGTTTGTAAGACTAGGAAATCTCTAGCATGTGACTGTAGTAATTTCAATCACTTGGAGTTAGATGATACTCCCTTCGTCCTAAATTAATAGTTCCATTTGGGAAAAAAGTTTGTTCCGTATTAATAGCTCCATTTTGTATAATTTTAGTGGTTGGGTACTTACAAAAAGTATCATAAGCTTACTTTTCCTTCTCATAGATGTTGGTTTCACCATTCAATAAAAACCGCCATTTTTCCAAATGTAGCTATTAATATAGGATGGAGGGAGTATCAATAAGAAGGGTAGTGTCATTAAGCACCCTGTCACGGACAAAATCCCGTCCGTGACAACCCGCACCCGCTTGCCAATGTCTAAATCTGAGAGACAGAAGAATGGCAAGAAGAAACAATAAACAGCTTTGTTGAAAAATGATCATATGTTTTGCAAGATCACTCCCATGCATAAGATGATCAATTGTTTCAATGCTTTTATTGTGGTATCAGAGATGATTCAAAGTGGTCTGAGTGCCACAATTTTTTAGGGCCATATCGGATGAGATTTTCCTTAAAATCCTTCCTTAAAAAGGTGACAATTTTTATGGGGATGAGATTGTGAAAAAACAATTTGGTCATGTAAGATGACTGAATTTCCCAAAGCTTGAGCTATTAGGAAAAGGAAATCTTATTTATTTATTTTATATTCCAATGCCCACCCTCACGTGCAAGCGTCCATTAAGCGTGCCACTTGGAACCAAGGTTTGTAACTCGAATCTCGGTCTTTGTCTCAGTCAACCAAAGAGAAGAGAACTCATATAGATCATGTAAAATGTGTTCGCCTTTTCAGTCATTTCAAGGAAGGTTTTTGACACATAATTTCAACAACATAAGTACATATCTACATATAAAACACTAACATCCTATATTAAGTAGAATGTTTGAGAAGATACACTTATTTGTGTAATTCGCGAGAGAGGAAGTTTGTGTACGCTTGTAGCCGGATTCATCTAGCAAGGTGATCCCCATCCACCCTGCATCAGTGACCCTATGGATACCATATATTGGGATATGATATTCCATGGTTGTGTCTGAACTTCTCAATTGCAGATATTATGCTGAACGATATGGTCATATGTGATCTTTAAGGTCGAAAATCTCTTCTTATAGATATTGTATTACTGAATTTGGGATCAATAGTAAAATATTATGGTGAAAGGGCTATATCAAATGGTTTACTAGCAGTTGTTGACCTACACAGTTCAAGGACCGGTTATTTTCTCCTAAGCTGATATTGAACTTTAATATTTCACCTTGGAATTCTCCTAGTATATGTGGTCACTTCTCTTGGGTTTCTGATGAAGATGACTTTTGGTGCAGGGACGGTATGAGATTATGAGGAAATACATGCCCAAAGTAGGTACCTTAGGACTTGATATGATGTTTCGAACATGTACTGTGCAGGTATAGTGCTTGTGATAAAATTTTGTACTGTTCAAGAATTTTTTTTTTTTGAGGGATGGGCACATAAAAGCAGATTTTTTTTTAAATCAAAGCACATCTACTTGAAGGAAAAGTTTAAGTTTTGTCCTACTTTCTAGGTTAACCTTGACTTCAGTTCTGAGTTGGACATGATCAGGAAGTTCCGTGTTGGCCTAGCTTTACAGCCTGTAAGATATTATCAGCTAGCTTTTGTCTCAACTTTCCTTCTTTTCTTTGTTATCTGATCAGTTTGTCTTTTATACAGATTGCGACAGCATTATTTGCTAATTCACCTTTCAAAGAAGGAAAGCCGAATGGTTATTTTAGCATGAGGAGGTCTGTGTCAATTATCCATTTATATAAGAATACTGTCATGCTCTTCAATATATATTATTAACTTTGGTGATGCTTATTTTATTGTGTTTGAATTATTTTGTACAGTCAAATTTGGACTGATACTGACAACAACCGTGCTGGCATGCTTCCTTTTGTTTTTGATGACTCATTTGGGTGAGTATTTTATGTGCCTATGTATTTCAGCATTGCCTCCTTTTCTAATTGGTAGGTGTATTTGATAGCAAAGTACCCTAGTAATATGGGTTGGAATGTGCCTTGATCTCACATATTTTTCTGACTCTTGCAGGTTTGAGCGATATGTGGATTATGCTTTGGATGTCCCCATGTACTTTGTTTACCGACATAAAAAGTATATCGACTGTACCGGCATGTCCTTCAGGGTTCTTATCTATTCTTTAGCTTTCCTTCGATAAAGTCTATGGTCTAGCCTTTACTTATATATTTACATGTTGCTGCCTGATTTTCATGTATCCTTCTTTTACGGCTAAATTTTTTGTCACATTTGTATTCTGTTTTGTGTAAATTTTAATATGAAATTACAGGATTTTATGGCTGGCAAACTTCCTCATATTCCTGGTGAATTGCCAACATTGAATGATTGGGAGAATCACCTCACAACCATATTTCCAGAGGTTTTTTCCAAGTCTCTGAAATGTTTACCTATTGAGCTATGTTGAATGACAATATCCAAAAATTGTTACGTGTTTGTATGACAGGTCAGATTGAAGAGATACTTGGAGATGAGGGGTGCAGATGGCGGACCTTGGAGAAGATTATGTGCACTGCCTGCCTTCTGGGTAGTTATAATTTTATATAGTGTAATCACCCTTCTGTGAGGATAATGTTTAATTCAATTACTGCTTATTTAATGCAGGTGGGTTTGCTATATGATGATGTTTCTTTACAAAATGTTCTCGATATGACTAATGACTGGACTGAAGAAGAAAGGCAAATGTTGAGGAACAAGGTTAGTTTTTTGCATACACATATATTATCTTTTAACAAAAGTAAGAGCTTTATGCTGTTTTGCACGTAATGCTTTTGGCACTCGATGTGGTTATGGAATTATAACAAAATGGTTAATTGTAATTGTAATTTATTAGCATAAACCTTGTTATAAGAGGGTGGTTTATTCTATTGGTTGAATTTATTGTCAAGACACCTGTTCAATGTATAATGAACTAATGGACCTTAGGATGGTCTATCAACTGGATAGATGAACTAGTAAATGGTTGTAAGAATAAGTCAGGTGATATTTCCTTCTGAAGAATAAATTTCGTAACATACCGTGCATAGCTGTTTGCCTTTTTATGGCTGTACAAGGTCCTTCCATGTTACATAATAAGTCATTCACAATATTGCATATTGTTGAGTGTCATGCCCAGAAGCATGTAGCCTTTTAGGGAAGTTGTTGAGTAATATCTGGGCGATTAGAGTATAACTAGTTATCCTTTGGCAGGTACCCTTGACTGGTCTTAATACTCCATTTCGAGATGGCCTGTTGAGGCATGTCGCTGAAGACGTGCTAAAATTTTCCAAGGTAAACTGAACCAGCGTCCACATCTTATATACAGCAAGAGGTCCTCTGTTTTTGAAACGTCCCTTGCCCTTGGTAATATAAAGTTGTGGCTGTGGTACAGGAAGGATTGAGAAGAAGAGGGTACAAGGAAGTTGGGTTCTTGAAAGAAGTGGATGAGGTGGTCAGAAGCGGTATGATTTTGTTCTTCTTTTTGGAAGTCTTAAATTTTTTGAAACTACTCATTATGGAGTCTGATTGCTTGTTGTCTCTCTTTTTCGTTGTTTTCCCACGCACGCACACACCCATCACATGGATTACATGTATTACACAAGATATGAACGTGTATGCACCCTCGGTATGCATGTGCATGCATGATCACTCTTAGCTCATTGCTCATATTGAACTAAATGATAGGGGTCTCGAATTTTTGCTTTGATTACTAGTTTTGAGTGTTGGGTTATCTGGTGGCAGGGGTTACCCCAGCTGAGAAGCTCCTTGACTTGTACCATGGGAAGTGGGGTGAGAGTGTTGACCCGGTCTTTGAAGAACTTCTTTATTGAGGCCTGGTATAAGACCATTGCCTGTTTTCCATTTCCATTTCCCCAGTTCATTTGTGGGTGCAATTATGTATTGCCCCCAAAATGTCAATAAGTAGATATTGTAATAAATCTTGTATCTGGCCAGAAACAACGAAGAATAAAAAAGTGAGGGGTGTCTCTTGAGTGTGCACAAGAGATGCAGTCTACGAATTCTCAACTTCTCAAGCAAATAAGTGTTCTGAGGCACATTTGAGCTTGTCTTTGTATTTGTGAGAAAGTTGTATTCATGCTATGGCAAGATCTCATCTGTAAATAAGCGTGGCTTAGTCAGGTTTCTGATATGTTACGTTCTGACCTTTGTACCTCCAATGTTTAATTAGCTGGAGAGATACCACCGGCTCCTGCATCCTCAGGAGTCGCAGGACATTCCAAACACAAGGTAAGAGAGATATTTATACCATTCTGTTGTAGATCTGCCCCCCTTCATCTGGCCTTAGCCTTTGCCTTAACTCTGCCTGCGTTGCCTTAACCTCCTGCACCCTCAGAGGAGTCGCACAAACAAGGGGGCCAAGTGGTTTATACCACCACCTGCCCACCCCTGCTATTGTCGCTGTCCCATTCCGCACTGCTTTGAGCAATCCTCTCACGCCATTGCCTTGCTTCGTCCTGACCTCCTCCAGGCCTGCCTGCCTCACTCAGCCCGTGTTAAGTGTCCACTTAAGTTCTTACCACCTGCTGCATTGCTCTGCCAGCAAAAGGCTGCAGCCTGCCTCTCATGGAGGCTCTGCAATGTACCAAAGAGGGTATGTAGCTTGTGGCGCTGTGTTCGTCCATGTTCTAATTCAAGTTCACGGTAAGTTTGAGTATGGCCGGTTTGCTACCTCCCATTTAAGCAGCACACCATGGTGGAAATCCATTGTTTGTATATACACAAACGGTGGATGTCTGTGTTAAGGAGGTTGTACGCTAATATGCACGGACGGTGGGTATCTGTCTTAAGGAGGTTGCACACTAATGTCACCCGAAATGCTGTGTTTCAAATAGATTTGTAATCATTCCCTGCACAAAGCTTTAGGTATTTCAGCTAGATATGGGGTGAGGAAAATGGTTTTCCGTGAAGACAATTCTATAAACGAAAATAAATTTTGAAAAATAATTTTCTGCGGACTCAACTTTCTTAAACAAAAATGGTATTGCAAACACACAGCATGGGATATACAATTTCAACAAGTCAATGACGTTACGGCAAAAGTGTACTTTCTTCGTACTTAAACCTCCTCAAGAGCTCTCCCTGTTAATGGAAATCAAAGTTACACAAAAATACCGGTGATAGTCAATAAAGTGGATATGCTCTCAATGTTAAGGAAGCATTTTTTATGCTTCAACTTAGCGTGAGTTGAGTGTAAGGAACGCTTGAGAGGCGTTTGATTTTTAAAATCGACGGCGCACACGGTAACGCATGGATTACTTGTGTTAACGTGCGCTATCGTGTGTGCCATTGAATTTAAAAATTAACGCCTATCTGGCGTTTCTTACGCTCGGCTCACGCTCTTCATAGAGTATAAAAAACGCTTCCCGACTTTAAAATGCACTCTCTTTGTCCTACATTAATAGCTCTATTTGGCAAAAAAAATTATTTCATATTAATCTTTATTTTGTTTAATTTAAGTGATTGGGTACTTTAAAAAAAAGTATCATGACCTTATTTTTCCTTATCTTAGAAGTGGGTTTTACCATTCAATAAAAAACATTATTTTTTATATAAATAATATAGGACGAAGGGAGTATATGTTATTCTATATTGAGTTGGTAGTATACTTGTAATTTATGGTACACAAAATCACCAATACTGAACTGCCACCATGGGGCCTTCGATCCTATTATGTCTTTATTAATTTTAGGTAGATATAAGATGATCTAACATTACTCCATAACTGAGTGTGAATTTGTTACACAAGTAATGTGCTCATAATATAAGTGGAAAAGGCAAGAGGATGGCCATAACTTCAAAGGGTGCGCGAGTTACAACGAGGAATGATGGTTATATTACGCCACTATTTAGCCCGGTGAAACAAAACGTTCGAGTGAGAGGTAAGAAACCAACAAAGCTTTGTAATTGGGTCTCCGGTAAATAATCAGGCATATCCATTAGGGATTTCATAGACAATGTTCAAAATTCATATTCTTGGCGTAGTATGTTGAAATGTAAAATAACAAAATAAATAAGATTTTCTTTTCTAGATAACTTGAGTTTTGGAAAACTTGGTTATTATCCTAGGCTCCATGTCTCATCATTCTAATAAGCTTAGTAGATGTACCCAAAGAAGACATCCTCAAAACTAATTTTATAGCGTTAAAAACAAACGAATATTTTTTTTGAGCAATGCTATTTTGACATGAGGATTCTCACGTCAAAATGCTACTTCATTATTCTCATACTACTGATGAGTGGGGCCTATTTTTGTGGGCTTCACTCATCAATGGTGTGGAAATGATGAATACTGTTTTGATATATGAATCTTAACATCGTGAAAATATTTTTCTTTTTTTATGACCACTTACCATGACCATAATAAATGCTGGTAAATATGTGGAGAGGAAAACCTATTAGATTCGGATCCCAAGTTTCTCTCTCATCACTTTTTTTCTTGGTGATGTAACAATTTTCATTATTGGTCACTAAGCCTTAGTTATGAAAATGAGTTATACTACACAAGTCCCAATGGACTTTAGGTCTGCTAGGAAATCTACTTGCTAACACTACTTATGAGTAATTAAAAAGATTCTACGTATGAAAATGTCAAATCAAGCAAACCAAATTACAAAAGGCACATGGAATTTTACGAGAAAAAACCTCTCTAAGGTAAAAACCTTGCGATTGGTACACTATGATCAAACCAGTGCACTAGAAAAAAGAAATCGTCATTCTATATTACCAGACACACCCAGATCATTGGAGACTCTCTCTTCCCAAACCCTCCGCTTACGAACTTCTCAATCCTACTTACACCAAGCCCTTCTAGTACTCCTCTTCCACGTCCACTCTTCAACCTTCAAGTGTACCACTAAAGCTTTGAATGTGTGCTCCTCTTGAACACCTCAAACGAAATCAATGTTGCTGAAGCTTGATCTTCGATCTCCTCAACAAACGATGTTGTGATGTGTTGTTGTGTGGTCATATTCTACATCAACCACATAACTAAGCATTTGATCACCAACCTTAACACAACCATCAACCAGATATAATTTTAGAACCAAAATTTCATGATAGGAGAAGAAAGACAATTTGTCCACAAGGTTGACAAATTACATGCAAGACAACCAATAAAACTACTCGTTGACATGACAAGGCTGAAATCAAACCTAAATTCTTTCTCCATGCATTAACATGGCAATGCTTTTAGAGAATGTGATAATTTCAGTGTAGCAATTCAATCCGAATTTTAAGCCCAAAAAAAAAACAATAACACAGTTGATGAAGTTCAATCTACTATTCATATGTTGTTCCAGCTGCCTAAGACCAGTTGAATCCAAATTGAGCCACATATAAAAGTTAATTGTATCTCTATACAACCAAAAGGAGGACAATATTTACGAAATATTTAGAGTAGGAAGAAAAACCGAGCTTGCAGTGGAGTAAGTTGCTCATCTAAAGCACAAAAACTTTCAGTTAACAAAGCAGGGCTTTTTGTATTCTCAAATTCGTTAGTAAGAAAAATGATAAGAATACACCCGAGGGCATATTCACTCTTGGTCTAGTAGCAAAACGGAAATGCATATTCTTTTGGACTAGAACCGACTTTCACCCAGCCCATGCATCCTTTAAAAAAAACAAATCTCTTTAGAGGATGAAAATAATCATTTAAAAGGTATAAAACAAATCCCATAAAAATAGATACCTTCAGGATCTCTACGTCTCAGATTGAATGATTACTACAAATTTCTCAATGATTAGAAATCAAAACCATGCATTTGGTAACAAAAAACGATCTCTTCTCCTTTAAAATACTTCCTAGGGTTTTTCTCTGCAATTCTATGGAGAAATTTCACCTAAACTATAAAAGAAACCATGAAATTGTAAAAGAGAAGAAATTAGTAGTCTGGTATATGGGTATTTGGGTGCGCATTATTGCTTCAACTTTTCGAGACTGGCTCTTTGAAAGAGTTTGAGATGTGAGTGTATATATATATTATGGGTGTTAGTCTACTCACACCCCCGAGAGCAGGATTTTTAAATCCCGCAATGGCTCCCCTTATTCATGGCCGCTGGATCATCATCATGCAACAGCCTAGAAAGGTAAAATTGTAAACGAGAAGAAATAAAAATTGATGTGTTTCGGAATAGATTAAGCATAATTAGGTCACGTTTGACAACCCCTTTAATTTTCAAATATCTTTCCATGTCAATCACACCACTTTATAAAATATCACATCTAAAAAACTACACTCTTCTGATAGGGAAAGAAAAATGTTTTCATGACATTAAGATTCACACCTCAAAATATTACCTTATCATTCTCATACCATTGATGAGTGGGGCCCAATTTTTATGAACCCCACTCATCAATGGTGTAAAAACTATGAAGTAGCATTTTGACCTGAGAATCTTCACATCAAAATAGCATTAGTCATAGAGAAAAGACAACATTTTCCTTTCCCATCCAAACGTGGCCTTAGTATTGGTTTTATTAAATACTCCTTATTTGGCATGAGACAACCATATTTACTAGGGTTGTCAAATGGGACATCAGCTCGTTTGACCGGCCCAGCTTGAGCACGTTTAAGTAACTATGAACAGGCTATTGTAGGGCTACGCTAAAGTGAATCGGGCTTGGGCTTCGCCGCGGGGGCCCGAAGGGTCCCGTTAGTTTTTATGTTCACTCTCATCTTCATTAATCCTCCTAGGCATGAGTTCCTTACTTTCGCTGCCTGGTGTTCCCAAATCCTTCATTCCTCATCTTTGCTCTTCGATCACTGGCTTGTGACGGACAAGTGGATGCAAACAGCTTCTCCAGCCTCTCCTTAGACACCTAGTGGCTTGTGACAGTGGCTGCAATGTTTTTTACCAATACCATTCGTCTCAAGGTTATTAGTCTTTTGATTATATTCTCTGCATTTTTTTGGGGCTTTTCTATTGATTGTTGTTCATGGATGTAGTGTAAGCTTTTCTACAAAGTGATGCAGATTTATTTGAAATAGTGGTGGTATGGAACTTGCTCTTATTGTGTAATTATTTTTGTGAGCTTTCTATTGGTGCTTGCATGTGTTAATTAAGCTAGAAGTCCTGGTATGTTCTTCGATTTATGGATGATGTTTGTATTATAAATGCATCCTAATAGCTTTGATTTACAAAATGGTCTAATCTGTCTTGACAATCATTTACTTCTATGCGAATCTTTTCATTCTTGTGTTCCCATTTCTTTTCTAAACATGTTTATTTGCTTAAAGCCCATCTTGCAAATAGTGGTGTTAACAATAGGAACTTGATGTGCAATAATGACTTTAAAAAACATGCATGTCATAGTTAAGCATGTCTTTACAAAGATGTCAATCCAATTGGTGTATCTGCCTGCTAGTTATGATTTTCTTATATAATGCTTGTAATGAAAATTATGTGGATGCAGCTTAATTGAAAATGAATATTTGGGTCTGAAAAATGGTATTCTAGACCAATCAACAATTTTGCTTTCCACATATGGATGGCTCACATGCATGAATTGCAAAGTAATAGTTGGGATATCTAGCTTCAATATAGTTCACATATATGTTAGATTCATTATTTGCTTAGTTGATGTTAAAAAATTTGTATTGTTCTCCAATTTTATTGGAATCCAAATCCATCAGCATTTGTTCGTATCTTTAGTTATAACTTTGATTTGGGGTAGACATGCCCTACATCTAAAAATTGTGCTGGTTCATTGGTGAGGTTTACTAAAAATTTAAAGAATTCCTTATTCTTTAGACCAAGGAGTACAAACTTATACAAACCTCCAAAGTTTCAAGGAGACAAGAGCTTTAGGCAGAGGAACCCTAATGAATATTGTTGGCATTCTCAGGCTTGAAGCAATGTTTGGCAACTAATCCTGGATACAATGCTCAAGTTTTTGAGTGCCAAAAGGCTGCTATAGTACATCTACTGTAAGTTTCTTGTTCAGTTTAATTCTTTATACAATGATAGTAGGTTATTCTCTTAATAAAAAGATAGTTGTTCCTTCTCTTACTAAAATGATTTAAAAAAAAACAATTTCCTTTTTGGTTCTCGAAACCTTTTATATATTGTATATTGTTGCCAAAAACATTATGCATACTTGTGGCTTTTTTACTAATAAGCATGTCAATTGTTAATGGAAGTATTATTTGTGGTAGGAGTTGGCAATTGTTAACGGTTTGACAAGTTGCAATAGGAGAATTTTGAAGCTGATTGGATAGGTTTGAACACGTATTGAGTTGAGCTAGGTCAAGTATAATCATTAGAACTGAAAATAATTTTTTAGTTATCTACTTTTTATTTATCTAAATTTTTTATTTTATTTTTAATATTTGTTGCCTTTCGGTATTCTTCTCTTTTGATTTGTATCTTTCATTTTTTTATGCATTTCTTTATCATTTTAAATGTTCACTCTTTTAAATGTTTAACTCATTTCAAATTGCTCATTGTTTTTACTTTTGCAAAATAATGGAAGAAAAGGGCTTTGACTATTCGTTTCAAATTTAGCATGTATCAGCAACTTAATTATGTTTTGGCATTCATTTGCTCCCTTTTCTTTTAGTATATGAACTATATTTTCATTTCTTGTATTGTATTGATTATTTGTGATTGGTTAGCTTTAGCATGTATATGTAATTGACTCTTGTTTTGGCATGCATTTGCATTTTGGTTGTATGAATTTCAATTTTTCATTGTTGATGAATTCTTACTCCCAGTTGCTATATTTTTTTATATATTGTAGAATTTATAAAAATGTCACAAAATATTGATAGTTACTCAATGGACGTTGAGAAATATGATGACGATGAGAGTGTTGGTGTTCCAGTTAAAAAGACCAACTGTAAGGGAAAATGAAAATTGACATCTAAGGTCTGGAGTCATTTTTCAAAATTGCTTCGGGGAGGAGATCAAGAAATAACTAGACCGATAGTTCTTAAGGGGGGTAGTAAGAACATAACAACTCGGTTATGGAGACATCTTAGAGAAATTTTGAAGTTTACCAAAAAGATAGTGAGAATCATGATGGAACTTCAACTGTAGAAAACTCTAAGTTTAGCCAATAAAGGAGTAGGAGGGATTTACTAGAGGCAATCATTGTGCATAAGTATCTTTTTTTATGGTTGACCATGTAGTCTTCAAGAGATTTTTAAAGAATCTTTAACACAGTTTATTGTCGTGTCAAGACAATCTATTAGAAATAATTGCTTAAATATATATGAAATTTTGAGGGAGAAAGTATAGAATCAATTGAGAAAACTTGAATGTTGTTCAAGTGTGACAGTAGATTTTTGGACTTCATTACAAAATCTTGAATATCTTTGCATAACTTGTCATTTTATTGATTGTTAATTTTTGCAAAGTTGATTCTAGGCAAACTGTTGAGTTCATTGCAAAATTGATTTATACTAAATTGTGTGGTTAGAATATTGATAGAAAATTATTCAGTATGGTGTTAGATAATTGTTATGCAAATGACTTTGCAATTAGAGAGCTTAAGAAGGTTCTTGTTTCAAATGGATACCTTCCTTGTAATAGCAACTTCTTTCATGTGCATTGTCGTGCTCACATTCTTAACATAATTGTTGAAGATGGTTTAACATGTGTACAAGATGTTGTCCACAAGATACATGAAAGCATTAAATATGTTAAAGCTTCACAATTGAGAGAGAGAAAGAGAGTTCAATTGTATGCAAAGCAATTAGAATCACCAAAATCTTCTCTAATTCTTGATGTTTAAACTAGATGGAACTCAACTTATATGATGATCGATATTACTTTGAAGTTCAAGAATGTCTTTTTTAGATTGGATAGTTCGGATGAGAATTATAAACATTTGCCCTCTAATGAAGAATGGGAGATTAATGTTAGAGTTGTAAATGAGGATCTGAAGATGTTTTATGATATAACAAAGCTTTTCTTGGGCACAAAATATACTACATCAAATGTTTGTTTTAGTGTTATTTGTGAGTTGAAGTTAAAATTGGATCATTGATGTAGAACTGAGAACATTTTTGTGTCATCTATGATCGTGAAAATCCTGAAAAAATTGATAAATATGGGAAAAACTCATGCATGATTTTAGCAATGGTTGTAGTTTTTAATCCCCGCATGAAGATGAAACCACTTGATTGTTATTTTCTAGAAATTTGTGGTGAAGTTTTGGGTAAATCAAAGATTGAAGAAGTTAAAAGTTCTTTGGTGTTACTTTATAATGATTATGCCTCTAAATCTAGGGCTAACTCTGGTTCACTACATTCTTGTTTTGGAGTCGGCAGTAGTAGCAGTGTTAGGCATGAAACCCCTGGAGGTGATGATATAGATTTATTAATTATTTCATGGAGCAATAGGGTAGAAAGACTTGGAAAGTTCCTTCAAGAAACCTCATCAAACCTACTCATGAAGAATGATTTGGAATTATATTTAGAAGAACTTGTCCTCCCGTGCAATCAAGTGTTTGGTGATTTTGATGTTTTGGCTTGGTGGAAAGTAAATTTTTAGAAGTATCCAATTTTTGGGCAAGTGGCTAAAGATATATTAGCAATTCTAGTTTCAATGGTAGCTTCTAAATCTACGTTTAACACAGGAGGTAGAGTGATTGATCAATATTGAAGTTCCTTGACACCGAAGACTATGGAAGCTTTGACATGTGGTCAAGGTTGGTTGAAAAGTGAATATGAAGGTTTATATATCAAGTTGTTAAAAGTATTAATAATATTATTTGATATATGCAATTTATTAAACTAATGCCATTTTTTAAATGTTTGAAGCCCTAACACTTGAGGAGATGGGGGTTCTTTTGTCAGTATTTGCTCATGATCTAACACCTAGAGCAGATGTTGAATATGATGAACCTTAATGGTGAATTTTTTCTTACTTGTTTTTTCATTGTCGAGCATGCTGCATTGATTAGTCTAATAATATTTAATATTTTTTTATTTTATGAATTTCTTATATTTTATTTGATCAATAAAAGTGATGAAATTCTTTGTTTCGGGTGGTTTTAATAACTTATGAATTCTTTGGTCATTTGTTGTGTTAATTGCAATATCTGCTCTTCATTGTCTTGTTATTTTTTTCACTAGTTGTGCAGTTTAATTTGGAAAAAGTAAAGCAGCTGATTGACCAAAATTTTAAAACTTGTCACTCAAGTTTAGAAGTTACAGTTACAAGTTTTCATTGTCCAATCTACATATGGATGGCTGGGGCCAACTCAGGTTGATCATTCTGCATTGATTTGTGTTCCAATATTTGACCCAGTTGTTTGATTCAACAAAGATTTTTTATATTGAAAAAGCCTTGATTGCACAAGTTGGATGATATGCTCACATTGAAGACTGTGTTTTTGCATTTATGTTTGATGGAAGAAGATTTGCACCGGTGACTCTAGTAAGGTTGTTGTGAGATTTTTTGCCAGATTTTTGTTCAGAAGTAGGGCAAGGAAATTGCTCCTTGTCCATAAACAAAAGAGTCAAAAGAGGACTAAAAAAGTTTTATGAAGTTTGATGTTTGCCTTTTCGAATTATGCATGACCCATAAACCAATTGGCCTCTCTGAATGTCTCCATTCTTGAATTATGCGGTGATAATCAAATGCGATTTGGAACTCATTGTGTCATCACAGGTTTTAATATCAGAACTCATGTCAGCCTAGATATTGTTTTAGTGCTAATTCAAATTTCTTGTTTCTTAGAGGAGTTGCACGTCAATTTTTTATTAGAGTTGAATGATTTGTGCTCCTTTTTTATTAGAGATGAATGATTGTGAGCTGTTATGACAACATTGTTCAAAGAATTATTAAATTTCTTAGTGGCTTCACAAGAAATTCTTTTGGGCTTCCAAACAAAAGAGCTTATAGGAGATGCAGTTTCAATAATTTAAGGAAATGGCCAAATCATTTTTATATTTATTTCATATCTAAATGGGCACTTGATGTCTGTAACTTGCACTCTTCTTGATAGTGATTGACTAAAAATGACTTTGTTTAAGCAGGTTAAGTTAATCGAGATACTAGCCCTAATTTGAAGATATGATGCAGGTTAATAAAGTACAAAAGCCCACTAACGGCTAAGGTTATCTTCATGATATGATATAATGGTAAGAAAATCTCAACATATAAAATCCACACTTTATAGCACAACTGGAGAAAACCCAATTAACATATAAACTGATTAAATCATCAATTACGCAGGGCTAATAAGATAACGAGAATATTAAAAGCAAGCACAACTTCAAAAGAAAGGACTTAAGTGTTTTATGTTAACCTAGGTTCTACCCCGGGTCTCAAAATGCTGCATTAGATTAGTTTTTTCTTGGTCAATTCCTCATGTAAAAAGGTCGCTAGGCTTGATCTATTGAGATGTTTGTTGTTTACTCTATAATCCCAGTATAGAAAGTAGCAACAACTATATTATAATTAGTACTCTTATTATTATCAATTGCATTCATTTTATCGAACTATGAAGAATGACAATGACACCAAAATAGTGATAAGAAAGCTAACTATATTGCTATACTGCAAAACATCAAATTACAGTAGTCATACCATCTTCCTTAGAAGAACCACTTAAAAAGTAACTACATTAGGCAAGGAAAATTGAAACTCCTTTAGGAAATGCATTAAGTTGTTGCTTTCTTAGGCTCAATCCATTGAGATGGTTTCATATCTAAATGAAAATTAGGAATTTGTATTTGTCTTTCATTTCAAAAATAGTAGAATAACAATTCCCAACTAATATTTGACCTCAAAATCAAATTTTACCATATATTCAAGTTACATCTTATTTTAGGAAAAATTAAATAAATAATATTTTTTTTATAAGAATAGCGGAGAGAGAAAATTATTTACCAAAATAGAATTTATTTTGGTCACGTAGGTGCGAGTCGATTGCGTAGTTTTTTTATTGGATTTTTTTTATAATTTTGTTATTTTGAAGGACAAAAGGACGAAATTAGTATTGTATACTAATTTTGTCCTTCACAAGGATGAAATCAATTGTGTCCTAATTTCATCCTTGTGAAGGACACAAGGATGAAATTAGGACATTCACAAGGATGAAATCAGTATAATTTTTGTTTTATCATCTCTTCTCTCTCTTCACTCTATGTCTTCTCTTTCTCTCTCTCTCTTATATTTCTCTCTATTCGCTCTCTCTCTCTCTCTCTCTCTCTCTTCACACACACTCTCTCTCCTCTCTCTTTCTGCTATCTCTCTTCTTCACTCTCTCTCTCCTCTTTCTCTCTCTTCTCTTTCTTTGCAGATAGATTTGTATGTTTTATGTAGATGATATGTGATGTTATACAACGGCAGGTGTTGCTTCCAATATTAGGTTATCTAAAAAAAATTTATAAGATTTCGTCCTTTCAAAGGATGAAATCTTATGAATTCCATTCGCCAACTCCTTAAAGCCATAACGTACCCAAGTGCTGATTGTAATGAGAATTTTATCCTTGTGAAGGACGAAATCCTTTTTAAGTGGATTTCGTCCTTTGCAATGATGAAATCCACTTAACCATGATTTCATCCTTAGAATGGACAAAATCCACCATAACTCATTCTTCATTTAGTCAAAAAGGGCAAGTGTGCGTATTTCGTCATTCGGAAAGACGAAATCAACTTAAACATGATTTCACCCTTCCAAAGGATGAAATAATTTTTTTTAAAAAAAAAAGCTACGCAGGTGTTAGTGTTTGGCTGGCGCCTACATGACAAAAAGCAACACCACTTTAGGAATCCCAAAGTGCTTGATTTTGGTAATTATTTTTTCAATATTATTTATATTATTTTCCTTATTGATTTTGTCCTTCGCAAATACATTATATTTTATTTAAAAATTATTATTTTAATATATAATAAATAAGTAAGAAAAAATAATTAAATTTTCCTACTTTCTCCCCTCTCCTCCTTAGAGCTGGAGCTCATGTTCACGCGTATGAGAGAGAGAGGGGGGGCGAGAAAGAGAAAGAAGAGAGGAGAGAGAGTGTGTGAAGAAATAGGCAAGAGAGAGATAGAAGAGAGAGAAAGAGAAGAGAGAGAGAGTGAAGAGAGAGAATAGAGGACACGTCAGTCATTGTACTGACTTCATCTTTGTGCGTACTGATTTCGTCCTTCAAAATAACGAAATTGTAAATTATTAAAAAAAAATGTCACTTAGGCACCAGCGCTCATGGAAGGCCGTATCGATACGGATGAGAGTATCGATGACTATGGATACGGGTACGCGCCGATGATACGCTTAGTACGCGCCGAAAAGAGAGTAAACCCTTTTATAAACATAAAAATATATTATAACTAATAATGTATCATTATAATACTTCTTTTAAAGCATAATAAGACAGTAAAATGTCGTATAAACTGATACATTTATTTTAAAATTAGTTTATTTGGAACCATACACTATTATATTCTCCGTCCCATACAAATTATTGCTCATTCTTTCCCATATTAAGTGCTCTAAAATTAGTTTATTTTAAAAATAAATGAGTCTAAGTTATATGTTTAAATAAATGTATATTTGTGGAGCACTATATATATATATATAAAATAATTACGTAAATTACATGGACCTACCTGTATTCATCTCATAAAACTTTAAAAATATTATTTTTTAATATAAAAAAATATAAAATTTCAAAGAAATTGAATTTGAATTGTATTTTTGTTTTTAAGAAAAATTTTCAAGAAAAAAAAAATTCGAAAAAAAATAATTTTTAAAAAATAAAAAATTATTTTTTAAATACCGTATCGATACGTATCGGCCGTATCGATACGGTATGGCCGATACGTGCCGTTTTTTATGTGGGGGCGTATCACCCCCCGTACCGTACCAGTATTGACCGATACGGAAATGTATCGGCCGATATGCACCCGTACCGACCGATACAACCTTCCATGAGTATCACTTATCATTACTTTAGATTATCCATATGCCTATGATCTCACTGCTCCCATCAATCAGGAGGCTTAACTTCTTCGTAAAGTTGCCAAACACCCCCAAGACAACCTTTTACTAGTGCATTATCCTTGATAGTGCGAATGTCAACTTGATTGTCAATCCTAACCAAAAGGATAGACATACATCTAGATTTATACACTCTTTTTCAGAAGGTTCCTCCAGTGCTATTGCACTCTCTACTCACCCCATTATAGTGTTTTGTATACATGGATTGGAAGTACAATAATTTAGTTGCAGTGACTTTTTTATAATTTGCTCATAAATCAAAAGCTTTACTGATTTTTTTGTACTAAAGGGGCTTTAAGTAGTATTCTCTATTTTTGTTTTGGTACTTCGTATTCTCTACGTTGTTATTCCTATATGATTATTCAAAATCAGTTAGTTAACCTTGAGAGTTTTTTAGCTTATTAGTAAGAAGCTATTACTCCTCAGAAGTCGAACATGCAAGGATTGTGCCCCCAAAAAGTTCACATTAAGACTACAGAGAGGGTAAGGTAAAGATATCTAAGTAGTTATGTAAAGGATCCTAAATTAATAGCTTTATTTGATAAAAAAAAATTATTTTATATTAATAATTTTATTTTGTTAAATTTAAGTGGTTGGATAGTTAAAAAATAGTATCATAAGTTTATCTTTTCTTCTCTTAGATGTGGATTTTACTATTCAAATAAAAATTATTATTTTTCTAAATATACCTATTAATACGGGATGAAGAGAGTATGATTTTAAGAGACTTGGACATGCTAACTAGAGGGGCGTTAGCCTGTGCCTCTCCGTAGGCTAAACCCTCAAGGTTTAACTTTTCCTCTTTGCCCGTGGATGAGAATTCAGGGTATAGTGTGTAGTTACCATATTTATTTTATAATATATTTATAGTTTCCCTATCAACAAATCGGGTCCATAGCTCAGTGGTAGAGCATTTGACTGCAGATCAAGAGGTCACCGGTTCGAACCCGGTTGGGCCCTTCTCCTCTATTTTTCTAATTTTATTTCTCGTTTTCTGGAGGTTGGTGGCATTGTCGTAAATAACTCATAATATTAATATTTCCTCCCTCAGCCAAAGAACTCTCTTCTTGTACATGCTCCTGAATTCTGCTTGCTTATATTGCTCCCAGTTTCTGTTGCAAACCTGTTTGGAATTGCAGAACTGCTGAGCCAAAGAAGCTGTTGATCGTCGGCCGCCCGGACCAGCCATCGACCGCTACCCAACACCGCGGAGCCGGATTGTCTTACGGTTAATGCAAGTGTGATCATTTTGGGTCTCTATCTTAACGAGGTCTTAGGCTCTTAGCTACTACTACTGCGAGCCTGTGATGAACATGTATGCCAAGTATGGGGAATTGGCTTGGATCTTTCAAATATTTTCAAGCAAGATGTGGTGTGTTGGAAGACGATTATGAACGGGTATTTGCAAAACAAAAGGCTAGACTTGGTACTTTAATATCATTGCAAAATGCAGATTGTGGGTGTGAAGCCAAGTTTTGTTACAACATTTGTTATAGAGTAACTTCTAGACAGTTACGTTTTAGAGAAAATTCGTCTCCTCCACTGCGAATTCAAAGAGGCCATCCATCTCATAGGCCTGGGAAGCAAAGGGTGGAAATTTCCGGTGGTTCTTATAATCCCGGTGGAGTTCGATTCGAGTTTGACATGATCTAGCGTGTGTTTGATCCTCTGACTTTCTTCCTCCGGTGCAAGGTAAACACGATTTAACAGCATTAATGGCAATTTAAGCTTGCGCAGATTTATGCATTCTGTGTTTAGGTGCAGTGATACATGGACATTACTTGAAGCTTGGATTTGCGTTTGGATCAGTCCGTGAGAACTCTTTTGACTAATATGTATTCCAAGAGTAATCAAGTGTGTCTAAATAAAAAAAAGTGTGATCAACTAGATTCTGCTTGTCAGACTCTGTGGGTTTTCTAAGGAAAATGTGAATTCATAGAGCTCAATTCATGGGCTTGGCATGGAGGCATGTGTAGAAGCTGCTCTTATGTGTTTCTTCCAAATGTTGCAGAGGTGACTGGAACCCGATGGACTTTGTTTTCTGGAGGTTTTGACATCCTATTGCCACACTGGATTAGTGAAGCAGGGGCAAAGGATGTTCGACTATATGATGAAACCATTTAAGACAACACCGAAGATGGAGCATTATGCTTATGTGGTTGATTAATATGGGAGTGCAGCATTCATCAACAAGGCATTTGATTTCGCATGCAGGTTGAACCTGATATTAATCTGGCTGGTTCCTTCTAGGTGCTTGTAAGAAACATGGAAAATTTGAGGTAGGCCATTGTATAGGAACAGATTGGTAGAGTTGCATCCACCAACAGCAGGAGATTATAAAATTTTGATGAGTTGTTGGCTAAAAAGGGGAATTGGGATGGCATGCAGAAAGTGTGTATAATAATGAAAGAAAGGGAAGTGAAAAGGAATATAAGTCACAGCATTATTGCACTGAAGAGTTGAAGTTGTGACAGACCTTGAGCCAAGCAAGTCTAAAAGGGGAAATACATGGTAGAGCTGCTGTTCGTCAATCGTCATCCCAAAATTGTCTGTCCCGTTGGAAGGTAGCATTGAACTGATGATTTAATCCTTAACAAGTTTCATGCTTTCAGATGAAGTTCAACTTAAAAGTCGGTGAAGGCAGTTCCATCCGTCTCTCATTAAAAGTGACACAAGCAGAATAATATCAGTAAACATGTGTAAAAGAAACAAATAACCAAAAGTAGTAGTAAATAATTTATTACTTATTCCTCACTAGTCAAAATAATATGGACAAGAAATAGACCTACAAAGAATTTGAGTAATGAAGGACTGATTTGGGCAATGCCCGACTGATACATGTTCTTTATGGGGCTCGGCTTTTGGGAACAGAAGCTAAAACTAGTTTTGTTATTGATTTTGCGGCAGATGGATGTATAGTTTGTTTGTACAAGTTTTGGGTATCAATCTAAACTCGACCTATGGGCGAAAATGGTGGATCCAGTGGGAAAGGTGGTGGAATTTCTTCCACCCTCTTCATGTTTTTCTTCTTCTCTTCCTCTGATACAGCTTCAATAAATAATCTCAGTTCCTCCTCTAGAAGTATGTTAAGCGAACTGCATTTCTGCTGCTTGTTTTTCTCCTTCCGTATTGCTACAGAAATTTCTTCACTGTGTAATAGAGCCACACAAATGGAGAAGGCCTGGAGCGAAGATAACTGGGCGTGAAAGTCAACAGCATATTGTGATTCATCAACCACCTTTATGGTTAGTGCAGGAATCTTCTCTTTAGAACCCTGAAAGAAACAGAGACAAGCAGTCACTTGTGTAATACTTTTAAGCAAGTGAACGCAGGCACTCTACACAAAAAACTGCTCATGTCCATGAGAACGTTTCCTTTATAAACTACATGTATACATAAAAGCAGACCTACTGTCTAAATTTGATAGTATTAGTAAAAAACAATCAAATAGCATCATCTCCAATAATACGGCTGAAATTGAAAGACCTCTAATTCTGGTTAGGCAAAGAAACAAACCTGAATAAAAAGTTCCATTTGTCTTTGTTTCTGAAAATCAGTATCTTCTTTTAGAATTTTAGAGGAGGTTCGATCCAAAACCACAATTGGACAATTCATGTCCCATCCACCACAATCGCAGCGTCCACCAGATCTCCATCGGTCAAGCAACGGTGAGGGACTACCTTCTTTTGAAGTTGGTAACCCATGCAGCCCATTTGGAGTTATAACCTTGACATTGGAAAGATTCCCTGGATCAGTAGAAGAATCAGATGATGTGTTCGGATACTCTTCCTCACCAACTTCATCCTGGATCTTGTTTGTGAAGCACTTCTGGACTTCCGTTGGTACCTGAATCATTATTGCCGCAAGCTCAAGGTGACTATGAATATCCATAGGGAGCCATAATTGAGGAGATGCATCTGTGTCAGAATGAGAACCCAATGACTCTTGAGAGGAAAAACTCTTTCCTTGTTGGGCAGTATCATAGAGTGTGTACTCTAACATTGTTGAACTTTCCATTGCTCTTCCATTTCTTATCTCGGAGCATAAATAACAGGACACCTGCATCTGACCGAGCATTTTGGTTTGTTTGTGTCTATCCTTGGACCCCCATACACCACTCTCAATTACCTTTCTATTGTTAAGAGAGTGGAATGTATAGACCCAATTGAAGGCTTTGTCTGTCCTCCAAGTTTTGGCGGAAAGGACATCTTCTGGCTCTTTCAAAACAAACTTGAAATGTGGAACTCCATTTTTATGTTCTAATTTAAGAAGGCCATGAAGATGAACTGCCGAAGAGTGCATGAGAGTATTGGAATCTTTCTTAACCAAAGACCCATCAGATTCAGTTTCAAGAGGTGTCCTCGAGAAATCTTGTAATAAAGATTTGCGGAGTGTTTGGTTCCTCCAGAATTTTGGGGAAGAACTAGGCGTGAGAGCCTCACCATCATCAGTTCCTGAGACTGGCATGGTTCTCTGTGATTTGGATTTCCTGATAGGGTCTAGTATTTTCCTAAATGAGCTAAATAGAGCTTTTGCATTTGATTTAGAGTTCAATCGATTGGACAAAAATTGACTTGGTGAACTGGGCATTCTGACTTTTTCTGATAAGGACTTGGGCAATTTTGAGATCATCCCCCTTCCTTGAGAATTACCATCATCTACCAAAACATGCGGCTGGTCACATTCAAATCTTTGGTTCTCCACTAAGTCTACTACCACAGGTTCAGAAATTGTTTCAGCAAGTTGTCCATGTCTTTGTCTCTCGGAATCTAAATCGAAATCCATAAACTCATTTGATAATGAGTAATCTCCAATGACTAAACTGTGGCTTTTACTACGATCATTGATGCATTGGACTGAGAGATCCGAGCATCTGGTTGATGTTTGCTGTGTGTCATTGGGAGGAGCAGATGCAGAATTCAGCTCTAGATCCAATGAGATTAACTCTTGTTCTTTATGATGGACAGGTGGGATCCTCTGATTTCTGGTTGGGCGAGATAGAGAGTCAATAATGGAATATGATAAGGAAATGTCACTATGGCGTGATGATATCCTTTTCTTCTCCTCAAGAATTCCCATCTTTTGCATTTTTATCACAGTATTTGAACTTTGATATATGGAACCTCTCTTTAGCTCCTCTGTATTGTTGATTTCAGCAAGTTCAGAATGAAAATTCTTACTGGAGGGTCTCGAGGAGTTACCAAGGTCCAAATCTATGAAATCATTGATAACTTCTTTCGAATGGTAGCTTTGGCAACTGAATTTCCCTTTTTCTTCTATATCTTTAAGTTTGGTAAAACTATGGTTCTGTTTGTCTCTGTGACCACCTTTGCGATCTTCAGCTGCTTCTTGCCCCATTGGTGAAAATCTTCATGTAATAAAATTGAAGGCATAAAGACATTGATTAGATAAAAAACACCATTACACCTAATGCAAACACAAAAGCTCAAGCATGCTTCAAAATTTTCTCTCAATAATGTAGATGGCACTTCGTGGGATTGCAAATATTTATAATAGACAAAGATAAAACCTTGAATACCATGGGGAAGAATTATACAACTACATGACAGTGACACATTCGCCAATATAATAGATATCATTGAAGCCAAAAGTAGTCAATCAGATCTGAGACCAGTTGAGAAGAGGTGATATCATTCAAAATATATAATTACTTGTATGAAAATTTAACGGCTTAGAAGGGACATAAATGAGAAGCGTCAAGTAAAAAATCAAAGATGAAATAAAGAAGTGAGGAAATTATTAGAATGTTGCAGCTAAAATGAGCCCAATAATATAGATGTGTTCAGAACATTAGAAAGTAAAAATAAAAAATAACCTCTTTTAAAATTAGACTAGATTAAAATTTCAAAATGAGAACAAAGTGGCAATTAAATTGAAAAGAATGCAAAGCAACAATTACCTAATTGTCTCCAAATAGCTCAAAATTTAACGAAAAAACTGAAAACATCTCCAAGATCCAAAAAACAGAACAAAATGGCCAGTCCACAAATTTCTTTGCAGATAATCTAGTCCCCCAAGAAAAAAGTAACCATCTCAAGCTTCCAATCAGTTATCGTAGAACTGATTTGAGATCGGAATTGAAATGGCAACCCATCAAATCGCGTTAAAGCAAAGCGAAGAAGAAGAAGCAAATATCCAGTTTTACTCTGATCACAGATTTCAGGCCGACAGCACCCACAAAGACACGACCACTCAATCCATTCACATTCCGAACGAGCACAACACCCGAACGTAATTCATTCCAGCAGACCCAAAGGAAGAGATAACACAAAAAGGAGCCATTTTTCTTTAATCAAGACGCTCAAATGCCAAAGATCATCAAAACCCATATTCACTTTAATGAATCAAGAAGACCCACCAAATCAGAAGAAACAGACACAAAAGAAACACCGCACTAGCAGATCCAAACAAAAAGCACAGAACTCAGATCTCACATTTGTCATGAACCAATCACCATCTGAACTCAACACCAAAAACCCACCTGGAAAACACCGATCCAAACGCCCAACAACGCGCAAATCTAAATCGTCCTTTACCATTCAAAGGAAAAATCAGAATCACAGCCAAACACCCAGCTCCATCTTTACGTACAGATACATGTAACACTTACTACAGACTGAAGTTTACGGAGCAGACAGACAGACAGAGAGGGGGAGGGAGTACCTCACAGTGAGATGGGGACTGAGAGCTGGAGGGAAGTGGGAGTGGGCGACAGGAAGCTGTCGGCGTCTGGTTGCCTTGTCGTCATCTTTTGATTCCCCGGTTCAGGCATTGGGAGTCGCCATTTTTGCCTCAGCCATATTTCACCGTAAATTGCTTGTGACAGCAATAACAGACTTCCCTTCACGAACAAACTTTCCTAATTATGTTCCATGTATGAAAGTACACAACTACCCCTTGGATGCTGCTGGGGCCTTGTTGGAAACCTAGTATCTCGCTTTATTGGGAGAATGAGGATCTTGATTGGGACAACAAATAATTGTCCAGATTTGTGTCCGGTCCAAATATCATGTATATTTGATGATTAGTGCAAAGAAATTTATGATTGCAAAAGATTTATATATGATGAGTAGTTCAACTCTCCAACCTCTAGTTCCTAAAAACCTAATTACGACGAGTTAACAAGATCAAGACATCAATAAACGGGTCTCAAAAACTCGGACAGGGGACCCAAGGATCCATTTAACCTTTGAGCCAAAATTTAAAAAAGAAAACTTGTAAGGGCAATTTGGTCAGTTCAAAATAATATTTCATTCACCAATCATAAATTCGGTCCACCAGAGGGAGCTGCCAATTAAGAGACTTCACATTCACGCGTGCCCCGGCCCAGGAACATAATAATCACATTGAGATTGATTGAGCCAAGTCCAATTTGTAGGTCTCAATTGCAATTTCTCGTGGGGCCTACAGACCGCGCGAGTCCCTCCAAAAATCCGCTGGGCCCAGCCAAGTTTCAGTACACTTTGGCGGGCCCCACTCGTAGACTTCGTATCATATTCGTAATTATTGCAAAACCATGCCGCAACCGTGCCATCATTTTGGGGTATTTTCGTCATTTTCTTTTCGTATAAAATCCGGATAATATCAATAAATGCCTGCCGGGGTCGTACGAGATTTATGCGACCGGGACATTGTCACTTGCGATTTATGACACGGCACGTGCAATGAGGCAATGACCCCTAATTTTTTTAGTCATATATAAATATTATTTTTTTTATTTATTAATTTTTAAGTCTTATTTATATAAGTTCGGATTCATTTACACTTAAGTTCTATGGGCCGTTAAATTTGTATCTGATAATTTACAATATTTATGGGTTGGTCCTCGAATATAAATTCGACGGCCTATAGAGCTCGAGCTCACATAGGCATATATAAGCTCGAGTTTATATAAACTTTTGGTAAAAAATTTATTTTATATTAATTATTTATATTATTTAATATAAATAATTAAATACTTAAAAAATATTTTATTTAATAATTATTTTTTTAATGTAATTATTAATATGTGATAAAGAAAGTACTCCCTTATTCTTATATTACTGGTTGGTTAAAAAATTAAAATAAATAAATATAGTTTATTTTAATTTATACAATTGATCAATATGCACATTTTGCACGAACAACGTGAATTTGGGTTCTAAGGTCCGCGAGATAGAATAGGGGCTTGTCAGCTGTGTAATAAAAGAATCGTTATCATCTTCAGTTTGGTGGACCCCAGCAGGGGGGCCTACCCAAACCAATGGAAGAAGACTTCTGTGGATTGGGACCCACAAAACTCTAATAAAGGGTCCCACTTTTTAATATATGTGGAAAAAGAACGTCTACAATTAAGAGTATAAATTTTAGGGGACGCTAGTAGAAAAAAGTGGGGCCCACTTCACTAAACGGGCCCCATTAAGAAGAGTGAGGTCCGATTATGTCTAGGCGGGTGAGCCCTGACAACTGGAAGTCGTCAGCCGGATCCTCGGAGCTCGGACTCGGAAGGTAAATCTTGACCCCAAATTATCGGTCAAAGAGATGGATCTCGCGAGATATTTGACTGAAGATTCCGCCCTCGGGATACGTGCCGGCGAACTTCGCGCGTGGATCCGAGTTTCGAGTTTTTAAACGGTCAGGACCCCGGGACGCGGAGCGGGTCGCGGTTCGAGCAACCTGACCCGGCCGATCGAACTCGGAGCCACCTCTACGAAGTACAGACCGGACTTGGTTCATTGAGCTGATGAGTGAAATTCACACCCCCGAGTCCACACATCAAAAATTCATGCTTACGTTTTAATTAGATAAACATGTTGGGTTTACTTATTTTGCCCAATTAGCACTCACATGTGAGTGCTCTCACAATAACCCAACGTGCTATGAACTCTCTCCGAGGAGTTTTTATGGCACGTTGGGCTGTTGTGACTTGTAAGAGCACTCACATGTGAGCTCCACGATGAATTGAAAGGTAAAAATAGATTCTAAATTTTAACTTGTTTTATTGTACCCTGATTTTTTTAAATTACTTTAAAAGTCGAAGTGTCGCTAATTCATAATAATAAAATATAAGTCAAGATCAACCATGTATAAAATAGTAATTATTTATTAATTTACATAATTACAAAAATTTTATAAAATAAAGTTTACCACGCCTTAGCTAAATCAAAGTCGCGCAATATACATAATTAGTACATAATAAAAAGGCTTGACAAAATAAATCCAAGCATTGATCTTTTACAGTTCTACAAATAATCTTCATTGACATCAACTTCTTTGTTTGGAACTACAACGTCTAAGTGTGGGTGAATATAATTATACTTAGTGGATAGAGTTAATTCTATTAGCATGCTAAAACATAAAGCATAAACAAATATGGATAAAATATTTTTTTAATAATTTATATTCAAAAGTCGATTTAAAATAATATTACCAACCAACATAATCCAACGCAGGCTTAGGAGCAGCAGGCAGAGCCTTTGTCTAGTTCCCAGGCTTAGGAGCAGCAGACAGAACCTCCCCTCGCGTTAGGACAAGATCTGTTTTTGGGCTCGAAAGTGGCGAACATAGTCTCCTCTTACGTCAGGATGATTCCTCCTTCCAACTCGAAAGCAGTTGATTAAGCCTCCCATTGCACTAGGGTAAATTCTTCCTCCCGGCTCGAAAGTGGCAGATGGAGTCTCCCCTTACCCTGAGTCATTTCCTCCTTTAGAGTAGCTAATTCGAAAAATGAACCTTTCTATGACATAGAGGGCCCTCAAATTAGATAGGAATGATTTTTAAATGGAAGAAATCAGACGAGAAACGGCTTAGAAACAGGGTTTAGAAGTTTAATAGTGAGCAAAGATCAGAAGAGGAGAAGAATGATTGAATGCAAAGCTTCCTACCCCTCCCCTTATATTGAAAAATGGGACCGTTGGATGAGTTTCAATGGCTAAAAACTGTCATGCGTCATCACTAACGTATGCTAGCATGTGCATCAGTGATGATGCACAAGAGAAAGGCCTGCCATGGCCTTCCCAACGGCAGGCCATGATGGCCCATGACTTACAACCAGTGCAGTTGCAAGGGCAATGCGACGGAATTTTTTTTTTATAATTTTGTTTTTAAATTGAAATGAGATTTAAAATTTAAAAGAGGCATAACTCCTTACCCCAAATTCGAAATCACACGTTCTTAGTATCATTGAACTCGTATACGAGCCCTTCGAAACAAGACTATACAAGGATATGTTTCTCACTAATATAAAAGCAGGCCCCGCCCACAACATACTTCTCGAGGCCATAGCCTACTATCCTGGTATTTGTTTGATGCGTTCTTAGGCTCGATAAATTCATCTCTCCGAACCCTATCAAATATCTTACGGCTCCTTCAAACAAATTATTCTCAAAACAGTCCAATTTTAAGAAAAAACGGCTATTGACTCAAAAAAATTCTTGACCAACTCGATTACTTAGCTTTCTAAGTTAAATTCCACAATGACTCAAAATTAACATGACTACGTGATCAATTCAATTGGCTCCCTAGAATCCATTAAATCCCTATGTTAAACTTTAAAAATTTATCAACCTCTATTATCTAACGTATACAAAAATTTTTTTGCTATACATATCTATATAAAAATATTCATAATGCAACAAAATGAAGGAAAAAACCCAAGCTTCCCGACAAAACAAAACAAAATGATAATATGGAGTTATGATTATAATATTACTCTTAACTAAATATAATTACATACTATTACTTTCTTATTTTTACTTGTTAAATAATAGTTTAATAAATACATGTTTCTATTTTTTACACATAATAAAATCATATATTTTTTAAAATTTTTACTTTATCAAAATTTAGATTTTTTTGTATATTATACTCCATCTATTCTACATTAATAGCTCTATTTATTTTTTTAAAATAAACTAAAATTAATTCATTTTAGAAAACCACATAGAACTACTACTAATGCAAGATGAAGGGAGTATTTTAAAATTTAATAATATGACATACTTTTACTCCATTAAGATACCAAGGTGACTTAGCTAAAACAAATTTGGAGCCTTGAGTTCTCGTGTCAGTTCTAAAACATTGATAAAAAATACAATATAATAAAATTTATTTTTTTCACTTACAAAACTTTTCATGTCTATAATAATCATAATCTATATTAGAGTTTTCTCTCATTGTATTAGATTTTCCCAAAATGAAGGGCTCACCTACAAGGCTCACACAGCATATACACTTTGTAAATCTACATATCATTATGCAGTAATCTCATGCACATACAAGGCCCACACATTATTTGTTCTAGGTAAATTAAGATATAATCATATGTATATGTGGAACAAAGTGGAGGTTGGTTAGAACTCAGGACCCTGGTTCCTTAGGTGTGGTCCTCGCCATCCCACCAACACCACATTCTCCCAATTATAATATATGAATTTTTGGATTCTTAAAAAATTTAAATGAAAAAATAAAAAGTTAACATGAACCCTAGCTATACAGGGGAATACTCTCCTCTAACAATGAGCTCAGCATAAGAAACGCCTAAGAGATCTTTATCTATGAGATCAATCTACGTACATTTTTTATGTTGAGCATGTTGCTAGCCGGACGGAGCCCACCGACCACTGCTGGTGATGCCACAACACGAGACAGAGAGAGGGAAGAGAGATCTAGGGGAGATGCGGAGGAGGGCGGAACGGTCGTGGGGACCGGGGCTGTGGCCCCTTGTTGTAGCACCGCCGAGGCGGAGCCGGTGGATGCGGACCTATGGCTTCCGGTGGCTAGGGATAGAGAAGCCCAGGGGGGTGCACTGTCTAGACGTTTTTGGATTGGTCTCAGCTGAGCCCGAGCCTTGCTGTTTTTTTTCTCTCACTTATCTCTTCTCTTGTTATTTCCTTTTCTTTCTCTCTTTTTCGTGCCACAAGCGTGTGTCCAGGCCCATGGCCTACTACTGAACCCCACACCTGACTCTATTGGTATGAATACTGAGGTCAAATATGCTAAAGCGTTACAATTTCCATTTGAAAATAATTAGAAAGATAACAAAAAAATTACAAAAAATCGTAGAAAAATTAAAGACACTACATATGTCTCCATTTTTTTTTAATGAGCATTGAACCCTTTATTCTATCTCATTATTTGATTCTGGAATACCACTACTTTGTATAATAGAGGCCATCAATGATGTAAATGACGACAATTCCCTCACAAAAAGATTCATTCCTTCACTATCGATTGCTATTTGAAAATGCACAAAAGAATTATTAAACTTCGTTTTAGTATAAAAAAAGTGGAGTAAGAATAGCATCTTCCTTTATAAACAAAGTGCATGATGTGTGACATTTTTAAACAAAGTGGTGCACGCCAAAGCTAAAATTCAATTTGCCTAAACTAGGCTACTATGTCACAAAATTTTTCATCAACTAGACATATGGCAGTTGAACTGTCCAATAAGAGCAGTACATTACCAATCAAGTGTCTCAAACCTCATCAAAAAATTAAGACTACAAAATCTAATCGTATTCACCACAAATTATACAATAATATTCCATGCAATAGGCAATAGCAACTACACACAACCTTCTTAACGACCAGCATATGTAGCTTCAATTTCATTTTGGAAACCTGACAACTGATAGAAACAAAAGCACCAAAAAAAGTATATGTGGCTTCCTCTACGTTTACTCTCATCTTGTCAAGTAAATCCATCTAATAGCAATATAGAACCCAATTCAAGAAGTTAAAAAAACAAAATCAGAAATCACTAGGTGATCACCACTCAGCACTAGTGAATAGCTTGATGTTGAAATGCAGTCCAATAAGAGAGAACACAAAACATTTCAAATCCTGCAAAAGCTAAAAATTAAGCCAAGGAAGTTAGCATCACTTGTGACTTCATAGTTAAACTATGTTCTTTTCGAAATTTGGGTGGAACGTGGAATATTGTCAGGCACATGTAAAGATAATGAAGTTTCTAATTTGAGCCATGGGTCCAAATTAATGGGTCGGTCCGGGTTTTGCTATCTACAATGTGCAATAAACACCTATACTAAGCCCATGAGATTGGCGGGAGAGGAAAATAGTTGCTTAAGTATGTGCACAAGTGATTACTTTTTTTATAAAAGTAATAGTTGATGCCCATTCTACTAAACACAAGCCAAATTAGCAGGTCGGTCCACATTTTTTAACCCATGGTTGGTAACATGCTCAACCCTAGCTATCCCTAGCCATTTTAATATAATATTATAAAAAATCTTTAAAAAATTCTAATATAAATATATGCTTTGAAATTAAAATAATTATTTGGTAAAAGTTTCTATGAGCCTAAGCTCATGCTTGTTTGCGTGAGCCTAGAAGTCAAAATCGTCATATCAATATTTAATGGCACAAGGCAAAAACTAATCTGCTCTTGAGTTATACATGTCATCATAGTGAAATTCGAAAATGCACAGTGTCTAGTCTCACACAATCGCTCGTGAGCAGAGGCTCATATAAACGAGACTCTAAAATATAATATCAATGTCTAGTCTTAATATAAATTAATTTATATATATATATATATATATATATAATAACATAAGAAAATCGTACTATATATGTATATATCATACATTATTAATATAAAATTTTAATTCTTTTTAAACGTATTTATAACTATGATTGATCTCTGGGTTGGCATAAGTCCTATGGGCATGGAAAGCCGTTTTGACTGAAAACATAATAAAAATTACAATTATATTAGAATTTATATATGCATGGGGTGCTTATAAACATTTTTTAGGTAAAAATTACATATATTAGAATTTATATAATAAACATAACATTTAATAAAATAATATGCCATAAAATTAACTATTTTTTTCACATCATGAAAACATGAAATTATCTTACATGTTATTCAATTTGTTCAATATTATTTTTTATTTTTTTAATGTTGGTGTGATTCTCTAAATTAAAATAATTTTATATAGAAAAATGTATTTGGGCTGTAAATGGGATTCGATCCCAATTCAAATGTAAAGTTCAACTCTTGTACTATATTTTTGACGAGCTTAAGTCAAGTTTCAAGTTCCTTAGCAAAGTGAGCCCAAGCCAAGAGTGTAGTGTTCGATTGAGCTTGAGCTGATTTTTGAGAAATCAAGTTTAAGTAAAAAAACCCAAAACTGATCAATTTGACTTTGCTCATTAGCACCCTTACTTATGACACTCTTTTTTAAGTATCTATTTACTTAAATTTAACATAATTAAGCTATTAATATGGAACAAACTTTTGCTCAAATTTTTTTGCTATTTTAATATGGACCAAATACCTATTTAAAATTTTAAATTATTGGGAAAATTAAATAAATAATATTAAAAAAAATATATTTACCATTTTAAACCACTTTGGGAAATAATTCCCAAAGTGGTGTTCGTTTTTACCACGCAGGCACTAGCCAAGCGGCTGGCGCTTGCGCGGCTTTTTTTTTTTTAGTGATTTCGTCCTTTAGAAGGACGAAATCAGGTAAGCTGATTTCGTCCTTCTAAAGGACGAAATCGGGTCAAGTTTTTTCTAAAGGATGAAATCACCACACTTAGCCGATTCGCCCCGCGCCCCAGTACAGAAAGCCAATTTCGTCCGTTTAAAGGACGAAGTCGCGCCCCTTTCACAACCCACCCGCGCTCCTTTCCGCATTTTCTCTGTCTTGACAGTTCGCTCCGCCGCCGCGACGATTTTTTTCGCTCCGCCGCGATCTCGTCCGCCTTGCTTGATTTGAATCCGCCCAGCCTTCATTGAGCCAGCCCGAGCCTTGATTTTGTCAGCTCTTCCTTGTTTGAGTTCTACTTTGAGTGCCGCCCTGTTACCAAGCCGATTTAGGTATGTTTGTTTTGCCCTATTTTAAATATAAAAATTTGATACATTTAATCTAGTTAAGAAATTTTGTAATATGATTTAATTGTTAGATTTTAGTGATTTTCTTGTGTTATGTTAGTTTTTAAAAATATTTTTTTATGCTTAAAGTTTAAATTGTTAGGAAGTTTTGTGCTATGTTAACGTTTTTGATTTATTCAAACTTATGGCTTACGGAGTTATTAACTTGATCTATTTCTATTTTGGTTGATTCCTCGTTATGTAAGGTTGAAAAGTCCTATTCAAAGGCCTGCCTACTGTGATCATGTCTTTGCTTGATTTAAGATCATAACATAGTTTGGGATGCATGGCTTCATCTCTTTAAATACATTAATCACTTCTGTGAGTTTAACATGCCTCAGACGCCAACAGAGTGCAGTATTGTATTTTCTGCATGTTTATGATTCTCAATGATATCGATTATCTATGTATATTTCATTCATACTAAATATATATTCTAGCATGATCATTAAATTGTTTTCATTCACAACTTAAGACTACGAATTAATTTTCATCTTTGTTGTGTTTGTTGGATCTCAAGTTTGGGTTTTATAGTCTGAAGTGCATAAGCATGATGCACAAGGAAAATTCATAAATTGTTTTTGAGTTTTCGTGACTCTTCATCTGACTAAATCACTGTACATATTTTTAGTTATCCCACAAACACCTCGTTGGTTTATATTTTCTTATATATTTTTAGTAGTTCACATAGAAGCTCGTTCATTGGAAATTTTGTTAGTTAATCTAATTTTAGCCTCTTAGTTTTGAGATAATTACTTAATTTAATATGAATTTAATATATTGTTTATGAATCAAGTGAATAGAGATGGCTGAAGAAATGGTTAGATTTTTACTTAACTATGACGGACGCACAGAAGGATTATTAATTAAGACACCGTCTACATATGATGAATTTGAGATGCAAGTAGCTAGCAAGACTGGGTGGGATCGAAGAAGATGAAAAATCACTATAAAATGTGCTATTCCAACATATGGATTGAATTCGAGACAAGTATGTATAAATGATGATGCATCAATGAGTTTTATGTTTGACCTCTCGCGTCACATAATTTGTTATGACTTATTTCTTGAAAAAGAGGCCCGAGTGCCTAGTGAAAGGCGAAGTAGTTCACATAGAAGCTCGCATAGGAGCTCTCATAGTAGCTCACACAGGAGCTCGGATAGAAATGTGAACAATGAAAGGCATATGCAAAAGACGGTAGACGATGAAGAAGAAGAAAATTTATCTATGATAGTAGCTTCAAATGAACGTCATAGGTCGTCTACCCCTATCTACTATGGAAGCGGACCTAATTGGAGCTAAGGGTTATTAAGTTGTGAAGACGTTTTGAATCTTTTATATTATCAATGAAATATGTTTAGCTAAAATTTGAATTTTGTGTGTACCATGGAAGGTTCACAACGCATGCACACGAGCCATCTAGTTTTCAAATGTCTCAAGGCGGTGCATTGTATGGAACTCAAAGTTCGATGGGCATTCATTACCCCTACTCATATGTTGGTCATACCGATGTTGGACCATCCGATCAAAGGTGAAATTTATATTCATAAATGAATGTAACATTTTTAGGTATATGAAATATAATACATAAGCGATGTTCATATGTAGGGGGGCATATGTCCATGATGAAGATATTGATGAAACTGAGGCCAACGAAGGTGAAGATAATATTGGCGAAGGAAGTGGAGAAGATTCAGACATGAACGAAGAAGAGGTTAGAGGTGAAGAAAGCGCTCAATAGATGGTTGACGGTGAGGGGGATGATGCGGTAGATAATGCTATTGCCGCAAATAATATGAATGTGGAAGAGTCATCATATTATGAAGTGGAGCCACTATATGCACACATCACAGATGAAGAGATAGATGCGTCCGTTAATTCTGCCATGGATATGGACCAACATAACGAAGACGGGTTATATGTTGGCTGCATCTTTGAGAATAAAGAAGCGTTCGTTACAACCTTGTAGGAGTTTTCTATTCAAAATCATGTCGAATACAAGGTTGTACGAACAAATTTGTCAGAGTATACAGTGAAGTGCATTGATAGTACTTGCCCTTGGAGAGTTCATGGCTCCATAAAAAGGGGTGGAGGGTACTTTAAATTGAAGACGTATAAAGGTGATCACACATGTCGGAATGCCCAGCTTAGCACATATCATAGGCAGTGCAGTGCCTCCTTTATTTCGAAGGTCATAATGCCGACTATCCAAGCCAAATTAACTCTCACACCAGGTGATATTATTCAAAGAATGAAGGAGAAGTATCATGTTGACATATCTTATAAGAAAGCATGGACAACAAGGAATATGGCGATCAAGGCTATTTATGGGGATTGGGTAGAATCATACAAATTGTTGCCAATGTACCTAAGGGCAGTGCAAGAAGCGAATCCTGACACCTACTACCGCTTAGAGGATGATGAAGTACGTCATGCAGATGGTGGCATGTGTAGGAGATTTAAGCGATTGTTTTGGGCATTTGGGCCGTCTATAGTGGGGTTTCGACATTGTCTCCCTATGATTGGTATTGATGCTACTCACTTGTATGGCAGATATCCTGGTGCTCTTATGGCTGCAACGGCTATAGATGGAAACAATGGGTTATTTCCTCTAGCATTCGGTCTTGTCGGGAAGGAAGATGGAGACAATTGGAAATGGTTTTTAATGGAACTAAGGGATCATGTACTAATGGGCATGACGGACATCGTCATTATTTCAGATCGACATAAGGGGCTTCAGAAGGTCGTGCCTGAGGTTCTTCCCTAGCCAATGTACCGCCATCGTTATTGCATCCGTCATATAAAAGCCAATTTTAAGAAGGAGTTCAAAAATGATACACTAACGGACTTGATTGGGGCAGCAGCTTGTGCACTTGCAGTAGAAAAGTTTGATGCTAAAATGGACTTAATTGGTCAAGAGAGTCCTAGGGCAAAACATCTCCTCTTAGGAGGAGAATTTCATCCTGCCCAGTGGTCCCTTGCACACGGGGGTTTTAGGATGTTTGGCATGACGACTACAAATATGGCCGAAAGTTTAAATAGCGTCTTGAAGGGGGCACAAGGATTACCCATGCAGGCTTTAGTGTCAGCTATTTTTTATCGGGTCATAAAATTTTTTGTTAAACGATCGTCTACCGCATCTGCGATGGCCACACCGTATACTCCTAAAGTGGAAGCGATAATGAGAGAACAAACAAGAAAAATTGGGGAGTATATAGTTAATTAGATTAACAGCAGTCAGTACAAAGTGACGTCTATTCATGGCCGAAAGGTTATGGTAAATGCGAGAATGCATACTTGTACATGCAACATCCCTCAGGTTTATGGTTATCCTTACACTCACCTTATCGCCGTGTGGGCAAAGCGGCGGGAGCCGATACAGGCATTATTGTTTTACACATCGTCCACTTATAAAAATGTGTACGCAACAGAATTTTCTTCTCCTCGAGGTCAGGAATATTGGGAGAGGGATATACCTTTTGTGTTATACCCTCCGATAGCAACAAGGCAACCCGGTCACCCACGGTCAGTTCGCATTAGGAATACAATGGACCGTAGAACTATGGAGAGAGATGGTAGAGGGGGATATAAATGCGAGAGGTGTAAACAAAGTGGGCACAATAGTAAATCATGTCAAAATCCTCCTGTTGATTGGTAAAGATATAATTAATCTACTTATTTACTCTTTATTTTAGGTATGAGCATATGTTCTTATTGAATAATGATATATCTTAATTCTCTGTCTGTAGATCATATGGATCATGCAGATCGATCTTACGGGCCAGGCCCGATCGATGATTTTGTACTTTCACAGCAGGAGATACATAGGTCGGCAGCTATTTGGAGAGGAGAGGTATGATAACTATTTTTTAAAAAAAATTGTTTTTTTAGCCGATATAGTATGATGGGTTATAAATTATAAATTTATTATAGGACCTTGGGTGCCTTGAGTGCACCGAACACTTTACGTATCTCCGCCATTGGCTAGTGGACGATCGTGTGCTGCCCTATATTGAGTGAGCGGGATTTGGGCATTTTATTCATCTTAGATACGTCCGTCTCAATCGGCCTTTATTGACGGCTCTTGTTGAGAGATGGAGGAGGGAGACGCAGATGTTCCATTTGCCCTATGGAGAGATGTCCATCACTCTCATGGATGTGGCAGTTCTATTAGGACTTTGTATCGATGGTCATGCGGTGACGGGCACGACAGGAGGAGCTCATGGTGATATTTTAGTTAGACTCTTTGGTAGAGCTCCTCCTGCTACATTTATGCGTGGTAGTCGAGTGAGCCTTCGATGGCTCTTACAGGAGTTTTGAGAGCTCCCAGCCAATGCTACGGATATAGTTATCGAGCAGCATGCACGAGTCTATCTTTTACATCTACTAGGAGCGACAATATTTGCTGATACGATGAGTAGCCATGTACATGTGGCCTATCTCTCCCTCCTCGAGGATTTTGACAAGGCGGGTGAGTTTTCATGGGCCAATGCCACTCTTGCTTTTTTATACCGAGAGTTAGGGAAAGCATGTCAGGTCATGACTTCGGGGATTGCAGGTTGTCTGACTGTAACACCTCATTTTTCTAATTAAGTTTAGCCTATGAGTTTAAAGGTAATTAGATAACCATTAATAAGTTTTGGAAGGTTTCGTAGGTTAAAACCTTCGTATATGAGTATAGCTCAAAGAAACGAGCATAATGATTCGAAGAACGCGTGAAACGGAGGTCGGGACCGGAAGTTACGACCTCGACGAGTGTGTAATTTAGGAGGGACCCACTTGGTAAGAGCACGATTTATTACTTTAAGTGGGTTAGTATCGAAGGGCTCGTCGATACAAGTCCAACGGTACCAAGGACGCGCAAATCCGATTTCGGGGTAGATATGTGCGTTTGAAGTATATATGTATTTAAAAAATAAAAAAATGGAAAATGGGTGAGCCGGCATGCGGCACGTGACTGGCTCACGCCGCAGCATGAGCTGGCACGGCGTGGCACGACACGTGCCCGCATTACCGCTGGTGTTGCGGTCTCGCGCGAGCCGCGGTTCCACGCGGGCCGCGGTTCCGCGCGCGGTCGCGACCCGTGTAATGCGCGGGCGCGAGCCGTGTGCATTTTACGCGGGTGCCACCGCCGAAACAGTGGCGCCGCCGGTTTTGGCGGCGAGGCACCGCAGTTTTGGCGGCTCGGGGACCTATTTATACCCCATTTCGTTCCTTTTTTTGAAGGAGATCTTCTCTCCCCCCGTTTCTGACCGTTTTGAGGCCGATTAAGGCCGTTCAAGACCCGTTTCCTACTAAATCAAGCGTGCTCTACACAATGGAGGGGTCCTTTCTTCGAGTTGGAGTCTGTATAAGGAGAAAAATGCCCCAAGACAAGGAGAGGTTCTGCCCGTTATCCTTGAGCGCCGACAAACTACTTTCTCCCCGTTTCCTAACTCCGGTTTAGTCCATCCAAGAAGCGTTCTTGACTAAATCGAGTATGTTCTACGCGATGGAGAGGTTCGTTCTTTGAGTCGGCAATTGTATAAGGAGGAAATGCCCCGAGACAAGGAGAGGCTCCGCCTGTTATCCTCGAGCACCGAACAAGAAATAGGGGCCCGGAGCAAGACAAGGTTCTGTCCAAAGTTGCCGGGCTACATCAAAAGAAGTAATCCAGAGTAAGGGAGGTTCTGTCCACCTTTCATGGGCGCAGAAAACAAGAAGAGTCTCCGGCAAGGAGAACATTTATACGTAGTTTTTCGGTACAAGACGAGGAACATATGGAGGCTAGAGGAAGCTCCATCTACTATCTTTGGATCTAAAGGGGAGGATACTCATATGAGCAACTCCGAATACCGCTACCTTACGAGACATGAGGGCAGTAAGCTTTTCTGATCTCCCGTTTTAATTATAGAACGATGTATTTATATGCCATGATGTGTGCTATGCCATAATGTGTATTGTCTCGCTCTAGGGTAGAGCGAGATGTGTGATGTGTGTGTCCGGTCTCGGCTCAGTGATAGAGCGAGCCGGGTGTTGTGCTCAATCTTGACTCAGTAATGAGGCGAGACATGAGTATGTGATTTTGATCCCGCTCTGTAGTAGAGCGAGATGTACAACTTCGTTAAATTATTAATTTCCGCTTGACTCCGATATATGACGAGTTTTTGTATACTTTCGATTAAATATTCGGAGATACGTATTTTATATGTATGATTTTGTTATGCTTGTTGTATATAGTGGCCATTAGGAAGAACTACGTTCGGATCCGGTCATATTGGAATAATATCCAATATGTACGTAGGCAACCAATGGCACGACAACGTTGGCCCGATCCAATTAATTATAATAATATGTTTTATTCTGTTTTACACGTGACGAACCATGAAGCTTTGTTGGGTGTAAGTGGTCGTTACAACCTAAGTCTATGTACGAGGAAGCCTTAACTCACCGTAGTACGTAGACGAACGTTGTACCTCTCGCACACAGACGATGATTCCTGGCTTAAGGAAATAAAAATTTTTCTATTAACAATTTTGTGGGCCCGACTCAGATCGGGTCGTTACAAATGGTATCGGAGCATTGATCTGTCTGCGAGAGTATAATATTAATAAGTATTTTGATTTAAATTTTGAAATAAAGAGAATTTCTATTTTGAATGTGTTCTGATTATTTTGAAATGAATTGTGATTTTTTTAAATTTCTCTTCTGAACGTGTTGTCGTGGATTTCAAATTGATTTCGATTTTTCATCTTTTGGTTATGCTTATGTGTTATCAAATTTAACACAAACTCTAATTTGGTAAATTCTAATTTGTTTAATTAGAAGAAATTTTAAAGTTTTATCTTGTGTATGTGTATTTGATTGCTGACAAGCTTAGACTTTATAGATGTAGATTTTTTTTAATTTAGAATTGATTTGAAAATTTTGCTTGAATGCATTGCATCTGATTTAATACGAGATTTAATCCTATAATTATTTGAGATTTTTATCGCCATGTGTTGCATGAGTTTTGATGCAAGTATCAATTTGATTATTTTAAATATTTTTCAATTGAAAATTATTTATAGCTTTAAGTTTAAATTTGTTGCATCATGTTTAATTTTTTTTAAAATTTCAATCTATTTAGAAATTAGATTTCATATGAATTTTGCTTTTGAACTTTTCATTTTGTATATGTGATTTATATGAAGTCCGATTTTATGAAATTTGATTTTTAATCGTGAGTTATATGAAAATTCTTTTCTGAATAAACTTATTTAGATTTAATTTAGAATTTTATTCTTCACGTGTTGCATCGAATTTAATACGGATTTGAATTTCTCTAAATTTCAATTTTTTATCGAGAATGAATTGAAATTTCGTTTTCTCGTTTGGCTTTGGATTTAATCGAAAACCTTGATTTTTATGAATTGTGATTTTGAATTCGACTCTCGAAAAATTTGTTTTGAATTCGCTACATGATGATTTTAAATATTTTCAACAACTTTGATTTCAATGTGTTTTAAACCGTGGTAGAATTACCATAGCGTAACCACCGACCGCTCATGATATGGGACATGTAGCGCTTGTGGAAACTCTGCGGTAAATTTTACTCATGTATTTAAATAAAATTTGATTTCAAATATGTTTCAAAGACGGTAGAATTACCACGAGGTAACTGCTAACCGCTCATGGTATGAGACATGTAGCGCTAGTGGAAAACCCTACGGTTAATTTTACTCGGGCATTTAAACAAAATATGATTTGAAATATGTTTTCAAAGACAGTAGAATTAACGCGAGGTAACCGCTAACCGCTCATGGTATGGGACATGTAGCGCTAGTGGAAAACCCTACGGTTAATTCTACTTGGGCATTTAAACAAAATATGATTTGAAAAATGTTTTCAAAGACGGTAGAATTACCGCGAGGTAACCGCTAACCGCTCATGGTATGGGACATGTAGCGCTAGTGGAAACTCTCCAGTTAATTCTACTGAGTGTTGAAATAAAATTTGCTTTCAAATATGTTTTCAAAGACGGTAGAATTACCACGAGGTAACTGCTAACCACTCATGGTATGGGACATGTAGCGCTAGTGGAAACTCTTCGGTTAATTCTACTGAGTGTTGAAATAAAATTTGCTTTCAAATATGTTTTCAAAGATGGTAGAATTACCATAGCGTAACCACCAACCGCTCATGGTATAGGACATGTAGCGCTAGTGGAAACTGTCCGGTTAATTTTACTAAGTGTTGAAATAAAATTTGCTTTCAAAGAGGGTAGAATTACCACGAGGTAACCGCTAACCGCTCATGGTATGGGACATGTGGCGCTAGTGGAAAACCCTACTGTTGATTCTACTCGGGTATTGAAATAAAATTTGATTTCAAATATGCTTTCAACTACGATAGAATTTCCAAGGCATATGTAGCTTTAAATCCTAATCGTATGCCGAGATTTTTACTCGCCAAAGTTTTGCTAAAAGTTTTCTGCTACCTTTATGAAAACAAAGCTCTGACTTTAAAATCATCTCCTCTTTTAGAAAATTTCTCCGAGTTTTGGGCAATTGTGTCGTCTAGATAGTTCTCGGTTCCTTGGAACTAAGAATTATTATGATTTTGGATACCGCCAAATTTGGCATCTGGCGCGCACAGGACTGGGATATCATGGGTAAATTCCTTTCCTTCTGTCTCCCGTTGCCCCATGAGCGCGGGTGTAAGTCGTCTGGTATTGCGACATTTTGGGATTGTGTTTTCAAGATTTTCCGAATGATTTCAAAAGAAAGATGACACAATATTTTCTTATGTGTACAAAACATATTCTTAGAACATAATTCGACCTACTGAGTATGAATTTATACCAAGATTTTGACTCGCCAAAGTTTTGCCAAAAGTTTTCTGCTACTTTTATGAAAACAAAAGCTCTGACTTTAAAATCATCTCCTCTTTTTGAAAATTTCTTCAAGTTTTGGGCAATCGTGCCGTCTGGATAGTTCTCGGTTCCTCGGAACTAAGAATTATTATGATTTTGGATACCGCCAAATTTGGCAACTGGCGCGCACAGGACTGGGATATCATGGGTAAATTCCTTTCCTTCTGTCTCCCGTTGCCCCATGAGCGCGGGTGTAAGTTGTCTGGTATCGCGACATTTTGTGATTGTGTTTTCAAGATTTTCCGAATGATTTCAAAAGAAAGATGACACAATATTTTCTTATGTGTACAAAGCATATTCTTAGAACATAATTCGACCTACTGAGTATGAATTAATACCAAGATTTTGACTCGCCAAAGTTTTGCCAAAAGTTTTCTGCTACTTTTAGGAAAACAAAAGCTCTGACTTTAAAATCATCTCCTCTTTTTGAAAATTTCTTCGAGTTTTGGGCAATCGTGCCGTCTGGATAGTTCTCAGTTCCTCGGAACTAAGAATTATTATGATTTTGGATACCGCCAAATTTGGCATCTGGCGCGCACAGGACTGGGATATCATGGGTAAATTCTTTTCCTTCTGTCTCCCGTTGCCCCATGAGCGCGGGTGTAAGTTGTCTGGTATCGCGACATTTTGTGATTGTGTTTTCAAGATTTTCCGAATGATTTCAAAAGAAAGATGACACAATATTTTCTTATGTGTACAAAGCATATTCTTAGAACATAATTCGACCTACTGAGTATGAATTTATACCAAGATTTTGACTCGCCAAAGTTTTTCCAAAAGTTTTCTGCTACTTTTATGAAAACAAAAGCTCTGACTTTAAAATCATCTCCTCTTTTCAAAAATTTCTCCGAGTTTTGGGCAATCGTGCCATCTGGATAGTTCTCGGTTCCTCGGAACTAAGAATTATTATGATTTTGGATACCGCCAAATTTGGCATCTGGCGCGCACAGGACTGGGATATCATGGGTAAATTCCTTTCCTTCTGTCTCCCGTTGCCCCATGAGTGAGGGTGTAAGTCGTTTTGTATCGCGACATTTATGTGACTGTATGTTTTTAGACTTGTGTTATTTTCTGAAATTGATTTGTTTTCAAAGGCGGTAGAATTACCAAGGGGAGACCACCGACCGCTCATGGTATGGGACATGACGCGTTGGTGGATTGCTCCAAGGTTGAATCTACTGATGGATTTGATATAGAATTTAATTTCAAATCCCATAATATGAAATTTAGTAAATTTATCTCAATCACCTGTAGAATTGCTAAGAAGAAACCATCAAACACCCGTGGTATGGGACATGAGGTGTTAGTGAATAGCTTTAAGGTTGATTCCGCGAGTGTATTGAAATGAATTTCGATTTCAAATCTGGTTATTTCATAAATGTTTGTTCTGAATTTGATTTAACGATGAAGATTTCGATGATTTGGGTCTTCGGACTCTCTGGATAGTTATTTGGTATAAAGCCCAAAAGCTATCAATTTTGGATACCGCCAAATTTGGCTCTGGCGTGCACAGGTGTAGAGCATTATGGGAAAGCTCCTATCCTTCTGTCTTCCGTGGCCCCATGAGTGCGGATGAAGCTGTTCGGTATCGCGGATTTAAATAAAGATACCCACCGAGAAAACCAATCGGTTCTGGCACGCATAGGTGTGGAGCATCATGAGAAAGCTCCTATCCTTCCGTCTTTCGTGGCTCCATGAGTGCGGAAGTAAGCCGTTCGATATCATGGCATTTTGATTGACTGATTGATTTATCGAATTTCGAAAGAACAATATGTCCGATTTTGAACGACATATCAAAATTTCTGAACAAGGATTTATTCGATTTTGAATTAAATATCAGATTTCATTTATGAACGACTTATCAAATTTTGATGAATGATCGATTCGTTGAATTTTAAAAGAATGATATGTCTAATTTTGAATGATATATCCGATTTCAATACGATGATTTATTCAATTCTAAATTAAGTATCAAATTTGTGCAATATGATTTATCCGATAGTCAAATTTCTTGTGAAAATATTTCATCTGATCATAAATTATCAGATTATGTTTGTGAATGTGTTATCCAATTTTAAGATTAGATTCCTTTTATATATGATTTATTTGATTATGATCTATTACACTATGTTTACGATTACTTATCCGATTAATTATCGGATTTTACTAAATATTTGTTTTGACTTAGATGTGTTTCGAAGAGTATGTTTCGGCGAATTGCGAGGACGCAATTCATTTAAGGGGGAAAGAATGTAACACCTCGCTTTTCTAATTATGTTTAGCCTACGAGGTTAAAGGTAATTAGATAACCCTTAATAAGTTTTGGAAGGTTTTGTAGGTTAAAACCTTCGTATATGAGTAGAGCTCGAAAAAACGAGCGTAATGATTCGAAGAACGCATGAAACGGAGGTTGGGACCAGAAGTTATGACCTCGACGATTGTGTAATTTAGGCGGGACCCACTTGGTAAGAGCACGATTTATTACTTTAAGTGGGTTAGTATCGAAGGGCTTGTCAATACAAGTCCAACGGTACCAAGAACGCGCAAGTCTGATTCCGGGGTTCCGCATGCGGTCGCAACCCGCGTAACGCACGGGCGCGAGCCGCGCGCATTTTTCGCGGGCGTTACTGCCGAAACAGTGGCGCCACCGGTTTTGGCGGCGCGGCGCCACAGTTTCGGCGGCTCGCGGGCCTATTTATACCCCATTTCGTTCCTTTTTTTGATGGAGATCTTCTCTCCCCCCGTTTCTGACCGTTCTAAGGCCGATTAAGGCCGTTCAAGACCCGTTTCCTACTAAATCAAGCGTGCTCTACACAATGGAGGGGTCCTTTCTTCGAGTTGGAGTCCGTATAAGGAGAAAAATGCCCCAAGACAAGGAGAGGTTCTGCCCGTTATCCTCGAGCGCCGACAAACTACTTTCTCCCCGTTTCCTAACTCCGGTTTAGTCCATCCAAGAAGCGTTCTTGACTAAATCGAGTATGTTCTATGCGATGGAGAGGTTCGTTCTTTGAGTCGGCAATTGTATAAGGAGGAAATGCCCCGAGACAAGGAGAGGCTCTGCCCTTTATCCTCGAGCACTTTTGACATTAAAAAAAATCAAATCAAATCAAAATTCAATTGCAAAGATCTCGGAGCTTGAGTAGCTCCAGATAAGTCTAAATTATCAAAATGGACAAAGTCTCCAAATTCGACAAAGTCCAAAGAAAAAAATATGAAATATATTCTAAGGTTACGCACGTAGTAATGTGTAAAAAAAAAAAATTAAATTCAAAAGTAAGAGTTCAGAGCTTAATTAGCTCTGGATGATACTTAATTTTCAAAATGGACAAAATCTCAAAATCGGATAAAGTCCAAAAGAAAAAAAAATCATCAAAATCTAATGGCCAAGATTTCGGAGCTTGACTAGCTCTGAGTAAGACCAAATTTTTAAATGGACAAAGTCTTTGAAGTGGACAAAGTCCAAAGAAAATGGACAAAGTCTTTGAAGTGGACAAAGTCCAAAGAAAAAAAAATTATGAGGCAAAATCTAATCCTACACACGTAGGAATGGACTAAGGCTTTTAACCAAAAAATGAGGAGGCAAAATTTAATCCTATACACGTAGGAATAGATTAAAACTTCCAATAAAAAAAAATATATTATGAGTGAACCTCATAGGGCCTCTTCACACTCAAAATTAAACGGCTGAGAAAGGTTTTATAAGCCTCACATGGCCACATAAAAAAAAAAATCTAAATTGCAAAGGGCTATGAGAGACCCTATAAGTCTTACACCGAAATAGCCATAAAACCAAAAGGCTAAGTGACATTCATGGACCCCACGATAAGTTTTGTAAAAAAAAAAAAAATGAATAATGATGTGTAAAGAGAGTGATTAAGTGGAGGGGACCAAGTCAAAAGTATAATACCCGATCTTCTTTCACACTTCCCATTAACCCACACTTCACACTTCCCACTTCCTCCACTAATCAAGCCGGTTCTTACCAACCCTCCCACTAACCCATTTTCTATCTCCCACTAATCCACTCTCCACTTCCCACGAACTACCTTTCCAATTCACCCCATTACTTTACTTAACCGTACAAACCTCATCCTATAAATACCCCTTCGACTCCATAAGAGGGGGCTTTTGGCTCTCAAGTCTACAGAACCTCCAAAGAGAAATCTAGAAGTCCATCACACACCAAAGGACACACAAAATTCCCAAAAAAGCCTTGACCTTTTGAAGTTTGAAGAAGTTCAAGGAGTTGAAAGACAAACAGAAGCATTCAAGAAGGAAGAGGAATTCGTACAAGGGAGCTCTCATTCTTCTAGAAGAAGTTTCTTTGTTTCTTCTTTCTTTTTCTAAATTTGCAGATTGTAGCCACTTCTCCTGGCAACTCTTTTTTTTTTTTTCTTATTTTAATAAAATTCCAGTTGCTTCTTCCATTTTTGCCAATTAATCGAAGGGTTTCGAGAATTGGTTAATCACTACTACTCACTTCAAAGTGTAAAAAGTAGTCTTCATTAACCAAGAGAAGGTCATCCCACATTAAAAAAAAAAGGTTCTTCTCTACCTTTTGCAAGAGAGGATCATCCGATCCTTTCTCTTGTCTTGTGCTTAGAGAACTACCGAAATCCCCAAACAGATTTCTAGCACACCCGGTGGGACCTTCTCCTCCTTCCATCTCTTTGGTAAAAATGGAAGCTACTGGAAACTTCAAGCTCGTCATTAATTTTGATGAGGCTAAGTTTCAAGCTTTCTTGGCTAAGTATAAACAACAAGAAAAAATGGTGATTCCAGTTGACACCAACATGGATGGTACATGCAATTCTAAGAAGACTAAAATGAGTGTTTCAATGCCTAAGACCACTCACTCCCCTCACTCTGCCTATGGCAAAGGTCTGAGCGGTGACAGTGTGTTTTCAAGGCTAAAATGCAATACTCATGAAGATTTTGGGAGTCAAGCTTATCTGAAGCCTAAGACCACTCACTCCCCTCACTTTGCCTATGGTGAAGCTTTGAGCGGTGACAGTGTGTTTTCAAGGCTAAGGCACAATGCTCCTGGAAAGTTTGGGAATCAAGATCATATGGAGCCGAAGACCACTCACTCCCCTCATTTTGCTGATGGCAAAACTTTGAGCGGTGACAGTGCGTTTTCAAGGCTAAGTTACAATACTCACGGAGATCTATTGAACCAACTTCATCCGAAGCCTATGACCATTCACTCCCCTCACTTTGCTTTTAGCAAAAGATCGAGTAGTAAAAGTGTGTTCTCAAGGCTAGGGTACAAAGTTCTAAGTGGAAAGTAAAAAAAGGCTCTAAATGTTTCAAGACGTATGAAGAAGGCAAAAGCCACAGTTCAAGGGGCTAAAAGAAGTGAGAATGATAGCCTCATTGTTGTTTGTATATGGGATCCATCACGTCGTTTTCCAACTTCTTTCAAAGAGCTACGACAAAAGAATCGATTTAAGCCGTTGGAGGATGCAAATGGGGAAATGACAACAAGTTTGTTTTTGAGACCCCAAAAACCCAAAAAGAAAAATGGACCCATGATTGTGACATTCCCCAAGAATAGAAAATTCTTTCAGCCCGGAAAGAAGAAAATGCCATATCAAGCCAAAGTCAAAGAAAATTTCTTGTATGATGGTAGAAATTCCTAGCGATGAGAAGATTGGGCAAAAAGAAAAGCACATGCCGAAAAGGCATGTTACTGAACATGATTCACTTGCAATGAAGAATGAAGTTTCACAAAATGGTTATCCTACTTTGGATAATAATTCAAATCCCAAGGGGTGGAATCCTATGAAAAAAAAAGAGGACAAAAAAGTATGAGATGGGGAAACTCTTTCCCTAAAAGGGAAGGTGATGATTTCACCCACCATGAATATTTTTCAAAAATGACTCAACAAAGTGTGTTACTCCCATGCCCTACATGTGGCAATGGTAAAATGGTACCTTTCTTCCAAGAAAAGAAGGATTGTCGAGAGACTGACTTTGGAAAACCATACTTACGAGGAAGGAGGTCATCCAAGTTCATTCCCTTTCCTACTGTTGACAAATCAAAGTTTTGCTGGAAGAGAGAAAATTTTAAGAATGATAGCTTTGGCAACTCTTCACAACATGAAGAAAAGGAACACCCGACTCTTGGGAAAGGTACTATACAAGATAGCCCTAAGATGCTATCTTCTCCTAGCAAGTCTGATTCTTCAATGGAATTTGCCCCAAGAAGGAGAAGAAATTTTAGAAAATCAAGTCCAATGACTAGTAGTACTTGGAAAAAATTCTCCTTGAGTGACGAAAGTGAGAATTTAAATTCAAGTTCTCCTAAACTCTTGAAGACAACCCAAAGGTGGAGGCCCAAGGAGAAGGATCCTCATGTTGCAATTGTAAATATGGTTGGCTCAAAAAGTGAAGAAGAACAAACTATGAAAGCAACGCAATACTACACAAGGAGTAAAAAGAAATTTTCTTTGAAAGACGGAGGTGTAGGGACTTCTTCAGGGTCTCCTAAATTCACTTTTGAAACAAGTGAATTCCCTTCAATCACTCCTTATGGAGAAGAAAATGATAATGAATATGCGGTTCAAGTAGAGGATAGTTCTATGTCTTCCAACACCATTCCTGTAACTTTATCTTCTATAGAATCTAGAAAAGTGGGAGTGCATATGGCAACAGGAGAAAAAGACGATACAGAGATAGGGCAAGTCCCTACTCGGTTCATTAAATTTATGGCGGATCAAGAGAAGCAAATAGAAGAATTGAAAGCCATGATTGGAGCATTAGCTACAAGAACCCAAAGTCAACAACAAGTCAATTCTAATCATCAAGGTAACTTCCATGAAGTTAATTCTCATGAAAACGAAGGAATGGAAAGGGAAAGTCCACAAGGACTTGTATCGAGAAAAGAGATGCAAGAAGCTCTTCAAAACATCCAAGAAGAGTCTAAGTTGAGAAAAGCGGCAGTAAATTCCCCTTACCCAGCCTGGATGGATAAAATACCTTTCCCACCCAAATTCAAGCAGCCGAACTTACAAACCTATAATGGTCAAGCTTCTCCAAAACAACATCTTTGCCACTTCAAGGCTTTAACTGGAAACCTTGTTGGTAACGATGCTGTACTCATTAGACTATTTGTCAGCACTTTGAAGGGAACTGCATTTGACTGGTATATGACTTTGCCAGAAGGATCGGTGCAAACATGGGCAGACTTAGAGGCTAAATTCTTGAGTCACTTCTTTGATGAAGAGGCAACTACTTCCATGGCCCAACTTTATTCAACAAAGCAAGGGCCAAAGGTGACAGTACGCGAATTCATAAAGAGATGGAGGGCTCTTGCACTAAAGTGCCCAGATGGAACAACTCAGAAAAATCTTACGGAAATATGTCGTTTGAATCTTCGAGTAAAGATTCAATCGAAGATGGGATCCATCAAGCCAGAAACTTTTAACGATCTCATGAAAAGTGCTATTGAGGCAGAGTGTCTAGTGTTTGAACGTGAAGCTGAAAAATGTGGTGAAAAGAAGGAGTATGCTAAACCCATTAAGAAGAAAGAGGCATTTTCCGTGCAAACTTCTGAAGCAACATCTCAAGAAAAGAAAGACAAGATGACTGAGATGAAGAAGAGAACATTAAAAGAAAGAATGAATAGAGAATATTCTTTTGATGTAAATGAAACTGAAAACCTCTTTAATGAGTTGATGAAGAAAGGGAAGATCAAGCTTCCAGAGTGTAAACGACCTAATGAAGAAAAACAAACAAATGATCCTTCATTTTGTTTGTTCCATCGGATCCTGGGCCATAATATTAAACAATGTTATGTCTTTAAGGATCAAGTGTAGGCTCTAATCGACGAGGGAGTCATTAAGCTGACTCGAGAAGAAAAGAAAGTTTCTGCAAATTTAATTTCAGTCCAATTTGGGGCTTTTGAGCCGATCCAAGTAAGAGTTCCTCATGAAGAAGATGATGTGGAATTTAAATATGCGGAAGTTTTCCTAGAAGATTACGAGTCACTTGTCCCTCTTCAAATATCAGATGGCACCTTCATGTGGGTGCATCCAGATCTTTTGAAAGATGAAAGTTGGGAGATCGTTCAGAAGAAGTCTCGCACTCCCAAAGTTTATGATATTACTAAAATGGGGGCATTCCTTCCCCCACCCAAGTTACGTGGAGTGACTAAGTCAAAAAACAAAAACAAAAAGAAAAAGAAAGCTAAAAGGAAGAGTGAAGTCTTGCCAGTAGAATTACTTGAGCAAGAGCCAAGGATTCCATGCACTTTGGCAGAATTTATGCCACCGGAACTGTGGGAAAAGGAGGAGAGGCTAAATGACATGGTGGTCCTAATTCTCGAAGAGAAAGAAGTGATCGAAGAATTTTGGGAATGCAACAATGTTATTATTATCTCATACTCAAAAAGTGAAGATAACCATTCAGAAGTTGAAGATAATCTTGTCATTGTGTTGGATTATGAGTCAGACGACTCAATTGAAATTCGACAAAATATTTTAAGTCAAGATTTGGACCTTGAAGTAAACAACAATGAACCATGGTCAACTTTTGAATATGGGGAACACTTCCTTCCAAATGGATGGAGAGCTTAGCCAGAAGATGAAGTGAGAACCATCCTTTGGGAGAACACAGACACAGAAACTAAAATAGATAAACCTTGGCCAGTGTTTGAAAATCAAAATGAGAAACTTTTACCTAATGGATGGAGATCATGGCCAGAAGATGAAGAAAGAGCTATCCTTTGGGAAAACAAAGACACAGAAACCAAAATAGATACGGCTTGGGAAGAAAAAGAAAAAAAGGATGACCCGAAAAAAAAAAAGATTAAGCGACAAGTAGAAAGCGTTGCGGGGCTACCACAATCAAAAGAAGGTAACTCTCTAACTCAATCTCTTGTAAATCAAGAGAATGACGAGATGATCGTACCAATTGAAGAAGATGGAGAGGATGAAGAAGCAACTCATGAGTGCCATATGGTTTCAGTTAAAGACTCAAAGCTAGAAGTGGACTTAATCGAGTCATCTAACAAAATAGAGTCTATGACAAGAGACTTTCAAGATATGAAAATAAGTCTTCGCCCTTCTTGGATTGGGTTATCTTCAAAAAAGAATTTAGAAGTCTCACCAAAAGAAGAAAAAAAGTGTTTAAAAGCCAAAACTCTAGACATGGTAACAAAGATACCCTCTCGCTTGCCTCAGCCCCCTAGGGTGACTTCTTTTACAGGAAAAGATTCGTTATCAAGAAGAAATATTAGATTGAGGTCTAGAAGGGCTAAGTCTCACATTAAATTTTCCAGAGACCAAGTTATGACCTCCAAAACTCAAATCAAGATACCAAATGTTCAACCTCAATTTTTAAAAGATTACGAAGAACATTGGGTTGAGCATATGGGACGAAAGAGGTACAAGATAAGGCTCCCCAAAGTCTCTCCATGGGCAAGTGATGAAAAAATTATCCCTAGTGGATGGGGAAGTGATGATGAAATGATTGCTCCTTTGAAAGAAAAAGACAAGGATGATGAGAAGACATTCATGTGTAACATGATTTCTCTTAATCATAAGTTTGCTCCAACAATCAAAGAGGAATACTTGGTTAAAGACTTTTGCAACATGACCAAGTCAACGAAGGAAGAAGTTGTTGGTGAAACTTATGAGGATTCTGCATCTGATTCTGAGGGAAGTATGGAGCAAATCCACAACACTGAAGAATCAAATCCTAGAACAAGATCAGGGCGAGATTATCACAAAGATTATTCTGACTATTGGAAGGAAAAAGAAAAAATAAAACAACAAAAAGTTGTCCGGTTTCAAGAGCCAGTTAAAAGAAGTTCACCTCTTCCTGATATAAGTGAGCCTTTGAATTATGACTTGATTGCTCAACTAGCAAATGTGCCTGCCAGGTTGACTATGTATGATTTGCTTTGATTGTCTCCAGAGATTAGGAAGACAGTTGTCAATGTGCTAATGGAAGCTGAAAAATATGCACCTCATGTCAACCGTGTTGAAATCAAAGGGGAGAAAGAAATATGTGAAAAGTGTCATGAAGTTAAGTTTGAAAATCTTCAAACGGCAATCACATTCTCAAAGGATGACATACTACTTGGAGACATAAAACATACAAGGCCATTGTATCATACAGGGTATATTGGTCACGTAGAACTGCGTCAAATTCAAATAGATCCAGGCTCTAGAATCAATATTCTCCCAGTTCGTACCTTGGAATACTTAGGAATTCCTATGAAGAAGCTTACTCCTACAATGACAAGTATTCAAGGATACGATGCAAATTCACAAAAAGCTAAGGGAAAGATCCGCATAAAATGTCGAATTGGAAGTTTGAAGTCTGAAGTGACGTGTTATGTGATCAGCATTCAAACTTCCTACAGCCTTTTGTTAGGTCGAACTTGGATACATGAAAACTTAGTGATCCCCTCAACACTTCATTAGTGCTTCAAGTATATTGGAGATGATGGACAAATTCATCGAGTCTTTGCCGACAAGAAACCATTCAAAGGTGTTGAAGCATACTTTGCTGACTCTGCAATGTATGAAGATGATGATATTGAAGAATTTGAAGACTCAAAAGCAATTGATCCCCAAGGAACCAATGTAAGGTTTGCGAATGCTAAAGGAAAGTACATTGTACATGTAAATGAAAAGCCGTATTGCAAATATGTTGTAAATGATGTAAAGAAAATGGCTTCTAAAGATGATGTATCTCGTGCATGCATGAATAAAAAGTTATTTTCGAGGTATATTGCATTTTCTTCTAAAACAAAAATGTTTACAAATCAATCGAAAAATGATGATTTTTTGGAATTAGCCACTTATTTTGAGTTGCCTTTGACTTGTTTGCATGCCTTTTCGTATATAGAAAATCCTAAGGGATCTACTTTCCTTATACCAAAAAATGATAATTCTAAGGAAATTATATTTCACCGAACTTCCACTCTTGATCAACTATCAAGAGAGGAATCGGACTCAGAAAAAGATGAAGTTGAATTAGAAAACTATAGTTCAATTTCAAAAAACATTATGAAAAATATGGGCTACAACTTTGATTCTCTAGGTGGTCTCAATAATGGTGTGGGAAGAAAAACCCCATTACAACCATCTCTAATGTCAAAACGAAAAAATTCTTCCTTACATGGCTTGGGGTTCAAACCAGACTTTATCGACTTATCTCCGCAGAACGAAAGTGACAATGAATCATGCAAAACTTCAAGTTGGGACTTAGATGTGGATACTTATGATTTCTTTGAATCACTTGAAATGTTTAATTTTGACACAAAGTCAGTAAATATGGTCTCAATAGAATATTATGAAAACAATGAGAATAACGAAGCTAGTGATGTGGAAGAAGTGCAAGAATATGAAATTGAAGAAGAAGTGAAAATTATTCCTCTTACTGAAGATGAAGTGAGAGAAGTAAATTTAGGTACAGAGGAGCACCCACTACCCATCTTCCTCAGCACTAGTCTTACTATAGAGGAGGCAGAATCTTTGATAAGTCTACTCAAGGAATTCAAAGATGTATTTGCTTGGAATTATACTGAAATGCCAGGATTAAGTCCGGAAATTGCCGTTCATCATTTGAACATCAAGTCTGAGGTAAAACCTGTAAAACAAGCACAAAGAAGGTTTAAGCCTTCAATAATGCAAGAAATTGAAAAAGAAGTTCAAAAGCTAAAGGAAGCCGGTTTCATTAGGGAAGAACAACACCCTGATTGGCTTGCCAATGTTGTACCAGTTATGAAAAAGAATGGAAAAATTCGTGTGTGTATCGATTTAAGAGACCTAAATGATGCATGTCCAAAAGATGAATTCCCATTACCAATCACAGAAATTTTAGTTGATAACACAACTGGTTATGACCGTATGTCATTTATGGATGGATATTCTGGGTACAATCAAATAAAAATGAACCCTAAAGATGAGAAACATACAGCATTCAGGACTCCTTTTGGTATTTATTGTTACACAGTTATGCCATTTGGCTTAAAGAATGCAGGAGCAACATATCAAAGAGCTATGACAAAAATATTTAAAGAACATTTACATAAAAGAGTGGAGTGTTATGTTGATGATCTTGTTGTCAAAAGCAAACATGCAAATGATCACATCACAGACCTTCGTATAATCTTTGAAATTTTAAGAAAATACCAAATGAGGATGAATCCTCTCAAATGCTATCTAGGAGTGTCTTCTGGTAAATTTTTAGGATTCATTGTAACAAAAGACGGAATCATGGTGGATCCTGCAAAAACAAAAGCAATAATAGAAATGAGGCCACCAAGAAACTTGCGAGAGTTAAAGGGGCTTTAAGGGAGATTAGCCTATATAAGGAGATTTATTTCAAACTTATCTGGAAGGTGCCAACCATTCTCTCCATTGATGAAGAAAGGAGCAGACTTTGTTTGGGACAAAGCATGTGATAATGCCTTTAATGAGATCAAACGTTATCTCACTCAACCACCGGTCTTAGCGGCACCCATCCAAGGTCGACCATTCATCTTATATACAAAAGCCCTTGATCATTCACTTGGTGCAATGCTCGCACAGAAAAATAATGAAGGTCAAGAACAAGCACTATATTACTTGAGTCGAATGATGGTTGGGGCTGAACATAAATACCCCCCCATTGAAAAAGAATGTTTAGCACTCATGTTTGTTGTTGAGAAGTTAAGACACTATTTGTTGGGCCAAACAACATTCGTTGTATCTCGAATCAATCCGCTCAAAATTTTGATGACGAAGGCTGGGTCTCTTAATTCTCGTTTAGCTAAATGGTCACTCTTGTTGTCACCGTATGATCTAGTTTACATTCCACAAAAAGCAATAAAAGGTCAAGCATTAGCAGATTTTCTTGCTGAGCACCCTTTGAAAGAAAGTTCAAGGTTACAAGAAGATTTACCTGATGAAACTGTCTTTTGTGTGAACTCCATAAAATTTCAAGAAAGCATATAGCATATGTACTTTGATGGTGCATCAAGAACAAATGATCAAGGACAAAATGTATCTGGAGTGGGCATTGTCTTTATCACGCCAGAAAAACACATGATACTACATGCTTTTGTGTTAACACAACCATGCTCCAACAACATGGCTGAATACATGGCTCTAATTATTGTAATGCAGTTGGCACATGAATTACAAATAAAATCTCTCTCAGCTTTTGGTGATTCTCAATTAGTCGTCAATCAGATGAAAGGAGTTTTTGAAGTAAGAAAACCTGAACTTTTACCTTATCATTCAATGGCTAAAAAATTAGCAGAATCATTTGATGATTTTGACATACAACACATAGTAAGGTCAAAGAATGCTAAAGCAGATCCTCTTGCAGCACTAGCCACCTCTATGACAATATTAGAAGGACAAAATATCGGGGTTTCTATATGTGAGAAGAGATTACTACCCAATGAATTTGAATTACTAAGTGAATGCAACAATATAGAGCAAATTTCATTTGACTTTGAGTTTGATGATTGGCGTTCCCCTTTGATTGATTTTGCCTTACATAACATTTTACCTCAAAACCCATCGAAGGTAGCAAGTATAAGACGTTGAGCCCCAAAGTTTTATTATGACGCAAAAATGAAAATGTTGTATCGAAAGTCTTACGATGGGATTTTACGAAGGTGTTTGTCACAAAAAGAAGCTGAAAAAGTGATTCAGGAAACTCATGATGGCGTTTGTGGAGCTCACCAACCTGGTCCAAAATTGCAAGAAAGGATAAAAAGGTTGGGATATTACTGGCCTACCATGATAAAAGATTGTATGGAATATGCTAAGAAATGTCAAGCATGCCAATACCATGCAAACTTTATACATCAAGCACCTGAATTCTTGCACCCTACAACTGCTTCTTGGCCTTTTGAAATGTGGGGAATGGATATCGTAGGTCCAATTACCCCTAGCTCATCTAAAGGTCATAGGTTTATAATCACGGTCACTGACTATTTCTCAAAATGGGCAGAGGCTATAGCGCTTCGTGAAACAAAAACGAAAGATGTATTAAAATTCTTGAAGACTCATATTATTTATAGGTTTGGAGTCCCAAAAAGGTTTGTGCATGACAATGGACCTCAATTTGCAAACTATAAATTTTACCAATTACAGGCAAAGTATGGCATTGAGAGTGTAGCCTCCACTGCATACAATCATGCTGCCAATGGGCTTGCTGAAGCTTTCAACAAGACTATATGTAAACTACTAAAGAAAGTTATTTCAAAGAACAAAAGGGATTGGCACGAAAAGTTGCTAGAAGTATTGTGGGCTTATCGCACCACAGTTCGAAATGCAACTCAAGCGACACCTTTCTCCCTTGTTTATGGATGTGAAGCGGTCTTACCCTTAGAAATTCAGATCCCATCATTAAGAGTGGCTTTGGCAAATCAATTAACAAATGATGAGAATATCAAGCTACGCCTACAAGAACTAGAAAGTCTTAACGAAAAAAGGTTACAAGCCCAGCAAACTACATAATTGTATCAGGCAAGGATGATTGGGGCTTTCAATAAAAAAGTTAAACAAAAATCTTTCAAGAAGGGCGATTTGGTGCTTACCGTTAAACGACCAATGGTTTTCACGCATAAGTCAAAAGGCAAGTTTGAACCTAAATGGGAAGGGCCATACGTTGTTGAGACGGTTTATTCAAATGGAGCTTACCGACTCTTGACACAAGAGGGTGATAGGTGTTTACTACCGATCAATGGAAAATTTCTAAAAAAATATTACCCTTAGAAATTGAATAAAATGATACAAAGATGTAAGGGAAGGAAACTCAAATAGAAAGTTTTAGTTAAAAAAAATGGGGGCTAAAATTTGAGGCTATTAAAAACTTCATACATAGCTTGTTCTGCTTTATGCTTCATAGCTATTCTAGCTTCTTCGCTAGAAGAAAAGGATCGCTCCAAGTCTTCAATGTTTTGATGCAGCTTGCTTACTTCCCCAGCTTTGATACTGATCTTTCCATCCAATTCTTTAAGCCTAAGGGATGAATCTCTGAGCTCCACTTCAATAACTGATTGTTCCCTTGAAACTCCATGAATCTGATTCTCAAGTTCTTCTTTCTTTTTAAGAAGAGTCTCTATTTGACCCTCCACCTCAATATGTTCTTGCTTTAGAGAAATCTGAGAATCCATGAGTTTATTGAGATAGGCATATTTCAAAGAAGACTGTGCTTCAATACCTTTCCCCTCTGACTTAAGTCCTTCAAGCTCATTTGATAATTGAGACTCTACCTTTCTCTCCTCATCCAATTTCACATATATGAGACTTGGTCCACTTGTTCTCTTTATTTCATTGGAAGTTGTGATTATCTTGTCCAACGCAGAACGATAAGGACTGGTGTCAACTTCTTGATAATCTAGAAGGCTTAATAAGCTTTCTAATTCAGCTTTCCTTATGGCTATCATGGTGGGAGTCATCTTAATCAGAACCTCCAATGTCTCTTTAAATGTTCTAAAGAGAGAAGATATGATTACCGTTTGAACACATACATTTTCCACATCCTCTTGTTCATGGGAAGAAGTAGCTGCATCGACATATTGAGAAGTAGCTGCATCGACATGGTGACTTGAAAGACCTTTGCTCAAGGTTAAGCCTTTGCTGTAAGAGGAGCTTTTACTAGAAGAAGAATTAGAACTCAAATTGTCAGCTGCTGAAATGTCTTTTAAAGCCTCAATTCTTTCCACCCTAGATGTAATACCCGCTTCTGAGGATGGTGAAGTAAGTGTAGAGGGAATCTACAAATCAAAATTCACATAAATTATTAATAAAAAAAATAATAGAACTAAAGAAGAAGAACCAAAAGATATACCCGAGCAAACCGAGCGAACACTAATTCTGGGTTAGTCTCATCTCTGATTGTTGTGCCTTGGGCTTCTGTTTAGATTATACCACTTAAAATTTCAAGTGTAGCGCCTTGAGGCTCTATTGGATTCACATCCTTTAAGTTTCTATGCATGAGGCCTAAATAAAGAATATAAAATGAGTGAGTTATGCAACTATTTTCAAAAAAAAAAAAAAAAAAAAACTTACTTGATGAAGAAGGAACAACTTCATTCACATCAGGTTCATGAGTTTGTTCTTGAATTCTTAATGAACCCGAATGATTAAGAGTACCTAAAAAAAAAAGAGATAAGTTTTTTTTTTAAAAAAAAAAAAAAGAGGAAAAGAAAGGATGTGTGTTTAGTATACCTTCAAAAGTAATAATGTCTTCCGTATTCACATCGTCATCAATTCCCTCCACAAAGTTTACCAAGCTTTGAGAATTCACATCACTTACGTGACAAGAGGATGATGAAACCTCTATAAACAAGGAGAACAATGAGTTTAAAAAGAAGGGGGGGAGGAAGAATAATGAGTAAAAAAAAAAAAGCCAAGATATTTAAACCTTGAATAGTAATTTCTTCATTCCTATTCTTCTTCTTCCCAAGACGAAGTGCTTTTGACTTTATCCTAGTTCTCTTACCAAAATCATCTGATTTAGGTGAAAGTGGCCTCTTGTTCGAATCAACTATAATGGAACGGAATGAAGGTGCATTTGAGATATTTGCATTCAGGTAGTTCTCAGCAGCTCTTACCCACCAATTGGCAAAACACTCAGTAGAGACGGTGCTTTCATCTGGATAAATAAATTTTGTCCCAGTATCACGTTTTATAAAGTGATACCAAGCACAAGCAGCATCACAAATTTCTCCGTGTCGTTTCCATTGAAGGTTAGGGTTCCCCACCATGCCTTGCGAATATCCAAACTGTACAGCAAATCGGCTTGGAGTATACGGCTCAAGTTCTATCTGAAGCACACTTCGATAAACTAAAGTACTGGGGCAGATGTTGATAAGCCAGATAAATGCAGCATCATCCAATTTTTTTTACATTAGCAAGGGAAGCACCGTCTATCATCATTCCTTCATCGTTAAAATGGGGAAGACTTCCAAGATGCCAGTTTCCATGAAAACGGATTTTCTCCCATGCTTCTTTTAAAGATAATTTTTTTAAAGAACCTACCGCTAATCTTCCCAAGAAGGCTTCTCCCCTATTAGCTTGAGGAGCAGGTGGATGGTGTAGAGATGGACAATGCATGACATACCAGTTGTAGAAGAAATGGGCAGGATAAGCTTTCAATTTATACTTCTCTGAACAAAGATGTTTTACATGATCACGTAAACCAGTGCATAGGCGAGCTACCATGGCAGGGCAAAGCGCAAAACGTGTACCCAATGCCATGCGGGCTGCAACCAAGAATAAGGAGGGGTCGAGTAATCGAGGATTCTTGCTTGGAAATATACAACGGCGGAGCCATGCAACAAGGTATGCAGCAAGGAAAGTTTCTCTAAGCATGGTATAACCATCAGCTCGTAATGCTCGAAGCCCTGGCTCTTCAGTTTCAGGCACTAGTAAATCTTCCAAACTAATGGAATCTTTTCTTGCCTGTGCTTCAATATCTGCCTTAGTAAGAGGATTCCGAGTCTTATATCTCAAGGATTTCTCATTACTCTCAATCTCGGCCTGTGTTTGGCTAAATTCAATAATGTTAAAGAAATGGCTTGTCCATTGTTGAATGAGAACGCCTTTAGCATGAACTTGTTTTTCTTTTGCAATAATGGTAAAGTGAAGAAACAGTTCAGCTATAATCCGGTATAAGTCAGGCTCTGCTTCTCGAATCAACTCTAACTCTTCATTACAGGGAATATACTCCTCATAAACCTCCCCGAAGCCTGGAAGAGCTGAGATGTGTGTCATCTCACTTAAAGAAAACCCATACTCACCATTTGGAGAAAGGCAAGTATTGGTTGCAGGACAGAAAGACTCCAACATAGCAATGTAAACTTGCTTATTGAATGTTATCCCTCTCTGTGTAGCCAACACTGCTTCCAACAAACCACTTCTCTCTAGTCTGGATGCAAATGAACCTACAATCTTCCCAGTAAGAATAGACCAACGCTTTGAGTCATAAGCCCATCCACTTATGTGGTCGAAGTCATTATATGAAGACCCTTTCGCCATAGATTGAGTCAAAAGTGTTTCCAATTGAACATACTCTTCTCTAATATTCGAAGATGTAAGAGTACTTGGATATAATACTCGACGTTCGATGTCTCCATATCCTCGCTTGCTGAAATCTCTACCACCTTTCGTGAATACCACAAATTTGACACCACTAGAACGGTGAATCAATTCTGAAGAGCGTCCTAAAAATAACTCCTTTGACAGAATTCCTCTTGAAGGGGAACCTTCAGAGCAAACTGCAGATTTATAAGATCTAATAGATAGATCGCGCTCAAAAGACATGTTGGTGGAAAATAACTTCCCCATATATCTGAAAATGCCAATTTGCTTTCGTGGGAATCCATAAGAAAAAGAACCACCTTCGCCACCATCTCCGCATATGTAGGCAGGTTTTGGAAATATCCACTCTCTATTAGTTATTAGAGTCCTTTCGAGATCTGGAACCATTTTTTTTAAAATGGAAGTCCGCTTGTGTTGGTTATCAGCACCTAAATCTTTTATTGTTCTAGAGATGATTTGTCCGTCCAAACGGAAAACTGGGAATCTAGAACCGCCTGATGTATCTTCTTCAGATGCTTGGCTTTGGGCATTCACATGAGAAGAAGAAGCCATTTCTGGAAAGAAGTCTTTCAAATAAACCTAAAAATAATAATAAGAAAAAAAAGGTTAATAAATAAATAAAAAATTTTAAAAAAAAAACAATCAAAAGAAGCAAGTCTAAAATTCTCAATCTTCTCGAAAAGAGACATAATGAGACTTTCAAAATAAATCAAAATCAAAGAGAGCAAGCTTAAAGTTCTTAATCCCATCGGAAAGAGACATAATGAGACTTGCATCTCTCTTTTGAAAAAAAAAATATCAAAAGAAACAATGAAAATCAAAGAGAGCAAGCCTAAATTCTCAATCTCCTTATAAAGAGACATAATGAGACTTACATCTCTCTTTTGAAAAAAAAACCAAAAAAAAAATCATCAAAAGTAAGCAAGTCTAAAGTTCTCAATCCCAAAGGAGACATAATTAGACTGCATCCCTTTTGACAAATTTCAACAAAAAAAATCAATTAATCAAAATCAAAGAGAGCAAGCCTAAAGTTCTCAATCCCCTTAGAAAGAGACATAATGAGACTTGCATCTCTCTTTTGAAAAACGATAAAAAAAACGATAAAAAAAAATTCATCAAAAGTAAGCAAGTCTAAAGTTCTCAATCTCGAATGAGACATAATTAGCCTGCATCCCTTTTGACAAATTTTAACAAAAAAAATCAATCAATCAAAATCAAAGAGAGCAAGCCTAAAGTTCTCAATCCCCTTAGAAAGAGACATAATGAGACTTACATCTCTCTTTTGAAAAACGATAAAAAAAAAATTCATCAAAAGTAAGCAAGTCTAAAGTTCTCAATCCCGAAGGAGACATAATTAGACTGCATCCCTTTTGAAAAATTCTAACAAAAAAATCAATCAATCAAAATTAATGAGAGCAAGCCTAAAGTTCTCAATCCCCTTAGAAAGAGACATAATGAGACTTGTATCTCTCTTTTGAAAAAATGATAAAGATAATAATAATAAAAAAAAATTTAAAAAAATAAGCAAGTCTAAAGTTCTAAATCCCGAAGGAGACAGCTCTCAATCCCGAGCATCCCTTTTGAAATTTTTTTTTTATATAAAGGTAGTCAAAGTCGTCAATCCAAATGAGACTTGCAAAACGACCTAAAAAAAAAAAAAATTTGGATTCTCAAACCTCTCGGAGAGAGAATGAGACCTGTAATAAATTTTATAATTTTTTATATCATTGTTTAAGTTATAAAGTCCTTAGATGTCTGTATATTACACGTTTATAAATCGGCCAAAATTTTGTCCTCCCAAAATAATCTTCAATCTGCAAAAAAAAAAAAAAAAATTGTGTTAGCCTTAGCTTAAAAAAAGAAAAATGGATTCTCAAACCTCTCAGAGAGAGAATGAGACCTGTAATAAATTTTATAATTTTTTAAGTTATAAAGTCCTTAGATGTCTATATATTACACATTTGTAAATCGGCCAAAATTTTACCCTCCCAAAATAATCTTCAATCTGCAAAATAAAAATTTTTGTTAGCCTTAGCTTAAAAAAAAAAAAAATGGATTCTCAAACCTCTTGGAGAGAGAATGAGACTTGTAATAAAATTTATAATTTTTTATATCATTATTTAAGTTATAAAGTTAAATTTTAAGTCCTTAGATGTCTGTATATTACACGTTTGTAAATCTGCCAAAATTTTGCCCTCCCAAAATAATCTTCAATCTGTAAAATAAAAAAAAAAATTGTATTAGCCTTAGCTTTAAATTAAAAAAATAATAATAAAAAAAAAGTTGGCGGCTCTGCATGAGCCGAGCTCAGCCAGACTTGAGCTGAGCCAAGCTCAGGCTCATGGCAAGCCGGATTTAATTAAAAAAAATTAAATTGAATCCCAGCCGTTGATTGTCTTGACTGAATCAGGACCATTGATAAAAAAGAAAAAGAAAAAAGCCCCTTCATTTCCTTCTCTTCCCGGTCCAGTCCCATTCCACCTCTTTCACCGGATTACCACCCCTCTCTTCTTCCGCTTTCCGCCGCCACACCTCCATCCCTCCTCACCAGCCATCTCCTCTCCTCCGTCTGGACCACCACCGGCTGACGGTATTCCCTCACACCGCCGTTTTCCCACCACTGGCAGCACTCCACCTTTAACTACCATGGACCGGCGTCTGGCCTCCCGTTCTTCCCATCCGCCATCTCCACCACCGATCGCCTGTCGCCCTCAGTCCCGTCTCCCTCTTTCCCGATCTCCGCCATCCCCTTCTTCTTCCATCAACCCACACCACTCGCCGCCGACCACTACCATACCCCTCCGATCCGACACTGCAAACCTCACCCGTTTCTTCCCAAGCCTCGAAGCTCTTGCCCCCCAATGTCACCTAAAGATGAGATGACGGAGGCTACAGCGCCGCTCGCCGACGCACCTGCCGCGGAAGCCCACGAGGTGAAGCCCGTCGTGGATTCCCCGGCCATCTTGGTTAAGCCCATCTTCGCCCACTGTGCCCATGTTTCCTCCCGGTTCGCAATCCATCACCTCACCCCTCTGAACGCCGAACGCATCTATCGCCATTACCGAGTTCTTCCCCCACAACATCGGCGTCATCACTCCCTCCTCTCCAGATCGCCATCTCTTCTTCCTCCGCCGCGCCTCACACTGACCAGTCACCGCCCCAAATCTCCTCTCCCGCCAACGACGCCTTGAAATTTGCGGCCGGCAGCCGCCCTCCATCCTGATCTCCCTCTTTCCCGATCGTCGCCCTCTTATTCCTCTTCCATCAACACACGCCTCACGCCGCCAGATTTTTTTTATTTTTTATTTTTTTTCTTTCTGCTCGACCCACTAATCGGTCGCCACCCCTTCGCCTCTCCGGTCACCCATTTTCTGCCGCCCATGTCTCGGTTCTGCTGGCTCCGGCGACCGCCTCCTCGCCAGTTTCTCGACCCCAATTTCATCCCTCAGTCATAAACTCCCAAGCCGGCACCTTTCTTAGACCTCCTCTGTCCCGACCACCCTCATCTTCCATTCGATCGCTCCCAAGTCAAGCCCTGCCACCTATGCCAATCGGCCCTGCTCCTATGAAGACGGTTGGACCCAAACCACCGCCCACGGAAGACCCGTCGGCCACCGTTGGACAATCCTCTCTTCATCTATGTAGTAAAACAAAAAAATAAGAAGGAAAAGAAAAGAAAAGAAAAAAGTAACCTTGAGCAATCTCCACCAGCGCGTCCTCACGAATTAATGCAGAAGGCTCAGCAAATCAATGAAGAACAGCAGCAATTCACAGGTCCTCACAAATTAATGCAGAAGGCTCAGCAAATCAATGAAGAACAACAACAATTTCCACCAGCACGTCCTCACAAATCAACAGAGATAGAGCAAAAATTTAAAGGAAGAAGATGACTTTCGGCGATGGAGAAAGAAGACTCTTTACCAAGGAATTCTCTGCAACTCACAGATCAATGAATAATGTTCTCACAGACAAGGAAAAGACGATCCAGAAGAATCAATTTTTCTTCCTGCTCTGCCGGGCTTAGTGAAGAAAAGTTAGAAGACTTGAATTCTTTAATAGTATTGCATTCCTAATCAAATTGGGATTGGAATTTGGAGTTATCATAAGAAGACTGGGATTGAGATTTGTAGTTATCGTGTAAAACGAAGGAATTCATAGTTATCATATGAATTAAGAAGTAGAGTCCATGTGAAGTAGGACAGAGTTGTTATCAAAAAGGATACGACGAATTGTTGGGATACAATTTTTTTAGCTTGGCTCAACAATAAATATTTTTTCTGAATGTGAGATACCGGTAACTCAGTTAAGATTTTATCTTATCCCTGTTCAACAAAGTTTTGACATAGAGGTACCGGTGACAAACACAAGTGAGCCTAGGATTATATATATGAAAAAATAAACGTTGGACAGAGACAATGACAGCTCCAATCAATTATTTTTATTTTTGATCCAATAGTAAAGAAAATGACAGAGCATTGGATATCTTTACAAGTTAATAAAAAAAAAAATCAAAATCAATGCAGAGGTAATAAGTTATTACTTCTTTCTAACTTTTTCGAAACAGGATTTGATAAGATTCAGATGAATCTTTGTTAGGCCGTTGAAACTAAGTTATTATGTAACATCCGTAATTTGTGGATTTTTGCAACACCGGCTAGCCTAAGCAATTATATTAGTTCAGAAGATCATTGCTAGTTAAAATACCTAGAAGGTTGGTGAGGCTTTCAAATTTGTAAATTTGAACATGTTGATGGATTGAGCATCCAGCATAAAGATCCACTCTTATGTAAAAAAAAAAAAAGAATTGGAAGTTTCTAGGGCATGTGTGAACTTTACAAATAAACAAACAAAAATTTTTATTTCCTTAAAAAAAAAATTCCTCTCATATGGGGAAGATTGCACAAAAAAAAAAAATGAATGAAACGAGGAGGAGAAAATCTATCAGTGCAGAATCTCTTCTCTAATCAACTCTTCCTTAACATCTTCCAGAAAAACGATACGCCTATTGTCTAAATCTTCGGTGCAGAAGAGATATCCTTGTACAAAGATAAAGCTTGAAAGGGATCCATCCATTCTACGAGCTTCATTGACATCTCTGTGTGCTCTCGTTATTATCTCTACAGCTCTATCCATTATAACTTTGAAATTCCCATTAAAATTTAAACGGGTTCCATATGAAGCAATTTGAATTGCAGACAACCTAGTAGAAGAAGTTAATGGGAAACCAGGCATTGCTCTGACATTTTTTTCTGATGGGTGACAATTCCATTTATAATGTCACTCCACTGTCACCCCTCGGAGGGGCTATCTGTTGACATAAAAAAAATCAAATCAAATCAAATCAAAATTCAATTGCAAAGATCTCGGAGCTTGACTAGCTCAAGATAAGTCTAAATTTTCAAAATGGACAAAGTCTCCAAATTCGACAAAGTCCAAAGAAAAAAATATGAAATATATTCTAAGGTTACGCACGTAGTAATGTGTAAAAAAAAAAAATTAAATTCAAAAGTAAGAGTTCAGAGCTTAATTAGCTCTGGATGATACTTAATTTTCAAAATGGACAAAATCTCAAAATCGGATAAAGTCCAAAAGAAAAAAAAAATCATCAAAATCTAATGGCCAAGATTTCGGAGCTTGACTAGCTCTGAGTAAGACCAAATTTTTAAATGGACAAAGTCTTTGAAGTGGACAAAGTCCAAAGAAAATGGACAAAGTCTTTGAAGTGGACAAAGTCCAAAGAAAAAAAAATTATGAGGCAAAATCTAATCCTACACACGTAGGAATGGACTAAGGCTTTTAACAAAAAAATGAGGAGGCAAAATCTAATCCTATACACGTAGGAATAGATTAAAACTTCCAATAAAAAAAAATATATTATGAGAGAACCTCATAGGGCCTCTTCACACTCAAAATTAAACGGCTGAGAAAGGTTTTATAAGCCTCACATGGCCACATAAAAAAAAAATCTAAATTGCAAAGGGCTATGAGAGACCCCATAAGTCTTACACCGAAATAGCCATAAAACCAAAAGGCTAAGTGACATTCGTGGACCCCACGATAAGTTTTGTAAAAAAAAAAAAAGAATAATGATGTGTAAAGAGAGTGATTAAGTGGAGGGGACCAAGTCAAAAGTATAATACCCAATCTTCTTTCACACTTCCCATTAACCCACACTTCACACTTCCCACTTCTTCCACTAATCAAGCAGGTTCTTACCAACCCTCCCACTAACCCATTTTCTATCTCCCACTAATCCACTCTCCACTTCCCACGAACTACCTTTCCAATTCACCCCACTACTTTGCTTAACCGTACAAACCTCATCCTATAAATACCCCTTCGACTCCATAAGAGGGGGCTTTTGGCTCTCAAGTCTACAGAACCTCCAAAGAGAAATCCAGAAGTCCATCACACACCAAAAGACACACAAAATTCTCAAAAAAGCCTTGACCTTTTGAAGTTTGAAGAAGTTCAAGGAGTTGAAAGACAAACAGAAGCATTCAAGAAGGAAGAGGAATTCGTACAAGGGAGCTCTCATTCTTCCAGAAGAAGTTTCTTTGTTTCTTCTTTCTTTTTCTAAATTTGCAGATTGTAGCCACTTCTCCTGGCAACTCTTTTTTTTTTCTTATTTTAATAAAATTCCAGTTGTTTCTTCCATTTTTGCCAATTAATCGAAGGGTTTCGAGAATTGGTTAATCACTACTACTCACTTCAAAGTGTAAAAAGTAGTCTTGATTAACCAAGAGAAGGTCGTCCCACATTAAAAAAAAAAGGTTCTTCTCTACCTTTTGCAAGAGAGGATTATCCGATCCTTTCTCTTGTCTTGTGCTTAGAGAACTACCGAAATCCCCGAACAAGCACCGAACAAGAAATAGGGGCCCGGAGCAAGACGGGGTTCTGTCCAAAGTTACTGGGCTACATAAAGAGAAGTAATCCAGAGTAAGGGAGGTTCTGTCCGTCGCTCACGGGCGCAGAAAACAAGAAGAGTCTCCGGCAAGGAGAACATTTATACGTAGTTTTTTGGTACAAGACGAGGAACGTATGGAGGCTAGAAGATGCTCCATCTACTATCTTCAGATCTAAAGGGGAGGATACTCATATGAGCAATTCCGAATACCGCTACCTTACGAGACATGAGAGCAGTAAGCTTTTCTGATCTCCCATTTTAATTATAGAACGATGTATTTATATGCCATGATGTGTGTTATGCCATAATGTGTGTTGTCTCGCTCTAGGGTAGAGCGAGATGTGTGATGTGTGTGTCCTGTCTCGACTCAGTGATAGAGCGAGCTGGGTGTTGTGCTCAGTCTTGACTCAGTAATGGGGTGAGACATGAGTTTGTGATTTTGATCCCGCTCTGTAGTAGAGCGAGATGTACAACTTCGTTAAATTATTAATTTCTATTTGACTCCGATATATGACGAGTTTTTGTATACTTCCAATTAAATATTCGGAGATACGTATTTTATATGTATGATTTTGTTATGCTTGTTGTATGTAGTAGCCGTTAGGTAGAACTACGTTCGGATCCGATCGTATTGGAATAATATCCAATATGTACGTAGGCAACCAACGACACGACAACGTTGGCCCGATCCAATTAATTATAATAATATGTTTTATTTTGTTTTACACATGACGAACCATGTAGTTTTGTTGCGTGTAAGTGGTCGTTACAACCTAAGTCTATGTACGAGGAAGCCTTAACTCTCCTTAGTACGTAGATGAACATTGTACCTCTCGCACACAGATGATGATTCCTGGCTTAAGGAAAAGAAAATTTTTCTATTAGCAATTTTGTGGGCCCGGCTCGGGTCGGGTCGTTACACTGACCCTTCTTCAGGTAAATGAATTTATAACTTTAAATATTTTTATTTACGTATAATTATTTAATTTTATTTAATATGTTCATATTTTATAACATAGCTATGGTCGTGGGAGCATTTACACGTCGGACGACCAAGTGCTGAGATGGGGTTGCTTAGTTGAGGGTGTTCCATTAGGCGTGAGGTAGCCTTTATTTTTGTTTAAAACTTGAAAATTTTAGCATTGTTTTATATACATTTGTTGAACTCATTTTTTAAATATAACTCCTTAAGGTGGAATGTTCGGAGAAAGAGAACAGAAAATCCACAAGGAGTCCTTCGATTGTACAGAGGGGAGTTAGACCACTAGCGGCTATATCAGGTAATTTTAGTTATGTGTTGAACTTTTTTTGTAGTGTTTATAAAACATATTGTTGTTCTTTAAGTTAAATTATCTTTATATATTGTATAGGTTATTTGGCAGCCGTACTCACTGGAAGTATTGGTTGCCTTACCTCCTCTATGTACTGACGATCGAGACGTGTGGCTATCTCGAACTCTATTAATATGTTACGAGATAGTAGAGATGTATGTGCCAGATCGGGTAATGCTCCAGTTTAACCTGGAGCGGGGGGTCCCACCGTCTCCTGTTGAGTATATCCACCGCATCACTCAACAGGGCCGCCATATTACCGACTGGACATTACATCATGCATCATATATCGCTCGATGGGAGGATAGGAGAGCCACTATTATCGGAGGGGAGATGGCTACGACATCACGAGATGTTCATAGCACATATATACAGTGGTATTTACCGATTACACGATGATATATTTTGCCCCGCGACGATATAGAGGAGATGACATATCAGCCTAGGGGAGCGTCTGAGGCAGCTTTGGTAAGTAGAACTTTGTTAATTAAGGCACATATTATTTTCTTATTTCTTATTAATTATTTATCTAACTTTAAAATTTTTTTGATAGCTTCGTCTAGCTCGACATACTCATACGCATTTGATTGACACAATTAACACCTACACTTCGAGCAAGGACTTATTAGCAGCATGTCAGTTGGTGATTAGGGAGCATAATGATGTCATTCGTAGCTTGCCACTGCTTCAGTCGGTGATTACGGATGTCTCTAGAGATTATCCTGTCCACGAGGCCGCTCAGACACCGCTGATGCACTCTTCATTCCATGATATTCCATCGTCTTCAGCAGCGCATAGCTCTCCTCCTTGTTCATCATTTGGAGTCACTGCACATGTAGCTCAGGCAGAGCCGATTTTATATTATAGATGACATCGGCCAGCTCGTGTTGAACCATCTATTACTTGCTAGAGCCAGAGCTAGAGCTAGAGCTAGAGCTAGAGCCACATCCTGAGCCAGAGCCAGAGGTAGAGCCACATCCCGAGCTGGAGCCACAACCAGAGCCGGAACTGACAGATCATGAGGAGGAGAACATATAGCACCGTCGAGGACGAGGTCGAGGACGTAGGAGATTGTGATATTTGCATTGTTTTATGTTCTCCCCTTGTGTGTAATATATTTGATAAATATTTATAATGATGCTTGTTTTTATTTAATGATGTTAATATGCATTGAATATGTGAAATGAAATGGAACTTGTAGAATGGAATGTGTGGAATGAACAGGGACAAGGATTAAATTTAAATTAAAAGTTATTTTAGAAAAATTAACTAAAGGACGAAATCAGTGTAAAATTGATTTCGTCCTTTAAACGGACGAAATCAGTGTTGTTCACCCAGCCAAAAGCGCGAAATCGGCTAAAAAAATATAAAAAAAGCTATGCAGGCGCCAGCCGCTTGGCTGGCGCCTACGTGGCAAAAACGAACACCACTTTGGGAATTATTTCCCAAAGTGGTTTAAAATGGTAAATATTTTTTTAATATTATTTATATAATTTTCCCTAAATTATTTTTAGCACTTATATTTTTTATAAAAAAAATAAAAATAAAGTTTTATATTTTAAATAAATATAATTATGTATGAGTTTAATAATAGTGCATTATCCAAATGGGTTCATACTCGAGCATATTAAATACTTTTGATCTAATTATACATTTTACTCAAGGTCAAGGATGCCACTTATGTCAAATATACATGCAATCCAGACCTGACCCGATCGACCAAAATGTGTCATATTTATGTTCACAATTTATTTAGATAGAGTTTGGGTTTCATGTAACGTGACTCACCCTGAATTTGCTAAATTTATAAATATTATATTTTTAATATTATTCCTTTTGATTTTATAATATTACTTATGATTTTTTATTTATGTATTTATTTATAATATAATATTACCTAATTAACATTTACAAAATTAATTAATAAATAAAAATTTTTATTGTAAAAGGGTTCAGTCGTGTTTGCGTTTAATAATAGCAAGTTTTATAAATGGTGTTCATCAAAATCCATCAAAAATCATTGTGAGCATTAATATTTGATTAAGAATGTGACCAATACTCAATAACCGAAGAACAAATGCTATGACCACACCCATTTCCATAAAAGTTATGAACTTTCTCAAAAAACAAGGGCAAAGGGGTGAATGTGAAGAACTAATCAATGGTGAAAAGAATTCTTACAAGTTATTCCAAATTTTTCTGGGTTTTTCATGTGCATGCAATCAAACTCTTCACTGGTTTCTAGTTTTTCTTGGTGCCATGTAATCAGGAACTTCAAACCGGATCTAGTTTGTTTGGGTTTGCCTTGTTTTCTTTTTAACAAATCCTCAACACATCTGATGTTATATGCCACCTTTGGAATGAGATCAATAGACAAAAATCGCAGCTCTCAGAAGTTTCGCTGTCGTGAACTCAAGGAAGATGGCCGCCGATTGTAGGAGATGCATGGGAGGAGAGGATATGTCATGGCATTGTTCTATTCTTGGTTTATTTGGGGTAATGAGACATGAAGTTTTATGGGGGGCAGATGGGATACAAGAGAAACTTAAAATTACCCAAAATTTTCTCTCAAACAGAGTACTCGGGTTTTTGGGGGGCTTATATAGCCGCATTGTTTAACAAACTGATAGAAGTCTGCCTAAACCCCCACCCTTCTTCAATGTTTTTTTTTAAACAGTAAAATAGTTTTTTAAATATAAGGAGAGCCTATGTGGATAAAAATTACATAAAAAATCTTCAAAATATCACTAAGAATGTGCAAATTATATAGTTTGGGAGAGAAAAATATAATTATTTAAAGTTAAACATGATACACAAGGCTTGTTACCTAAATTAGATGCAGAAATTGAACATTTACTTAGCTCTACATGCACAATTTAACTAAGTGAAAAAAAATTGGTTAGAGATGCTAGCCTATTTGAGCTTCCTAATAGAGGGCGTTTTGGCCCAAATTGGGTAGGTGAGTAGAACTTTAATCCTAAACCTAATCCTAATTAGTATAAGTACCCATCTCGTGTAAACCGTCCAGAGAGCTTTTGGTCCAGAGAGAGAGAGAGAGCAACCACTAGTGAAGATGGAAATTTTTATGACCGGAGCAAGAGCATGGCCAACAGCGGAGGCTGGGAGGAGCGAGTATCACCAACTAAATCTAAAGCTCCCTTCTTCAATCCAGTCCTACCGGCGGTGAGCTGAAGCACGAGAATTAGATAGATAGAGTTGATATACATCACAACACATCTTTTACCCATTTTCTTTTTATTCTATTTTAAACACATTTGAAACAACAAACAAATTGCGGAGTATATAGCGCCAACAAGCAACTTTCCTCTTACAAATTAATAACCAAATTACATCTTCTAAGCTTATTAAAGAATAAACGAGTACAAATGAAAACAATTTACATTTATAGACACTTGACAACAATAATTATAAATTGATCAACGAGTAAAACAAATATGCCTCAGTTAACAACACTGCAGATCCTCCTAATTTGTCCAGAAGATCCAGTGAGTGGGTCAATGTCACCCATCTTCACCATGGCAGCAGCAAAGTCTGAGTTGAATCTGGCTCTGTTCTTGCTATATTCACTCACAATACTGTCAGTGGAGCCCCCACTGAAGAGAACCTGGTCTGAATGGAGAAGGCCCTTCTTCTGTAACAGGTTCTTGAAGTAGTTGTTATCAAATGAATTGGGTGTCACCAAGTCTAGAGGGGCCGCATTCCCATCCCCACCTGTTAACGGGCATCGGCGCCTCCGAGTGCTCGCAAATCCTGCATCTATGTTGCTTTCGTTGTAGATTCTGTCTTTGAATGTTGCACACACTGCTTGACCAATGGTATGTGCACCTGCATCAGTTTTGGAGCCAAAAATTAGTGTTTCAATGCTGAAAAGATGAAATTAATTGAGGGAATCAAGAAGAGGGTTGAAGTGGTAGACATGCCTGAGAGTGCAACCAGTTCTCTTTCATTTAGACCTTTCCTAGCAAATAAGGCTTTCAGTTCATCAAGGTTATTTGAGAAAAGTGGGAGCTCATTTTGAGCTAGGTTTTGGCTTGCAGATGTGGAGTCTCTTCTTCCTAGTTTTACTTTCCATGTTGGGCCACCAACCTGGTTATCCCATGATACAAATCCATCGATATGTATAAGTTTATGCTTCTATAAACTTGAAGTTTCAAAGTTTTAAATTTTTAATTATTGAAACTTATATTAAACCAAACAAGGTACCCATGATTCAACCAAGAGGATAAGTAAAATGATTATGCAACGAAAATGGTAGTCGTAGAATTGTATCTTTACTTACTGCAACTGATGCATCTCGTGATGCTACGGCCAGTATATCCGCACAGGATACCACTCCGGGACAAATTTCCTCCACCTTAGCTTTTGCAGCATCAATGACTTCAAATCCTCGTGCAGACCTGAAGTTCTGTACAGAATTCTTCTCGCTTGTAAAGGAAGGAGTGGCATCAAGCAAGACTGATGCATCACAACCCTGCATGCATTCATTTTTTTGGCTTTAGTACCTAAGAAATAGGTAAGTAATATGAAGCATCAAAGAGGATGAATTTGAAAACAACCATCAAATATGTACCTGAACAAAGCAATCATGAAAGTGGAGGCGAACCAGGGAAGCAGCCATTCGACGCTCTCGAGAGACTGCCGATCTTATTTCTTTCCTAATTGTGCTGAGAGCATTTGGACATGAAGCATCGTAAAATGTGGGCGAGAGCTGAGCTTGGCATGAAGGCAACAACATTGGGATCGTAATAAACCATGCTAACAAGGTGATACAAACATGAGGACCCATTGGTTTCAGTGGGCTTCTCCTCTTCTACGTAGATTCTGCACTGCAAAGAAGATGTAGATCTCTTGGAGCGATGCAAATTAAAGGAGATGAATTGGGTTGCAAGGAAATGATTAGTGCTGAATGATGGACATAGCGAAGAGCTCATGAATATATATAGGCAACAGGAGCGTATATGGAAAAGGAGGAATAGCCGTACATTATGTGTTTACGACGGCTGATCTGGGTCATATTTCAGCTGGCGTGTGATCTAATGAAGCGCGGCTGGTTGACAAGTTCCGTTGTCAACGGCATCTATTAGTCCAACTCAAACCTTAATATATTCATGAGCCAATTAAGCGGTACAAACCCTAGCAGTATGAATCTTTGCCGAGTATTACAAACCTTAAATAGGAAATTGGTATGTTTAAATCAATGGTGTTTAAGTAAATAAGACATAGTAACTCTAATTACCTTGTTTGCCTTCAATATAGATTAATCTCTTTCCTCTACTAAGGAACAATTCAATATGTAATGATAAGCATAGCAGAGAGGGGAACATCCGTGGTTCAATTAGCTAGTCTCATGCACGTGAATTTCACAGGTCTAATTATATGCATATATGATTGTTCCCAGGGTCATGACCCTTGTCACATTAGTTTAAAGCTGATGTTAACTGCATTTCTTTGGAGTTAATTGCCGAAAAGTTACACTGGGGACTGGGTCTAACAATGATTAGACGGGCAACTATGTATTAGTTGAATGAAGTTGCCTGCATTCAATTTTCTGTGTATTGGATCAAGTCATGAAGAGTAACCTATTTTTGATTGGGTCAGATTTCGGCTAGCGCGTTTGAGACCATTTGATCTGATCATGAACCGCGGCGGACTGACCCATTAATTCAGTGTGCCACTTCCAAATGCTACAGCTTAAACAGCTAGAGATCCACTTGGGCTCCTCTCACATGCTAGATTTCAAGGAAATTTCTTTGCTATCAAAGCATTAAATTTACGTAGACTTAGTCACTGCCACCCATTCACCAAGTTAGATAAAGACTCGTGAGCAAAGATTACGTACAGAACATGGATGCTAACAATATCTATGCTTATTCTTAATTATTTTCTTTAAAAGTATAATATTAGAAAATCAATCATAGAGAAAGCATGTATCAAATAATAAGTTATTGTGGATACGAGTTGCCAATGACTATTGTCTACTGCCTCATCAATCTCCTTGTCCATTGCGTTTATGGACCTCACCTGTCTGATCTTATTTTAGTCAGATAAATGGCATATGCAATTTATTATAATCTCTTAAATATAAACTACTTTAAAGAGTTAGTAACAGTGGTACCCTAGCTTTAATTAGTTGACTGTTTGGGAAAGCAATTTTTTTCACGTGCATGTATTACGACCATGCGTAAGGGACTCATCCACTTCATTTTCACTTTTCTGTCACAATCTTGACCGAATCCCCTCGCTGATCTCTTGTCCTATATAATTTAAGTGTACAACTGTTTTATTTTGATACGCATTTAGAACTCTGTTTATAGATTAAGGATAACAATTTTCCTACACTACAATTTATTCCATAGAATTCAGCACTAGATTTTGATTAGACATAAAACAGTCCAGTTAATATGGGTCTTATATTGTTTCTCTGTCCAATTAATACCCACGTGTAAAGATATGTTTGGACATATTTCGATACAGCACCCTTAATTGATTATATATATATACACACAAAAAGAAGCCTGTTTAGATGCATCAAATTTATATTCGACAGATTATATTACGTAAGAGGTATTTATTATTTAAGTAACATGGGCTATTAGATTTTGATCCAACGGCCTGGCCTTGGCTCATGCTAAACTAAATTATATATAGAGAGAGAGAGAAGTTAATATGAGCCCGGGCTCACACTGGCGTGCGTGAGCCAAGGCTCATATAAACGGGACTCATAAATATATTATGATAAAATGTAAACATCAACAAGTTTTGATTGTCAAACTATTGTGGGAGAATTACAACCACAAGCGTTTATCTTTTATTAGTCTACCTGTGGAATTGATTTTAACAATGACAAGACAGTTTAACTGTTGGTTAAGAGACCACATTCAAATCTGAAGTTTTACCAACGGTTAATAGCCCAAAGTCGACTGTGCACGTAGAATACATAAAATACATGATCCTTACTCACCACGAGCCCAGCCTAATGAACTTTTGTGGAGCATTCATTTTTAAGATTGACGGTATATACATTAATACATATTAATATCAACATTAATATATATTTATGTTAATATATACTAGCATATATTTATGCTAACGTGCAGTAATATATATTGTTGATTTTAAAAATAAACACTTTATGAACATTTTTAAGCTGGTTCATTGTCAAAGAGGAACATTAAAATACTTCCCAAATTCTGCCACTTTGTTATAGCATCTTTACGCTTGTATGTTAGAAGGATCAACGGCTGGTGAACCTTCACCGGCCACTCCCATAGGATTTTAGTTCCCTTGTTACATATAATGAACATATTAAACATGTAATGAACATATTAAGAAAGATTAACTTCTTATATGTTTGAAAATGTCGAAGTTCATAAAGGAGAAAATGGGCTCTTTTTACTTAGTCACCTGTACGACGTCCACTTAAAAGCTTAGTAATTGTGTGTTGGTACAGTATTCCATGCAGAAAACAATGCCATATTAAGCCGACTTTCCAGCAGTCTCTCGGCAGTTTTCTTATGACCATGTCAACTTTGTGCAGCAACATCGGACTATTCAACCCTTGAATTTTCTCTTCTAATTAATGGGACAAATCCTTCTTCCTCTCAATATATATGGCCATCAGCTTTCCCTCTTTCCATCTCAATTTGCTCTTTTAGTCTTGTCTTGAAGAGGGCTAGCAGTAAGCTGACCTAAAGACTATAGAGTGTGAAAGCTTCCCTTCCTAACAATGAGGGCATCTAGTCCATCTTCCCTTTCCCTAGCCTGTGTTGCTACCACCCTACTGATTGTGCTGGGAAGCCATCCATGCATGGCACAATTGTCATCAACCTTCTATGACAGTACATGCCCTGAAGCCCTGGACACAATCCGGGCAGCCACAAGGACAGCAATCTCAAGAGAACGAAGGATGGCTGCCTCTCTCATGCGTCTCCATTTCCATGACTGCTTCGTGCAGGGCTGCGATGCCTCTGTTTTGCTGGACGGTGGGGGAGAGAGGAGTGCCTTGCAGAACGCAGGCTCCATCAGAGGATTTGGTGTGGTGGATAACATCAAATCCAGGGTCGAAAGTGCTTGCCCAGGCGTTGTGTCCTGTGCAGACATCTTAGCTGTTGCTGCAAGAGATGCATCTGTTGCTGTGAGTCATCTTATCATTTGTCGAAATTTGATGTAACAAATTGCGTATTTTGATGATGATCACGTTGCTGTATAAATACTGAAGATTGTTTGTGGATCTTGTTGCATGATTATTAGGTGGGTGGCCCCTCATGGACAGTGAAGCTCGGAAGAAGGGATTCCAGTAGCGCAGCCAGCCAAAGCCAAGCTGAGAGTAATCTTCCAAGAGGTGATAATGAACTCAGTGTTCTCATCTCCTTGTTCAGAAGTAAGGGGCTATCTGCAAAAGAAATGGTTGCACTCTCAGGCAAGTACCATTGATGCATTACGTGTACGTATACATATATTAAGTATGTACATGTACATAAATGCATATAAGTATGTACATACTGCATATATATATATGTAGACATATATACATGTTGGAAAACAATTTTTCCTTCAACAATTTAATTAGCTTTTCCTCAAGAGACTTGGTTTTGACAATATATGTGTATGCATGTGTTCGTACGTACTTTCAGGCTCCCATACAATTGGCCAAGCACAGTGCGGAACCTTCAGAAACAGAATATACAGCAATGACAGCACCATTGATGCTGGATTTGCAAGCACGCGGAGGAGAAGGTGCCCGTCGACCGTCGGCAACGGCGACACCAACTTGGCGCCGCTCGATCTGGTGACACCAAATCAATTTGACAACAACTACTTCAAGAACCTGAAGCAGAAGAAGGGCCTCCTGCACTCGGACCAGGTCCTCTTCAATGGCGGGTCCACTGATAGCTTTGTGACCGAGTACAGCAACAGCCGCAGTGCGTTCAACTCTGACTTTGCTGCAGCCATGGTGAAGATGGGTGACATTGACACTCTTACTGGGTCTTCAGGGCAGATCAGGATAGACTGTAAAGTCGCTAACTGAAATCAAGCCGGTCATCATATAGAAGGCATATCCTAGATATAAGCAGTTCAAGAAACATATGATAAAATTCAAGTGTACATCGTGAGGGGAAAAAACTGGCAAACAGCCATCCCTGCACTTCATGTGTTTGATTTTACATGTTGTCCAAGGAAATGTCCAAGTTCCTTGAATACTATTGCAATGAAATGTTTTGTTCAAGTAAACTAGAACAAAAAGGCTCATAATTTATAATCATGTTTAAAAGTGTCCCTAATAATTTTTGTTGTTGTAGTGTTAACACTATATTCGTGTATATGGAAGGACCCTAATCCCATGCCCAACTTATTTGTTGGGCTAGGGTGGTGGGGTGGGCTTAGATCATCGTAGAACCAGTAGGGAATGTGTGACAGGGACCAGAATGGGAAAAGTAGATCTCAACCATTGAAAAGGCCACATCTCGGGCCTGGAATACGTTGTGCCTGCAAATTTTGATCCATCTTGACCTTCAACCACTTATCTCTTCCCAAAGTAAGCTAAGTGTGGCGTAATGTCAGCTTCTTTTAAAGGGTTTTGTGCACAAAGTTAAGCTTATGTGAATATAGAGTCAAAAACTACATTTCGTCCAGGCCAAAATTAATTGTCTTTCTTAATTGAACCCCTTTTTCAAATGGCATTGTAACCCCTAAATATGGCAATTCTCTTGTATTTCTTCCCCGGTTTGGGTCTTTACCTATCAGTACACTTAGAACATAAATGACACTTAGACCATAAATAACACTTGGACTAAATTGTACACCTATATGCATGACGACGCATTTCTTTATGTGTTGTTACTATATATATTTTAAAATTTTTATTAATTTTTCATCTCTACCTCTCTCTTACCCTTCTTACTCTTTCTCTCTCCCCCCTTCTTTCTCTCTCTCTACCTTTCTCTCTTCTTTCTTCCTCTCTTCTCTCTCCAGCTCTGAGGAATAGTGGGGATAAAATAAGAAAACTCTATTTATGTATTATATATAAAAATAATAAATAAAATTTATTATATTTACAAAGTTTTTAAAAATTTTAAAATAAAATAATAAAATCATTATAGATATTTTTTAAAAAGTGATGCAAATAATTGTATTATTAGCAATACTTTTTACCAAGTGTTGTAAATAGTACAAATATTAACAAAGCTTTGTAAAAAGTGTTGCCAATAAGTATAAATTTGGCGACACTTTAATATACGTCGCAAATAGTAGTTTTTAGCGATCTTTATTCAAGCGTCACTAATAAAAGTATCGTTAATAGTCTTTTTTGTTGTAGTAGATGTAGACAAAATAAATCTCCCAAAAAAAAATTCTTAAACACATAGTTGATCGCATGCACATAGCAGTAATCAATGTGCAAAATAAAAAATAAGTCTTCAAACAATCACTAGGGAAAAAATCAATTTAATCACATCAACGAATATGATAACCACTTCTCCTTGGGCAAAATTGAACACTTTCTCAAGAATAAGATCAATCATATCATGATCAATGTGAATTTTGCAACTAGAATACTGTGATTGCAAAAACACATCATGCATCTCTTAGACGTACAATAACTTGTTAAATATAAGTATGTTCTCTCCTCATATCACACAACATCTTTGAATCTTGTTTACCACATGTTTTTGAACTCCAACTTACAATATCCAAATGAAGCATCATGTCAAGCATCAAGTGAATGATCTGAATTGTCCTATTCTTATGATACATATCAAATATCCAAATTTTCATCATCCTAAAAAATTCAAACTTTATCATTATGCACCATGCATTAACTTGAACGTAAAATTCTATGAACTCAAGGAGCCAAAAATCTTCAAAATAAATAAAAATAGAGAATTCCGTGAAGTTATTATTGTCAAAATATTGAGATATTGGCTCAAACACCTAGCATGTAGACAATGTTTTTGGTGGAGGATTTCTTGTAAACCACTCACATTCTTGTAGCAAAGAAATTTTTTGGCATGGCCACGAATCTTCCCATTGAAGGTATGCTGAACCAATAACAATGACATTATTCTAGTTCAACGGTGAATGTAAACTCTAAAACCAACAACAACTCTTGTTCTTACTTTACTTGCAGAAACTGCTTGTCATCGCATAGTTCGAATTCTGGCGTGAGAACATCACATAAATAAATATGTGGGTCTTTATTGTAGATGGGAGGGATATTAAAATCAATCCCCTCTTGCACAATAAGAGTGAAATTGTAAATTTCTTGACATTTGGGTGTATTAAAAGGATAACTTGAAGCATCCACAAAGTGATTCTCTACCATGGCCTTAGCCTTGGCATGAAATCAGCGAGCAACAACATCGGCCAAATAATTGATTTGGATCGTCAATTGTTCAACCCGTTGCAACGACCTTGCTACTTCATCATGATCATTGACTTCATCAATTTCTACAATGCGTCGTACTCCATGGTGTCAGGGTGGCATGTTAAACCTACATAGGGCCACCATTGATGCATGGTTGGGATTGATGGGGTGAATGGTGTTTGATTAATCCAGCAACAAGCATACACAACCTTCCTATCTTGCCAACTTCAATGGAAATTTCACAAAGATAAGAGGGGAAACACTAGAGAAGTAAGTACTCTCTTCTTCTTCTTCTTCTTCTTCTTCTTCTTCTTCTTCTTCTTCTTCTTCAATATCTCAAAGAAATTCAAAATTATGTCTTCCATGAAAGATTTAAGTTTTTATACAAGTCCTAATGTCATAATTATAAATAAAAGAATCTAATCTCTAACTACTTTAAGATTAGCCAAACAAAAGTAAGGAAAATAAACTATAAAATCCCTAATAAAAATAAACAATAAAATCCCTAAATAAACAAGGTGACATAGAATAAAGACTCCTAGGAAAGCAAAAGACTTAAAAGAAATTAATCCAAAATTAAATTCTTATCCAAAACAGAATTGGCAGTCATCCTGCTGACGTAGCGATCGATCGCTATAAAGGCTGATCAATCACATGTGCTCGGCCTAATTTTACACTAGGTTGTGCAAGGTGTTAATAGATTGCTCCGATAACCCGATCGATTGATTGCCTATAACTATCGATCAAACACTCAACATAAAACTGTGCATTTTCTTCTTACAATCCCATTGCTTCATGTAGTTTAAAGCTAGCTAATTTATATCATTAATTCCAATCCAATCTTCATGTTTCTTCAAGTTGGAAACCTTCTTAACAATTTGCTTCAATATAAATTTGACTTGGATCATATAACTCATTTGTAGGTTTTTATGATCTACATCATTTGCGATCCGATTGCTTCATGTAGTTCATAGCTAAGTGTTTTATATCATTAATTCCAATCCAATCTTCATGTTTCTTCAAGCTAGAAACCTTATTATTAATTTGCTTCAATATAGATTTAACTTGGATCATATAACTCATTTGTAGGCTTTTACAATCTACATTAGATTTCCAGCGGAGTATAACAAACTATATGCCAAAAAGATTGGTCCTTTGGAGATTATTCAAAAAATCAACTCTAATACTTATTGCCTCAAACTTCCTAGCCATGCTTGTACTTTTGATATATTCAATGTCAAACATCTTAATCCTTACCTTGGATATTCTTCAAATGACGATTATTTTAATTTGAGGACAAATTTTTTCGAATCAGGGGAGGATGATGTAAATCAGCTAGCTTTGAGCTACATGGAGCAATGGGATTGGAAGAGGAAAATATACAATTTCCTATTGAACGGTCAATCGGGCATTCTAGGCAATCAATTTCCTATTGCAGTTGTTTGCCAATCTAGGCCGAGGCCCATTGATTTCGATTGGGCCACGAACAATCGATCACCATATAAATCGATCATTTGTTAAATTAGGTTGAGAGCTTGGGCCATTGATCGGTGTTGTGATCGATCCAGTGTAAATTTAAGCAAGAGCTCAAGTGATCGATTGAGGTTTGCTGGTGATCGGTCGATCCATTAGTGGGATAACTTCAATTCCGTTTTGGATCTAGATTTTAATTCCAAATCAGTTTATTTTGGGTTATTCCTTTTCTAGGAGTCTTTACTCCATGTTATTTTATTAATTAGGGATTTTCTAGCCTATTTTCCTTAATTTTGATTGGTTAGTCCAAAGTACTTGTAGATTGGGTTCTTTTATTTATAGTTTTGCCATTAAAGTCTTATATAAAAGATGGTTTCTTCTTGGAAGCCATTAGCATTATGGGATTTCTACGAATGTCATTTTAAACTTTCCCATTACCTACTTGGTTATTTTTTAACTAAAATACTTTTCTCAAATTTAGTTTAAAGCTAAGTGGGAGATTTTATTTCTATGACTTAATTGAAAAGTTGGTCTAACTGTCTCAATTGACACTATTTTGGGCTTTTAAAACTGTATGGGTAATAGACATGAGTCTGAATACCCATTAAGCTGCGGTTTTAAGTGGCAAATCTGAACCGTTGGCTGACCTCTGGATGGACAGTTATAAATACATCATTAGTCATCCTAATACGGTGCCTTAAGCGAGATTATTCTCAGTCAAGTTCTAAACCAGAAACTCATTGTGTAATTCTGAAGAGGATTAATAGAGACAAAACTTCATCAAGAGGATTAAGCTTGGTTGAAGGCTCTAATGGCTACAGGTATGCCTAAAGCTTGTGTATTATGTTCTGTCATCCCGACAAAAAAGAACAAAATGAAAATATTAAGTTATGATTATAATCTTACTCTTAACTGAATATAATTACATAGTATTACTTTCTTATTTTTACTTGTTAAATAATAGTATAATAAATACATGTTTCTATTTTTCACATAATAAAATCATATTTGTTTTTTATTTTTACTTTATCAAAATTCATATTTTTTTCTTATATTATACTCCATCTATTCTACATTAATAGCTCTATTTAATTTTTTAAAATAAACTAAAATTAATTCATTTTAGAAAACCACATAGAACTACTACTAATGTAAGATGAAGGGAGTATTTTAAAATTTAATAATATGATAAAATTTTACTCCATTAAGATACCAAGGTGACTTAGCTAAAACAAATTTGGAGCCTTGAGTTCTCGTGTCAGTTCTAAAACATTGATAAAAATTACAATATAATAAAATTTATTTTTTCACTTACAAAACTTTTCATGTCTATAATAGTCATAATCTATATTAGAGTTTTTTCTCATTGTATTAGATTTTCCAAAAATGAGGGGCTCACCTACAAGGCTCACACAACATATACACTTTGTAAATCTACATATCATATGCGGTAGCACTAATTTCAGGCACAAGGCCCATACATCATTTGTTCTAGGTAAATCAAGATATAATCATATGTATGTGTGCAATAAAGTGGAGGTTAGAATTCAGGACCATGGTTCCTCAGGTGTGGTCCTCGCCATCCCACCAACACCACATTCTCTTAATTATAATTAAATTTTGTGTAATGAATTTTTGGATTCTTAAAAAATTTAATTAAAAAAATAAAAAGATAAAAATAAAAAATTAACATAAACCTTAACTATACAAGGAAATATTCTCCTCTAATAATGAGCCCAACATAAAAAAACACATCATGCTCCTTTGAGATCCATTCGCCATGAATTTTTTTATGTTATGCTCATTATTAAAGTAGAGCATGAAATTAATAGGGGAGATTTTAAACCCACCTACCTTGAATAATGTATACAATCGGATTTCGATCTAAAAGCCCAAGATGCCCAGAACATGTTAACGTGACAAATAAAAGCGGATAGATATTTGTAGCTACAATTTTTGCGGGTAAAATTGGCGCCCGCCCCCCGATCAGAGGCAGGAGCGGGACGAGCATATTCGAGGCACCCACAATACCGCGGCAGGAGATGAGGTTTTCGGCGGCGAGGACATAATGAGAACCGTCGGATGTAAATCGGACGGCTACGAATACTTTCTTCTCCAGAAAAAACCCCACCTCACTCTTCAGTGCAGACTACAGAATCATGTTCCCCGCCCCTCCACCCCCATGAAACCTCCTTCTTTGGCTCCCAATCTCCCTTCCTTCCGAACCCCGATCCCTTCCGGCGTCCACGCCCTCCGCCGCCGCCGCCTCCTCTGCTCCCCCTCCCCGCCTCCCCCGCCGATGGCCAGCCCCCCCTCCCCCTCCCCCTCCCCGCCTTCTGCGGCTCTGTCACTACCTGGGCCGACGCCGTCAAGGAGCGCGGCATGCGCCAGCGCCGCCCGCTCTACGACCACATCAAGTGGCAGGAGCACCGAAGCTCCCTCCGTCACCTCCGCCACCTCCTCTCCAGCCTCTCCTCCCGCGTCATCCTGTCGCTCGTCCCTCCCGTCTCCGCCTTCACCGCATTCGCCGCCGTTCTGGCGTCGTACAACAGCGCCGTCGCCTCCGGGTGGTTGCGGCTGCTGCCCGGCGGGGCCTCTCTCCCGCTGCTCCACGCGTCCTCGCTGCCTTACCAGCTGACGGCGCCGGCGCTGGCGCTGCTGCTCGTGTTCCGGACGGAGGCCTCGTACTCGCGGTTCGAGGAGGGACGCAAGGCGTGGGTCCGGGTCATGGTGGGCGTCGCCGAGCTCGCCAGGGAGGTGATGGCCGTGGGCGTGGAGGGCGAGGCCGAGGCCGGGCTGAAGAAGGCCCTGTTGAATTATATCATGGCATTCCCTGTGGCTCTCAAGGTTTGCAAATTTTCCTCGTGACCATTTATTATTTCCATCTAATCTGTTCTTTATTTGAATTTTTAATTATGGTTTAAGTTTGCAATTGTGATTATGAATTTTGTTTGCATAGTCTTTGCATTGATTATTCATCATAATAATCATAATCAAGTAGTGCCTTTTCCCAACAATTTGGGGTCGGAGACATGGATCTTACGCCTTCATTATAGCATGGTTTGTGCACCTCTTTTGATTATTAATTTTCAATTTTTCCTAAAGACATTTTATATGCAGATTGACTGAGAGTCTTTCTAAATGTTGTGGATTGAACTGTCAGTTGATGGCATGTTAAAAGTTCCTTGAGAAAGAACTCGTAATAGTGGCCAATTTCGTTGTTGAATTTTATAAATTTCTTTTTCTGAATGCTGAAGAAGAAAGTTTTACATAATTTTCATCAGATAAACTTTTTTAGTAAAGGGCTTTTCTTGTGCAAAATTGCCTTGATACCGGCTGCTAGCTTCCACATTTTATGAGTCTTATAAATGGTTATTTGATTGCAGTGCCATGTCATTTATGGCTCTGACCTCGCACAAGATTTGAAGAATGCACTTGACGAAGAAGACCTTGCCGTGGTACTGGGCTCTATTCATAGGCCGCGCTGTATCATTGAGTTTATCTCGCAGAGTATCCAGTTACTGCACATGCAAGAATCGAAGCGGTGCATCTTGGTAGTTCCATTTTTCTTTCCTTGAAACTGTACAAATCTTATAATCATGTAGCAAAATCAGTCAATTGAATCGAATTTAGATTGTATCAATTTCCAGGCCCACCCCGAAAATGACTTGTTACTAGAGTTGTTGGTTTAGCTCACCTCAAAATGCAGAAAGTGGCCAACTAAATTCCAATTTGGCCGATATGAAAACATCGAGGTGCTATGCTTGAGCTTAATCAAGTATGCATTCTGTTAAATATCTTAATAGACAGTAGCAAATTATTGAATGTCGCATAAGAAACTTGGGACGAAGAAACTATATGTTATATTAATGGAATGAACATGGTGTAAAATTGAGACAAGCTAGGCTAAGGTTGCGTGTGAATTGTTAGCTACATAAGCTAAGATAGCGGGCTTGCCTCTGCTCAATTTGATGAGTTTGAGATTCATATTTTCAGTGGACTTGTGTGCGTTCTATATGCCTCCTTAGCAGTTGCAAGCCTTTAGTACTTCTTGAATGAATATTCAGAATTCTAGTTTCCTGGCATGTGATTTTGGTGCCAAGGTCATGTTAAGTTTTGTAGGAGGAGGAGAACATAAGATGGTAGGTGTTTCACCTCTGTTTCTCTTCCTTGCTTGGATGCCTATGGCATCTTTTATCATTAGACTTGAGCAATCACTCTTTATCTGCTCTCGTTTTTCTAGTCTAAATACAAAGAATATTTTTCTTTATCTGCTTTTTCTATCTTCATCTGAAGAGTAATGTTGTAGGACTTTGTTATCAATCCTCATTTTTCTATTAGTCTTTCAGGAGTCAAAGCTTTCTTGTTTCCATGAAGGTATAGGTGTATGCGAACAACTGATGGGAATCCCCATTCCTCTTTCTTACACTAGATTGACCTCAAGATTTTTGGTCCTCTGGCATCTTACTCTTCCGATTATACTGTGGGATGATTGCAATTGGATTGTTATTCCTGCTACTTTTATTAGTGCAGCCTCTTTGTTCTGCATTGAAGAAGTAAGTAAATTCACTGCTGCTTCTTTAGTTTGTTCCGTCTCTCTGTTTCTTTTTAATTCTTTGTTTACATTGTGTTATTTCTCTTTGAGGTTTGCTTGTGTGATGAAATTCCTAAGACATTTTTATATGTTGTAATGCTTATCTCTGTATTTGCCAATTGATAGCATCTTTTTTCAGCATTTTTTTTCGAACTACTATAGTCTTGAGTAGCTTATATATGCTATCTATTGGTACTTGAAAGCTGTCTCTCTACTTTATGCTACTGTATAGCTGTGGTAAACTGATAAGATTTTACAGTTTCCTGCATAGATTCTTATTCGAGGCAGTTTATGTTCTACTGTTTCAGTCTTTAGTTTTGAAATGAGAAGGGCAGTACTTTGTATCATCCTTGTTTCTCTTATATTTGAGAATCCTAAAAGGGTCATCATAAACTCTGATAGCAAACTATCTTGGCTATGTTTTTATATTTGATGGAATAACTTGCCTTAGCTGTTGCTGAATAGAAAATAAAAACTGCATTAAACTTTTCTTGTTTACACTTCGTGTAAAGAAAAGCTTCCAAAATTTTTCTTTACAGGTGGGTGTTCTCATTGAGGAGCCATTTTCAATGCTTGCACTTGATGAGCTGTGCAATATGGTTCATGGAAGCATTCGAGAAGCTATTGCTATTGAAGATTTAGTCAAAGCTCAAGTTTTGGCAAAGAGAAAGTGCCATTCAAATGAGTGCTCAATAAATGGACGGCCTCCCAATATTTGACGTCCTATGCATTGATTTTCAGTTTTCTGATTATTGTTCTCAGTAGTTACCTGGACGGGATGTATCTAGTAGCCTGTTGTGTTGTATATATTGCAAAATGTGACTAAAGTAGATAACTCTATACAATGTTTAAATATCATCATAAGTTGGTTGACTTATGTCAACATTGACTAAGGGTAGGTTCTGCCATTTTATTATTATTATTATATGTGTTCATACCTGTTTTATATTTACACTCAGGCTAGCTTATTCTTGTGTCATCAATATTGTTCCTTTGGATCACCAAGTAATTATAATTGGCTGCTGGCATTAAAGGAGTTAAGACTACTGTCTCCTCTCTTTTTCCTCACTCCTCTTGTCGTCTCTTGTCCTTCCTTCCACCCTTTATCCTCTCTCTCTCTCTCTCTCTCTCTCTCTCTCTCGCTCTCTTTTTAAGGCTGTTGACAGATAAATTCTTTTTGAGTGATAAGGTGGTGATATATGATTAATGATTTTCTCCTTCAGAAACAATGTTGAGGTAAATCTTTGCCCCCTACTTGTTCTTTTTCCTATATCATAATCACTATGCACTTGAGATGGTCTAAATTAACTATTCAATAGAAGTTGGATTCATTTACTAGAAGTTGGACTCTTGAAGTGATTTTGCCTAGGCTTTATTTCCCTATGTTTACACTTTTCTCATGTTTCAGCACTTATGTTTCCAATTTTCTTTTAGTTGTTTGCTTTTATGATCAGTTGTTATGGATACAAAATCAATATTGTAGCCTATTTTGAAATTTTCTTACAATAAAAAAGGGTCTGCTAGCCTCGGTTACCCCTTTCTTCTTCATGCATAATGCTAATGCTGGTCATCTTTCTTTTCAAATTGAATTTTATTTAGTTTTTTCTCCAACGTTTAGCTAAAATGTCTGATTTTATTGCTGTGGATATAGGGCCCCGTGCTAGGTTTGATGCAGATGAAAAAGCTGAACTTTACTGGGCTTGTTTCATTGTTTACATCAATCGTTGCATCGGCTTGAAGCAAACTAATTTAGGCTGATTCCATGGTTCGATGGAACTATGTCCTCCTAAATGCCAGATTTTCTCCTCTGTGGAAGAAGCACACACAAGTATGACTAATGGGACTCTAAATTAATTAATCTGGTACATGTTCACCTACCAACCAGTTTGGTGTTTATTCATGGGATTTATACTAATACAGGATCATGTTATGTGGAGTTTCATGCTAGTGATCAAATGTATGGAGTCTGGCATTATATCGTTGGAGTAGGATGAATGTGTGGGAGGAGGGGACAGGCTGGGTCGTGGGCTCTTGAAGTTTTTTATGCTCTAATTAGGGAGGTGAAAGTAGCGCATGCCACTACCTTTTCTTATGCAGCACATGGTTTTATTAACAAATCCTCAATTCCTATGTTAAACATGAGGTGTCTCTTTAGCTTGGCCTCTCACAGTGGATCCTGATGTAACTTTGGAATCCAAAAGGTGGAGTTTGGGGGCCATTGAGTTGACAGAGGTTGTATCCAGCCTTCATGTGATCTGCCTTTACAAGGGTTGGTGGAAAGCCTTTCCTTCTGTTATGTCTGGCCAAAATACCAGGATGCATGTATGCGGATTCCAGTCCAAGCAAGCTGAGGAAAATAGATGACTATAAATGAAGTTTCAGAAAAGGCATATGGAAGAAGAAATTTGAAGATTAAATAGTAAAAATATTCCTATGCAGCACACAATTTAGTTAAATTTGGATGCTGTGTTCCTACATGTAGTCAATAATAGAACTCATAGCCGAGTTGCTCACATTGTTGGTATAATTGTGTTTTGGAATAGTTTCAAAAGGCATAAGTATAGATTTAATAACTTTTTTATCTCAGGAATATGATCCTCTTATGGACAATGAATAGCTTGAAGATTATAGGTTATCTGTCATTCACGATGTTTTCTCTAGTGTTCGATGGTAAGGCCTGTATATTTTTATTTTTTATGCAATTAGAAGAAAACAAACACTGCACATCAAATTGAGAGTAAAAGGATAGAATGAGCAATAAGAAGGGCTTCCCCATGAGCTCGGGGGGTTGCAGTTAGTGGAATTGTACTGGAAAAGACTTTTTTTTTCCAGTCATAAGTTTCAGAAAGGGCTTGTTTGTGTAATTCATGATGTTCCACTCTTAAGTTATCATGTTTATTTGTGTACTCTAGTGTTATCATGTTTCTTTGTTTAGCTTATTATTTTTAAAAGATGTTTTAATCATATTTGTTACTTATGTAATGTTGAATATCATGCATTCATGGGCAATTATGCTGAAAAGAGAGGAAGATTAAGAATTCAAGGGAATCACATTGCCATCATCTTTAATGTAATCTAAAAGAGATCTGCTATTTATTAATTGTTGGAAGATGTAAAAGTTTACACAGGAACTATGATATTTAGATCATGCAAGAGGGAAGTATGCAGAAACAAGATTGACTTATTTGTTTATAGAAGCAACTGCAAAAGTAGGTATAAAATATTTTCCCCTTCTTTTGTTTTCTTTTTTCTATTTTTTTATTGCACATTTTGGTTACTGGTTAAACTTCCTTACAAGATCTTTTGCGACTTTGCCATTAAAATCTCTCTCTACTAGACCGACCAACATTGTTTATACATCCCTATTTTTTTTATCAACAACATTGTTTATACATTTCCATTTTTTATAAACAATATTTTCCCTAAGTTGTGTTGGATCTATCTGTATTACATTGTTGGAGGTAACTTAAAACATTTATGACTCCTTTAATAGGAGTTCTGTGTATAACTAGAAACAACATAATCTATTTTTGTGCATATAGCTCTCTTTCTATTGAACAACACCAACAATGATGCAAACATGTAGTGAAACATTTTCTATGCTCCTTTCCGACAAAGCGCTCAGCGTAAAGAACACATGAGTGCTGTTTATCGAGAAAACCGACAGTGCATATGCTAAGGTGTTGACACTAATGTGTGCATATCAAATATTAACGGATCCTATACATTCCTTGTGCTTATGTTGGTTAATAGGAACATAGAAAATGCTTCCACTATGCAAGTACTAAATAATTACGCCCTCTTTGTAGAAAAAAAAAAGAAAAAAGGGAAAGAAAAGACAATTGCAACAATGAGCTAGATATGTTGCATTGAATTGAATTCACCTCATGTTCATTACAAACACAATAAAATCATTAGTATAGGCACTCAATAAACATGCTTAGCAAGGAAAAAGAACGGTGAAGTTCACTAACAAATGCAGAATAATTGATTGAAATCTCCGAAGTAATCCTTTAAGCTAACTAGTTTTGAGGTTTTCATGAAAATAGGTTGGGATTGAGGTGTTGTCTATAGGGCTGCGAGTGGGCTTGGCGAAGGGTAGACCTAGGCCCAGCCCTAACCATGGACATGATATGGGCCCGGCTCGGCCTTGACCTTAAAAAATAAAAAGTCGGCTTGACCTGGGCCACATACTTTTTGGACCAGCAGCTGAAAACTCAGCTGCCGAATTTGCCACAAAATCAGCCCACGCTGTTCGCATCATTAGAAAATCCCTCTTTTTTTCTCAGCCTCTTCACCAAGAGTCATCTAATTCCAAATCTCCCCTAACAAGCACAATAAAAAGCCCCAAACCTCACCACCATCAAAAGGAATACCAACCTCAAAGACAACACTCAACTCCGTAAAATCCCTCCACCCCAGCCCTTTCATTGCCTTTTTTTTCAAACTGGGCCTTAACTATTAAGGGCTGGGCTGGGCTTTTATATTTTTTTGCGTAGGCCTAGGCCCAGGCCCAACACTACTAGTTTACAAGTTTTTAATTTTTAGGCCTAACTTGTCCCACAACCTCCAATTTTTTGAGCCAGGCCGGGCTAACCTATATTACTTGCATCCCTAGTTGTCTATACTATTATTAAAAATAAAAATGAAAACCCAACAATTTCAAGTATAGTGCCCATATTATCGTTTGTACAAGTAGTGTGAAGTAGTGGTGTGAATATGTTAAACAGTGGAAATCATAGAAGTTTAATTTCGTGCACATTAAAGTAGCTTTGGATCCATTGTTTCCTTCCTCTGGACGTTCTCTCTTCCTCTCCCTTCGGTCTCCTCCTTTTAGGCTCCTCTCTCCCTCTTGCTTCTCTTTTTGAGATTGTGTTTGGGTTCTTGGTTGGAGTGTAATGGAAGCTCTTCTCATCCTCTTTTCTCTGTTTCCTTTTCAGAAGAGTTTTGGGTTCTCTTACCTGGTGTTAGTAAGTTGGGAGTCATTCATCATGAGAATCGACAAAACACATGCTAGGAATAAGTATGCTAGCACCTTACTTGCGCTAACATGCATTCTTTTCACGCTCCACTCCCCCCTTCCCCCTGCTCCTCCTCCTTTGAGATCATGCATAGGTGGTTAATTGCAACATATGGGAAAGCTGTCAGTTGATTCTTTTGGAAGGACTTGCCCCTAATTGGATAGCAGCAACCTTCAGCGAAAAAAGATTTGACGGGGATGTCCTATACTTTTGAAAATAAGTGTCCTAGTAGCTGCCGACGAAGATGGCCACAGTAGTTCCCATGGCAAGGACATGTAGGTAGTCGCCAGAGAAACCAACACGATAAGAAATAATCTATAGAAAGATAAGTTTATTACTCCATTTTGAAAAAGTCAAATATCTAAGCTACCGTATATCATTTAAAAGTTTCCAGAATCTCTTTCTTAATTGACATAAAAAAAATTGATAGAGGGTATCTATATATATATATATATATATATATATATATATATATATATATATATATATATATATATATATATATATATATATATATATATATAAAAGCTGTATAAGAGAAGGGAAAGTGGTTAAAAACTAAGCAAATGAGGCATTCATGTGACAAATTATTTTTTCAAATAGGATGAAGGGAGTATGAATTAAGAATGAGAGAATGTAGTTTAGTTTGTGGGGTGATTAGGCTAATACGAATTGAACGATTTTTTATCTAGTTTTCCTTGAAGTACTGCTAATTAGATGGGAAAGAAACTTATTTTTCAAAGGCCTCTCAAAATGAATAGGGAAGTCTGACATAAAAGTCTTTCCAGAGGATGAAAAATATAAGATTCTTGTACAGAAAATTTACATAAGTTATAGCAAAAAAAAAAGAAGAGAAATTTGAATAAAGTCTACATGGCCAGACTCTAAAGATGATTCTATAAGTGCAAGACTCAACATTCACCTTCCCTATTGTAACACCCAAGAACTTTAAGCCATGCAAATATAACTTTAAGCCAGACTCTAAATTGTACCTTGGTACAATTTGGAAGAAATTAGAGGAAAAATCCTTAAAGTTTTGTGGAGAAGTTGGTGTCTAATGACAAATTACTTGACCTGTGACTTAAAAAGGCACCTTTCTTCTTCTGGGGGGGTTTTCTCGTGCTATAAAAACACCTCTTCTTGAGCCAAACTAAAAACCTAGCCAACTAGATGTGCCTAAAGCTACTAGAGTAGAGGATTTAGGGAGATTCAAGCTATTTCAAGAAGAAAAACCACATCTTTGGAGAGAAGAGGACTTAGAGAAGAGGATTCAAGGTTGTGGACTTAGGCCTATGGAGGTAGGATAACTCCCTACCAATAGATATTGAGTTCGTTTGCTTCAAATTGCATGATTAAAGTCTTAAGTGGTTAGGCATACGAGTAAAATAGTGAATCTTGATCATTTTGATCCTTGAGGTAATCTAGGTGTTTATGCATACGTTGGAATACTAATATGATTATGCCTTGGGATGCATGGGAATTGAGTGAGCTAAGGAGAAGTCATTTTGAATAAGAAATCTGTCTGCGGGAAGCCAACTGTTTGAGGTCAACAGGCAGCGTAACCTGTGTAAGTGAATTGCGATGCAAAAATAAAAAGGAGTAATGAAGATTTGAAGGGGAAACACATGTTAGTGAAAGTCATGAAGTATGTACATATGATTCTCTTAAGACTTGGTGTTCGACAGGCAAGTCTAAAGCCGCAATAGGCATTAAAAGTGTTCAAGAAGCAGATTAGGCTCTTTGACGAGTCGAGCCACCTGGAAAAGCTTGCTAGACCATAATTTTATATGAAATTTCAACTTGGAAAAGACTCATTGACTTCTCAAGTGATGAATAAGGATTTAATGACGATGCGACTCTAAGGAAAAGTAATGAAAGAGCATACTAATAATGACATTATCTTTACTTGATTGTTGGGTCCAAATGAAATGGCTAAAGCTCAGTGTGGGGCTCGTGATTGGCAAAGCCTACTAGGGGTGACCTAATGAAGTGGTGAGAACCCAGGTCATGACAAGATTGCTTTAAGTTCAAAAAGGGGCTCATGGGTCCGTTATTGGGCATCATGGAAGGCCTCGCGTTGTTACGACACCATTGGCATCATGGTTCGAGTTCTAAAGTTGTCTCAAAGAGAATGAAGCTTCTCATGGAATTATTTCAGTCGAATGGATTGTGAAACTTCTGTGGGGAGTTGTTTAGGCTGCAAGAATCATGGATCAAGATTTCAGATGCTGTGAACAACTACGTTGAGCTGTGGGACGTTCAAAAGGCATCCAAATTTATTAAAGACTTTGCAAATTAAAGAGATTTTAATAAAAATTGTGGCTTTAAGACAAAGAGACAAATTGCATAAAGAACTATTTAGTGCATGAATTTGCAAGAAGGATTGAAAAATGAATAGAGGTATAACAAAGAACTAGTAATACAACCCCAACGAGGATAACTGATGTTCTATTTATAGTTAGTGTTTTACTTGGATATATGTGAATATACTTAGGCATCATCTTGATGCAAATACCTAGTGGAAGGGCTGACCATACCATTGAAGGATCACAGTTCATGAGAAATGAGGATGAGTCTTTAATTAATTTTGTATTTTCTGTTCTTTTAAGTTGTTATACAAGGGAAATTTATTGAGTAATTATTACTAAATAATAGTTACCAAACGGGAGGTGAGAGAAAAATATTTACTGGAATGGTTTTCTGACATGCATTTAGGCACTTGTGTAGCAATTGGGGTTGCACGATTTTTTTCATTTTCTTACTTAAGTTTGTCATTTCAAGTGACAAAACCCTACTTCACCATTCCATAGGACTAAATAACTATTAAAACTTTTGTTTAGTTTAATTGACAAATTTACAAAATTTAGAAATATTTGCTTACTTTGCTCACCGAGGGCCGCCTAAGGGAATTTAGTCACTGTGATTGACGAAATCCATGCACACAAATTTCGTCAATTGTAGTGATGAAATTAGTTGTTTTATTTTTTTTAGACGTCATCTTGTTGGTTTGTATTAAGAAGTGTAGAACACAAACCGAGATAAATTGTCTCTAAGAGTTACAAGATATATCTTCCCCAAAGAGGGGGGAAATTAATTTATATTTTTTAAGATTTTTTTATTATATTATTATATTTTAAAATAAAAAATGAATAAAATAAAACGTATTAGTGACGCATAAGAATATGCGTCACTAATACTCTTTGTATTAGTGATGCGTAAGAGTATGCGTCGCTAATACCCTATGTATTAGTAACATATATTCCTATACGTCACTATAACCTTATAATTAGACAGAAAAAAGAGAGAGGATATAGAGGGAGTGAGTGAGGAGAGAGGAAAGAGAGAGAGGAGAGAGAGGAAGGAGAGAGAAAAATGAGAGAGAGGGTGAGGAGAGAGAAAAGAAAGAGAGGGTGGAAATTAATTTATATTTTTAAGGATTTTTTTTATTATATTATTATATTTTAAAAAAAATGAATAATATGAAATATATTAGTGACACATATGAATGTGTCATGCATCGCTAATACTCTAGGTATTAGCGATGCATATTCCTATTCGTGGCTATTACCTTATATTTTATTTATATTAATTTTACAATATATAAAGAGAGAAAAAGGAGAGAGGATATGGAGAGAGACAGTGTGGAGAGAGAGAGGGGAAGGAGATAGAGTGAGTGAGGAGAGAGAGGAAGGAGAGAGAGAGTGAGAGAAGAGAGAGAGGGAGGAAAGAGAGAGAGGAGAAAGAGAGGGGAAAATTAATTTATATTTTTTAAAATTTTTTATTATATTTTTATATTTTAAAAATAAAAAATTAATATAATGAAACGTATTAGTGATGCACATGAATATGTGTCATTCATACTCTTGGTATTAGTGGCGCATACGAATATACATCACTAATACTTTAAGTATTAGGGATGTATATTCTTATACTTCGCTACTAACTTATAATTTATTCATATTAATTTTAAAATATATATAGCGAGAAAAGAGAGAAAGAGGATATAGAGAGAGTGAGTGAGGAGAGAGAAGAAGGAGAGAGAGAGAGGAAGGAGAGAGAGTGAGGAGAGAGAGGGTAGAGAGAGCGGTTAGAGTGTAGAGAGAGACAATAGGAGAGGATGAGAGAGAGAGGGGTAGAGGTGGAGAGAGTGTATTTTTATAAAAAATATAATGCAATTAGTTTTTTTTAGAAATTGACCTTTTAACTATGCTCGTAAGTGAGCATCACTAATAGTATAAGTAATTGCGATGCTTGCTTATACGTCGCAATTACATATGCTATTAGCAATGCTCGTGGCGAGTGTTGCTAATACGTCTCCCCTCCATTTCTCTCTCTCTCTCTCTCTCTCTCCTTCTATCTCCCTCCTCTCTCTCTACCCTCTCTTCCATCTCTCTCTCATCCATTTTCTCTCTCTTCCCTTCTCCCTCTTCTTCTCTACCCTCTCTTCCATCTCTCTCTCGTCCATTTTCTCTCTCTTCCCTCATCCGACCTCTGTCTCTGTACCCTCTCTCTCCCCATTTTCTCTCGATTTCCTTCTCTCTCTCCTCTCTCTCTCTCCCTCCCTCCCTCCCTCCTATCACTCTACCCTCTCTCCTCTCTTCCATCTCTCTCTTTCCTCCCTCTCTCTCCCCCATTTTCTCTCTCTTCCCTTCTCCCTCTTCTCCTCTCTCTACCCTTTCTCTCTCCTCTCCTCTCCTCTCCCTTTCTCTCCTTTTTCTCTCTCTTTCCTTCTCTCTCTCTAACGCTCTCTCCCTCCCTCTCTCTCACTCTCTCCTCTCTCTCTCTCTCACCCTCTCTCTCCTCTCTTCCATATATATCTCTCTCTCCCCTCCCTCTCTCTCCTCCATTTTCTCTCTCTCCCCTTCTCCCTCCTCTTTGATCTCTCTACCCTCCCTCCTCTCTCTCTCTCTCTCCCTCCTCTCTCTACCCTCTCTCTTCCATCTCTCTCTCTCCTCCCTCCCTCCCTCCCTCTCTCTCTCTCCCTCTCCCTCCTCCGTCCCTCCTCTCTCTCTCTCTCTCTCTCCTCTTTCTCTCCCTTCTCTCTCTCCCTCTCTCCTCTATCTCTCCCTCCTCTCTCTCTACCCTCTCTCCTCTTTCTTCCATCTCTCTCTTTCTCTCTGTCATGCCAGTGGTTTTTCCTTTTTGAAAATTTTGCAAATATTTTATTTCAAAATGTGGATGTAAATCAAATTAAACAACAAAATTTAAAACATGTGAAAATAATTTTTGTAAATTAATTCGTCATACAACTAAACCAACATTCTCAAGTGTGACCCAAAATAAAAACATATAAGTAAAACCAGCCATGGCCATGGTCTTTAAAAATAAATACATCCCAGGCCTTTCTGAATACAAGTTCTTCAACAGTCTGTGTTCTGATTCATATATAGATACACATGTCCAAACAATGATACATTTCTCTCACCTTAAACAATATATGAGATCATGGCACTAAAATCCACATAGCCTCAATATGATTTCGCTGCACTCTAGATCAAGGAAGAATTGTCCACCACGGGGAATAGTTCAATCTCAAACAGCTATCGATCGACCTGCAAAAGCCTTCTGACGAAGGGGCTAAAAAGATAGGGTGAGTATTTTCATACTCAGTAAAAAAATACCAAGCAGGAGAAATAAATTAATGAACTTCATAAGTTTATATATAGATGCTTTCATGCAATCACACATGAAGCAAACAGAAAAAGAAACATAAATATGGTCACGCATACAAATCATCGTACAAGCTGAACTTACACTTACTCATATATCATGCTCTTACACTTACACTATGAATCAGTCTTATCAACTTACTTGTACAATCATACACTTACACTTACACTTACAACATATACATACTCATATGACCTTATTTGTACGAACTTACTTGTACGACCTTACTCATACAATCTTACTCGTACAATCTTACTCTTACGCATAAACGTACTCTTACGCAAAGACGTACTCTTACGTCAGCTTTAGAAGCTCACACATTTACTCTGAATCTTATACTTAATGCTTACTCAAAATCTAATGCATATAACTTACTCTTACAATTGTACACATATTACCAACTGAAGCTCATTACGATTAATAAGCTCTAGCGTCGGAAAGGAAGAGAATGCCATTGGGGCGTCACCTTAACCTTCGGGGAGCAACTAAATGCCATAGACTTTTTCGAAGGCAAGGCACGCCTATGCTCATGGGGCACAGGATCAAACAGGTAAGAGCAGGTCCATGATACTGTTTACCTGAGCTCGCAAATGCCCACTCTTTAGGGCCATACAGTGCCAACAAGGGCCATACAATGCCAACTAAGGGCGGAAAACATACGGTGTCACTATTGGGCAGGAATCTTACAGTGCCACTCTTGGGCAGAACATACAGTGCCATTTGTTGGCAGAAAATATATAGAGCCCACGATGGGTGGAAACTTACAGCGCTCTCAATAGAGCATCAAATGTCTGGGCCAAAATACAGCACCAAGACTAAATCCCATAGGATGACGCCATGGCTATACTAGGAAAGATGCTCAGTCAATTACTCATTGACTGACACAAAACAAAACTTAATCCGTCGAAACCCTTAGTCTCAAACTCACATCGTTATCAAATTAGGGTGACTTATCATTCAAGTTCATATTAAGTAACTTATGCATATATAATTATGTTTGGAACTACTTCTGTCTTACATTCTTAAGCCAACAAGGCTAGAAATACGCTCGTTTAGAAGTTCCAATCCACAAAGGTATCATTCTTTACTTAACTCATCCCCCACCCTTACACTTACAACCTTACCGATCTCTGCATAGTCTTGCTTGTCAAACTTGAATTCCATACTCACACTCTTACCATCAAATACTTACGACCTTACATCTTACATCATTCGCCTTAAAACTGAATCATCTTACTCGAACTCCTCAAATGAAATCCTTTAGACCTAAGTCCCGTCATCAAACCCTTACTAATTCTTTACTCATTATTCTTTTGTTACAATTCATATTACGTACATTATGCATGTACAATTATATCGTTATCTCTTACTAACTTAGAATCCCCCAAAAGCGCTCTGAATCTTAAGTCTTCAATTCCTTGCATCCCCCACTTATCCTACTCGTCGCTCCAACGTGCCATCTGACTCAAACTGAACAAATTCTCCAATCTCATCAAATCCAACATTCGTCTTTCAATCTTGTCTTTCCTCGCTCGACACACAATCACAATTTCCACGTCATAGCTTACTAAGTACCCCTTAGCCAAACTTACAATCAAACATTTCTACTCGCGCTCATCGATCACATATCACCAGTCCACAATGAAGATCACATGCTCTAGTCACATACATACGATTCATAACAACTTACTACATACCCTTAGTCTTCACTAACATACGCACACAATTCACATACACACAACATGCTTTTATAATCAGCATAATCATGCAAACATTAAATTATACTCCTAGCATGCTACTACACAATCAAAACATGCTATAATGAAATTACGAGTTCAAGGTCCCCTACCTCGTAATCCATAGGAGTTTGATGGCAAGCAAATGACGGTGGTGGCGTCGATAGCGAAATAGGCGGCCAAATACATCGCATTGAGAGAGTTGTTATTGTCCAGAGGATTTTCAGAGATGCTGGAATTAATCTCGATAAGGTTATATTAATTGCACTCAAAGCATCAGACTGGTTGCACTAGGGCGACTAGACACAAGGTCGTGCCGCTAGGGATGGCAAAAGTGACCACAGAATAGGAGGTGACTAATTAGAGGTCGGTCAACAGTTTAAAACACTTTGTTGGCCCCAAAACATTAAAATGGACCGTGGATCGATCACATCTAGTGGCAACAATTCCGCATTGTCGAAGCCTCACAACATGGTGGAGGACTTGCTTGCATACTCATGGAGATAGGAGAGATGAAAAAGGGCTTTAGCGGACATATTGGCTAGTGGTGGTGTCGTTCACTCATCATACCTCTCCAAGGCGGCGTCTTTAACGTAGATTGCACGCACAACACAAGTGTGAGTGGTAGAAGGAAACCCTAGGAGAGGATAGGCCATCGGTGGTTAAACACGAAAGAGATGGGGTTCGCCAGTGGTGGTCGCCCAAACAAAAGTTGAGAGCACTAAGGGCTGAAGAAAGTGGCCAACAAAGGTGGCGACATTTCTAAACGCTACCCACAACCAATTCATCATACAGACAATCGTGCATCAAGCACGACTTACGGTGGAGGATATGGGCACAACATCAGTCGAGCCTTTGATGGGCTGAGTCTAATGGCTTACAATAATACTTCCCTTTTGGAAGAATCAGAATTCGAAAACTCTTTCCCATAGGTTTTGGGTCATGCATAACAAAAGTGGGGTGCAAAGCTAGAATCGGGTCAGAATTATTGGCCCTTGATGTCACTGGGCTGGGGCAAAGCCCACGTCGGTTGGACATACGCCCAAGTCCACACACGTTAGGCGGGACACCATTGGCCTTAGGCTAGGGTGGGTCACTCAACAGCAGTAAGAGGTGTACCCCAAAGTTTAGGGGCATTTGGTGTGTGCAGAAGACGTGCAGAGGAGGCCGGGAGCGGCGGCCCCTTTTCATTATTCAGTAAAGCGGACATATGCAACTGTTTGTAGCAGAACAGCCGATCAGAAAATTGAAGAGACCCAAGACCTGATTTATTTGGGGAGATAGTGCGATGAATTGGGGCGGCAGACATGCCAAGTTAGGCCATGAACAACAAGATATGGCCAAGGGCTAGACTTGGGAGAAGATGGAACCCGACAGTCGCCGGATAGCGGCAATCAAGTGGACATCATATCATTCGACGTCCGACTGCGGAGGATGGATGCAGCCCACGAAAAAGTGCAACTTTGCACTAATGTGGGTCGGTCAACTGAATGAATTGGGACTAATCGATGCAAAAGGCTATACCTTGACACCTCACCGTCGTTGGATCGAGGCGACAAACCGGAGGCCTACCAGTGGGTGGTAGCCAACAATGAAATCAAATGACAAAAATCAACGAAATGGGAGAAATTTTGCCCATATTGAAATGGGGCAAGGGAAGGGCCAGGGAAGGTGACGATTCAGGCCGAGGGCGGCCTTGTCATCATAGGTCTGCAGTAGGCCAAAGGTGGCGATTCAGCAATTGCCGGACTACGACGATTTGGATAAACATCTACCCAATGTCATGCGATGTCTATCAATGGAGAACGGACGCTGTCGGAGAAGGAAAAAAAACATAGTCCGGAATTAGAAAATGACAAAAGAAGGGGTGCTGGGCTGGGGGAGGCGGCGGTTCAGGTCAGGGTGGTGGCCTTGTCGTCACAGGGCTGGGAGAAGGCCAAAGGTCAGTTGCCGTGGCTGACCACTGGCGTCATAGCCGGCGGCTGCAACCCAAAGAAACAAAACATAACAAAAAAAAATGGGCGGAAGAGTGTTACCTCACAGCGGCGTAGGAGGGCTGGGAGGTCGGGACGGTGGTGACCAGAGGTCACAGTGGCCGGGGCAGTAGTTTGGAAGCCATGCAACGGCGGTGGCGTGGATCTGGTAAAAATGGCAGTTCATGGACCGAAATCGGGAGGAAGGAAAAGAGCGTCAGCTGATGGCAGGGAGGCCGGGAAGGCAAGGCTGGTGTGACGGTGGTGGCGTCGCCAGGTCGTGGCCGGGCAAGCGGGAGCTGAAGCCCGGTGGTGGCGCTGCCTCCAGCTTCACAAAAGGAAGGGAATAGTGTTTCCACTGTTCCCTTGTGGTCGGATGCTCCACACCCAAGCAGTATCATTTCATATTTTATATTTTTATTTTCAATTCTCTTTCTTTGTTCTTGTTTCTGTTCACCCGTGTCTTGTCCAATTTTCGCGCCAAAAAATTTCTGGGATGTGTCGAGGCCAATGACCTGTGACTAAACACTACTCCTGACTTATGGTCACAAAATTTACAAATACGGATACACCGAAGTGTCAAATTTATTCATTGAAAATACGAGCAGAAAACTGTAGAACATTGCAGAAAAAGCAGAAAAATTACAGTAAAATCGGGGATGTTACATCTCTCTCTCTCCTCCATTCTCTCTCTCTCTCTCTCTCTCTCTCTCTCTATTTTTCTCTCTTTTCGGTGTTTTACGACGCTTCCACTGGAAGCGTCACAAATTCCCCCGAGCGAGCTAATTTTTGCCCGCCTCCATTATAACTCCCCCCACTCTCCTCCCCCGCTATCTGAGACTGCCCCCGGCGAGTGACCCTGGCGATTGCCCCCAACAACTATCCCCTTGGCGTCCTCCTTCCTCCCCCCAGTCCTTCCCCTCCTCCCTCCCACTCCCCCTCTCTCTCCAGGACCCCCTCAGCAGCTGACTTCTGGCTTCTCACCGGAATCCGATCCCAACTTCCCTCCCGATCCCCCCTCCCCCCATCTCCTTCCCCTCTTCTAAAAACAGAGGGGATGGAGGGGGGGGGGGGACCCGAGGAGAGAGAGGGAAGGAGGGGGCCGGTTTTCCATCCCTCTCCTTGGTCCCCCCCCTTTCTTGGTCCCCCTCCATCCCCTCTATTTTTCAACGGGGGGGGGGGGGGACCGGCAATCCGGCCCCCTTCCCTCCTCTCTCCTCGGGTCCCCCCCTGAAAAATAGAGGAGGGGAAGGAGGGGAGGACACGTAGAGAGAGAGAGAGAGAGGAGGGGCCGGATTCCAGCCCCTCTTCCTGGTCCCCCCCCCCTCCTTTTTTTAGCGATGCTTAAATAATCATCGCTAATAAGTTTTTTTATTTTTTTAAATATTTTTTATAGTAGTGACACTTATTATTATGCGTAGCTAATAAGATATTTTTTATATTTTTAAAATATTTTTTTAATTACAGATGCATAATTTAACGTCGCTAATAAGCAATTATTAGCTAGGCTTATAATTATGCATTGCCAATAACTAATTATTAGCTACGTTTATAGTTATGCGTCGCTAATAATTTAATATTATTAACGCTTTAATATGTGTTGCAAAAGTAAAATAATTAGCAACACATAGATAAACATCGCTAATGTTAGAGTATTAGCGATGCTTTTCGTTAAATGTAGCGAATGAGCAGTGGCAACTGCAATTTTAGCGATGATTTTTATGCATTGTTAATAACTATTAGTGAAGTTTATAGTACTATTAGTGATGCTTAAAAGTGTCGGTAATAGTCATTTTTGTTGTAGTGATTTGGATTGGTTTCTTTTGAGTCTTTTACTTTCCTATGAGTTTTTATTTTGTGTTATCTTATTCAATTAGGGATTTTCTAGCTTATTTTCTTTAATTTTGATTAGTTAGTCTGAAAGTAGTTAGAGTTTAGATTCTTTTATTTACCATTATGACATTGGCCATTGTATAAAAACTTGGCTCTTTTATGGAGGTCATTAGAACTCTAAGTTTTCTAAAATGAAGAAGAAGAAGAGAAAAAAAAAAGAAAGAAGAGAGAACTTTTTTTGCCATTATTTTCCCTATGTATTTGTGAATTTAAAATTAAAATTTTTGAGGGAGGAAGGTTATATGCGTCTATAGCCGGATTTATCAAATGTCGTGAATTGTATCAATACCAACCCCACATTAGCCATAAACTAATGTAAAAACTTGTACATGTCTACTTCTTGTCCTCCCATCATGTGTATTTTGTAGGCATGTGTTATGAAGGTTTTCACTAAAGGGTATATGTACTTCTGCGGTTTTTTAAAACTTTGGTGGTGATACTATTGACCAATTTTTAAATACACCCTGGATTTCTATATCCTATTTCTCTCCTCAGTGCGTGTCCTTTGCAAATTGATGACTTTGTCCTTCATTCCTATAGAGCGGTTTGGATCGATCTATAAGGTGATCACACTCAATTTAGTGTAATTAAGCTGCCAATTAATCAATGCCATTGGAAAATGCGTGAAAACATTGCGCACTTTTCACATGTCTAGCCTAACTAGGTTCCATGACCTTCGACCATGACCATATGCTACATAGCCTTTAACATGTGATTATATGTGCTATGTTAATTTATTTGTGTTGACCTCTAACATGGTATATAGAAGTTGTGTTTACCTCTACGCATCATATAGGAGGCCCATGTAACATGTCACGACTGTTGGTCATAAAGTTCATCCGGAAACTATTGTGACTTGCCCTAGGAGTTGGATCCCATCTTTATAATCTATTAGAAATAAAATTTAATTATTATTAGTACAAGTAGTTTAATATAATTAAAACTTTATTTTTATTGGACTTACGACAATGCTAGAAGTTCATTCTAATAAAGAATTCTATTAGTATTAAGATTAAGAGGCTTAATTGCCTATAATTATGTACGGGCTATGCCCTATTTAATTAATTTAGAAATTAGAATTAAGTTAGTTTAATTTATTTTATATATTTTTTAATTTATTTTATATAGACATCTGTGTACATCGGAACCATTTTTTCATTTTCACACATTATTTCAACTGCCTAAGGTGACCGCCGACTCACAAGAGAGATTTAGTGTAAGGGCCTCAAAGGTCTATCGGAACCATTTATAGAGAAAACTCGGGTTATTAATTACTATTCAAGATGAGCACAAAATTCAATTCTTTATATTATATATATATATGTAACACTAACGGAACTAGTCTAACTTGACCAGCTTTTTTGGCCAAGGTGTAGACCAAGAAAATTTTTTATGACCAGATATCAATGTAATCTGGTCGTAAGTCGTCAAGAAAACATTTTTCTTGGGAAAGTTCTTTTCTAAGTCAAACCCAATTAACTGCGGCTCGACTATTATGCGGTGACTTCTATGTCGCCTGCACCTTTAGGGGCTCAACTCGCAGCTGGAAAGGCAGTTGGTTTGAGCTCAAATGTGGCTTCACTCTGCCCAGCCGGCCGGAACACAATAGGCTCAATTTTGCTGCAGTAGTGGCCGTCAGATCAACATCTAACTTTCTATGAGTACCTAACTGTGTAGACAATTAACATACATGTACTCTTTGAGTAACTGTTTACTCTATATCTTTCTTCATTATTTGAATACCCGTTTTTCTGTTAAAACAAAAAAGAAAGGAACAAAATAAATATATTGAGCCGGCTCAACTCAGCTGATAAGTTGGTCCAGCTCAAATGATGCAGATGGTCAATTAACAAATGATGCAGCTGATATGAGAAAAAGGCTAGGTTCTTCTTCCGGGAAAATAAGGTGGAAGCCATGGCATCGTCCAATCTATATATATATGAACCAAACTATTAAGAAAGCAACAACCCTAATGATCTCTACCAGGAAAGATAGCCTAATGATGATCTCTTCTAAGCTTTCATGGCCTCACAATTTCATTAAGTGCTTCTGCATCATCCTAATACTTCCTCCAATTACCTCGTCAAACCACAGAAGTACCATTTGTAGTACGAACGGAGGCAACTACACCACAAATAGCCAGTACCAGGCCAACCTCAAGGTCCTCCTCCCTTCCCTCTCAACCAACGCTTCCCTCTCTTCCGGCTTCTCGAACATGTCGGTCGGCAAAAACCCGGATCGAATCAATGGCCTAGCCCTCTGCCGCAATGACATCGCCGCCGCCACCTGCCGGGAGTGCCTCCGCGTTGCCGGAGAAAGGATCATTGATGACTGCCCCAACAGAATGGAAGCAGTCACATGGTTTGACGAGTGCATGTTGAGATATTCCAACCGCAGTTTCTTCTCCTCCCTTGAGATTGACCCCAGGTGGAAACTCGCGAACGGCAAGAGTTACAGCGACACAGTCCTCTTAAACAGGCTTCTAGGCGATCTACTTACAAGGCTGGTTGAGAAGACGGTAGGAGATCCGCGCAACTTCTTTGCCACTGGAGATGTTAGCCTCAACAGCTTCTTCCAAACCTTGTATGGACAGGTGCAGTGCTCCAGAGACTTGTCTAGCAGTGACTGCAACACATGTCTTAGAACTATTGTCTCGGACATTCCTAACTGCTGCTACGGCAAAGAAGGGGGAACGGTTCTTGCACCGAGTTGCAATTTTAGGTTTGAGATATATCCTTTTTATAACACATCGTTTCTGGCAGTGCCCCCTTCTCCTCCCCCCAAAAGTCCTGTTCTGGCTCCCCCCCCAGGGAATTCCACCTCAGGTCCTTCCTATCAGCATGCAGGAAGCAAGCAAAGCTCGGTGAGACCTGCCTTAATCGTTGCTCCAGTGGTGGTTGCTACAGTTATTGTGGCTGCCATTATTTGGGCTTGTTTAAGAAGGCGCAAGAAGACAAAGAAAACACATGATGGTGAATTTTAAAGCTCATGTTGTTGTCTTTGTTAGCTAACCTTCTGATTATTTCTAACCGCCATAAGCCACATTCATGGTTTTTCTCGCAGAGGAGTCCGAAATAAGTGTGCAGTCAATTAAATATACGTTAGATACAATTACAATTGCCACCAACAATTTCTGTGAGGACATGAAGCTTGGCCAAGGCGGTTTTGGGGTTGTGTACAAGGTAAAAAACGTATATATAGAGTCATTATTCTTCAAACATTTTGCATGGGTATGAATCTAAGCTGCTTAGAGCTATGGAGATGTGCAGGGTGTTTTGCCTGACGGACTAGAGATAGCTGTGAAGAGGCTGTCTAGTGTCTCAGGGCAAGGAGTACAAGAATTCATGAATGAAGTGGCAATTGTTGCTAAGCTACAACATAGGAACCTTGTAAGGCTGCTGGGCTGTTGTGCAGAAGGAGATGAGAAGATCCTTGTGTACGAATATGTGCCTAACAAAAGCTTGGATTACTTTCTCTTTGGTATGCCTTTTAAACGACGACTGATTATCATTTCTCTTTGCTTTTTCCTTGTAAAAAAAGACTTGAAGAGAAGACATTAACATGAACGAATACAATATAATAAGATTAGGCTTATTTGTAATCATTAGAGCCTCAATGAATGAAGCTTAATCCTCTTGATAAAGATTCCCTTTTGTTAATTTTTTCTAAATCTTTATAATGTATTTCTTGTTTAGAACTTTACTGAGAGTAATTCTTGTTTAAGACACTGTATTAGGATGACTAATGATATATGACCCTCCATCCAGAGGTCAGTCAATGGTTTAGATTTACTACTAAAACTATACGTTAACGAGTATTTTGACTCGGATTCCTTACTCAGACAATTTTGAAAACCTAAAATCAATGTCAATTAACACAGTTGGGCCACCTCATGTTTTAATTCAAAAATAAGCTCAACGTAATGTACATATTTGATCATATAAAGATGTAGTATTTATTTCATTTTTCTTTTACAAATATTTATTTCAGTTTTCTTTTACAAATGAGAAACAGATCAGTATGGGCAAGCACTACTGGATTGGAGAACAAGGCACAAGATAATTCAAGGGATTGCTCGAGGTCTTCTTTACCTACATGAAGACTCTCGCCTAAAGATTATACATAGGGATCTTAAGGCAAGCAATATATTGCTTGATACGGTGATGAATGCCAAGATAGCCGATTTTGGTATGGCCAGAATGTTTGGAGTAGATCAGACCCAAGGAAATACAAATCGAATTGCGGGAACATAGTAAGTTCTAATCTGATCTTTTAAATTGCACATACACTATTCTATTTGTAGAACGGAGCTTATGCTGTGCACTCTACGTCTTAAAATTGCAGTGGTTACATGGCTCCTGAGTATGCTTACCATGGAATCTTATCCGTCAAATTAGATGTTTTCAGTTTTGGTGTCTTGCTATTGGAGATTCTAACAGGTAAAAAAAGCACCAATTTCTGCCAATCACAAAATATGGAGGCTCTTCCCAGCCATGTAAGTGATAATTTATTTTGTACTAATGCACATACCAATTTCAGCCTTTTTTGGTAACTTGTATCACATATGACATTTATTAATCAACAGTCAAATATCAATGACTGAGACACTGAGTAGATCAGAAAATAAACAAGTTGAATGATATTATTTCTTTTTTTCCAGCACAATTGCATACTGATTAAATTGGTATCCCTCCTATAAACCGCAAATCTATTCAATCATAATCTTATGAAGTGTAAGAGAGTCCATTCCCTATACAACAATTAAACCTTGCCTATGCTCATATAGAGTACTAGATTTAATAACTTGTTAGAACAAATAAAGAATGGAAGAAAATTTTTATGGCTTATTTGTGAACTTGGATAGACATGGAAGCAATGGATTAGAGGAACGGTAATGGAGATCATCGACCCATCCTTGAGAGGTAACTGCCCGGTAGATGAAACAATAAGATGCATCCATATTGCGCTTTTGTGCCTTCAAGAAGATGCTGAAGATCGGCCAACCATGTGGACTGTGAATCTCATGCTCAACAGCAACTCAATGGCTCTCCCGGCTCCAACGCCTCCTGCGTTCTTCATGGCAGGTGGGACGAGATCAGCTGGAATGATCACAAGGCCTGAATCATCACAAGAGTCCACGCTGGATAATTCTACAAGCAGCCAAAGAAACATTTCCCGTTATGAGGTTACTATGACTGAACTTGATCCTCGGTAGAGGAAGTTCACGTGAAGGAGAAACAAAATAATGCGGCCACCTATTCTGACATACACCCTTTTTTTGCAAGCTTTATTTAGTCATTGGGACCTCAGTTGTTTGTAAATTGAGCACACTGTGGTATATTTTAATTTGTCTTTTGAGAAGGGACATGAAAGTAGGTGATTGTATAGCCATCTATTTTGCTTGAACCAAAGAGTTTAATTACTTCTTCATATATCAGACTTATTTTTAAAATCTAAAATCCAATAGAGCATGATTTTATATATATATATATATATATATATATAAAGTCCCGTTTATAGGAGCCCGGGCTCATATACGCCTACGTGAGCGCGGGCACTATGGGCCGTTGGATTTACATCATGCGGCCCATAATATGAGTATTATGGGCTGCAGGATGTAAATCCGACAGCCCACAGAGCCCGGGCTTATATAAACTTTTTTCATATATATATACACACTGTTCCATTTTTTTATAGTAAGTAATTGTGGGCTATTAAAAAAAAGGCTAAAAGTAAATTGGAAAAAAAATATTCCAACATCCACCTCTCTATTATGGATCGTAGGATTGATTTAATTAATATGCTTTTGATTTAATTAGGATGCCTTTGGGCCATTAGACAGTAAGTATTATTATGTAATAAGGCCTTAAGTAGTTTAGTTAATAAGGCTCAGGCCCATTAAGGGCAATATTATGTAAGGGCTTCTCCGCCCTAATGGAGATTAGGCAATTAATCAAGTTCTAAGTTCCCTTCCTTTTCGTATGTCAACCCAAGTTCCCTCCTTTCAATCGTCCTACTGGTTTTCAACGGACCAGCACGGTTCTTCCCTCTCCTTTTATCCAATTTCATTATCTAAATCCCCTTGTAAACCCCTAGGGTTTACATCACTGGTATCAGAGACGACCTTTCTAACTGTGGGTGGTGTTGATGGTCCAAACCAAGAGTATGGCGGCCAAAGACAAGCACAACCAGAGCGGCTCCGACGCTGCTTCTGCTCCTCCAGCGACCAGCGGATCTCAGGGCGCCACCGGCGAAACTCCCAGCGTGCCAGTGGCCCATTCAGCTGCAGAAGTTCTCCCAGCGGCCCTTGGTCAACCTCCTGAATCGCACCTAGCGCCCAACGATGCCGCCAAATTCATCTCTTCTCTGAGTTTCTATAGGAATTTCATGCAATGTGAACAGAGCAACATACCGCTTTCACTCGTCTGTTAAACAGCCTGATCGGCACGAACTTCATGGTTGCCGCCGCCCAAGAAGACACTAGCGCTTGCCGTGGACTCCTCCCTTAACCACGACCCCCTGTTCCACCTGCGGACCCTCTTTCTGGTCACTAGAGTCGCCGTGATTGGGCTTCCCATGCTAGAGTCCAGGGCGATTTCAACCAACGCGGGATGTGCTTTACAGAGCACGATTTTCAGTCACAGCCGCCTGACGCTCCTGCCAAATTGCCACCTCGCCGTCCTCCAGTTGGACCAGCAGCTTCAACCTCAATTTTGGGGCCGCTTGAGGACAAAATGGATGGCACAGAGCGCGACTATGATGACCCGCAAGGGGACTGGCACTGGCCTATGGGCCCAACTGAGTCGCAACTTACCCGATTGCAGTTTCCGAAATACACAGGCGAGGACAATCCCATTGATTGGGTATATAGAGCAAATTTTTTTTTGCCTATTAGGGTACTACTGCATACCTGAAAAAAATGCGTATTGCATTGTTTCATCTTGAAGGAGATGCCTTGGTGTGGTATCAATACTTTGAAAGAGAGGTGCCCAATGCATCATGGCAAAAATCCACTGTAGACTTGTGTGTTCAATTTGGCCCGAATAACTTTGTTGATTTTAATGAACTTCTCTCCGGTCTCTCTCAATCTACCATAGTTAGAGCTTATCAGATTGAGTTTATGAGGGTTGCCACTCGTCTCCCACATTGGACTCAAGAAGCTTTGATTGGCAGAAATAGCCTATGAAATTCATCATTTTGAGTGCACCATGATGCAGGACATCATTTGTCATGCCCGAATCCAAGAGGAAAAATTAGCCCACCAATGACTCTCTTGCGCCACGGTTACTGCTTGACAGGGAGGGGGTTCCTCTACTACTCCTTTCCGGGGTCGACCAGCATCCGGTACTATTCCAAGCATTGCAGTCCCCTTTCGCCGGCTTTCTCATGCACAGATTGAGGACCAGCGGTCGAAAGGGTTGTGCTTCAACTGTGATGAACGCTTCACACCTAGTCATCGCTACAAAACTCCCCCCACTGCTTTGATTTTAGAGGAGTCCTGGGGGGATACATGTGACTGGCCTTCTGCCGATCCTCCCCTCGAGGATTCCGAGGTATTTCTTAAGATATCTCTCCATGCTTTCTATGGGATTAATACTCCCCAAACTATGCGAGTTCAGGATTTACTCAAGCATCAAAAGGTGGCCATATTGATTGATAGCAGTAGCACACATAACTTCATTAATGACTAGGTGGGCCAGCGGCTTGGATGTGGTATTTTAGATTCTTCCCCTTTCGATGTGTTGATTGGTGATGGTAAACACCTTTGCAGCAAGGGGGTCTATCTAGGAGCTGAGTTACAGATCCAGGGACATCACTTTGTTATGGTCCTTTATCTCTTGCCAACTAAAGGGGCTGATATCGTATTGGGTGTTCAGTGGCTTCAGGAATTGAGGGATGTCACTTGGAATTTTTGTCAGCTCATTATGGACTTCGAATGCTCCAGTCAGAGAGTCTGTCTTCAGGGCTCTCCCCTTAGCACACTCCACTCTGCGCTGGATGTGGGCTCCTTCTTCCGGTTTGCTCATCAAGGATTTCTCTTACAGCTGGTGCACTAGAATGATGGCTCAGTGACTGATTTACCCTCTGATTTGGCTGATTTGCTCGCTACTTATTCCCTACTCTTTTAGGAGCCTACTGGACTTCCTCCGGTTCGATCTCATGATCATTGTATTCCTATTCTGGCCGGCTCTTCTCCTGCTAATGTCCGCCCCTATATGTATCCCCACATTCAGAAAAATGAGATTGAAAAACTGGTTTCTGAGATGCTGTCTACTGGAATCATACGCCCCAACACTAGTTCCTATTCTTCTCCAGTATTGTTGGTCCGCAAGAAGGATGGATCTTGGCGGTTTTGTGTTGATTATAGGGCCCTAAATGCATCTACCCTCAAGGTCAAATTCTCGATCCCTATTATTGAGGAGTTACTTGATCAGTTGGGATCTGCTCAGTTCTTCTCGAAGTTCGACTTGTGCTCTGGTTACCATCAGATCAGGATGCACCCCACAGATATTCACAAAACCGCCTTTCGGACACACGACGACCACTTTGAATTCCTCGTGATGCCCTTCAGATTGACGAATGCTCATTCTACTTTCCAGAGCTTGATGAACAAGGTATTTCGACCCCATCTTCGCTGTTTTGTCCTATTTTTTATTATGATATATTGGTTTACAATCCGACATGGGAGGATCACTTGGTTCATCTGCGCACAGTGTTTGATATTTTGGGTCAACATGCATTCTTTCTAAAGTGCTCCAAGTGTGTTTTTGGTAGTGTTAAGGTTGAGTTTCTCGGACATATTATCTCAGCTGGCAGCGTTTCGACTGACCCGTCCAAGGTGGAGGCTATGCTATCTTGGCCCACACCTTCCTCCCCTAAGTCCTTACGCGGCTTCCTTGGTCTGACAGGGTATTATAGTCAGTTTGTGTCATAGTACGGGTCGATAGTCGCTCCTTTGACAACTTTGATTAAAAAGGGGTCTTTCAAGTGGTCCACTATAGCTCAAGAGGCCTTCGATCTCCTGAAGTCCGCTATATCCTCTTCCCCAGTGTTGGCATTACCGGACTTTTCTCAGCCTTTTATCATTGAGACTGATGCTTCAGAGACTGGATTAGGAGCTATTTTACTTCAGGCTGGCTGCCCCATTGCTTTCTTTAGTAAGGCACTATCAGGACGGTCTCTTTCTCTCTCTGCTTAAGAATGCGAGATGCTGGTTATAGTGCATGCTGTGACTAAACGGCGACCTTACTTATTGGGACAACATTTTATTATCCGGACTGATCACCAACCTCTCAAATGTTTACTGGAGCAGCGGATTTCTACCCCGGCGCAACAGAGATGGATTTCTAAACACTAGGCTATGATTATGAACTGGTGTATAAGCAGGGTTCTGAGAACAAGGTAGCCGATGCTCTATCCCACCAGTTTGCTTCTATCCAAGCCTTACCTATGTCGGGCCCTTCATTTCCATTCCTGTAGGATCTTCAACAGATGTATCAAAATGATTCTAAAACCACTACCTTGTTGGTGTGCCTCAAGGCTGATCTCTTGAGTTCCCCTTCTTTTATGTTGCAGGGAGACCCTATCTATTGGAAGGGCCATCTCTAGGTTCCCCCCATCCTTGATTTGCGCACTCAGATAATATCCCATTTTCATGACACTCTTATGGCGGGACATGAGGGCACTTTTCACACATATAAATGGGTGAGCTAGAGTTTTTTATGGCTTGACATCCGTCGGGATGTTCATGACTATGTGGCTGCTTGCCCCATTTGCCAGCGGGCTAAAGCTTCTACAATGGCTCCTGCGGGATTGCTTCAGCCCCTCCCTATTCAGGATCGAGTCTGGGAGGATGTATCGATGGATTTTATAGAATCTTTAACCCGAGTTCAGGGTAAATCAATGATTTTGGTAGTGGTGGATCATCTCCCTATATATGCTCATTTTAGCCCATTGGGTCATCCTTTTAGTGCTAAGGACGTGGCTGAGTTGTATATTCGTGATGTTGCTAAGCTTCATGGCATGCCACGCACCATTGTGTCCAACAGAGACCGAGTTTTCATCTCCCACTTTTGGCACAAGTTCTTTGCTTTGCAGGGTACAAAATTCAAGATGAGTTCCGCTTACCATCCTCAGACTGATGGTCAGATAGAGGTTGTGAATCGATGTCTCGAGCAGTATTTGTGTTGTTATGTGGCTGATAATCCTCGTCGTTGGCTTCAATTCTTACCTTGGGTTGAGTACTCTTAAAATACTGCTTACCATACAGCGGCTGACACTACCCCATTCCAGATTGTTTACGGGCGTCCTCCCCCCACGGTCCTGGCTTACGTGCTTCATAGAGCAGCTGTTGGCGAGGTGGACCTTATGTTGTAGGATCGCGATGCTTTATTACATCAGCTCAAATTGATGGGCATCATAACCGCATGAAACAGGTATATGATGGGCATCGGATTGATAGAGAATTTCAAGTTGGCGATTTGGTGTTTGTTAGCTTCTCTCCGCATCCGCTGTCTTCAGTCTTCACTTTATGCTCTTCCCAGCTCGAAGCTTGCTCACTGTTTCCAGGGCCAGTATCCCATTCTCCAGCGTATCCGTTGCCTATCGTCTCCAGCTTTCGGAGGGTTCGTTCGTCCATCCAATTTTTCATGTTTCTCGCCTACGCCATTTCGTGGGTAATCCATCTCAAGTGGTTTCCAGTCCACCGCCGCTTTTGGCTCCTGCATCCCTGCCATTACATCCTACAGCTATCCTTGATACTCGCCAGATTAGACGGGCTGGCCGTTTAATTCCCGAGATATTGGTCGCTTGGCATGGTTGTCCTTTGGAGGATGCTTTGTGGATGCCAAAGGATGATTTCTATACTCGTTTTCCTGATTTTGCGCCTTGAGGACAAGGCGGTAACAGAGCGTGGTGGAGTGTTATGGATCGTAGGATTGATTTAATTAGTATGCTTTTGATTTAATTAGGATGCCTTTGGGCCATTATACACTACGTATTATTATGTAATAAGGCCTTAAGTAGTTTAGTTATTAAGGCCCAGGCCCATTAAGGGCAATATTATGTAAGGGTTTCTCCGCCCTAATGGAGATTAGGCAATTAATCAAGTTCTAAGTTCTCTTCCTTCTCCTCTGTTGACCCAAGTTCCCTCCTTTCAATCGCCCTACTGGTTTTCAACGGACCAACAAGGTTCTTCCCTCTCATTTCATCCAATTTCATTATCTAAATCCCCTTGTAAACCCCTAGGGTTTACATCACTGTCATATCAAGAAGGGAAACCCACGTTAAGCAAAGTGCACCCTTCATAGATAGGCATCCACCATTGAGTCACATTAGATGTAGGCCCGCGTCGAGCCCACCTAGTGATCTGGGTGGAAATAAGATGTACGGATGATAAGACTGTGTGGCCTATTGGAGGGGAATTATTTTTAATATTTTTTTTACAATAAGTCTAATATAAAAAATATATAAAAACTTTTAGTATTTAAAATTGATGCACACACACATATATATAAGTCTATTTTAGCACCAATATCACTAACGTTAATGTGTTAACATATGCACTATCAATTTCATAGATGAAGTACTCTCATACATTTCTTTTGGTGGGCTCATTGTGTGGAGCATAAAAAAAATTTCCCATTAGATGACCTGATCTAACTTGTCTCAAGAAATTTTGCTAGAATTTTATTTTCTCTTTGATACATTGGAGGTTCACAACTTACACCGTCTCTTTGTTTTGGTGCCCAATCAAATGAAAATAATATAGACTCAATGGCATAGCAATCCACAATTCGTACAATCACATGGGAGCCCCTTAGGACGGGGCATGAAGGAGAGCAGTACTACGCAGAGCTGACATGTTCTCATGGGATCTTCTGCCAAGCTCTGGGAAAACACTACAAACAAATTTAGCAACAATGATGGTCTTATAATTTGACCATTGCTGTTGACAGTTAAGAGTGTTAAAAGTGACAGTGACAATATGTTTTATGCAAAGATCAATGACGGGACTCAACACTTTACATGCGAGTTCCTCCCCCCCCCCCCCCCCCCTTCCTCCTCCTCCTCCTCCTCCTCCTCTACTACTACCATCACCACCAACCCAATCCTTCAATCCTCTCCTCCGCACAATCTTCACTAGATTCGTGTGAAAAATAGAAGTTAGACACACCATTTAGCCCAAATTGCCACGCTCTTCCTACCTGTTGATGTAGGACTAGATTGATGGGATGAACGTTGTCACACCCCTGTATGTGCCACCCCTGACTAGAACCCGGTCCAAGGAGGATGTCATACTTAGTGCAACGAAGTGAAGTCAAAATAAGGAAGACTTAACCCAACCTTGGGTGAAACACATATTGAAGTGAGCACGCGTGCCCTTGGTGCAAAAGCAAATAAAGGGACATAAAAAAGACTAATAACAATCTTAGTTAACATACACCCACATTATCTAAATAAGAACATAATATAAAGCCTCAAGGGCTACACAAGCTTAATGCCAATACCGGCTATCCATAGTATGAAGTAAAGTCAAGTACAAGTTTAACATAACTCATAACAAGTCCATCATAACCCAAATAATTAGCCTCTCTCATGAAGTGAGTTTATCCTTATGCTCAATATAGGGCCTATCCAAAGCAATTGTATGATACAACATACAACCTCAAAATAAAAACTACAAACAAAGAGGGGTGAGCTTAGCTTAGTAAGAGTTTTAAAACATAATGTAAACTCATTAAAATACCACATGTATTATCAATCTAGATATGCATCACATATCCATTCTCTAAACCTATACATCATCAGATAAATCACATTCCATATACATATTCATGCCACTTGTGCATTATGATATAAATCACATTCCATAAATACATATTCATGCCACCTATGCATTATAGGTTCATCAATGATTCATAACACATATACACATCAAATGTAATCATATGAATCTCATTATATAATTCACATCCTGCATTAATTAAGTATCAATATTCACATCCTGCATAATCATGTCTCAATATACGCATTCACCCTTCATAGCCAATTATATCACATTATATTCCATCCTACATGTTCAAGTATAACCATGTCATACACACTATGTGTAACATAAGCATAATTGTTTTTACACAACCATGTCAATTAGCATTATATTACATCCACATGGATAGACTATCATGTGAATATCTCACAATTGAGAAAATAATTTTGCTTAATTTGGCTGAAGGTGAGAGTCTTTATGTAGGTAAAGAGGACCTTGATCGCTCAATTATCCAATCCAATAGTGTTTGCCCATATTGATCTGTAACTAAAAAAAATCTTATAAAAGAAAAATGAAACAAATACTACATCTTTATATGATCAAACATGATGATTGTAATGCACAAAGTTTTATATCTATATTTCAACTCAACTCTTTAACTTTTTGAATCAAATTCCATGGTCATTCAATATAGCATAATTCCGTGGTTGACTTCATTCACTCCCCTAGATACTCTCTGACTTAAACTCCAAAACTCACCAAAATCTATTAACAAATATGGCTTCCTCTTCTATAATACATTTGTTTCACTATTTATATAACATATGAAAATGTGACATGTACCCTTGTGGATGTGACATTATACTTAAGAAAAAATACTGGTGAGAGTATATTACAATTATAATATTTCTAAATTATTAGTAGTCTTAATTACATAATAAATTGCATCAAAACTGGACATAGCGTACTTGGTAAGTAAACTGAGTAGATATAATAGCAACTTAGGGTCAAACTACTCGAAGGTTGTAGCCAGGGTTCTTAGATTTCTAAGATTTACTTTGAACTATGAACTGCACTATACAAGGTATCCAATAGAACTTGAGACGCACCATGATGCAAACTTGATATGATATAAAAGACTCAAAATCCACAAGTAGGTATGTCTTTACTCTTAGAGGTATAACAATATCTTGGAAATCCTTTAAACAAATGTGCATTAGAATATCTATGATGAAATATGAATTTATTACACTTGATAGAGCAGGAGACGAGGCTGAGTGACTTTATGTCATTTTTTTAGAGAATATTCCAATGTAGAGAAAACCTGTGCTACCTATTTACATCTTTTTGATACCCAATCTGTATATATGTTAGATACATAATACCACAAAATAATTGATCTCTAGTAGAATCATTCTTATTGAGTATGTTAAGGTCAAATGACAATATTGCAAATCTGCTTACTATGGTTTTGACCAAAGAGTAAGTTAGCAATTTATTAAGGGAAATGAGTTTGAAGCCTATATATTAAGAGTCATGATAATGACAACCCAACCTAGTTTATTGGAGATCCAAAGATCTAATTTCAAAGGGACAATCAAATTGTGGAGGGTTAATGGAGAATCACAATTGAGATAATAGTTTGTTCTCATTCCTATCATGAGATAGTGATGACTGTAGTGCCAATTAGGATATGCTTTACTTTTAATGATTCTTATAACTTGAATTAATTCAAATGGAGTATGTTAGGTGCTCCTAATAAGAATAACTCATATAAATGTGAAGAGGTCGCTTCTATGAGAATTTTAAGGCTAAATCTTTTAAGGCACTCATGAAAACTAGGTATGTTTAGGGCCCACATGAATAGAATCATGAGAACCGCACTGTGTTTGGGAAGCGACTGTGTGAATTATATTGCCTTGGTTTACAAAAAAAGTTGAACAATTCAAGACATCACATTCATTGATTAGCTATTAGACCCGATAACTTTCATAAGGGAATGTTCAAATCCAAAAACTACATTTTCCCTATGCAGGAACTTTTTAATATTGTGCTCACACATTTTTATCTGCATTTGTGTGCATAGTTATCTAGTCAATTGTCATTCATGTGGGGGATTATTAGAAAAGTGGGTAAACATGGCCTATGTAGGGGCAATAATTGTGCAGGCCGCCTGTAGGCGGCCCGCCAGCCCGCACCATCCTGGGCTCGGACTAGCCATCCCGTAGGTCAGTGGTGCCCTTCCAGCAGGGCCACCCCGAATCTAGTCAGTGATTCTAACTAAATTTGGAGTGAACTAGGGAGAGGGAGGAGTAGTCAGCTAAGCTGGGGTTTGATGGTGAAAGGACAATGAAGAAGCAGAAGAAGTGGTTGGAGGAGGAGGAGGTCACCCTGGCAAGAAGCTCCGGTCGGCACCTTGGCCAAGCTCAAGATCGCTAGAAGAAGTTTGACCCCATCCTGACCACCTCAATGCCACCCACCACCTTTGCAACCCCTCCGCCTACCCCTTCCACTGGACCTCACGTAGCATCTTCGTAAGGTACAAAACATGGTCCACCAATATGTTGGCATCAAGCAGAAGATCGTCCTCCTGGTCACCCCTTCCCTCTTTTCCTGGGCCAACTCCCACTGGCTCAACTTCCTCAAGTACAAATCCGTCTTTGGCGACCACAACCTCAACCTGGGCCCTTTAATGTTGCCTCCTACTCCTCTCCTCCTTATGATGACCATCCAAATGACGATGAGGAGGCCATTCTCAAGGGCGTCAGATTGGGCCTCAATGGAGATGGGGATGACAAGTGGCAGCTAGGCAGGGGAGGAGAAAGACAATGAGGTGAAGATCCTACTCACTAAAGGCGTTTCATTGATGTGAAGGAAAAGGGACATGGTAGAGGCAAAGGAGTGGGAGAAGAGTAAGCAGGATTAGTGGGCGCAGAGGGAGCAGAAGAGGACGAAGCTAGAAGAGGCATCTGGGAGGAGTTGGAAGAAGGCATCCGAACTAGGCCGACCTGTAGCCCCTCTTAAGGGACCATAGGTTGGGTCGGGCCTGAGCTCAGGCCTAGGCCGGCCCGGCCCGACCCGACCCGACCCTTGGCTACCTCTAGGGCTAAGCCCATTTTATTAGAAGTTCATGTAGATAGGCATGTTAGGTTCTTAGAGCATAAGCCCACTTTTATGTGAATGAGAATCACACGTGTGAAATAGTTGAAGGTAATAAATAGTCTCACATCGCCTAGAAGATGAAGATGGTATATAAGACATAAGTTTTGCATTTCAAGTTAGGCCCTTGGGCCACATCACTTTTGTGGGGGAGAATCAAGTTTGACCCATGCACCTATGTGGGCTAATCCACACATCGCGCCGCTGGTTCTCATGCGGAGTCGGCCTGGTCGGGTTTGATTGGGTTAATGAGATAATTATTTTTATGACTAATTCTTTTAATTTTCTTTTAACCTAAAATGGGTCCGGTTTTTACTTGTCCCCCTTAATGGGCAGATGCATCATTTTGAATGTGACGTGGTTTCTTCAACGGAATTTTCTCTATGTTCTATAGTAAAATGAAAACAAATTTCTACATCATCTCTAATTAGATTTCCTTGCCATCTTTGTGAGAGTGATTGCACAACTATGATTTGCTACATATGTTGTATGAAGGTGCTTCTATAGCGTGTGGTGGATCGTCTTACCTTAGGAGTCAGATGCCCAAGTGATCCTAAGCATCATTAGAGAGGGGGTAATTTTGTCTTAAGGACATAACATTAAACGCTTAATTCAATCTTCAAGTTATCGACTTTTTTTAAGTTTTAATCACAATATCAAAGGTACGAAAATATTAGTCCTAAATATAGCTACTAATATCGGACAAAAAGTGTATATAGTTGTAAGATTGAGCCTATTGTGTTCGGGCTGGGCAAGAGTCAAACCACATTTGAGCTCAAACTACTTGCCTTTCAGCTGTGAGTTGAGCCCTGAAGGTGCATTGTAAACGCACGAAGCAGAAGTTACCACATAATGGTCGAGCCGCGGTTTGGTTGACTATAAAGAACTTTCCCAAGAAGGAGATGTACGATTGGTTCATATAATAGGACGCACTTGCTGTAGACAGTCACGGCAAGCTGGAGTCAAGAGGACTTGACAAATGTGGAGTTCCATGCTATCGACTGGCTAAAGCGAATTAAGAATTTAAGAGTTCCAACTGGAAAAATGAAGTATTATTGGTTTGACATTATAAGGGGTTCACATCAACTTTGAGGTCCTTATACTAAATCTGGTGTGAGTTGCACAAACACACATAGAGAACTTAGAGGCGCATTTTAAGTAATGAAGGACAAAGTTAGCCATTTGTTTCACAGCTTACACCACTCATTGTGGGGCAATGTTTACAGTGGAAAGAAGAGCGATAGCCCAAAAGAGTTGGGAGAGAGCGAGACAGAGTTACGCAAATGCGTTGTTGGTCACAGATGGGCATCCACCAGCGAGTCAAGTCAGATGTAGGCCCCAATTTGCGTCGAGCCCACACGGCGATAAGACTTCCGGCCGATGAGACCACATGGCCCATCGGATGGCCTGATCTGACTCGCTTCAAGAAAGTTTGCTGGTGTTTCCTTTTCTCTGATACATCGGAGGTTCACAGCTTACACCGTCTCTTTGCTTTGGTGCCTGATCAAATGAAGGGTCCATAATTCATAAGATCATATGGGAGCGCCCAAGTACGGGCATGAGGCGGAGCAGTGCTGTGACATGTTCTCTTTGGGATCTTCTGCCAAGCTCATTCGTGCTTGGGAAAACACTACAAATAAAATTGGCAACAGCGATGGTCTTATCTGACTGCTGTTGACATTTAAGTAGAACGGGCGTAGAAAGTGACCGTCGCAGTATGTTTTATGCGACGATCATTACGACATATAAGCGACGGGACTCAACACTTTACGTAGGAGCCCCTTCCCCACTACTCCCCACCGATACTGGGAAAAACCTTCTTCTCCTTTCCCATACGATAAACTCCCCCCCCTTCTCCCTCACTCTTGATCTCTTCTGGCCCAACTTCCTCTTCCTTCTTGGTCATGCTGGGATCCCCTCTCCCACCTTCTTGTCTGCCCCTCCCTCCTGGTCACGCTGGGCGTCCCTTTCCCCCCTTTTCCTGATCTGCCTAGCTCCTTTCCACTTTCTGCAGTGGTGCTATTCCGTAGATATACCTGTAGACGACGGTCAGTGACTTTAACTTCGGTTTTGTGGAGCGAGATTCCTCTTTGGCTAGAGCTGTCATTCTCTCTACTATCCTCGTCCATCCCCTCGATGTCGTTAAGGTTTGTTCTCCTAGCTATGTGATTTCTGTCTCTGTACTTGCTCTCGTTGTGTTTTATAAATGGTTAAATGATTTGCATGTTTTTTTTTTCATTTACTTAATCCAATTTGTAGAATAAATGTAATTTTTACTATTTTTTTATATTTTGCTATAATTTGACAAATATTTATACTTCTCTATTCGATTACAGACAAGCCTGCAAGCCCAGGTAGTTGGAGTATCTTACGCTCAACCACAACGTCATATGAGTGGATGAATGATGTATCACCTGCTTCTCTTCCCCTTCCCCTTTGCTCTCCCTGCCCATGTTTTTAGCATTCATGTCATTTTCGATAGAGGTTTCTTTTTTTTGCAGCATTAGTTGTGCAATTCTTGATAAGTTTTAAATTCAATGGGGATGGTTTTACCAAAGACAATTTCTATTTAACTTTTTCTTTTTAATTTACTTTCTTAGTGAAGAAGTTTCACTACAACTTCTTTAGCATTGAGAGATCAATAGAGAATTGAAGGCCTTTTAAGTAGCTTCTTGATTGGTAAAGGTATGACTGGTATTTTAGTTAGTATTTTTACATTGTTTTATGTGTTTAATGGCGATATCTTGCATGAGTATGATGTTGCAAATTGAATACATGATACTTATCTAATTATTTGTTATCTAGTCACTTATGTTTGAATCAAACCTGACTATTGAAATCCATATGTATATGCTTTTTTTTCTTCATTGGTCTTGTGAAGTTGTCTCACATCATTATGATTTCATTTTTTTTGTTGTTGACCTCATATAATTGTGGACATTTCCTTGATTTAAATTTCTTATTATATATATACTTGCTATGTTAATAAAAAGGAACTAAATGTATGAAATCAAAGTAGTCTATATGAGGATAGATTATTATAATATATTAATAAAATTTCGATAGTTCATTTGGTCCTCCCTTTCGTAGTCGTGGGTGAGACGGCTCTCGTGATGGCTCCATCAATCGTGGATGTGAGTCCTTTACTCATTCCTCCTCTCCATCTACTTCCACTCCCTCTCACCGCTCCTCTCAAGGTGCGTGTGGTGGATGTATCTCCTCCCAAACCAAGTGTATCACATACTTTATGTGCGGTGGACCTAAACATTGTGTCTCTATTTGTGAGGCCCCTGAATGACATTTTTGGTATTTCCCAGGCATTTACTGCTATGCATCTTGCTACCAACAAGATGAAGATTGGATTGTGGATCATCCTCTAATGCACATGTCTCTGGTGTGCATTCTTATGATGGTTCCGATGATATTATATATGGTAGGCAACAAGTCATGATTGCACATCTCTTATATTGGACCATCCTCTATGTCTACTCCCTTTGGCTCTTTGAAATTGAATAATATTTATATTGTGCATGCACTTCAATGGAATCTATTATCTATGGCTCAATCTGATAGAGACAATAAATGTTTATTTATCTTCACCTCTACTGGTTTTTTGATTAAGGACAAGAAGACTGGGACAATCCTTCTTTGGTAACCTCTTAATGATGATCTTTACACCCGCCTCGCCTTCCAAGGACCATATGGTATCTTCTATGTGTTCCATTGGTTCAAAGGCATCCATTGACATGTTGCATGCTCATCTGGGCCACTCATCTAATGGCATTCTTTGTACTTTGTGTGATGTTTTACCTTTGTCTAAAAAGGCTTTTGCATGCCATTTTTGTGAAAGTTGTCCATTGGCCAAAAGTAGTAAATTATCTTTTTCTCCCCAAATTTCCCCCATTACTTTCCTTGGCTTCCTCCACACCTAAACCCCAAAAAAACATTTTTCTTCAACTAAGCTGGCACTGTCGTGGCCATTGAAGGGTAATCTAAGCCCCTCTCCTCCCTTCTCTGCCCAGTTGACCCTTCCTCCATGGTCGTGGCTAGGCTGACCAAAGTTGGCTATCTCCAACTTCCAACTCGAAGCCCAGGTCACATCTGGCCTAAGGGACTCCTCAAGCCGCACTAGTCAGAGCCTCAATGCGGTTGGTCAGAGCCTCTGCACTTGCGGCCAGGCTCTAGTTGTACTGGCTAGAGCTTCCGTATAGGTGGGCTTTGGCCACACTTGTGCGTCCATCATATGAAAAAATCATTCATGTTCAAAAAAAAATATTTGAACTATGACGACCCATAAAATTGTAGCGCCCTGACTTTTTATAAATATCTTAGGAGTCGGAGTGCTGTCAATTTGTAATTAAAAAAGGGCCAACATCAACTGTATATAGAAGATTAACTTTTCTTTAATGTGCATGTTTACAAAATATTTACATAACATACAAAATAAGGTTCAACGTGCCTTAACAAAATCATAGTGATGCAAAAGTACATAAATATTGCGTATCAAAAGAACTAGACAAAATAAATCCAAAGCGTAGATTTTTGAAGTTCCATGGGCAATCTTTATTAACATCATCTTCTTCGTTCAGACATGCAGCGTCTAGGGGTGGGTGGGTATAATTATACCCTAGGTAGAGACTTTTTTTATTAGCATGCTAAAACATAAAGTATAAACAAAGATACATAATATATTCTCCTAATAATTTATATTCAAAAGTCGACTCAAAATAATATTATTGACTAACGGAATATAACACACTTCTTATACAAAAAGTCAGATAAAATAGTTTTTCACGGAATCCAATAAAATCAGATAAATCGCTTGTAAGCAGAATCCTATAAATAATTTAAAATCAAATAAATTATCATTCACAAAATTTGATAAATAATTTAAAATTGAATAAATCATCATTTACAGAATGCCACCAATATTACAATGACATACACTCATGCTTGTGGGGCAACAAGATCAGAATAAAAGAGATCTTCTCACAATATCTAGTTTTATGGGTGCGCCATATGCCTTAATAGATGGTACATAGGAGTCATAACTCAAATAGCTTTTAGGCTTTATACCAAATAGGTACCCTTCAAAACTGATGATAATTTTTGGGCTTTATACCAAATAACTACCCTTCAAATTAGATTAAATCAATCATAATATCATTCAAATAATACTAATATTTTAAAGTCCACAACATGATGAAATCCATCTTATATGTGTATGCTACATTATTATTTTAGGTAAATCGCCTTTTGAACCACCCGAATCGGACTTAAAACTGCTTAATAACAGAGAAATTAAGATTTAAGAGTGTATGACCAGAAGAAGGGATAGAAATAACTAGATTTCAAGCCTAGTTCGTGCCTTTTATAGGCACTTCGTTGCGAGCCTCATCAAGGGGCCCGCTGCACTGGGTGCTATTTTGCAGCACCGCTACGAGTGACACGAGTAGGCTGGGAGGCACAACTTGCCACAACCATGTGTCACACATAGCTCTTGCGTCGCTATGCTTCGTGCTCTATTTTTTTTTTTTTTATTTATTTATTTATTATTATTATTATTATTATTATTATTATTATTATTATTATTATTATTATTATTATTATTAAAACACTCAAAATTTCAAAATGCCGCAACTTTTTACCATAAAGTTTGGTTTGTGCGTTCTTGGTATCTTTGAGCTTGTATCGACGAGCCCTACAAAAATAGACCATACATGAGTAGGTCATCCTGCATTTTTAAAGTAGGTCCTGCCCATGTGCCACACTTCTTGATGTCATGATTTACGATCCCAGTGCTTGTTTTTCATAGCTCTTTCACATCCTTAAGAAAACTAAATGAATAAAAAATTTAATAAATAAAATTTACTAAAAACCATTTTTTAAATTGAGAAAATTTTACTAGAATTCAGAGTCGTTATAGCACTAGCTAGAGCTTTTGCGTCGACAGGATGTTGCGTGTTGGATAAAGACTCTACGTGGGCTACAGGATCTAGCTGCACTTTCTAAAGCCTTTGCGCAAGTGGCTAGTGCCACTTCTCGCCATACCCCCTTGACACAAACCTAGGGAAGTTGGGATGACAAAGGTATGACGAGTGTAATATAACCCAACCTGAGCTAGATAGAAGTACACAACACTTTACTTTGTGCAAAAGCAATTACCAGATGATAAAAAAATCAATTTAGTCTCTTAGTCGTTCATAACACCCACATAAGCACATAAAACAAAATGGAGTCTTAAACCTCAAAATGCATTAAACAAGTTTATCCCATCAAAATAGGCTCTCCCACAACATGTTTAAGTGTCACAAATTACATCAAAAGAAATCAAATATAAAGTCTATCCCACCACATATAGACTATTCCCTACTCGATATACATCTAATCACATTCATACTCATAAAATAATTCATTATGAGTACCTGCATGGTAAAACCATATAGAAGATCGCTAAAGGATATCGCAAAACAAAATAATGCAAATGGACTGATGTTAGCTCAATGAGGGTATGAAAACATAGAACTCATATTAACACCAAAATATAAACTTTAAGATGCATAATGTAAACTTCATGCAAATTGGTGTTAAGATCTTAATAAAATATCAAATCTCTTACACTTAAAACATGTGCAAATATCTCATTCATGACTTACAACCCATAATCAAACTTGTGCAAGATGCCTTAATATATATATATATATATATATATCTCATAATCCATACAATTTACCAAAAAATATATATCATAATCCATACACACAATCTGTGTATTCAAGTGTCATAATACACACACATCTTGCATAATCAAATATAACAATCCATACACATCTTGTATGATCAAGTATCACAATCCATATACATTTTGCATAATCAAGTGTTATAATCCATATACAAGTTGTGTAAACATAACCATCATAATTCATACACAAACCTTATGTAAATAAGCACAATGAATATCTCACGATAGAGAAATTTCACTACCAGAAGATACTGATCCTGCTTACCCAATTCCTAAGAAGGAAACACCTAAAGAAGTCTGTTTACCCTAGTATTCCTAAGAAGAAAATAGCTAAGCAATTTGACAACTCCTATAAACTAGACGTGCCCCTGGTTAGCCGATGCACGCGGACAAACTAGCCTGGATGCTCAATCCAGAAGTCTCAATAGTTTCCTCATTATTGCATTCCTCTCTTCTCACCTAGGGAGGAACCCACTTTTTCATAACTTAAAACCATGCCCATTGGACATAAAACTCTTCCTATTTGATGGAAAACTGATTCATTCAAATCTTTAATACGACTAATCCAGAAAACTATAACACACAATAACTAAACATGGTTAATTATGCAATAAATTATTTTTATAATATATATAACATGATTCATACGTGAACAATGTGAAGTACATGGCAGCATAAGTAGTCATGCTAATAACAACTTTATCATGCATGAAACATGACCCATACATGACTAATGAGATCATGTTAGTGTAAGTACATGTAATCTAAGTGGTAATGCTCATAAATAATTTAAAGTACATGAAACATGGGCATACGCAATTAATGTAACATGGGTGCAAGCATTCATACATTAGCAAAACCATATTCAACTAGTGTCATGAGATAAACATGAAGAAACCATTAAAATCTAGTTTGAAAATAGGTATAAGTCATTTTCATGTTTATTAGATCGATCAGCCTCAAGGGGCAATCGATAAGGGACAAACAACCTGCAATATGCCATTTGGCCAATCGATTAACCTGCCTGAGTGATCGATCTGCTCGACAAGGCGATTCTTAGAAGACTCCTCGAATTGATCCTGACTTTATCAAGCCAATGTAGGCCTCATTTGGGTGGTGATTGTGGTATCATGTCTGACTGTTTCTAATGAGTTTCCGTGTTAGTGCAGGTTGTACAATGTCGCTTTTAAATGTTTGCTTCATGCATAGGCAGGTCATGTTTCTATTGGAAGACCTTATCTATTTGGGAATCAAGTTGAAAAATATTTTCCGGACTAGTTCTATGTGACCAGATAAGTGATTAGTCTACATAGGTGCCAAACATGATACATAATTAGTGCCCCCTTATGTACAATACTTTGGAGTTCCATATAGGCCGGTCATAGGGCTCGTATCACATAAACTGATCAGTCTAGACATGTCCAAGGAAGTTAATGTTAAGAGCAAAGAGCATATGCATAGAAATATTTTTTATGCCCTAGTGTAAGCCGTGCATGGGAAGTGTTGATATTTGAGATCGACGATGTACATGTTAGTTTAACACTTATGCTAATGTGAGCTAGCATATATGCCATAAAATTCATAGATGAAGTATTCCAATCTGTGGCTTATGCTAGGCTCATTGTCAGTGCAGGACATGAAAAATATTTCCCATCGTTCATATGTAACATTGACAGCACACACATTAACGTCAGTGCCATTGATGCTAGAACGTACACTTATATCAATGGCTCTTAAGTGTTCCTTGGAGTAGACACATGGTAACTAGGGAGCATAGAAAAAAACACTTTGCCAGTGATGACCTCTAAAAGTTATCAAGCAACCTGGTATCTAAAATGAACGTGGTTATTCAAACCCCACATTTTTCCTCTGTCCCCCATTTCTTCTTTACCCCAACTTCCTTTGTTAAAATCTCTCATTTATCCCCCACTTTTAAATTTTTTTTTTTTTACCCCACTTCTCCCCTTCCCCCTTCTTCTTCTCCGATGAAATTTTGGTTGCCGGCTCCACTGAGGTCAAATTCATGCCTGGTCGTGCGCTGGCCTGTGTCGCCAGTCCGACGTGTGGCCAAATCCGACGAACTGGTCGCGCCTGTGCCGGCCGTGCACGGCGCGGCCAGTTCGCACGGCCCGTACAGACGCAGCCAGAACGGGCTGCGCCGCGCACGGCCCACACAAGTGTGGCCATAATGGTCCGTGCCGCGCATGGCCCGCACAGGCGCGGCCAGCACAGGCCACGGCCAGCGAAGCTAGTTTGCCGGATATGCGCAGGCCGAATTCAGGTTGCCAGACTGGCTGCACAGGCACCGGAGTGGTTGCTGGATTCTATGTCACAGGAGTCCAAATCACCGTCGCCAAAAGATATGGGGTTTAGTGTAGGGGGAAGAATGAGCAAAATGAGTGGGGGAATATGGGGAAAGAAGTAAAAAAAAAAACTTACATTTTTACTTTATTTTGGGGGACGGAGACAAAAACGGGGTCTGAATAGCCACGTTCATTTAAAATTGCAAGATTATGTGTCTTCTCCGGACTCAACGTAGTACCAGCCTTTGGCTTGTCCACCGCTCAGCAAAACATGAATTTATTGGAAGGGAAGTTACATATAATCATAGAACATCTATCTTCACGGGAAAATACTTAGCTGATGTGATAGTCGGCAAGTAGGGTGTAGCCCCCACTTGCAGTTTCAGGAGAGTTTAGATTTTATCAAGCCAACTAGAATCATAGGACGAGGGGTCCGAGAAAGAGGTTGACACGGAAGAGGAGGAGGTAGAGAGGTAGGGGAAGAGGAGGAGGCACAAGGGGAGGAGCTGGCGTCGGAGCCGGAGCCAATAGGAACCTAGACAAGCGGAAAATGAACCTTTGAGGATAATTCAGTCATTTTCTCGTACACAAATGGATATATATACACATGCTTAAAAATCAACTTCCACAAATACGAGAAAGTATGTCACAAAATAAGTATATTAATTGCTCAAGATTTGATGTACTCTTTCCTATATATATAACCAAACTATGTCAAGGCAATGAAAAAATTAGGATAATGATGATCCCCTCAAAGGTTTCCTGGCAATCCCATTTCTTCTACTTTATCTTTCACCTCTGCATCATCATACTAGTTTCTCCAGCCACCAATGCCCAACCTGAACCTCTCTATCATTACTGTGAGAACACAGGCAACTACACCACAAACAGCACCTACCAGGCCAACCTCAACGCCCTCCTCCCTTACCTCTCTACCAATGCTTCCCTCCTTTCCGGCTTCTACAACACCTCTACCGGAATAAGCCCGGACCAGATCAACGGCCAAGCCCTTTGCCGGGCCGACACGGGTGCCACCAATTGCCGGGACTGTCTCCGGACAGCGGGAGAAGAGATCAAGGAGAGCTGCCCCAACAGAAAGGCTGCAGTCATATGGTATGACCATTGTATGCTGAGATACTCCAACCGCAACTTCTTATCCTCCTTTCAGGACACCGTCCAGGCCCGTTTGGTGAACACTAATAATGTTACAGACCCAGTCAAATTCAATAGTGTTCTTGAAGATCTAATGGTAAGGCTGGTGGATGATGCAGTAGAAGATCCTAGAAATCTCTTCTTTGCCACCAGAGAGGTTGTCATCAACAGAGTACAGACCCTGTACGGGCTTGTGCAGTGCACCAGGGACTTGCCTAGCAGTGACTGCAACACCTGTCTGAGAAATTTGATCGCTAATATCCCATCGTTTGAGGGTCGGAGCGGAGGGAGGATTCTTGCACCGAATTGCAATTTCAGGTACGAGTTGTATCCTTTCTATAATGCATCGCTGCTGGCAGCTCCCCCTTCTTCCCCTCCAATGGGTACCCCTCGCCCCCCAAGTCCTGTTCTGGCTCCCCCAGCAAGAAACTCTACCTCAGGTCCTTACTATGCTTCATCTAGTCATGACTACCGTAGCTTTAGGAATTCCACATATTCATTCAGTAGAGTGATTTTAATTTGAATGCAGAAGACGAGAAAAGCTCTAAATGGAGACCTGCCTTGATTGCTGTTCCAGTAGTGGTTGTTGCAGCTGTTACGGCTGCCATTATTTGGGCTTGTTTAAGAAGAAAGAAACAAATGATAACAATGGCAGGTGAGAATGTGTAGGCCATGTTGCTAAGGTTGGATCATTACGTTATTTCTGATTATTTGTGATCACTTTCATGATAATTTTTTCAGAGCTATCTGAAACAAGCGTGGAATCATTGAAATTTTCACTGGATACTGTTATTGTTGCCACTAAAAATTTCTCCGAGGAAAATAAGCTTGGCGAAGGAGGATTTGGAGCAGTGTACAAGGTAAAGAAGCAAAGACTTATTATCTTTCAGCCAATTTAAGCGGATTAAAAACTTCAAATATGTGCAGGGTGTTTTGCCTGAGGGACAAGAGATAGCTGTGAAGAGGCTCTCCAAGGGATCAGGGCAAGGAGTGCAAGAGTTCATGAATGAAGTGGCAATTGTTGCCAAGCTGCAACACCGCAACCTTGTAAGGCTTCTGGGCTGCTGTGTAGAGGGAGATGAGAAGATTCTCATCTTCGAATGCGTGCCTAACAAAAGCTTGGATCACTTCCTCTTTGGTAAGTCCTTCCAAACGAAAAACTATTCAGTTCAACGGTTCTACAGGCCACGTGGTACTTACACTAAGTTAATAGGTGACACGTTTAGACAATTTTAACGTGTTTGAAAGTGAGTCAACTGAGACGTCTTTGAAAGTGACTAAACTGAGAGATGAGTTTGAGTTTACCTGTTAAAACATCGACCACGTCGCAGAATGGTACAGCAGATACGACAACCCAGCTTTTTGGTCACTTGTTTCCATGTGAATTGCGAGGCTGGATGCTATAATAGAAGGCTTGTTTACATATAAAGGGAAATTTTATGTGAGTTTATTATAAGAAATGTAATAGGAGTATTAATATTTAAGATCAATGGTGTATATATTAGAAGATATTAGTATTAGTATCGGTGCTGGCACTGATGAATAGCTCTAGGACATTCTTATAACTAAGCTTATGATGTATAAGGAACATAAAAAATACTTGTACAGTTAATCTCATAGATGAATGGGTTTTATGTGTTTCTTAAATTAAGTTTATGATAAATAAGGAACATAAAAAGGGCTTCCTATTGCAAGATAGTATAGTTATTTTATTTGTTCTTTCGTCAAAGACCACAGGATTTTGTCAAAATTCTAAGGTAGAGTCTTACTAGGAAAATGTGATTGATTTAGGTAAGAGGGCACTTATAGCCAATTCCGCGCCAATTAACCACCGCCACCTATTAAAAAGTGTGAATAAATGTACCTAGGTTTTCAAGGGTTTTAAAAGACAGGCAGCAGTGCCTGATTGACCTAATTGAATTACGCAAGTGAATCTGTTATGTGGTTGCGACTAGCCTCACCAGTTTCCGTGACCAAAGCTCCAGGACGTAATACATAATTCGTCTTTACATAATTAAAGTTGGACTTATTTAGCCCACTAATTTTTATGATAAGGCTTGATAACCATATGACTATTAAAAAATAAGGGACTTGATTCAACAGTTCCCTGCACCTGTCCTTTAGTCATGCATCTTTGTGACCTTGTGTAAGTCCTTGGGTGGTTAGGAAAACATTTTTCATTAGAAGATCACATGCATTAATACGATGAGCATTGAACTTGACCCCTATCAGGTGGGACGCATGATTTAACTCAGAATGTGACAGATCCCTTAGTGGTCCTGATAGAGTGGTAACCTATTTTAATTTTTAGTTATTTTAAGGTAGGACTCAAGCTTTTGTGAGAGAGCATTCACATGGGAGTGCTCTGTAGCAGATATGAAGGCCTTTGCACATGATTAAAGCTGCCATATCGGGTTGTGTTGAGATTGGGTTTTGCCAAACCGAACTCTGAATATGACTCAACTTGGCTTAACACGAACTGGACTTGCTTTCGTATAAGAAAAGTCATGTTCTTGGTAAAATAAGAAAAATACCACTTAATTATTTTAAATAAAATAAAAGATTTTAAATAGTGATTTCCTTTGAAAGAAAAAAATACAAGGATTATATCCAACCCATTTTTTTGGACTAAATTTCAAACCCAACTCAAGACCATTAAATATGGGTCAGGTCAGGTTCATAAAACACGACTTGAGCGGCATCCCCGCAAATATGCATGCACATACACATACAATACAATTCAGCTGAGCTTGTTCTCAACTTCGATTAGCTCATTTTATTGACTTTACTTAATTTATATATAAATATCATACTCATGTGTAATAGGTAGACTTCTTTCACTGGGGTCAAATAAGTTACAGCTCAGTGACCTAAATTATCCTTACCTTTGATCATTTAAGATTTTTATTCCAATTTTCCTTTGAAAATGCAAAAACAGATGAGAATAAGAAAGCACTATTGGAATGGGGTACACGGTATAAGATCATTCAAGGAATTGCTCGAGGTCTACTTTACCTGCATGAAGACTCTCGCTTAAAGATTATACATAGGGACCTCAAGGCAAGCAATGTATTGCTTGATAGGGAGATGAATGCCAAGATATCTGACTTCTGACTTTGGCATGGCCAAAATGTTTGGAGTGGATCAGTCTCAAGGAAATACAGAACGTATTGCCGGAACATAGTAAGATAGTAATATCGTCAATCTATTTTATTATAGGCTAATAGTACAATTACAAATGGTGTTTTCTTTGCTCTGAAATTGCAGTGGTTACATGGCTCCTGAGTATGTTTTCAATGGGAAGTTCTCAGTCAAATCAGATGTTTTCAGCTTTGGTGTCTTGCTATTGGAGATCCTTACCGGTCAAAAAAGCAGCAACTTCTACCACTCGGACACATCGGATGTTCTTCCAAGCTATGTAAGTGACAATTTGTCTTAATTACATCTTACTATAACAATCCTTGTTTGTGGATTGTCATGTACATCACCAATGTGCATGTTGTGGATTAATATTGTTATTTTTTTTAATAATTTTAGGTTTATATAATTTGCATGCATATTTTTTTAATGGAATAGTTAAAAAGTGCCTGGGTGCTTCAGCAGGCATATTTTTTTTAATAATTTTAGGTTTATATAGTTTTGTCCCGGACATATATGTGCAATGGCACATAATAGCACTCTTGCGCCTAGGGCTCAGAGCCGCCTAATTCTCATTGATCAGGGGGCGGACAAATTTTTTCACATGGTTGGATGGCAATCCATGGTGTAGATCATACAAGGCTAGTCTGCCCGCAGGGGCATATTATATTTTTCCATTCGTAACTTATGTTGCATGCAACTTCAAAAATAAACACTCAATGAGCATTGATTATGTAGATTATAGGGCTAAAACAAGTAAATTTAATTTTTGTGCTACTTAATTAGAAGGCTTTTTTTCCCAAGCCCTTTTGTTATCCCTGGCTTCGACCTCTAAAAACCATTTATATTTAATCATAATTTTTGAAAGGATAAGAACTAATTAAAATTTAACTACACTCCATGTTTGCAAGTTGTAAGAACTAATTCAAAATAAAAGGCGGAAATTTAATAGCTTATTTGTGAACTTCAACAGGCATGGAAGCTATGGCGTACAGGGGAGGTAATGGAGCTCATTGACCCATCGGTGAGGGGTAGCTGCCCGCCAGCTGAAGCAGTGAGGTGCATCCATATTTCACTGCTGTGCCTTCAAGAAGATGCCGCACATCGGCCGGCCATGTCTACCGTGAATCTCATGCTCAGCACCAACTCTGTGAGTCTCCCTGCTCCAATGCCTCCTGCCTTCTTCATGCTAGGTGGGATGGGATCGTACATACTGACCACAACATCTGAATCACGGCAAGAGTCCATTCCAAATTGTTCTACCAGCAGCCAGAAAACCATATCCAATAATGAGATTACGACGACTGAACTTGATCCTCGGTAGAAAGAATCCATGTGGAGGAGAATCCAAAATATTCCTAGCGGACTGGTACCTATTCAGATTATGTTGTTTTTCCTTATCCAGTATGAAGCTCCCTCTTGTCACTGAGGCCTCCATTATACCAAATTAGGCATATATACTAGTATGTATTTTAATGTGTCATTTGAGTAAAGGAAATACCTGTGGAGAATAAGTTTCATGTTGTTTTCCTGTCCTGTATGAAGTCTCTAATTGAGTCATCAAGGCCATAGTTAAAAGAAATTGGGCATGTGTCTCAAGGTATATTTTAATGTAACTTTTAGCATAAAAAATACTTCCTCCATTTAATATTAATAGCTACATTTAAAAAAATAATACTTTTTTATTTAACAGTAAAATTAGCATCTAAGAGTATAAAAAATAAGTTTATAATATTCTTTTTCAAATACCCAACCACTTCAATTGAACAAAATAGAGCTATTAATACGGAACCAGTTTTTTTGCCAAATGGAGCAATTAATGTAGGTTAGAGGGCGGTATTAATTCCTCTTTTCAAAAGGAAATTGAAAGTTGTTCTCTTTACATACAACCTATATACTAAGAGTTTTCCTATAGCTTTACTTTTAAGAAAATCTTTAGGGCTAATGCACCAATGCAAGAGGTTTTTGTTTTGCCTTGCCTTTTATGCTAGATTTAAACTTTTTTACAGAACATGTCTACTTCCTCATCACTATAACAACCGTAAATTTTTGGTATAATTTTATGCTTCTAATAAATTTATTTTATAAAATTTTAATTATTTTAAATTATTTAGAGGCAAACATTTGGTGAGTTTTTATATGAGTTGATAGAGCTCGGAGAAACGAGTGTTAAGAATACTTAAATTAGACACGGAGTCGAAAGTTACGACCTCGGGAAGTGTATCATATGGGTATGATCCACATGAAAATACAGGATAAACTACTCATGTGTAGTCTTGTTTTAAAAGCCTCGTCGACACAAGTCTATCGGTTATAAGAACGCAAGATTTTGACTTTAGGGTAGGAAGTTATCATTTTTTAAGGTTAGGATATTATTTAAATAAAATAATATAATATCAAATAAAATCAATAATGTAGGGGATAAAACTAACGACAAATCGAATAAGATTGATAACGTAGCATATACGATTGATGATGTAAAGGATAAGATTGGTGATGTGTTGGTTAGGACTAACACATGTCAATCTTATCTGCCTAGTGCCATCCTAACATTTACATATTTCCTTTATAAATAGTGTCTAATGTTCATGTTTTTCATACCCTCCCACATTTCTTCATACTCTCCCATATTCAGATACTTCTTTTCTTTATTTTTTACTTATTTAAGTCTGATTTGAGTATTTCAAGAGGCATTCTTACCTAAATAGAGCATGCTAGATGTCGGGGAGGGGTTATTTTTCTGGTTGGAGACCTCTAAATCCCCAAAAATAGACATCCAAGTGTGAGGTGTTAGGTGTATTGTCTTCAAAACTTGCACATAGAATGAGGTAAGAGCTTTTATCCTATCTTAAGGCATAATTATGAACTTTGGCTGTGTTTTTAATTTAATATTTATATGACTCTCGCATGTTATGCATTAGAGTTACTATCAAGTTATGATTTATGATTTTCGTGCATGTATTTGATTTGTTGAATGATTAATCGTTGGGCTAGAATATGAATTATATATTATAGGTTTTTAATTCTATAATATATATTCGATTAGTTTAATGATTAGCCGCTCGAAGAAGATATGTTTGATATACTGCATGCTTTATGATTGCCTCATATATATGATTATGTTAGGAGCAGATATGTACACGCTTTATGATTGCCTCATATATAATAGTTTTATCAAATATTTATTCCAATAATTTGATATAAATTATACACATTGGAGCATGTGTGTAACACCCCGACCTGAGCCGGGGCTACAAAATCACTAATAGAAAATTTTCTTTTCCTTAAGCTAGGAATCATCGTCTGTATGCGAGAGGTACACCGTTCGTCTACGCACTACGGAGCTTCAAGGCTTCCTCATACGTAGACTTAGGTTGTAACGAACATATACACACAACAAAACTTCATAGTTCATTGCGTGTAAAATAGAATAAAATATATTATTATAATTAATTTGGATAGGGCCAACGTTGCATTGCCGTTGGTTGCCTACGTACGCATTGGATAACATTCATAATATTATTCCAATATGATCGGATCCGAATGTAGTTCTGCTTAACGGCTATTACATACATCAAGCATCACAAAATCGTATACATTAAAATATGTATATACTAATAGTCAAACGGAGTTATGCAAAAACCAACAAAACACCGGCACTACACATCTTGCTCTATCACTGAGCGGGATCAATCACATTCACACGTCTCGCTCTATCATTGAGTCGAGACCGAACATACTACATGTCTCGCTCTATCACTGAGTCGAGACCGAACACACCCATCACACGTCTTACTCTACCCTAGAGCAAGACATAACATAGCAAGTCACATCAAAGCATAACAGATTAGAACACAAAGGATCATGGCATAGCACATATCCTAATTTAGCACATGTAGCTCTATATTTTAAATTGGAGATTAGAAATGCTTACTCCCTTGACGTCTTACGAGGTAGTAGTATACGTGGTTGCTCGTACCTTCTGGGTGTCCTTTCCTTCAGATCCAGAGGCAGTGGACAAGCTTCCTCTAGCCTCCATACATTCCCTGCCTTGCATCGAAAGACAACGTACAAATGTTCTCCTTGCTGGAGACTCTTCTCGTTTTTTGCACCCATAGGCGACTGACAGAACCTCCTCTACTTGGGGGTATTCCTCACACATCTTGGCTCTTCAGTGGAAGACAGAGTCACTCCTACTTTGGATTGCTTCTCTTGTTGTCGACCGGCAGCTTTGGACAGAGCCCCGTCTTGCTCCTGGCCCCTTTTTCTTTCTTCAGTGCTTGAGGATGACGGGCAAGGCCTCTCCTTGTCTTGGGCCATTTTATCCTCATACAATTTCCAACTCAAAAAATGAACCCCTCCATCGAATAGAACACCCTCAATTTAGTAAAGAATGCCTCTTAAACCAACTAAATCCGAGTTAGGATGCTTAGAAACGGAGAGAGTGAAGTTTATCAGTGCTTGAGGACAATGGGTAAAACCTCTCCTTGTCATGGTGCATTTCCTCCTTATACTGTAAGGACTCTCATTTCTAAACCGGTTTTTGTTTCATTTTAATCATCGGTTATGACATGGTTAACTCATTTTCTTATTAATTCGGTGGTTTCATAAATAAATGGTGTTTCTAATGGTTTTAATCAAAACCAACTTTGCAATTACTGATTTTAAGTGCTTTTGAGTCAAATCTGAATTTTTGGGATTTTTCTAAATTTTCACTAATTTTTCAAAAATTAGGGTTTGGCGGGACCCCCTGTGGGGCCCACCATCAAAATTTGGGGTTTTGGACCAAATCAACCTAGACATCAACACAAGCCTTGACAAAAATTTTCATAATTTTTTCAGGTTTAATTAATGCTCAAATAGCTAAATTACCCATTTTTAGACTATTTTTCTATTCATACCCCATAATTTATCTACACACACCCCAAACCCTACTATAATAGAATAACCTGAGCCATTTCCATTTTGGGAATAGGCTGGAAAGGGAGGTTAGGCCTAATTCCCCAATTAGGCCCGGATTAGAAGGTGTTTAAGGTAAGCATCTTCTAATTAAGCCTTAAACCCTAGATTTTCTCTTAATCCCTTTTAGATCTATCATTTCCCCTTTGTTTTGATTCGTTTTTAAATATCAAAACTACTTATTTGCATCTTTACTTCAAACCCTAGATCTAAAAATCCAATTTTTATGTTCAACAAGCCCTAGATCTAAGTTTTTCATTAGGGTTTTCTATGTTAAATCAGTTTTAATGGAGTTTAATTTAAACTCTATCTATTTGCAAGGTTTTCAAGAAGGGTGACCATCAAATCCAAGCCTAATAAAGGGATAAGGTAATGGACTTTCGAAATTTCAGTTTACCTATGGTAAAGCTCTTGATTTTGTGGTTTATTTTGAATGAATTTACTTGATTTGGTACTTTTATGGCATGATTAGTAAATGGTAATCTTTAATCCTGATTTCATTGGGTTTTATCTTGTTATAATGTAGATTAGCTTTTTGAAAGTTATGGTGAAATTTTATTGGCATTTAGGTTGTTAGATGATGATTTTAAGTTTTATCAATAGAGTTTCGGTTTGAAGATTTGAATTGGGGAAGAAGATCGATCTGCCTTGTTGGCATTCGAACGGCCCTCCTGGGCGTTCGAATGACAACACTGTAAGTTCGATCGATTTCCCGCTTAGCCAATCGAACGACCCTCCTGGGCATTCGAACGGCAACACTGTCTGTTCGATAGATTTCACGTTTAGCCGATCGAACGGCTATACTGGGCGTTTGAACGGCTTCACAACAGATTTTGTATGATTTGCATGATGTTTATTTTGGTAATTCTACTTATATATATCATTTCCATATGAATGTGGAGTGTTTTGAGTTATAGTATGCTACTGGAATGGTATACCATTGAGGTTATGAAGTGGTGATATATATTTAGTGTTATGTGGAATGGCTTGAGGTTGGTTATATGAAGTTGGAATTACCATCTTGAAGTTATAAATGGTTGATCCTTTATGGTTAGGTGTATTTTCAGTTGAGCTACAACATACTCATGGCTGATATGTCATGTTAGGATGTGGTTAATTTATGTGTGAATGTTAGTGGAGGTCATGGCTCAAGGATGAAGTAAATAATCTTATATGTGTTTAGTTTGTGGTTAAGTTTTGATTTGAGTTATGATTTTAATGATTCTTCATCTATGATTTCCGCTAGAATTCATGATTAGATGTTAATACACATGTGTAGGGTGATGGTTAGTGAATTACAAGCATGTTGATGTGTATGGAGGGAAATGCTTCTACTTTGTACGCACACACACATATGAGATTTAATGATGATGATGATGAGCATTGATATAGGATTAAGAATGATGCATGAGGGGCTGATGAGAGCACTTAGCATGAATTAGGATTCATGCATGCCTTGCCCACGTATGTACCATGCTGCATGCATCATGGAAACGGATTTCAATTGATGCTTTATCGAAATTAATCGAGTTTGACCGATTGGATGCAATGTGGTGAAATTGCGTGTCGGATTAATCGGTCATGGCTTAATCGAAACTTGATTAGTCCGAAAGGACACGTTTTGATTTGAGTTCCTTCGTGGAACATGTGCACTCCCCGGGTTGAGTTGAGTCTAGTTAAGTGAAATTATATGGGGGACGAGTTACGTACTTGTCTTGCGATTTGAGATTATTTATTATCATCTGGACCCTGAGAATCCAGTATGGTATGCTCTTTGCACCAGCTACCATGTGTTTGTGGGTTTCCTTCGTAGGGACTCGGGCTCTTCCCCATCGCAGAAGATGTCCCAAATCGAACACCCCTACTTTAGGTTCTCTTCGTGAGAATGTGACATCCTTGGTTAGGATCGTCTAGGGTGAGCAGCCTTTAGGGATTGACAACCCAGAACTTCTTAAGTTCTTTCAAAGAATTTGGACCATGACACGCCTACGTGGCCTTGTCTGTGTTTCCGTCTTCGTGACATTAAATTTTGATTACTCCTTGATGGAGGCATTCTTGTTTTATGTTGATGCAAGTATAAGAAGTATGCTATTCATGTTTGTGTAACATGTAATTTGACATGTTTGTCGTGCAAGAATGGATGATATATATTATGAATGCATGATCAGAAAGTGTGATTGATACACTATATGCAGGTTTATGTGTTACGAATGCATGATCAGAAAGTGTGATTGAGACACTATATGCAAGTTTATGTGTTATGAATGCATGATCAAAAAGTGTGATTGAGACACTATATACAGGTTTATGTGTTATGAATGCATAATTAGGAAGTGTAGTTGAGACACTATATACAGGTTTATATGTTATGAATGCATAATCAGAAAGTGTGGTTGAGACACTATATGCAGGTTTATGTGTTATGAATGCATAATCAGAAAGTGTGATTTAGACACTATATGCAGGTTTATGTGTTATAAATGTGTGATCAGGGAATGATACATTTTGTCAATCTTTGCTTTGACTAGTTATGTTGATATGCCGTCGTGTTTCCGATGATGATAGTATATTAAAAAACCATTGCTGAGTTTGTTTAACTCACCCCTCTTTATTGTGTTTTGCTTTGGGGCTACGTGGCGCAACACGTAGACGAACAGGATCTCCTCTTCGAGGAAAGATCGGAGACGACATGGGAGTGATCGTGGAGTCCTCTTATGAGATTTATTTTCCATGGTTTATGCTTTATGTTTAGAACCTTTGTGTATGGTTCTCATTTTGATTTATGTTATATTATACATTTGTGTTGTTTAAGACCTATTTTGGAGCCTAGAGTGGGCTATGGTTAAACTAAGCATGTGGATTTGAGACTTTTGCTATCTTGAGTTAATGTAACTTTTTTTCTTTTCTACTTATTTACTCTTACTCAAAGTGGTGTACATACTATGTAATTCTATTAGATCACCCGTAATTAGGGTTAAGTCTTCCGCTAAACCGTATCTCAATTTCTCTTGTCGCCCTCGTGCGCTTGACCAGCCCCTCGACCGGGTTCGGCTCGGGTTCGGCGGTGTCGGGGTGTGACATATACGGTTTCTAACTTAAAGAAAGGATCCCTCCAACGCGTAGAGCATGCTTGATTTACTTAAGAACGACTCTTGAACGGCCTTAACTGGACTCAAAACGCTCAGAAATGGGGAGAGAGAAGTTTGTGTCTCAAAATGGAGCAGAATGGGGTATAAATAGACCTGGCACGCCGAAAACTGTGGCACCACGCTGCTGATTTGAAATCGCAGCGCAGCAAAAACTGCGGCGCCAAGCTGCATCGTTCTGCCAAGCGCACACGGCACATCGCCCTAGCATAATGCGCATGGCGACCGAGCGTTACGTACGTGGAGACCGAGTGTTACACGCATGGCAACTGCATGTTACACACGCCACGGTCGTGTGTACCGCACGCGTCTGTCGCGCACGGCTCCTATTTCTTTTTATTTATTTATTTTTCTTCTATCTTCAAACACGCTTATCCTTCTTCTCCGGATTCAGATTCGTGCGTTCTTGGTACCGTTGGACTTGTATCGACGAGCCCTTCGATACTAACCCACTTAAAGCAGCATATCATGCTCTTTCCAACTAGGTCTTGCCTATTTTCCATGCTTGTTGAGGTCATAAATTCTAGTCTCAACCTTCATTTTGCGCTTTCTTTGATTCGTTACTCTCATTTCTTCGAGCTCTACTCGTATGCGATGGTTTCAATCTCTAAAGCCTTCTAAAACTCATTGAAAGGTTATCTAATTACTTCTAACTCCGTAGGCTAAACGTAATTAGAAAAGCGGGGTGTTACAATGTGAGATAGAGATAAATCTAGGTTCACTACTATTTTCATTGTGAATGAATACAACATGTTTGAAAGGCAGTTTTAGAGAACTCGTCCTTGTTGAAAAGAGGATTCTCATAATTATTTTCTAAAATACGTATAAGCATGGTGATTGAGTCGTTAAAATGGGATAAAGAAGGAGTAACTATATCATTGGAATGAGCGACCAACCTTGCATTTATAGTCGCTGATAGTGATGCTCTCATGGCTTATAGAGGCGAAGTTAGGCTTTTTAAAAGGATAAACATTGAGATAGAATGTTTCAAAATAAAACAACCCTTTTTAGAGTATGATAACTATAGAATTTTTCAATTATGAGTATAGGACTCAAGAGTGTTTTGGTTATTTGGAGCTATTGTTATGCACCCCGATAGAACTCTGTTGATTAGATGAGGGCACAATTATAATCCGGTTCATATTCAAATGCATAGTACCTATTTTAGCCTAGTGAGCACCTAACGAAGGGCAAGACCCCTGATAATTAGCCCCTAACAAAAGGGCACCTATCAAGGCTATACATGCTAAAGTAGAGAGTATCATAGGAAAACTCTCTACTCTCTTGATCCCGACATTCCATGAGCACGGGTGGCTCTTTTCTCCACAAGCACGAAGTGTTTATGATAATCCATAGAGGAGTAACAGGCTATTGCTTTGTACTTGCAGCAAAGTCCATAGGATGAAGTAGGTGTCTGAGACATTTGTAGTGAGCCACGAGATCTTGCAAACCCTATGAGTATCTTTGATATGTAGGAATAAGCACTAGGGGTGGTTTTGGGTAAGAGGTACACCCCATTTTTATGAAAAATATTATTTATGATATGTGCTATGAAACTGCCATGTGTTCATTTCATATCAAATAGTACAAACTCTCCTACTAAGTATTTTGAAATACTCACCAACCCCAGACTTTGCAGGACTTGAAGAAGCTTAGTGTGCGGGTAGAAGGGCCTACTTTGAGCATTTTGATGTGATTTTAAGGATTTCAACTGCACTAAAAATAAGTAAGAACTCTATATTAATTTTCTATTGTATGTTTGTACACAAACAATAGTTCTTATGAAAATTATTATTTTATTATTGCTTATGGCAAGTGGCTCTTGTCTTGGGCCCGGGTTAACTCCGATATTTTGTTTAAAGAAATTTTATATACTTCTAAAATCCTGGGGTGCAACAGTTGGTATCGGAGCAACCAGGAAACTCTTTTTACAAATACATGAGGTGAAAAATAATGTTGAGACTAGACTAATTTTTCTTTTGAGTTAGAGGGTGTAGCACGTAATATAATAAACATGGTTCTGCTAGTGGTGTCATGACCCGGATTTTTAAAAATATTTTTAAATAGTACGAACGGTAAGTAGCGAGAATTTTTTTTTCTTAAATACAAAACAAACCATTCGATTAAATATCTAGGTCATGATAACTGGGGTTCACAAATACGAATATTAAATCATATGATATTATTACACGTCTAAAAATTCATAAAGAACAACTCATCTATCTAAGTACAAGTCTGTCATCAATCTGAAAATAAATAACAAGTTGATTCTCATGCTAAAGGTACATTTATGTACCGGAGTTGTAGAAATGCAGAAACTTCTTCTTGTGCTTGCCTGTATTGGTCTTGCTTGTTATCGCCTGGAGAGTCTGTAGCTTACCAAACGAAACATCCACAACAACAACAATGGAATCTCTCTGCCTTCATAAGAAGAAGAGCTTCCAAAGGACAAATGGTTTAATTAATATTCTTCGGATCGGGTCAACATCACCCGATGTTGGTTGCCTACGTACTCATCAGACAACATCTTCAATGTTTCCAACAAGATCAGATTCAGACGTAGTTCTACCTACAAACTACTCTATCCTAAGAAGCATAGCATCACACATGCAATGCTTAGGTATTAATAATGAACCTACATTTTAGTAAGTCCTTTAATCGTTCCACTTGTCTAATTAACAAAAAATATTAAATAATGTTATTAATAATCTCACATCCCTTGTTCGATAATTAATACTATCAAATCTGTAACTCAGAGATGACTCGCCTCTCGAGAAATCCCCAAACATAGTACTCCAACCTTAGAGTAGACTGTTTAACAGCAGCTTGACCCAAATCTGGAGAAGAGGATCCCAGCTGTGCTCATAGACACAGATTGGCGAGAAAGCACAAGACTTCCATGATGCTCATACAACTATGTTTTTCATACATACTAAATCGTCCTAGGAAGACCTACAGGAGACCTGCGGTAAAGACCCTCTAGTCAATATCCAAACCGTCGTAGCGATGAAGAAGCATATCGCAATCTCCACCATCCCAACTCTGGGAGAAAATGTCTTATCAGACATTACTAATGAATCCATAGAAGCCTTAGGTCCTTATGACCATTGACTCCCCCAAACATTTGAAACTTAGACTAGATTATTTTCATCTAGTCAAGTATTCACTAAACTATTTGGGTCCTCTTCACCTTGTGAATCGGCCCACTAAATAGCTTATCTGTTGAGCTATGACTCAGAGAACATCCCATAACCACCCTTGGTTCATTAACCAAGGTAAAATTCTATGTCAGGGCCTCGTTTACTCCATGAACATGTCTCCACCCTAATGAGGGTATTTTAGTCATTATCTTGATTAGATGTTCTCCCCCTAATCCAACAAGAACCCATGTCTCTTGATTAAACTTCATTAATCTTAAGTTACTCATATAAATCAATACATCAATAATAAATGCAAACATCAGAATAAATAGCATATATACTATGCAACCACACATGTACATAGATAATAAACAGAGGCCTGTTTCACTCATTTGCAGAGCCAGGGCTCAGAGAATTCAAGCTCGATAATATAGATAACTCTAATGTATCGCATGAGTTACGTATTAATACCCTAGTTGATTGATGTCCAGGGTCGCAGACATGTGTAATACGCTTCCTTAAGCCCTAAAAATTAGGGTTTTTCCCTTTGTTTCCCGTGACACTATGACCTGATAAGGTCTTCCTATCACTTACTAGTCACACCCCTTCATTTTGAAGCCATTCTACGTCACTATAGCGTACCTTAACGCTTAGTGGTTAGGTTATTAGTTTTGAAAAAAACGGAACATACTGCCCTTAAGGGCATTAGGGTAACATTACCACTTGGGGTACGCCACCCTCCCTTGGGTCATTTGGTCATCTCACTGCCCATTTATTTATTTTAAGTCATAATCCTCTTAGGAGGCTCCACTCTCAAACTGACCCACACTTCCATTCACACGAATGTGGGCGGGTCCACTCAAAGGGTATTTCTGTCATTTGGTTTAAGGCCTTAATGATATCCAATAGGTCCAAAATTTAACTAAAGGGTACTACATGACTTCATGGACTCTGTGTAATTTTTCTCGCGTGTGACGGGGTCGTGAACCCCTTGAACCGACCCAATTTTTGACTAACGGTTTATTATAAACCCCAAGGGCAAAAAGGTCAATTAACCACTCACTGAGATTTTTTCTCACTATGCAATTTAGTCTATACTCAGGGTACACACTAAGGTCTTACTGGAAATTTCTCCAACTTTTAACTCTACTTATTGCCCCCTAAACCAGAGCCTCAAACTCGGGTAAATTAATATTATACGATAATTTAACGAATAGGGGTAAAAAGGTTATTTTATAGTCCCTAGGATTTTTTCTGAAGTTGAAACTTGGTCAGAATAATCCCAAACATCTCCAGATCCAATAGTAATTTTCTAGGATTTTTTCCACACCTAAACCCTACTGAACCGGACCCGGTTTATTGGGTGTTAAATTTATTTATTTATTTTAGAACTCGGTCCGGTCTACAGATTCAGCCTGGGAATGGGCCGGACCGGTAGACCCAGATGCGGGTTGTCTTCCTCATGAAGATGCTGGTGTTACGTCCAAACCAAGATTATGAATTAGTCTAGTTTAGATTTCTTTTTATACTTGTCAACTATAGTAAACAAGGTCGATCCACAGGGAAAGTCTTGTGTGGCAAAGAAAACTATTACGAAGAGAACAGAAAAGAGAAGGAAGTTGAAATAGAGAATAAGAGACAATCAAAGAGAAAGTGCTAAGGCATCAGAAATCCACTTGTAATAAATCTCTAATGTATATTTGATTCAAATGATAACTCAATTAAGATTAAATGAAAATTTGTCTCAATCGGAAAATTTATCTTTTAAAAAAAAAACTTTGAAATAGAACAATAGTAATTGATTGTTTACTACGTAAAAGTATTAAGTGTATAATCACAGGGAATTATAAGCATTCAACGTGCCTTTCGTCAACGCTGAATCAAATAATTATATAGATTATAAACTCCTTAAATATGAAACATTAATTTAAAATGATAAAGAACTTACTTGAATCAAAGTATCCATTAAACATCAAGTACAAGTTTCATTCCTAGCCTTAGCTTAAGAGCTTTAGAAAGCCATTACAATAAAAGTAAAAACAAAATTACAAAATGAGAGAAGAAAATAAAAGAAGAGAGCTCCAAAGAAGAAAGAGTGTCCCTTCTATCACGTCCACCCCTCTATTTATAGGAGTAGAAGGGGTTGCTTCAAAGAGGAAAATGAAATCATATCTCTATATTGCATCCTGATTAATTGTCTAATTAGACCCATAAATCTTTAGAATTTGGAATTTCTTCCTGAAATAGCACTTGTAGCCACGGAAGTCTTCTTTCCATTGTCACTAGAATCATATCAATCTGAGTTATATATAAAAAGATATGATCGAAATACTAAAGCTGTGTCAATCTGTCCAAATCAGCTTTTTTCATAATTTAGTTCTATTCATACAAATCTCAAATCAAACGGGTCCACAAGGTTGTGTTCGACCATTCCATGCATGTTTAAACCATTAGGAGCCCATTCTTGACTTTTAAATAGCTTTAGGTAGTTGGGCTTAACTTCCTCTTCTAGTTGTATCTTATTGAAGCCTGTTTAGACATGTAAACTCAATTAAGGTCCAACTAACTTTTTTAAAACATAAATAACCCAAATCAGCAATTAATTAACACAAAATAGGATTGCAATTCAAAATTTGAAAACATTTAATTGAACATTATTTTAGTGCATCAAATACCCCCAAACCTACTTTTTGCTAGTCCTCGAGCAAAACAAAAATTAAAATAATATAAAACAAAACTAACTACTCCACTTCCGTAGGAAATCTCGATTGCATTTAGCATATGCAACAAGCCTTTAAACCCCTAGCTTACACTAATGGACGAGTTGTGTCTCGTGAGGGTTTGCAGTGAATATACCCACAAAATTCAAAAAAACTCATGGGTTGCCTCCCAAGTAGCGCTAAGTTTTATGTCTTCAGCTAGACAAAACAAAGAAGAAGAAGAAGAATATGAGTTACAATGCTAACAAGTTATGTTGAGGAAGTAAAGACTAAGATAATAATTGTAAAGAAAGACCAAAGAACCCCTTCATCCTCACTAAGCAAACAACAAACTTTACAATTATCTCTAAACTACTCAAGCACTAGTTTTCATAAATTAAATATAAAAGTCTCTACCATTAAATTTCTATGTAGAGGAACTTTTGAAACAATGTGTAAGTGAGTCTAAGTAAAATTTTGACAAGATAATTAAAGGATCAGCCTCCTAAAGTAGTATGCTCTTCTACTCACCAAGAGATGTTTAGATAGCCAAAAGAACCAATTCAAAACTAAGCAACCTGTCCGAGATAACAAGCGGTTTGGATGTTCACTTTAATACCTCATGGGCTTTATCTGTGATATTCCAGCATGCTTGCGTTGTTACAACAATGGCTTCGCCCTATCTTACAAAATGTAACTTCATTTTTTTTTTAATATGATGTCTATCAATTTTTTTTATTTTTTTGACTTCTTTTTCTTTTCTCATTCATTTTCATTTTTTTTTATAGGCAACCTTTTTCGAAGTACTCGGTCTAATTCATTAATTGCTTTCCATAACGATAATAATCCCCAAAATTTTTTCTTCATTTCCAGCCAACCAAGTGATTAAGGAAGTCAAATTTCATTGGATTTTGTGTCTCTCAACATTCCAGGTGAGTATTAGAGCAACACCACATAATTCGACTTAAACTCTAAAAATTCGTCATGCGAGTGAAATTTTGAAAACCAAAATTAGTTTCAAAGATCCTCTTCATTAAGGTTAATTGTAAAGACTCATCACAAAATAAATGTTTTAATAAAATATTCAAGTGTCATCATTATCTAGAGATCAGAGTAAAGAGAAAGTAGACCAAGAAAGGATGAAGGTTATCACAGTCAATACAATTAACAAAAATTATCCAAACTCACCCCCCAACCCAAACGAGACATTGTCCTCAATGTTTGAAAAAAAAAATTGGTTTTTTTTGTGTGCTTTTTTTGTAAAAATCATGAAAAGAAAATCAACCCTCATAATTAGGATTTTCAAGAGATGTAGACTCAATTTCAGGGACAAAATGGTCTAAAAATAGTTTCAAACGTTGACCATTAACTTTGAAAACATCATCATTTTTTGGGTTTTCAATTTCAATAGTTCCATAAGGAAAAACAGTTTTGACAATGAAAGGACCTGTCCAACGTGATCTTAATTTTCCTGGAAAGAGATGAAGTCGAGAGTTATACAATAAAACTTTTTGAAAGGGCTCAAAAGTTTTTCGTAAAATATTTTTATCATGAAAAGCCTTCATTCTCTCTTTGTAAAGTTTTAAACTCACATAAGCATCACATCGAATTTCCTCTAACTCATTGATTTGCAATTTTCTATTTAAACTAGCCTTGTCAAAGTTAAAATTTAAAGCTTTGATTGCCCAATATGCCCTATGTTCCAACTCCATAGGCAAGTTACAAGTTTTTTCCAAAAATCAAACGGTAGGGAGACATTCCAATTGGGGTCTTAAAAGCGGTACGGTAAGCCCAAAGAGCATCGGTTAGCCGTAAAGACCAATCTTTACCATTTGGATTTACCGTTTTTTGCAAAATATATTTAATTTCCCTATTAGAAATCTCAACTTGTCCACTTGTTTGTGGGTGATAGGGGGTAGCTACTTTATGGGTAATCCCATACTTCCTCATCAAAGCCTCAAATGGCTTATTGCAAAAATGTGACCCCCCGTCACTTATAATGGCTCGAGGTGTTCCAAACCTTGAAAATATATTTTCTTTTAAAAAGCGCACAACGACTTTATGGTCATTGATTTTGCTTGGAACAACCTCAATCCACTTGGAAACATAATCGACGGCAACTAAAATGTAAACATAGCCAACAGAAGGAGGAAAAGGTCCCATGAAATCAATGCCCCAACAATCAAAAATCTCAATAACCAATATGAGGTTAAGGGGCATCATATTTCAACAAGAAATGGCTCCTAACTTTTGACACCTTTCACAAGTTTTGCAAAATTCATGAACATCTTTGAAAAGCGTCGGCCAGTAAAAACCACATTGCAAAATTTTAGCGGTGGTCTTTTTAGAAGAGAAGTAACCACCGCATGCTTTAGAATGACAAAAAGAGATGATACTTACTTGTTCAGAATCAGGTACACATCTCCTTATTATTTGATCCGGACAGTACTTAAAGAGATAAGGGTCATCCCAAAAGAAATGTTTTACCTCAGTGAAGAATCTCTTTTTATCTTTAGAAAACCAATGGTGGGGAACTTTACCTGTCACCAAGTAGTTGGCAATGTCGGCATACCATTGAAGATGTGAGATGGCAAAAAGTTGTTCATCGGGGAATGTGTCTTGGATTGGAATGTTGTCCGAAGAATCAAAAAATTCCAATCTTGAAAGATGATCCGCGACCACATTCTCTACTCCCTTCTTGTCTTTGATTGTGAGATCAAACTCTTGGAGTAGGAGTATCCATCGGAGTAATCTGGGTTTTGTATCTTGTTTGCTCAAAAGGTACTTCAAAGCTACATTGTCAGTAAAAATGATAATTTGAGAGCCAATCAAGTAGGATCTAAATTTATCAAGTGCAAATACTACAGTAAGAAGTTCTTTTTCAGTTGTGGAGTAGTTCATTTGGGCACTATTTAAAGTTTTACTTGCATAATGAATTACACAAGGTTTCTTATCTTTCCTTTACCCTAAAATAGCCCCAACGGCATAATCACTTGCATCACACATAATTTTAAAATGAATGGTCCAATCCGGGGGCTGCATGATGGGTGCGGATACTAACATGTTCTTAAGCTTTGTGAAAGCTTCTTCACATACATCCGACCACTCAAAAGAATACTCTTTAGATAGAAGATTACACAATGGTCTAGATATCACACTAAAATTCTTAATAAATCTTCTATAAAAACCGGCATGCCCTAAAAAGGATCTAACATCTTTTATGGACTTTGGACTAGGCAAATTAGCAATCAATTCAAGTTTTGCCTTGTCCACTTGAATTCCCTGCACATAAACAATGTGACTAAGTACTATTCCAGTAGTAACCATAAAATGACACTTTTCCCAATTTAAAACTAGATTTTTCTCCTCACATCTCACCAAAACTTTTTCTAAGTTATGAAGACAATCATCAAAAGAATCACCAAAAATAGAAAAATCATCTATAAAAACTTCCAAAAACCGCTCCACCATGTCACTAAAGATGCTTATCATGCACCTTTGGAATGTGGCAGGAGCATTACATAATCCAAGCGGCATCCTTCGATATGCAAAGGTACCAAATGGACATGTAAATGTTGTTTTTTCTTAATCTTTAAGGGCAATCTCAATTTGATTATATCCTGAATAACCATCTAGAAAACAATAAAATTTATGACCGGCCACCCTCTCTAGGATTTGGTCCATGAATGGTAAAGGGAAGTGGTCTTTCATAGTGACGGAATTCAATTTCCTATAATCTATACAGATCCGCCAACCGGTGGTGACTCTAGTGGGAATTAACTCATTATTTGCATTCTTTACCACTGTCACTCCAGACTTTTTGGGGACAACCTGGGTGGGACTCACCCATGGACTGTCCGAAATGGGGTAAATGATACCCACATCTAATAATTTTAAAACCTCTGCTCTTACCACCTCTTTCATATTGGGATTTAACCTCCTTTGCATTTGTCTCACAGGTTTTGCATTTTCTTCCATGAAGATCCTATATGTACAAATCAGGGGACTAATCCCCTTAATATCAGCAATGGTCCACCAAATGGCATTTTTGTGATTTCTAAGGACATTGAGCAACATGTGCTCTTGCTCCCTATCCAACATTGAAGAGACAACCACAGGAAATGTCTCTCCCTCACCAAGATAAACATATTTAAGTTTAGTAGGGAGGGGTTTTAAGTCTAACTTGGGTGGTTAGACACTTGAGGGGAGAGGAGCGCTATTAGAAGGAGGTAACTCCTCAAAGCGGGCTTTCCACCTATCAGTATCTAATAATGGAGTTGACTCCAATAAGGAATTTACATCATTAATCATAACATCATCATCAAAGTTAAAATAAGAAAGACAGGCTTCAAGAGGGTCAAAAAATGAAGAAATAGTAGCCATGTCATCAACAAGACTTTCTAAAAGATTCACTTCATGTACATCCTCATCATCATCTCTTGGTTGCCTGCAAATATTAAAAATGTTCAGTTCCAAAGTCATATTTCCAAAAGAAAGCTTCATAACACCATTTCTACAATTAATAAGAGCATTAGAAGTAGCAAGAAATGGGCGGCCTAATATGACAGGAATTTGAGTACAAGCATTCAAAACTGGTTGTGTGTCCAAAATAATAAAATCAACAGGAAAGTAAAACTTTTCTACTTGTACTAGTACATCCTCAACAATTCCTCTTGGTGTTTTAACTAAGCGATCTGCAAGTTGAAGTGTAATGCTTGTGGGCTTCAATTCACCAAGTCCCAATTATTCATAAACAGAATAAGGTAAGAGATTAACACTTGCCCCAAGATCAAGCAAAGCTTTTTTAATTTTATAATTCCCAATTATACAAGATATGGTTGGACAACCAGGATCTTCATATTTGGGTGGGGTGTTTTGTTGCAAAATTGCACTTACTTGTTCTGTTAAAAATGCATTCTTTTGTACATGTAGCTTACGTTTGATTGTATAAAGGTCTTTCAAAAATTTAGCATAAGATGGGATTTGTTTAATGGCATCTAAGAGAGGAATGTTAATCTTCACTTTTTGAAAATTTCAAAAATGTCACCATTTGACACCAATTTAGAAGAAGATTGTAATCTTTAAGGAAAAGGAGGAGAAATTGGAGCAACACAATCAGAGCTGTTAAGTTCATCACCATGTTTTGAATTCAAAGACTCCTTAGGTTTAACAACCTTCATTAGAATGTCTTTGTTAATAACTTTTCCACTTCTCAAAGTGGTGATGGACTTAGCATGCTCTGATTGTGAACTTGAAGAATTTAAATTTTTAATTACAAATTGCCCTTTAGGATTTGGTTAAGGTTGAAAAGGAAACTGCCCTTTTTCTTTAGTGCTCAAAGCTGTGGTCAATTAAGTAATAAAAGTCTTCAAGTCATTGATGGTTTGCATTGTTTGGTTGTTGATTGTTGCTTGACTTTGCATAAATGTTTGCAATGTGTCTTCAAGAGTCTTCTTATGTGGTGGAACATAATTTGAGGAAGAAGGGGGTACCTGCACATTCGACGTGCCTTTCGTCAACGCTGAATCAAATAATTATATAGATTATAAACTCCTTAAATATGAAACATCAATTTAAAATGATAAAGAACTTACTTAAATCAAAGTATCCATTAAACATCAAGTACAAGTTTCATTCCTAGCCTTAGCTTAAGAGCTTTAGAAAGCCATTACAATAAAAGTAAAAACAAAATTACAAAATGAGAGAAAAAAATAAGAGAAGAGAGCTCCAAAGAAGAGAGAGTGTCCCTTCTATCACGTCCACCCCTCTATTTATAGGAGTAGAAGGGGTTGCTTCAAAGAGGAAAATGAAATCATATCTCTAGATTGTATCCTGATTGATTGTCTAATTAGACCCATAAATCTTCGGAATTTGGAATTTCTTCTTGAAATAGCACTTGTAGTCACGGAAGTCTTCTTTCCATTGTCACTAGAATCATATCAATCCGAATTATATATAAAAAGATATGATCGAAATACTAAAGCTGTGTCAATCTGTCCAAATCAGCTTCTTTCATAATTTAGTTCTATTCATACAAATCTCAAATCAAACGGGTCCACAAGGTTGTGTTCGACCATTCCATGCATGTTTAGACCATTAGGAGCCCATTCTTGACTTTTAAATAGCTTTGGGTAGTTGGGCTTAACTTCCTCTTCCAGTTGTATCTTATTGAAGCCTGTTTAGACATGTAAACTCAATTAAGGTCCAACTAACTTATTCAAAACATAAATAACCTAAATCAGCAATGAATTAATACAAAATAGGATTGCAATTCAAAATTTGAAAACATTTAATTAAACATTATTTTAGTACATCAGATGCCTGTAGTGCAGCAGGGAGGCAACTGGAGTGAATCCAGCTGCCGCCGTCTTGGAGCTCCAGTACCGACAAAATTCTTCCGCCGGGGGACGGCAGGATCTAGCCTCCTGGATCTGACGCAGTTGGCATGTAATACCCAGCCCACGTCATCCCCGCATCTGGCCAGAGGCTTTTCTACCTCTGGCAGTGTGCCCCTGGCCGCCACATCGGGGCAGCGGCCAAGGCTGATGGGATCGCCATCACGGGGCAATTCTGATTGCCTTGGCCGTAGCCTGGCGGCCGACTGGTAGAACAAAGCGCCTCTATTATTATTTTTTTATACAGTGACAACCCGACAGCCTGCACAACAGCAGCCGCTTTGCTGTCGGCAGGGCTGCAGGATCCAAGGCCGACGCGGCTAGGGCAGTGCGGCCCCAGTCCGGTGACTGGAAATCACACTGTTCACGTGAACAGTATGCAAAAAACATTAAAAGTATAATTTTCATTAAAGTTATAAAACAAACCCTACTATGGCCTCCAACTCCTACCTCGAAAGCCGAGTTGCCATCGATCCACCGTCGCCAACACTTCGCCGGAGTCTCGCCAGAAAATTCCCTTTGTTCCTTCACCATCCAAAGCTCCTCCCCCTTTTACCATTAACCCTAATTAGCCTTTTTATAGGCATGAGATTAGGGTTCTCTAATCTCCTTAATATTTGGGCTAACTGGGACTATTTATATTAATTTCTGTCACAAAAATAACCGGGCCCGTAACATGACTTAAATAACCAATTTACGCGTTCGATTCAGGTAAACGGGTCTTGCATGATATGTTCAACTTCGAATGGTCGTATCTCCCTCATGCGAATTCCGATTCATGCGTTCTCGGTGGCATTTTAGAGCTATTCATGTCTTCTTTCCATCCATATAGGTCTCATTCACCAGTTTCAACCGCTGATCAAGTTATTCTCACAACAAAGTCAAGGAGTCCAACACCCTAATTTCCTGTGGTCAACTTCGGGAATCTAAAAAATTCCCGGACGTTACAAGTGACATATCTTGTATGGTTGTAGAACTGTCAAAGAGAAATCCACCAAATACTCTTGGTATGGGACATGCGATGTTAGTGAATAGCTCCAAGGTTTGTTGCACTTGTTTAGCGTAAAGTTATTTTTGAGGAGCCACAAAATATTTATGGTATGAGATGTGAGTATTAGCAGCCACTCGGAAGCACCATTATGTGTACACTTCAAGATGGAGTCGACATAAGAAAGAGTTGACGGAGGATGGAGGAGACAAATCATCGGAGGACAAAGGACACTGTAATGCCCTTGATTTTTCTACACTTTTTTCAGACTTTCCTACTATTTTTTCTGATCATTTTCAGCAGGAAAATGTGACATTTTAGCGTATTTATATTTATGTATTTACCTTAGTACTTATACCCATAGAGTCGGGTGTGGGGCTTAGTCGCAAGCTGTAGGCCGTGCTGCGCGCTTTTGGCACAAATTTTGGAGGTACAACGCGTAACTAGGAGGTTAACATGTGTTAGGGACAAAATGGAAAAATTAAAAAGAGTCAGTTCCGGACTTGACAATCATTTTCAAGAAAAATTTTGTCGCTCAGAAGCTTTTTACATCCAGTGAGTTTGAGAAACCCCGAGTACATTTCCGGTTGCTCCATTCTCCCTCCTCCATCATTCGATTCTGCCAATTCTTGCCAGGATCCACTTCGTCTTACTGCCATGAGTCCAATGGTACCAGCTATTACCGCGGCCATGGCCTCTTCGCTCCTCCACAAGGTACCTGACTTTTCTTTAGTTTTTCTCCCCTCTTATTTTCGTTTTTGAGCCATAGGAGGGCGATTTTGATGTCGTTTACAGTCGGCCTCAACTAGACTTATGTTTGTTTGGCCTCTAGGAACCCATAGACACTGGCTCTAGCTGCCGCCATGCTTTCTTCGCTCCGCTGTGAGCTCCCGGTACATTGGTCAGTTTTTATTCACATTTTCATCTCACTATCCGATGCACATTTTTTGACGCTGGTGTGTTTCCGGTGGTATTTTGGCCACCAGACAGACTCCGTCCAGCCTACCTCAACCCGGTGTCGGTTGGGGGTTGCTGTTTCCGATCCCGCTTCGCCCTTATTGTCTTGCTCCGCCTGATTAGACGCTTTGGGTGTGTCTCAGGTCGTTGCCATCGGTGAGCCATGGGCCATTTGGCCATCGTGGGCTTTGCCCTGGCTCAGCGACAGGGAGGGCCAGCTCCATTTGGCCAATTACAACTCCGCCCGAAATGGGACGCTTACCTTTGCCTATACGGTGCAAGATGCACAGCTGCCCACACCATGGTTTTCGTTGTATGTGGCAATCGACGATGTTGCCGCTTCGATCGGCCACCACTTCTTGGCCCTAGCTCGGTTGCCCTTTTGTGGGCCTTGGGCCGCCACCGTCTAACCCATCTCCCCCTAGAGTGGCCCTTCTTGGCTATGTGTGCATGTGGCCACGTGTGCGTATCTGTGTATAGGCACCGCATTTACGTAGCCTGACTGTCGAATGGCTCTGCCACTGAATTGAGCAAACATCAGGGTCTCCCACCACCTCTTCACCATCCTCGAGCATTGCCTCATGCCCTCCGCCCCTATGTGGGCTCTGGTGGATGCGAAATTGACACTATTGGGTGCTATCAACGGCCAATTTCGACGTCGTGCGGCCGATCAAGTACTTCTCAGCCGCCGGCTAATCTTCAATGAGCACACCCTCAACTTCTGGTCGCACCGCCACTTATGTGGGCACGACCTTTCTCCCGGCCGCCCTAGTGTGCCATTGTGGATTGCGGATTTTGCCGCGTTGATCCGTGTCACCCTATTTGGCCATGAGTAGTTCCGGTGCTTCCTAAAACCTCGAGACAACAACTCTCTCGCCTAGGCAATGCTTTTGGCCGCTAACTCTGCCTCCAACACCACCACTGTCGTGTGCTCACTATTAAACGTCATGATTACGAGGTAGGGGAGCTTTGAACTTGTAATTTCATGATAGTATGTTTTGAATGAGTAGCAACATGCTAGGATTGTATGATTCAATGCTTTGAATGTTAAATCATGATCCATTTGCATGATGTACGAGGATGAATTATGCCATGTTGAAATGCATATGACATAAATGTGAGTTGTAAGTATGTATGATGTATGTGGATTGTGTGTGCTAGTGATGGCTAGCGTGCATGTTTGTAAGCTACATATGTGGATTACGTATGTGCTAGTGATAGCTAGTGAGTATGTTGGTAAGCTATGTATGTGGATTGTGTATGTGCTAGTGATGGCTAGCAAGCATGTTAGTAAGCTACGTGTATGGATGTGCATGTATGTGCTAGTGATGGCTAGCGAGTATGTTGGTAAGCTACGTGTATGGATATGTTTGTATGTGCTAGTGATGGCTAGCAAGTATGTTGGTAAGCTTTGTATAGAAGTATGTGTATGTTATACATATGTGTGATGGACATACATATGTATGATGGCTATTTGCCTATGCTATGGATATGTGTACGTGTATGCAGGCAAAGGTATGGGCGATGGACGGTAAGAAATGACAGTGTTTGGTATGGATTTGGATGTGGATGTGTAAGTGTATGACGGATGACATAGGATATGAGTATGACGGGCAAGGATTGGAGTGGATTGTTTTGGATTAGAGCGTATGTTGGGGGATTGTCAGACAATAAGAGTGCACAATTGTACAAGCATAACGTACAGATTATGAATTGAAAAATAAGTATAATAAGTGAGGTATAAGTAAGATGGTGATAACTGGGGTTAGCTCTAAGGAGCTCAGTTTGAGGACTTCTGAGTAAGATGTTTTGGCCATAAGGTGGATGGCGGAGATTATATGAATATGAAAGTTTTGGGTGTATGGTGAGTTATGTTATAAGATGGACTGGTTAAGTGAAGTATGTTGCCCCTACGAACTAAGGTTTTATATCAGGCTTAGCTTTGGTTTGATCAGTAGATCACAGTATCTTTGAGAGTTTGTGTGGCATAATTGTACCGCATAACTTACTTAATTCAAACTTGAATTATAAGTAAAGCTAATGATAGCTTTGTGAGTTTGAGACCTGAGGGTTCGACGGATTAAGTTCTGTGTTTGAGCTAGCCAATAATGAGTCAGCTGAGTATTTCTTATGTCTTGCCATGGTGTTTATCCTACGGGATGTTGTTTGTGTGTTGTATTGAGCACATAGACTTCTGATGCTCTATTGAGAGCGATGTATGTTTTTGATTTGGTATGGTTGCTATATTAAGCTCAGACGTTTGATGCTCTATTGAGAGCGATGTATGTTTTTGATTTGGTTTGTGTACTATATTGAGCATCAGACGTTTGATGCTCTGTTAAGAGCAATGTATGTTTTCGTTTTGGTCTGTGTGCTATAGTAAGCCTAGATGTTTGATGCTCTTTTGAGAGCGTTGTATGATTCTGCCCAAAAGTGGCACTGTATGATTTTTGCCCAATAGTGGCATTGTATGATTCCACTTAAGAGTGGTACTGTATGAATTTTGCCCAATAGTGGCATTGTATGATTCCTCCCAAGAGTGGTACTGTATGAATTTTGCCCAATAGAGGCATTATATGATTCTGCCCAAGAGTGACACTGTATGATTTCTGCCCAAGATTGGCACTAGCACTATAAGACCTATTACAGTGGGCAATTCTATGGCACTATAAGACTCATTATGGTGGGCAACTATATGACCCCTTATGTGTGGGTGTTTATGTTTGCGCGCTTAGGTAAGTAGTATCATGGACTTGCTCTTACCTGTTTGATCATGTACCCCATGAGCACTGATGTGCCTTACCTTCGGAAAAGTCCATAACATCTAGTCACTCCCCGGAGGGTAAGGTGATGCCCTAGTGACATTCTTTTCTATTTCAACATTGGAGCTTATTAGTTGTAATGAGCTTTAGTGATCGATAGTATTAGTATGACTGTAAGAGTATGAGTATGAGTACGATTGTAAGAGTATGAGTACGACTGTAAGAGTATGAGTATGAGCATGACTGTAAGAGTATGAGTACGAGTACGACTATAAGAGTATGAGTACGAGTATGACTGTAAGTGTCACGCCCCGGCACTACCCGGTCAAAGGCCAGTTCTAGTGCACTAGGACGACGGTATTGAGAAATGATTAAAGAAATAGAGGAAAACTTATGCCCTAATCATGGGCGGTCTAACAAATGGAGTAAACGCACTACTTTGAGCAAGAGTAAATAAGTAGAACCAAAAAGAGGAGTTTAACTCTAAAGTTACTCAACAAATCTCAAACCCACATACTTATAATCCATAGCTAACACACTTGGCTCAAAACAAGGTCTCAAACAAATCTAAAGATATAATGATCACAAGTTTGAAATAAGAACCACTCCACAAGGGGTTTTAACATCATAACAAAATAATCAGAAAAACATGCCAAATCTAAAGGTCTCCACATCTATTCCCAAGTTCTCCCTGACCCTTCCTCATACAGAGGATCCTGTCTGTCTGCATGTCATGCTATGCAGCCCCAAAACAAAACAATGAAAATGGGGTGAGTGTAAAAACTCAATAATGGTTTTAATACAATGACAGTAATCAGAAAACACAATGACATGGCAATAAAGCAAAAAAGATCCATGATTAGCATGGTCCACTATTTTCTTATCATACTTTCATATCACAGAAGCCTGCATAATAGTGTCTCATTCACACCTTTTCTGATCATGTATTCATAACACATAAGCCTGCATAATAGTATCTCATTTACACATTTTCTGATTATGAATTCATAACACAAACCGGCATAATAGTGTGTCATTCACACCTTTTCTAATCATGCATTCATAATACATAAACCTTCATAATAGTGTCCCATTCACATAATTTCTGATCATGCATTCATATCATATCTCATTCACCCTACACGACAAACGTGTCAAACACATGATATACAATCATGCATAGCATTCATAATACACATGCATCAACATAAATAGTGAATGCCTCCATTAAGGAGTAAACACAAGTAGTGCCACATAGGCGGAACGCAGACAAGGCCACGAAGGCGTATCATGGTCCTATTTCCACATAGGAAATGTAAGAAGGTCGGGGTTGTCAGCCCCTAAAGCTGCTCGCCTTGGACAATCCTGGATAAGGATGTCCGATTCTTACACAGAGAACCTAGAGCAGGGGTGTTTGCCCAGGAACGTCTCCTGTGGTGGGGAAGAGCCCAAATTCCCACACAGGGAACCCTAGAACACATGGCAGCCGATTCACAAAGCGTACCACTCTAGATTCTCAGGGTCCAGAAGACAATCATAATACTCTTAATCCGCAAGACAACTACACAACTTGTCCCACATAATTCTATTTAACTAGATTCAACCCGGGGAGTATGCATGTTCCACACAGGAACTTAAATCGAAAACATATCCTTTCAGACCAACCAAGTTTCGATTAATTCTTTGACTAATTAATCTGGCACGCAATCTCAATCATTTCATACAATCGATCAATTCTGGTAAAACAACGGTAAAACCTCATTGAAGAAGTCCGATACATGATGCATGATATCATGATATATCCGTAAGCAAGACCTACTTGGGTTCCAACACATGCAATATGCTCCCAATTAGTCCCCTCATGCATCATAATCAAGGCATAATTAACTACAATTTAATAGTAGATTCCCTATATGTGTGTGTATTCATGCATATTCTAGGCACATGACCAATGTTTGACATAAACTCATAAGACAATATACGCATGCTTAAACACATTCGAAACAATAAAACCAAACTGAAATCAAAGCGAAATTCACCGTAAAGCTTAAATCCATCCATGTGAAATCGAACGTTCACTCCCACAAACATGATGTTTCTACACATTAAGCCACAACATGATCACATCCATTATCTATAAACCATCTTCATTATGAGAGAACACATCTCACCATTTTTCGTCTAATATCCCTGCTGGAAACATATTCTAATCACAAGAATTCCAACATTCAAAAGTTCAAGGTACTTCAATATCAACATGCATAATTATGAACATAATATAATGCCACACGACAACACTTAAACACATTTCATAAACTTCCATCATCAATTCCACACCTCTAGTAACTTAATTTCAACCTAATACACCTCTCATAACCATTAGAATCATCAAATGGAGTAAAATATTGAAATGAGCATAAATTTCAAAAATAGTAAACCTGCAATGTAGCCGATCGATCACCCTGCAGGGCCATTCGATCGCCAACAAAGCAGTTTTGACTTTCTTCCTTATTTCAAAAATTAAAACCGAAACACCATGAAAATACCTTAAAACTTCCATCTATGGTCCCAAACACTATAAAAAACCTATCAAATCTTCCAGAATACTAATTGGAACTATTATAAGACAAAACCCTAAGAAATCAAAGTAAAATATTAGCATTTACTAAACCCACCATTAGAGGTCAAATCAAGCAAAACCCACTTCAAATAACATCATAAAAACCAAAATTTTTACTACCCAAAGTTGAGATTGAAGAATCTATTACCTTTCCTTGTTGATTTGGGTCAGAATGAACCTTCAATCTCCTCCAACACCTCCAAAAATACGATTTTAAGTTAACATACAACTAATCTCGATTTAGCTTTGAAAAATCAAAAGTAAACATTAGATTTAGGGTTTTAAAAGCCCAAAAATGAGATTTTAAAGATTAAGGCTTGGAGAAGAGAGGTAAAACAGTAGTTTTAATGCTTGAAATAGAATCAAATTAAAAGGGGAAAATATAGATTAAGAAATGACTAAAGAAACCTAGGGTTTAGGCTTGATTAGAGAAGAGCATAACTTAATCCCTTTCTTATTCGGGCCTAATTTGGGAATGAGACCTTAATCACCCTCTCCCAGCTTATTACCAAAGTGAAAATAGCTCATCCCTTTCTATTTATAGTAGGGCTTGGGGTGTACCTAATTAACTAGTGGGGTATAAATAGAAATTTTAGCTAAAAATAGGTATTTTGATAATTTGATCACTATTTAAATAAAAAAAAATTCTAAAATTTTTTATAGTGCTTTCTATTAATGTCTAGAGAATTTTGGTTCAAAAACTTCAATTTCGTCGGTGGGGCCCACAGGGGGTCCCGCCAAACCCTAATTTTTGAAAAATTAGAAAAATCATAAAAATTTAGGTTTGACCCAAAATCACTTAAAACCAATAATTATAAAGTTTTTGGTTTTGATTAAAACTATAAGAAAGCCCATTTATTTTCAAAAACCACCGAATTAATTAGAAAATGCTTAAACCACACAATAACCGAAAAATAAAATGGAAAGAAGACCGGTTCAAGACTAGAATCCTTATAGTAAAAGTATGAGTATGAGTACGACTATAAGAGTATGAGTATGAGTACGATTGTAAGAGTATAAGTATGAGCACGACTGTAAGAGTATGAGTATGAGCACGACTGCAAGAGTATGATTCTGAGTAAGATTGTAAGAGTATGATTCTGAGCAAGACTGTAATCGTACATTTCTGAGCAAGACAGTAAGTGTAAGACTGTACGAGTAAGATCATATGAGTAAGCATATGGTTGTACGAGTAAGGTCATACAAGTATGTGTAAGTTGTATGAGTAAGAGTATGGTTGTACAAACAAGTTTATGAAACTATGATTAAGAGTGTATGTGTAAGATGGTTTGATGGTATGTATTTGGCATGATGGTATGCGTGATTATATGCATATGAGCATGATTATGATATGTTGCCTGTTTTATGTTTGAGTTGCATGAATGCATCTATATATAAACTTACTAAGTTCACTATTTAGAACTCCCCTACTGGGTATTTTCCTACTAAATATGAAAATACTCATTACCCTATTTTTTTAGCCCTGTTGTTCTAGAGGGTTTTGCAGGTTTGTGACAAAGAGCTCCTGGAGATGGATATTAGTTTCCACAGTGGATTGATTCCCTTAGACTCAGGTATATCTTGACTTACTACAAGTATTATTTGTGTCACGATCTCTTGTATTGTGTGAGATGAGAATTAAAGTGTTTATATATTCTAGACTTTTAGTTTGGATTAGACTGTAGACTGTTATGGGACTTGTACTTAGGGATACTTGGGAGAGATTTGTATTTAAAGTCTATGATCATAGTAATTTATTCTTATATTTGTTTTCTAGTAGCACTTGGGGATGTTTGGTTTGGTCGTACAATGTTTAGTCGAATGAGCAAAAAATTTTATATGGGAAAATGATTGGTTTGATGTTTTAAATTATAAAATTACTTTCATAGGTTTTGTTTTCGTTATTTTCCCCGATTTACAGCCGTTATATTGCAAAAAAATTTCATGAATTTTAAAGAAACTATGAAGAAAAATCTCGAGCATTACAAAGACAATCACCGGAAGCCAGAAGAGAGAATCACCAGATGATGGATGACCAAATTGCTAGAAGAGGTAAGAAAAATCTCCGGAGGATAGAGGAGCAAATCACCACATGAAGAGAGAATTTTAGAGATGTGATTTCAAATGAACGGAGGAATAGAGCAAATAGGATTTACAAGGGTGGGTATTTTCATCCATTTACACAACCACCACCATTAACGACGTTTTATGGTAGGTAAATTTGTTACTGTAGCTTTTCATAATTATTAAATTTTCTTTGACTTTTAATGTTATTGCCCTATATGTCAACATAGATAATTAGGTAATATGTTTGGAAATGTTGTGGAACTACTACAGAGAAACCACCAAATGCCCATGGAATGGGACATGCGGTGTTAGTTATAGCTCAAAGGTTGGTTGCATTACTGCAGTATAATATTATTTTTGAATCATCTACTCAGAAGCATCATTACGCGTATACTTCCAGATATGTTAACACCAACAATTAATTTTCTATTTGTGTGATTTTGTTTCCTAATAGTAATTGTTATCATTGGAAGGATTTTTTGTATTTTGGTTTTCAAAATGAGTGAGCGGGGTGTTGTAAAATACATGTCTTGTTTTAAGAAGAGTAGAGGAAAACCTTGTTTGTGCGTGTGAAACAAACTATTAATTCGATATTGTTAAAATCAAGTAGTACTCCAATGATATTTATTATCGTGGAGGAGGTAGACATGGTCAAATGACTCGACTTCTACTGAATTCTCGATTTAGGAATCAGTGGCCTCAAAGGACCCTTTGGAAAACTTCTTCATTTGGATAATGCAAAAAATGGTTGGTTGAAGATGTTGAATCAAGCACAGTAGTTCAAGCCTAATTCGAATTGCTGAAGTGATTATAACTATTCTATTAAGAATAATCATAGTGAGAAGGATCATCTGTTAGAGTGAGTCAAGAAGATTTCTCCAGCTTTATAAGATAGGATGATCCTAAGATAGTTGAGAAGTGGACCGTTGAAGTGGAAAGAGTTTTAAGGTGATGAAGGTTCCAACAGACAAAAAATGGTTACATCTTTTAACAAGAAGAGGAAGGTAGCATTGTGGTGCCATCAACAGAAAGGAATTTATGTTCTAACAAGAGAGTAAATTATAGAAAATAGAAAGTGTTTTAGAAAGCTTAGTGTTTTAAGGAATTCAAGATAGGTTAAGTTGGTGTGTTGTATCCTCCACAAAGTATAGAAATAACTGAGCTAAGTGTGTTCGACATACTTTGTAGCGGTTATTTTTGGCGAAGAGGAGATAAGTTTGGAGAAGATGGATATGCTACCACTACTTTTCTAAGCTACCCTAAAGAACTGGGTAGAAGATCTTAGAGGATTACAAAACAACTTTAAGATTGGTTGGCTAAATACTTTATCCATCTAAGAGTTTTTCCCAGAGGAGCGCAAATGATTTTGTGAGGAAGGAAGACGATCTCCTTAATTAGCTACAGACGGCTAAGATGTTCCCTTAGAGTGACTCAAGATCTTGATGCCGATGACTAAGGATTTGAGAGGATATTTCAAGGACTAATTTTTGAACAAGGATATTGTTGATGATTTATATGTGGAGTTTCAAGTAAAGCTTTACATTTGACGAAGTTGGGAAGAAAGGAGTAAAGCTTTAATTTGACGAGGCTTGTACGAATGCAATTAAGAACTAACATGGAAGCTAACGACCGTTCCAATCTTAGCTTCACAATATGGCTAAGGAAGATAATGGTGTAGAATGAAGTTCTACAAAAAGCCATGGATTTGTGTGGATGATTGGTTGAGGTTTTTCTTAATAGTGTTGATGCGTGCTTTACATTTTGTGTGTAAATTGCATATTGATAAAATGGTAACAGATGTATTGAGTCATAAGATCGAAGAATGGATTGCTCAAATGCTCATGAAGGAGCAGAAATTTTTAGAAGGAAATAATAAGTTTTTTTTAACCTGCTGTGTATCCTCGAAATAAGAAATCTTTTGTGGACAACATAGATGAGAGGCTGCGCATTGGATGAGCACATTTCGAAGCCATAAAAAGAAGATAAGGAAGTGTGAGCATTATGTGGAAAGCTTAATAGTTAACAAGGCTATGATGAAAGTGTTGCACTCCAAAAAGGATTAGAGATTTCAATAATACTCGAACTAAGGAAGGAGCTATCGCGTGAAGTGTATAAATCTTAGTACATTATTGAGTTGAGAGGAATGAATAGGTATTAGGACCTAAAAAGAAATTTTCAATTGAATGGAATAAAATGAAACAAATATAAGAGAGGATGCTTCAAGGTGTTTAAATGTTAGCCGGTCAAAGTCAAATCAGGAATGTTCAAGTACTCTTCAATCGATGGAAATTCAAAAATAGAAGCATTAATATATTGCCATGGAAGAACTTGGTATCAACCTAAGGATCAATACGACCTTTTGTTCATGGATAAATAGTTAGTCAAAGAGGACGATTTAGAGGGCATCATTATGTTGAAGCAAAGTCATGCGATGGATTAGAGAGAGAACTAATATGTTGAAGCAAAGTTGTATAATAAATTAGAGAGAAAATATTGATATGTTGAAGGGTAGGTTGCTGAGGCTAAGTGATTGGAACTTTGATTAGATTCGGTGAAGTCCATCAGGGTGCATAGCAGAAGTATGGTAGGACCTTTGTAAGCTTGGATAAGGTATGAATGATGGCTTAAAAACTAGCATCACTCGTGAGTTTTATGGTAATTAAGGCGTGTTTCATGTGTCCATACTTTAGAAGCACGTGTGAGATGCTTCGCCTGAGATAGGGTTGAGCCCTCTCTAACTACCAGTCCAAAGATGGACACATAATTTGCGCATCAAGCCCCACAATGTGTTAATGCAAATCTTAGTCATATATGCCTAACGTGCGTGTGTGACAAAGGCGGGTCCCAATCAAATTAGTGTCACGATGACTCATGTAAGGTCTACGCGACTGCCCCTACCACCCTTGGTCCCCGTGGCCCTGACCTATTCACCCGGACCACGAATAATGTGGATTAAAATAGGCCCAAGCCCATACTGTGGTCCAACAAATAAGACATACACGGTTAGTCTATCATAAAGCTAATAGCTCGTTTAGGAGCATTTTCTCTTTTGAGGAGTTTTTATCCCTAAAATATAGCTCATATAAGATATTTTAGCTTATTTAGTAGAAGAATGTATTTATATATACCCCAAAAATCCCCTCATGAACACCCCGTTTCACTAAAAATTACAATTAATTTTTCTTTTCTCTTCTAATCCTAAAGACCCCTTTTTTCTCTCACATGTTAGCTTAACCCAAATTGACGTGTGTTTTTTTCTCTAATATTGGTCAAGGATGTGATAAGACAGACAATAGCAACTCCAAGGCGAAAGGGAGGTAGGGTATATATAAAAGGTTTTTAAAATTTTAGTAGTGGTAAATAAGAAGCGGGGTATTGATGAGATTATCAGAACACATATAGACACGTAAAAATAGTACTCATTTTTACCAACAACCTGTTTACAAATATAACCCAAACAGTCTGTTGCTGTTAAGATTAGTAGAGACCGGTCAGTAGTGTGTGGTTGGATAGCTAGTGATAACTTTTAGACGAAAGACAAGGCTGCATTAAGAGATACTGGTGAGTGGCAGCGTGGGAGAGCTTGAGCTGAAAAGGCAGCGTGGGGAGAACTGCAGTGAAAGGCAAAATGGCTGCGGTTGGGAGCGTTTTTATACAGATGTGTAATAAATAACTAAAAACTCAAAACGAATAAAACAGAAATGGCAATCCGCCAACCTCGACGTGAAGACGATCAACAAATGCACTGGAGATCCAATTTCGAACCTGAGCAGCATTTTCCTTACTCTTCACAACCTGCTTGAGAATTAATACAGTCAAAACCTCAAAGCAGTTGAAAAAATTAAAATCTTTTGAATTTTTACTCTTCATTGTATGATCACAACTAGCCAAAGATTGGCCACACCTTATCAAAATCCTCTCACATTTTCCTTTCTGAATTTTCCCTCTCTCTGATTTCCTCTCCACTCTGCCACTGCTCCGAATCATCCCCAGCAGGGCCAGACCGTCCGGCGACTGCTCAACTTCTCTCCCATGGATTCTGAGGCGGAAGCAGCGGAGCAGCCAGCGGATGCTTAGCAGGCGGGAGCCGACGAGGCTGCCGGCGGGGGCGAGGACGAGGTGTTGCTGGCGCGGGCGCAGCGGCTGATTTCCAAGATCGTCACCTCGCAGGCGAGCCCTCGCCTCCATGCTCAAGACTAGGATGCAAACTCTGTGTTTTGGACCCTTACTTTTACCCACCGGAGTTCGTGTTCGCTGTTTGACCCTCTCCTTTCACCTGCCGGCTTCTCACTGTGGAGGGTATCGGGCGTTGGTGGATCTGAGTCTTGATAGGGTCGGGACTCGGGAGGCAAAATTCATGGGTTTTGATCTTTAAATGGCTGAAGGCCTCCTTGAACTGGGAGTTCTGGTCGTCGGTGAGCTTTCTCTCTCTGGAAGGCTCACGCGTGAATAAAGTGGGCCAAGGACCTTAGGGCCGTCGGATCTAAGTCTAACGGCAAAGTAGTGTGGCCATCAGAATTAAATCCGACGGCCATATGGTCCTGGGCTCATGTGGTCCGATGGCCCAGACTCTTACAAATCCGTTTCAAAAGAAAGTGACCATTCGATGCTGATACTATAGCTCAGTGCTAACTCTTGCTCGGGACTTTGGCTGAAAAGTATGCGCAGGTTAACTGATCTCTCTCTATATATGACCAAACTATGCCGAAGCAAAGAGAAAATTAGGCTAAAGATGATCTCTTCCAAGGTTTCCTGGCGATCCCATTTCTTCCAATTCCTCTTTCGCCTCTGCATCATCGTATTAGTTCTTTCAGCCACCATTGCCCAACCTCTCGCTTATTATTGTGAGGACATAGGCAACTACACAACAAACAGCACCTACCAGGACTACCTCAACGCCCTTCTCCCTACCCTCTCTGTCACTGCTTCCTCTTCCGGGTTTTCCATTTTCCCCATCAATGGAATCAACGGCCTAGCTCTTTGCCGGGGCGACGTCAATTCTACCACCTGCCGTTGGTGCCTTGACGCAGCCAGACAAGAGATCCTGGAAGACTGCCCCAACAGAAAGGCAGCAATCATATGGTATGACTTGTGTATGTTGAGATACACCAACCGGAACTTCTTTTCCTCCGTTCAGATCCCCGTCCTGGCCAGGTTGATGAACACTAGGAATGTCACAGATCCAGTCAGATTCCAGAGTTTTCTTGGCGATCTAATGACAAGGCTGACAGACGAGGCAGTACGAGATTCTAGCCTTTTTGCCACTGGAGAGGTCGTCATCAACATAGAAGAGACCCTGTACGGGCTTGTGCAGTGCACTAGGGACTTGAATAGCAGTGACTGCGGGGCCTGTCTGAGAAGTACGACCGCTAATATCCCAAGTTTTGAGGGCCGGAGAGGGGGGAGAATTCTTGTATCGAATTGCAACTTCAGGTACGAGTTGTATCCTTTCTATGCATCACTGAAAGCGGCGCCCCTTTCTCCCCCCCCCCAAGCCCTGTTCTGGCTCCCCCAGCAAGAAACACCACCTCAGGTCCTTCCTATGCTTCATTTGGTCTGACTACCGCGGCTTTAGAGATATATATGTGCTTAGTTGTCTTAATTAATTTGCATACAGAAAACGGGAAAAGAGAGAAATGGAGGCCTGCTTTGATCGTTGTTCCAGTTGTGGTTGCTGCAGCTGTTGCGGGGAGCATCATTTGGGCTTGTTTAAGAAGGAAGAAAACTAAAAAACCGCTGGCGGTTGAAATTTATAGGACATGTACGTTGTAGGCTTATGCTGGATAAGGTTCTCCGTATCTCTGATCACCATTGACCACTTTCATGGTATTTCTTGCAGTTGGGTCTGAATCAAACGTGTATTCATTAAAATTTGCATTGGATACAATCACTACTGCCACGAACAATTTCTCAAAGGGCAACATGCTCGGAAAGGGCGGGTTTGGGGCAGTGTACAAGGTAAAGAAGCAAAGACTTGTTCTTCTTTCAACCATTAATTCACAAGGATGAATACGTAAGCTCCCTAGACTCATGGAGATGTGCAGGGTGTTTTGGCTGAGGGACAAGAGATAGCTGTGAAGAGGCTCTCCAGAGGCTCAGATCAAGGAGTCGAAGAGTTCATGAATGAAGTGGCAATTGTTGCTAAGCTGCAACACAGAAACCTGGTAAGGCTGCTGGGATGCTGTGCTGAGGGAGATGAGAAGATCCTCGTCTACGAATACGTGCCTAACAAAAGCCTGAATTACTTTCTCTTCGGTAAGCCATTCAAGACAACTAAACTGTTTTCACCGCGTTCCCTCCTCCTTTTCCATGCAAATTGAGCAAAAATGTCCCAACTTTCGGCTCCATGACCTGCGCAGTAGCTCCTGTTACCATACTACATAGGGCTCTTAACATGATTCATGCGGACTATTCAGCATGGAGCCGGTCAGGGCAGACGCGACATTAATTGCCAGGCTGGAAGAGAGGAGTTTTTCTCTCTTGGCAACATGGAAGAGAAGACTTATCCATGCACCGAGGAGTCGCTTTGGTCCCACCTTAAATGCCGGAGTCACTCAAGCGCGCAACACGCTTCTGTCACTTCTATGACTCCGTCAAAGTGGACCTTTCGGAAAAACATTATTCGTCCCAAGATGACTAACCGGAGTCCATATAATATAATATAATAAAGGAAAATTGCATGGTCTATCTTTTGATAGTCATGTTGGAGATATCCTTTATAAATGGGGGTTGTCTAAATTTGATAGGCATCTTCGATAGTCATCTTTTAGGTATCCTTCGTTAATGAGAGTTGTCCTTTATAAAAGGGAATTTCCATCACAAGAATACCATGGAAAAATATTTTCTTGACTAGATTAAATGACTAAGTAAAGGGGAAAATATGAAAACACGGATCCCATTTCTAAGTTTCTCTCTCACCGTTTGAGGGTGATGTGACACACTCATATTATTAGTTACCTAGCTTGATCAAGGAGACGGTGTATGCACTAGCACAAGTGATATATTGAGCATATGCGCTAATGTGCATTAACACATACAGAGTCAATGTTTATGATTGACCGCTCCTACCTAGTGAAAGATATATTGCCTGATAATAGTAGATAAGACCAAAAAATCTTCCTATCACAACGTACAATAAGATTACACCATTTGTCGAAGTCTATTAGGGTAGAGTTCTTACTGTGGGTGTTTAGAAGTTCCATCTAAGTACACTGGGCTTCCCCTAATTTTTTATTTATGTTTTTATTTCTTGTTGAGCAAGTGGGGTTTAACCCCAAATTTCTATTGCAAAAGAGAGTGAAGGAGTACAGTTTGCCCTAATTTCAATAGGTGTACGTCCCTTTTCATTAAACTCAAGTTAAAACAGCATCTAAACTTAATTTTTATATATGAACAACCATATCCTTTTGATAGCCCCCACCATTCACTACAACAAAATTCACTATTAGCGACGCTTATAAGCGTCGCTAATAATAGCCTAAGCGTCGCTAGAAGCGTCGAAAATAGTCCCATCGCAACTGCTCATTAGCGACGCTTAGCAATAGCATCGCTAATATTAGCTATTAGCGACGCTTTTATAAGCATCAATAATAAATACTTATTAGCGATGTTTACTAACAATCGTTGCTAATAAAACTTATAAACGTCGTTATTATGTTAACATATTATTTAAAAAAAATTTAAAAACATTAGCGACGTTTAACAAAACGTCGCTATTTAGTTTTAAAAAACAGAAATTAAAAAAAGCGTCGCTAAAAACCCATTATTAGCGACGCTATAAACACCGTCGCTAATAATATATATTTATAAAAAAAATTGAAAAAATACTATTAGCGACGCTTATAAAAGCGTCGCTAAAAAAGAAAAAAAAATAAAAAAAATAGTAAACCGATCGGATCATTGAAGACCCGACCGGTACGGGTCATTGAAGACCCGTCGGGTCGGTGGTGACCCGCAGAAGCGGTTCGAGAAATCCGCTTCTGCGGGTCGCGATCATCTTCAACCTCTCAACAGAGAGGTTGAAATCACCGGCAGTTGTGGGCGGCGGCTATGGGAGGGAGCAGCTGATTGGACAGGAGGAGGGGAAGGAGTGGGGCGGGGAAACCGGGGAGAGAAGGGGGACAGGGGGGGCTGAAGGGAGGGAGGCAGGGGGGGACTGGAGTGAGGGGGCAGAAGTGGGTGCGGCGGGGCGGTAGGGGGATTGGAGCAAGGGGGAGGGAGGGGGTGAAGCCGGGGGGGGGGGGACTGCAGGGGCCAACAGGAGGCGGGAAGGGGGCGGAGAGGGAGGGATTGGGCGGTAGACCGGTGGGGATTGCGGGGGCCAACAGGGGAGGGGAAGGGGGCGGAGAGGGAGGGGACTGGACGGTGGCGGGCGGCAGGGAGATGTGGCGGCCGGAGCAGTGGGGGACCGGAGCAGAGGGACAAAGAAAACGGGGGAGGGCGAGAGAAGGGGGAGGGGGACCGGAGGGGTGGCAGGGCGGCGGTGGAAGGCGGACCGGAAGCTGCGGGGAAACTTGACGGCGAGCAGCGGCGGGCTGCTGCAGCAGCAGCAAGGCGAGCAGAAAGGGGAACAGAGGGGTTGGGGGGGTCGGACCGGAGGACGGAGCGGCAGGGGCGAGTGGCGGCCGGAGAGGAGGTGGGGCGGCGGGACGGAGAGGAGGTGGGGTGGCGAGGCTGCAGGCAGCGGCGGCAAGGCAGGCGGTGGCGACGGCAGGAAAATGGGGGAGGGGCTGGGTAAATTTATAGGAGCGAGCGAAATTTCGCCCGCGCGGGCGGAATTTAACCCGCGATTTTTTTTTTTAAAAAAAAATCCATTAGCGACGCTCATACTGAGCGTCACTAATACAAACTAAACAGCGACGTATAAACTATACGTCGCTAATGCAAACCGTATTAGCGACGTATATGCTTTTACGTAGCTAATATTATAGTTTTTAGCAACGTACACTCTTATACGTCGCTACTATAACATAGTATTAGCGACGTATAAGTGTATACGTCGCTAATGCATGTGTTATATTAGCGACATATATTTATAGTAGCTAATATTATAGTTTTATACGTCGCTAATATTATAGTTTTTATACGTCGCTAATACTCCGATTTTTACAAAAAAAAATTTATATTCCCTCCCCTCTCTCTCTCTTCCCTCTCCTCTCACTCCCTATCTCCTCTCTCTCTCCTCCCTCCCTCTCTCACTCTCCCCCTCTCACTCTATCTCCCTTCTCTCCCCTCCCCTCTCTCTCTCTTCCCTCTCCTCTCACGACCTATCTCCTCTCTCTCTCCTCCCTCCCTCTCTCACTCTCCCCCTCTCACTCTATCTCCCTTCTCTCCCCTCCCCTCTCTCTCTTCCCTCTCCTCTCTCTCTCCTCCCTCCCTCTCTCACTCTCCCCCTCTCTCTCCCCTCCCCTCTCTCTCTTCCCTCTCCACTCTCTCTCCTCCCTCCCTCTCTCACTCTCGCCCTCTCTCTCTATCTCCCTTCTCTCCCCACTCTCTCCTCCCTATCTCCGTTCTCTCTCTCCCACTATCTATCTCCTCTCTCTCTCCCCCCTCTCTCCCACTGTCTCTCCGTATCTCCTCTCTCTCTCCCACTGTCTCTTCGTATCTCCTCTCTCTCTCTTCTCCCTCTCTCTCTCTAAACCCTCCTCTCTCTTCCCTATTGTCTCACTCTCTCTCCTCTATTTTCAAGTTTTAAAGGTTTTTTATTATTTAAAATTAATTTTAAATCTAAAAAAAATTAAATAAAATACTAATAGCGACGTATAGCTCTATATGTCGCTATTAGTACCTGTAATAGCGACGTATAGCTATATACGTCGCTACTCTATGTAATAATAGCGACGTATAATTGTATACGTCGCTATTAGTATTTTATTTACTTTATTTTAAAAATTAAAAAAATAATAAATTTTTTAAAAAAGTCAAAATAAAATTCTTCTCTCTTCCCTCCCCCTCTCCCTCTTCCCTATTGTCTCACTCTCTCTCCCCCCTCTAATTTCAAATTTTAATGATTTTTTTATTATTTAAAATTAATTTTAAAAACTAAAAAAAGAATTAAACAAAAATACTAATAGCGACGTATATAAATATACGTTGCTATTAGTACCCATATTAGCGACGTATAATCCTAAATGTCGCTAATACACATACTAATAGCGACGTATATTCCTATACGTCGCTATTAATATTTTATTTTAATTATTATTTTACTTTAAAAATAAAAAAAAAATTTTAAAAAAAAAATTCTCTCACCCTCCCTCTCTTCCCTCCCCTATCCCCTCTCTCCCCCTCCCCTCTCCTCCTCTCTCCCCTCTCCTCTCACTCTCTCTCTTCCCTCTCGTCTCTGTCTCTCTCTTCCCTATCCTCTCTCTCTCTCTCCTCTCAATCTCTCTCTTCCCTCTCCTCTTTGTCTCTCTCTCTCTCTCTCTTCCCTATCCTCTCTCTCTCTCCTCTCCTCTCCTCTCTGTCTCTCTCTCTCTCCTAACTATCCTCTCTCTCCACCCTCTCTCTCCTCCCCTCTCCCTCTTCCCTCCCCTCTCCCTCTCCCCTCCCTCTCTCTCTTCGCTATTAGTATTGTATTGTATTTTAATTTTATTTTTTATTTTAAAAATAAAAAAAAATTAATAAAAATTTTTAAAAAATCAAAATAAAATTTCCCTCTCCTCCCTCCCCCCCCTCTCTCTCTTCCCTCTCCCCTCTCTTCACTCTCTCTCCCTTCTATCTCTCTCTCTCCTCTCTCTTCCCTCCCCTCTCTCTTTCCTCCCCTCTCTCTCTCCCCTCTCCTCTCTCTCTCTTCTCTCTCTTTCTTCCCTCCCCTCTCCCTCCTCTCTCTCTCTTCCCTCTCCTCTCTCTCTTCCCTCCCCTCTCTCCCTTCTCTCTCTCCCTCCCTCTCTCCTCTCCTCTCTGTCTCCCACTCTCTCTCTCCCCTCTCCTCTCACTCTCTCTCTTCCCTCTCGTCTCTGTCTCTCTCTCTCTTCCCTATCCTCTCTCTCTCTCCTCTCAATCTCTCTCTTCCCTCTCCTCTTTGTCTCTCTCTCTCTGCGCTATTAGTATTGTATTGTATTTTAATTTTATTTTTTATTTTAAAAATAAAAAAAATTAATAAAAATTTTTAAAAAATCAAAATAAAGTTTCCCTCTCCTCCCTCCCCCCTCTCGCTCTCTTCCCTCTCTCCTCTCTCCACTCTCTCTCCCTTCTATCTCTCTCTCTCTCCTCTCTCTTCCCTCCCCTCTCTCTTCCCTCTCTGCTCTCTCTCTCTTCCCTCCCCTCTCCCTCTGCTCTCTCTCTCTTCCCTCCCCTCTCCCTCCTCTCTCTCTCCCTTCTCTCTCTCCCTCCCTCTCTCCTCTGTGTCTCCCACTCTCTTTCTTCCCTCCCCTCTCCTCTCTCTCTCTCTTCCCTCCCCTCTCCTCTCTCTCTCTTCCCTCCCGCCTCTCCTATCTACCTACACACTATCTTTCCTCTAATTTCAAATTTTTAATATTTCTTATTCTTTAAAATTAATTTTTAAAATTACAAAAAATATTTAAATAAATATACTAATAGCGACGTATACATCTATACGTCGCTATTAGTACAATTAGTAGCGACGTATACAGATATACGTCACTATTACTACTTTATTTTAATTATTTTTTTTTATTTTAAAAAATAAAAAAAATTAATTTTTTAAAAAAATTAAAATAAATTTTTAATAAAAATAGGTATTAGCGACGCATTTAACTATGCGTCGCTACTAACAAGGGTAATAGCGACGCATAGTTCAATACGTCGCTAATACTATCCAGTAAATAGCGACGCATAAATATGCGTCGCTATTAGCTCTTAATTTTTATTTTTTGATTTAAAATTGGTAATTATTAACGACGTTTGTTTATAAACATCACTATAGTTTAAACTATTAGCGACATTTGAAAAAATACGTCGTTAATGGTTTTAAAATTTTATTTTAAAAATTTAATAGATATACCTTTTAGGGACGCTTATATAAGCGTCGCTAATAACCTAAGTAGTAGCGACGCATATTTGTAAGCGTCGCTAAAAGGATAGGTATTAGCGATGTTTTTACTTATGCGTCGCTAATATACTACCAGTAGCGACGCTTAAGATTATGCGTCGCTAATAGTTATTTTTTTTGCGACGTTTATTTATATGTCGTAAATATCACTTTGTAGTGACGCATACAATTGCGACGCTTATATAAGCGTCGCTAATACCCAATTTTGTTGTAGTGATTGTTTGAAATTGGATGGGTGGATGGAAGACCACTAGTTTTCATGGGAAGTATTTTTTATACTCCCAGTGATTATGAGCCTAATGTAAATCGACATAGGAGCCCATGATATTTAAGATCGATGGCGCACACATTAGTGTACGCTAGCATCAATAACATTGACACTTATGTACATTTGCGTGTGTTTCATTGATCTCATGGATGAAGGGCTCCCATACACGGCTTATGCTAGGCTCATTATTATTGGGATCATAAAAACACTTCCATTTTCATGATAGATGGTGAGACTTCCAGTGTCACAGAATGGTTTGCTTTTCAAAAGCCCACATACACATAAATGCTAAGCCTCATGAAATCAAATTAAAAGATGAAGCTTCAACGGCCATCAATGGTGAACGTAGGAAATTTAATCTAGGGGGTCAAAAAATGTACATATATAAAATAAATTTTCTTTCAAATGAATTACTAAAATTTATAACAAAGATGCTATAGAAGAATTAAAAATATATATAATAATAACTAACATAGCCTCCTACAAGTAAGCCTATTAATAAAAGTCAAGTTAATTTTGAGCATGAGTCATTTAATGGACATAGGTAAAATTGTAATTATCTCACACTTGATGGGGGTCAGTTGACCCCCTTGGCTTTAATGTAGATCAGCCCTTGACGGCCATTGATCCAAAAGATCAATGTGCATGCACAGGAGCATATTATGTCTAACATGCGCTAGCGCATGCATGCACCATCAATCCAGTGAGTTTGATGGCCCCACTAATAAGGTTTCACTTGCGCATTTGGATTTAACATTTATTAATTTTTTGTTATCAGTAAAAATATGGGGAATGCCTTTTGGTAAAATAAAATGGACTACATGCTAAGTTTTTGGAGGACCCTATCATTAAGCACAAAATGAAAGTACTAGATTATTTTACTTAAAAAAAGAGCACTAGTAAAATATAGCTCAACTTATTAGTTGTCAGCACAACCCTTACCTGATCATATGAACTATGAGGAACTAATATTTTGTCATTTTTCTTTTGCAAATGATAAGCAGATCAGAATAGGCGAGCACTACTAGATTGGGAAACGCGGTACAAGATCATTCAAGGGATTGCTCGAGGCCTTCTTTATTTACATGAAGACTCTCGCCTAAAGATTGTGCATCGGGACCTCAAGGCAGGCAATGTATTGCTTGATGAGGAGATGCATGCCAAGATCTCTGACTTTGGCATGGCCAAAATGGTTATAGTCAATCAGTCTCAAGGAAATACTGAACGGATTGTCGGAACATAGTAAGATAGTAATTGTTCTTTTGCATTGCCCATATAATAAGTTATTTTTGAAAGAAAAATGATATTTCTACCCTGCTTTTTCTACACTGAAAGCATACTCCACTGATTGTAATGAAAAAGTAAATTTTCATGCATGTTGTGAAGTGTGACTTGCATTCTCTATCAAAGCAAAGGTTGTAGTAGCCTTTGCTATAAATAAAGTGGAGTAGGAATATCAGTTTCCTAAATAAGATGTTGAAGCTGAATGTTTTACAATTATATACGGTGTTTTCCATGTCTTGAAAATGCAGTGGTTACATGGCCCCTGAGTATGCTTATCATGGGAACTTCTCAGTCAAATCAGATGTTTTTAGTTTTGGTATCTTGCTATTGGAGATTCTAACAGGTCAAAAAAGCACCAACTTCTTCCAATCACAAAATATGAATTCTCTTCCGAGCCACGTAAGTGATAATTTGTCTTACACTGATTTTAACCTTTTAAAAAAATTAAATTAGGTTTTATGATTTTTGATGATATAAAGCTCCATAACAATTATTCAAAGCAAAGTATGCCACAAGACCAATTAGCAACAACCTTGATTATGGACTAATTATTAAAGAATTTAAGATGGATATTTTGTTGCTTATTTGCAAACTTCAACAGGTATGGGAGCTATGGAGTAGAGGAGAGATGCTGGAGATCATTGACCCGTTGGTGAGGGGTAACTGCCCAGAAGCTGAAGCAATGTCATGTTTTCATATTGCATTGTTGTGCCTGCAAGAAAATGCTGACGATCGGCCTGCAATGTCGACCGTGTATCTCATGCTCAACAGCAACTCTGCGAGCGTCCCTGCTCCAATGCCTCCGGGCTTCTTCATGGCAAGTGGGATAAGATCAAATGGAATGATCACAACGCCTGAATCATGGCAAGAGTCTGTGCCAGATGGTTCTACCAGCAGCCAAAAAACCTCATCCCTTAATGAGGTTACCATGACTGAACTTGATCCTCGGTAGTGGGAATATAAGTGGAGGAGAGTTCAATATAGAAAAATATTTTCATGACCAAAATGAATAATCAATAGACATTATAGTAGGAATGCACGTCTTGTTAAGTCACTCCTGCCTCCATTATAATATATTGTGCATATATACTAAGGATGTATTTCAGTGTGTCTTTCGAACTCGTGTGGAGGAGAATTCAAAATAGTACTTACTACGATTAAGATTTGGACACGTTTAGCTTGATCAAGTTCCATGACTCAAGACCCCCAACTATGTTATATAGCGCTCCTAACATGATTAAAAAGAGTCATGTGTTCCTTTATGTACCATGTTAGGAGCCCTATATAGCATGGTCATGGGCTCTTGTCACAAAGACAATTTGTTAAGATTTATGTTAAGGGTATAAACCCTAATTACAAATTCAAAATAATAATAATAAGCAAACTGTCCTCAAATGAAAAGATAATAAAATGTAAATAATTTTATGAAAAGATTTACATTGAAAATTGTTTCCCTACAATTTATTGTTTTTTTTAAAATGAAGTCTTTCTTATGCATTGCTGTCCTCTATTATACTATTCATTTTGAATTGTGTATGGTGTGATGTCCTTGAATAAGTTATAAAATTAAATTGGATGTGAAGTACGACGTTCTTGAGAGAGTTGCGCTGTTTGGGTTTGGAATTAATTCACTGCCAAATTCTAGCTTCAATTCCAGCGACGAAGCAGTGCCAAATTCAGATACAGAACCTCCAGATACATGCCCAAATTCGTCAAATCCTTTAAGCAGATCACCGGATAGTTGGCCACAGATCAGTGAAGACCGGCTTGAAAAACATATATTAATAATATGAACGCCCCGGACCAGAAAAAAGCAGCTGAGTGGAGCAGGAAAAATTATTACTAGTTTCAATTCTGGCTTCAATACAGATTCTAGCGACGGAGAAGTAATCTGCAAATCAGAGGGTATCAAATCTAGTGGAGACGATGGATTTGTTTCGGGATCGAATCGGGCGGAGACAATGGAGATGACGGCTTCTGTTCAGAGGGGATCATTTCCTTTTTGAGGAAGGGAGACAATGGAGTCGCGGCAGAGCTCTTCCAGATTCCGGACCAGACGGGCGGCCAGTGGATGGGCGGACTGCTGAGAAGGAGAAGGGAAGAGAGCGGCTATGGTTATCGGGGAGGGTCGCGGCGGAGCTCTTCTGGCTTCCCCACCAGACGGGCAGCCGATGGATGGGGCAGACCGCAGAGAAGGCGAAGGGAGAGTGGCCAAGGTTACACAAGAGATATATGACTGCCATAAATGACAGGCAGGGTTTTGAAAATAATCCAGACCGCAAAGTGATTGGGCAATTCCGGGGGAAACTACTCTAATGGTCCGGCTATATTTTGCACCCAACTATAATTAAGGTAATTTTGGGTAAAATTTAAGAGAAATCGAAAAAATCTTCCCAAGTTTCTACACCCAAGTAGCCCATTAATATGAAAATAAATTGGTATGAAGTTCTTGAGCAATAACGGTGTCCTTAGGAGACCAACTATATTGAGGAAGTCTAGTCCATGAGCAAGAAAGCTAGAAGTTATTAATGGAATGTGTATTAAATATAAAACATTGATTATTAGCTAATTTATGTAAAAAGTGTAATGTAATATCATGAATTGAAGATTAATTATAAAAAGAAGGTTAGATGTAATGAAACTCATGCTATTGAGGTAGTGATACAAAAAGATTCTATGTTTTGAAAACTCTAATAGGGTTGGGAATCGGATCGGGTTGGCCTTAAACCGTACTAAAATCGGGTTGGGTTATGACCCGACCTTATTTTTAAATTTGGTCGAAAAATTAAGTAGGGTTAGGTATGCGTGCAACCCTAATTTTTTTTTTGTTAGACTCGTATTTTATACCTTCTCTTTGCAAAGGCCAAACACAAAAGAAGCTTAAATACATTAGAACATTAGTTTCTAATGTTTGGTTCTTTGGCTTATTTGTGGATGACATATTTTTGTAGTAGCCATCAACGAAGACCTTAGAGGTATAGTGTTGTCTTTCTTACATCACGAGAGAAGGATAACAAAATAGACCTTCAATGTTTGTTTACTTAAGATAAGCTCACTTGGCTTTTGATAACTCGCATGCAAACGCAAAATAGATTAAACATTATTTCCTTGATAGCTAGAGAGGATCATGTGATTCAACATGTCTTAATTCTAAAATTCTTATAACTACTTCTCTATGGCTGCTCCTAGCCCTACCCTCTTAAGCAGCCAGTGACACTTGTTTACAATTTTCATCCTCAAAAAATTATCCCTCGTTGAGCTTTTTCATCTGTCTCTTTAGTTGCACGTTCCTAACATGCTCCCTATTATGATTATCATGCTTTTTACACAGAGTTGAGTCTAGTGGGTGGTGTGTCCTATAGAAGGAGAGAGGATAGATAAAGAATACAACAAAATATGACATATTTTTATTCCAATCACCACACCTAAAAGAATAATAAAAAATAAATTAAACTATATAGAAATTAACCACACATTGAAGATATCATTCTCTGTTATACCAAAATGTATGCCTACAACAAAGCAAAATATATGTGATCACACTTATGCTCCAAACATCTTATTTATGCCCAAATTTGTATTTAAGCACCTCTGTTTCAACATAAAATGTACCAAACAAATACCATAATAATAATATAAATAAGTCCAATAGGCCAACACTATAATAATCTCACAAAAGTTACTAATTGAGTATCAAATAAAATAAAATCTAAGAGTAATAGGGCTTGTAGTCGGGTTGTGCGGGTTGGGTTTGACCTGACCTTAAATTCAAAACGGGTCAAGAGCTTAAACCCTGACTTTGACCCTACCTTTAATCACAAATCTCTTCGTTCCAACATCCTCAGTCTTGTACTTCTTGTCTAATGACTCCCAGAGTGCCTTAACACTTTTCATGAAATTGTACACATTATATAATGTGTTGTCCAACCCGTTAAGGATATAATTACAGCATAAGAAATCCGCATGTTTCCATGCATCTACTGCCGCAACAACTATCTTGTCTTCCTGTTTCTCCTCAGTGAGAACGGGTACTTCTTGTTGAAGGAATCAGGCTAGGTTCAGTGTGGTGAGATAGAACAACATTTTCTATTGCCATCGTTTGAAATCTACATCACTGAACTTTTCTTGTTTTTCCCCTTTAATTTGAAGAAGAGCATTCACCGGAGTAAGAATAAGTACCGAAGTCAAGTTGATACCTTCAGCAGCCATTTCTGTTCCAATTAACAGAAGATTAACTCAGTTAAAAAAAAATTAATAGGGAATTTCAAAATCTATATACAGAACAGTGAATTTCGAAATCTATGCGCAACACAGTGAATTTTAAAACCTATATACAGAACAGTGAATTTTGAAATCTATGCACAGAACTGAATTTCAAAATCTATATACAGAACAGTGAATTTTGAAATTTATACACAGAACAGTGAATTTCGAAATCGATGCACAGAACAATGAATTTTGAAATCTATGCACAGAATATTGAATTTTGAAATCTAGGCATAGTACTATCAAGTTAACGCAGTAAAATTTACAAACAGTAAACTTCATAAATTAATGAACAGTAAATTTCAGAAATGTTACGTGCTCAATAGTAAAATTATGAACAGTAACCTTCAAAAATTTTACGTCCTAGATAGTAAAATTTCAAACTTTATACATGGAAGAGTCAAATTACAAATAGTTACGCACAAAACTTTCAAAATTGGAAAATTCTCACACAGAACAGTAAAATATTCAGAAATTGATGCATAGTATGGAAAAATCTCAAAATTTTTGCACATCATAGAAAATTTTCAAACTTTTACATAGGGAATAGTAAAATTTTAAAAAATTCAAGAAAACAGTAAAATTTTAAGAAATCTACATACCATAATTTGGATATTTACTATTCTGCATGCATAACAGTAAAGTATGAAAATATGTAAAGAATTTTGTCTTAAGATTGCAATTTTCGTACCTTTGTAAATGTTGTGATGATAAATCTTACTCAAAAGATTATGATCGAATTAAGTAAGTCGCTCTGTCTTTAAGACAGAATTCGCCCTCCTTAACGGTGCTTAGGACTTTTAGGCATCTGCCTCCCAGGACAAAACGGTTAAGCACGTATTGTAGGAACACCTCCAACACAGTACATGCAGTGAACCACAGTATGTATGCTCTCACAAAAAATGGAAACAGACGGAAATCCCAAATCGGATTAGTGCAGAAATCATTTTCAATGATTTTATAAGAAATCCCGTTAAAGACACCATTTCCCGTTCAAACAGATGCGTCCATCCTTTAAGAGACACAATCTCCAGTGAAAATAAATCGGACCTATTTTGGTTAATAAAAAACCAGACCAAATGAATTTGTCCGAAAAATATTAACTTGTTGACCAAACCCGACCAAGCTGGCCGCCCGCGCGTACGAACTGAGCCAGTCGGACAGCGGCAGTGGCGCGCGCATGTGGGTTAGCCCACCTAGGTGCATGGGTCCAACATCTCTCTCCCCCACAAAAGTGGGTTGGCCCAATGGCTTAACTTGAAAGGCCAAACTAATGCCTTATATACCAACATCATCACCTTCTTCTAGGCGATGTGGGACTATTCACTCCTTCAACCAATTCATATGTGTGATTCTCATTTAACACAAACTAGGCTTCGGCTCTCTCTAACATATGGGCTTAACCCACATAAATATAATTATGTCCATCTAAATAATATGGGCTTAACGTATTTAATATAATGCCCACTTCTAACAGGATCTAGGGGGAGAAGTAGAGGACGAGGAGTTTGAGAAGGAGGTAGATATTATGCACTTGAGGAGGAAGGGGAGGGGGTAGTGTTGGTTTCTGACGTGATATAAAAGCAGGCTGGTGTTGAGCTGATCGAACGCCCTGTCGCCCGATCGATCGCCCCGTTCGAACGGGTGTTGCCCCATTCGAACGGCTTAAAGGATTTCTGAAAAGAAAAATCAGTTGCAATGATTTACACAACAGTTATTAAAAACTTAGCCATTTCGGATTCAGGGAGCGTGTTATAATAAAAAGACCGACGGGAGAATACACAGAGACACCAACAGAAAGAAAACAGAGGCCCTCCTTTCTTTTTCATCGATTTGTTCTTTGATTTACTGAGAGGAAAAATCCTGAAAAATCACTCCCTCTAGTCACTTTGGTTTTTTGAGTTCTTCACTGAACAATAGAGTCTACCCCGATTGAGATCCTGCCTGTTTGAGTGGAAGTGCACCTTCAAACGAGTTGTGTGGTTCGTTGTATCTCAGGAACGGAATGCGCTGGAAGGCCTATGTACGGAGGGCGGCGTATCTGTTTCAAGGACAGCGTATAACGCGCCTCGAACCTGGTTCATAATTTTCTCTTCTCTCTGGTATTTAATTTATATACATACATATATATATATATATATATATATATATATATATATATATATATATATTTGAGAATATATTTATGTGTGATGATTTGCATGTTAATTGTGATTTGTATTCAATCTGCACTATATATTTTGTAGTAACCCCAACAATCTTGAAACAAATACTTTTGATTGAATACTGCATTGGGCGTTGATAAATCCTTGAAACCTGAGAAGTTTGATAGAAAAAATTTCGTCAGATGGCAGACCAAAATGAAATTTTGGCTGACGCAATTAAACATATTCTATGTGGTTTTTGATGCTATTACTGATAAGACTGTTTCTTCTGAATCTGATAAGACGGCTAGCTCGTCTGAAATTGGAATTGATAAGACTCATGAAAGTGAGAAATTCAAACAAGATGATGAACTATGCCATGGTCAAATTCTTAGTGTTTTGAGCAATGAACTGTATGATTTGCATGTGAACACTAAAATTGCCAAAGAATTATGGGATACCCTTGATAAAAAATTTGGAAAAGAGCATGAAGGGGAAGAAAAGTATGTTGTGGGAGAATATTTTGACTATAAGATGGTTGATAACAAATCTATTAGAGACCAGGTAGTTGAAATATAGAATTTGGTAGCTAAGATCATTGGGAAAGGAATTCCTGTTGACGAGAGGCTCCAATTTCCTGCTCTTATCGACAAACTACCACCCTCATGGCAAGATTTTCAAATTACCTTGAAGCACAAGAGGGACGCCATGTCCGTTGATGACTTGATAGTGGCCATTCAAATTGAAGAGAAGCACAGGGGTAAGATGAAAGTCTTGCAAGGTACTTCTTCTATGGCCAATGATAGTGCTCAAACTAATGTTGTGGAAGGGAAACCTAAGTTTTTTAGTAACAAGAAGAAGAACAAGAAGTCTAAAAATCAACCTCTCAAACCTGGTTCAAATATCCAAAAGGACAAGAAGTTGAAAGTTTGCTGGGTCTGTGGGAAACCTAGGCATTTTGCAAACAAGTGCAAGGAGAAGAAAGGCCAGGACTAGAGTCATGGTGGGGCTGCATCTTCTGCTCAGGCTATTGTGGTTATTTCAGATGACAGGTTAGTAATAACTAATTCTGAAATTAACTTGGCATGTGAACCTACTAATTGGTGGGTTGATACAAGAGCAACTGTTCACATCGGTGTTAATGTTTCTTCTTTTTCTTTCTATCAGGAAGTAAAGGATAGGACAGTGACGATGGGGAACTCCTCTGCAGCTAGAGTTCATAGAGTTGGAAGTGTGGACATCCGGTTTACATCGGGGAACACATTAACTCTCCATAATGTGTTGCACGTGCCAAGTGTGAGGAAGAACCTTGTTAGTGGAGTACTTCTTAGTAGTAAAGGATATAAATTAGTGTTTGAGTCAAATAAAGTTGTAATAACTAGACATGGTACTTTTGTTGGTAAAGGCTATGTGTGTGATGGTCTCTTTAAATTAAATTTGGTTTCTTATATAACTCTTTATTTCAAGTAGATGACTATTTAATTTGTCATGTTGATTCTTTTGATATGTGGCATATGAGGCTAGGATATTTGAATTTTCAAATCATTAAGAGAATGATGAATCTTGATTTGATTCCTAAATTGCATGTTGAATCTCTTGATAAATGTGAAGTTTGTATTCAAGCAAAACAACCTAGGAAACTATATAAATCTATTGATAGATCTACATGCTTGCTTGATTTAATTCACTCTAATATTTGTGAGTTGAATGGATTATTGACTAGGGGTGGTATGAGATATTTCATTACTTTTATTGATGATTACTCAAAATATTGTCATGTATATTTGCTTAAGTCTAAAGATGAGGCTTTTGAGAAGTTTAAGGTTACTCTCCTCAATCTAATGGTGTGGCTGAAAGAAAGAATAGAACTTTTATATATATGATAAATTCTATGCTTTCCTCTTCGGGTACCTAAAAATCTATGGGGAGAAGCAATTCTTTCAGCATGTATAATCTTAAACCGTGTGCCTCATAAACGACAAAATGTAACCCCTTATGAATTAATGAAAGGAAAAAAACCAAGTTTAAAGTTCATTAAGGTTTGGGGATGTCTTGCTAAAGTTAAAATCCCAAATGTGAAGATGGACAAGCTAGGTTCTAAAATTTATGATCACTACAACAAAAAGTGGTATTAGCGACGCTTTTATTAACCACACAATAACAAGTGTCGCTAAAAACTCTCATTTGCGACTCTTTTTAAAGCGTCATAATTAAATTATATTATTAGCGACGCTTTATGAAAAGCATCGCTAATAATATACTTCTAGTGACACTTTCTGTAAAGCGTCGCTAATAGTATCTTATCAGCGATGCTTTTAGTAAAGTGTCGCTAAAAGTTGGCCTCTTAGCGACGTTTTACAAAAAGCATCGCTACAAGTATATTATTAGCGACGCTTTTTGTAAGGCGTCGCTAAATGTTGGCTTATTAGCGACACTATTAAAAAGAGTTGCTACAAGTATCATTAGTAGCGATGCGTCGCTAAAAGTGGGCTTATTAGCGACGCTAATCATAAAGCGTCGCTAATAGTTTTATTTTAAATATTTTAAAATTTTTAAAAAATAACTATTAGTGACAGTTTTATAAAACGTCGTTACTGAGGATACTTTTAGTGACGCTTTATATAAAGCGTTGCTACTAATGATACTTGTAGCAACTCGTTTTAATAGCATCGCTAATAAGCCAACATTTAGCGACGCTTAACAAAACCATCACTAATAGTTACTTTCTTTAAATTTTAAAATATAAAAAATAATACTATTTGCGACGCTTTATGAATAGCGTCCCTAAACGTATATTTATTTGTGACATCTTTAAACATATACTTATTCTCGACGCTCCATAAAAAAAATCGATGTTAAATGTATACTTATTTGTGATGCTTAATGAAAGACATCATGAATAAGTTATTTGTATCGACACTTGACAAAAGTGTCACGAACGTGTTTGAAATTTTAAAAAATTTAAAATAACAATTGGTTTAAGGGGTGGTACGTCCATGAATTTGCAATGAGTATTGGCTATAACATCTCAAAATAGCCGATATATATATATATATATATATATATATATATATATATATATATATATATATATATATATATACTTGATTAATTTATTTTTAAAGTTATTTTTTTAGAAAAAATAAAAACACAATGTAAACCCAACCTATTTGAAGGTTTAAAGATGTGATAATGTTTTAATATACTAAAAATAATTTGTTAAATAGTATGAAATGATACAAGTATATATATATATATATATATATATATATATATATATATATATATATATATATATATATATATATATATATGTTTTAAAATATAATGCTCCACAATTCTTTATTTGCTTAAACATTTAATTTCGATGCATAATTATCAATTTTGTCATCCATATTGATATGGTATTCTATGGATGATTTTATTTACCCAAACTCTAGTTATAATATAAAATTTTAAACATTATTTGTTAAGGAAATAGATTAAAATGGGAAGTGTTATAACATTATTAAAGAATTATTTTTTTGGAATTGGGCCCAAACAATTAGCTTAATCTCTCGACTTATGTTAGAGGAAGATCATGGTATAATTCCTACTTACAAATAAAATAATATATATTACGGAATACTTAATTTAATATATTAAAAAATAATTTTTTATATATTTATTTAATATATAATAAAAATAAAAAAAATTTAATGTGTAAAATATAACTCTAATGTTAAATTATATTAACATAAATATGAAAAGCATTACTAATATTGTAATGAAGACATACGACTTATTTGCCCATTTGTAACTAGTTTTATTAAATATTATCGATGATAATTTGACTAACAAACGTATATGTTATAACATGTAAGTAGAGTCTAGCTAGTTTTTTTACATTTGTACTAAGACATTTGACTTAATCTTTTAACTTATGTTAGTAGAATATTGTGTATGTTGTTCCTACTTACATATTAAGCAATGTAAATTATGAAATACTTAATTATTTAAATATATAATTTAATTAAATTATTATTTAATTTGATATTTTATATAATAAATTTAAATAATATAAATTATGAAATATATAAATTAATAAAATTCTTAAATAATTATTTATCATATTATGTAATAAATTTATAAAATATAACTATTTATTAGCACTATTAAATTATATAAATATAAATATTATAAAAAATATTACTATTGCGGTAACATGAAGGCTTATAACTTATTTATCTATTTATGATCATAGTACTGTTGTTAATTATATATAGTTGGTAACAATTTGCCCTTTAGGCGAGTGCACTATTAATTGTCAATCAATAATAATTTGCCTATCTAAGGTACGTGTTATAAAAGTACGTGCTAGCTAGTTTTTTATATTGCCTAAACAATTTGATATATATTTATTGACTTATGTAAAAAAAATATTTAGAAATTAAGTAATATGAATTTGAAATGCTTAACTAATTAAATATATTATATAATTAAATTATTATTTATTTTGATAATTTATATAATATAATTAAATAATATTAATTATAAAATATGTAATTTAATATAATATTTAATAAAAAAATAAAATAATTATTTATTATATTATATAATAAATTTATTTATTTTATAAAGTAACTATTTTTATTTATTTAGGACCATAGTGTTATTAATTATTAATCATTGGTTGTAATTTACCCTTTCGACCAGTGTGTTATAGGCTTATAGCACATGATAAGACAATTGCCTAAATTTCTCGACTCCCATACGAGAAATATCATATTGTTTTTACTTCTAAATTAAACAATTTGAATAATGAAAAACTTTGATGATATTCCTCTTCATCATGCATTAGTATTCTTTTTCTCTCTTGAAAAATGATAAGTAGTAATAAATAGTATCAAATTATTATTAATTTTAATTATCTATATATTTAAATTAGAAGAATATAAATTATGAAATACATAATTAATATATTATTGAATAAAATTAAAAAATAATTATTTATTATATTATATAATAATTTTTTTAAAGTGTAAATATAACTATTTACTAGTACTATTAAATTATATAAATATGATGAAAAATATTACTAATATGGTAACTAATATGTAGTCTTGCAACTTATTCATCAATTTATGACCATAGTGAAATTAATTGTCCTTTGTTATAATTTGCCCTTCAACTAGTCATGTGTTATAACACGTTACTAAAGACTAATTTTTAGCAATTGTGCTCAGACAATTGCCTCAAAGTCTCTACTCCGTCAGAGGATTATCATGTCCCACTTTTAAGTCAAACAATGAATTTTTTAAAACTATGATGATGTAATGCATTTGACATTCTTTCTCTTTTTTGAAACATGATAACTAGTAATAAACAATACGAATTAGGAAGAACCACCAAGATGCATGTCAATTTATCTCTCTTTAGAGCTTTTCATAATCTCTCTCATGCATCCATAGTATGTTTCGTCTAATTTTTTTGTCATTTGTTAGTTGATTTTACTCATCCTCAATTTACCAAATTTCACATATTTAGTAATTTTTAAATCCTAAATTGCCTCGTCCTTCTACATTAGTTTGACTCAAATACGTAGTCGGGTCAAGTTCAGTTTCAAGATATCAAAACCCAATTTGATAAAAGTTATAAATATATATTTTATATATTTTTTTTGTATTTTAATAAAAAATATTATTATATTAAATGGTATTTTAACACTAAAATATATATTTTTTTCCTAAACGGGCTAAATTGGGTAGGGGTAGGGGTAGGAATTAAAGTATTTGTATCATATTCAGTCTGAGTTTTTATACTCCACGACAGTAGGGCTACATCTAACATATGTGTTATAACACTAAATAAAGACTAGCTAATTATATATATATATATATATATATATATATATATATTCTTATAATGATAATAAATCTTAATATCCTTTAATGGGTAAAAGATAGAAATTAATAAATAATTATTTTAAATTTTTATGTATTTTGTATATGTCATTAGTGATTTACAAAATTTTGACATCTGCGACGGCTGAGAAGGTTGGTGGTCTCAGCACTCATCAGAACTAGTAGCGACGGCTGAAGACCGTCGCTGGTGGCATTAAGTAATCTGCGACGGTTAGCGGCCCTCGCAAATGGTAAACATTCGCGATGACTATATGCAGCCGTCGCTAGTGATTTCCCTCTACCCCGCCTAATTTCCCTCCCCTCTCCACTTTCCCGCTCAAATTTCCTTCCCCCGACATCTCCAATTTCGCTCCCCCGCCGATCTCCAATTTCGCTCCCCGGCCATCTCCCTTTCCTAAATGGAATAGAATGCAGATCTCAAAATCTCCTTCTCGACGTAGTCAGCAGCCCTATCCTCCTCCATCGAAACCACCCGGAGAAGCCGAACGCCCGCCTCGACTCCCTCAATCGTCCTACCTTTGTTCCTCTCACCACCAGCCAGGAAGCCGGTGACGACTTTGACGCACTCGTTCTGGGCCAAAAACTTGCGATTCCAATCGGAGACGGAGGCGAAGCGGAGGAGGCTAGCGAGGGAGGAGGAGGGGTCGAGGTCATCGAGGGAGAGCTGGCGAAGGAGGTGGAGGACCATCTCCTGGGTCAATAGGGGCAGCTGAGGAGAAATAGAGGAGGCTGGAGAGGAAGAGGAGGAGGAGGGAGAATCGGAGGAAGCTCGGCATAGACACATACAGATTGTCGCTCTTCACCCTTCCCTTCCCTCGATTCCAACCTTTTCTATTCTTTCGTCGCAGTTGCAGCTGATCTTCTTTCTGGGCATGTTGTGTGTCGACTCTAGATTGTAGATTTCAAAGGAGGCATCTTTCTGGGCATTTCAATATGGACTTCGGTCCTTTGGACAGCAGTGGTGAGTTTGCCCCAATTTCCTTCCCCCCTCCCCAATTTCCCTCCCCTGTTTCGATCCCTTCTTTATGCAATGCCGCAATGCACCTTTTGATTTTCTATCTTATGTAATAATTGTTGATGTCTTTCTGCTCAACATTTAAAACCGAATTCGAAATGGAATTTGTTATTCTTATTAGCACGGTTCTTAACGGTGGGGATTTCCCATTGCTGCATATTTTGTCATGGTTTATCCTGTATTTTATATTTTTAAACTCAAGCTAAATATCTGCATGTTTCCATTCAGCAGTGGTGTTGGACTGGATTTCTCCTACAAAGACAAGAAGTCCTTCAACAAGACAAGCTCAAGGAAAAGGTGAGAGTGCCTTTCCTTCAGTCCCAATCTGCTGGTTCCTTTTCATGCCTACCGTTCCTTAATAAAGGAGACACTCTGGAACTAGTTGTAGATAAGGCGAATCAGCCTTTTTCAGAAATTGCAGATTGTAACTCCATTTTAACTCTTTTTCTTATTGAGGAGCAGATTGAAGGAACTATAACAAGCCTGCAAGACTTACCCCATGTATATAGCAATTTACTGGGATGGCTTGTGCCTTGGCCAACCGAGAGGGGGCAGCCTATTGGAAAACCAATTCTCAGTCAGCTCAACTTGTGCCCAACCTAGCATGCCTAAATTGACACAGGTTTGTCAGTGGGGTTGGTGTGGGGAATTTTAGAAGATGAAAGTTTTCTACTCTGCCTATTATTTGTAACATTTATTTTTTGTTTATGTTGATTTGCAGAGCTCATGTAGTGTCAAAAGCAAAACCTGGGACCAAAGCTTGCCCTGGAAAAATGAGGAGGGACAGGCTAAATGATAGGTGCATTATGTCTTGTGAAGCCCGTTGTCATTCTTCTTGTTGCTATTGTTGTACTTCTATAAATCTTTTTTATAGCTTGTGTACGATCTTTACTTATGTTATGACTTGTTTGCTAATATTAAATGCAGAGACTGACAAAGAGCTCTTAGAACTGACGAATTAGGACTTAGGATTAGTATTTTCATGGTCAATCAAGAGAGGTGAGAATACTGTCAGATTTCGTTGTTCCTAATCCATTGTCAAAGGAGCTCTTTTTGACAGTTATAGTCAATAGCAGCGAAGATAATAAAAGCTCTTTTTGATAGTTGTTTGAATAAAAAGGGCCAGCCCAAGCTGTGTTTGTATATGTGACATTTGTTTTTGTTTTGTTTTTTTTCTTATACCAAGTATTCTGAAAAAAAAAATGCATTACAGTGTCCAGTCCAACTAGGTTCAACTTAAACCCTTCCCATTTCCTATTTATGCCTCAATAATCTTAGAAGATGTAAATTGAAATGGAAATTAGAATCAGCCCGTGTTCTGGTTCATCATCCAGTTCGATTTTTAAGTTCTGTGTTTGTAGTTGAGGCTCATAATTTACTCACTTCCATTCATTTATGATTGTTTTAGATAGGATACCTTGAGCATTGCAATAAACGTGTATTTACAAGCTATTACATTTGTGCATGCCCTCCATTGAAGGGTGAAGATTATATTTTATATTGCTACCCTGAGATTCAGAAAACACCCAAATCAGACAAATTGAGGGAGTGGTAAGTATCAAGTAATATTTTGAAGATTTTAGAAGTTTATTCCGAGACCATTCTTTCTCTAGCAAAGGTATAAATTAAAGATATCAACTAAGTCATTTGGCAAGAATTTGGATTATTTTAAAAACTTTTATTCTCTTTTAATTTCATTTAGTATGTTGGTTTCTGTTTGGTTGCATCTATATTCATGGCACTTATGGCATTCATGTCTTAGTAGGATTGGTAATTTCTAGAGACTTGTTCTGAAGTTAGTAAGTGGTTTGAGAAGTCCAAAGTAGGCCTCGGTCTCGTAGGCAAGATGACTTTCTATAGAATTGTTCTTGAATGGTGTATTTATTTTTTTTGCTTGTGTTTAGATCTAATTTTGTATTCTCTGCTTTCTGCATGCACCTTTTTTTTTTTAAATCTAGTATCCAACTAATGTATCAATTCCATTTTTTGAAGCAGAATTATATTCGCCACTTTCTCCAAAAATTTCATGGCACATCCACGGGAATGGCGAGATGTGGAAGCACAAGGACAAAGATGGTCTATCATTAGAATTTGTTGTTGTTATATGACCTAATCATTTCTTATGAACGTTTAAGTTAACAGTACACAAGATTTTAAAAGCTACTGTGGAAACACGCAGGATGATCATAATCATTGTGCTGGTCTATACATAAAGGTAGATAATGTATCAACTGTAAGAAGTTCACAATCATGCCACTCAAATGCCCAGAGTAGTGAATTTCTGGTATGTGGTTAATTTCAAACTCTTGTTTATGGGTGGAGATCTTATCTATGTTCTTAAGACCTTAAAAGTGTGTTTGTTCCTAGGTACTCATATGCGTCGCTAATAAACATATTAGCAACACTCCATTAGTGTCACTAATGTTTACTTGTAAATTTATTAACTAGCGACGTTTTGTAAGCGTCGCTAATTATCCTATTAGTGACGCCTATAAAGCGTCGCTAATAGTTTATTTTAATAGCGACGTTTTGTAGGCGTCGCAAATATGATTATTAGCGACGTTTTGAAAGAGCGTCGCTAATATATGTTTATTAAGTAATTAATCAAACATCGCTAATACATATATTATTAGTGACGATAATACAAACCGTCGCTAATACCGATTATTAGCGACGGTACCAAACCGTCGCTAATATTTATTATTAGCGACATAAATAAAACAGTCACTAATACTTATTATTAGCAACGGAATACAAACTATTGCTAATACTTTTTATTAGCAACCAAAATTAGCGATGGAAGTAAAACCGTCGCTAAAGGTACTATTAGCGACGGTTAGCATTTTTTGCTGCTATTTAGCAATAGCGACTGGATTATTTGCAACACTTATTGCGACGCTCAATAAGCGTCACAAATAACCTTTAGTGACGCTTTGAGTAGTATTAGCGACGCTCAAGAGCGTCGCTAATACCCTCATTTGTTGTAGTGTCTATCGATGCAGTGTTCATTGGTTATGCACAAAATAGCAGAGCTTATTGACTTTTAGTAATTGGGTTTGATCGGCAGGATTATGCTCCTAATACTATTAAGGAGTCCGATGATGCAACATTCTTTGAGAGTGTATTTCCTATGAAGGAAAATGTAATGTCCTTGATTTTTTTACGATTTTCTGTGATTTTCCTGCTATTTTTCTAGTCATTTTTGGCGGGGAAATATGACGCTTTAGTGTATTCATATTTATATATTTTCCCCCCGTATTTATACCCGTAGAGTTGGGTGTGGGGCTTAGTTGGCTGCGCGCTTACGGTGCAAATTTTGAGGTATAACGCGTAACCAGTGAGTTAACGCGCATTAGGGACATGGATGTAAAAAAAAAGATGAATAGTAAAATCACGGCTTAAAAGCTGATCCAGTAAGTTTCATTCCAAAAACTTACAGAAGAAAGTTTTCACGTCTAGAGAGAAAGGAGAGAAACCCGAGCCCATTTCTGGTCGTTCCGTTCTCCCTCCTACGTCATTGAATTCTGCCGATTCTTGTCAGGATCCTCCTTGCCTCACCGCCACGAATCCGTAGGTACCGGCTATGACCACCACCATGGCCTCTTCGCTCCTCCACGAGGTACCAAACCTTTTTCGGGTTTTTTCTCTCCTTTAATCCCGTTTTTGAAGTGTGGGTGTATGATTTTGATGTCGTTTGCAGCCGCTCTCAACTAGACTTATGTTTAGTTGGCTGCTAGGAACCCATAGGCGCTGGCTAGAGCCGCCGCCGTGCTTTCTTCGCTCCGTTGTGAGCTACCGGTCTTTTGGTCGGGTTTTTGTTTACATTTTGCATCTCACTGTCCTGGAGATTTTTTGGACGCCGGTGTGTTTCCGGTCATCGTCCGGCCACCGGTAGGACTCCGTCTAGCCTACCTTGACCCGGTGTCGGTAGGGGGTTGCCATTTCCAACCCCGCCCCGCCTCTATTGCCTTGCTCCCCCCGATTAGACGCTTTGGGTGCGTCTCGGGTCGCTAGCATCGGCGAGTCATGGGCCATTTGGCCATCATGGGCTCTGCCCCGGCTTGGCGACAGTGAGGGCCAGCCTCACTTGGCCGATTATACACTCCGCTCGGAATGGGCCGCTTGCCTTGCCTATACCGTGTGAGATGCACAGTTGCCCGCACCAAATGTATTGGTTGTGGGTGGCGATCGGCGATGTCGTTGTTCCGATCGGCCACCACTTCCTAACCCTAGCTCCATTGCCCCTTTGTGAGCCTTGGGTCGCCACCGTCCGACCCATCTCCCCCTATAGTGGCACTTTTTGGCCGCATGTGCATGTGGCAACACGTGCATTTTTGGGTTTAGGTGCCGTATTTGTGCCGCCTGTCCGTCGGTTGGCTCTACCATCGAATGGAGTTGACATTAGAGTCCTCCTCCACCTCTCCTTTGTCCTTGAGAGTCACCCCATGTCCTCCGCCTTTATGTGGGCCCTTGTTGATGCAAAATCGTCGTCGTTGGGTGCTGTCCACGGCTGATTTTGACGTCTTGCGGCCAGCCGAGTACTTCTCAGCCGCAGGCCGACCGTTAGTGAGTTCACCTTCGATTTCTGGTCGCACTGCCATTCTTGTTGGCACGACCTTTCTCCCGGCTGCCCCTAGTGTGCCGCCATGGATTGCGGACTTTGCCGCTTTGACATCTGACACCCTATTTGGCCGCGAGTAGTTCCGGCGTTTCCTAAATCCTCGGGCTGGCAACTCTCTCAGCTAGGCAATGCTTTTGGCCGCCAACTCCGCCGCCGACGCCGCCACCATCGTGTGCTCGCCATCAAACATCATGATTATGAGGTAGGGGATCTTTGAACTCGTAATTTCATGATAGCATGCTTTGAATGAATAGCAGCATGCTAGGTTTGTATGATTCCATGCTTTGGATGTTAAGTAACGATCCGATTGCATGATGTGCATGTAAGCATGATTATATGGTATGTTGAAATGCATATGACGTGCATGTTGGCTGTAAGTATGTTGGATGTATGCATGTGCTAGTGATGACTAGCGTGTATATTTGATGTATGTATAAATGTGTATGTATGTGCTAGTGATGGCTAGCGTGTATGTTAAACGTATGTGCATGTATGTGCGCTAGTGATGGCTAGCGAGTATGATAGTAAGCTATGTATGAAAGTACGTATATTATACATATGTGTGATAGACATACGTATGTATGATGGCTAATGGATCTATGTAAGTGTATGTGGGCAGAGGTATGGACGATAGACAGTAAGAGGTGACAGAGGCTTCATTTGGATATGGATGTGGATGTGTAAGCGTATGACGGAGGACAGAGGATATGAGTATGACGGGCAAGGATTTGGAGCGGTTTGTTTGGTTTGTATCAGCGCGTATGTTTGGGGGATTGTTAGACACTAAGATTGTGCATAATTGTACAAGCATAACGTACAAATTATGAAGTGAAAAGTAAGCTTAATAAGTGAGTTTTAAGTAAGATGGTGATAACTGGGGTTGACTCTGAGGAGCTCAGTTTGATGATGTCAGCGTAAGATGATTTGGCCATAAGGGGATGGCGGAGTATGTAAGACTGTAAGATTTTGGTGTACGGTGAGTTTTAATCCTAATATGGATGAGTTAAGGAAGTCTGCTGCCCTGATGAACTAGGGTTTCGGATCGGGCTGAGCTTCGGTTTGATCAGTCGAGCACTATGAGTTTGTGTGGCATAATTGTACCACATAATATACTTAATTCAAAATTGAATTATAAGAAAGCTAATGATAGCGTTGTGATTTTGAGACCTGAGGGTTCGGCGGATTAAGTTCCATGTTTGAGCTAGCCGATAATGAGTCGGCTGAGAATTTATCATGTCTTGCCATGGTGTTTATCCTACGGGATGTTGTCTGTGTGCTGTATAGAGCACCGAACATCTTTTGCTCTGTTGAGAGCGATGTATGTTTTTGATTTGGTCTGTGTGCTGTATAAGTCCAGACGTTTGATGCTCTGTTAAGAGCGATGTTTGTTTTCGATTTGGTCTGTGTGCTGTATAAGCCCAGACGTTTGATGCTCTGTTGAGAGTGTTGTATATTTCTGCCAAGAGTGGCACTATAAGACCCATTATGATAGGCAATTCTCTAGTACTATAAGACCCATTATGGTGGGCAATTCTTTGGCACTATAAGACCCATTATGGTGGGCAACTGTATGACCCCTTACGTGTGGGTGTTTATGTTTGCACGCTCAGGTAAGTAGTATCATGGACCTACTCTTACCTGTTTGATCCCGTGCCCCATGAGCACTGGTGTACCTTGCCTTCGGAAAAGTCCATGGCGTCTAGTCACTCCCCGGAGATTAAGGTGATGCCCCAGTGATATTCTTTTCCATCTCGACGCTAGAGCTTATTAGTTATAATGAGCTTCAGCGGTCGATAGTATATGTACGTCTGTGAGACTATGTGTATGACTATAAGAGTATGAGTATGAGTTTGAGCACGACTATAAGAGTATGAGTACGATTATAAGAGTAAGACTGTAAGCGTATGAATCCGAGCAAGACTGTAAGTGTAAGTTTCTGAGTAAGACTGTAAGCGTATGAATCCGAGCAAGACTGTAAGTGTAAGTTTCTGAGTAAGATTGTAAGTGTAAGATGTACGAGTAAGATCGTACAAGTAAGTGTAAGATGTATGAGTAAGGTCGTACGAGTAAGTGTAAGATGTACGAGTAAGGTCATACGAGTAAGTGTAAGATGTACGAATAAGGTTGTACGAGTAAGTGTTTGAGGGTATGACTTTGGCACGATGGTGCATTTGGCATGATTTTGGCACGATGGTTCATTTGGTATGTTTTTGGCACGATGGTGCATCTGGTATGATTTTTGGCACGATGGTGCATTTGGTATGACTATATGCGTATGAGCATGATATTTATATGCTTGAGTGCTTCATGTTTGAGTTGCTTGAACGCATGTATTTTATAAACTTATTGAGTTCACTAGTTAGAATTCCCCTACTGGGTATTTTCCTACTAAGTATGAAAGTACTCATTACCCTACTTTTTTGGCCCCGTTGTTTGGGAGGCATTTGCAGGTTTGTGACAGAGAACTCTTGGAGATGGACACTCATTTCAGCGGTGGATTGATTCCCGTTGACTCAGGTATATACTTGACTCACTGTGAGTTTATTTGTGCCATGATTTCATGTATTGGGTGACACAAATAATAAGATGTTTATTCTTTTTGGACTTTAGTTTGGATTAGACCATGGACTGTTATGGGACTTGCACTCAGGGATGCCTTGGAAAGTTTTGTATTTAAAAGTCTATGATCATAGCAATTTATTCGTACGGTTGTTTTCGAGTAGCGCCTGAGGATATTTGCTTTGGCCGTACGATGGTTAATCGAATGATTAAAACTTTAGATGAGAAAACTGATGTGTTATGTTTTAAATTATAAAATTGTTTTATCATGTTTCGTATTCGTCATTTTCTCCGATTTATAGCAGTTATATTGCAAAAAAAATTCCGTGAATTTTAAGAAAAATGTATGAAAAACCACGGGCGTTACAGAAAAGGATAAGGCTGTAGTGCATAAAGAAGATGTTACATCCTCTTCAACTCCTAGAATGAAAGATTCGGGAACTAATGTGGATGTTAGTAGATCTAAGAGAACTAGGATAGAGAAGAACTTTGGGGATGACTTGTATACTTTCATGGTGGGGAATGAGGATCTTTTGACTTTTAATGAAGCTATGTCGTCTAGTGAAGCTCCTTTGTGGAAGGAAGCAGTACAGAGAGATGGATTCAATACTTGCACATGGGACGTGGGTTCTAATGAATTTACCTCCAGGGTTTAAACCAATTGGATGGAAGTGAATATTCAAAAGGAAATATTATCCTGATGGATATATTGAAAAGTATAAAGCTAGACTAGTGGCTAAAGGATATAGTCCATAGGAAGGTCAAGATTTCTTTGACATATATTATCCTGTGTCCATGATAACTACAATTCGAGTGCTTCTTGCATTGGCAGCTCATTATAACCTTGAAATTCATCAAATAGATGTCATAACAGCATTTTTAAATGGTGAATTAGAGGAGGAAATTTATATGGAGCAGCCTGAAGGTTTTGTAGTTCATAGTCAAGAAAGGAAAGTATGTAAGTTAGTAAGATCTCTCTATGGTTTAAAACAGGCTCCTAAACAATGGCATCAAAAGTTTGATGATGTTTTTCTTTTTCATAACTTTGTTGTTCGTACTTCTGATAAATGCTTATATTGGAAGTCTTTTGATCACTCTTATGTAATGTTATGCTTGTATGTGGATGATATATTGCTGTTTGGTGATAATGTGGATCATATCAATAAAGTTAAGGGCTTCATTAATGAGAATTTTGATATGAAAGATTTAGGTCTTGCAAAGGTTATATTGGGCTTGAAGATTGATAAGACTTCTCAATGAATAGTTGTGAGTCAATCATACTATGTGGAGAAAATTCTAAAGAAGTATGGATACTTCGATAGAAAATCTGTTAATACGCTATATGATGTAAGTGTAAGACTTAAGAAAAATTGTGGGGAAAGTGTATCACAACTTAGATATTCACAGCTAATAGGAAGTTTGAGTTATCTGGCTAACTGCAGTAGACCAGATATATCCTATGCTGTGGGAAGACTAAGTAAATATACTAAGAGCCCTAATGAATCTCATTGGACTGCCATTGAGAGAGTTTTCAGATATTTGAAGGGAAGTGTAAACCATGGTTTACATTATTCCAGGTTCCCTGCTGTATTAGAAGGATACAGTAATGCAAATTGGATATCAGATTCTAATGAAACGAAGGCTACTAGTGGTTATGTGTTTACACTATGTGGTGGGGCGGTTGCATGGAAATCTTATAAACAAACAGTGATAATAAGGTCTACCATGGATGCAGAGTTGGTAACTCTTGATAAAACTGGTGGAATAGGGGAATGACTTAGGGATCTTTTGATAGATATACCCTGGTTGAATAAGCCAATTCCTGGAATATTGATTCATTATGATAGCCAATAAAGTCTTGATAAGGTTAAGAGTAAGAATCATAATAAGAGGTCCTCTAGGCACATTGAAGTAAGGTCTAAAATGTTGCGCAAGTTAACTACCTTAGGAGTCATTACCTTAAGTTTCATACGATCAACAGAGAATTTGGCTAATTCATTTACAAAAGGGTTGTCGGCAGGGCAAATCCTTAACTCATCTAGGGGAATGGGGCTGAAAGCCTATGATTAAGTTATCGTTAGTAGCAACCCAATCTTTCTTCGTGGAGATCCCACTACGAAGATTCAATGGGTAAAAACAAGCTGATGCATGACTTGGAGAGAGCACTATTAAAATTAGTATGCTCATTCCCGTGTTATGATGAGAGTGCTCTTAATGCATATGGAACAGGTTGACGAAAGTCTTAATGCAGTCAAAGCTTATATAGCAGGGTATTGTTATGCATATTACCCTTGGAGACTGTCACCTATATGAGTGCCACTAAGGTCGCAGTTAAAGAGAACGAGGGCTTGTTCTCTAACGTGCAACTCATGAAAAGATACAAGGCGCATGGCCGTAAAGCGCTACCATGAATGATCTCGGAAAGGGAGTTATTCTAAGTGTTAGGTTTGTCAAAGCTCTTGCTTTAAGGTTTAAGTTCAAGACTTAGTTCACTTCGAACTTGTGAGAGTGGCGGCTTACCAAACTAGGTGTAGGTTCAAACCCGCAAGATACCTATCGCCGAAAACTTGGAGTATTATTGCTCAGTATCTCTTTTTATGTGTTTTATAAAAATTTTGTGTTTGTGGATGTGTTTTATATTAAGTCATGGTGGCGTTGTTGGTTTTTGACGTGATATAAAAGCAGGCTGGTGTTGAGCCAATCGAACGCCCTGTCACCCGATCGATCGCCCCGTTCGAATGGCTTAAACGGATTTCTGAAAAAAAAATCAATCGCGATGATTTAAGCTATGGTTATTAAAAACTTAGCTGTTTCGGATTCGGGGAGCATGTTATAAGAAAAAGACCGACAGGAGAATACACAGAGACATCAACAGAAAGAAAACAAAGGCTCTCCTTTCTTTTTCATTGATCTGTTATTTGATTTACTGAGAGGAAAAATCCTGAAAAATCACTCCCTCTAGTCACTCTGGTTTTCTGAGTTCTTCACTGAGCAATAGAGTCTACCCCGATTGAGATCCTGCCTATTTGAGTGGAAGTGCACCTTCAAACGGGCTGTGTGGTTCATTGTATCTTAGGAACGGAACGCTCTGGAACGCCTGTGCACGGAGGGCGGCGTATCTGTTTCAAAGACAGCGTATAACGCGCCTCGAACCTGGTTCATAATTCTCTCTTCTCTCTGGTATTTAATTTATATACATATATATATTTGAGAATATATTTATGTGTGATTATTTGCATGTTAATTGTGATTTGTATTCAATCTGCACTATATATTTTGTAGTAACCCCAATAGGTAGTAGAGGAGGAGGGCACCTGTATGTAGGGAATTGAAGAGGGAAAGGAGACGGAGTCAGAGGAGTCGGAGTCGAAGTTGGAGCTAAAGCAAGAACTGAGGAACATCTATGGGAAAAAAACCCTTCGAAGATAAATTTGTCAATTTCTATCATACTGTTGAAGTACAAAGTCTACTGTGACAATTATAAGAAAGTAAATCATAAAATTCGTATATTAATTGCTCAGGATTTAACATTGAAACGCCATGGCTAGGCTCGATACGGCTGCGACCAAAAAGGCCATCCCTTCCCTTACGCCTACTTCATGGCCAAGAAAGCCATTAAAATCTTTGCTCAGACTATTGAATTCTATTATTCATACGTAGTTCAGTTCAGCCCAATTGTGCATTATGAAGCATACTGGTTTTCTAAGCTGAGAAAATTGTTCAACTAAATAGCTGCTAATATAGAATTCAGATTGGGGAGATATTAAATCCTCACTTAAATATGAAAGCTTAGTATTTAATACTTATTTTCTTATTATTTTGTAATAAATCTTCACTCAAATTTATAACTTTTTCATTGTTACCTATGAATTTACAGATCATTACTGAGAGATGACACCAACAAAATAAAATTTAGAGAGAAAAGGTCAAGTACATAATCGAGGTGAATAAAATTTAGAGAGAAAAGGTCAAGTACATAATTGAGGTGATGAAACGAGGCAGAGGATCGAGCATCGAAATTTAAAGTAGATGATCCATTTATGCCTTTTTTTTACTTTTTAATCTTGAGGAGTTGACATGATCTTGCTTGATACTACTCCATCAGGAGTGTACAAAATTATGAACATTGATTATAATACAGAGTGGCAAATAAAAACTATCCTGTTTCTAATCCATCTCTGTAAGATGTGGCCGAACATAGACGATTTGATTCAGCAATATATGAAATAGAAGACAACTTCGCGTGTACAAGCAAAAATCTTGTGGTCACTGCCATGATGCACACATGCGAAGATTAATCACGCCACTCAGTAAACCCAGCTTCCATCAATAAGAATACTAAAAAACCTACAATCAGGATACTAACTTTTTTTTATCAAGTTCCACGTTTCACCAATGGCATGTATCAATCCAAGGAATTAATTCTTTCATGAAATACTTTAGTCTTCCATCAACTGTAGAAGAATGCAAAACAATTTAGGCAAATTAATGTTTTCAATTTCAACTCTATTAGACTGGTTTAGAAACGTCGCCAATCTTCCGTCGGCACTTTGACTTGCCTGCTTCCAACAATCAACCTCCACTCAGGGAAAAAATGAACCTTCCAAGCCACAAAGTAACAAAAACCAGTAGAGAAGTGATTCTAAATGAACCATACATCAATGAATTACAAATTTTGCATCACCATTCGTGCACCACAGTTCTCATGCAATGTGATATGTCCATATGCCTGCATAAAAAGCAAAATAGTAAGGCGATTGGCTATTGTTATAATGAATAGTTTAAAATAAAATTTTAACAATGATCATTTTGGTTAAAGAACCTGCTAAGATATTGACAGCGTCACCACCAAATCTGTATAGAAGATATTAATCTTACTGCTCAATATATCTATAGAAGTATTAGGGTGGCAAATTTCCCAAAGGTAGCAGAATATACTGGGAAGGAAACACTCTCACGGAAGCTCCAAGCCTGCCCGATACCCTTTCACAGATGTCAAAACTGGAAGGTAAGCCCCAACAGTGCAAACCCTATAAATGACAAACTATGCATATTAATATTAAACAAAGAATACTAATGATAATTAAAATTCTCCTTCGTAAATAAAAAGTAGGATAACACTAGAAAAGCATAGAAGATTTTGAAATCTAAGGGCGTGTATGCATGTCCCATACAAATAAAGGAATACCTATTGTTAGTTCATTATTACAGTTCCACAAAACTTTTGACAATTTCGATGAATATATGTAAACATTATAATGCATAACACATCAATAAGGTTGACGCTAAAGAAAGGAAACATTTAACCACGATGGATTACATACTTGTGTCATGACGGATTACATACTTGTGTCGTGAATGATAATTGATCCATGCTATAAAAGGGAAGGCATTTCATATTCAAGAATGAGACACAATAAATTAAATCAGTAAAAAAAATGCATTTAAAGAACTTGAGAAAGTTTCTTACGACCAACATATCTACCAAAATGATTCTACACATAAAGCAAATGGGTCCCGGACCTACATATAAATGTCAGGATTTCTTCAATTACTGATACATCAATTGAACTCAACTCAATTATAACCTACGTTAGAAAATACAAAGCTTAGATCTTAGAGCTTAAAGCTCAGATTTTGATTTTTAGGAGCTGAGCTACAATTTTGAATTTCAACACAAATTAAGCTTCATATCTCTCAAACAGCAACTACAATCAACTACTGCTTCAACAATTGAGAAAAGAGAACTGATACAACTTCTGAAACAAATCCTACAAATATAATTCAACAAACTAAGAAGAATCAAATTACAAAACAAGATTAAAAATATGAGAATTTCGAGGTTTGACCTGCTCAAGAAACAAAAACGAAGGCCAGCTCCACCAGACCAAAAGGTTAAAACCAAATAGTAAGGTTACCTTCGCTGACCAGCCAAGCGGCATCCAGCCCTCGGAAAGATCCGGTCCTGGCTATGCCTGCTTTCCCTTCGCCACACTTGGCCAAGAACGGGAAAGGCCATATGACCCTATACCAGATCTGGCCAAGAACTAGAAAATTCAGTCTGCCATATGCGGCCTTCACGAATCCTGGTAGAAACCAGGAAAAAAAAATAAGGGAGAAAGAGACAGCCTAGCTAGAGAAAGAATCGGAGCTACGACGGAGAATACCTAGCACGAGGGAGCAGCAGAGTGCCGCCGGGCAAGAGGCGGAAAGTCAGCGAGGAAAGGTGGATCGCGGGGGGCGAGAGGCGTGGGTCTTTGAGTCTGGAGGGGTCCTCGATTGAAGGTGATGAGAGGTTATGGCCTAGCGGTGACTGCAACACCTGTCTGAGAAATTTTATCGGATATATCCCAATGTTTGAGGGTCGGAGAGGGGCGAGGATTCTTGCACCGAATTGCAACTTCAGGTACGAGTTGTATCGTTTCTATAATGTATTACTGATAGCAAAGCCCCTTTCTCCCCCTACAATCGTTGGCGCTCCTCGCCTCCCAAGCCCTGTTCTGGCTCCCCTAGCAAGAAACTCCACTTCAGGTCCTTTTTATGCTTCATCTGGTCCTGACTACCGTGGCTTTACAAATATTTATGCTTAATTCTTTTAATTTGCATGCAGCAAACGGGAACGGCTGGGAATGGAGGCCTGCTTTGATCGTTCTTCCAGTTGTGGTTGCTGCAGCTGTTGTGGCTAGCATCATTTGGGCTTGTTTAAGAAAGAAGAAAACTAAAAAACCGCTGGCGGTTGAAATTTATAGGACATGTATGTTGTAGTCTTATGTTGGATAAGGTTCTCAGTATCTCTAATCACCATTGACCACTTTCATGGTATTTCTTGCAGTTGGGTCTGAATCAAACGCGTATTCATTAAAATTTGCGTTGGATACAATCACTACTGCCACGAACAATTTCTCAGAGGGCAACATGCTCGGAAAGGGCGGGTTTGGGGCAGTGTACAAGGTAAAGAAGCAAATACTTGTTCTTCTTTCAACCATTAATTCACAAGGATGAATACGTAAGCATCCTAGAGCGATGGAGATGTGCAGGGTGTTTTGGCTGAGGGACAAGAGATAGCTGTGAAGAGGCTCTCCAGAGGCTCAGATCAAGGAGTCGAAGAGTTCATGAATGAAGTGGCAATTGTTGCTAGGCTGCAACACAGAAACCTGGTAAGGCTGCTGGGCTGCTGTGCAGAGGGAGATGAGAAGATCCTCGTCTACGAATACGTGCCTAACAAAAGCCTGAATTACTTTCTCTTCGGTAAGCCATTCAAGACAACTGAACTGTTTTCAACGCGTTAGAGCAAAAATGTCCCAACTTTCGGCTCCATGACCTGCGCAGTAGCTCCTGTTACCATACTACATAGGGCTCTTAACATGATTCATGAGGCCTATTCAGCATGGTCACGGCGTTCGGCCGTCAGGGCAGACGCGACATTAATTGCCAGGCTGGAAGAGACGAGTTTTTCTCTTTTGGCAACATGGAAGAGAAGACTTATCCATGCACCGAGGAGTCGCTTTGGTCCCAACATAAATGCCGGAGTCACTCGAGCGCGTAACACGCTTCTGTCACTTCTATTTCTCCGTCAAAGTCATCAGGTGGACCTTTATGAAAAACATTATTGGTCCCAAGATGACTGACCGGAGTCCATATAATAAAGGAAAATTGCATGTATCTTTTGATAGTCATGTTGGAGATATCCTTTATAAATGGGGGTTGTCTAAATTTGATAGGCATCTTCGATAGTCATCTTTTAGGTATCCTTCATTAATGAGAGTTGTCCTTTATAAAAGGGAATTTCCCACAAGAATACCATGGAAAAATATTTTCTTGACTAGATTAAATGACTAAGTAGAGGGGAAAATATGAAAACACGGATCCCATTTCTAAGTTACTCTCTCACCGTTTGAGAATGATGTAACACTTATATTATTAGTTACCTAGCTTGATCAAGGAGACGGTGTATGCACTAGCACAAGTGATATATTGAGCATATGTGCTAATGTGCATTAACACATACAGAGTCAATGTTTATGATTGACCTCTCACTACAACAAAAAAATATTATTAGCAACATTTTTAAGCATCGCTAATAATAGTCTAAGCGTTGTTACTACATATTAGCGATGCTTTTTAAGCGTCGCTTAATAAGTCAATACAAAAGGAGTCGTTAATAGTCATTAGCGACGCTTATACTTAAGCGTTGCTAATGTCTACTATTAACGACGTTTCTTATTCATCTCTAATACAAGATTATTAGCGACGCTTTCTATTAAGCGTCGCTAATAGTATAGTATTAGCGACGTTTTAGAAAGCGTCGCTGCTAAAAATAATTTTATTTTTTTTTCAAATTTTTTTTTTTTAAAAAATTAATTAAAAATATAATTATTAACGACGCTTTAGAGTAAGTGTTGCTAATAATATTTTATTAGTGACATTTTTTAAACGTCGTTATTGTATATAATTATTTTAAAAAATATAAAAAAAATATTTAAAAATAAATAAATAATAACATAAAAAGCTAAAATAAATTAAATGTATTAGCGACGCTCTTTAAGAGCGTCGCTAAAAAAAACTTTTTTTAAAAAAAACCAAACCGGGTCAATAGACCCGGTTTGGAAACCGGTCGTTGCACTGCACACCCGCGCCCGGTGACTGCGGGTCGTTTTCTTCAACCTCTCGACAGAGAGGTTGAAGCTATTTCCCGGCGAAACAGTACGGCGGCGAAAACCGGCCCCGAGGCGGCGAAAACTGTCCGGCGGCTAAAACTGGCCCGGCTGCGAAAAACAAAACAGAGCTGTAAAAAACACAACTGCGGCAGAAACCAAAAAAGCGGCGGTGGATACAGAACGGTGGCTGATAGCCTGATACAGAATGGCGGCGGATACAGAACGGAAAGCTCCTGCCGAGGCGAAAAAAAACAACGCACGCTCCAAAGACGAAGACGGCCTGGGCGAAGAGATCAAATTTGACGAAGAGGGCAGCACGCTCACGGCCGGGACGCCAGCGAGGTCGATCCTGACCTCGTGGATCCACTCTGGGTTCGGCCTGCCTCCATCGTCTTCGGATCCGAAAAGGGTCGGAATGCTGCTATCGCCGCTGCCCAGCCTTTTCACCACCGGAACCGGCATAAGGCTGCAACGGGAACAGGGGAGCGGCGGGGAAGGGGGATCCGGAGAAAGAAGACGCCGGGTGACGGAAGGAGGCCTGACGGGGGGCTAACGACGGCATGGACGGTGGCGGCGCGGTGGAAACGTTGGAAATCAGAAAGGAGGAGCGCGGCACGGCAGAGTGGAGACGCGGGACGAGGAACGGCGGAAAACTAATCAGGTCGGCTCGGGTTATAAAAAACCGGCCCCAATTTTACCCGCACGAAATTTCGCTGCCGCGCGCGCGAAATTTCACACGCGCGCTAAAATTTTTGGCCCCGCGATAGAAATTTCGGCCACGCGAGAAATTTCGCGCGCAGTGAAACTTCGGCTCTTTCATGACACTTCCTCAGCAGCGTCGCCAAAAGGCCAAAATACTCGCGCTTTTCGTAACATTATATCATAATCTTCGTTAAAAAGAAATTATTTGTGACGCGTTAAACAATGCGTCGCAAATAGTATTAATTTTTTGCGACGCTTAACTATAAGCGTCGCAAGAAAACATATTTTCACTTATAAGAATTACAATATATATATTTTTTATAAAATTATTCCTAACTCACCTCTCTTTCTTTTCTCTCCCCCCCCCTCTCACACCTCTCCTCTCCCTATCTCCCCTCCCTCTCTCCTCCCTCTCTCTCTCTCCTCTCTCTCTCTCTCCTCCCTCTCTCCCCTCTCTCTCTCTCCTCTCTAGCTCTCTCCCTTCTCTCTCTCCCTCTCTCTCTCTCCTCTCTATCTCTCTCCCCTCTCTCTCCCCCTCTCTCTCTCCCCTCTCTCTATTTTTTTATTTAAAAATTAAACAAAAATTTTAAAAAATTAAAATGTATTAGCGACGCAAAAAATATACGTCGCTACTACTAAGGGTATTAGCGACGTATACGCATATACGTCGCTACTACTCAAAGGTACTAGCGACGTATATGTCTATCTGTCGCTAATACATTTTAATTTTTTTTATTTTTTAATTAACTTTTAAATAAAAAAACATTTTCTCTCTCCTCTCCCTCTCTTCCCTCTCATCTCTCTCTCTTCCCTCTCCTCTCTCTCTCTCTCCCTCACCTCTCTCTCTCTCTCTCTCTCCCCTCTCTCTCTCTCTCTCTCCCTCTCCTCTCTCTCTCTCTCTCTCTCTCTCTCTCTCTCCCCTCTCTCTCTCTCTCCCTCTCCTCTCTCTCTTCTCTCTCTCCCCTCTCCTCTCTTTCTTCTCTCTCTCTCCCCCTCTCTCTCTCCCCTCTCCTCTCTCTCTTCTCTCTCTCCCCTCTCCTCTCTTTCTTCTCTCTCTCTCCCTCCCTCTCTCCTCTCTCTCTCTCTTCCCTCCCCTCTCTCTCCTCTAATTTCAAATTTTTTAGATTTTTTATTCTTTAAAATTATTTTTTTAAAATAAAAAAGAATTAAATAAAAATAATAATATTGACATATAGTTATATACGTCGCTAATACATGTACTAAAGGCGACGTATAGCACTATACATCGCTATTAGTATTGTATTTTAATTTTATTTTTTTATTTTAAAAATAAAATAAAAAAAATCAAAGTAAAATTTCTCTCTCTTCCTTCCCCTCCTCTCTCTCTCTCTCTTGCCTATCCTCTCTCTCTATATCCTCCCTCTCCCTCTCTCTCTCCTCTCTCTCACCTCCCCCTCTCTCCCCCTTCTCTCTCCTCCTCTCTCCTCCCTCTCTCTCTCACCTCTCCCGCTCTCTTTGATCCCTCTCTCTCTGAATACACTCTCTACACTCTCTCTTTTATTATAAATTATATTCTAAAATTAATAATAAAATTTAATAAATAAATTATATTATATATAAATAGTGAATTATTAACACTAGTTTTTATGGAAAACTTAATATTTATTGTATATACAAATAGTTAATATTGAATAAAATATATTATATTTAGAAAGTTTATTATAAATTTTTTAATATTTATTCATTCAATAAAATCAAGTAATAAATCTATTAGCGACGCTTGTGAACAAACGTCGCTATTAGATATAGTATTTGCGACGCTTATATAAAAGCGTCACTACTACTTTAAAATTTGTATTTTTTTATTTTTAATTCAATACTATTAGGGACGCTTTTGTAAGCGTCGCTGATAGTAGCATATTAGCGACGCTTAGATATATGCGTCGCTATTAAGAAAGTTATTAGCGACGCTTCTGGAACGCGTCGCTAATAGTTATATTTTTTTTCTTTTTTTTTAAAAAAAAATATGTATCTTTTAGCGACGGTTATATAAAGCGTCGCAAATAGAAGAACTATTAGCGACAATTATATAAAGCGTCGCAAATAGAAGAACTATTAGCGACAATTATTATAATGCGTCGCTAATATATAACTATTAGCAACGCATATGAAAATGCGTCGCTAATAGTGTAATTTTTTGTGACGAAAACCAAAGCGTCGCAAATAGATATTTGTAGCGACGCTTAAATAAGCGTCGCTAATGATCTATTTTGTTGTAGTGTCTCCTACCTAGTGAAAGATATATTGCCTGATAGTAGATAAGACCAAAAAATAGTAGATAAGACCAAAAAATCTTCCTCTCACAACAATAAGATTACACCATTTGTCGAAGTCTATTAGGGTAGAGTTCTTACTGTGGGTGTTTAGAAGTTCCATCTAAGTACACTGGGCTTCCCCTAATTTTTTATTTATGTTTTTATTTCTTGTTGAGCAAGTGGGGTTTAACCCCAAATTTCCATTGCAAAAGAGAGTGAAGGAGTACAGTTTGCCCTAATTTCAATAGGTGTACGTCCATTTTCATTAAACTCAAGTTAAAACAGCATCTAAACTTAATTTTTATATATGAACAACCATATCCTTTTGATAGCCCCCACCATTGTTTGAAATTGGATGGGTGGATGGAAGACCACTAGTTTTCATGGGAAGTATTTTTTACTCCCCAATGACTATGAGCCTAATGTAAACCGACATGGGAGCCCATGATATTTAAGATCGATGGCGCACACATTAGTGTACGCTAGCATCAATAACATTGACACTTATGTACATTTGTGTGTGTTTCATTGATCTCATGGATGAAGGGCTCCCATACACGGCTTATGCTAGGCTCATTATTATTGGGATCATAAAAACACTTCCATTTTCATGATAGATGGTGAGACTTCCAGTGTCACAGAATGGTTTTCTTTTCAAAAGCCCACATACACATAAATACTAAGCCTCATGAAATCAAATTAAAAGATGAAGCTTCAACGGCCATCAATGGCGAACGCAGGAAATTTAATCTAGGGGGTCAAAAAATGTACATATATAAAATAAATTTTCTTTCAAATGAATTACTAAAATTTATAACAAAGATGCTATAGAAAAATTAAAAATATATATAATAATAACTAACATAGCCTCCTACAAGTAAGCCTATTAATAAGAGTCAAGTTAATTTTGAGCATGAGTCATTTAATAGGCATAGGTAAAATTGTAATTATCTCACAAGTGATGGGGGTCAGTTGACCCCCTTGGCTTTAATGTAGATCAGCCCTTGACGGCCATTGATCCAAAAGATCAATGTGCATGCACAGGAGCATGTTATGTCTAACATGCGCTAGCGCATGGATGCACCATCAATCCAGTGAGTTTGATGGCCCCACTAATAAGGTTTCACTTGCGCATTTGGATTTAACCTTTATTAATTTTTTGTTATCAGTAAAAATATGGGGAATGCCTTTTGGTAAAATAAAATGGACTACATGCTATGTTTTTGGAGGACCCTATCATTAAGCACAAAATGAAAGTACTAGATTATTTTACTTAAAAGAAGAGCACTAGTAAAATATAGCTCAACTTATTAGTTGTCAGCACAACCCTTACCTGATCATATGAACTATGAGGAACTAATATTTTGTCGTTTTTCTTTTGCAAATGATAAGCAGATCAGAATAGGCGAGCACTACTAGATTGGGAAACGCGGTACAAGATCATTCAAGGGATTGCTCGAGGCCTTCTTTACTTACATGAAGACTCTCGCCTAAAGATTGTGCATCGGGACCTCAAGGCAGGCAATGTATTGCTTGATGAGGAGATGCATCCCAAGATCTCTGACTTTGGCATGGCCAAAATGGTTATAGTCAATCAGTCTCAAGGAAATACTGAACGGATTGTGGGAACATAGTAAGATAGTAATTGTTCTTTTGCATTGCCCATATAATAAGTTATTTTTGAAAGAAAAATGATATTTCTACTCTGCTTTTTCTACACTGAAAGCATACTCCAGCCTCTTATTGTAATGAAAAAGTAAATTTTCATGCATGTTGTCATGTGTGACTTGCATTCCCTATCAAAGCAAAGGTTGTAGTAGCTTTTGCTATAAATAAAGTGGAGTAGGAATATCAGTTTCCTAAATAAGATGTTGAAGCTGAATGTTTTACAATTATATACGGTGTTTTCCATGTCTTGAAAATGCAGTGGTTACATGGCCCCTGAGTATGCTTATCATGGGAACTTCTCAGTCAAATCAGATGTTTTTAGTTTTGGTATCTTGCTATTGGAGATTCTAACAGGTCAAAAAAGCACCAACTTCTTCCAATCACAAAATATGAATTCTCTTCCGAGCCACGTAAGTGATAATTTGTCTTACACTGATTTTAACCTTTTAAAAAAATTAAATTAGGTTTTATGATTTTGGTTGATATAAAGCTCCATAACAATTATTCAAAGCAAAGTATGCCACAAGACCAATTAGCAACAACCTTGATTATGGACTAATTATTAAAGAATTTAAGATGGATATTTTGTTGCTAATTTGCAAACTTCAACAGGTATGGGAGCTATGGAGTAGAGGAGAGATGTTGGAGATCATTGACCCGTTGGTGAGGGGTAACTGCCCAGAAGCTGAAGCAATGTCATGTTTTCATATTGCATTGTTGTGCCTGCAAGAAAATGCTGACGATCGGCCTGCAATGTCGACCGTGTATCTCATGCTCAACAGCAACTCTGCGAGTGTCCCTGCTCCAATGCCTCCGGGCTTCTTCATGGCAAGTGGGATGAGACCGGATGGAATGATCACAATGCCAGAATCATGGCAAGAGTCAGTGCCAGATGGTTCTACCAGCAGCCAAAAAACATCATCCCTTAATGAGGTTACCATGACTGAACTTGATCCTCGGTAGTGGGAATATAAGTGGAGGAGAGTTCAATATAGAAAAATATTTTCATGACCAAAATGAATAATCAATAGACATTATAGTAGGAATGCACGTCTTGTTAAGTCACTCCTGCCTCCATTATAATATATTGTGCATATATACTAAGGATGTATTTCAGTGTGTCTTTTGAACTCGTGTGGAGGAGAATTCAAAATAGTACTTACTAAGATTAAGATTTGGACACGTTTAGCTTGATCAAGCTCCATGACTCAAGACCCCCAACTATGTTATATAGCGCTCCTAACATGATTAAAAAGAGTCATGTTTTCCTTTATGTACCATGTTAGGAGCCCTATATAGCATGGTCATGGGCTCTTGTCACAAAGACAATTTGTTAAGATTTATGTTAAGGGTATAAACCCTAATTACAAATTCAAAATAATAATAATAAGCAAACTGTCCTCAAATGAAAAGATAATATAATGTAAATAATTTTATGAAAAGATTTACATTGAAAATTGTTTCCCTACAATTTATTGTTTTTTTAAAATGAAGTCTTTCTTATGCATTGCTGTCCTCTATTATACTATTCATTTTGAATTGTGTATGGTGTGATGTCCTTGAATAAGTTACAAAATTAAATTGGATGTGAAGTACGACGTTCATGAGAGAGTTGCGCTGTTTGGGTTTGGAATTGATTCAGTGCCAAATTCTGGCTTCAATTCCATTGACGAAGCAGTGCCAAATTCAGATACAGAACCTCCAGATACATGCCCAAATTCGTCAAATCCTTTAAGCAGATCACCGGATAGTTGGCCACAGATCAGTGAAGACCGGCTTGAAAAACATATATTAATAAGATGAACGCCCCGGACCAGAAAAAAGCAATTGAGTGGAGCAGGAAAAATTATTACCAGTTTCAATTCCGGCTTCAATACAGACGGAGTAGATAAAGGTTCGAATTCGTCTTTGATTCTAGCGACGGAGCAGTAAAATGATTACTAGGTTCGATTCTGGCAACGTCTACAATTCAGAGGGGATCGAATCTGGTGGAGACGATGGAGTTGTTTCAGTTCAATGGGCATCGAATCCGGCGGAGACAATGGAGCTGACGGCAGCTGTTCAGAGGGGATCATTTCCTTTTTGAGGAAGGGAGACAATGGAGTCGCGGCAGAGCTCTTCCAGGTTCCGGACTAGGGGGGCTGACGGGCGGCCGGTGGATGGGGCGGACTGCTGAGGAGCAGGGAAGAGAGCGGCTATGGTTATCCGGAAGGGCGCAATTAAAAATTTCGCCTACATTTTGCACCTAACCAGAATTCGGGTAATTCTGGGCGAAATTTAGGAGGATTCACTGAAATCTTCTACAGATTCTACACCCAAATAGCCCTTTAATATGAAAATAAATTGGTATGAAGTTCTTGAATAAGTATTGCCTCTTTGTTTTCAATAAGGGTGTGGTTAGGAGACCAACTATATTGAAGAAGGCTAGTCCATGAGCAAGAAAGCTAGGAGAGTTATTAATGGAATGTGTATTAAATATAAAACATTGATTATTAGCTAATTTATATAAAAAGTGTAATGTAATATTATGAATTGAAGATTAATTACAAAAAGAAGATTAGATGTAATGAAACTCATGCTATTGAGGTAGTGATACATAGAGACTCCATATTTTGAAGACTCCAAAGGAGTTGCAAGGATTTTGGAGTTAGAATACTCTATGAGGTGACTTGGGAAGTTAAAAAAAATCAAGAGCCGAGTTATGCTAACTTGAGTCAATGAATGAGTTTGACTCAATTTGCAATCAAGTTGAGTTGACCCGTCGACTTTTGTTGTCAATAAGGTATTTTTAAACTATGGTTTGGAGCCCCTTTTTAAGTGTCATTCAATTAAAATCCAACAACACAAAAAAAAAACATTATCGAGCAAAAGCAATTTCCAAAATGGCCATGGAATTGGTTGAAATCCTAAAATTGTTTGCAATATCATCTAAATACTAGAATTTACCCTACACACGTGAGAATATAAACACATGTGGTAGGAAGTTACTCACATGCCCCTTCCGCCTATTACTTTATCTCTACCAACTCACTTAATACTAAATTAGCCATGCCTAGTTTTGCCTCTCTGCCCCTGTCTTGCCACCACCTCCTCCTTTACCATAGGCACTAGATCCTCCTCCATCATAGTTGTTGTCAATTACTCCTCCATTGCCACTAGCTCCTCCTCTATGTCACGCTTGAGATTTTTACACACATTTTTCTTAAAATTTTATGATTTTTTTGCAATAGTAAATAGTAAAAATTGGCGAGATTCAAAACATGTGAGAACACTCACTCTCTGGGGCTATATATTGCCAACATAGGACTATACATTGCCAACTAAGGGCGGAAACCATACACTGCCACTTTTGGGTGGAAAATTTATAGTGACAACACTAGGAAAAAATATTCAACACTCTGAATAGAGCATCAAATATTTGCACTTAAATACGACACCAAGATAACATCCCGCAAAATAAACACCATAGCTGGACATGAGAAATGCTTAGCCAATAATTTACCGGATAGCTCAAACACATAACTTAATCTAACCCCTAGGGTTTCATACTCACAATCTTATGCTTTCAAACTTACACATAGCTAACAACTAGAGCAAAAAAAGAACTAATCGACTCTAGCCTAGTAAAGAATGAATGTCACTAGGGTGTCACCTTAACCTTTGGGGAGGAATCTATATGCCATTGATTTTTTTGAAGGTAAGTTATACTTGTGCTTATGGGGCATATGATCAAATAGATAAGAGTAGATCCATGATACTACTTACCTGAGAGAGTTTGTTGTTGAGGAGTGAAGCACTGACAATGTTGGTGATGATTCTGATGGTCAAAGGCATCATTCAAGCTAAACAATGGGTGACTCGATGTGTAAACAATCAAAGGGAATGTTCTGGGTTTAGACAGATTGTGTCCGCTCCCAAAGAGTTGCCTGACGACTCAAACACCTCCAATGACACTCATGAGGGGTGGATAGGGGCCGAAGTGCACCATACAAGGGTTGTTGAGGGGAGTCAAGGCTGGGATGGCACAAGGGCTTGTTAGTCGATAGCCGAAAGGTTGCCACCAACTACCAAAACTAAATTCCCACGTACTGATCCACTAGTTGCGGTTCCTGATGCCAATGCCCACGAATACGGGGCTAGGGGGTGCAGGTATGGGTAGGGCCTTGAGAAGGAGGGCGACAAGACTTGTAATGCTTGGCTTTGGCCATAGGCAAGGCAGATCGGCTGCCAGACAACAAAACATGTGTTGTCCTAGCAAATTTTAATGGAGAAAGGGGGTGAGGAGGGATGAAACGATAATGGAGAGGGGAAAGGGGGCTATGGGGAGGTAGATTGGGGCTAATGGTGGGGTAGCGGAGCCTTGGCATGATGGAAACAGCTCACGGTAGTGGAAACCATCGGCTCCAGGGCAGTTTTGGCCAAAAACAGAGAAAAAAGACGAGGTGGTAAATGGCAAACTGGAAAGGGGAGGGCTCGTGGCCCAAGGTGGCATCATTCAGGCCATGGCAGTTGGACGATTGAATTCCAGTAAGGAGGGATGTGGCATATGGCGGCGAATTTGCCTCTAGTGGCCAAAGTTGGCAGAAAGGGGAAAAAGGGTGAGGCGATGGTTGAAGCTAGGGGAGGCATGGGGGTTGACGGTGGTTGCCTTGACCTGTCCATGACGGTTGTGGCAGCCTATAGAGCCAAGTCTAGTGAAGGATAGTGGTGGCGCACGCCTCCGGAGGCCAAAGAGTTTGGGGGGAATTGTCGTTCCCATATAACCAATCGTTGCTTTGTGCAGTGATATGGTTATTTTATTATTATTATTTATTATATTTATTTTTTTCACGTACCCTCTTACACAAGCCTCATCTCCAAAATTTAAGCCGAAATCACCATTTTACTCGTCCAAGTCCCTTCAAACACGTTGAAACTCACGCTTTCTGCATTAAAGCCCTTATTCATGAGTCTTAGTTGTCGTTTATGCTTTGAAACCCTCTCTACATGCTGAAGCATTATTATACGTGTTATCTTTTTACTCTCTTCATTTTTTCTTTCATTTTTCTTTCTTTTTTGCTCTGAAAACTTATGTCATTTGGTGAGGCCCACAACATGTGACTAAGTTACACACCCAACTCTACAAATACTAGGGTGAACTATAAAAAATCAAATACACCAAAATGATAAATTTTCCCACCGAAAAATAAGAAAAAATAGGAGAAAGGTTGTAGAAAATTGTAGAAAAATCAGGGATTGCAACCAACTCCTCCTCCTCTGCTGCTCTTGACTCCCTCTACTATATCTGCTCCTTCGCCTCCTCCCCTCTTCCTCCTCCTCCACCACCACTAGCTCTTCCTTTTACTTCGCTGCTTCCGCTGCCTCCTCCTCCTTCTTGCTCTCCACCCCCTCCTCCTTCTTGCTCTCCTTCTTGTAATCTAGTGGAATATGCCACAAATCAATCATCAAGCCATTCTTTTTTTAAAAAAACCACCAATTTCTAAAAATGAACATATAAATATGTAGATATACTTAAAATTAATAATTAAATTCTTTTTTTTTTTACTTTATCCGAGATTTCTCTAGTACCATACTACCATATACTTTTGATGCTAATAGTTCAATATAACAATTTTGCCCCCGGTGCGAGAAGAGGAGGAGTAGCAAGGGCGGCGTCGGATCCAGCTCCGCCCCCAAATTCAGGCGCCACCCCTATCCCCTCCTAGCCTTCTCTGCCCCGCACCCCTTGTGGGTCACTCTCTTCCCTCCTGCACCACAGGAAGAGGTGATCGAGGGGGCGACACCCTATCCAGCTCCGCCCCCGGATTTCAGCGCCCCCCTTGCTCCCCTTGTAGGTCACACCCCCCTCCCTCCTCCGCCAAAGAAGGAGGCATGAATAAGCAGATATAGTAGAGGGAGTCAAGAGCAGCAAAGGAGGAGGAGTTGGTTGCAACAAAGTATAACATCCCTGATTTTTCTACAATTTTCTACAACCTTTCCTCCCTCTCTCCCCCCCGGCCTTCTTTGTCCCCCCCTCCTTAGCCAGAGGAGGATCCGGCTCCGCCCCTGGATTCTGGTGCCACCCCCTCTCCCTTCCCTCCTCCCCCCAAGCTTCTCTGTCCCCCCTCCCCTTCCTCAATCGAAGAAGGGGGTGAAGAGGGGGCGGCGCCGGATCCAAACCCATCCCCTCACTAAAACAAAATGTACTATTAGCGACGCAAATACAAGCGTCGCTAAAAACTACTACTTGTGACACATAAAAAGTGTCACAAAAAAGTTAACTATTAACGATGTTTTATATTAAGCATCACTAATAGTCATATATTAGCAACGCTTAATAAAAAGCGTCGCTAATATTAAACATATTAGCGACGCTTTACACAAGTGTCACTAAAAGATCTATATTTTAAATAAAAAAAGAAAAAAAATATAACTATTAACGAGGTTTTTTCTTAAACGTCGCTAATATTTTCAACAATAGCGACGCTTGTTAATGAGCATCGCTAATAGTTAACTTATTAGCGATGCTTAGCAAAAGTGTCACTAATAATTATAAATTTAAAATAAAAAAATTAAAACTATTAACCACGTTTTTTCATAAGGGTCGAAAATAGTATTAATAATAGTGATGCTTTTCTACGAGCTTCGTTATTATTTATATTATTAGCGACGCTTTTAATAAAACATCGCTAATAGCTTTATTAATTAATATTATTTAATAAATATGAACAAATTTAAAATAAACTTCTTAAATATAATATATTTTATTCAATATTTACTATTTGTATATATAATAAATAAATATTAAATTTTCAATAAAAGGTAGTGTCAATAATAGATTAAACTTTAACTATTTATATATAATATATTTTATTTCTTAAATTTTCTTATTAATTTTAAAATACAATTTATAATAAAAGAGAGTGAAGAGAGCAAGAGAGAAAAGAGGAGAGGGAGAGGAGAGAGACAGAGAGATTGAGGAGAGAGAGTGAGGAGAGAGGAGGGAAGAGAGAGAGAAAGAGTAGAGAGAGGGTAGCTAGAGAGAGGGTGAGGAGAGAGAGAAGAGAGAGGGAGGAGATGGAGAGAGGGTAGAGAGAAATTTAGGAGATAAGGTGTAGAGAGAGGAGAGAGAGTGAGGAGAGAGAGAGACAGAGAGGGTAGAGAGTGAGAGATAGGGAGAGGGAAAGTGAGAGGAGAGTGAGAGATAGGGAGAGAGAAAGTGAGAGGAGAGAGGGGAGAGGGTAGAGAGTGAGAGATAGGGAGAGAGAAAGTGAGAGGGGAGAGGAAAAAGAGAGAGAGGGCAAAGAAAGAAAATTTTAATTATAAATTATATTTAAAATTTTTTAAAAATAAAAAAAATTATATTAGCTACGCATATAGGTATGCATTGATAATAACATAGAGATGCATAAGTATATGTGTTGTTACTACCTAAGGGTAATAACGACACATACATGTATGTGTCACTACTACCTAGTGTATTAGTGATGCATACGTTTATGCGTCACTAGTAATTTTTTTAGAAAAAATTAAAATAAAAGGGATAGCAGGGAGAAAAATGGAGAGGAGAGAGTGTGTGAGGAGAGAGAGATAGGAAAGAGAGAGGGTGAGGAGAGAGAGGAGAAAGAGAGAGTGGGAAATTTAAGTTATATTTTTTGGGATTTTTTATTATATTATATTTTAAAAATAATAAAATTTAAAATAAAAATATAAGCGCCGCTAAAATTGTGTATTTAATATAATTATATATAAATTTTCTTATTACTTTTAAAATATAATTGATAATAAAAGAGAGAGAGAGAGAGAGGGAAGGAGAGAGAGGAAGGAGAGAGAAGGGAGAGAGAGAGAGGGGAGAGAGAGAGGATGAGAGAGGGGGTAGATAGAGAGAGAAGAGAGAGAGAAAGGGAGAAATTTAATTTTGATTTAAAAAAAAATTATTATATCTTTTATTTATAAATTTATAAGAAAATGAATAAAACAAAATATATTAGTGACGTATACGCATATTCTTGGTATTAGTTTATATGCATTACTAATAGTCTTGGTATTATTGGCACGTACGAGTATGCGTCGCGAATACGTAGCCTATTAGCGACACATATTCCTATAAGTTGTTGTTACCTTATAATTTCTTTCTATCAATAAAATAAATTTAGTAGTGATGCTAGCTTAAAGCGTCGCTACTACCCCATGTATTAGCGACACTTAAGCATAACCATCTCTACTAAATTTATTTTATTCAATATATTAGTATTTTTAAAATATAATATATAATTCAAAATTTCAAAAAAATTAAAAATAAATTCCCCTTCTTTCTCCCCTCTTCCTAATGTACGTGGGAGAGAGGAGTGAAAGGAGAGAGAGGAGAGAGAGATGAGAGATAAAGAGGAGAGAGAGGGTAGAGAGAGGGTGTGGATAGAGATAAGAGAGAGGGCGAGAAGAGAGAGAAAGAGGAGTCGGGGCTCACGATGACGCATGTGGGAGACAAAGAGGAGAGAGAGGGAAGAGAGAGATAGAGGAGAGAGAGAGAGAAAGAGGGTGAGGAGAGAGAGAAGAGTAGCTCAGGCTCATGATGATGCACGTGGGAGAGAGAGGAGATATAGAAGGGAGAGTGAGGAGAGAGAGAGTAGAGAGAGGGAAGTGAGAGAAGGTGAGGAGAGAGAGAAAGAGGAGCCCAGGCTCACGATGATGCACGTGGGAGAGAGAGGAGAGAGAAGAGAGTGTAGAGAGAGTGAGGAGAGAGAGAGTTGTCAGAGGGAAGAGAGAGAAAAGAGAGATAAAGAGGATAGAGAGAAAAAAGAGAGAAAGAGGAGAGAGGGTGGAGAGAGAGGGTATAGAGAGAGAGTTGAGAGAGATTGTAGAGAGAGAGGAGGAGGAGGGGTAGGGGAAAAAGTTTAAAAAATACTATTAGCGACGCTTGGAATGAGCGTCACTAATAGAACAATAAGTGGCGACACTTATTCTTAAGCGTCGCCACTAATATCACTATTAGCTACGCTCACCATTGAGCATCGTTATTAGTGTATTTTTACAAAAAAAATTTCAAGCTATTAGCGACGCTCAACAGCGTATTAGCGACGCTGAAGATTTTGCGTCGTGAATTCGATTGCAATTTGCAATGCTCGCTAACGAGTGTCACAAATAACTTAATTCTTTTAAAAAAATATCTATTAGCATCGCTTCAAAAAAAGTGTTGCAAAAGAAACTAATTGCGAAGCTGCAAAGCATCGCAAATTGATTACTTTTTGTGATGCTTCTTTTGAAGCGTCGCTAAAAGTATTATGCGGGTTGAAATTCCCTAAGTGAAAATTTTCACCTTAGGGAGTATTTCTGCCCTTGCCTTTATATCCCAACACCTCCAGCCGCTGTCCCACCTACAGAACTAGACCATCCTTCAGGATGAGGACGGCAACCCCAATTGGCTCTACTGCCAGACCTTCCTCAGCCTCATCGGCGTCATCCTCGCTGTCTACCTCAAGGGAACTTCTTTCTTCAATATCCCCAATCCGGCCACCTCCGCCTCCTGCGTCGCTGACTTCCAACCACAGTCGTCCGCTGTTTCGGCAACCTAGCCTCTCTCTCCCTTCCTTCCAACCTAGCCTCCACCTGTTTCGTCCACAAGACCTCCGGGTACGCAAGATGGGATCTGTAACCCCCCTCGACTAGGCCTGCAAGTTCAACCTCTCCGATCTCCATCCTCTAGCCGCCATCTAGTGTCGTCCAGCTGCCGTTTTGTTTTCCGCATGTCCTCCAACCTTCAGTTATTGCATCCTTGCTACTGGGCAGAAACTCTTCTAAAGGCTAGGAGCCGTGGGCCTCGCCGGACAACTGAAGGCGAAAGTTTTTCGTGGATTGACTTGCCCTGCGCACCCCGTGTGCGTGTGCACCTACCTGCGTCACAGGTCATTCTTTGGCCCATTTCCAAACAAGGTCAATAGACCCGGTTTGGTCAAATTTTCTTTTATTTTTATTTTTTTTAGCAACGCTATTTAAGAGCGTCTCTAATAGAGTTATTTTATATTTTCTTTTTATGTCATGAGCGATGCACTTATCAAGTGTCACTAATAGTCTTAAACTATTAGTGACACTCATCAGGACCAACGCTAATAGTGTTAAATTATTTTTTTATTATTTTTTATATTTTTTAATATAATTATCTTCAATAGCAACGCTGAAAAAAACATCACTAATACTATATTATTAGCGACGTTTAATAAAAAGCGTCACTAATAATTAATTTTTAATTTAATATTATTTTTTAAAATTAATATTTTTAAATTTTTTTTTTTAATCACGACGCTTTGAAAATGTCGCTAATACTAGATTATTAGCGATCCGTAATGAAAAAATATCACTAATAATCTTGTATTAGAGATGCAATAACAGATGTCACTAATAATAGACAATTAGCGACGCTTAATCATAAGCGTCGCTAATGAGCAATAACGACTCTATTTTTATCGACGCATTTAACGACGCTTTTACGACTATTTAGCAACACTTAAAAGTGTCGCTAATAGTCTTTTTTGTTGTAGTGTCATATTCCCCCCACTGCCTTATTTTTCCCTCCCCCCTAGATCACCCTGCCTCATTTCATGGGGAACCTAAAAGTGGCTCTATTTCATTATATTCCATCTATATCCCAATTCTATTCAAATTCAGCTCCGCCCCCGGATCCCGGCGCCAAACCTCCTCCCTTTCCTCCTTCCCTGACTGCAAATGAAGCGTCGCTTATAATACATTATTAGAGACACTTGTTTTAATTTCTAAAATGTTGCTAAAATATTTTTAGTGACATGTAACAAATGTCACTAATAACGTTTTTTATATATTTTTTTAAAATATGTTAATGCATTAGTGACGCTCTAAAAAGTGTTACTAATAATAGATTATTAGCGACGCTTATTAAAACGTATCACTAATAATAGATTATTAGTGACACTTATTAAAAAGTATCACTAATAATAGATTATTAACGATGCTTATTACAAAGTGTAGCTAATAATAGATTTTTAACAACAATTTTCGAAGCGTTGCAACAAAACTAATATTAGCGACAAAAGAATAGTGTCACTATTATCATACTATTAGCAATGCCTTTAGATATGTTTCGCTAATGAGTAGTTGTGACATGACTATTATCGATGATTTTAGCGACGCTTTTTAATCGTCGCGAATAATCATTAGTGACGCTTTGGGGACTATTAACAACGCTTAATAGTTCTTTTTATTGTAATGAGAAAAGGAGGAAAGATGTGATGATAGTAGAGACATCGGTAGAGGAGGTCAAGGGAAAAAGTGGTGATGGAGGAGGAGGCTGAGAAGAAAAAAAAGGTGGTGGCAGATGAGCAGGAGGAAGATGCGTGGAGGCATAGAAGGAGGCAAAAGAAGCGGAGGGTGAGGAGGTGGAGGAAAAGAAGAGTTGGTGGCGATGGAGAAGGGGCTGGTAGTGGCAGCTGGGATGTGCAACTAGGCAGGGTCGGCTTGGTGGAGATGAAATGGAAAGGAGTAGAGGGCATTTGGGTAACTTACAACCACATGTGAATAAAATCAATAAATTCCCATGTGTATAAGATAATTTCTAGTATTTAGGTAAAATTGCATATATTTAAAAGATTCAGCCAATCCAAAGCCATTTTCAGGAATTGCCCAATTCTCAATAATCAACAAGGGTGAATTATCAGGGATTTTGACGGAGGATTAGAAAGGCACACCAGAGAATGAGGATCAATGAGAGTAGAAGAAAGAACTCCAAATTTATTAGGTCTTTCTCGTGCTTCCATTTTCAATGATTTTTTCCTCCAATGTCCTTATCTGCATGGGTCTGAGTCAAGAATGAATGGAGCAGCTACTATTGAAAGAAATAGCCCTTACTTGTGCTTCTTGGAAGACTCCTCGGAATTGACCCTGACTTCGTCAAGCCAACGTAGGCTCCAATTGGGTTGTGACTGTGGTATTCTTTCGACTGTTTCCGTGTTATGCGGGTTGTACAATGTCGCTTTTTAATGTTTGCTTCATGCAATAATATTGTTTGGCTCATGCACAGGCAGGTCATGTTTGCTTGGAAGACCTTATCTAGTCAGGAATAAAGTCGATGGTAAGGGCAAAGACTATATGCAGCCGACCCCTAAAAGTTATCAAACAACTGCCAACAACCTGCTATCTACAATTGGAAGATTAATTATCTACAATTGGAAAATAAACTTTTGAAGATAAATTTTTCAATTTCTATCATACGTTTAGAGATACAAATCTACTATATGATAATTATAAGAAAGTATATCTTAAAAGGATGAAGATTTCGTAATCCCTTATTCTGGGCAACCCACCCTACATATACATAGATGGTAGATATTTATGAACAATGTTAATAAAGTCAAAGGGGGTGATAAACTCCTCACGCATTATACAATAGGTATATTAATTGCTCATGATTTAACATTGAAAAGCCATGGCTAGGCTAGATATGGCTGCAACCAAAAAGGCCAGAACTTCTCGCACGCCTAATTTATGGCCAAAAGAGCTATCAAAGTCATGGCTGACCTTATTCAATTTAATGTCCTTGATTTTTTTATAATTTTTATGATTTTTTTACTATTTTTTTGGTCATTTTCAGCGAAAAATTATAATATTTCGGCGTATTCATATTTATATATTTTCTCTGTATTTACACTCGTAGAGTCAGGTGTGGGGCTTAGTCGTGGACTGTCGGCTTCGCCACACGCTTACGGCACGAATTGTGGAGGTATAATGTGCAAACAGAAAGTTAACGCGTGTTGGGGACAGTGATGAAAAAAATTAAAAGATATAAATATGAATCCATCGACCGGATTCCAGAAGAAGTCTAGTAACATTTTTTCACGTCTAGTGACTTTTGTGAAAACCCGAGTGAGATACTGGTCTCTCCGTTCTCCCTCCTCCGTCATCTAATTCTACCGGTTCATGTCGGATCCTCTTTGCTTCACCGCCACGAGTCCATAGGTACTGGCTATGACCGCCACCATGGCCTCTTCACTCCTCCACGAGGTACCGGACTTTTCTTTGGTTTTTCTCCCCTCTCATTTTCGTTTTTGAGCAGTGGGGGTGCGATTTTGATGTCATTTGCGGCCGCCCTCAACTAGACTTATGTTTGTTTGGCCGCTAGGTACCTATAGGCGCTGGCTAGAGCCACCGCCATGCTTTCTTTACTCCGTTGTGAGCTAACGGTACTTTGGTCGGGTTTTGTTCCTATTTTCATCTCATTGTCCGTGCACATTTTTTTGATGCCGGTGTGCTTCCGGCCATCGTCCGGCCACCGGACGGACTCCGTTCATCCTACCTTGACCCAGTGTCGGTAGGTGGTTGTTGTTTCTGACCTTGCTTCGCCCCTATTGCCTTTCTCCGCCCGGTTAGACACTTTGGGTGCATCTCGGGTCATTGCCATCGGCCATTTGTCCATCGTGGGCTCTACCCCGGCTCGGCGACAGTGAGGGCCAGCCCTCCTTGGCCAATTACACCTCCGCTCGGAATGGGCCGCTTGCCCTTGCCCTATACTGTGCGAGATGCACAACCGGCCGCATCACGTGTGTTGGTTGTGGGTGGCGATCGGCGTTGTTGCTGCTTCGGTCGACCACCACTTCCTGGCCCTAGCTCTGTTGCCCTTTTGTGGGCCCTGGGCCGCCACCATCCAACCCATCTCCCCCGCCCCTTTGGGCTGCATGTGTATGGAGCCACACGTGTGTTTCAAGGCTTAGGTGCAATATTTGTGCCGCCTGACCGTCAAATGGCTCCGTCACTATTTGAGTTGACTATTAGAGCCTCCTCTACCTCTCCTCTGTCCTCGAGCGTCGCCCCATGCCCTCCGCCCTTATGTGGGCCCTTGTTGACGCGAAATGGCTGCCGTTGGGTGCTATCCATGGCTGATTTCGACGTCTTCCGGCCGGCCGAGTACTTCTTAGCCACCGACCGACCTTCAGTGAGTAAACCATCGACATCTGGTCACACCGCTTATGTTGGCATGACCTTTCTCCTTGCTGCCCTAGTGTGCTGCATGGATCGCAAATTTTGCTGCATTGACTTCTGACACCCTATTTGGTCATGAGTAGTTCCAGCGCTTCCTAAACCCTCGGGACAACAACTCTCTCAGCTAGGCAATGCTTTTGTCCACAAGCTCCACCACCGTTGCCACCACCATTGTGTGCTCGCCATCAAATGTCATGATTATGAGGTAGGGGATCTTTGAACTCATAATTTCATGATAGCATGCTTTGAATGAGTAGCAGCACGCTAGGATTGTATGATGAAATGCTTTGGATGTTAATTTATGATATGTTTGTATGATGTAAGAGGATACATTATGCCATGTTGATATGCATGTGAGCTGTAAGTATGTATAATGTATGAGGAGTATGTGGGTGTGCTAATGATGGCTAGTTTGTATGTTAGTATGTTACATATGTGAATTATGCATGTGCTAGTGATGGCTAGCGTGTATGGATGTGTATGTTTGCGCTAGTGACGGCTGTCAAGTATGTTGGTAAGCTCCGTGTATGAATGTGTATGCTTGTGATAGTGATGGCTAATGTGTATGTTGGTAAACTATGAGTATGTATGTGTATGCATGTACTAGTGATGGCTAGCGAGTATGTTGGTAAGCTATGTACGAAAGTATATGTATGTTATATGTATGTGTGATGGACATACGTATGTATGATGACTATTTGCATATGCTATGGATATGTGTATGTGTATGTGGGTAGAGGAATGGGAGATGGATGGTAAGAAGTGACAGTGTTTGGTATGGATTTGGATATGGATGTGGATGTGTAAGCGTATGACGGAAGACAGAGGAGGTAAGTTTGACGGGCGAGGATTGGAATGGATTGGTTTGGATCAGAGCGTATGTTGAGGGGATTGTCAGACAGTACGAGTGTGCATAACTGTACAAACATAACATACAAATTATGAAGTGAAAAGTAAGCTTAATAAGTGAGGTATTAGTAAGAGGGTGATAACTGGGTTTGGCTATGAGGAGCTCAGTTGATGACTTTCGAGTAAGATATGTTGGCCATAAGGTGGATGGCGGAGACTGTATGATTATGTAAGGTTTTGATGTACGGTGAGTTATGATCATGAGATGGATGGGTTGAGTGAAGTCTATTGCCCCTACGAACTAGGGTTTCAGATTGGGTTTGGCTTCGGTTTGATCAGTGGAGCATGGTATGTTTGAGTGCTTGTGTGGCATAATTGCACCACATAATTTACTTAATTCAAACTTGAATTGTAAGAAAGCTAATGATAGCGTTGTGAGTTTGAGACCTGAGGGTTCGAAGGATTAAGTTTCATGTTTGAGCTAGCCGATAATGAGTCTGCTAAGCATTTCTCATGTCTTGCCATGGTGTTTATCCTGTGGGATGTTGTCTGTGTGCTGTATAGAGCACTAGATGTCTGATGCTCTGTTGAGAGCGATGTTTGTTTTCGATTTGGTCTGTGTGCTGTATAAGCCCAGACGTTTGATGCTCTATTAAGAGCGCTGTATGATTTCTGCCCAAGAGTGGCACTGTATGATTCTGCCTAAGAGTGGCATTGTATGTTCTGCCCAATAGTGGCATTGTATCATTCCGCCCAAGAGTGACACTGAATGATTTCTGCCCAAGAGTGGCACTGGCACTATAAGACCCATAATAGTGGTCAATTCTATGGCACTATAAGACCCATTATGGTGGGCAATTGTATGACCCCTTATGTGTGGGTATTTATGTTTGCGCGCTTAGGTAAGTAGTATCATGGACCTGATCTTACCTATTTGATCATGTGCCCCATGAGCATTGGTGTGCCTTACCTTCAGAAAAGTCCATAGCAACTAGTCACTCCCTAGAGGTTAAGGTGATGCCCTAGTGACATTCTTTTCCATTTCAATGCTAGAGCTTATTAATTGTATTGAGCTTCAGTGGTCGATAGTATATGTATGACTGTATGAGTATGAGCATGATTGTAAGAGTACGAGCACAATTGTAAGAGTACAAGCACGATTGTAAGAGTACGACTACGAGCACGACTGTAAGAGTATGAGTATGAGCACGACGGTAAGAGTATGATTTTGAGCAAGACTGTGAGCGTATATTTATGAGTAAGACTGTACGAGTAAGGTCATACAAGTAAGTATATGATTATACGAGTAAGGTCATACAAGTATGTGTAAGTTGTATTAGTAAGTGTACGATGATACAAGTAAGTTTGTATGACTATGATTACGAGTATATGTGTAAGATTAGTTTGATGGTATGATTTTGGCATGCTAGTATGCGTGATTGTATGCATATGAGCATGATTATGATATGCTTGTTTGCTTCATGTTTGAGTTGCATGAACGCATCTATGTATGGACGTACTAAATTCACTATTTAGAACTCCCCTACTGGGTATTTTCCTACTAAGTATGAAAATACTCATTACCCTATTTTTTAGCCCCGTTGTTCGGGAGACTTTCTGTAACACTCGAGATTTTTCACACATTTTCCTCAAAATTCACGGAAAATTTTTGCAATATAATGTCTGTAAATCGGAGGAAAAATGACGAAATCAAAACCTGATAAAACAGTTTATAATTTAAAACACTAAACATCCACTTTCCATCCAAATATTTTCATCACACGGTCAAACATCGTATGGCCAAAGCAAATATCATCAGGCGCTATTTGAAAACACATGTACGACTAAATTGCTATGATCATAGACTTTTAAATACAAAACTCTCCCAGGCATCCGTGAGTGCAAGTCCCATAACAATCCACAAACTAATCCAAATGAAAGTCCAGAATATAAACATCTTAACGTCTTGTCTCACCCAATATATCGGATCGTGGCACAAACAAACTCGTAGTGAGTTAAGCATATACCTGAGTCAACGGGAATCAATCCACCGTTGAAATGAGCATCCATCCCCAGGAGCTCTCCATCACAAACCTGCAAAAGCCTCCCGAACCACGGGGCTAAAAATGGTAGGGTGAGTATTTTCATACTTAGTACGAAAATACCCAGTAGGGAAAATCCCAACGGTGAACTCAATAAGTTCATAAGTACATGCGTTCATGCAACTCAAACATGAAGCAGATAGGCATATCAATATCATGCTCATGCACATACAAACATACCAAATGCACCATCGTGCCAAAATCATACCAAAGGCACCATCATGCCAAAAACATACTAAAAGCACCATCGTGCCAAAATCCTACCCTCAAACAAAACATACACAACACCCTTATCCAGGGTCTTACAAACTTACTCGTACCATCGTACACATACTCATACAACATACGCATACTTGTACGACCTTACTCGTACAATCATATGCTCACTCATGCGACCTTACTCGCACATCTTACACTTACTCGTGCAACCTTACTCGCACATCTTACACTTACTCGTGCGACCTTACTCGCACATCTTACACTTACTCGTGTGACCTTACTCGCACATCTTACACTTACTATCTTGCTCGGATTCATACGCTTATAGTCTTACTCTTATAATCGTACTCATACACATACTTTTACAGTCGTACTCATACTCATACTCATAATCGTACAGACGTACGCATACTATCGACCGCTGAAGCTCATTACAACTAATCAGCTCTAGCGTCGAGATGGAAAAGAATGCCACAGGGGCATCACCTTAACCTCCGGGGAGTGACTAGACGCCATGGACTTTTTCGAAGGTAAGGCACACCAGTGCTCATGGGGCACGGGATCAAACAGGTAAGAGTAGGTCCATGATACTACTTACCTGAGCACGCAAATATAAACACCCACACATAAGGGGTCATACAGTTGCCCACCATAATGGGTCTTATAGTGCCAGAGAATTGCCCACCATAATGGGTCTTATAGTGCCATTGCCACTCTTGGGCAAGAAACATATAGTGCCACTCTTGGGCAGAATCATACAACGCTCTCAATAGAGCATCAGACGTCTGGGCTTCATACAGCACACAAACAAAATCAGAAACGTACATCGCTCTCAACAGAGCATCAAACGTCTGGGCTTATACAGCACGCAGACCAAGTCAGAAACATACGTTGCTCTCAACAGAGCATCAGACGTCCGGTGCTCTATACAGCACACAGACAACATCCCGCAGGATAAACACCATGGCAAGACATGATAAACGCTCAACCGACTCATTATCGGCTAGCTCAAACACGGAACTTAATCCGTCGAACCCTCAGGTCTCAAACTCACAACGCTATCATTAACATTCTTATAATTCAAGTTTGAATTAAGTACATTATGCAGTACAATTATGCCACACAAGTACTTAACATACCGTGCTCCACTGATCAAACCGAAGCTGAGCCCGATCCGAAACCCAAGTTCGTCAGGGCAGCAGACTTCACTTAATCCATCCATATCATGATCAAACCTCACCGTACAACGAACCCTTACAGTCTTACATACTCAGCCATCTACCTTATGGCCAAAACAGCGTACACAAATGTCATCACACTAAGCTCCTCAAAGCCAAACCCAGTTGTCACCCTCTTACTTAATACCTCACTGATTATGCTTACTTTTCACTTCATAATTTGTACATTATGCTTGTACAATTATGCACACTCTTACTGTCTGACCACTGCCCCAAACATATGCTCTGATACAAACCAAACAAACCGCTCCAAATCCTTGCCCGTCATACTCATATCCTCTGTCCTCCGTCATACGCTTACACATCCATATCCAAATCCATACGAAAGCTTTGTCACCTCTTACTGTCCATCGCCCATACCTTTGCCCACATACACTTACACAGATCCAAAGCATAGGCCAATAGCCATCATACATATGTATGTCTATCACACATACGTATAACAAACACATACTTTCATATATACGCAGCTTACAACCATGCTCACTAGCCATCACTAGTGCATACATACACATTTATACATACGTAACTTACGAGCATGCATGCTAGCCATCACTAGCACAAGCATAACACACGTCAAACATACACGCTAGCCATCACTAGCACATACTCAATCAACGTACGAAACTTACCAACAAACATGCTAGCCATCACTAGCACATACATACATCCAACGTACTTACAACCAACATGCATGTCATATGCATTTCAACATACCATACAATCGTGCTTACACGTACATCATGCAATCAGATCGTTACTTAACATCCAAAGCATGGAATCATACAATCCTAGCATGCTACTACTCATTCAAAGCATGTTATCATGAATTTACGAGTTCAAAGCTCCCCTACCTCATAATCATGACGTTTGATGGCGAGCACACGACGGTGGCAACGTCGGCGGCGGAGTTGGCGGTCAAAACCATTGCCTAGCTGAGAGAGCTGCTATCCCGAGGATTTAGGAAGTGCTGGAAACAATCACGGTCAAACGAGGTGTCAGAAGTCGATGTGGCAAAATCCGCGATCCACGGCGGCACACTAGGGGCGGCCGGGAGAAATGTCATGCCAACATAAGTGGCAGATGTGACCGAAACATGATGTGTACTCACAGAAGGTCAGCCGGTGGCTAAGATGTGCTCAGCCGGCCCCAAGACGTTGAAATCGGCCGTGGATAGCACCCAATGGCGACGATTTCGGTCAACAAAGGAACATATAAGGGCGGAGGGCATGGGGCGACTCTCAAGGATAGTGGAGAGGTGGAGGAGGACTCTAATGTCAACTCCATTCGGTGGCAGAGCCAACCAACGGTCAGGCGGCACAAATACGGCGCCTAAACCCAAAAATGCACGCGTGGCCACATGCACACACGGCCAAAAAGTGTCACTCTAGGGGGAGATGGGTCGGACGGTGGTGACCCAAGGCCCACATCAGGCCAACAGGGCTAGGGCCAGGAAGTGGTGGCCGATCGAAACGGCAATATCGCCAATCGCCACCCACAACCAACACCATGGTGCAGGCGGCTGTGCATCTCGCATGGTATAGGGCAATCGCAAGCGGCCCGTTCTGAGCGGAGTGTAAAATTGGGCCAATCGGGGCTGGCCCTCACTGTCGCCGAGCCAGGGCAGAGCCCACGATGGCCAAATGGCCCACGGCTCGCCGATGCCAACGACCCGAGACGCACCCAAAGCGTCTAATCAGGCGGAGCAAGGCAATAGGGGCGAAGCGAGGTTGGGAACTGCAACCCCCTACCGACACCGGGTCGAGGTAGGCTGGACGGAGTCCTACCGGTGGCCGGACGACAACCGGAAACCCACCAACGTCCAAAAAAATCTCACGGATAGTGAGATGAAAAATGTAAACAAAACCCGACCAAAAGGTCGGCAGCTCACAGCGGAGCGCAGAAAGCACGACGGTGGCTCTAGCCAGCGCCTATGGGTTCCTAGCGGTAAACTAAACATAAGTCTAGTTGAGAGCAGCCACAAATGACGTCAAAATCGTACACCCACAGTTCAAAAACGGGATTGAAGGAGAGAAAAACCCGAAAAAGGTTCGGTACCTCGTGGAGGAGCGAAGAGGCCGTGGCGGCGATCATAGCCGGTGTCTATGGACTCGTGGCGGTGAGGCAAAGCAGATCTGGACAAGAATTGCCGGAATCCGATGACGGAGGAGGGAGAACGGAGCGACCGAAATCTGGGTCGGGTTTCTCTCCGAACTCACTGGACGTGAAATCTCTCTGAAATGTCGGTTCTGTAAGTTTCTAGAAAAACTTACTGTTTTAAGCCGTCATTTCACTATTCATCTTTTTAATTTTTACATCTATATCCCCAATGCGCGTTAACTCACTGGTTACGCGTTATAGCTCCAAAATTCGTGTCGTAAGCGTGCAGCGAGGCCCGCGGCCTGCGACTAAGCCCCACACCCGACTCTATGGGTATAAATACGGGGGAAAAATATATAAATATGAATACACCGTAGCGTCACATTTTCCTGCCGAAAATGACCAGAAAAATAGCAGGAAAATCGTAGAAAATTCTGGGACATTACACTGTCGCAGGTTTGTGACGGAGAGCTCCTAGAGATGGATGCTCGTTTTCATGGTGGATTGATTCCCTTAGATTTAGGTATATGCTTCAATTACTACGAGTATTATTTGTGCCACGATCTAATGTATTGGGTGAGACGAGAATTAAGATGTTTATGTATTCTGGACTTTTAGTTTGGATTAGACTGTGGACTATTATGGGACTTGTAATCAGGGATGCCTGGGAGAGATTTGTTTTTAAAGTCTATGATCATAGTAATTTATTCGTATGTTTATTTTCGAGTAGCGTCTGAGGATGTTTGGTTTGGCCTTATGATGTTTGATCGAATGTGAAAAAAATTGTATGGGAAAACTTGGTGTGTGATGTTTACAGTCGTTATATTGCAAATATTTTCAGTAAAATTTAAGGAAAATGTGATGAAAAATCTTGGGCGTTACACTCACTGTGAACTAGCTATCCTAAAAGTTGTAGCTTTTGTGGCTTGCTTGCGACTAGAAAGACCATTCACAGAGGGTGGTGCCACGAAATAGGCATGCCCACCAGTTTGGCTAGTGTTAGACGAGAAAGTGGAAAAGATGGAAGTGTTTTCTATGCTCCCTACTAACAATGAGCATAATGTAAGCTGTGCATGAGAGCCCTTCATCTATGAGATTGACGACATACAATTAGTATTACTAACGCTAACATGTCCTAGTGCATTATAAGGGAGCCCTTCATTTATGAGCTCCCATGCACGACTTACACTATGATCATTGTCAGTGGAGAGAAAAATGCTACCAAATTCCAAAAAAGAGGGGGATAAGTTTTTGAAATTCATGTAAAGGTGAGGGAATTAGTAGGGAATACCAGGGGTAAAAGTGTGATAAAATAATCACATCACTAAAAAAATTATTGGGGAAGTGGAACACTCTTGTGGCCATATAGCAGTGTTCTTGTATATAACCAAGCAAGGCAATCGAGTAAACGAAGGGCAATGATGATCTCTTGTAAGACTTGTTGGCCAACCCATTTCTTATTTTTTCTCTTTCACCTCATCTTTGCATCATCATACTATTTCCTCCAGCCTTCAATGCCGAATATCTAAATCATCATTGTGAGGACGAAGCAAACTACTCCACAAACAACACCTAGCAGGCCAACCTCAATGCACTCTTCCCTTCCCTCTCTACCAATGCTTCTCTCCTTTCCGGCTTCTATAACACCTCTGTCGGCAAAAACCCGGACATGATCTACAGCCTAGCCCTTTGCGGGGGAGACATTGGCACCACCACCTGCCGGGACTACCTCCAGATTGCAGGAGAACAAATCATGAATGTGAGCGGTGAGCCCTAATTGGCTTTCATAAGTCATTGAGGGTAGTTTTTTCCTTTTCTATGTACACCTAATTAACATGATTAGGGAAGGTATGATGTGGAGAATTGAACCAGGGAGAAAAGAAGCCGTCACACACCAAGAGGAGGCCGTCACGCACCAAGAGAAGGCAACATGTCTTTGGGAGAAAGAGAGGCTGCAATTTCGTGAGTGAGTTGTGTGAGAGGTGCTGAGAGAAATCTTTGTAATTCTCTCTTGTAATTGTTTCTCTATCTAGTAGAATTGTGTGATCCTGTGGATGTAGGCAGCAAGGCCGAACCACGTTAAGTTTCTTGGTGTTCTTTGCTTTCTTGTTGGCATTCCTACAATTCTCTCTTTCACCGCTTGGGATTAGCCTGACATGGGATATTTTATTCCCTACAATTGGTATCAGAGCTTTAGGAGGAGATGGCCAACGATAGCCAGTTCAAGATCGAGAAATTTAATGGCCAAAATTATAGATTTTGGTGCATGCAGATTAAAGACTATTTGTACGAGAAGGATCTCTATCAACCGTTGACTACAACGAAGCCTTCCAGTGTAGACAAGGTGGGAGTTGCCTGATTGCAAAGCACTGGGGGGGGGGGGGTGTCAGATTGTCAATTTCTTCATCGGTGGCATCAAACATCACAAAGGCCAAGACCACGAAGGAATGCTTTGATATGCTAGAGTGGTTGTATGCGAGTCCTTCCACAAATAAGGTACATCTTGTGACTAGTTTCTTTGATTAGAAAATGTTTGATGATGAGACCGTGACCTATCACTTGAATTCATTCCATGATTTAGTGAATCAACTTGATGTAATTTATAGAAGATATACAGTCTACTGCTTTGCTTAAATCTTTGCCGTCTGATTGAGAATCATTTAAAGTTGTTGTTCATAGTTCTCATAATATGGATAAATTTAAGTTGAATGATGTTTGTGGAATAATATTAGCTGAAGAACACGCCGTAAAGGTGGTAATTCTTCATTGAGTTTTGCTCTCACTATGGAGGAGAGTGGGCGGCTCCCTCAAAGAGGCAAACCTAGATGGAGAGGGAAGTCAAAGAGGGGGCGGTCCAAGTCCAAACACTGTAAGGGTGATGGGGCTTGTTGGCATTGTGGGCAGAAGGGCCATATGAAGAGAGATTGCCCAAATCCCCCTCATGAGGGAGCACAAATTCATGACAAAAACATAGTCAATGTTGCACAATCTGATTACATGATATTGTCTATGGAGAGTAAATGTGATGCTTGGATTATTGATAGTGGTGCCTCTTTTCATGTTACTTTGAGAAAAGATTTGATGCAGAATTTTGTAGCTAGTGATTTGGGCAATGTCTATTTGGGTAATGACTAAGCTTGTAAGATCATAGGCCAGGGTCATATACGTTTGTTGCTTGATGATAATGTTGTTCTTGTGTTGAAATGTGTTCGTCTTGTGCCTCGTTCGACAAAGAATATTTTTTTTGTTGGTCAATTGGCTACCTGTGGTGTTACTACTCACTTTATGAGTGACAATTGGAACATAAGTAAAGGTGTCATGGTAGTGGTTAAGGGGAAGAAAATTAGGACATTATATATGACTTCTAGTTGTCATAAGCATTCTATTGGAGTGGCCTCTAATGCTATTGATGTGAGTTTGTGGCATTGTCATCTTGGGCATATGTCAAAAAGGGGATGAAGATTAACAGGCTGAGGGGGAGTTATCCAGTTTAAAGTGTGCTTATCTGGATTTCTGTGAGCATTGCATCATGGGCAAGCAACACAAAGTTTCATTTACAAGAGCTAGCCTATCCCGGAGCACAGGTCTAAACTGCTTGAGCTTGTACACACAAATATTTGGGGACAAGCTCAAGTTTCATCCCTTGGAGGTGCGCCTTACTTCATTAATTTTATTGATGATGCTTCTCGCAAGTTATGTGTTTTCTTTGCTAAGAATAAATCTGATATATTTTCTATCTTTATGTAATGGAAAACACCTGTTGAGAATGAGACAGAGTTAAAATTGAAGTGTTTGAAGTCATACAATGGAGGCGAGTATTGTAGTAGGGAATTCCAATCATACTGTGATAAACATGGGATTTGCAAATTGCTAATTACTCCTAGACAGCCAAGACAGAATGATGTTGCTGAGCAGATGAACAGAACCATCACGGAGAAAGCACGCAGCTTGCAGCTACACTGTGGCCTTTCGCTTTCATTCTGGAGTTATGCCGTTGACACTGCAGTATATTTGATCAATAAGTCTCCATGCTACCCCCTAGATGGAGGCATTCCTAAAGAGGCATGGTCAAAGAAAGAGGTAAAGATTAACCACTTACGAGTTTTCGGTTGCGCTGCTTATGTGCATGTGATGTAGAACATAGAGGCAAGTTGGATTCAAAGTCCAACAAATGGTACTTTGTCAGTTATGGTGGAGATGTTTATGATTATAAATTATAGGATATGATCCATAATAAGGAGATCCGGAGCATAGATGTTGTGTTTTATGAGGCAGAGCTTTATAAGCACCGTCAAGATCTACAAAAGGGGAAGATGAAACATGTTGAATATGAGTTTGTAGAACGTGACGCTGAAAATTCTTCAGATGAAGACATGGGGGACGATGCATCTATTCATGAACAAGTGGTTGATACTTCTTCACAAATAGTTCCAGAGGTACTTATTGTTCTAGTTGTTCCCTTACAGACACCACTTCGTTGGACCAGCTCTCGGTAGGTTAAGAAGAAACAAATATTTGATCCCTCCAACCCTAAGAGCACATTTGGTATGTATTCCATTTTTTATCCCAGTTTGAATTATTTGCTCTTGACTGACAGTGGTGAACCAGAAAGCTTTGAGGAAGCTTGCAAGATAGACACTTCGGCTCAGTGGGAGCATGCTATGGAGGATGAAATGGATTCATTGACCTCTAATCAGACTTGAGAGTTAGTTCCCCTGCCTCTAGGTAAAAATGTATTACATAACAAGTGGGTTTACAGGATGAAATAGGAAGCCAATGGGAGCAAGAGGTACAAAGTTAGACTCGTTGTCAAAGCTTTTTAACAGAAGTATGGAGTGGATTATATAAAAATATTTGTTCCTGTTGTTAGAATTGCTACTATCAGAATGATGTTGTCCATTGTTGTTGTTGAGGATCTCTATTTAGAGCAGTTGGATGTTGAAATAGCTTTCCTACATGGTGACTTAGAAGAGGAGATCTATATGTATCAACCCCAAGGTTATGTGGTAAGAGGAAAGAAGAATATAGTTTTCATGTTTTCTAAGAGCTTGTATGGTCTCAAGCAAGCTCCAAGATTGTGGTATAAAAAATTTGATAGGTTTATGCAGTCTATTGGATTTTATTGTTGCTACTCTGATCATTGTTGTTATTATATAAAGTTGAGAACCTCCTATTTGCTCTTGCTGTAATATGTGGATGACATGTTGATTGTAGGAGCAGATATTGGTGAGATTGAGAAACTCAAGAAATAGTTGTCTTCTAATTTCGTAATGAAGGATCATGGGCCAGCCAAGCAGATCCTTGGTATGTGAATTATAAGAGATAGATAGAAGAAAGTGTTGTAATTGTCCCAAGAGGAATATGTTGAAAAGGTTTTGATGAAGTTCAACATGTTGCATGTCAAACCAATTGGTACCCCCTTGGAAGCTCACTTCAGGCTTTCAAATGAGCAATCTCCTAGCACACTAGAGGAAATAACTCACATGAAAAGGTTCCTTATGCACATGTTGTACGTTCATTGATGTATGCAGCCACATGCACTAGGTCGGATATTTCTCATGGTGTGAGCCAGGTAGCATGGTTTATGGCAAACCTAGGTGAAGAACATTGGAATGTTGTGAAGTGGATTCTTAGATATCTGAAGGGTTCCTCAGGTATGTCTTTTTACTTTGGTGGGAGTTCCAGGATTAACCTAGTTGGTTTTGTTGATTCAGATTATGGAGGTAATCTAGATAACAGGAGAAGTACTTCAGGTTTTGTCTTCACATTGGGCAGTGATGTAGTTACTTGGTAGTCACAATTATAGAAATATGTGAAAAATTCATCTGTTGAGGCAAAGTACAATGCAGTTACTGAGGCTTGCAAAATGTTGTTATGGCTAAAAGCATTCTTGATGGAGTTGGGTAAATCTCAAGATATGTGTGTACTCTATTGTTATAATAAGAGTGCAATTGATATGGCAAAGAACAATGTGTTTCATGTAAAAATGAAATATATTAAAATCATATATTATTTTGTGAAAGAACTTGTTGAAGAGAAGAAGGTCTTCTTAGAGAAAATACATACTAAGGAGAATCTAGCAGATATGCTCACTAAAGTGGTGACAATGAAAAAATTGAGCATTTTCTCAATTGCCATAAGCCTTCTACACTATAAGGATGGAGGTGATCACACAGTTGCATTAGATAAGAATGGAGTAATTGTCTTGGTTGCAATTGACTCTATTTGAAAAATTAATTCGACAAGGTTCAGTTTGAGTGGGAGAGTTGTTGATGTAGATTTCAAGCAAATAGGTCTTAAGTGGGAGATTATGAGCGGTGAGCCCTAATTGGCTTTCATAAGTCATTGAGGGTAGTTTTGTCCTTTGCTATGTAAACCTAATTTAGGTGATTAGAGAGGGCAAGATGTGGAGAATTGAACCAGGGAGAAAAGAAGCCGTCACGCACCAAGAAAAGGTAGCATGTCTTTGGGAGAAAGAGAGGTTATTTTGTCTGTGAGTTTGGTGAGAGGTGCTTAGAGAAATTTTTGTAATTCTCCCTTGTAATTGTTTCTCTATCTATTGGAATTTTGTGATCCTGTGGATGTAGACAGGAAGGCCGAACCATGTTAAATTTCTTGGTGTTCTTTGCTTTCTTGTTGGCATTCTTACGATTCTCTCTTTCACGGCTTAGGATTAGCCTAGTGTGGACTATTTTATTCCCTACAATGAAGAGGTGCTCGAACAAGAAGGTTGCAGTCATATGGCATGACTATTGTATGTTGAGATACTCCAACAGCAACTTCCTTTCTTCCATTGAAGACATCGGCCTGTCCATTTTGTGGAACGTCGTTTGAACATCACAGACCTTGTCAGATTCAATAGTGTTCTTCAAGATCTAATGGAAAGGCTGGTAGACAAGGTAGTAGAAGATCCTAGAAATCTCTTCTTTGCCACTAAGTAGTTTCTCATCAACAGAGTATAGCCCTTGTACGGGCTTGCACAGTGTACCAGGGACTTGTCTAGCAGTACCCGTGAGCAAGAAAGCTACGAGAGTTGTTAATTGAATGAGTATTAAATATAAAATATTGATTAATAACTAATTTATATAAAAAGTGTAATGCCATGAATTGAAGAATAATCACAAAATTAAGGTAAGATGTAATGAAACCCACTCTATTGTGGTAGTGATACATAAAGAAGGTAAGATTTGATAAAACAAACCATACTAGAAGGAGTTGAAAAGATTTTGGGGATAAAATATTGTACGAGGTGACTTAAAAAGTTAATAGATTCAAGGGCCGAGTCATGCTAAGTTGAGTCAATGAACGTGTTTGACTCAATTGCAATGGAGCTGAGTTGACTTGCTAATTTTTGTCATCAATAAGGTGTTTTTAAACTATGGTTTGGAGCCCTTTTTAATTGTCATTCAATTAAAATCTAACAACACATAATAGACATTAGCTAGACAAAATAAGGACATTCTTTAAGGTCATATCAAATAATGGTGAATTTGCAAGAGCAATTTTCAAAAATAGCCTTGGAATTGGCTGAAATCCTAGAAATGTTTGCAATTCCACCTAAATACTAGAAATGGCCTTACACACATGGGAACATAAACACATGTAGTAAGATGTTACCTAAGTGTCCCTACCCCTTTTATTTCATCTCTACCAATTCATTTAACACTAAATTAGCCATGCCTTGCTTTGCCTCCCTACCCCAACTTGCCACCACCTCCTCCTTTGCCATTGTCGCTAGCTCCTCCTCCTTCACTATTGTTGTCAGTCCCTTCTCTGTCATTCCTGACTCCTTCTATTATATGTGCTCCTTCTCTGCCTCTGCCTCCTTCCCCCTTCCTCCTCCACCACTGCCTCTTCTTTTTATTTCACTATGACAGGTACCTCCTCCTCCTCCTTCTTCTTCTCCTCCTAGTCCTCCTCCATATAACCTAGTGGAATTGGCCGCAAATTGGCAATTGAGCCTTTTAAAATTTTATTTTATTTTTCTTTACAACCTCCAATTTCTAAAAATGAACCTACAAATATGTAGAAATACTTAATATTGATAATGATTTTCATTTTTACTTGATTCCGAGCTTTCTCAAGTACCATATACTTTTGATGCTAATAGTTCAATATAACATGTACCTAACAGTCAACAATCGATAACCAAAATAGGGAAAATAAAGCAAATTTAACTTTAGGAATGGTTGACTATCGATATCGGTTGTTGGTTGTCTACTGTCACTATCAATTGTGTGTTCTTATTTGATAGCCTCCTTCTCTAGCTCCGACAACCTTCTTCATCTCTAGCATTGGTGAAGCAAGATGTTAGAAAAGAACATATATCTAATAGTTGACAGTAGATAATCGATAGCAAAAAATCAATAGCCAATATTGACAGACAATTGTTCCCAAAGTTTATCTTATTTTATTTTGGTTGTTGGTTGTCAACTGTCAATTATCAAGTATGTGTTATCATGATCTATTAGAAATGAAAGTCTATGGTGTTGGAAAAAATTTGGAATCGAGTAAACATAAAACTCATAGTTAATTTTAAGTAGTTGAACATATTTATGGATTCTTTTTTAGAGATTAGATGTTGTAAAGGAAAACATAAAAGTTTTAAATGACTCAATGACTAATTCATGACCAATTCCACTAGATTCTAGGAAGAAGTGGCAGGATAAGTAGGAGGAGGAGAAGAAGAAGAGGGTGGAGGCAGAAGTGGCAACAGAGGAGGAGACAAAGAAGAAGAAAGAGGCAGCGATAGATGAGGAAGATGCGGAGAAGAAGGCGGTAGGAGAAGAGGGGGGGAGGAGGGGGAGGAAGGGAATTAGGAGGAGAATAAGGTGAAGGAGGAGGTGGTTGCGATAATGGAGGAGGGGCTGGCAATAACGGCTAGGAGGTGCAACTAGGGAAGGTTAGCTTTGTTTGTCGACTGTTGATTATCAAGTTTGTGTTATCATGATCTGTTAGAAATGAAAGTCTATGGTGTTGGAAAAAAATTTGATCGAGTAAACATGAAACTCATTATTAATTTTAAGTAGTTGAACATATTTATGGATTCTTTTTTAGAAATTAGATGTTCTAAAGGAAAACATAAAAATTTTAAATAACTCAACGACTAATTCATGACTAATCCCACTAGATTTTAGGAAGGAGGACTAGGAAATATAGGAGGAGAAGAAGAAGAAGAAGAAGAAGAAGAAGAAGAAGAAGAAGAAGAGGGTGGAGGCAGTGATAGTAGAAGAGGAGGGAGAAGTGGTGACGGAGGAGGAGACAAAAAAGAAGAAAGAGGAAGTAATAGATGAGGAAGGGGCGGAGAAAGAGGAGGTAGGAGAAGTGGGGGGTGAAGAGGGGGAGGAAGGAAATTAAGAGGAGAATAAGGTGAAGGAGGAGGTGGTCGCAGCAATAGAGGAGAGGTTGACAAAGGTGGCTAGGAGGTGCAAATAAGCAAAGTTAGCTTTGGTTCACTAGGTTGGTGGAGATGAAGTAATTAAGGGTAAAGGGCGTTTCGATAACGTACATCTACATGTTTATTAGTTCCCATGTATATAAGGTAATTTCTAGCATTTAGGTGAAATTGCATATATTAATAGCATTTCAGCCAATTCCAAAGCTATTTTAAAAAATGGCTCAATTCTCAATTATCAATAAAGGTGAATTATTAGGGATATTGATGGAGGAATTAGAAAGGCAGGCAAGAAAATGAGGATCAACGAGAGTAAAAGAAGGAACCCCAAATTTACTGGGTCGTTCTCGAGCTTCCTTTTTTTTCCTCTGCAGTCCTTATCTACACCCATGTATGGGGTCTTAGTCAAGAATGAATGGAGTGGCTACTATTGAAAGAACTAACCCCTACATGTGTTTCTTCGAAGACTCCTGGAATCGACCCTGACTTTATCAAGCCAACGTAGGCTCCATTTCGGTGGTGACGGTGGTATCCTGACTGTTTTAGATGTCAGTTTTCGTGTTAGTGCGGGTTGTACAATGTTGCTTTTAAATGTTTGGCTCATGCACAGGCAGGTCATGTTTGCTTGGAAGACCTTAGCTAGTCAGGAATGAAGTTGATAGTGAGGGCAAAGACTATCTGAAGCCGATGCCCCTAAAAGTTATAAGTAACTGCCCAACAACCTGCTATTTAAAATTGCAAGTTTAATTATCTTCTCCAGCCTTGAATGTTGTAGCTGCTTTTAGCCGTGGCTTTTCCACCGCTCTAGAAGCTATGAAAAATAAATTGATTGGAAGGGAAATCTCTAAGTGCATATTAATCATAGAATAACTATCTTGACGGGACAAATCACTCAGAAACAAAAATAAAAAACTACTTGACGGGAGATTGCAAATCCTGCTTAGAAATAAAATAAAATTTTTCGATGGCTTCATGACTAGATTGTGAATCCTCCTTAGAAAGAGGAAAAGGAAGAAGAAGATTTAGGGGTGAAGCAGTGGACAAGGAGAGCGAGAAGCAAGTAGATATTAGGCGTTGAGGAGGAAGGGGAGGGGGTAGTGGAGGAGGGCACGTGAATGCAGGGAATGGAAGGAGGCAATGAAGAGGGGAAGGAGAGGAGTTAGAGGAGTCGGAGTTGGAGCTAAAGCGGGAATCTCCAAGAATGTCTATGGAAAAATAAACCTTCGAAGCAGGGACGGAGGTAGGGGGGGGGCTAGAGGGGGCCATGGCCCCCCCAAACCCATAACAATTCTTATTATGGCCTTGCATACCAATGGTTTTTGTCTCATTGGTGCAACAAAGTGGCCCCCCTAATAGTTTTTCCGTAGCTCCGTCCCTGCTTCGAAGATAAATTTGTTATTTTTTTTTATTATAGGTAGAAAATCTATTACGATAATTATTAGAAAGTATATTATAAGAACGTGGCTATTCAGACCCCGTTTTTGTCTCAGTGTCCCCCAAAACAAAGTGAAAAGGTGAAAAAAAATTTTACTTTTTCCCCATATTCCCCCCCTCATTTTGCTCATTCTTCCCCCTACACTAAACCCCATCTCTTTCGGCGACGACGACTTGGACTCCGGCGACATGGAATCCGACGACCACTCCGGTGCCTGCACAGCCAGTTTGGCAACCTAAATCCGGCCTGCACAGATCCGGCAGAATGGCTGCGCTGGCCTTGGCCTGTGCCGGCCGTGCGCGGCGTGGCCAGATCTGGCTGCGCCGCGCCCGGCCAGCATAGTCGCATGTGCGATCTGGCTTTGGCCAGTCCGTCGGATTTGGCCACATGTCGGACTGGCGACACAAGCCAGCACACGGCCAGGCGTAAATTTAACCTCAGTGGCGCCGGTGCCAACACCGGCAACCAAAATTTCACCAGAGAAAAAGAAGGGGAAAGGGGAAAATTAGGGTAAAATTTTTTTTTTTTAAGTGGGAGATAAATGAGAGATTTTAACAAAGAATATTAATTGCTTAAGATTTAACATTGAAAAGTCATGGCTAGGCTAGAAATGTCTGCCATAAAAAGGCCACAACTTCTCTCACGCCTAGTCGACGGCCAAGAAAGTCATCGTGGCTGGCCTTACTCACTGTGAGCCAGCTATGCCTAGAACCCAGCTTAACAACGAGTGTTAGTGTAAGCTATGCATAAAAGCTCTTTCATCCATAAGATCGAGGCAATCGAGCAAGCTAAGGTCAAGGATGATCTCTTGTAAGGTTTGGTGGCCAGCCCATTTCTTGCCTTTTCTCTTTCACCTCTACATTATCATACTAGTTCCTCCAGCCACCATTGCCCAACCTCTCGCTTATTATTGTGAGGACATAGGCAACTACACCACAAACAGCACCTATCAGGCCAACCTCAACGCCTTCCTCCCTTACCTCTCTACCAATGCTTCCCTCCTTTCCGGCTTCTACAACACCTCTACCGGAAGAAACCCGGACCAGATCAACGGCCTCGCCCTTTGCCGGGGCGACACGGGTGCCACCGATTGCCGGGACTGCCTCCGGACAGCGGGAGAAGAGATCAAGGACAGCTGCCCCAACAGAAAGGCTGCAGTCATATGGTTTGACAATTGTATGTTGAGATACTCCAACCGCACCTTCTTTTCCTCCGTCCAGGTACGTTTGGTGAACACTAACAATGTTACAGACCCAGTCAGATTCAGTAGTGTTCTTGAAGATCTAATGGCCAGGCTAGTGGACGAAGTAGAAAATCCGAAATCTCTTCTTTGCCGCCGGGGAGGTTGTCATCAGTAGAATACAGACCCTGTACGGGCTTGTGCAGTGCACCAGGGACTTGTCTAGAAGTGACTGCTACAACTGTCTGAGAGATTTGATTGCTAATATCCCGTCAATTGAAGGCCGGAGAGGGGGGAGGATTCTTACACCGAATTGCAACTTCAGGTACGAGTTGTATCGTTTCTATAATGCATCGCTGCAGGCAGCGCCACCTTCCCCCCCTCCAATGGCTCCCCCAGCAAGAAACTCTACCTCAGGTCCTTACTATGCTTCATCTAGTCATGACTACCGTAGCTCTAGGAATTTCACATATTCAGTCAGCAGAGTGATCTTAATTTGCATGCAGTAAACGATAAACGCTCTAAGTGGAGACCTGCCTTGATTGCTGTTCCAATAGTGGTTGTTGCAGCTGCTGCGGCTGCCATTATTTGGGCTTGTTTAAGAAGAAAGAAACAAAGGATAACAACGGCAGGTGAGAATGTGTAGGTCACGTTGCTAAGGTTGGATCATTACGTTAGTTCTGATTATTTGTGATCACTTTCATGATAATTTTTTCAGATCTATCTGAAACAAGCGTGGAATCATTGAAATTTTCACTGGATACTGTTATTGTTGCCACTAAAAATTTCTCCGAGGAAAATAAGCTTGGCGAAGGAGGATTTGGAGCAGTGTACAAGGTAAAGAAGCAAAGACTTATTATATAACTTTCAGCCAATTCAAACGGATGAAAAACCTCAAATATGTGCAGGGTCGTTTGGCTGAGGGACAAGAGATAGCTGTGAAGAGGCTTTCGAAGGGATCAGGGCAAGGAGTGCAAGAGTTCATGAATGAAGTAGCAATTGTTGCCAAGCTGCAACACCGGAACCTTGTAAGGCTTCTAGGCTGCTGTGCAGAGGGAGATGAGAAGATTCTCATCTTTGAGTACGTGTCTAACAAAAGCTTGGATCACTTCCTCTTTGGTAAGTCCTTCCAAACGAAAATTCATTCAGTTGAACGTTCTACGGGCTACGTGGTAGTTACGCCACCATAATAATTGACACGTTTATATAACTTTAACGTATTTGAAAGTGGTTATACTAAGGCATGAGTTTGAGTTTACGTGTTAAAACATAATAAACAGATATCTTGTCACTTGGATACTAGAATAAACAGCTCTAAGATATTCTTTTCGCTGTGCTCATGGAGAGTAAAGAGCATAGAAAATGTTTACAGCGTCAATCTGACATATGAATAACTCTTATGTGTTACTTAAATTAGTTTGGTTATATAAGTAGGGAACATGAGTTATTTCATTTGTTATTTTGTCTAAGATCACTGAATTTTGTCAAATTCCTAAGGTAAGAGTTCTCACTAGGAAAATGGGATTCAGTTGGGTACGAGGGCAATTATAGCCAATTCCGGGCGAATCAACCACCGTCACCTATTAAAAGCGTGAATATATGTATCTAAGTTTTCAGGCGTTTTAAAAGACAGGCAGCAGTGCCTGATAGACCCAATTGACTTTGATTGCCTCAGATCCAATTACATAAGTGCATCTGCTACGCGGTTTGCGTCTAGCCTCACCAGTTTCCGTGACCAGAGCTCTATGACGTAATACATAATTAGTCTTTACATAATTAAAGTTGGACTTATTTAGCCCACCAATTTTTACAATAAGGCTTGATAACCAATAGTCGGAGGTTATCACATCAACAAAAAAGTGGAAACGGATAAACTGAGGAACTAGATTCAACAGTTCCCTGCACCTGTCCATTAGTCATGCATCCATGTCACCTTGTGTAGTCCTTGTCATCTTAGGTAGTTAGGTAAACATTTTTCATTAAAAGAACATATGCATTAATGCGATGAGCATCCTACTGTTCACATTGAACTTGACCCGAATCACGTGGGACACATGATTTAATGTAGAATGTGAAAGATCCCTATTGGTCCTGATAGAGTGGTAACCTATTTTATTTTTTAGTTATTTTAAGGTAGGGTTCAAGCTTTTGTGAGAGCAATTGTGAGTGCTCCATAGCAGATTTGAAGGCATTTACACATTCTTAGAGCTGCCATTGGGTTGTGTTAAGATTGGGTTTTGCCAAGCCCAACTCTGAATATGACTCAACTTAGCTTAACATGAACTCGGCTTGCACTACAACAAAAAGGACTATTAGCGACGCAATTATGCGTCGCAAATAGTCTCCTAAGCGTCGCTACTGCCTTTTAGTAACGTATAATAAACGTCGCTAAACGCGTCGAAAAAAGTATCGTTGCTATTACCTCTTAGCGACGTATATAAATAAACGTCGCTAATAAGAGTATTAACGACGTTTAATATACGTCGCTAATAATAAGTTATTAGCGACGTATATTCTCTAACGTCGCTAATGATAATCTATTAACGACGCTTTCCTTACGTCGCTAAATAAAAATTAATTTTTAAAAAAAATAAGTTATTAGCGACGTATATTTATAAACGTCGCTAATAATTACTTATTAGCGACGTTTATGTATACGTCGCTAATATAAAATAATTTTTAAAAAAAATAAAAACAAAGTTATTAGCGACGCATAGAGAAAGCGTCGCTAATAATTCCTTATTAGCGACGCTCTCTATACGTCTCTAATAAATTAAAGAAAATTTAAAAAAATTAAAATTAAATTAATAAAAAAGTTAATTAGTATTAACGACGCTTACAAAACGTCGCTATTTAGTATTAGTGACGCTTTGTAAGCGTCGCTAATACTTTAAGTAATTTTAAAAAAATCCCCGGTGGGCCACTAGGCCCACCGGGGGAGGGAGGAGGGAGGAGGGTGCGGTGGGGATGGGGGGCCGGCGGGGAAAGGGAGGGGGGAGCTGGGGGAGAGGGAGGTGGAGCCGGGGGGGGGGAGCGGCGAACCGGGGAGAGGGGGACCGGGAGGGAGGAGTGAGCCGGAGGGGGGACCGAGAGGGAGGGGTGAGCCTGGGGGAGGGGGAGCGGGAGGGAGAAGGCAGCCGGGGGGGAGGACCGGGAGGGGGAGCGGGAGGGCGAGGGGAGCCGGGGGGAGAACTGGGAGGGGGAGCGGGAGGGAGAGGGAGAGGGGTGCCGGGGAGAGAGAAGGGGGCGACTGGGAGGGAGGGGTGAGCCGGGGGGAGGGGGGAGCGGGAGGGAGAGGGAGAGGGGTGCCGGGGAGAGAGAAGGGAGCTGGAGGGGGCGGCGGGAGGGAGGGGTGAGCTGGGGGGGAGGGGAGTGGGAGGGAGAGGGAGAGGGGAGCTGGGGAGAGAAAAGGGAGCCGGAGGGGGGACCGGGAGGGAGGGGGCCGCCGGAATCCGGCTCGTAAAGGGGAGGGGAAGGGCGGCGGACAGGGGAGGGAATGGGCGGCGGCGGAGGAGAGCAGGGCGGCAGACGGCGAGTGGTCAACGGAGGAGGGAGGAGAGGAGGGGCAGCTCGGCGGTTGAAGCCCGGCGGACGGCGGGTGGTCAAAGGAGGAGGGAGGAGAGGAGGGGCGGCTCGGCGGTCGGAAGCCCGGCGGTGGAGGAGAGCAGGGCGGTGGGGGAAATTTCAGAGGGGAGGGAGATATAAAGCGCGGGCGAAAATTCGCCCGCGCGGGGAAATTTCGCCCCCCCGCGAAATTCCCCGCCCGGGCGAAATTTCACCCGCGCTTTGAATTTTTGTTTTTATAAAAAAAAATAGGTTTAGCGACGCTCTATTCGAGCGTCGCTATTAACATATCTGTAGCGACGCTTACTGATAAGCGTCGCTAATATATCGGACTTTAGCGACGCTGATTAAAATGCGTCGCTAATTATATGTGTCTTTAGCGACGCTTATCAATAAGCGTCGCTATAAATAACTTTTTTACATTTTTTATCCTCTCGACCCTCCTCTCTCTCTTCTCTCTCTTCCCTCCCTCTCTCTCTCTCTCTCTTCCCTCTCCTCTCCTCTCCTCTCTCTCTCTCTCTCTTTCCTATCCTCTCCTATCTCTCTCCCTCCTCCCTCTTTCTCTCTCCCTCCTCCCTCTCTCTCCTCTCTCTTCTCTATCCTCTCCTCTCTATCTCCCTTCCCTCTTTCTCTCTCTCCTCACACTCTCCTCCCTCCCCTCTCTCTCTCTCTCTCTCCTCTCTCTCCCCCCTCTCTTTTTCATTTAATTCTCTATGTGTCACTACTTCTCCTCTTTCTCTCTCTCCTTCTCTCTCCCCTTTCTCTCTCTCCCTTCTCTCTTCTCTCTCCTCCCTCTCTCTCTCTCCTCCCTCTCCTCTCTCTTCCCTCTCCCCTATCTCCCCCCTCTCTCTCCTCTCTCTCTCCCCCTATCTCCCCCCTCTCTTCACCCCCTTCTCTCTCCTCCCTCTCTCTCTCCTACCTCTCCTCTCTCTTCCCTCTCCCCTATCTTCCCCTCTCTCTCCTCTCTCTCTCTCCCCCACTCTTCACCCCCTTCTCTCTCCTCCCTCTCTCTCTCCCTTCTCTCTCTTCTCTCTCCTCCCTCTTTCTCTCTCCTCTCTCTTCCCTCTCCCCTATCTCCCCCTCTCTCTCCTCCCTCTCTCTCTCCCTTCTCTCTCTTCTCTCTCCTCCCTCTCTCTCTCCTCTCTCTCCCCTATCTCCCCCTCTCTTCACCCCCTTCTCTCTCCTCCCTCTCTCTCTCCCCTCTCTCTTCCCTCCCCTCTCCTCTATCTCTCTCCTCTCCTCTCCTCTCCTCTCCTCTCCTCTCTTTCTCTCCTCTCTCTCTCTCCCCTCTCCTCCCTCTCTCTCTCCTCCCTCTCCCCTATCTCCCCTCTCTCTCCTCCCCCTCTCTCCCCCTCCCTCCCTCTCTCTCTCTCCCCCCTCTCCTATCTCCTCTAATTTCATTTTTTTATAATTTTAAAAATAAAAAAGTAAAATAAAGTAAATACCAATAGCGACGTATAGCAATATACGTCGCTATTATTAGGGCTATTAGCGACGTATAGGACTATACGTCGCTAATACATGTACTAATAGCGACGTATATTCCTATATGTCGCTATTAGTATTTTATTTTAATTATTTTTTTATTTTCAAAAAAAAATAATAATAAAAAATCAAAATAAAATCCTCTCACCCTATCCCCTCTCTCTTCCCTCCCCTATCCCCTCTCTCTTCCCTCCCCTCTCCTCTCATTCTCTCCTCTCTCTCTCTCTCTCTCCCCTCTCTCCTCTCTCTCCCCCTCCCTCCCTCTCTCTCTCTCCCCTCTCTCCCCCTCTCTTCCTCTCTCTCTCCCTCCTCTCCTCTCTCCTCTAATTTCAATTTTTTATAATTTTAAAAATAAAAAAGTAAAATAAAGTAAATACCAATAGCGACGTATAGCAATATACGTCGCTATTATTAGGTCTATTAGCGACGTATAGCAATATACGTCGCTAATACATGTACTCATAGCGACGTATATTCCTATACGTCGCTATTAGTATTTTATTTTAATTATTTTTTTATTTTCAAAATATAAAAAATTAATAAAAAATCAAATAAAATCCTCTCACCCTATCCCCTGTCTCTTCCCTCGCCTCTCCTCTCCTCTCTTTCTCTCCTCTCTCTCTCTCTCTCTCTCCGCTCTCCTCCCTCTTTCTCTCTCCTCCCTCTCCCCTATCTACCCCTCTCTCTCCTCTCTCTCCCCCTCTCTCCTCTCTCTCCCCCTCCCTCCCTCTCTCTCTCTCTCCCCTCCCTCCCTCTCTCTCCCTCTCTCTCTCTCCCCCCTCTCCTCTCTCCTCTAATTTCAATTTTTTATAATTTTAAAAATAAAAAAGTAAAATAAAGTAAATACCAATAGCGATGTATAGCACTATACGTCGCTATTATTAGAGGTATTAGTGACGTATAGGAATATACGTCTCTAATACATGTCCTAATAGCGACGTATATTGCTATACATCGCTATTAGTATTTTATTTTAATTATTTTTTTATTTTTCAAAATAAAAAAAAATTAATAAAAAAATTTAAAAAATCAAAATAAAATCCTGTCACCCTCCCTCTCTTCCCTCCCCTATCCCCTCTCTCTTCCCTCCCCTCTCCTCTCTTTCTCTCCTCTCTCTCTCTCCCTTCTCCTCTCTCTCCCTCTCCTCTCCTCTCTCTCTCTCCCCTCTCCTCTCTTTCCCTCTCTCTCTCCCCTCTCCTCTCTTTCCCTCTCTCTCTCTCTCCGTCTCCTCTCTTTCCCTCCATGTCTCTCTCTCTCTCTCCCCACTCCTCTCTCTCCCCCCACTCCTCTATTTCCCTCCATCTCTCTCTCTCTCCCCTCTCTCTCTCTCTCACTCTCTCTCCCCTCCACCCTCTCTCTCTCCACCCTTTCCCTCTCCTATCTCTCTCTCTTCCCTCCCACTCTTTCTCCTCTCTCTCTTCCCTCCCCCTCTCCCTCTCTCCCTTCTCTCTCTCTCTCCTCCCTCTCTCCTTTCTCTCTCTCTCTCTCCTCCCTCTCTCCTCTCTCTCTCCCCCTCTCTCTTCTCTCTCTCCTCCCTCTCGTCTCTCTCTCCTCCCTCTCTCTTCTCTCTCTCCTCCCTCTCTACCCTCTCTCCCTTCTCTCTCTCTTCTCCCTCTCTCTTCTCTCTCTCCCCCTTTCCTCTCCCCTCTCTCTCTCTCCTCCCTCTCTCCTCTCTCTCCTTTCTCTCTCTCTATCCCCTCTCTCCTCTAATTTCAATTTTGTATAATTTTTTATTTTTAAAAATTAATTTTGAAAATAAAAAAATAAAAAAATAAATACTAATAGCGACGTATAGGGTAATACGTCACTATTAGTACAGATATTAGTGACATCTAGGATAATACGTCGCTATTAGTACAGGTATTAGCGACGTATATTCCTATACGTCGCTATTAGTATTTTATTTTGTTTATTTTATTTTTTAAAAAATAAAAAAAATGAATAAATTTTTTTAAAAAATCAAAATAAATTTCCTCTCACCCTCCCTCTCTTCCCTCCCCTATCCCCTCTCTCTTCCCTCCCCTATACTAATAGCGATGGGGCAGAAAACAGCGGAGCGGCAGGGCGGAGTGGCTGTGCGGCGGTGGAGGCCGACGGGGCAGTACTTGCGGAGGGGGGAGGAGGGGCCGGAAGAAGGGCGGCCGGGAGGGGGACAGAGGCAAAGGACGGTGGGCAAAGACTGAGGGTGGCGACGGCGACAGCACGGCAGTGTGGCGGAGGCGACGGCGCGACAGCGCAGCGATGTGGCGGTGCGACAAGGGTTGCGCTGCGGTGGGCAGCGGGAGATGGGCGAAGGGTGAAATGCGAACGACGAGGCTGGGGGGGATTTATACGGCGCGGGGAAATTTTGCCCGAGTGCGAAATTTCCCCGCGCATGTATTTTTTGGCTTTTTTAAAAAAAACTTTAATTATTAGCTATGGTCACTAGGACCGTATGTCGCTAAATATATACTTTTAGCGACGTTTACTCAAATTCATCACTAAAACAAATTTCTCTCTCTTCCCCCTCTCTCTAACCCCTCTCTCTCTCTCTAACCTCTCTCTCTAACCCTCTCTCTCTTCAAATTTTTTTTAATTTTTTTCAGATTTTTTTATTTTTTAAAATTAATTTTTAAAATTATAAAATTTAATTTAAAATACTAATAGCGACGTATAGGAATATACGTCGCTATTAGTATTTTATTTTAAATTAATTTTTTTTTTAAAAAAACCAACAATATAAAATAACTCTCTCTCTCCCCCCTCTCCTCTCTCCCTCCTCTCCTCTATTCCTCCTCTCTCCTCCCTCCCCTCTCTGTCTCTCACCCTCTCCTCTCTTCCCCCTCCTCTCTTTCCCCCTCCTCTCTCTCCTCCCTCTCTCTCTCTTCCCTCCCCCTCGATCTCTCTCCACCCTCCCTCTCCTCCCTCTCTCTCTCTCTCTCTCTCGCTCTCCCCTCCCCCTCTCTCTTTCCCCTCTCTCTCTCTCTTCCCTCCCCCTCTCTCTCCAACCTTTCTCTCCTGCCTCTCTCTCCCTCTTCCCTCTCCTCTCTCTCTCTTCCCTCCCCCTCTCTCTCCACCCTTTCTCTCTCCTCTCTCTCTCTCTCCTCTCTCTTCCCTCTCCTCTCTCTCTTTCCTCCCCTCTCTCTCTTCCCTCTCCTATCTACTTACACACTATCTTTCCTCTAATTTTAAAGTTTTAATATTTTTTATTTTTTAAAATTAATTTTAAAAATAAAAAATAATTAAATAAAAATACTAATAGCGACGTATATAGTTATACGTCTCTATTAGTATTTTATTTTATTTTTTAAAAATTTTAAAAAATAAAAAAATAATAAAATTTTAAAAAAATTAAAATAAAATTTTAATAAAAATATGAAATAGCGACGCATATGACTATGCGTCGCTACTAGGATAGGTAGTAGCGACGTATATGCATATACGGCATATACGTCGCTATTAGTTCTTATTTTTTATTTTTTTAAAAAAATTGAGAATTTTTAGCGACGCTCATATTTAAATGTCGCTATTGTTGAAATTATTAGCGACGTTTGGATGTATACGTCGTTAATAGTGTTGAAATTTATTTTTAAAAAAATTAAATATATATCTATTGGCGACGCATAAATTCAAGCATCGCTAAAATATTACGTATTAACGACGCTTGAAGTTGTGCGTCGCTAATAGACTATTATTAGTGACGCTTAATATTATGCGTCGCTAATAGTTGTATTTTTTGCGACGTTTTATTATATGTCGTTATTTAGTATATATTAGCGACGCAAAGTATTGCGACGCTTATATAAGCGTCGCTAATACCCAGTTTTGTTGTAGTGTTGTTTTCGTATAAAAAAACTCATGTTTTTGGTAAACTAAGAAAAATACCTCTTAATTATTTATAATAAAATAAAAGATTTTAAATGGTGATTACCTTCAACAGAAAAAATATGCAAGGATTATTATAAAGAAAAAAGGATTTTAAAAGGACTATTATTTCTTAGAAAAATCTAATCAGCGTGTAAGTTCTGATAAGCTTCTTATCAAGGTACGTAATCATCCAATGTTTCGGGGTACCATTAATAATTGCTTTGTTTCTGCCTTGCTTTTAGCAAATAAAGTTCTATTTTGCCAACTGCATTTTTTCTGGTCTTGTCCCCCTTTTCATTTTTCTGCTTTAGACATGTCCCATGGGTGACATACAACAGCTTGGCATTCCCTTTTCTAATTATGCATATGCCATCGTACTCTAAGATCAGATTTGCAAGTGACATTGAATAAATGATGAGGATTAGATTAATAAGTAAGTAGTAAGAATTTACATATACTACATGTATAAATATAAATAAGATAAGATAAAATAAAATAAATTAAAAATAAAATATGTAATAAACAAAGGTATATATCCCTTGTATGCTATCGTTACAATACTTTGCTTTGAGGATCACAATGATCATCATATACATAAGTTCTATATTAACTTATATATACTCGTAATAGGCAATTGTGAATCCAAATCTTATAATCTAAATATTTTATCATCGGTAAGAGACAATGGTATTGAAAGACTTTATATCGGGGAATATGTTATTCATATTTAAGACAAGTTTGGCTATATGTTTCATTTGATAGAACTCTTTGGGGGGGGTTAAAAATATGCAAATTAGAATATATATATATATATATATAGTCTTGTTTATATGAGCCCGGGCTCTATGAGCCATCGGATTTATATCCAGTGGCCTATAATACTCATAGGTTTAAATGCCCATGAGTATTATGGGCCGCCGGATGTAAATCCAACGGCCCATAGAACCCGGGCTCACGTAGGTTTATATGAGCCCAGGCTCATATAAACTTTTTCCATATATATATATATATATATATATATATATAACATATGTAAATATATATAAAAATATTATTAAAATATTTGCTATATATATAGGGCCCACAAAAAGTTTTAAAAAATATTGTCATGTATGATCTTATTTGATAGAACTCGTCGAAAGCTTTCTAATAATACTAAGAGTATGCATATCCGAGTTTGAGAGTACAAGATATAATATTATAAAGTTAAAATTAGCATACCTTCAAAATTAGAGATTAAGATTTTAATATCTTAATATGTTGTAAAACACTCATATGTGAATGCTCCCAAAACACGTGTCATGAACATTTGTATGAGTTTTTGTGGCACACGTTGATGATAGCAATCACATAGAGGAAACGCCGAGATGAAAATTTCTTGTATTTTCCAATAATGAATCAGCGTTTGAGAGACTATGGTTTTGATTAGAAAAGAAAACAGAGAAAGGGCATCTTAGGTCCGATAGAAAAAAGGGGTTGATGTGGTGTGAATAGCACAAAATTTTTTGTAGCTGAGTTAGGACTTCTAAGATGAATGGTGAACCATGACCGTCATATGGTGATCTTATGTCTCTAGTAGCTAAGGCTTAGAAAAGTTATTTTGACAATTAAAATTTTATTAAGCACAAAAAGGAGGGCACAACAGAAATAAAAAAAGAACAATCAAATCCCCATCAACAGAACAGACAAACACTAACCCAACCTAGGCTGATTTATTAATTATAGCCTAAATTGGGTTAGGTCAGGTCAGATTAGCTGAAACGTGAACCAACCCAACCCATTTATTTGGACTAAATTTCAAACCCAATTCAAGACCATTAAATATGGGTCAGGTCGGGTTCATAAAACTCGACTTGAGTTGCATCCCAGTATATACGCGCACATACACACACAATACAATTCAGCTAAGCTTGTTCTCTACTTCAATTAGCTCATTTTATTGACTATACTTAATTTATATAAAAATATCATATTCATGTGTAATAGGTAGACTCTTCTATCACTGGAGTTAAATAAGTTACAGCTCAGTGACCTAAATAATCCTCAACTTCGATCATATAAAGATTTTTTTTCCAATTTTCTTTTGATAATGCAAAAACAGATGAAAATAAGAAAGCACTATTGGATTGGGGTACACGGTACAAGATCATTCAAGGAATTGCTCGAGGTCTACTTTACCTGCATGAAGACTCTCGCTTAAAGATTATACATAGAGACCTCAAGGCAAGCAATGTATTGCTTGATAGGGAGATGAATGCCAAGATATCTGACTTTGGCATGGCCAAAATGTTTGTAGTGGATCAGTCTCAAGGAAATACAGAACGTATTGCCGGAACATAGTAAGATAGTAATATCGTCAATCTATTCTATTATAGGCTTATAGCTGAACATGTTACAATTACATATGGTGTTTTCTTTGCTCTGAAATTGCAGTGGTTACATGGCCCCTGAGTATGTTTTCAGTGGGAACTTCTCAGTCAAATCAGATGTTTTCAGCTTTGGTGTCTTGCTATTGGAGATCCTGACCGGTCAAAAAAGCAGCAACTTCTACCACTCGGACATATCGGAGGTTCTTCCAAACTATGTAAGGGACAATTTGTCTTAATTACATCTGACTATAACAATCATTGTTTGTGGATTGTGATGTATATCACCAACGTGCATATTGTGGATCAATATTATAATTTTTTTAATAATTGTGAATCTATATTGTTAGCTTGCACATTTTTTTTAATGGAATAGTTAAAAAGTGCATGGGTGCTTAAGCTAGCAGATGATCTACTGGTTCGGGGCAGTGGATTTTCTACCCCTATTACCGTGGGCCGCGTAATCTTGATAGCGCGGCTGATATACACCGGGCATATATGTGCTCAGCACATATTAACGAGACTCTTTTTGCAATGGCACATGATAACGCCCTTGCACTTGCACCTAGGGCTGGGAGCCGCCCAGCTCCCGTTAATCAGGGGGCAGACAAGTATCCATTGTGTAGATCATACAAGGCTAGTCTGCCCTCAGGGTAACTTATATTTCATGTAACTTCAAAAATAAACACTCAATTACCATTGATTATGTAGATCATAGGGCTAAAACAAGTAAATTTAATTTTTATTTATCTCTGTATAATTTTTGAAAGTATAAGGGAATTCATTCCCCAAATCAATTAAAATTTAACTACACTTCATGTTTGCAAGTTGTAAGAACGAATTCAGTGGAAATTTTATAGCTTATTTGTGAACTTCAACAGGCATGGAAGCTATGGCGTACAAGGGAGGTAATGGAGCTCATTGACCCGTCGGTGAGGGGTGGCTGCCCGCCAGCTGAAGCAGTGAGATGCATCCATATTTTGTTAGAAGTGGGCATTAAGAAATGGGTAAAGCCCATTTTGTTAGATGGGTATGATAATGGATATGTGGGTCAAGCCCATATTGTTCAAGTGGGCCAAGCCCATTTGGTAAAGAGAGCCCAAACTCACTTCAGATTGAATGAGAATAACACATGGGAATTGGTTGAAGGAGTGAATAGTCCCACATCGCCTAGGTGAAGTTGATGGTGTTGGTATATAAGGCATTAGTTTGGCCTTACATGTTAGGCCCTTGGGCCAACCCACTTTTGTGGGGGAGAGAGATGTTAGACCAATGCACCTAGGTGGGCTAACCCACACGCGCGCGCCGCCGTCCGGCCGGCCGGCTCGGCTCGGTTCGGTTTGGTTTGGTTTGGTTCACACGCGCGGCCGGCCGGGTCGGGTGGGGTTGGGTCAACATGATATTATTATTTTGGGACAAATTCATTTGGTCTATTGAATTGGTTTGGGTCCGGTTTGTTTTCACTACAGGTTGTGTCCTTCACGGATGGACGCATCCGTTTGGACGGGAATGGTTGTCTTCTTCAACGGGCTTTCCTATAAAATCACGAAAACAGATTTCTGCATTAATCCGATTTTGGGATTTACCGTCATTGTCATTCTGTGTCTGTGTTAGCACGCTCACTGTGGAGACAGACGCCTGCGAGATCCTAAGCACTTATAAGGGACGGCGAATTCTGTCTTAAGGACAAAGTGGATTACTTGATTCGGTCATACTTCTTTCAGTAAGATTTCTTATCACAAACCAGGCAAAGGTACGAAGATATATTTATAACAATCTTAAGACAGAATTCCTATATATTTTCGTATTTTACTAATATGCATGCAGAATAGTATTACCCACGTAAAATTTTGAAATTTTTTCACTGTGCAAATATGTTTCACTGTGCCTAAACAGTAGGAAAAATTTCTGCTTTTATTTTACCTTGCGTATTATGCTGCAATTATACTATTCTAAACGTGTTATTTGAAATTTTACTGTTCTCCGTGTGAAATTTGAAATTTTTTCACACTGTGCGTAATTGCCTGTGCATGCAATTTTTCACAAAATTTCATTCTCGACGTGACTGTTTTCAAATTTTACTATTCTACGTGGAATATTTTCGAAATCGGACTATCCAGTGCGAAAAACTTTCGGTTTCTAACATTGCATGAAATTTTTCGACTTTAGAACGTACTGTGAAAATAAATAAATAAATAAATAAATTTTTTTTGAGATTTTTCCATACTTTACGTTCATTTCTGGATATTCTATTTTACTGTTCTGTGTACGAATTTTCAGACTTTGAAAGTTCTGTGCGTAACTATTCATCTTTTGACTCTTTTGTGCGTAAAGTTTGAATTTTTACTGTTTAGAAAGTAAAATTTTACTGTTCATCACTTTGGACGTCCACTGTTTAGAAATTTTATAGTTTACTGTTTGAACTTTTCTGAAAGTTTTACTGTTCATTATTCAGAAGTTTACTGTTCATCGTTATATTATACAGTACGTAACTTTTTTCTGAAGTTACTGTTCCGAAAATTTCAGTTAACTGTTCAAAAAAAAAAAAAAAAATTCGACGTTACTGTTCAAAAATTTTCAGAAGTTTCCTGTCGATTATTTTCTGAAGGTTACTATTTAAGAATTTCTGAAAATTCATTGTTCACCAATTTCGGATTTACTGTTCATTTATTTTTGAACTTTACTATTTAAGGTTTTTTTTTTCCAGAAGGTTACTGTTCAAAAATTTTGGGAAAAAAAATAAAAAATTACTGTTCAAAAATTTCGGAAATTTACTTCTTCATATAGTTTACTGTTCATAAATTTTGGACGTTTGTTGTTTCTGAAATTTCACTGATTTTATAAAATTGAGTTAATCTTCTGTTCTTTGGAACAGAAATGGATGTTGAAGGTACCCACTTGACATCGGTACTTATGCCCACTTCGGTGACTGCTCCTCTTCAAATTAAAGGGGAGAAACCAGAGAAGTTCAATGGGGAGGATTTTAAACGATGGCAGCAGAAAATGCTCTTCTATCTCACCACCCTGAACTTAGCCCGCTTCCTTCAAGAGGAAGTCCCTATTCTCACTGAGGAGAAAAGGGAAGACAAGACGGCTGTTGCGGCTGTTGATGCATGGAAACATGCAGATTTTCTATGCCGTAATTATATCCTTAATGGGTTGGACAACACATTATACAATGTGTACAGTTCGATGAAAAGTGCTAAGGCACTGTGGGAGTCCTTAGACAAGAAGTACAAGACTTGATTGTGAGGTTAAGGATTGAAGAGGACAACCGTACTTCTGAAAAGAAAACTGGGGGTTATGGCATGGAAGCCAAAGTCAATGTTGTGGAACAAGGCCACAAAAACAATAGCTTCAACAATAAGAAGAGGAAACATCATGCTGGACAGTCGAACAATGACTCCAACAAAGCCAAATTCAAGGGCAAGTGCTATGTCTGTGACAAAATGGGCCACAAGGCTAAGGATTGTCGGAAACGGAAGAAACAAGATGATTCCAAGAAGAAGAATGCACAAGCCCACATGACTGAAGTGGAGACTCTCTCCTCTGATGTGAATGACATCAACCTTTCCGCTGTTGTTTCGGAAGTGAACATGGTCACGAACGCCCGTGAATGGTGGGTCGACACCGGGGCTACCCGACATGTTTGCTCTAATAGGAAGATGTTCTCCACTTATCAGCCCGTGGAGAATGGTGAACAGCTGTTTATGGGCAACTCCTCTACGGCGAAGGTTGAAGGACTTGGCAAGGTCGTGCTGAAGATGACTTCAGGAAAAGAGCTCACACTCAATAATGTGCTACATGTGCCTGAAATTCGAAAGAATTTGGTGTCCGGATCCTTGCTGAGCAAGAATGGCTTCAAGTTGGTTTTTGAGTCCGATAAATTTGTATTAACCAAGGGAGGGTTGTATGTGGGTAAAGGGTACTTAAATGAAGGGCTTTTCAAGCTCAATGTACTCACCATTGTACCGATTTCTATTATTAAGAATGCAAATGCTTCTTCCTCGTATATGATTGAGTCATGTGATGTGTGGCACGCTAGATTAGGCCATGTTAATTATGATGCTTTACGAAGATTGATTAATATGGATTATTTGCCTAAGTTTAATATTGACTCAAGTCATAAATGCGAAACTTGTGTGGCATCGAAATTAACAAGGAAATCTTTCCAAAGTATTTGAAGATGTACTGAACCTCTTGAGTTAATTCACAGCGATGTATGTGATTTAAAACTTGTTCAAACAAGAGGAGGTAAAAAGTATTTTATTACATTTATAGATTATTGCACTCGCTTTTGTTATGTCTACTTGCTGAGAAGTAAAGATGAGGCCATTGACATGTTTATTTTATATAAAACAGAAGTTGAAAATCAACTTGGCAAGAAAATCAAGATTCTAAGAAGTGATAGAGGTGGGGAATATGAATCACCTTTTGGTGATTTTTGTTCACGACACGGTATTATACACCAAACAACAGCACCCTATTCACCTCAGCAAAATGGAGTTGCTGAACGGAAAAATAGAACTTTAAAAGAAATGATGAATGCCATGTTAATAAGTTCTGGGTTACCTCAGAACATGTGGGGGGAAGCTCTGCTTTTAGCAAATTATATTCTCAACAAAATACCTCATAAGAAAACCTTGCAAACACCATATGAATTATGGAAAGGTCGAAAGCCTTCTTACAAATTCTTAAAAGTGTGGGGGTGTTTGGCAAAAGTGGCGGTCCCTAATCCGAAGAGGATAAAAATTGGACCAAAGACCATTGATTGTGTATTCATTGGTTATGCAAATAATAGCAGTGCATATCGTTTTCTTGTTCATAAATCGGATATTCCTGATGTAAATGTCAATACTGTGATTGAATCCAGGAATGCTTCGTTTTTTGAAAATATTTTCCCGTTAAATTCTACACAAAAGGAAAGTTCTTTTAAAAGAACTTTGGATGTTGAAAAGGACAATAGTGAAGACCGAGAGGGAGAGGATGATGAACCTAGACGTAGCAAACGTGCTAGAACATCAAAATCCTTTGGTCCAGACTTTCTAACTTATTTGTTGGAAAATGAGCCTCAAAGCTTTAAGGCAGCCATGTCTTCTCCTGAAGCACAATATTGGAAGGAGGCAGTAAACAGTGAAATTGAATCTATTATGCAAAATCATACTTGGGAGTTGGTAGATTTACCGCCAGGGAGTAAACCTCTAGGATACAGTGGATATTTAAGAGGAAGATGAAGGCTGATGGATCAATTGACAAATATAAAGCTCGACTTGTTATCAAAGGATACAAGCAAAAAGAAGGTCAAGATTATTTTGATACATATTCACCCGTCACAAGGATAACTTCCATTAGGATGTTAATCGCTATTGCTGCTTTGAATAATCTTGAAATACATCAAATCGATGTGAAAACCGCATTCTTGAATGGTGACTTGAATGAGGAAATTTATATGCAACAACCTGAAGGGTTTGTTGTACCGGGTCAAGAAAATAAAGTGTGCAGACTTGTTAAATCTCTTTATGGACTTAAACAAGCACCTAAGTAATGACATGAAAAATTTGACAAAATGATGATGTCAAATGGATTCAAAATTAATGAATGTGACAAATGTGTTTATGTGAAAGATAGACCTGAAGGCTATGTCATTGTATGTCTTTATGTGGATGATATGCTAATTATTGGTAGCAATGATAATATAATTAAAGCTACAATGAAGATGTTGAACAAACAGTTTGACATGAAAGATATGGGTGTTGCAGATGTCATACTAGGGATGAAAATCACTAGAACATCTGATGGATATGTATTATCACAATCTCATTACATTGAGAAAATCTTAGAAAAATTTAATCAGAATGATAATCGTCCAGCGAGAACACCTGTGAATGTGACATTGCACTTAAGTAAAAACACGGGTGAGAGCATATCACAACTTCAATATTCTTAAATTATTGGCAGTCTCAATTACATTATGAATTGTACGAGACCCGACATAGCGTACTCAGTGAGTAAACTGAGTAGATTTAATAGCAACCCAGGGGCAGACCACTGAAAGGCTGTAGTCAGGGTTCTTAGATATCTGAGATATACCTTGAACTATGGGCTGCATTATACAAGGTATCTAGCAGTACTAGAGGGTTACTGTGATGCAAACTGGATATCTGATACAAAAGACTCGAAATCCACTAGTGGATATGTCTTTACTCTTGGAGGTGCAGCAGTGTCTTGGAAATCCTCGAAACAAACATGTATAGCAAGATCTACCATGGAATCTGAATTTATAGCGCTTGATAGAGCAGGCGAAGAGGCTGAGTGGCTTCGTAATTTTTTAGAGGATATTCCAATGTGGGGGAAACCTGTGCCACCTATTTGCATACATTGTGATAGCCAATCGGCTATAGGAAGGGCACAAAGTAACTTGTATAATGGTAAGTCTCGACATATACGTCGGAGGCACAATACTATAAAACAATTGCTCTCTAATGGAATAATTTCCATTGAGTATGTTAGGTCAAAAGAAAATATTGCGGATCCGCTTACTAAGGGTTTGACCAAAGAACAAGTGAGCAGTTCATCGAGGGGAATGGGCTTGAAGCCTATACATTAAGAATCACCATAATGGCAACCCAACCTTGTTGACTGGAGATCCCAAGATCTAGGTTAAAAGGGACAACCGAATTGTGGGGGATTTAAGGGGAATCACTATTAAGATAAAATCTCGTCCCCATTCCTATGATGAGATAGTGATGCCTGCAGAGTGAATCAGGATAAGCTTTGCTTTTAATGGTTCTCATAGCTTGAATTAATTTAAGTGGGGTATTGCAGGATACTCTTAATGAGAATCACCTATATGAGTGTGAATGGGCCGCTTCTATGAGGATTTTAAGGCTAAATCTTCTAAAGCACTCATGAAACTAGGTTTGTTCAGGGCCGAAATGAACACAATAATGAGAACTACAGTGTGTCTGAGAAGTGATTGCGTGAATTCTATTGTCTCGGTTTACACAAACGGTTGAACAGTTCAAGACATCACGTTCACTGATTAGCTAGTAGACCCGATAGTTTTCACAAGGGAAGGTTCAAAGCCAAAAGCTACCTCACCCCCATGCATGATCTTTTCAATGTTGCTTTCACGGTTTGTCTGCATTATTTTGCATGGTTATCCAGCCAATTCTCATTCATGTGGGGGATTGTTAGAAGTGGGTATTAAGAAATGGGTAAAGCCCATTTTGTTAAATGGGTATGATAATGGATATGTGGGTCAAGCCCATATTGTTAAAGTGGGCCAAGCCCATTTGGTAAAGAGAGCCCAAGCCCACTTCAGATTGAATGAGAATAACACGTGGGAATTGGTTGAAGGAGTGAATAGTCCCACATCGCTTAGGTGAAGTTGATGGTGTTGGTATATAAGGCATTAGTTTGGCCTTACATGTTAGGCCCTTGGGCCAACCCACTTTTGTGGGGGAGAGAGATGTTAGACCAATGCACCTAGGTGGGCTAACCCACGCGCGCGCGCCGCCGCCGCCGTCCGGCCGGCCGGCTCGGCTCGGCTCGTCTCGGTTCGGTTTGGTTTGGTTCACACGCGCGGCCGGCCGGGTCGGGTTGGGTTGGGTTGGGTCAACATGATATTATTATTTTGGGACAAATTCATTTGGTCTATTGAATTGGTTTGGGTCCGGTTTGTTTTCACTACAGGTTGTGTCCTTCACGGATGGACGCATCCGTTTGGACGGGAATGGTTGTCTTCTTCAACGGGCTTTCCTATAAAATCACGAAAACAGATTTCTGCATTAATCCGATTTTGGGATTTACCGTCATTGTCATTCTGTGGAGAATAAGTTTTATTTTGTTTTCCTGTCCTGTATAAAGTCTCTAATTGAGTAATCAAGGACACTGTTAAAAGAAATTGGGCATATGTACTCTGAAGGTATATTTTAATGTAAGTTTTAGCATAAAAAAATACTCCTTCCATCTAATATTAATAGTTACATTTAAAAAAATATTAATTTTTATTGAATGATAAAATTCGCATCTAAGATGATAGAAAATAAGCTTATGATACTAAGAGCATTCTTATAGCTCTACTTTTAAGAAAAACTTTAGGACTAATGCACCAATGCAAGAGGCTTTTGTTTTGCCTTGACTTTTGTGTTAGATTTAATTATTATTTTTTATAGAACAAGTCTATTTCCCCACCACACCATTGCCTACCCACTAATTTCCTATAGTTCATCCCAACATTTAAAAAAAAAATGCGTCTTCTTATTCTTCCGCACTACATTGTGCATGCATGGTATAGCCACTGGTGACTCCACAACGAAATTGCCATGTAAAGCATCCCCTCTTCCTCTCCTTTTGAAAACAACTCTTTTTCTCCTTTTACTCTCCATTGTGCATGTATGGTACTATAGCCATTGGCAAGGGGTACTGTGGCCTGTAGCGACTCCACTGTAATTACTCTGCGAGCAACCCCTTTTCATCTCTTTTCCATCTTCAAGGTTTCAGTGTCCAGGTCTCCAATAGAGGAATGGTTGCAGTCCTCAAAATCCCTTTCCATTGACTTGCAAGGTCAAAGGTTGCACAAAGTGTGCAAACAACATATGGAAGCATAGCCATGAGACAAATGACCTTGGTCATAGATTTCATTAAATCACAAAAGAAAGAAAAATTCAAATAAAATATAAAAGCTAAAATTTAATTAAACTAAGAAAGAAATTAAAAGCATGGAAAATATTAAATGAAAATTGACTAAGGTTTTATAATCCCCTCTTATTAACTTGTAAATTATTACATCTATGTTCATCAATTTAATTCCCAAATATAACTTACAATAAATTAAAATTCAATTCTATTTATCAGTGAAAATTTCATCTTTTAAACTTCCAATCAAAATAATAAAATTATGTTCTACCTCACTTCAAAGGAATAAAATCAAGTCATAAGTTGTATATATATGAATAAATCACAACTTATATACTTATACCCAATTCTACTAATAATAATTCTTAAACCAAGCATATAATTAATGAAATCTAATTCAAATCATGAGAAAAGCATGACTAGACTCATATCCAAATTAATCCACTAATTAAATTGAGATAAGAACAATTAACATAAAACCCTTTTTAAATTAACCAAATCACATAGATTAGACATCTCTACAAAATTAATAAGATGTTCATCTTAACCTTAGATAAGAAAGCTAACACTAATTAACATAATTTTTACTAAAAATTAAATAAACTTACAAGTATCGAAGGAAAAATAAAAATAAAATAACTTAGATTGCTCCCTCCACTTTAGCCTTGAGCAACTTCAATTCTTGAATTTTTCTTCACACCTCAACAGCCTAGCATGGAGCCTCTCTTATTTCTGTGTTTTTCTATTTTTTTTAGCTACTACAATATTCTAAATAATGCTAGCTAGGTTGCTTTTTATATAGAATTTGATTGGTAGTTCTAAGTTGAATAGGAACTAAAATTTTGGATTGTCTTCACGTCCTGGCCTCTTTTTTTATTGGTATCTCTTATAAGTTCATGCTGCGGTCGTTGAGTTAGGCTCAACTCTCTTCTTTGCTTCCTCATTCGGACTCCATCTTTATCACGCTTCTTCAACTCCAAATTCGACTCCAACTTCCAGTGAATCTTAATTGAACTACAAACCAGGGCGTCCTCCTCTTCCTAATTTCTCCTTGTGTTGCAAGACTCCAGCTTCATCTCTTCTTCTTCTTCATGTTTTCTTCATATCTAGCACCATTAAGCTTATTCAATCATTGTTCAGCCCAACACAAATTGAACCATTCAGAACTCATCAACAAAGCTCTAGTTCCCTCCAATAATTGTCACGACTCAGATTTTTAAAAGTATTTTTAAATAGCAAGAACGGTAAGTAGCGAGAAATTTTATTTTTTTTAAATACAAAACAAACTATTCGATTAAATATCCAGGTCATGATAACTTGGGTTCACAAATATGGATATCAAATCATATGATATTTACAAATCCGTCACCCGTCTGAAAATAAATAACAAGTTGACTCTCACACTAATGAAACACTTACGTACTGAAGTTGCAGAAACGCAAAAACTTCATGTGCTCGCCTGTCTTGGTCTTACTTATCATCGCCTGGAGAATCTACAGCCAACCAAACGAAACAACCACAACAATAACAATGGAATCTCTACGCCTTCAGAAGAAGAAAAGTTTTCAAAGGACAAAAGATTTAATTAATATTTTTCGGATAGGGCCAACATCACCCGATGTTAGTTGCCTACGTACTCATCAGACAACATCTCCAATGTTTCCAACAAGATCGGATCCAGACGTAGTTCTGCCTAAAAATTACTCTATCCTAAAAAGCATAGCATCACACATGCAATGCTTAGATATTTTTAACCAACCTACATTTTAGTAAGTCCTTTAATCATTTCACTTGTCTAATTAACAAGCAATACAAACAATGTTATTAATTATCTCACATCCATTGTTTGATAATTAATAGTATCAAATCTGTAACTCAGAGATGACTCGCCCCTCGAGAAATCTCCAAACAAAGGACTCCAACCTTGGAGTAGACTGCTTAACAGCAACTTGACTAAAATCCCCATGACTCTCAATAGTCTACCACGAATTGGGAGAAGAGGATCCCAACTATGTTCATGGACACAGATTGGCGAGAAGCACAAGTCTTCTATGATGCTCATACAACTCCTTTTTTTGTACGTACTAAACAGTCCTGCGAAGACCTGCGGTAAAGACCCTATGGTCAATACCCAAACCGTCGTGGTGATGAAGAAGCATATCGCAATCTCCACCATCCCAACTCTAGGAGAAAATGTTTTATAAGACATTACTAATATATCCATAGAAGCCTTAAGTCTTTATGACCATTGACTCCCCCAAACATATAAACTTAGACTAGATTATTTCCACCCAGTCAAGTATCCGCTCAACTATTTGGGTCCTCTTCACTTTGTGAATTGGCCCAAAAAAATAGCTCATCCACTGAGCTATAACTTAGAGAACATCCTGTAACAACCCTTGGTTCATTAACTAAGGTAAAATTCTATGTCAGGCCCCGTTCACTCAATGAACGTGTCCCCACCCTAAAGAGGGTATTTTAGCCATTATCTTGATTAGGTGTTCTCCCCACAATCCAATAACCAATATCTCTTAATTAGTCTTTATTAACCTTACGTTACTAATGTAACTTAATGCATCAATAACAAAAGCATGCAGTAGATTAAGCAACATAAATAATATGCAAACATGCAAGTGCATAAATAATAGCGAAGGTCCATTGCACTCATTTGCAGGGCTAGGGCATAGTGAATTCAAGTCCGAAAGTATAGATAACTCTAACGTATCGCATGAGTTATGTATTTAATACCCTAGTCGATCGTTAAACTTGGTTACAAACACTTGTAATACGTTGCCCTAAACCTTGAGAATTAGGGTTCTCCCCCTTATTTCCTATGACACTGTGACCTGACAAGGTCTTCATGTCACTTACTAGTCACACCCCTTCCTTTTAAAGCCATTTAATGTCATTTTAGGGCACCCTAACGCTTGGTTGCTAGGTTATCCGTTTCAGTAGAAATAGAACATACTGCCCACTAAGGGCATTAGGGTAATTCTATCACTTGGGGTATGTTACCCTCCCTTGCATCATTTGGTCATCTCACTCCTCTTTTATTTATTTTAAGTCATAATCCTCTCAAGAGGTTCCATTCTCAAGCTAACCCGCACTTCCATTCACACGAATATGACGGTTCACTCAAATGGTATTTCTATCAATTGGTTTACAACCTTATTGACATCCAATACATCCAAAATTTAACTCCAAGGTACTAATGGACTTTATGGACTCTATGTAATTTTCCTAGCATGTGACGGGGTCGTAAACCCCTTGAACTAACCCAGGTTTGCTTAACGGTTTACGATTAGACCTAGGGGCAAAATGGTCAATTACCCACTTACTGGGATTTTTCCTCACTAAGTGGTTTATCATATAAGTATTCTACCCATTAAATAATCATGGAGAATTTTTTTAATTTTTAAATCAACTCATAGGCCCCTGAACTAGAGCCCCTAAGTCGGGTAAGTGGTTTTTCACACGATAATGTAACTACCAGGGGTAAAAAGGTCATTTTAGAGACTCTGGGATTTTTCTCCAATCTGAAACTTTGGTAGGGCACTCGTCTTACACCTATGGTAATTTTTAATTGTTTTCAAATTTTTATTACAACTCTAGCTTACTAAACCGTACCCGGTTCGTAGAGTATAAATATACATATATTTTTTTAATTAGACCAGACCGAATCAGGTTGGGAAACCCGACCCGGCCCAGCGGCCAACGACCCTCATCACGGGTCATCTTCTCCACTACCGGCCAGAGGCCAAACAGCCTCTAGCGGTGCCGCCAGCACCCCGGTGGAGGATGGGGCAGCCCAGGGATCATGGACCGCTGGTGCATTGCGGAACCGACGGAAACGGTTTTGCCGACGTCTGGTGGCTAGCGGGCGGCCAAAAGGCCAGCCTTCCTTTTCTTCTTCTTTTTTTAAAACAATATGCTTTGTCGGGGCTGTCGCGGCCTAGACTAGAGCGGCCGGGATTGGCGCGGCCTCGGCTAGCGCTTGATTTTGCTTTTTATTTTATTTTTTTGCACCGGCCCGGCGGCCTGCTTGGCGGCAGCTGCATGCCAGAGCCTGGCTCATCAGACGCCGCCGCCAGTCAATCGATGGCCGGTGGCTGGCCGATCAGCGGCCGACCAGCAGATACGTGAAAAATTTACAAAAGAATTGAAATTATAGAACAATTTCTGCACTGTTCAACTAAATTACACATTACATAGATTTGAATTTATTTACTAAATTTTAATTAATCTTCGCTCAAATACAAAGACAACGATCCTACCTTAATAGTCGATTTGTTTTTTATCCAATGCCACTCATCCTCCTTCGCTCCCAAAACCCCCCCTTCCATTAGCCCTAATTAGCCTTTTTATAGGCATAAAGATTAGGGTTTTCTATTCCCATTAAGAGTTGGGCTAATTAGGTAACTTTGGCATATTTTTTTAATTTCTGACACTATAAATAATCGGGTCTGTAACGTGACTTAAACGGCCAATTTACGCGTCCGATTCAGGTAAACGGGCCCTGCACATTATATATAACTTTGAACGGTCGTATCTTCCTCATCCGAACTCCAATTCACATATTCTTAGTGGCGTTTCGAAGGTCTTTCTGTCTACTATCCATCCATCTAAGGTTCAGCCACCAATTCAAAACATTGAATAAGTTATTCCTATAAGAAGGTCAAGGGGTCCAACACCCTAATTTCCTGTGGTCAACTTCGGGAATTTAGAAAATTACCGGACGTTACATTAAAGGCAAACTAATTTTATCCTTTCTTCTTCTTCCACTTTCCAAAAACTACTCCAAACAATAAAAACTATAACCAAATTGATAAATTTGAGCACAACATAAACAAACAATAAGAATCTCTACCAAATCCAAGCAACTGAAAAATTTCCTTCCTTTAAATTTCTGGTTCGAGTTCAACAATGGCAACCACAGAAATCTCTTCTTTTCAATCAAAATCAGCTCTCATTATTCGATTTTAAACTTCAAACATCTTCTTCATTGATTTAATAAAAATGGGTTTTCAAATGCCCAATTTATTTGCTCAAATTCGTACTCAATTTCACCCAAAATTAGTTAATTGTAACCTCGACATTTCTGTCAAAGGACTCGTTCAAGAAGATGACCTATGTTCACTAAGCTCTTCTGTTCATGTCCATATGTATTTTTAACATGTCTGCGTCTCGAAAAAGTTGTCCAAATCATTTGTAAGCATGTAAAGAGTATTATGAATTTTTTCGAACATCATCCACAAGCCTCAGGAAGTGTGCGTTACCTATAACGTATAAATAGTCATACTTCAACATGTAAGACATGTAAAACACTAATTTTATTCAAATACGCTCCTAAATAATTAACATCGCCTGAATTAACTAATAATTAAATCACACTACTAATATCTATCTTAACATAAATAAACTCTAATTAACCCTTAATTAACTTAATTGTACACTAGCAAATAAGGTAAATAAGCATATAAAATGTATAAAAATTATTCGTATCAAATACCCCAAACCTATATTTTGCTAGTCCTCGAGCAAAACTTAAAACAAAAAAATAAAAAAAATTAACTACTCCACTTCCGCAAGAAATCTCGATTGCATTTAGCATATGCAACATGCCTTTAAACCGCTAGCTTACACTTGTGGACGAGTTATAGTCTCATGAGGGTTTGCACAGAATCTACCCACAAAATTCAAAATCAAAAATATAATAGAAAATGAAAATTAAAACTACAAAAAATTCATAAATCAACTCCTCCTAAACATGTGACTTGATTTAATAAAATCAATCACAAATATGTGTAATGCATAATACAACTTCTGAAACAATAATTCATTCTGACAACTTCATATTGGTGGCAAGTGCTCATACATAACATAATAGTTTAAAAAAAAACATGTATTATGAAGTAATTATACAATCCCAATTTCATGATTTGAATAACTCAATGTGTCTCATGTCCACTCAACAATTTTAATTTAACACTTATAAATTAGACATTGACATCAATTCATCTTCAAGAGATCATAATAGAGAATCATACAAAACCTTCATTGAAAAATAAAACACCCTAGATCACCTGACAACCCATTCAGGATATTACATAATGTCCAACTAGAATTTTATATTCATCTAACATGACATGTGTAAGGCTTAGCCTTAAGATCCGTGTAACAAGTGTTAGGCCAGTGACTCCAATCCAATTGGCTTAGGGTTCTATGTGTTAAAACCCCCCTCAAGCTTAATAACTTAAACTAAATAGGCTTGAAGTCTATGCATGTCATAAATTAGTCAACTTTACATTTTATCCTATGCTTAGTGAGGCACGCTGAGTCCCAGTCTACTCAATAAGGAGACTTTAAAAAAATAGCTCTTTACATTTTTTTTCATTTTTTTACTCAAAATTTTTTTATTTTTTTTTAATTTTTTTAGAACATTATACAATCAACCTTAATTGTGATGACAAAAAGTCCTAGACTATTCTACATAACAAGAATAGTCAAGCCCAAAACTCTATTATAATAATGTGATTACTACTATATCATACCAAAGTTTTACTCTTATAAAAAAAAATTTACTTAGATTCAATGAAATCCACAAAGATGTAAGACCATAATCAAGGGCTCGAATTCTCACTTAAACAAATGTCTTTCTAATTTTTCAAAATAGGAACACAATAGACAAATATGATGTAATTAGAACTCAAAATAATTAAATCCATCAAGTCATATTAACATGCTCTAAATAGTTTGATATCATTAAATATAGTCACATGTCTAAAAGAAGCATCAATGTAAATAAGCAAAAATATAAAATAAAACAAAATAAATTTAATAAATTTTTTTCAAATTTTTTTCATTTTTTTTACTAAAACTAAGACATATACTATAAAATTAAAATTAAAATATCTTTCTACACCCCGAAACCTAAACTAAACATTGTCCTCAATGCATAAAAGAAAATAAATACAATGCTTAGATAAGAAATGAGGAAAAAGAAGAGATAATACCTCTATTGACGTGCTCATGTACATAACTATCAAAAGAAAAATGGTCAATAAAGCACAAACATAATCACATAAGGGTAAAGAGGGAGGAGAGAGGGTGGAGAGAGAGAGAGAGGAGAGTGGGAGAGGGTAGAGAGAGAGAGAAGAGGGTGGAGAGAGGGAGGAGAGAGAGGGGAGGGAAGAGATAATAGGGGAGAGAGAGAGAGGAGAGAGGGAGGAGAGAGAGAGGGGAGAGCGAAAGAGGAGAAAGAGAATTTTTTTATATTTTTTATTTAAAAATTAATTAAAAATTAAAAAATTATAATGTATTAGCGACATATACGCCTATACGTCGCTAATACCCTTAGTATTAGCGACGTATATTCCTATGCGTCGCTAATACATTATAATTTTTTTAATTTTTAAATAAAAAATAGAGGGGAAGAGAGAGAGTGAAGAGAGAGAGGGTGGAGAGAGATAGAGGAGAGAGAGGAGAGTAGGAGGAGAGAGAGGGGGAGTGGGAGAGAGAGGAGAGTGGGAGAGGGTACATAGAGAGAGAAGAGGGTGTAGAGAGAGTGGGAGGGTGGAGAGAGAGTGGGAGGAGAGAGAGAGAGGGGAGGGAAGAGATAATAGGGGAGAGAGAGAGAGAGAATTTTTTTATATTTTTTATTTAAAAATTAATGAAAAAATTATAATGTATTAGCGACGTATATTCCAATGCGTCGCTAATACATTGTAATTTTTTATTTTTAATTAATTTTTAAATAAGAAATAGAGAGGGGGAGAGAGAGAGGGTGGAGAGAGATAGATGAGAGAGAGAGAGAGAGGAGAGTGGGAGGAGAGAGAGAGGAGAGTGGGAGAGGGTGGAGAGAGAGAGAGGAGAGTGGGAGAGGGTGGAGAGAGAGAGAGGAGAGTGGGAGAGGGTGGAGAGAGAGAGAGGAGAGTGGGAGAGGGTAGAGAGAGAGAGGAGAGTGGGAGAGGGTAGAGAGAGAGAGGAGAGTGGGAGAGGGTAGAGAGAGAGAGGAGAGTAGGAGAGGGTAGAGAGAGAGAGGAGAGTGGAGAGAGGGAGGGAGGAGAGAGAGAGAGGAGAGAGGGAGAGAGAGAGAGAGAGAGGAGAGAGGGAAGTGAGAGGAGAGGAGAGGAGAGGAGAGGAGAGAGAGATAGGGAGAGAGAGAGATAGGGTAGACAGAGAGAGAGAGAAGAGGGTGGAGAGAGGGAGGAGAGGGGGAGATGGTAGAATGAGAAAATTATATAACATTTTTATATTTTAAAAATAAAAAATAAAGAAATAGATTAACTATTAGCGATGTATAGTGAATACGTCGCTAATAAATACACTATTAACGACAGATAGAATAGTATGTCGCTAAAAAGTACATTATTAGCGACATAGTAGCTATACGTCGCTGAATATTGATCGAATCGCTAATAAAAATTAATTTACGTGTCGCTGCTTCGGGTGCGGGCGAAATGTGTTCGGGCGGCAAAATTTCCCAGCGCGCGAAATTACGCCATTCTCGCCCGCTGCCTATAAAGGACCCGATCCCTTTCTTTTTTTCCAAATTCTTTGGAGCCGCCGCCTTGCTGCATCTGCCGCCTCCACCTCCGCCTCCCCGCCACATCCGCCTCTCAACCGTCTCCGCTTCCCCTTGCCCACGGCCTGCCGTCCCCCCACCCCCTCTGATTCCCCCTCCTCCCTCCCAGTCCCCCTTTTCCCATATGAAACACACCTCCGCCTCCACCACCCCGTCGTCTCTGCCTCTGCCTCTCCTCACCCACGCCCCGCCCTCCCCCGGTTCCCCCTCCTCCCTCTTTGTCCCCCTTTTCCCATCTGCGCCACACCCCCACCTCTGCCTCCCCGCCTCCGCCTCCGCTTCCCCACCGCCACCTCTACCTCCCCTCGCCCACGCTTTGCCGTCCCCCGGCCCCCCACCCCTTCCGGTTCCCCCTTCTCCTTCCCGGTCCCCCTTTTCCCCTATGCTCCGCGCCCCCTCATCCGCCGCCTCCACCTCCCCTCGCCCACGCCCAGCCGGCCCCCTACCCCCTCCGGTTCCCCCTCCCTCCTGGTCCCCCCTTTTCCCTTATGGCCGCACTTCCTCCATGTGGGCACGAGGCCGGAGGCGTCCTCCGCCGCCCCACCTCCTCTGGTTCCTCCCCTCCACCCCCCCCCCCCCTCTCTGATTTTCAGAGGAGGGGGGCGGAGCTGGAGGTCCGGCCGCTCTGCCATCCTCTAGCATCCTACTTTCCCCGGTGAGCCACTGGCCCACCGAGGATTTTTTTTTTAAACTTTTATTATTTGAAGCGTCACTATTTAAATTTATTTTTTAAATATTAAAATATTAATGATGTTTTTGATTTTTTAAAATTTTTTTATTCTATTGGCGACGTAACATAAGCGTCGCTAATAATGACTTATTAGCGACGCTTTAATTATACGTCGCTAATAAGTTAATTTTAATTTTTTTTAAAAAATATTTTTTTAGTAACGACGTATTTATAAGTGTCGTTAATAATTCTTTATTAGCGACGCTTATAGCTGTATGTCGCTAATAATTTATTTTTTATATTTTTTTAAAAATTATTTTTATATTAGAGACATAAAAATATTTTTATGTCGCTATAAAATATATGTCGCTAATAAATTATTATTAACGATATATAGGTATCCATTGTTAATATGTATTAGCGACGCTTTTTATTATACGTCGCAAATTAGTAATAGCGACGACACTTTTTACGATGCTTATAACGACGCTTATTATACGTCGCTAATTATCATTAGCGACGTTTATTGAATTATTAGCAACGCATAAATATGTCGCTAATAGTCTTTTTTGTTGTAGTGACAACTAGGAAAGGTTGGCTTTGGCTTCACTGTGTTGGTAGAGATAAAGTAGAAAGAGTCATATGCCATTTGGGTAACTTAAAACCACATGTATACAAGTTCTCGCGTATAAGACAATTTCTAGTATTTAAATGAAATTGAATATATGTACAGGATTTTAGCAATTCTAAGGCTATTTTTAGAAATTGCTCAATTCTCAATAATCAACAAGGGTGAATTTTCAGGGATTTTGACCGAGGAATTAGAAAGGAAAACAAGAAAATGAAGATCAATGAGAGCAGAAGAAAGAAACCCAAATTTGTGGGGTCTTTCTCGTGCTTCCTTTTATTTGATTTCTTCCTCTACTGTCCTTATCTATCTAGGTGTGGGTCTGAGTCAAGAATGAATGGAGTGGCTACTATTGAAAGAACTGCCCCTTGGCTCCTCGTAATTGAACTTGACTTTATGATCAAGCCAAAGTAGGTACAATGTCGCTGTTTGCTTCATGCACAGGCAGGTCATTTTTCTTTTGGAAGGCATTAGCTAAGCTGGGAATCAAGTTTTACTGACTAGAGCCTAGAGGTCGCAAAAGTGTGGGCCGCCCGCTTCAGCTGTTCGCTAATGTACGTTAGTATAAGTACAGTTGTCGATTTAATAAATGAAGGATTTCCATGCGGTAGTGTACATGCTAGTATACGTCAGCGTAAGTAGCGTTATGGATTTCATGGATGAAGGAATTGTCAACTTGAGGACTCCAAAAACACGTCTGATATTATCCAGTAATTGCCCAAGAACCTGCTATTTATAATGGACAATGGTATTCTCGCAACAGAAAATACTTATAAAAACTTATACCAGAATTTTGATTGAACTTATACCAGAATTTTGATTGAATTTTGCCCAATCAAAACTCCTATGAATTTTGGATGTGTATTTTTTATATGAAATTATCATTTTCCATCTAAAATTGCAAGATTATGTGTTCTTCTCTAGCCAACGTAGTATCTGCTTTTAGCCTTCGGCTTTTCCACCGCTCAAGCTACAGAAAAATGAATTGATTGGAAGGGAAACCCCCAAAGTGCATATAATCATAGAATATCTATCTTCACGTGAAAAATACGGAGCTGATGTTACAGCTACAGGCTTGGCAAGCGCCGTGCCCCACTTACAGTTTCAGGAGAGTTTAGCTTTAAATTCGTCTTAAGAAACAACAGGACGAGATGTCCGAGAAAGAGGTAGTTTTTCCGGAGGATAAGGAACTTGAGGTGGAAGGGGAGGAAGAGGAAAGGTCCAACTATACATAACCAAATTATGCTAAGGCAGATAGAAAATTAGGCTAATCATGGTCTCCTCCAAGGTTTCCTGGCAATCCCATTTCTTCCACTTTCTCTTTCACCTCTGCATCATCATACTAGTTCCTCCGGCCACCATTGCCCAACCTCTCGCTTATTATTGTGACTACATAGGCAACTACACCACAAACAGCACCTATCAGGCCAACCTCAAAACCCTCCTCCCTTACCTCTCTGCCAATGCTTCTCTCCTCTCCGGCTTCTACAACACCTCCGTCGGCAAAAACCCTGACCGGATCTACAGCCTAGCCCTTTGCCGGGGCGACACTGGCACCACCACTTGCCGGGACTGCCTCCGGACTGCCGGAGAACAAATAATGGAGAGCTGCCAGAACAAAAAGGATGCCGTTATGTGGTATGACTATTGTATGCTGAGATACTCCAACAGCAACTTCCTTTCTTACTTTGATGACACCGTGCAGTTCCCTACGGTGAACGTTTCCAATGTCACAGACCCTGTCAGATTCAATAGTGCTCTTGAAGTTCTAATGGTAAGGCTGGTGGAGGAGGCAGTAGAAGATCCTAAAAATCTCTTCTTTGCCACCGGAGAGGCTGCCATCAGTAGAGTACAGACCCTGTACGGGCTTGTGCAGTGCACCAGGGACTTGCCTAGCGGTGACTGCAACACCTGTCTGAGAAATTTGATCGGATATATCCCAACGTTTGAGGGTCGGAGAGGGGCGAGGATTCTTGCACCGAATTGCAACTTCAGGTACGAGTTGTATCGTTTCTATAATGCATCGCTGCAGGCAGCGCCCCCTTCTCCCCCTCCAACGGTTGCCCCCCGCCCCCCAAGTCCTGTTCTGGCTCCCCCAGCAAGAAACTCTACCTCAGGTCCTTACTATGCTTCATCTAATCATGACTACGGTGGCTTTAGGAATCCCACATGTTCAGTGAGTGATCTTAATTTTTGTGCAGTAAACGAGAAACGCTCTAAGTGGAGACCTGCCTTGATTGTTGTTCCAGCAGTGGTTGTTGCAGCTGTTGCGGCTGCCATTATTTTGGCTTCTTTAAGAAAAAAGAAAAAAAGGACGAAAGTGACAGGTGAGAATATGTTGGTCATGTTGCTAAGGTTGGATCATTAAGTTTGTTCTGATTATTTGTGCTCACTTTCATGATTTTTTTTGCAGTGCCGTCTGAAACAAGCGTGGAATCATTGAAATTCTCACTGGATACTATTATTGCTGCCACTAAAAATTTCTCCGAGGAAAATAAGCTCGGAGAAGGCGGATTTGGAGCAGTGTACAAGGTGAAGAAGCAAGGACTTATTATATATCTTTCAGCCAGTTCAAACGGATGAAAAACTTAAAATATGTGCAGGGTGTTTTGGCTGAGGGACAAGAGATAGCTGTAAAGAGGCTCTCCCGCGGAACAGGGCAAGGAATGCAAGAGTTCTTAAATGAAGTGGGAATTGTTGCCAAGCTGCAACACAGAAACCTTGTAAGGCTGCTGGGCTGCTGTGCAGAGGGAGATGAGAAGATTCTCATCTACGAATACGTGCCTAACAAAAGCTTGGATCACTTCCTCTTTGGTAAGTCCTTCCAGACGACTCAGCTTTCTTGTCACTTGTTTCCATGAAAATTGCGAGGCCGGATGCTAGAATGACGGCTTGTTCACATGGAAAGATGGGCCAAGTTCACACCAATTAACCACCGCCGCCTATTAAAAACCTTGAATATATATACCTAACTTTTCAAGCGTTTTAAAAGAAGCAGCAGTGCCCTGATTGGACCGAATTGAATCGAGACTGCCTCACATCCAATCTAAACTTACATCACTTTGTGGATTCTATATGCGTTTCACAAGACAAGCAATAGTGCCTGATTGGACCCAATTTACTTGAGTGCTTGAATAGTTTCTAAGCTTCATGATTAAGTAATTAAAGTTAGACTTATTTAATTAATTAATTTAATAATACGACTAGTGATAAGCAATGAGAGGTTACCACATCAACAAAAAAAAAAAAAAAAAAGTGGTAAAGGGGAAAGTTCTTCCCTCCACATGTCTATTAATCATGCAGCTTGGGTAGTCTATAAGGGAGAAAGTTCTCCCCTCCACATGTCTGTTAATCATGCGGCTAGTCACATTGGGTGGTCCTTGTGATGTAGACCAGTTGAATGAAGCATTGAGGTTGTATGAAAAAAATAAAAAAAAAATTGACAATTAATCGACACTTATGGGCGATTAATTGAGTTAGCGATCAATCTATTAAAATGATCGATTGGCACGTAAAATTGTTTGGTGTAAAATAAAGTTGAGAGTTTGATCGATCGATCTGTTTATGCAATCGATCGAAGCTACAATGATATGGTTTTTAACTTCATTTTGGATTCGAATTTGATTCCAAATTTATTTCTTTTCAGTAGTTTACTTTTCTATAAGTCTTTATTTTTCTTTTATTATTTAAGGATTTTTTTAATTAATTTTTTTTAATTTTGATTGTTTAGTCATAAGATAGTTAGAAATTAGACTTTTTATTTATAGTTATGTCATTAGTAATTATATAAATACTTAGATCTTTTATGAAGGCCATAAGTTTTGTAATTTTTTTATATTCTAAAGAAGAAGAAGAGGTTATTCTTTTCTCCTTATTTTTCCTATACTTTATGTGAATTTACTATTGAAATTTGTGAGAGACAAAGGGTGTGTGTGCCTGTAGCCGGATTCATTGAACGGAAATCATTTCATTAATCCAGCCTTGTATCAGTTAGTGGCCTTACACAGGTCTAACATGTCGCCTCGACACCGTGGAGGACGTATTACAGGAATTGATGAGATCAATGATTGCAATGAACTAGTAAGGTTGTCGCGACAAGTTAAGCAACTTGATTCAGCTCAATGACCAAGTTGATGACGATGAGCCGGAGGTTGATGCCCCTGATGAGAACCCTTTCACCAACACTGCCCTACGTGGTGATAAGAAAGTAGACCAATTACATTGTCGTGAAGCCGGTCAACATGGGTAACTCCCACCATGAGCGCCAAGGAGACCAGAGGCTTATTTGTATACGAGGCAAGATGATATGGTGAATCAGTGCTGGGAGGCCAGTTTAAAGATTGATATCCCTGAATTTTATGGGGAAATGTAGCCCAAAGAGTTCTTAGATTGGGTTGCCGATGTAAAAGACATCTTTAACTTTAAGGAGGTTCCGGAAGAAAAGCGTGTTCCCTTGGTGGCGACTCACTTTTGAGATCGAGCAACTATATGGTGGCAACAAATTAAATCTACTCATATGCATCAAGGAAAACTAAAGATCATTGAATGGGAGAAGTTGAAAAAGCACATGAGGCAGGACTTCCTACCCTAAAATATTGCTCAAGTGATGTATCAATGGTTACAAGACCTATGACAAGGATCTAAATCGGTGGATGAATATATTAAGAAGTTCTATAAATTGCTACACAATAATGACTTGGCTGAATCAGAAGAACAATTTGTGTCTTGCTATATTAGATGTGTGCGTTAAAATCTTGAAGAGATCTTTAATTTATTTTTTACTTTTTCCTTGTCAAAAGTGTATTTTAGAGCGCTCTATACTTAGAGAAGCAGTAAGGCCCCATTGACAACCACTTTGAGATGACCGGAGACACTTCTTTAGCCACACCGTCTGCCACCAATTTTAGTAGTGTGCAAGCCCCTTCTAAGGCTGAACTTTAAAACACTCAGAACACCACCAAAGCCTCTATAAGTGCTGGACTAAAGTGTTTTAAATGTGATTGAATGAGTCATAGAGCGATAGATTGTCCTCGTAATAACTGAAATGTCAAATGATTATTCACTTAATATGATGAGAATGCTGGATTTGATGATGTTTATCATGATTATATTGATCTTATATATGATGAGTAAGAACTACAGAATGAAGAGATAGTAGAAGGTGATAATGAAGAAGCTTTGGTGAGAAGTCGTCTTTACTTTGCCCTTAAGGATATGGAGGTTGATCGTTGGTTGAGGAGTTGATATTTTATACCACTTGCACTATTGGGAGCAATGTTTATCATCTTGTGATTGATTTAGGAAGTTGTGACAATGTAGTGGCTAAAGAAGTGGTTGAAAAACTTCAATTGAGCACTACACCCTATCTTCATCCATATACACTTTCTTGACTGAAGAATGAAAGTGATGTATAAGTCTCTAAAAGATGTTAAGATAAAATATAATGCAATGTTATTGCTATAGATGCTTGTCGTTTATTACTTAAACGTCTTTGACAATATGATCGTTGTGTGATGCATGATGGTAGTAAGAACACCTATATTTATATGTAGAATAACACAAAAATTGTTCTTGTGTCCCTAAAACAACAAAAATGTGACTTTTGTTTAAGAAAAAATTTATTGAAGAATTTAAGGGAGATATTTATGTTTTAATTTTTAAGGAGGATAATAAATATGAAAATATTCTCAAGGAGGTTAAACCTTTGGTGCATGAGTATCCAAGTTCTTTGACATTGGATGCATTATTTGATTCATGCAGAGTTTATTCTCTATTTTAATCATTCTACTTTTAAGCATATTAATAGTTAAGATAAAGTCTGTTAGACATGCATAGTGGGCATCTTATTTGCGGAAGTTTACTTTTGTGCTTAATCATAATCTAGAGTTTAGAACAGAGTTACAGATGCCTTGAGTCATTGAGTATGCTCACTCACTAATATATGTATTCAGGTGTTAGAGTTTGATTCATTTTAAAGAGTTTTTGATTAATGATTATTTCTTTGTTAAACTTGAGACAAGACAGAAATCAGATTATTTATTGCATGATGAATTTTTTTAAAAAACTTATGTGTTCCTACTTGTAGCATGTGTTTCAAAATTATTAAAGAGTTGCATGATAAGGGTCACATAGGAAGAGATAAGACTTTTCAACTTGTTTCTTCTTATTTTTGTCATCTATGCGTAGGGTAATGTATAAATTTATTGCGAGGTGTCGCATATGCCATATGGCTAAAGGGACATTTACTAATGTCATATTATATATGTCTTTGCTTACCCTATCTAATCCATAATCGAACATTAACATGAATTTTGTTCTTAGACTACCTCGCACTCAGAGTGGGATAAATGTCATCTACATGGTTGTTGATAAATTCTCAATGATAGTACATTTTATTGCTTGCAAAAAGACCAATGATGTATCTTATATTGCATTACTATTCTTTCGGGAGGTATATCATTTACATGGTTTACCATTGTGTAATGTTTCTAATAGAGGTACTTGTTTTCTAAGTCATTTTTGGCGTTCCCTATAGAAATTGACAAATAATTCTTTAGATTTTAGTAGTGCTTACTATCCTCAAATAGATCGACAGACATAGGTAGTTAATCGATTACTAGGAAACTTATTGAGAAGTTTGGTTGGTGCTAATATTAAATCCTGAGATTAACACTTATATAAAACTAAATTTGCTTACAATAGAAGTGTAAATCTCAGTACATGTTTTAGTCTATTTACTATTGTTTGTGGTTTTAATCCGCCATCTGCATTGGATTCGGCTCCCATTCTAGATATGAAGAGGCTGCTTGGTCAGGCTGAAGACTTTATATCATACTTGCAAGATATTTATTATGATACTCTTAAGAGATTACAAGTATTCAATGATAAGCATAAGGCAGCTGGAGATCTGAAAAGAAGACATATGAACTTTCATGTTGGTGATTTTGTCTTAGCTGTTTTGACCAAAGATAGGTTTCCTGTTGGAGAGTGAGATTGTGCCTTTTGAGATTGTGCAAAAGATTAATTCTAATGTCAATCAACTCAAGTTTCCTAGTCATATTCGCACTTGAGATGTTTTTAATGTTAAACATCTCATTCTTTATCGTGGTGCTGCTTCATATGATGATAATGTAAATTCGAGGACAAATTCTTTTGAGCCAGGGGAGGATAATGCAGACCAATTGGCATTGAAGTTTTGGAGCATTCAGATTGCATGAAGAAAAATTAGATATTTCTCTTTGGCGATCGACTAATCGATCTTGTAAAGCAATTAATCGACACACAAAATTGCTTAGTATAAAAAGAAGCCGAGACTTGGCTATCAATTGATCTCCTCCCCACCGACATTTTATTTTCTCTACGTCCTCATCTAAAAAACCTACAACCAAACAAGACCAAACAACAACAAAACATCTCCTCCCCATTGGAGGAAAGTTTCCAAAAGAAATAAAGTATTATTTAATATTTTTTGGATCGGACAAACATCACCCAATATTAGTTGCCTACGTATTCATCATACAACATCTCCAATGTTTCCAAAAAGATTAGATCAAGATATAGTTATGCCTGTAAACTACAATATCTTAAGAAGCATAGCATCATACGTGTAATGCTAAAGTATTTTCAACTAACCTACATTTTATGCAAGTCTTTTAATCATTCCACTTGTTCTAATTAAACAAGCAATATCAAAGAGTATTATTAATTAACTCTCAAACCATTGTTCGATAATTAATACCCCTATTTAACCTTAAAGATAGACAAACTCATCAAATGTCAACTTAAGTGGCAAATGATACAACAACTATAGTCCATCTTTGAAAAGGAACCATCTATAGTGCAGCTTTGGAATCCACCAAGAAATATCATAACCCAACTTAGCCCATAAGGACCGAGCGAAGTGGAAGGGCATGACCCACAATTGTACCTAAACAGAAGTGATGGGAAAAAACCAACCAAAAAGGATGTTAGCTTATCCAAATGCGTGTACACTAAATGATTATAAATAAATCGATGGTGAGCCCAGCTCACATAGAGCACCCTCCAAAAAGGAGGTGCAACTTCACGGCCAAATTAAAAATCCCTCAATAGAGCTAAGACTAAAAAAAACTCTTCTAAACCCTATCTTGCTCATAAACAAGTAGAGATTCAGAATGACTATCCCAAACCCCATTAGTCCTATCTAGACTAGGGTTAAAATTCAAAATTACCATCAATTTATTAACCAATGCAAATCGTGAGGTCAAAGGCCTTGTTCACTCTATGAACTAGTCCCAGACCCCTCTGAGGGTATTTTAGTCTTTATCCTGATTAGGTATTTTCGCCCAATCCAAAGCTATCTAACCCCATTGATTAATTTTTTATTAATCTTAAGCAAATGATAAATTAGCCTCACAACAACAATAACAAACACTAAAGCAAATGAAAGTATAAATAATACATACCCATATAAGTTTAAACGAATCATAATACCAATGTCCAAACTAAATTATAGTAATAAAAAGATCTATACTCATGTGCCCTAACTCTCCTCGAGTTAGGAGTTTGTATAAAGATAGGTTATAATATGCCTAAGGGTATTAGGGTAATTTTTTTACATTGGACATGGTCATCTCCGTTCTCGGGTAAGTCTTTGACCTCTTAAGAGGTTTCAATATAAAATTGGGTCGTTAATTTTATTAATGCGAATGCGGGCCGGTCCGCTCATAGGGGTATTTCTATCATTTTGTTAAGGGCTTTCTAAATTTAATAGGTCCAAAACTAATATCAAGGCCACTCCTTGACTTTATTGACCAAGGGTAATTTTCTTGCAGTTTAACAGTGTCGTAAACCCCTTGAACTGACCTTAGTTCATTCTACGGTTTTACCTTAACCCTATGGGTAAAATAATTAATTATCTATTTACTGGGATTTTTTCATAACTTGTATATTGTTCTATAATTAGGGTATACATACACCTATCAATAGAATTTTAAAAAAAATTTCAACCCACTCATTAGGCCCTAAACTGGAGCCCCTAAGTTAGGTCATTAAAAATTATTTTATGATTCAACCCATAAGGGTAAATGTATCATTTCAAAGCCTTTGAGGTTTTTTTTCCGGTCTGAAACTTGGTCAGGACACACATAAAAGTCTTTGGATCTAAGGGTAATTTTTTTAATATTTTTTGAAAAGTAAAAGTACATGAACCGAACCCGGTTCAATACTTTGGTCTCTCTTTTTTTTAACTGAACCGGACTGGAAAGTACTATTCTGCTATGCACTTTAGAAGGTGAGATGGCGGGTTGGACCTCCGGCCATCGTGGGCCACAAAATCAGCCCCAAATCGTCTTAGACTTGCTGGATCTCAAATCCAATGACAAGGGCGGGATTCACATCCTCTTCCAAAAAAAAACAAGGTTCTTCCTCCACCTCTCACTGTTCTCTAAATTAACTGACCTGACTTTAGGCAAATTTAAACTATCTTTCTCCTACCTACCTATCTCAATGATTAAGCTAATTTTCTCCTCAATAATAAGAGATTTTTTATGTAATTAAACATCTAAATCTATTAAGATAACCCACATCATGCCAGTTGTTAAACAAAGAAAACGATGACTACTCGATTAGTTGAGGGAAAAACTGTAGAGGAAGTCTAATCTTATAAATACACACTCTAAAGTTGGTTTGAATTTCTACATGCTTGGTAACTCATAGTTGTAACATCAACATGTCTTTGGGAGTAAAAACACCTACGGGATTAGAAGCAACAAACTGTTGAGGCAGTCCTAACAGAGCAGTTATAGTAAGGGCCGAGTGCATCAAGCCCCATTATTATGGGGGCTACTTAACTAGGTATAAATATCAACATAGGAAATTTACATAGAAAGAAAGACGACGAAGATAGCAAAATAACAAAGAGTAAGTGCAAGTTGAATACTCAATTTCTCAAAACATAGTAAGTCTATGCGTGTAAAAAGCATCCTACCTCTTTGTCCTTCGGCCATCTCACATGCTCCTCTCTGCCTCCATCGTCGGTCGGGCTCACTAGAAAGCTCTTCTGGTGGCTTATCCCTCTTCACCTCTCATGCCAGAAGCTCTTCTAATTGAGCCCTAGGAAACCCTTTTTATAATTATAAGAATTAAGAACCCTAATCCTCTTAGAAGTTATGTTACGGTAGACCACTTGGGCTATTTTAATAATTTCTATCACTCTAAATAATCGGTCCTGCAAAATAACTTAAATTGCTCAAATGCATGTCTAATTCGGGTAAACGAGCCCTGTACGATATATTCAACTTTGAATGGTCATAACTCCCTCGTTTGAACTCTAATCTGTGCATTTTTTTGTGGCGTTTTGAAACTCTTTTTGTTTACATTCTAACCACATAGGTTTTAACTATAAATTCTATCTATTTATGAATTTATTAAACTGAGAAGGTTAGGCAGTAAACATACTATTTTCTATGTGTTTAATTTTCAAAACCTAAAAATTTTTGGGATATGACACTCTTTATTTACAGTTATACTACTAGGAGTTATATAAATACTTTAGGCTCTTCCATAAAGGCTATAAGTTCTGTAATTTTCAGATATTCTGAAGAAGAAGTAGTTATTCCTTTCTCCTTATTTTCTCTTTACTTTGTGTGAATTTATCATTGAAATTCGTAAAAGAGGAGGATTATGTGCGCTTGTAGTAAGATTCATCGAACGAAATTCATCTCATTAATCCAACTCTCCATCACCTTGTCACCTTGGGTGGTTAAGAAAATATTTTCCATCAACATGCATTAATGTGATGAGCAACCCATTATTGACATTGAACTTGACCCGAATCAGGTGGGCGCATGATTTAATGTAGAATGTGAAAGATCCCTAGTGGTCCTAAGAGAGTGGGAACCTATTTTAAATTTTAGTTATTTTAAGGTAGGACTCAAGCTTTTGTGACACCACTCACATGTGAGTGATCCATAGTAGAACAAAAGGCCTTTGCACATGCTTAGTGCTGCCATGGGATCAGGTTGGGATTGGGTTTTGCCAAACCCAAGTCTGAATGTGACTGAACTTAGCTCAATACGAACTCAAGTTGCTTTCGTATAAGAAAATTCATGTTTTTAGTAACGTAATAAAAATACCACTTAATTATTTAACATAAAATATATTTAAAAGGTGATTTCCTTCGACAGAAAAAAAAGGATTATTATAAAGCAAAATGGATTTTTATAGTACAATTATTTCTTAGAAAAATCTAATTAGCGTGTAAGTGCTGATCAGCTTTATTTATTAAGATGGCCGTCCAATCATATTCAATAGCCCGCAATCATTCAATTAAAAAATGACAGCCCACCTTGGTTAGTTTGCTGCATCTCGCAATCAGTCTGCTCCAAATCCCTTGTTCTTATCAGGTATGTAATCATCCAATATCTCGGGGCACCATTTTTAATTGGTTAGTTCCATTTTTTTTCCTAATTATCTCTCTCTTGGATGAAAATTTATTCTGATCTGTATTTTGCCAACTGCATTTTTCTGCTTTAGCCATGTCCCGTGGGCGACAACCAGCAGTTGGCATTCCCCTTTCTAATTATGCCGTCGTACTCTAAAATCCGATTTGGTAAGTTTAACATTGAACCAATGAGGAGGATCAGATTAATAAGTAATTAATTGTCAGCTTTGGATCAGCTGAGAAGCACTCACTTATGTGTGAATGCTCTCAGAACAATAGCATGTGTCAAAAACAATTGTACGAGTTTTCATAGCACGTGTTACTTATAGCACTCACACAGTGGATCTGACCCTTGGGAAATTCCATAATCAAAGTTTCTTTGTACTTTTCAATATTGAATAATAATGAAGCTGCGTTCGAGAGGCCAAGGTTTTGATTATAAAAGAAAACGGAGAAAGGGCCCATCTTAAGGCCGATGGAGAGTACGGACTGATCTGGTGTGAACCACGTTTTGGTGGTTCGGTTAGGACTTCTAAGATGAAAGATGAACCATGACCGTCATATGGTAATCTTAGGGCTCTAGTAGCAACTAAGGCTAAGAAACTTTGATAGTGTGCAGCCTAGGCAAACTTTTATTAATTAAAGCCTAAACTTGGTTAGGTCAGGTTAGATCAGCCAAAATGTTGAACCAACACTACCCATTTATTTGGATCTAAATTTCAAACCTGATTCTAGACAATTAGAGTTGGGTCAGGTCGGGTTCGTAAAACTCTGACTAAGTTGCATCTCTTCACACACACACACAAAACCGTTGATATTCGATCTTGGGCCTCTCACATAACTTGGAGAAATTCAACCAGCCTAAATAAGGATAAATTGGATATGGTGTTGTCACTAATATTAACGTGTACTAGCATATGTGCCGTTGATCTCAAATATTAATGCTTCCCATGCGTAACTTATGGTAAGCTCATTGTTAGAGGAAAGTATGAAAAACTCTTCCATATAAATGCTATGCCTCTCAAACACCTGAAAAGTGAAGATAAATAGAGTTATTTTTGTATTTTAAAATATCTCTTGATAGTCCTATTAATATTAGGGTTGTAAATGTAATATTTCAAATGTGAAGAGATGTAAGTGTAATTTTAAAAAATACTAGCTAGGTGGTGTTATTTATCATTTATTTTAATTGCCAATATTCGGCCAATTTTTTTGGGGTCGGTGACGTCATTACAATGATTTGTGAAATTTCATTGCTGTACAAAGTTATTTTGCTAATCCCAATTTGCAAGACAAAAAAGTTATTTTGCTTGGCACCCGAGCCATGTTAGAATTGTAAGCAATTCAGCTGAGCTTACATATACAAGTGTCATATTCATGTGTAATAGGTAGACTCTTCTATCACTGGAGTCAAATAATTTACAGCTTAGTGACCTAAATAATCCTTACCTTTGATCATATGAGGATCTAGTTTTTCTTTTTTCATTTTTCTTTTGAAAATGCAAAAACAGATGAGAATAAGAAAGCACTATTGGATTGGGGTACACGGTGCAAGATCATTCAAGGAATTGCACGAGGCCTGCTTTACCTGCATGAAGACTCTCGCTTAAAGATTATACATAGGGACCTCAAGGCAAGCAATATATTGCTTGATAGGGAGATGAATGCCAAGATATCTGACTTCGGCACGGCCAAAATGTTTGTAGTGGATCAGTCCCAAGGAACTACAGCATGTATTGCCGGAACATTGTAAGATAGTAATATTATCGTCAATTTATTCTATTATAGCTGAACATGTTTCAATTACGTACGGTGTTTTCTTTGTCTTGAAATTGCAGTGGTTACATGGCCCCTGAGTATGTTCTCCGTGGGAATTTCTCAGTCAAATCAGATGTTTTCAGCTTTGGTGTCTTGCTACTGGAGATCCTGACCGGTCAAAAAAGCAGCAACTTCTACCACTCGGACATATCAGAGGTTCTTCCAAGCTATGTAAGTGACCATTTGTCTTAGTTACATCTGACTATAACAATTACAGTGTATGATTTATATATGATTTCAGGGGGTGGTGGGTTTCCTACCCCCTACTATGTGGACGGCGCAAACTCGTACATATACGCCAACGCATATTAATTAGACTCTTTTTTGTAATGGTACATAATAACGCCCGTGTCTAGGGCTGGGAGCCGTGAAGCTCCTGTTAATGAAGGGGTGGGGGCGTAGATGTGATTGGGTAGCGATCCAGTGGTGTAGATCACAGAAGGCTATTTTGCCAGCAAGCGCATATTAACTTTTTCATACGTTAATTATAGGAAAAAGTTTATTTAAGCTCGGGCTCATATATGCCTACGTGAGCTCAGGCTCTATGGGTAAATCCGACGGCCCATAATACTTATGGGTTTAAATGCCCATGAGTATTATGGGCCGCTGGATGTAAATCCGACGGCCCATAGAGCCCGGGCTCATGTAGGCGTATATGAGTCTGGACTTATATAAACGGGACTCTTAATTATATTGCATGCAACTTCAATAATAAACACTGAATTAGCATTGACTATGTAGATCATAGGGCTAAAACAAGTAATTTTAAATTATATTTATATCTGTACAATTTTTGTGCCACTTAATTAGATGGTGTTCTTCTCCCACAACACTTCTGTCATCCGTGGCTCCCGCCTCTAAAAATCATTTCCATTTAATCATAATTTTTGAAAGTGAAAAGTATAAGGGAATTCAATCACCAAGACCAATTATTTTTTTTAAAGGGTAAATAGGGGGAGAGGACTCCCTTCAATTAAAACCAACGGAAACAATGTCAAAGAAGAAGAAAAGATTACAATTGCCACCTAGTAGCAATGAAAGAAAATTTATAGAAAAGCTTAATTAAAGAGGAATTGGCAATCTGACTTGTCCTTCACAAAGACTAGAAAGAGCTCTCTTATGAGTGTATTCATCCCTGAAGATATGCAGATTTCTCTCCAGCCAGAAAGACCAATTAAAATTTAACTACACTTTATGTTTACAAGTTGTAAGAACTAATTCAAAACAAAAGGTGGAATTTTTTTTGCTTATTTGTGAACTTCAACAGGCATGGAAGTTATGGCGCACAGGGACTGTAATGGAGATCATTGACCCGTCGGTGAGAGTTAGCTGCCTGCCAGCTGAAGCAGTGAGATGCATCAACATTTCACTGTTGTGCCTTCAAGTAGATGCTGAGCATCGGCCGGCCATGTCTACCATAAATCTCATGCTCAGCACCAAATCTGTTAGTCTCCCTGCACCAATGCCTCCAGCCTTCTTCATGCAAGGTGGGTTGGGATCGTATAGAATGACCACAACGTCTGAATCACAGCAAGAGTCCATTCAAGATTGTTCTACCAGCAGCCAGAAAACCATATCCAATAATGAGGTTACCATGACTGAACTTGATCCTCGGTAGAGGGAATACATGTGGAGGAGAATTCAAAATATTTCTAGCGCACTAGCACGTATTCAGTTTATGTTGTTTTCCTTATCCAGTATGAAGCTTCCTGTTGTCACTGTGGCCTCCATTATAAAAAATTGGGCATATATACTAGGGTGTATTTTAATGTGTCTTTTGAGTAGAGGGAATACCTGCGGAGAATAAGTTTTATGTTGTTTTCCTGTCTTGTATGAAGGCTGTTATTGAGTCATCAAGGCCATTGTTAAAAGGAATTGGGCATATGTGTGTAGGTAAATTTTAATATTGCTTTTAGTATAAAAAAATATGAGTTCGTCTTTTGAGAAGGAAATTGAAAGTGGTTTTTGTTTCATACAACCTGTATACTAAAAGCATTCTTATAGCATTACTTTTCAGAAACTCTTTAGGACTGATGCACCAATGCGTGAGGCTTTTGTTTAGACTTGCCTTTTGCAATAGATTTAATTGTTTTCTTATAGAACACATCTACTTCCCCCCACTTATATTTGGTACCCCCCAAACTGCAAAAAATAGTGACTATTAATTTATTGTTCAACCCCCCATGCCTGTAAACCCATTGGCCTTGGACTACATGGAGAAATAGGACCGAAGATGTAACATGCATAATAGAATGTTCAACGATTGATGGGGTCATAGGAGCGATTGATCGCTGATTACTTATTTGCGCCATAGAATTGAGTGCCTTGAATGTGTTAGAACATATGAGACATTTGTATTATAATTGGTTGATTTTGATAAACAAAACTGTCAAAATTTCATGTATGTTATTAATCTGAAAGTTTGATTAAATTAGTGTTGTGGTCGAGTTAGATTTGGACTTAAACAACTTGAAAAATAGGAATAAACATGTTTTAAAGATTCAAGTGTTGAGGACTAGATTGAGAGTTAGAGCTTAAAGGTATATTACACACACTCACAATCACACGCCAATATTTTAAAACTCATTTTTCTTATAAATCAAACAATGAAACCAAATTTTTTTAAAAAAATTTATCAATTATGCGACAAAATTATCTTGGGGGTGACCCACTTGTTTTCGAATATATTCATATTTAAACTAGCATAATATAATAAATAAGGTCAAATCCTACTACAAACATACAAGGTCTCGCCTGAGTACGTGTCATAGATCCATAATATACAAAATTATAAATAATTAGCATTAACGTGCCTAGGTTCAAATATACACATTACTAAGAGTTTTCTAATAAAGATAAAAAATCCTACATTAACAATAAGAGAGTTGGTCATCTTTTTCGAGCACAACATTCCCAGCCCCGCTACTCTTCATGTGAATCTAGATCACATGGATGTCGAGTATACAAATATACTTAGTGGGATGGCTAAACAAGTACAATGTAATGACAAAATATTTACAATATAAAAACATCATCACATAGTAAAATATGAAGTTGACTTTAAGAGTACATCAAGAAAAAACAACAATCTACAAAGCCAAAAGTTACATGAGCATAACCATAACCAAATGCTTCAATACCAACACAAATTGATACTATAATTACACTTACAAGTTGCTTGCTCCTTAAGTGTTAGCCATAAAGGTTCTCTATGACATCATAACCATGTCTAGGAGTCCTTATTATTCACCATCCAATTGCAGCTCTTCTAAAGCTTGCCTATTACATCTATGCATGAAGCTAAGGCCCATAAGGGCTCATAGACCCAAGTGTTATAGGTCTCAACTACCATGATTGTTTAAACCTCTTATATTGCACTACACAGCACTAACCATCTTTTGATGCTCTAGTCTATTTGAACCTAGCTCCCATATTAGGAGAGTATTTCTAGATAACTCCCATCCATAGAGAGCTGGAAGTCCATTATCCTTTTTCATACCAGACCCTTCCATTTATGTGGTTAAATGACTCACTTAAAGAGTCTACATGATATTAGGAATCTCTGACCTTATGTGTCATTTAGTAACATTTCGAAGTTCAATCCAATACAAGGATTCTTCCACACAAAGGGCACATAAACCCATACATCAACAATCATATCATCACATACACATGCACTATTATGCATATAATTTCATGTTATTATAATACTTAATAATAACTTATATTATATAGCAACTCATGTAGAAAAATACTCTTTACTGTCGATATGTTGAACCCTCACTGACAATAGATTGGTTTAGATTAGCCTACCTCATTGACACCTCATTGACGCGTCTACCTCACTACTAATGATTAATCAGTTTTACAATGACATGCCGATGTGTGTCAGTGCTGGTACTGTTATCTCTCTCATTCACCATTGTTATCATCGACATGCCAGTAGTTGTGCTAATGGTCAGGAAGAAATTGCATAAATTGTTCTTGGTCCCCAAACTCACTCTAAAACATGTCATTGCGTAATTCTTTCCACACACACCTTTCCTATAGTAACTAATAATGATTAATCAGTCTCATGATCAATAAAATGTGTGAAAAACATGATCTCAAGTATATTTAAAATAGAAATATCATAAATTATTCTCTGCCATACTTTCATACCAAGAAATAATTATGATTCCTCACATACAATCACTTTAAAACCAAATCATGATAGCAAGGTTAACAATTTGACCTCTTTTCCTACACCAAACATAAAGGTCTCCACAAACTCGGTTATCTTCTCTCATCCTCTAGACTTTGACGTGCCCTAGTTCTTCACCTTTCTTCCAAAGTCAGAGAATTCGAAGAATTTGGGTCAAGAGGAATGTCGAAGGTATTTATTTGAGGAAGAGATAATCAAATTTTTGTGTATAACCATCTCAAAAATTGCTTGAAACCATTTTTATTTGCAGTTTCAAAGCTGTCGATAAGGCTTTCCTAAAACACCAACGCATTGATGGCCTGTCGACGGTGCTTCTAGCCCTTTAGCGGCATATCGACCGATGTATCGAACCTTACCAATAGTAACTCAAATTTTCACCGACAAAGACACCAACGTGTTGATGCCTACTGACATAATCTCTTTGTTTATAAAAAAATATAGTAAAGTTTGTATTTATCATTGTTGCTACTTTTCTGAGTTTATTACTCAATAATACTAACTTTACCATAGGAGTACGTTAACTCATTGGATGTGACACTAGTAAAGCTCAAGGATCACAAGAAAATGACAAGTACGAATAATAAATATATTTCACAAAATTCTTGGGTGCCACATTCACGTACAAAAATCACTTTGTTTTAAGTAGAAATAATCCTTAGAATAAATTTTGGGAGTTTTGGGAAAATATGGTCAAAATTAAAAAAAACTGTGCAAAAATTATCAATTGCTTTTGAACACAATGACTAAAGAGATCAATTGCTTTGTGCTTCAGTTTTCATATTTTAGGCTAAGTCAATTGCCAATCAATTGTTTGGTTAACTATTATTAAATTTTAAATGTTACTCGCAAGTGTACAAATCGTACCGAAGTATAATTAGCAAAGCGTGGTTTATCCTTCGTAGACTTCAAATCGGAAAACTAAATTTAATATAACTCAAGTAAACCCTAATATAGTGAACAAGTATAAAATAACTAACTCGACTAATGTAAGTAATAGAAGCAAATAATAATTTAAAAGCAACTAAACTATCCAAATCAAAGTTCTCAAGCTTAAATCTAGATTAAGAAAGTAATGTAAAATAACTAAGCTTATTAAATAAACAAAATACTAGGGCATAAGAATTCATATTCATTAAATCATAGAAAACTATAATTATGATCATTACTTATTTTTCATATTTATTCCATAATAATGTAGAAATTACTCTTTGTTATTATGAAAAATATTATCGTTAAACTCTAATGCATAATCAAAATATATAGTTCTTCCTCACTTCAATGGATTAAAATGAAGTCATTAATTGTATCCACATGTGTAAATCACAACTAATACCCAATTTCAAATTAATCCCATTAATTAAAGAGGTAAAAATAATTAACATTAAACTTACTATTAAGAAAAATTAATCATGTCACATAATTATGAAGTTTTACAATTTAATGAAGCCCTAGTAAAAAGTTTAGTAACTCATTACTCTAAAAAAGATTTCTTTGAACAAACTAAAAAAGGACTCACAATAGGTACTATAGAAGAAGAAGAAAATCTATTAAAGGAGTTTGCTACAACACTTATGAACAGTAGCTGTGAATATCACCATCGGGTTACTATTCACCATTTTCAACCATTTGTTGCTACAACAACCCGCAGACACTTTTTTCTCTCTCTAAATAGCTTGGTTCTCCGACTTATGGACTTGAATTATTGTACTCTCAAACTCTTATTCTAATGATTTTAGGAGCTGAGACTCTCTGTTTCGTTGTTTTTCCTTGCGTCCCTATTCTGAAGTTCTGAAATTCTATTTTTATAAATTTTTGGGTAGCACCTTATTTTCCTTCTTCAAGCCTTAATGCTGTCCTTAGTTGCTTGCTTGTATCATTCCTTTTCCTTTCTTCATTCTTGTTGCCCAATTCTTCCCCTCTTAATTTCTAATTTCCATTCTTTGAATTTTCTGATTCCATGCTTTGTTTGACGAGAATTCTATTGCCATTGTTTCTTTTTTACTCTCTCTATACCCACTCCTCCCTCTCTCTCTCTTCACTCCCTCTCTCCTCTCTCTCTTCACTCTCTTCTCCCCTCTCTCTCTCTATATCTCACCTCTCTCTCTTCACACTCTCTCTCCACTCTATCTCTTCTAACTCACTCTCTCTTCTCTTTCTCTCTTTACTCTGCTTTCCCTTACGCGCGTCAACATGAGCCTCAGCTCTAAGGAGTGGGGATAAAGTAAGAATTTTTTTTCTTATTTATTAATTTATTTATTACATATACAAATAATAAATATTAAATAAAATATATTATATTTGCAAAGTTTTTTAAATTTTTTTTAATATTTATTTATTATATATTTAAATAATAAATATTATATAAAATAATAATAAAACTATAAGCGACACTAGTTTGAACGCATCCTTAATAGTAGTCACATTAGAGATGCTTTAATAAACGTGTCGCGATTATTAATCCTACTTACGACGCTTTTATAAAGTGCCTTATTAATTCTAAATTTTAATTTTTTTTAAAAATATATAACTATTAGAGACGCCTTTCCGTAAGCGTCGTTAATAGTCAAATTATTAAGGACACTTTGAATAAAGCGTAGTTATTATTACTACTATTTGCAATGCTTTTATTCAAGCGTCCCTAATAGTTCTACATCATTTATTTTTTTTAAAAAAATTATAATTAAGAGCGAAGCTTTTTTAAAAGCATCACTAATAGTTGTCTCTCTCTACAACAAAAAAGACTATTAGAGACACTTTTATTAATGGCGCAAAACAAAACATCGCTAATTGTTCGAATGCTTAGATATAAGCATCCTTAATAGTGTTACTATTAGAGACGCTTTTAATTAACTATTGCTAATAATTAGAAATTTTTAATTTTTTTATTAAATTTAAAACAATTAGTGACGATCTTTTAAAAGCGTTGCTAAAAGTTCAACTATTAAGGGCACTTACATATAAGCGTCCCTAATAGTAACTTAGTGACGCTTTTAATTAAACGTCGCTAATAGTTAGAAAATTTTAATTTTCTTATTAAATTTAAAGCTATTAGCGACGCTGTTTTAAAAGCATCGCTAATAGTTCAACTATTAGGGATACTTAGACATAAGCATCCCTAATAGTGTTACTATTAAAAACACTTTTAATTAAGCATCAATAAAAGTTGGAAATTTTAAATTATTTTTATTAAAATTAAAACTATTAGCGACGCTCTTTTAAAAGTGTCGCTAATAGTTCAACTATTAGGAACACTTACATATTAGCACCCCTAATTGTGTTACTATTAAGGACGCTTTTGAAAGCGTCGCTAATAATAGTTCAACTATTAGGGACGCTTACATACAAGCGTCCCTAATTGTATTACTATTAGTGATACTTTTAATTAAGCGTTGCTAATAGTTAAAAATTTAATTTTTTTTATTAAATTTAAAGCTATTAGTGATGATCTTTTAAATTCGTCGCTAATAGTTCAACTATTAGGGACACTTAGATATAAGTGTCCCTAATAGTGTTACTATTAGGGACATTTTAAATTAAGCGTCACTAATAGTTAAATTTTTTTACTAAATTTAAAACTATTAGCGATGTTCTTTTAAAAGCGTAGCTAATAGTTTAACTATTAGGGATGTTTAGATATAAGCATCCCTAATAGTTTTACTACTAGCGATGTTTTTTAATAAGCGTCGCTAATATTTATAAATTTTTTATTTGTTAAAAAATTTATAAATATTAGTAACGCTTTATCTAAAGCATCACAAATAGGATGAGTTTTAAAGACACTTTTATATAAGTGTCGCTATTAGTTATACTATTAGCGACGCTTCTGAAAAAGAGTTGCTAATAGTTATATATTTTGCGACGCATTTAAATATGTCGCAAATGGTTGTTTTTAGGGACGCTTGGCATTGCGTTGCTAATAAAAGCGTCGCTAATAATCCTTTTTGTTGCAGTGTTCCTATAATTTAGTGGAATTGGCCGCAAATCAGCCTTTCAGCCATTTAAAATTTTGATTTCTTTTACAATCTCCAATTTCTAAAAATGAACCCATAAATATGTAGAAATATTTAGAAATAAAAATGAATATCATTTGTACTTGATTCCGAGTTTTCTCTAGTACCATATACTTTCGATGGTATTGGAAGTCTATGGTGTTGGAAAATGTTTGGAATAGAGTGTATGAAACTCATTGTTAATTTTAAGTAGTTGAACATATTTATGAATTTTTTTCAAAGATTGGATATTGTAAAGGGAAAAAAAATTTAATGAGTCATCGACTTATACACGACCAATCCCACTAGATTCCAAGAAGTAGGACCAAGTGAAGTAGGAGGAGAAGAAGAAAAAGAAGAGATGGTGGCAGAGGAGGCAAATAAGAAGAAAGAGGTAGTGGCAGAGGAGGAGGAGGAAGTTGGTGAAGGAGGAGGCAAGAGAAGCGGAGGATGAGGAGGAACGGAATTAGGAGGAGAAGAAGGTGGAGGAGGAGGTGGTCACAGAGGAGGAGCTGGATGTGGCGGGGGGAGGAGGTGCTAGCGGCAATGGAGTAGGAGGAGTTGGCAGTGGCGGCTGGGAGGTGTAACTAGGCAGGGATAGTTTTGACTTTGGTAGATTGGTGGCGATGAAGTAGAAAGGAGTAGAGGGCATTTGGGTAACTTACGACCACATGTTTTGTGAGTTCCCATTTGTATAGGGTAATTTCTTGCATACGTTTATAATACTTCAGCCAATTCCAAGGCTATTTCCAGAAATTGCTCAATTCTCAATGATCAACAAGGGTGAATTATCAGGGATTTTGATGGAAGAATTAGAAAGGCACACAAGAAAATGAGGATCAATGAGAGTAGAAGAAAGAACCCCAAGTTTATTGAGTCTTTCTAGTGTTTCCTTCTTCATTAGTTTTTTCCCTCTACTGTCCTTGTCTACCTAGGCATGGGTCTGAGTCAAGAATGAATGGAGTGGCTACCATTGAAAGAACTACCCCTTACATGTGCTTCTCGGAAGACTCCTCGGAATTGACCCTGACTTTATCAGGCCAACGTAGGCTCCAATTGTGTGGTGATTGGTATCCTGTCGACTGTTTTAGTTGTTAGTTTCCGTGTTAGTGCGGGTTGTACAATGTCGCTTTTTTTAGGTTTGCCTGGAAGACCTTAGCTAGTCAGGAATGAAGTTGATGGTAAGGGCAAAGACTATTTGCAGCCGATGACCCCTAAAAGTTATCAAGTAACTGCCCAACAACCTGCTATCTAAAATTGCAAGATTAATTATCTTCTCCAGCCTTGAATGTTGTAGCTATTTTAGCCTTGGCTTTTCCACCGCTCTAGAAGCTACGAAAAATAAATTGATTGGAAGGGAAATTTCTAAGGAAAAGTGTTTTAACAACGTCAACATTTACACGTAAAAACTCCACTTCATAAAGGTCCCACTCATCAATGGTGTGCGAAGGATGATGTACAGTTTTGACATGCAAATGTTGACATCGCAGTGCTTATGAGTTCATATTTTAAGATTTGAACTTTTAGAAATAAAATAAAATGTTTTAATAGATGGATGACTAGTTTGCCAATCCCACCAGATCTAAAGAGGATCTAGGGGGAGAAGCAGAGGATAAGGAGTTTGAGAAGGAGGTAGATATTAGGCACTTAAGGAGGAAGGGGAGTGGGTAGTGGAGGAGGAGTGCACGTGGATGTAGGGAATTGAAGGAGGCGAGGAAGAGGGGAAGGAGATGGAGTTGAGGAGTCGGAGTCGGAGTTGGAGCTAAAGCAGAATCCGAGGAAAGTCTCTAGGAAAATAAACCTTCGAAGATAAATTTGTCAATTTCTATCACACATTTGGAGGTACAAAGTCTACTACGACAATTATAAGGAATTATATAATAAAATAGGTATATTAATTGACATTGAAAAGTCATGGCTGGGATACATATGGCTGCGACCAAAAAAGGCCACAACTTCTCTCACGCCTAGTCCATGGCCAAGAAAGCCGTCAAAGTCGTGGCTGGCTTTACTTGCTGTGAGCCAGCTATGCCAAAAGCCACAGCTTTTCTTGCCTGCTTGCAGCTAGAAGGACCGTTTGCGGGGGGTGGTGCCATGAAAGAGGCATGCTGACCGGAGTGGCTGGTGCCAGAAGAGAAAGGAAAAAGAGGCAAGTATTTTTTCATGCTCCTACTAACAATGAGCTTAGTATAAGTTGCCCATGAGAGCCCTTCAAAAGGTTAATGTTGAAAGATAATATTGTAGATATGTTAACAAAGCTAGTGACTACAAAAAAGTTCAAGTATTATTGCTTATGTTTGCTTAATCTCACAAAGTGTTGAGGATCACATTATACCTGATTAGGGTGCGAAAGGAACTACGTTCAAGGTGGAGAATATAAGAATATGTCTATATTCAGGCAAATGTAGGTGTAGATGATTCTCTTAGGTGACTTATCAAACTCGAGTTAAAGTGGGGATTGTTGTACGTGACTTAACTTAATAAGGTCATGAAGTCCTCTTGGACTAATATTCATGTATGGGTTGTTGTTATGAGTACTTATCTTTTAATTGAAATAAGAGATCACTACTTATCCTTTTCTTATGATCTCGCCTCATAGACTCTTCTTTTTTGTGGGACATATTCGGCTTGTATAATTTTTTTTCTTCTCCTCTTGGTGAGGGAGAGAAGTGAGAAAGGGAGAAGAGGATTCTACAAGAGAATTCTCTCAAGGAGTTTTGAGAGGCTTGTAACTTAATTTGTTTTATGAGTATAGTAGAAGGATTTTATTGACTCTGGACACAGGCACCTTACTTAACCACATAAATTATTGTGTCTTTTACTCTATTGTTTTTATTTTTTATTTAATTTTTTTTTTGAGTTGTGCCATTGTCAACTCTACACTTGTGAAGGGGAGCAATAATATGGTATGACTAATGTATGTTGAGATACAACTTATAAGCCTTCTTTGACCACTTCTGCGCGGCATAGAACAGTACCAATGTCATAGACCAAGTCAGATACAACAATGTTCTTGGCCATCTAATGACAAGGCTGATGACACAGTAGGAGAGTCAGGCTTTTTGCCACTGGAGAGTTTGGCATCAACAGAGTACAGACCCTGTATGGTCGTCTTAGCAGTAAATGCAAGGCCTGTCTCACAAATATGACTATTTAAATCCCAAGTGTTGACTGTTCAGGGTCGGGATTAGGGCTGCCAATGATACCCGTTTTACCGTTCTACCGTCTTAACCGTACCGTTAAGAAGTTAAATGGTATGGTTAAATTTATTCGATGGGTAAATAAGAGGATAATTTTATCTGACCGTCATCTTAATGGAAGGTAATGGAAAAAGTTCTTTCATACTTGTTTATCCGTTACCCGTTTGTCATATTAAAAAATTATATGTATATATACTCGTTAGTCTTAAGTGGTTTAATTTCAAAAGAGATTGACTTATGATCTTTTAAAATAATCCTCATGTCATGATTCACCATGGTGATTTACTCAACGAAAGATATCATTCAAATCCAAATATTTATTGTATTTATTTAACTAGTTTCAACCATTTACTATAGTTGTTACAAACTACTACTTGGAAGATAATTTACTCTTTCTAGCATTTCATATCTAACTCTATTTTTTTTTAAATATCTATTTATAATTTATAATTTATATTCTCTTAAACTCACTTCGCTTTAATGTTTCCCATTTGGTTGCTTTGTCTAATTTTTATGGTCTCATTAGGTCACAATTCATCTTTAATCATATGTGATAAAATCTTAACTAGCTACATAGACACTTTGTACAAAATATTTTTACAATTCTCAGGTTAATTTAGATTCCATTTTCATAACTCAAACACAAGAGTCTTTTTTATGTTTTTGATAATTAAACTTATGGATTGTTTGTCTGTGTAAAGAAATAATTGGTGGGTTTGGAGTAGGATTGTTGAGTAAGCTCTATTCTACTCGAGGCTAGGCTCAAGTTAGCACAAATCAAAGCATGAACTTGGGCTAATAGAACGGAACTCTTGTTTGGCCCATCTCGATTAGCTTGGTTTGAGTGTTGGTTGTCTTAACTTTGAATGAGTGGTATAAGTGGTTTATTTTGAGATTTGGTATATGTTGGTTGGAATCATGATTATGTTACAAATTATGTTTATATATGAGATTACAAAATTTAGAATGATTTAGTTATTGAAATAGGTTGGAATCAATAAGTTCTGAATGACCAAACAAGTTTAAGTGAAACTTTGAATAGGTTTAAGTGAAACTTTATTTAAAATATGAGGATCTATTTTAAATTTTTTAGGTGATGATGTCATCATTCGATCAACCTGGGTTGACTTAACCCAGCCCAATATTTTAAAAACCGGCCTGGCCATTGACCCGGATTTGTCGTCGGGCCGGGTTAATTGGGTTCAACCGCCAATCAACCTGGGTTGACCCGATTTTCCCATATATTAGAATAAATAGAAAGTTAGGTACAATATTCATACAAAATCATTGTAACTCAGTTAGTAGAGTATAAATGTTATTTTTATCACGACATGGGTTCGAATCCCACCGTGAGGAATATTTTTTTTAGCAATGTAAAATAGATAAATATTAAAAAAAATAAAAATGTATATAAACAAAGTTGTTGTAGCTCGGTGGGTTAGGCTTGCTAATGGGCTCTCACAGAATGTGAGTTGGAAACCCGTCTCCAACATAAATTTTTTTCATGAGAGTGTTAAACCGGTTTGACCTGGGCAATGGGTCGGCTGTTCAATCGGCCGGGTCGTGTTGACCCGGTCGGTTTAACTTAACTAGTTAAAGTAGATAAACCTGTCAGATTTATCAACTGGGTCTGATTGAGCCCGATCGGACTAGCCGGGCCGGGATGATTTTTAAAAAATTTGCCCGACTACTAATCTAGGTCAGGCTCCTTGGTTGGGTTTTAAGACATTGCTTCAAAAAGACACTAATGGATAATGAACATCACTACATGTGGTCTCATTCTTGCTTTTAATGCACATCTAAATATAGTTGGCAATGAGAAAACAATTATTATTCTCACATTGGGATTCTTCTCAAATAGGCACTAGATGGATGTCTTGAAGCTGGACTCATATAATAGGAAATAATTATTGAAAAATAAGTATGTATATATATATATATATATATATATATATATATATGCATAATTTATGTATCCATTTATGTTTCATGTTTAATCTTTACAATTTATTTGCAACAACTATAAATAAGAGTAGTAATGATGTTAGTTTTTTACCTTAGTAATATTTAATCAAGTAAATAAAAAATAATTATTTTAGCTTTTTTTAGTACATTTTAAAAAATGTAATGGATAATGGTTATCCGATTAACCGGCCGATTATTAGTGCAAGGTACGGTTATGGAAGTACCTATACCGTTTACTTAATGGAACGGTTATGGATAAAGATTTGGGAAATAGTTATGGTAATGAAGTAGGTTATACCGTAACCGTATCGTTCCATTGGCAGCCCTAGTCGGGATGGGGGGCGTGGGGATTCTTTCAGCGAATTGCAACTTCAGGTACGAGGTGTATCGTTTACGCCCCCTTCTCCCCCTCCAATGGTTGCCCCAGCAGGAAACCCCACTTCAGGACCGTCCTATGCTTCACCTGGTCCTGACTACTGCGGCTTTACAGATATATATGCTTAGTTCTCTTAATTTGCTTACAGCAAATGGGAACAGCTGGGAATGGGAGCCTGCTTTGTTCGTTGTTACAGTTGTGCTTGATGCAGCTGTTGCGGCTAGCGTCATATGGTCTTTTTTAAGGAGGAAGAAAACTAAAAAACCGCTGGCGGGTTAATTTTTTCGGAAGTACGTTGTAGGCCTATGTTAGATAAGGTTCTCATTATCTCTAATCACCGTTTACCACTTCCACGGTATTTCTTGCAGTTGGGTCTAAATCAAATGTGTATTCATTCTACTTTGGATGGCATACAATCACAACTATGATCACTACCGGCCCAGGCCCGGCCTGTTGCAGCCCTCTTACGAGGTAGTCCTGGCTAAGCCCGACTTGATGGGGATGAAGGGGGAGCCCAGCCTAGCCTGCAGCCCTTTAAGAAGGGACGTGGGCAAGCTTGCTTCTGCACCTCAGCCTATTTTTTATTTTAAAAAAAATAGTCACATCCAGTCACCCCTCGCAATGGCCAGTCTCGCTAGCCCGGCCTCCCCAGCCCTCTCTCTTTATGGGTTGAAGCTCAGCCCGCTGGTGTAGGTTTGTGTGGCAGCCCGTATTTTGGCCACCTCTAATGGTAGTTACCGTGACCATATTACATAGGCTCTAACATGATACATGACAGCCAAGGAGAAACATAAAGCGGGGTTCACAATCACAATATTTGTTTGATTAGTCTTTGTGAAACAAAAATAAAGGCTCATCAATTTGACCGAGTTAAAAATAATGCTGTCAGAGGTTGGAGTTATTTGAATAATTTGGCAGCCAATAGCTCAGGTTGCATTATTGTGTTATGGAACTCTAATGTGCTTAGTGTTCAAAAGCTTGAGCATGGGGCTCATTTTATCCATTGTCATGCTACGCCCATTGGATCTGGTCAACCATTTTTCTTCACTGCTATCTATGGATCTAATCCTATTGCTGACATGATTATTTTATGGAGAAAAATCTGTGCAATCCACACTCAAATGGAAGGGCCACCAATACTTCTTGGTGACTTTAATGCTATTCGGCAGAATGAAGAAAGATTGGGGGGTGCTACTCCTCCAAGATGGGAGCTTGAAAATTTTAATGAATGTATTTCTAACTCATGCTTATAGGAAATTCCCTGTCGTGTGGCCTTCACTTGGAGAAATAATCAAGACCCTTCCAGCATTGTCATGAGCCATCTCAATCGGGGTTTTGTTAATTCAGAGTGGATGCTTTTATATCCCCAAAGTACTCTTATTTGTCCTTGACTGGGAATTTATGATCATTGCCCTATTATTTTTAATATGATGCCTAGGTTTCCTCAAGGCCCAAAGCACTTCAAGTTTTATTCAATGTCGTTAAATGATGATTCTCTAAAGGGGGTCGTGCAGAGTGCTTGGTCCCTAAATGTTGAGGGGTAGCCTCTTTTTGTCTTGTTCAAAAAACTTCAAGCGGTGAAGACTAGAATAAGGAACATTTTGGGGATGTGAAAATAAGACACCAACAGGCTACTCTATAGCTAATTTCATGATATCCAAGCACGCCTTCAATTTGATCCTCTTGATGAGGTTTTTGTTTAGAAGAGAAGAATGTCAGATTGAGGGTTATTCAAGAAGGAAAGAATTTGGAGAACTTTTATAAGTAAAAGTCCAGGGTAAATTGGCCGAGAGATGGTGATAAGTGTACCAAGTTTTCCATGTTATTGTGGCTTTTGATAGTGTTATTAAATACTATTCGTGATATTATTGATGGTGAAGGAAATAGAATTAACAACCCGGAGGACATTAGGATGGAAGTAGAGAATTTCTTCAAATCCTTGTTCACCCCTTTCGACGTGCAGACCCAGGTGTACATTCATTTTCATAAAAAACTAATTGTTACTCAATCACAATTCTTGTCAAGTAGTGTTGATTGGAAGAGATTCGTGGAGTTGTGTTTGCTTCTAATAATGGTAAAGTTCCTAGGCCAAATGGCATTCCTATGGAATTCTTCACATCCTTTTGGGACATTGTTAGCTCCAATTTTGTTGATGTAGTCAAAGACTTCTTTGTTGGAGGTAACATTTCTCAAGGCAATCAATCATGCATTTCTTACTCTTATCCCAAAGAAAGCTAAATCTTAAATGTTTGAGGATTTCTGTCCTATTGTTTTGTACAACTATGTTTACAAGGTGATTGGTAAAATTTTGGCAAATAGATTATCAACGGTGCTTCCGGATTTGGTGAATCATAATCAATTGGCTTTTGTTAAAGGTTGGTTGATTGAAGAAAATATTTTACTTGCACATGAGCTCGTGCTTAATATGCATCACATAGGAGGCAATTTTTTTTTTGCATTAAATTGGATCTTTAGAAAGCCTATGACAAGATCAAGTGGGACTATTTTATCAATGTTTTCTCCTCGCTTGGGTTTGACCCCTTAAGCTCCTCATCCCCAAACCTCCTTCCTTTATTGGCCGACAAATATGCCTCCAATTAACTTTGTGGAAACCTGAATTAGTAGAATTACTCTTCCATAAAAATCTAGTAAGCAAAATTTCAATTTTATTGTGGGCTCTTTTTGGAAGCTTGAAACAAAACATCCAAAAAAGATTGAAACCCCCAATAACAGTCTTGATCAACTCCAATCTCCCTGCATAAGAAAGAATGATAGATTTCCACCCCTCTATCCGCTGAACTATGAGATCAAACAGAGACTTACATGTAGTATAAGCAATTCTTTTAGAAGATAAGGGCATACCAAGGTAACAAATTGGGAGAGAACCTGTTTGGAAGCCAAAAATATTGCTGATTTCATCATTCTGTTGACATCCAGCTGAGAAGAAGATAGTGCTTTTCAAAATATTAGCTTGAAGACCTGAGAAGCTTGCAAAATGATCAAGAGTTTCCTTCATACTCAGAGCTGAAGATATGGATTCCTTATAAAATAAGAGGACTTCAACTGCAAAAAGCAAATGGGAGACTGGTGGCACTCCTTGAAAACGTGGAGCTTCAATGAGACATGTACTGCATTTTTGGTCAAGCAAGCAAGTCAGACCTTCCATACACAAAGTAATTAACAGGGGAGAGAGCAGACAACCCTGCCAGATACCACACTGGCTTGTGAAATACCCGTAATTAGACCCATTTATCATGACACTGAACGATGTTGAACATATACATTCCTTCACCCAAAAAGTCATTAATAATGCCAGTTTAGCAAAGCTGTTTTGGAGGGTGACAACTACTAAGGAAACACTTTGGTGTCGGTGGGTGCATGGTGTCTATTTAAAACATAAATCAATTTGGGGAGCAAAAAGTAGTTCATGTTCTTATGCATGGAAGTATATTCTAGAGATGAAAAACTCCATGCATACTTGTTGTGTCATGAATGTTGGTAATGTGGCTGATATCTTCACTTGGATTGATCCATGGGCTGATGGTGTCAACCTTGCTACTATGTTTCAGAATCGTGCTATTATTCAATTGGGAGGATTGATTCACTACAACAAATAAGAGTATTAGTGATGCTCTTAAGTAAGAGCGTCACTAATACTATTAAAAGCGTCGCTAAAGGGTATTTGCGATGCTTATTGAGCGTCTCCATAAGTGTCGCAAATAACCTAGCCGCTACTGCTAAATTGCGACAGAAAAGAAATTTCATCGCTAATAATATGCATTAGCAACGGTTTTATTTGTGTTGTTAATAATAAGTATTAGCAACAGTTTTATGTCTGTCACTAATAATGTGTATTAGCAACGGTTTTATTAGTGCTGCTAATAATATGTATTAGCAATGGTTTTATTTGCGTCGCTAATAATAACCTATATTAGTGATGGTTTTATTACCGTTGCTAATAATATATGTATTAACGACAGTTATTTAATTTTTTCAATAAACATATACATTAGTGACGCTCTTGTAAAACGTCACTAATAATCATATTAGCGACGCTTAGTAAGCATTGCTATAAACATTAACTAGTAGCGACACTTACTAAGAGTCGCTAATATGATTATTAGCAACGTTTATTTAGTGTTACTATTGAGTAAATTTAAAAAATGACCATTAGGGCCGCTTATTAAGTGTCGCTAATACGATTATTAGTGACGTATATTGAGCGTCACTAATGAAAAAAAAAATTTAAAAATATAATGATACGCTAAATACAAATAAAAATTACATTTGTAATTCTTATTATATCCATACAATCTTATCTCGAATACAATTAAAAATCGCTGCTTATGATACAATTTGAGTTCTTTCCTATTAATTTCTACCTCTCATGAACAAAGATATATTATGATATGAAGAATTGACACCCCTAAGAGGGTCCAATGCACTGGCAATCCTCCCGTTGGTGGGGGTGGAGCTTGTTGAGGAGCTTGGTCAAATTGTTGGCCCCGAACACCTTGAGCACATTGGCGAACATGGTAGGCTGGTCTAGCAAGACGTAGGGAGCAAACACACACTCTAGCTGGCACTTACGGCCAAGGAACTTGCATAAGTCATAGGGCGAGGTGGTGGAGCTTGCCATTTTCTTCAAACTATGCAAAAACGGAGATGGGTCCTCTTGAACTTGTGGTGTTATTCCAGCCGAAACAATGATGTGAAGCAGAGTATTATTCAGAAATCTTTGAGCAAATTAAATGAGGAATAAGTGTAGACATTCTGGAAGTTTTTAGTACTCATGGGATTTCGTGGAATGAGTCATATTGTTTATATCACCTTATCTTGGCTAAAACTAGGAAAACATAATGCTAAAATTGGTGTACTTTTATCTTGGCAACGACAATCATACAAAGCACTCCAACCAGATTTATCCAGTGCCTTTTTATACAGAATGAAATTGCTTACTTTATGCTCAAATTATATTTATGGGAAAGCAAGGCATAATGAAAAGAAAGCTTGAACAAGAAAACAAAATGTTCAAGTGTTTCAACAAATAGTTAAGTCAATAGTGGTAAATAAGTATATGTACTACACAGTATTTCAAAAAGGGAAATACATGTTTCCAACCATAACTGCATATTCAAAAAATCAACTACCTGGTCCCTCCAAACCAAAGCATCATACTCAATGATAGCTTTATCACTCCAGCCAAAACCTAGGAAGTCTACTGCATAAACCTTGTATTTTTTTGCCAACTCTGGAATACTGCTCACATAACACAAAATAGAAAATCATCTTCTACAGATCCTCACACGATATGACGACATCTGACCAACAAAAATTGCATAAAAAGTTAAATTCAAGCATGACAAGTCCAAAAAATGAATGCAAGCTAAGAGTTAAATAGTTTCAGGCACCACAAATTACATAATGCACCCAGACCTACCATGAGATAATTAATACAAATCATAAGATCTTATAACAAGGCCATAAAATTTTGCTTGTAAAAATGATTACCTGGAACAGAGAACAATATAAAAAAAAGGACCAATGAATGTTATCATAAGAAGAAACTTCTTGGTGTTATCAGTATATGATGTCAAACATGATGAAGAATCAAACTTTAAACTATCTTTGATAGATGTCAACGATAATGGCACATCTTGAGGATATAAAGATTTGAGGAATGCAAACCTTCAATGGAAGGTAGAAGCGCCAAAGTTATGAATAAGGACTATAGGAGTACCTTTCCCTTGTTCTACATTATGTATTCTATGACCTCTCCATGTCCAAAAGGTATAGCCTTTTGGTTCATAAGGCAGTCTCTATACTCGTACATAACCAAAAAATTGTCAACCACTTGGGATCACAATGTCTAAAAGGAAGAGTAAGAGATAATAAAAATGACAATGAGTACACAAGGGAACAACTAATATATTTTTTATCTGCAACATCACTTGCACGAGCATAACGACCCTGTGAGTTTGATGCATGGTGAGTGGAATCTTTTGCCTCCATTGACAATAAGAACTAATCAAGTAATGGATTTCTTTAACCTTCATAAACCTCTTCTTATTAAAGAAAATGATTCATATGGTTGGCTAAATCCAAATGGGAAATTCTCTTTCAAGAGCGCTTGGAACCAGTTCCGCCACCATATGCCTAAGGTAAATTGGTTCAATTTAATTAGGCTTATGCATAAGGTGTATAGAAGAAAAAAGGAATTCGGTTGGCTAGTAGATGTCCTTTATGTCGTTGTAAAGAAGAAAGTATCCCGCATCTCCTTTTTGTGTCTTTTTATGAAGATTGTGTGAAGAATTATTCTCATGAAATACAGATTGAAACATCATATAAGGGACGACCCTAGTGAGAAACATCATATAAGGGATGACCCTAGTGAGATCCAGTGTCTCTTCACTTTCATCCACCAGAATCGAGTGGCAGGTGATGTACTTAAATCTATTTTCACTATATATGTTTCATTCATTTGGAGTGAAAGGAATAGAAGAATCTTTGAAGACAAAAAGAAGGATACATATATTCTTGCACATGACATCATCCACCGAGCGCAGGAAGTTCTCATTGAATTCAAAGTTAAAGAAAGAGAGTATGTTGCATGCTCTTTCCTATTTGATTTTTGGAATGCTTAGTGTGATGTGACATCTCTTTTCAGAGCTTGGGCATGGTTGGCCTCTGATTTCTTCCATAGCTTGCTTTTGCTTTCTCCTTGTGTAAAATTTTATTTTTGTTCCCCTTGTTTGGGTCTTTTGCCGGTTTGTTGGTGTGTTATCTTGGTTGTTTTAGTGTTTAGGGGGTGGTTTGCTTGGTTTAGTTTTCATTTCCAACATGGTTTCCTCCTACCTCTTGGTTTGTAAGATGTATGCTTAGATTTTGTAGTTCGCCTCTGGCTCCTTGCTTGTGGGTAGCAAGGTTGCAAGCTTTTTTTGGGGCTTCGCCCTAGTTTTTTAATGCAATTTCAATTATTAAAAAAAAGAGGTTAGCTTTGACTTTAGTGGGTTGATGGAGATGAAGTAGAAAGGAGTAGAGGGCATTTGGGTAACATACAACCACACGTGAATAAGTTCCTATGTGTATAAGGTAATTTATTTTAATTAGGTGAAATTTCATATATTTAAAGGATTCATCCACTTCCACAGCCATGAATTGCTCAATTCTCAATAATCAACAAGGGTCACTTATCAGGATTTTGATGGAGGAATTAGAAAGGGACACAAGAAAATGAGGATCAACGTAAGAGAGTAGAAGAAAGAACCCCAAATTTATTGGGTCTTTCTCGTGCTTCCTTTTTCTTTGTTTTTTTCCTCTACTGTCCTTATCTACCTAGGCATGGGTCTGAGTCAAGAATGAATGGAGTGGCTACTATTGAAAGAATTAGCCCTTACATGTGCTTCTTGGAAGACTCCTCTGAAATGACCCTGACTTTATCAAGCCAAAGTAGGCTCCAATTGGGTGGTGACTGTGGTATCGAAAGTCCATGTTTTAGATGTCAGTTTCCGTGTTAGTGCGGGTTGTACAATGTCTCTTTTTAATGTTTGTTTCATGCAATGTCGCTTTTAAATGTTTGATTCATGCACAGGCAGGTCATTGTTTACTTGGAAGACTTAGTCAGGAATGAAGTTGACGGTAAGAGCAAAGACTATCTGCAGCCGATAAAAGTCATCGAGCAACTGCCCAAGAACCTGCTATCTAGAATTGCAAGATTATTTTCCGGCCTTGAACGTTGTAGTTGCTTTTAGCCTTGGCTTTTCCACCGCTCTAGAAGCTACGAAAAGTAAATTGATTGGAAGGGAAATCTCTTAAGTGCATATAATCCTAGAATAACTATCTTGACGGGACAAAACACTCAGAAAAAAACAATACAAAAAACTATCTTGACTGGAGAAAACACTCAGCCGATAGTGATGGGCTCGGTAAGTGAGGCATATGCCCCATTTACAGCTTGACTACGGTACTTTAGCTTTAAATTTGCCCTAAAAATTGGTAGGTTAGTACTTTAGTAGTTTGACACTTGGAATCAAATAAAAAAAATCAAGTAGTTATTAGTGTGTATAAGTCTATTTTTAAAGATTTGAGCTTTTAAAAATAAAATAAATTTTTTTAATGGCTGCATGACTAGTTTGCCAATCCCTTCAGATCTTAGGAGGAAGAGGAGGATTTATGGGGGAGAAGCAGAGTTCGAGGAGTTCAAGAAGGAGGTAGATATTAGGCACTTGAGGAGGAAGGGGAGGGGATAGTGGAGGAGGAGGGCATGGATGCAGGGAATCAAGGAGGCGAGGAAGAGGGGAAGGAGACGGAGACGGAGGAGTAGGAGTCGGAGTTGGAGCTAAAGCAGGAACTGAGGAACATCTATGGGAAAATAACCCTTCGAAGATAAATTTGTCAATTTCTATCATACTGTTGAAGTACAAAGTCTACTACGACAATTATAAGAAAATAAATCATAAAATTGGTATATTAATTTCTCAAGATTTAACATTGAAAAGCCATGGCTAGGCTAGATATGGCTGCGACCAAAAAGGCCATCCCTTCTCTTACGCCTAGTTCATGGCTAAGAAAGCAGTTAAAGTTGTGGCTGGCCTTACTCGCTGTGAGCCAGCTATGCCAAAAGCGTGATAGCTCTTTTGGTCTGCTCGCTGCTAGAAAGACCGTTGGAGGAGGGTGGTGCCATGAAAGAGGATGCCCACCTGTGTGGCTATTGTCAGAGGAGAAAGAGGAAAAAGAGAGAAGTATTTTTTATGCTTCCCACTGACAATGAGCCCAGTGTAAGCTGTGCATGAAAGCCCTTTATCTATGAAATTGACAATGTACACTTAGTGTTACTCATGCAAATGTGTAAATTAGCATGTGCACCTCTTAAATATCAAAGGCTCCATGCACGGTTTATGCTATGCTCATTATTAGTAGGGAATATGAACAATGCTTTCCATTTCCAAAATGAGAGGGATAAGTTTTTGAAGTTAAGGCGAAGGTGAGAGAATTAGTAGGGAATATTAGGGGTATAAGAGTAATAAAAGAATCACCATTAAAATTTTATTGGGGAAGTGGAACACTCTTGTGGCCATATAGCAGCATTCTTGTATATAATCAATGAAGGCAAACAAGTTAACTAGGGCCAACGATGATCTCTTGTAAGGTCTGCCGGCCAGCCCATTTCTTGCCTTTTCTCTTTCACCTCTGCATCATCATACTGATTCCTCCAGCCATCAATGCCGAATATCTCAATTGTCATTGTGAGCAAACTACACCACAAACAGCACCTACGAGGCCAACCTCAATGCACTCCTCCCTTCCCTCTCTACCCATGCTTCTCTCCTTTCCGGCTTCTACAACACCTTCGTTGGCAAAAACCCACACAGGATCTACAGCCTAGCCCTTTGCCAAGGCGACACTAGCACCACCACCAGCTGGGACTGCTGGGAGAACAGATCATGGGGAGTGCTCGAACAAAAAGGTTGCAATCATATAGTATGACTTGTATGGTTTTTTATGCTCTCTACTGATAATGAGCCTAGTGAAAGCCGCGCATGAGAGCTCTTAATATTCAAGATTGATAGCACACACACTCGCAAATGTTAGCATTAGCAACATTGATGCTAACGTGCGCTAACATGTGTGTCATAACTCTCACGGATGAAGGGCTCTTACGCAAGTCTCATTGTCAGTGGGGATCATAAAAAATGCTTCCATTTACATGATAGATAGTGAGTTTTTAGTGTTACATAATTGTGTGCTTTTCAAAGACCCATATACACATAAATGCTAGAATGTTGCTATTCACACCCCATTAAATTCTTCATTCCCTCATGGAAAGTAAAAAAAAAGTGGTATTTTTTCACTCAAGTACCCCATTACTTTCCTTTACTTCCCCCACACCTAAACCCCAAAACAACATTTTTTCTTCAACTCCAGCGGACACCACCTTGGCCATCGAAGGGTAATCTAAGCCCCCTCCTCCTTGCCCTGCCCAGTCGCCCCTTCCTCCTTGGTCACAGCTAGACCAATTGCCAAATGGACAAAGCCTAGGCCAGATCTGGCCTTGGGGGTTCCTCAAGCCACACTAGCCAGAGCCTCCACATGGCCGGCTAGAGCCTCTGCACATGTGGCCAAGCTATGGCCGCATTGGCCAAAGTTCCCATGCAGGCGGGCTCTGGCCGCACTTATGACATCTCTCAAATAACAAAAGCAATCAAGTTCAAAAATAAATATTCAAACTTAGATGACCCTTAAAATCCATTCTCATAAAATTAACACAATAGAAATAAGATAATAAGTGCCAATAATTTCTGTACATAGAGCTGATAATTTATACAGAGATTTATCTCCTACAAACATCATTTAACACAACTAATTGCAGGGCTTAACTGCAATAGATCACAAATAATTCATTAAAAAAAAGTTTCTTATTTCACCTTCGTCTTTACTACAATTCCTATAAAATTTGAGGGTGGGTGAGTATATTTATACTTAGTAGGTTGTGCTAAATTCTATAAACATGCTATTTAAGAATCTTTATAAAATACTCGTAAACTTAGCATAGAGTTATTCACAAAAGAAATCATATGACAAAAAAAAACCAATCTCAAAACAATCTAAATCTTTTCACATGATCTCTTAAAAAATAAATCATCAAATAATATATCAATCTAGAAGTCATGATACCTAATGGTCTACTCCCACACTCATGGGGCCATGAAAGATAGAATGATAGGAGCCTTCCCATGATGCTCCACACTTGCGAGCATTGGAGCTAAATATGGCAAGTATCCAAAATATAATAATAAATCTTAGTTTGTTAACCAAGGAACTAACTAGAGAGTGTAAGCACCCAAAATATATCATGACATAATAAAATCATTTCACAGATAAAATTTCATTATATAAAACAAAGTCATAAAGCTTATATTAGCATGATGTTTCCAAGATAGTTAAAATCTTTTATCACAACATAGGTTTGAAGTTAAAACTCCCTACCTTAACTTTGATGATGATTTTCTCGTTTCTAGAGCACTCTAATGATTAAACCAACCTTGCCATGATGTCCGACACATTTGATTTAGGTCCAATCACCTTTTTAACCACCTGAATCAGACTTACAATGGCTTAGTAAAAAAGAAATGAAGTTTGAGGAGTATATGACCAGAAAAAGGGGTGGAAAAGCTAGAAAAAACCATATTTCAAGCCCCGTCCGTGCCTTTCATAGATGTGTCGTTGTGAGCCTCGTTAGCGTGCATGCTTTGTGGAACCATACCATATGGCACCAGTCATCCGCGTGATGTGGCCTAGCGCCACCATGCATCTCATGCAGTTCACGTGATTTTATTTCTCTTATTATTTTTTCTTTTTCAAAAAAACTTAAAATTCCAAAACGTCGTAACTTTTTACCATGACGTTTGATTCATGTGTTCTTAGTACCATTGAGCTCGTATTGATGAGCCCTACCATACTAGACCCCACATAAGTAAGTTGTCCAGCACTTTCCAAGTGGATCCTGCCTATAAGGCATTTTTATCGTGATCATAACTTACAATCTCAATGTCCATTTTGCGTAGTTTAAGACTAGTTACACTCATTTTTTAGAGCTCAATCACATCCTTAAGAAAACTCACTAAATAAAAAATTTTGATTAAATAAAATTTACTAAATCTTTTTATTAAATTGAAAAAAATCTGACCAAAAATTTAGAATCGTTACAATCTACCCCCTTTAAAGAAATTTTGTCTTCAAAATTTGCATTTGTTAAAATTAAAAGTTTCGGATACTTCCTTAATGTATCACTTTCCAACTCCCAAGTCGCCTCTTCCAATGAGTAGTGTTGTCATAACACCTTTACTAATGGAATCCTTTTTGCCCAAAGAATTTGTTCCTTATGATCCAAAATTTTGATTGGTTTCTCTTAGAAAGATAAATCGAGCTCTAAAACCACCACGATCTGATCCAAAACATGTGAAGGATTCCTTATATACTTCCGAAGCATAGATATATGAAACACATCATGAACCCGATCATGTTGTGGGGGTAAAGCCAATCTATAAGCCATCGGCCTTATCTTGTACAGTATTTCAAATGGTCCTATGAATCAAGGATTTAACTTACCTTTAACACCAAATATCATAACTCCTTGAATTGGCGAGATTTTTAATAACACATGATCACCCACACAAAAATCTAGATATTTGCATATTTGGTTAGCATAATTCTTTTGATGACTCTGAGTTCGTCTTAAACGATATCTGATAATTTTCACCTTAACTGCACATTGCTGCAAAAACTCAGACTTCATCAACTTACTTTCTCCTACTTCACTCCAACATGTTGGTGATCGGTAGGGTTGGCCATAGATCGCTTCATAGGGTGCCATTCCTATGTTGGTGAGATAATTATTCTTATATGAAAATTCAATCAATGGAAGATGCTCATCCTAGTTACCCCTCCAATCCACCTCACAAACACACAACATATCTTCTAAAGTCTGAATAGTCCTCTTTGATTGACCATCCGTTTGTGGGTGGAAAGTCGTACTAAATCTTAAGTTGGTACCTAAATCTTTTTGAAGTCCCTGCCAAAATTGAAAAGTAAACTGACTATCTCAATCCGAGATAATCAACAATTGCACTCCATGTCGACTTACAATTTCCTTCACATACATCCTTAAGAGAATTTAAAGAATGTGTCTTTCTTAGAGGTAGAAAATGTACACTCTTGGTAAGTTGATCAACTATTATGCAAATGGATTCACGAATGTGTGTCGTCCTGTGTAGACCCTAGACAAAATCCTTAGTAATATGTTCTCACTTCCATTCAAGAATTTTAATCAGTTGAAGAGTACTTGATGTTTATTTATGTTTAACTTTAACCTGTTGACAAGTTAAGCATTTTGAAACATACTCTCCTACACCCTTTTTCATTCCATTTCACAAAAAATTTCTTTACAGGTTCTGGTACATCTTTTTCCTCCTGAATGGATAGTGTACAGATATCTACGTGCTTCAACCTTTCTCGTAATCAAACACCTCCATGTGAGCCTTTATTAAAATTAGGCTTTCCAAGTAATGCATGCACTTCCTCATCTCCTCTATGTGCCTCCATAATGCATTCAATCAATGCAAATTTCACTTCTAAATTGGCAATAAAAGGTTTTTTGTTTCCAAGCTGTAATTCTGGTTGAAAAATTAGTCTCTTCCAACAATTTCCACTCCTTCAAGAGCATTTGAGCAACCGTTCCTTCAGCTTTGTGACTCAAAGCATCATCTACTACATTTGTTTTTCCAGAGTGGTAGTGAATAGAATAATCACAATCTTTAATACATTCAATCCACTGCCTTCTCTTCATGTTAAGATCAATTTGAGAGAATATGTATTTCAAACATTGGTCATCTGTAAAAACTTCAAACTTCTCCCCATACAAATAATGTATCCAAAATTTTAAAGCAAAAACTATTGCTACCAATTCTAGATAGTGAGTAGGGTAATTACATTCATGTCTCTTTAATTGTCTTGATGTATAAGTTATTACTTTCTCATTTTGCATCAACATACATTTGAGGCCTTTTCTGGAAGCATAACTATACACAATTTATCCTCCGTTGTCAGATGGTAAAGCAAAGACTAGTGTGGTTGTTAGCTTCTTTTTTAATTCTTGAAAATCATTTTCACATGGCTCATCCTAAATAAACTTTACCCCTTTTTTTGTTAATTTTGTCAAGTGTAAAGCAATATTGAAAATCCACGAATGAAACTTCAGTAATATCCCGCAAGACCTAGGAAACTTCTAATTTCCATAACCATTTTGGGTTTTTCCTACCTCATCACTACTTTTATCTTGGTGTGGTCCACTGATACTCCATCTTTTGAAATAACAAGACTGAGAAAAACAACCTGCTCTAGCCAAAATTCATTCTTACTCAATATAGCATATAACTAGTGGGTTCTCAGAGTTTGCATAACTATATGTAAGTGTTCTCGATGCTCTTTTGGACTAGTAGAGTAGACCAAGATATCATCAACAAAAATAAATACAAATTTATCAAACTATTCTTGAAAAACTCGATTAATGAGATCCATAAAAGTTGTTGCACCATTTGTTAAACCAAATGACATAACTAACATACCGGGTATGAAAGGCTGTCTTTGAGATATCATTGTCCTGTATTCTCAATTGATGGTAACCAGGCCGTAAATCTATTTTAGAGAATACCTTGACCTTTTGCAACTGATCAAACAAATCATAGATAATGGTAAAGGATACTTATTCTTTAAAGTGACAGAGTTAAACATCCAATAATCTATGCACAATCTTAATGATTCATCCTTCTTCTTTGCAAACAGAATTGGAGCTCCCAAGGTGAGACATTGGGTTGAATGAATCATTTATCCAATAACTCCTATAATTGACTCTTTGATTCTTTTTACTAGGTGGGAGTCATACGGTAGGATGCCTTAGAGATAGGACTTGTTTCTAGAATTAAATCAATATTAAAATCTATCTCTCTTCATGGTGGTGTTGTCAGGTGATCATTGGGAAAAACATCCAGAAAATTTCTTATCACTTCAATATCTTCTATCTTAGGGAAGTCCTAAATCTAGTGTTCGAGATCACAAGAAAAACATCGCCCTTTACTATAATAACACACTCCATGTGGATGGAATTAGTTACACTTGGAATACTTTTCTAATTTTTTCTCCCTTTCAAATTGTGTCTGTGGTTCCGAAGGCTTCTAAAATTTCTTATTGATGTTCGGATTATTTAAATGTAAATTTTCCAATAGAGATGCCAATGCTCTGCCCATGGTCCATATGTTTCACCAATAACTCTTGATACTCCTCTTCCAATAGAGAAGCCAATTCCACTACTTTGGCAAAGGTAGTAGGTTGAAAACCTACAATTCTATTTTGGAGTCCATTTTTCAAGTCCTTGACAAACTTGCGAGCCATCTTTAACTCCATACGGCATTAATTAGGAGCAAAGCATTGTAACTATAATCAATTATTTTAATACTGAACTACCATTATACTTCCTTGTTGAAGATTTAAAAATTCTTTTGCTTTCTTTTCCCAAACATGGGGGGAAAATACTTATCATATAGTACCTCCCTGAACTCTCCTCATTTAATATTCTTATTATCAGAAAAAAAATTCTTTTATGCTGACGGCTACTAGAAAGCCACCTCCCCTATAATGGAAAAAATGGCTACATCCACTTTCTTGTCCTCTGGAACTTTCATTGACTTAAAAATTCTTTCTACTTCAAGCGTCCATTTCTCGGCCGCCTTGGGGCCGTCCTCACTTGTAAAGGTTGGAGCAATTTTCTTGAATTGCTCTAACAGATTATCCTTCTCATTCTGATTATTTTGAACTGAACTATTGGAATTACTTACGCAATTAGAATTAGGTGGGAACCCCTATGCTTGAAGATGTTGAATCATTTTTTGCACATCAAGTCAAAGAAATGTTCCACGGGCCCCTCTGGGGCCACTAATTTCTGAGTTGATGTTTCAGTAGGAGTCAAATCATCTGACTGTTATACATCTATGCCACTATTAGAAGTCATCTATGGGGTGCTAATAGATTGTAACAACTATGAATTAATAGTTTGATACCCACATACAAGTTTTTCTTCTTATTCTTAAAACAAGAGGTGTGTTTTAAACACCTCGTTAAAACATTCACATAACTAAACCACATAAAATCATTCAGATCACGATAAAATATCATATGACATATCATATAAACAGAAGAAAAATTATATGTGTTGATTGATTAAATTATCCCTCTATGGACAATATATCCCTAGGCTCTGATACCAACTGTGACATCCCTTACATAACAAAATTGTTCAAGTTCAAAAATAAATACTCAGAACTGTGATGGAACGATCCATAAAATACTTATAAAATTAACACATCAGAAATAAGATAATAAGTTCAAAGGATTTCTGTGCATGGTGCTAATAATTTATATAAAGATTTATCTTTGGGCATCTCATGCCTTTAAACATCAGTCAAACATAAGTATTTACATGGCTTTAACTACAGCAGAACACATATAATTTATTTAGAAATTTTTTCTTACTATAACTCCTACGAAATTTGGGGGTGGGTAATTATATTTATACTCAATACGTTGTGCTAAATTCTATAAAAATGCTATTTAAGAGTCTTTATAAAATACTGATAATCTTAGCATAGAGTTATTCAGAAAAGAAATCATATGATGGAAAACAAATCAATATCAAAACAATCAAAATCTTTACAAAAAATCTTTTAAAACATAAATCATTTGATAACAGATCAATCGAGATGCCATGATACCTGACGGCCTACTCCTGCACTCATGGATCCACATAAGCTAGAAGGATAGGAGCCTTCCAATGATGCTCCACACCTGCGCGCACCATAGCCGAATAAGGTAGGTATGCATAATATAATGATAATTCCTAGTTTGTTAACCAAGGAACTACCCAGAGAATGCAAACAACCAAAACATATCATGGCATAACAAAATCATTGCACAAATTTCTTTATAGAAAACAAATCCATAAAGCTTATAATAGCACAATGTTTCCAAGATAATTAAAATCCTCTATCACAACATAGGTTTAGAAGTTTAAACTCCCTACTTTGACCTTTGATGACAATTTTCTTAGTTCTAGAGGCTCTCTAATCAGGAAACCAGCCTCTCCACAAAGTCCGACATGTTCAACTTAGGTAAATTGCTTTTTTGAACCACCTGAATCAGGCTTAAAATGGCTTAGTAATAGAGAAATTAAGATTGATGAGTGTATGACCAAAAGAAGGGGTAGAAATAACCAGATTTCAAGCCTAGTTCGCACCTTTTATAGGTGCACCGTGGCGAGCCTCATTAGCGGGCTTGTTGCGCAGTGCTCCACTTCGCGGCACTGCGCTGAGTGGCACTAGTTGGTTGTGCGGCATGACCTGGCATTGTCATGCATCATGCAGGGATCGCGCATAGCTATGCGTAGTGTGGGATTATTTTTTTATTATTATTTTGTTTTCAAAAAACACTCAAAAATTTAAAATGCCCTAACTGTTTACGATAATGTTTGATTTGCGCGTTCTTGGTACTGTTGAGCTCATATCATCGAGCCCTACAAAAATAGGGTAACGACCCATTTTCATATTATGTCTAACCCGTGGGTAGGGGTCATTATGCATTTTAAATAGGATTTAGGAGGTTTTAAGAGATGAAATCCCTATATATGGGTAGAACTCGAAGTAATGAGCATAACAAATTAAAGAACGCATGAAACAGAGGTCAGGATTGGAAGTTATGACATCAAGATGTGTTCCATATGGGTGAGACCCACTTAAAAAGTATGAGAGAACCTACCCATGTGGGTCATAGTTTTAAATGGCTTGTCAATACGAATCCATTGGTACCAAGAATACGCGATTTCAACTTCGGTGGAGAAAGTTATTGCATTTTGAAGTTGGGATAATATTTGAGTAAATTAAAAATAAAAAAATGAGAAAAGAACTCAATTACTGGCATCATCAATAACGCCAGAGGCTCAAGCCCTGCGGGGCCTGTAGAAATGCTGTCCATCAACACTATATCTGGCAAACCCGAGCGTGCAACCCGAAGGACGTGCGCTTGCCGCGGCACAGCTTTATGGAAGCATGGTGTGTGTTGCGCGCGCAAGCATGACACTTTTGTCGGCTTGTAAGTTATTCCTCTATAAATAGGAAACCCATCTAATCTTCCGGGGGAGTTTTATGGCCCATTCTTAGTTTGTTTTCATCCATTTAAGAGGCATTCTTAGTTAATTCAAGGGTGTTCTACTCAATGAAAGCATCCACTCCTCGAGTTGGTGACTCTAGAGAGGGGAAACGATGCGAGGCATGAGGAGGCTTTGTTAGACACCCTCTGGCTAAAGGAGAGAGAAGTGGCCCAGAGTAAGAGGAGACTTTGGACTGCATCAAGAGAACTAGCTTGAAGTAAGGGGATAGTCCATCCTTCAATGGGCCACGCAGTGAGATAAGCGCTCCTGGGTAAGGGCATTTTCTGTCTGCCGTCTGCAGGTGCAAAAAGTGAGAAGCGTCTCCAGGTAAAGGGAGATTATGCCTGCCGCCTATGGGCATAAGGAATGAGAAAAACCCAAAGAAAATGGAGTGTATGTCTGTCACCTTTGGCACAATGTGAGAAATATTTTGGAGCAAGAAGAGGCTCTGCCCGCCGTCTCTGGACCTGAAGGGGAAAACGCTATGAAGGAAGGAGCAATTTTGAACACCGCTACTTCTAGAATTACAGGGTAGTAAACGTTTCTAATCTTCTGATTTAATATTCAATTATATGAATGGATATGCTAATTAAGATATATGTTATACTCTAGTTCAATGTGTTCTCATATGCCTTGATCTAATATGATCTAATAAGCTCTGATGTGCTTTGTTTTGATTTGATATGCTCTGATCTAATTTGATATGATATTATATGATCCAATATGCTCTGATGTGTGTTTCTACTAATTTGTTTGCTTCTGTTTAACTCCAATGACTGTATGACTTAGATTAAATATTTGGATACATGTAACATATATGATTTTGTATTGCCAGATGCGTGTATTAGTCGTTAGGCAGAACTATGCTCGAATTTGATCGTATTGGATAACATCTGTTATCCAACATGTATGTAAGAAACCAACAACACAACAACATTGGCCCAATCCAAAAGAAGATTAAAATTAAGTTTGTTCTGACCTACGCGCAACGAAGCACTTAAATCTCTGTAGTGCATAGAGGAACATTATGACTCTTGCACTTAGACTTCGTTGCTCCTAGTTTATCTATAAAATTATTTAACTCCGATTTTGTTTTTCAACCACCAGCTAGGGTTAGTTCTCGGGCCGGGGTGTTACAAATAGACTGCACATGAGTAGATGTAAAGTAGGTCTCACCTATGTAGCACGCTTCTCGAGGTCATAACTTACGATCTTGATGTCCGTTTTGTGCAGTTCAAAACTCGTTATGCTAGTGTCATGCATCTTCATACCCCCTTGACCCGAACCCAACCATAGTGGGATAATGAAGGTTCGACGAGTGTATTATTAACCTAACCCGGGCTAGATCAAAGTACATAGCACTTCACCTTGTGCAAAAGCAATTACCTGAAGATAAAAAAAAATCAATTAAGTCTCTTAGTCATTCACAGCACCCACATAAGCTCATAGAACAAAATGGAATCTTAAGCTACAAAAGGTACTAAACAAGTTTATGTCATCAAAATAGGCTCTCCCACAACATGTTTAAGTGTTACAAGTTACATCAACAGAAATCGAACATAAAGTCTATCCCATCACATATAAACTATTCCCCACTCGATATGTATCTAATCACCTCCATGCTCATAAAATAAATCATCCTTAGCACCTGCATGGTACAACCATACAGAGGATCTCCGAGGGATACCCCAAAATAAAACAATGCAAACGAGGTGATCTTAGCTCAGTAAGGGTTTGAAAATATAGAACTCACATTAATACCAAAACATAAACTTTAAGATGTATAATGTAAACCTCATGCAAACTAGTGTTAAGATCTCAATAACATATCAAATCTCTTACACATAAAACATCCACACATATCTCATTCATGCATTACAACCCATAATCAAACATGTACAAGATGCCTCAATATATCATAATCCGTACACAATACCTTTGTATTCAAGTGTCATAATAGATACACATCCTGCATGATCAAATATCACAATCCATACACATCCGGCATGATCAAGTGTCATAATCCATACACAAGTTGTGTAAACATAAGCATCATAATTTATACACAAGCCCTGTGTAAATAAGCACAATGAATGTTTCATGATAAAGAAATCCTAGTACCCAAAGATACTGATCCTGCTTACCCAATTCCTAAGAAGAAAATAGCTAAAGCAGTCTGCTTACCCTGGTATTCCTAAGAAGATAATACTTAAGTAATTTGGCAAATCTTATAAACTGGAAGTGCCCCTAGTTAGCCGGTGCACATGGACAAACCAGACTAGATGCTCAGTCCAGAAGGCTCAATAGTTTCTCATTATAGCATTCTGCCCTTTTCACCTGGGGAGGAACCCGCCCTTTCAGAATGGAAAACCTTGCCTATTGGATGGAAAACCGATACATTCAAATCCCCAATACGACTAATATAGAAAACTATAACACACAACAAGTTATCATGGTTAAACATAGTTAATTATGACTCAACAAATCATTTTCATGATGTATGTAACATGATTCATACATGAACAATGTGATGTACATGCAAGCATAAGTAGTCATGCTAATAACAACTCTATCATGCATGAGACCATATGTGACTAACATGTAAGCACAAGTGTGTGTAACCTAAGTGGTCATGCTTATAAATAATTTAAAGTACATGAAACATGCTCATACATAATTAATGTCATATGGGTGCAAGGATTCATACTTCAGCATAATCTTACTCTTCTAGTGTCATGAAAAAAATGAAGAAACCATCAAAATCTGCCCATAAGCATGAGTCATTTTCATGTTTATTGGATTGATAAGCCTCAAGGGGCGATTGATCGGGAACAAAGAACATGTGATATGCCATTTGGCCGATTGATCAGCCTACCTCATTGATAGATCGGCATGATAGGGTAGGGCGATTCTTGGAAGACTCCTTGAATTGATCCTGACTTTATCAAGCCAACATTGGCCTCAATTGGGTGGTGACTTTGGTATACTATCTGACTATTTTCGATGTCAGTTTCTGATGCAAACCAGTTGGCATTGACATATATGGAGCATTGGGATCGTATGAAGAAAAATTGTAATTTGCTCTCTGGCGATCGATTGACACTTATGGGCAATCTATCGAGTAAACGATTGATTGATCTCTTAAAATGATTGATCGGGATGTGAAATCGTTTAGTGTAAAATGAAGCTGAGAGTTGGCGATAGATCACATTATCTCAGCGATTGATCGTTTCGTCTGCAACACGGTTTTTAACTTCGTTTTGGCTTAGTATTTGATTCCAAATTGGTTTCTATTTAGTATTTTGCTTTCCTAGGAGTCTTTATTCCGTATTCCTTTAATTATTTAGGAATTTTTCATTATTTTTTCTTAATTTTGATTGGTTGGTCATAAGGTAGTTAGAAATTAGACTCTTTATTTATAGTTATGCCACTAGGAGTTATATAAATACTTGGTTCTTCCATGAAAGCCATTGATTTTCTATATATTTTTTTATATTCAAAACAAGAAGAAGAATAGGCCATTCCTTTCTCCTTTATTTTTCTTCTATTTTCTGTCGATTTATCATTGAAATTCGTAAGAGAGGAAGGTTGTATGTGCCTGTAGTTGGATTTGTCAAACAAAATTCAACTTGTTAATTCACTCCTGCATCAGTTGGTGGCCCTATGCAAGTCCAACATGCCTCCCTAATGCCGTGAAGGACGTGTTGTAGGAACTGATCAGATCAATGAATGTGATGAAGAAGCAAGGTTGTTGTGACAGGTTGAGCAGCTCATACTTTAGATAACTAATTTGATGGTTCTTGTTGCTCGCCAAAATTGCAACTTGGCTTAGCCCAATGAATGACTTGAAGATGGTGAGCTGGAGGTTGATACCCCCGGCGAGAACCTTTTTGCCAACGCTGCTCTGTGTGGTGATGAGGAGGTAAACCAACTACCTCCCCGTGAGGCTGATCAACATGGGTGATTCTTGCTACGAGCACCAAGGAAGCTAGAGGCTTATGTGGCCCCAAGGCAAGATGATATGGTGAATCGGCGTTGTGAGGCCAATTTGAAGATTGACATCCCTGAATTTCATGGAGATTAGGTTGCTAATGTAGAAGACATACTTGACTTCAAGGAGGTTCTGGAAGTCAAGTGTGTTCCCTTAGTGGCAACTCATTTTTGAGATCTAGTAGCCACATGGTGGCAACAAATGATATCTACTCGTGCACGCTAAGGCAAGCCAAAGATCATTGAATGGGAGAAGTTAAATTAACACATGAGGCAAGACTTTCTACCATACAACTTTGCTTGAGTGATATATCAACGATTACAAGATCTGGTCGAAAACAGTGGATAAGTACACTAAGGAGTTCTACCAATTGCTACACTATAATGACTTGGTTGAATCAGAGGAACAACTTGTGTCTCATTATATTGGAGGTATGCGTCAAACTCTTAAAGAGACCTTGAATTTGTTCTATACTTTTTCTTTGTCGAAAATGCATTCTAGAGTGCTCTACTTGGAGAACTAACAAAGCCCTATTGGCCGCCGCTTTGGGACGACCGACGGCACTTCTCAAGCCACACCGCATGCCACTTATTCTGGTAGTGTGCAAACCCCTTTCAAGGTTGCCCCTCAAAGCACTCAGAACACACCAAAGCCTCTACAAGTGTTAGTCTTAAGATTTTTAAACATAGTGGAATGGGTCATAGAGCAACAGATTATCCTCGTAAAAACTGGAACGATAAATGATTATTCACTGAGTATGATGAAAATGTTGAGCATGATAATGTTTCTTTTGATTATCTTAATCCTATATTTGATGAGGAAGAACCACCGAATGAAGAGATAGTGGGAGGTGACCATGGAGAAGCTTTGGTAATCGTCGCCTTTGATTTGCCTCTTAAGGATGTAGAAGGTGATTGTTGGTTGAGGAACAACATATTTCACACTACTTCCACTATTGGGAGCAAGGTGTGTTATCTTGTGATTGATTTGGGAAGTAGTGACAATTTGGTGGCTGAAGAGGCAGTTCAAAAGCTTCAATTGAGCACTATACCTCATCTTCATCTAGACACACTGTCTTGGCTTAAGAAAGGAAGTGAGGTACAAGTCTCTAAATGATGTTTAGTTTATTTCTCTATTTGGTCTACATATAAGGATAAGATATGGTGTAATGTTATTGCTATGGATATTTGTCATTTGTTGCTTGGGCGTCCTTTAGAATATGATCAAAATTGAATTTTATTTTAGTACCCCGGTAGAATTAATCATAGAGTCTTCCACTAACGCCTCATGTCCCGTACCATGGGCGTTTGGTGGTTACTCCTTGGTAATCCTACTATCATAAGACTATTTGAAATTGACGTCACTAAAATACAATCATGTAACGGATTCAAAACAAAAATTTCCAATTGATTCAAAATCGGAATTCATATCAAACCAAGATTTGGAACAGTAATTTTAAATAATAACCATTTCGAAAGCGAAATTCATAAATCAAAGATTATATCAATCTGATACAAATATAAATTCAAGATCAAAATTCAGAAAATTGTTTGTTGTGTCAAATCTATTACAACACATGAAAAATAGAATGTATAAATCTTAAATTTAGTGTAGCACAACCAAAACAAGATTCAAGATTAATTCCAATTACAAATCAGGATTCAAATCTAATCAATGTAAATTTTAAAAATAGTTTCTTCTTGCAGACAGAGAAATGCTCTAATACCATTTGTAACACCCCGACCCAGAAAACCGACCCAAACCGGGGGTTATTCGAAAAACAAAAATTGGAGTAAATAAAATAAACAATTTTTTTTAAAATGAGACTGACCAAGAGTGGCGGACTCTATGTGCAAGAGTCATAATGTTCTTCTACACACTACGGAGCCTTAGTGCTTCATTGTGCATAGGCTAGAACAAACCTAATTTTATAATTTATTTGGATTGGGCCAACGTCGCCTTGTCATTGGTTGCCTATGTACGTAATGGATAACATCTATGATATTATTCCAATACAATCAGATCCAAATGTAGTTCTGCCTAACGGCTAATAGATGTATCAGGCGTCACAAAATCATATACATTAAAATACGTATATCCTTATATCTAAATAAATCATTCAGAGTCAAACGGAAATCTCATAAACCATCGGAATTGAACAGAAGTCAATAAATCAGCAGAATAATACCTTTCACTCTATCACAGAGGAGAGCAGAACACACAGCACAGAGTAAATTGGAACATATTAGATCCTATTAGATCAAATCAGATTTCATCTGACCATACCAATCATATCATATCAGATCGGAGCATATCAGATCACCACAAAGCATTTAAGAGCATATCAAATCACAACATAGTATATTGAAGCAGATCGAATCAGAACATATCAGCATATATTAGATCATAGCAAACCATATATCTTAATTAGTATATTAGTAACACTAAATAAGATGTGCATGCATATAAATCATATTAAATTGGAAGATGAGAAATGCTTACTCCCCTGTAGTTCCAGAAGTAACGACGTTCGGGATTGCTCATTTCCTCATAGTGTTCTCCCTTCCAGGTTCGGAGATGGCGGTCAGAACCTCATCTTGCTCCAAAACATCTTTCTCATTACATTTGAAGGCCACAAACAAACACTCCCTTTAAACAAGGATGTTTCCCTCATTGTGGCATGAAGACGATAGACATAACCTCCCCTTAACCTGGGATACTTCATACTTGTCGTGCCCATATGCAGCGGACAAAACCTCCCCTCTTGGAGACATTTTCTCTTTATGCCTCCATAAATGACGAACAGACCTTCCCCTTACCCGGAGACTATTTTCTCTTTTCGTGCTCGTAAGCTTCAAACAGAACCTCCCAGTAACTCGGGGATGTATCTCAGACTACTTGGCCCTTCGGTGGAGGACGGAGTCTCCCCTACTCCAGGCCACTTCCCTCGTTGTGGCCCGACGATGGAGGACGAAGCCTCCTCTTACTCTGGGCCACTTCTCTCTCTTCGGGGCTCGAGGGTGATGAGCAGAGTCTCCTCTTGCCCCAGGGCATTTCGCCCTTATGGAGTCACTAACTCAATGAATGAATGCTTCCATTGCGTAGAATACCCTCGAATTAGCTAAGAACGCCTTTTGAATGAAAGAAAATTGACTTAAATTGACTATGAAAACTCCTCTTACTCCGGCGTATTTCTCCCTTTTGGAGTTGCCAACTCGATGAATGGATGCTTCCATTGCGTAGAACACCCTCAAATTAGTTAAGAA